>OZ035986.1:28040000-29459375 GCA_964035005.1 Erebia palarica
CGAAAAATAAAAAGAGTTTCATGGTAGTCGGAATCAAAAAACCTCATTACACGCGGACGAAGTCGCGCGCATCAGCTAGTTATAATGAAATGTAATTAAACTTTGAAAGAAACTGCCTCGTTGGTCCAGTGGTTAGTATGTTTGACTGCGGCCGCCGGGGTCCGAGTCCCGGGTTAGGAATTTGGCGGTATTTCAACCCCGTGCCTCGGAGAGCACTTAAGCCGTCGGTCCCGGTTATTATCACTAACATGATAATAGTCGTTAAAGCCGCCAACCCGCATTGGAGCAGCGTGGTGGGTCTGAGCTCTAATTCCCTCTCTCCTATGAGTGTGGAGGCCTGTGCCCAGCAGTGGGACGTTAATGGGCTGTAGTGGTGGTGGTGGTAATTAATATTTGAAAAAAAAATGTCTTGAATTTGTATATAAAATACGAAGAAACTTCTCCGACCTTATATTAACAAACCAAGATGATTATTGCTATGAAGCGAATATTGCATAAACTTTACCCTTCGGCCCTTTTTTTCTGGATTGCTTTACTGGCACCCTGGGCTGCTTTGCTGGTACCTCCGGCTTACGTTTTTTGGAAACTGTAAAATAAATAATTTCTCGTTGGACAACTATAATTAAAACAAATTACACATATCTTTTACGTTAGTCTGCCAACGAATACAAAACTGAAAAAAAATAATTCCTATAACCTGCATTGAAAATATTTGATTATAATATCATCAATTAATTAATTAGGTGATCATTCTTAATGAAAACTATGACAATTGAAAGATATACTTGATTATTTAATGAGATGATCAATTCAGCTATATGATTTTGCGATTTACTATTCCTAGGTAAAGTTCTTAAATCATCATTTAATTTCGAATTTCGAGGATTTTCTAGGAAATGCTGACATTATTAGTTTCCGGATATTAGCCGTAACATAAATACTCTTTGATCGAACGCTTGTTACTTGTTTGTCGCTTAATAATCAAGTTGCTTTCCGTGTAAATTTTTAAAATGACTGATTTGAGTGCTTCAGGTTCAGTAACAAAAATTAAGTGAATTTTGGACTTTATTATTATGTTTCAATCAATATTTTAAATGTTATTAAAATAATAAAACCACTTCTTGTTTTTGTAATTTTCTTTGTAAGTGTTATCGATATGACTGTCAGTAATAAGGTCACAGCACTAGCACATTCCTAAGCTCTGCATTCAACTCAGGTGCGAACAGTGGCGTGCCGTAGGGTTCAAACGTAGGCAAGCTAGCCGCTGCCCATCGTAATCTTCCGTCTACTTTTACTCATGTTTATTATTTATTTATTTATTTATTTATTTAATTAGTACGGACAGGCCAATTACACTAATTAATTAAAAATTACACAGCACAACTCACAATTAATAACAGTAACAGTTAATTTAAAAAACATACAAATTAAAAAAAAAAAAAAAATACTTAACACAAATAAAAATTTATAAAAATAATACTTAATTAAAAAAAAAAAAAAATGAATAATAATATATCATTAACAATTATTTAGGAGAACTGCATGGTTTGCGAGTTGTAACCTTCGCAAAACTTCAAGCTCACCTACTCACAACCATGCTCCATTGGTCTGCAAATAAATCACAGGGGGGAGACTCAGTCAACAACGTATTCAGTGCGGTCAGTGTGCGCGGTATTGGGGATCTAGCCCGTGACACAGTGCGGCAAGGCCGGACAGCAAAAAATCGGCGACAGCGGCACCGACGTAGTTGGGTGTAATTATTAGGTGCCCATATGCGGCACACGTTGTTATGAAGACACGTTGTTGTCTTGACGAGCTCAACAAAGCCAATAATTGGAAGTTTCTATGCGTTATTTTCCGAAATTACAAAAAGAAATAACGGAAATCATATATGTTTTTGGGAAACTTGATGTATTTTATAGCACCAGTTAAATTATTTATATCATAATTTCTAACGAAAAGAAGCTTGTAATACGACTGTACATTGACTTACTGTACGAATAAAAACGTATGCATCACTAACAATAAGCTTATTAGTATGAGAACAACCAAAAATCCATTTAGTTCGAATCTGTTAAATTGCCTTTTTCGACTTTTACAAGTTTGTGAAATACACCTGGAGTAGATTTTGGTGAATTTACAAGAATTATTTTTCTATTCAAAAGTTATATATTTTACCTTATTCTCGCCAATCAATATTTGCACACACTTTAAATAGTCACAGGGAACAACATTAATTAAATCTGAACTCATTTTGAACGAAATTAACTATTAATTCACGAATAATATTATTTCATGAACACTATCACCAAAAAGCAAACGACTAAATTATGAAGGTTTAGTCCGTATCACGATTCTCCTAGAGGCAGCGTGGGACTTCTTAAATCAGACGTATTATATAATCCAAGCATATTACAGCAATAGACAGCACTATACTATTTATGGGAATCTATAGCGGATTTTACAGACAATATGTATGGATTAAATAAGAAAGCCACAGCCCCTCTCACTCACTCAACTAGGTTGTTCGTAAAACGTTCGCAAGCGCTCGGCACCCACCGGTCGGCTTAGCAGTAATTGAAATGACTGATGGTAGAAATTTAAACACGTAATATAAACGGATCGATTAATTACTGAGTTAATATTGAATTTGCATGTTTCGGTGTTTGTTTTGGGAGAGCCAGCCTTTTGAACATTTATAGAGGTTTCGCCACTGGGTGCGAACAGTATCTAACTTTTAGGGTTGTCTCACAATAACCATTTTTATGATTTTCAAATTTTATCTAAAACAAAGCTTTACTTTGGAAGTTGTTTTGACTGTTGTTTGAATTTAGATGAACATCTTAGAAGATATCATGGAAATAAAGTAACGCGCAATAAAAATATGCGCGGCCGGATCCTGCAGTGGCAGAGGTGATACCGCAGTGCTAATGTAAAACCAGATGTGCTGCCCAGTGCCGACTAGCTATTATTAGGTATGGACCATTATGACAATAAGTGCCACCCGTGCGAAGCCGGGTGGCACTTATTGGCGGATCTCTAGTTTTCTATAATTACAAACTTGCGCCTCTTTGTTCTATCTGCATAATTGGCCGCCGCCCCTGCCGCTACGGAGGTCGCCTGCAAGTGAGACAACGCAAGCGTATCCACGCATGTGGCATCCCAAACCGGCGACCTTCCTTGCTTTCACGGAAGAAGTGCCATGCCGTCAAGTCTCTTAACATCACTGCGCCTCAAGCCATTAGATTCTAAAAGTGCAGGCACTTTAGCGGTGGCAAGAGACCTACGAATGATTTCGTTCAGGGAAGCATTACGCGAAAAACGACCGGCACTTTTAACACAAGAAGAACTAGAAGACATTGGCTGTCTTTGAGATAACAAATATACCGGCTCCTTACTACGACATGCCACCACATTGAAAGCATTTCTAGCTTCTGCCAAATACGACGGCTCAATGGAACCTAATGACCGATTTAGAATATTGCCAAAGACCTTAAACGTACTATAAGTAGAAGATAAAATACTGGTAATGATACGCTGCTTATTTTACGAATGCCTAAGCCATCAAAATCGGTTGAAAAGATGGGACGTTAAAGATTAGCCGATTATTATATAAACCGACAGACACACTATCGTATTTACAATATTAGTACGGACTAGTAACGGATGCTTACCTAGCGTAGTCTCCCGTAGATCTGGGCGTAGGCGCAGTAAGGGAGAAGCATCTGTAATTGTTTAACGAAACTACTAACTTTCTAACTCACTTATATATATATCACATATATAATATATATCTATACTAATATATAAAGAGGTAAATTTTGTGAGTTTGTAGGGGTAATTTCTGGATCTACTGAAACGATTTTGAAAATTCGGTTACCAATAGAAAACTACATTATTAGTGAGTGTCATAGGTTATATATTGACATGAAAAAACTTATTATACGAAAAACCTCAATCCATGCGGACGAAGTCGCGCGCATCAGCTAGTTATATTAAAATATAAACTCTGAAAAAATTTACCTCGTTGGTGCAATGGTTAGTATGTTTGACTGCGGCCGATGAGGTACCGGGTTCAAGTCCCGGGTCGGGCCAAAATTAAGTATTGGGTTTTTCTGACTAGAATTCTCAGTACTATCCCGGAGTAAGGAATTTGGCGGTGTTTCACCCCCGTGCCTCGGAGAGCACATTAAAACGTCGGTCCCGGTTATTATCACTAACATGATAATAGTCGTTAAAGCCCGCCAACCCGCATTGGAGCAGCGTGGTGGGTCTGAGCTCTAATTCCCTCTCTCCTATGAGTGTGGAGGCCTGTGCCCAGCAGTGGGACGTTAATGGGCTGTAGTGGTAGTGGTGGTAATTACACTTTGAAAAAAAAAATGTCTTGAATTTGTATATCTCCGACCTTATATTAACAACTCAAGATGATTATTGCTATGAAGCGAATATTGCATAAACTTTACCCTTCGGCCTTTTTTTTCTGGATTGCTTTGCTGGCACCCTGGGCTGCTTTGCTGGTACATACGGCTTACGTTTTTTGAAAACTGTAAAATAAATAATTTCTCGTTGGACAACTATAATTAAAACAAATTATACATATCTTACGTTGCTCTGCCAACGAACACAAAACTGAAAAAAAAAAACATATAAACTGTACCTATTGAAAATACGAGTTTCAATGCCTGTTGATCCACCTGAAACTAGTCAATTTCAGACGAATACGTATTGCAGCGGGTAGCAGGCCTCTTTTCAATCCTGTCAGAGTATATATTTTTACTAGCGACCCACCCCGGCTTCACACGCGTAGCACTAATAATCATAATTATTAATCCATACCCAATGTAGGCAGTGGCCACAGGGCAGAAAATCAGGTTTTACATTAAGCACTGCGATATTATTAATCTTTATAACTTATTATCATACATATTCATTTAAACGTTACACACCCGACGTTGTCGCCTTGTCTTTTCAAAACCAACTAAAATCAATATGGCGACCCTCAGTGACCATTGACTCGCAAACATTTGTAGGTAATATATTGCGGCTATAAATTAAGATGTAAGCTATCCTATCTTTCAAGTTAGATCAAAGTGCACACGGTGTGCAAATTTAATTTAAAATCGGTTAAGTAGTTTAGGAGTCCATCGCGGACAAACAACGTGACACGTGATTTAAACTCGCCGGCATATTTAGCGGAACATAAAAAAAGGTCCGTAATTAAAAAAATATGGTTTTATTTTAAAATCTTCTTACTACACTTTTGTTATCTAAAGTTTCATTTATTTTACTTAAAATGAGATCACATTAAGAACAGATTTTGCGAGTAAAGGCTATTTGTGAAAAATGGTACATTTTTGAACTTTTCATGTAACCGGAAAAAGTGAAATTTAATATTAAAATAACAATTAATTAAATTAGAAAAATGGTGATTAATATCGCGTATTTCCTCCACGTGCTCTTATTAAAGTTTCTACCCGTCTAGGCATACTGAGAATGATGTTATCGATGGTCTCCTGGGATAGTCTCCGCCATTCCTCAACTACGGCGATTCGCAGTTCTCCCACGTTGGCAGGAGCTGGAATTCTGGACTTAACTTTTCTTTTCAGCAAGTCCGAAACGTGCTCTATTGGGTTCATATCCAGTGATCTCGCCGGCCACTCTATAACAGTGATATTCATATCATTAAGATAAGCTTGAGTTACCCGAGCGGTACGCGGCCGAGCATTATCCTGCATAAAAACAAAATCTTCACCGATATATAAGGCAAACGGTACGACATTTTCTTCTAAAACTTCTCTGATATAGCGGTCTGCAGTCAGACTCCCTCTGTCAATCACTACCAAGTCTGTGCGAACTCCCAAACAAATGCCCGCCCAAACCATTATTGATCCACCACCGTATGCAACTGTAGTTTCAATATTTGTCTGAATGTATCGTTCTCCTTTGCGTCTGTATATTCTCTGCCTGCCGTCATTTTGATTTAAGAGAATTCTACACTCATCACTAAACAATACCTTACTCCATTGGTCCGCGTTCCAAAGTCGATGTTCCTGAGCAAAAGTTAACCTGTTTCTACGATGATTTACCTCGAGCCTTGGAGCCTTGGGGGGCACAAATGAACCGAAACCAGCTTCTTCGAGCTTTCTTCGTACCGTACGCTCACTTACGGTTACACCCCGCACTGCTTCTATTCTTTCATTTTGTTTTTATGCAGGATAATGCTCGGCCGCATACCGCTCGGGTAACTCAAGCTTATCTTAATGATATGAATATCACTGTTATGGAGTGGCCGGCGAGATCACCGGATATGAACCCAATAGAGCACGTTTGGGACTTGCTGAAAAGAAAAGTTAAGTCCAGAATTCCAGCTCCTGCCAACGTGGGAGAACTGCGAATCGCCGTAGTTGAGGAATGGCGGAGACTATCCCAGGAGACCATCGATAACATCATTCTCAGTATGCCTAGACGGGTAGAAACTTTTATGAGCACGTGGAGGAAATACGCGATATTAATCACCATTTTTCCAATTTAATTAATTATTATTTTAATATTAAATTTCACTTTTCCCGGTTACATGAAAAGTTCAAAAATGTACCATTTTTCACAAATAGCATTTACTCGCAAAATCTGTTCTTAATGTGATCTCATTTTATGTAAAACAAATGAAACTTTAAATAACAAAAGAAGTGTAGTAAGTAGATTTTAAAATAAAACCATATTTTTTTAACTATGGACCTTTTTTTTATGTTCCGCTAAATATGCCGGCGAGTTTATATATATTATAAGAAGATTTATTTCAAACTTGATTTGTTTGACAAGCACTTTAAACCTAGATGCTACTCAAGGTCTCATGATGGAGCCAGGAGGTGGTCACAGGAACTCCATAAGTGATCATAATTTTTTAACGTATTTTTGAATTGATATATAATTTTTAACAATTATTTATCAGAATACTAAAATTTAACACTATTTGACACCTCTACTCATTACTAAGCACAAGTCTTATCTCGGTATTAGAAGGGTTTGGGCATACACGCTGGTCAAAATACTACTGAGTCGACAAGATGCCGTTTTGTGTTTTAGATATTATGTTATATACTTTTGCGAAGGTCTAAATGTTGTTTCAAAGTTATAAGGTCACAATTGAGCGCCGCAGTTCGTAGTGGGTTTCTAAAATTTTTAATTTTATTACTTGTTTTATTTCAATAGTTTGAGCAAAGGTGAGCTGGCAGAAAAATATATTATATTAGTATTAGTATTTTCTCTAACTAAAAATAAAAAAAAAACAGTTTTGATATTCTCATTAAATATTGTTTAGACTTTAGAGCCTTCTAGTACGTAAAATTGAGTATCTTTATATTACAAGGCAGACTCACCGAAGATTTCTATGCTATAAAGAATCTACATGCATTTATTCATTCATTTAAGCAATTCAGAGCCGTACATTGAGTGATACAAGTTAATATTGGTTAACTAAATTTTGATTACCTGTAGACGTAACTGTATATTGTCGCTGTACTTTAGCTGTTGGCTTACGTTTTCGGGAACCTGGAAAAGAATTACTTACTAAAATAAACAATTTCATATAACCTAATCTTCTTTCATAATAGAAATTATATGATAGAACATAACCACAGGGACTTCATAATAAGTAGTAATAGTTGACAAACTTGGAGGTAAAAGCATCTGAATGTTATAAAAGATGAAGAGACCTATTTTTAATATCCTAAAAGCATCTTGATTGGGTTGTACTTGAAATAGCCAAAAATATTGTGTTTATTTTGTATTTTTTATATTTCTGGTTTTATTTTTGAACTCTCTAGTTGTTTCGGCGAACATTGCTTTACTGTCATCTCAGATACGACAAGTGAATAAATCTATGCTCACATTCTTTACATCGTTATACCTCATTCAATAAAAACTAAATTGCTTGCCACACAACCCGTGATTTCGCCATTCCAATCACCAAAGGTTGTCTGGGAGAGATCGCTTTAGCGATAAGACCGCCTTTGCACGCTTCACTAAGATTAAGCTTCTTTCTTTTTACCCGCGACGAAACGGAGACGGTATATGAGTGTGTCCTAAGAGGTTGAATGTTTGTGCACTTTTTTATTACCATTTTCCTGGAAAACTACTGGATCGATTAATATGCGGTTCTTGGCATTAGATAAGCATAACTTGAGATTATTTATAGTATTTATATGATATAGATTAAAAGATGCTGCCCAGGGTCTCATGATGAAGCTAGGAGGTGATCATGGGAACTCCTTAAGTTCTCAACGTAAACCCGTCGTATTTGAACTCTTTTGATTTAGCTTGATAAGCACTTTGTACCTAGATATTGCCCAGAGTCTCACGATGGAGCCAAGAGATAGTCATACGAACTCCTTAAGTTCACATCGTAAACCCGTCGTATTTGGACTCTTTTCATTTGTCTTACAGGCGCTTTGTACGTAGATAATGCCCAGGGTCTCATGATGGAGCCAGAAGGTGGTCATGGGAACGCCCAATTTGTCATAAACCCATAATATTTGGTTGTTAATGTTGGACTGTTTTGATTTTTCTTGCCTCGTTGGTCTAGTGGTTAGCATTGTTTGACTGCGGCCGACGAGGTCCCGGGTCGGGCCATAATTAAGTATCGGGTTTTCTGATTAGAAATTCCCAGTACTAGCCCGGAGTTAGGAAGTTGGCGGTGTTTCACCCCCGTGCCTCGAAGAGCACATTAAACCGTCGGTCCCGGTTATTATCACTAACATGATAATAGTCGTTAAAGCCCGCCAACCCGCATTGGAGCAGCGTGGTGGGTCTAAGCTCTAATTCCCTCTCTCCTATGAGAGTGGAGGCCTGTGCCCAGCAGTAGGACGTTAATGGGCTGTAGTGGTGGTGGTGGATTTTTCTTGACAAGCACTTTGTACCTAGATGCGGCCCAGGGTATCATGATGGAGCCAGGAGGTGGTCATAGGAACTCCTCAAGTTCTCATCGTAACCCCGTCGTGTTTGGACTTTTTTGATTTGTCTTTGGCAAGCACTTTAAATCATATTTTTTAAATAATTATTTATTTATCAGAATTTTAAAATTTAACACTATTTGACATCTCTACTCATTATCATTTGAACATAGTCCAGCACGCTGGTCAAAAAAAACTACTGAGCCGACAAAGATGCAGTTTTGTGTTTTAGATAATATGATATATACTTCTGCGTAGTACTAATTGTGGTTTCAAAGATATAAAGTCACAATGGAGCGCTGCAGTTCATCTTGGGTTTTATTAAAAAATTTAATTTTATTACTTATTGTGATTAATTTTTCTATATTTCTTGTGTGCAATAAAGAATACAGTCATTATAATAATAAACCCATAGGGCAGCAATTATATAATACAGTAAGATTATTATTATTTATAATATTAGTAAAATAGACTAATGGATATAAAAGCCAAGTGGAATGATATATATCATAGCTCATATATATAACTCATTTTCGCCCAAATGTCCCTTACGACAATTGTAATTACAGGTATCGATATATGTAGTCGGTGGATGAAGAGGCGCTTTAAATTCGAGGCATTCGTCCAGCAGTGGGCGCATCGGCATAGATACTTGAAATATAATGCACAAAGTATGAATGAATGAATGAATCTACTTTTATTGTACACCAAAAAACAATAACAACAGTAAATTTAGCTAATAATAAAGGAAGTATACAATTTGGCGGCCTTATCGGTTCACAGCGATCTCTTCCAGGCAACCAATTGTTTAAATGGACATAGCCACAGAAACAACCGGTAGATGGTGCAAAAATAATAAAATAAATAAAAATATTGATATAAAGCTACAAATTATAATACATATACATATATATACTAAATATAACATAAAAACCATAAATAAAAGTATAATGAAACTTACCACTGTGCGCAGGTCCATTGGCTTTCTTAGCTAAATGATATGTTAACGGCCTATCGTCATCTGAATTATTTGTTTCGGATGATGTTTCTTGTCGATTCCGCATTGATCTTAGAAAATAGGAATTTTCATAAATTTGCTTAGGTTTCCTTGTTAGGTATCGTTTCTTTGTTTCCGGTTCAGCGCTGGTTGATGGAGTTGCCACCAAAGATGCACCAATTTTGAACGATGTATTTTTCAGTCGTTCTAAAACGACTCTTGCGGTGTGTAAATGCATCCCTGAAATAAAAAAAAGTAGTAAATTATTAAAGCAGTCATATATCATCAATAATAACCCAAACAGAGTAAACATAATATTATATGCTCAAGTTTTTAATGTAAGTAAAATAATACCTGGATGGGAGAACGAAACAGAGTCCAGAATCTTTTTAGCTGATATATTCGCTCGATTAACTTTTCCTCCATTTTCTGGAGGCGGTTCGATGGTGCGGCGTTCCGTAACAACAGGTGTAGGCGGCACGAACGCGCCTTGAGCGAACTTGCGTTGGGCTTGAACTTTTCTGTAAATACATAATACCTTTATTGTGATTGTATTATTATTATTATACTATATAATATGTCACCGTAAGATTGTAAAAACCGTTAGATTAAAACCTAACTCGTGAAATTGCAAACTGTCGAAAGATAACAATTTAACGCATTATTTTTCGGTAAATTGTATTCTGTTATGTTTATTAACCCGATAAAACCAAAGTAAACTAACTGATTATATAGGTCGAACCCTAACCTAACCTACAAGAAACAGACAAGAAAACGTAAATACAATGGATATTCCAAAAATTGACACTCAGAATATTGAACGGTTCACAATCTTTCGACAGTTTACAATTTCGCGATTTAGATTATAATCTAACGGTTTTTTACAATCTTACGGTGACTTAAATAGCTCAATTACCACTCGCTGACTCACTCATTGACATAATTGTTCTCTGAAAAAACGCAATTTTTAAATTCAAATTTCGTACAGTTGGCAACGTCGCAACGTTTCGACTTCTAAGGGGCGATTGTGTGTACAGACTCGAAGTATGGATTGGGGAAAAAAATTACCCCATTTCGCGGGAAATTTTCAAGATTTACCCCAAAAATAAAAAAAATGAAATACGTAATTTTTGCAAAATTCGAGTACGAGCAACCATGTGTCTCACTTGTATGAATGACATTTGGGTACTTTCGGCGCCGAGGTCTGGCAACACTGGAGTTAATCAAAGTAAAAGTGATTTTCGACATGGTCTTTTTTCAGGGGCGATCATTTCGGCTGGGTGCGAGCGAAATAAAAATTGAAACGTCATCAGGTGTATCCTGTTGTTCACGGGAAAGTTATAAAACCATGTAAAATGTTTCTGTGAAACGAGGTAGCAGCCATTTTGTATTCTTTTTGTGTTTTTGAAAATTTCGATCACGTTTTTGAGGCAGTTGGCAACGTTTCGGAAAATTGACATGTACGGATCGACTGTGTAAACGATCGAGATATCTAACCAGTGTTGCCACATTTGGAGTAGTTTTCGAGATTTTCCCCAAAAACTTCCCCATGTAAAATTTTGTATGAAAAATTTTTTTTTCACCGATGGCTTCGTCAGGAAATATAACTTGAAGAAAAAATGGAAACAGCTGATGGTTGAGGATTTCGGAGACGGGTAAAGAGCACGGCCAAGGTATTGAAGATAGGTGGGGGGTGCTCGAACAAATGTCACTCGAAGCCTAATCCAATTGGCGGTGAGTTTAAAAAAAACTCAAAAATGGTGGATTCAAGATGGCTGCCATACAAATTTCGTCAGTGTCTATCTCGGAGAGTATAATAGATGGAAGTGTGGTTTCTCGGCAAGAGATAATCAGGACGAAAAAAATATTCCGCCATCTTGAATTTTTTTTCAAATAGACCTCATTTAGCGAAATGAAAAAAAATTCAAGATGGCGGAATATTTTTATTCATACCAAATTATATGGCGTATATTGAAGAGACTACAATTAGTGTAGAACTATGCAAGATTTTTATACGGTTCCGTTTTACCCACGACGGGGCTCCCTGGGATTACAAAAGGCAATTTTTTTAAAAATCCGCGCCATTTTGAAATTCTTTGTTAATTGACAGATTTCGTTCAAAATCGATATTTAGGATTCCCTGGGATTACAAAACAGGAACCTGATACCAAAGTTTAAAAAAATCAGCGCCATTTAGAATTTTTTTATTAATTGACCGATTTTGTTCAAAATCGATATTTAGGACTCCATGGGGTTACAAATCAGTAAACTGTTACCAAAATTTAAAAAACGAACGCCATTTTGAAATTCCTTGTTATTGTAGCGATTTCGTTCAAATTCGATATTTAGGGTTTCCTGGGCTTACAAAACTGGAAACTGCTACCAAAGTTTTAAAAACTCAGCGCCATTTTGAAATTCTTTGTTATTTGACCGATTTCGTTCTAAATCGATAATCAGGGCCCCCTGGGATTACAAAACAGGAAACTGAAACCAAAATTTTAAAAAATCAGCGCACTTTTGTAATTCTTTGTTAATTGACCAATTCCGTTCAAAATCGATATTTAGAGCTCCCTGGGATTACAAAACAGGAAACTGATACCAAAGTTTTAAAAAATCAGCGCCATTTTGAAATCCTTTGTTAATTTACAGATTTCGTTCAAAATCGATATTTAGGATTCCCTGGGATTACAAAAAAGGAAACTGACACCAAAGATTGAAAAATCAGCGCCTTTTGAAATTCTTTGTTAATTGACCAATTTCGTTTAAAATCGATATTTAGAACTCTCTGGGGTTACAAAACAGGAAACTGTTACCAAAATTTAAAACCACCAACGCCATTTTGAAATTATTTGTTAATTTACAGATACCCTACCCTAAATATCGATTTTGAACGAAATCGGTCAAATTTCGTTCAAAATCGATATTTATGCCCCCTGGGATTACAAATCAGAAAAGTGGTACTAAAGTTTTAAAAAATGAGCACCATTTTGGTATTCTTTGTCAATTGTCCGATTTCGTTCCAAAAAATCAGCGCCATTTTGAAATTCTTTGTTAATTGACCGATTTCGTTCAAAATCGATATCTGAGGATCCCTGGGATTACAAAACAGGATACTGATACCAAAGTTTTAAAAAATCAGCGCCATTTTGAAATCCTTTGTTAATTTGACAGATTTTGTTCAAAATCGATATTTAGGATTCCCTGGGATTACAAAAAAGGAAACTGTTACCAAAATTTAAAAAAACCAACGCTATTTTGAAATTATTTGTTAATTTACAGATATGCTACCCTAAATATCGATTTTGAACAAAATCAGTCAAATTTCGTTTAGAATCGATATTTATGCCCCCTGGGATTACAAATCAGAAAAGTGGTACTAAGGTTTTAAAAAAATCAGCGCCATTTTGATATTCTTTGTTAATTGACTGATTTCGTTCAAAAGCAATATTTAGGGCTCCCTGGGATTACAAAACAGGAAACAGTTCCAAAATAAAAATAAAACCAGCGCCATTTTGAAATTCTTTGTTAATTGACCGATTTCTTTCAAAATCGATACAGTAAAGACTGTCCCACTTGTAAGTGTAACCACATCTCGTGAGCTGCTTTAGCAGCTCGCGCACAGAGCGAAATACTAGTTAAACTATTAGCTCAATTACCACTCACTGACTGACATACTCATTGACATAATTTTCTCCTAGAAAGAGACAGAAAACGATACAATGATGTATGAGAGATGTATTCGAGTGCGGGATGGGAGTAAGGAAAAATTATGACATTTCGGAAAAATAAGATGATGGCGGCCGACGAGCTTTTTGTAACTTTTGTTTTCCAACCGATTCCGTTACAACTCGCAGTGATTGAAGAAATTAGGAAACGGTCAACAGAAAAAGTGGTAAAAATTGGAAAAACATGATGGCAGCCGAGCTGTAGTGTTTTAAAATTTTTGATGTTTCGACCGCGAACCGCGGCGCCACAGATGCGAAACGGACAGAGAGTGAACAGACAAAGGCGAAACGGCGTGGTCGAGCATATTTTTTTTTTTCTATTTCCGCCTACAATTATCCTGTATTTTTACAGAATGGGGGTGGTTTTTAAAAATTCAAGATAGCACAGCTGTCACGGCGGCCGTTCGCTTTGAGTTACGAAAAAACGCAATTTTAAAATTCTAATTTCTCGCAGTTGGCACCGTCGGAGCGTTTCGACTTCTACGGGGAGATTGTGTGTATTGGGGGAAGAAATGGCCCCATTTCTCGGGAAAATTTCAACATTTACCCCAAAAATTAAAAAATCTAAATACGTATTTTTTGCAAAATTCGAGAACGAGCAACCACGTGTCTCACTTGTACGAATGACATTTGGGTATTTTCGTCGTCGAGGTCTGGCAACACTGGGATTAATCAAAGTAAAAGTGATTTTCGACATGGTCTTTTTTCAGGGGCTATCATTTCGGCTGGGTGCGAGCGAGATGAAAAATTGAAACATCATCAGGAGCGGTGTATCCTATAGTTCACGGGAAAATTATAAAACTATGTCAAATGTTTCTGTGAAACGAGATGGCGGCCATTTTGTATTCTTTTTGTGTTTTTGAAAATTCAATCACGTCTTAGAGGCGGTTGGCAACCTTTGGGAAAGTTGACATGTATGGATCGATTGTGTAATTCGACCGGCAGTATCGAAAAATCTAAACAGTGTTGCCACATTTGGGGTAGTTTTCGAGAGTTTCCCCAAGAATTTCCTCCTGTAAATTTTTTATGAATTTTTTTTTCAATGATGGCTTCTGAAGAACCTCGATACCAAAGTTTTAATAAATCAGCGCCATTTTGAAATTCTTTGCTAACTGACCGAATCCGTTCCAAATTGATATTTAGGACTCCATTAACCCATTAGGGTTACAAAACAGGAAACTGTTACCAAAATAAAAAAAAAACCGGCGCCAGTTTGAAATTCTTTGTTAATTGACCGTTGTCGTTCGAAATCGATATTCAGGACTTCTTAGGATTACAAAACAGGAAACTAGTAACAAAATTTTAAAAAATCAGCGCCATTTTGATTTTTTTGTTAACTGACCGATTTCGTTCAAAATTGATATTTGGGGCTCCCTGGTATTACAAAACAGGAAACTGATACCAAAGTTATAAAAAATCAGCGCCATTTTGAACTTCTTAGTTAATTTACCGATTTCGTTCAAAATCGATATTTAGGGCTCCCTGGTATCACAAAACAGTAAACTGGTAACAAAGTTTTAAAAAATTAGCGCCATTTTGCAATTCTTAGTTAATTTACCGATTTCGTTAAAAATCGATATTTAGGGCTCCCTGGTATCACAAAACAGTAAACTGGTAACAAAGTTTTAAAAAATCAGCGCCATTTTGCAATTCTTAGTTAATTTATCGATTTCGTTCAAAATCGATATTTAGGGCTCCCTGGTATCACAAAACAGTAAACTGGTAACAAAGTTTTAAAAAATCAGCACCATTTTGAAATTCTTTGTCAATTGAGCGATTTCGTTCAAAATCGATATTAAGGACTTATTGGGATTACAAAACAGGATACTGGTACCAAAATTTTAAAAAATCAGCGCCGTTTTGAATTTCTTTTTTAATTGACCGATTTCGTTCCAAATTAATATGTAGGGCTCCCTGGGATTTCAATTCAGGAAACTGTTACTAAAATTTAAATCAGCGCCATTTTGAAATTCTTTCTTATTGTAGCGATTTCGTTCAAAATCGATATTTAGGGCTCCCTGGGATTTCAATACAGGAATTCAGTTTAGTACAGTAAAGTCTGTACTACTAAGTCTTACCACATCCCGTGAGCTGTTTTAGCAGCTCGCGCACAGAGCTAAATACTAGCTTATAAATAAAATAAAATGGTAATCCTAAAAATGTGCAGACATTTTTTGTCTTCTATTTTATAAAATTATTATTTTTCAATTTTCACATGATTGCACAATCAGTGCTGGCTCTTAACATAGTGTTTTTTTAATCATTTTGTGAAAGGAGTAAGTATGATTTTTTAATTCCATTAGTATAATATTAAAAGTTCCAATCGCTTTGCAATAACAATTCGCACAGCACATTTACACAGATTTAAACTGATGAAATTTTATAATATTTTTCTGTGATAAAAGGAAGCCTACTTCCTTCCACAGGACACCACCTAAGTCTGTACCAAATGTCATCAAGATCAGCTAAAAAGGTAGTCTGTGAAAGAGTAATAAAGAAGCTCACATTTGCATTTACAATAATTTTTTAATAGTTTATGTATGTGGTAGAGTCAAAACATGATATAACATCATTAGAGACACCTGTATGTCCTAGATGTTTTAAATAAATTGAATTGAATTGGATATGATAACTTCATGACATTATTTGGAAGGAGTCACTAGAAACTATTTATTACTAAAACTATTTATTACTAGTGGTTCGCTCCGAACTGAGACCTCGCGGTATCCATAAGATGGTTTTAACTATATATTGTAATAGTTAACTTGACATTAGACGCAAAAGAGCTAAAGAGTTATTGGAGAAACGAATAAACATTTAAAGAGCGCCATCTATTGACATCATTGTGAAGTTCTGTAGAAATACGTTTAATTTTAATGAGCAAAAATACATTTAATTTTTAATAAGCTTCAGCTCATTAAAAATTAAATGGTTTTTTTCCTTATATTACTTATCTAATTTTAGTATTTGCTGTTCAAGTACAGGATATAATTCAAATAATTGATCACGTTTCAGGCTCAGCCTTTCAGAAAATTTTGGACGTTAGGAAATGTCCACTTTGAAAGCCCCCCGTTTCGTCAATTTTAGGGGAAAAAATTAAAAAAAAAATATTTTTGGACTCTATTTCTAATTATCTTAAAAATGATATACCGCAACCCAATGTAACGCTACAAAAATATTTTACTTCGCATTGCTTCTATGAGAGCCCCCCTGAAATAAAGATATTTTACTTCGCATTCGCTTCTATGAGAGCCCCCCTGAAATAAAGATTTTTATAACTTTTAAAGCCATATTCGGCTGGAGGCCATTGGTTTACATATCATATTTACATTTGAAGTAATTACGTTCAGTAATTCAGAAGTTATAAGGCTCTGACAGACGGACGGACGGACGGACGGACGGACGGACGGACGGACAAGTGCAAATTCACTCAAGTAGACTCAGAGACCTTCGCTTCGCTTAGTCAATGATGACATGATATTATAATGTTTTATTTGATCATAAGGTGGTGGTGTGTTCTCTTTCACCAGTTGTTCTAATGCAGTCTAAAGATTGCACTGCAATCACATACCCAAGTACTGCAATGGAAGTATTGCAATAGGGATAATGCCTCAAAAATAAATTATTTATAACTGATTATTAAATAGAGGGTCTTCCAAAAGACCTAAAATTCACATCATCTGTTAGTTTTAAGTATCATAACCAATTTAAAATATACGAGTACATTAAAGAAAAGTGTGTTGAAATTTGATGACGTCACACCTATGAATTTGATACAACTTCCATACTATAAGGGCATTTTTACATTTGATAAAGAGTTGCTGATGTGATCGAGTTGTCATAATCCCTATTGGATATTTACCATCACATTTCTCTAAGTTTTAACTGGACACTTAGGTAAAACTTATCTACACAACCTTATTTAACTACTATCTGTGTAAATGATGTTAAGTAGGTGATGTAAGATGGAAGCGCAGTCTAACTGTGGGGTGGGTTTCCACTGACACAGCATTAAACATGTAATGTCTCGCAACTTGTCGATAAAACAAATACAAAACTTGTTTTGTTGAGACTAGCGTTCACACTGCAAGAAACTTGGTAAAATTATGTAACAGATTTGTTGTTGCCTGTGTTTCCACTCATTCCAAACATATACATTTGACTTTGTTAATGGTTGTATATTGTTTCACGTTCACACTGTTCCTTAAACATGTCTCAGTACATGTTGAAATCTTGTTTTTTGAATTATCCAAATAAATCTGTAAACATGTAGTGGGCCATAGAGTAGGATGTATATAGGTGGGCGATAGCAAATACTTTGAGGTTTATCAAGCTATGGCAAGGATTTTCATGATTGTGAAATACAAAAAGCATCCATACCAATATTATAAATTTGAAAATGTCTGTCAGTCTACTATGGTTTCCTGGCCCATCTATTCAAGATGTTTAGAGGTAGGTTGCATTCCAAGGAAGGACATGGGCTACTTTTTAACCCGGAAAGTTAAGGAGTTCCCAAGGGTATCACAAAACTGACATACACTCAGACAAAGTCATGGGTTTTATCCAGTTGATTTGTAGAGTTGATTATAAAAATAGACAAAACAGATTATGAATAATAATAATAGATATCTATGCAAAATATCAAAAAAAAATCTTTCAATGTGTTGCAATATTTGTAAAAAATATTTGATTTTAAACATGTCTCAGTCTATGAAAGGTCAAATAAACTCTTACGCAACAATTTATATGACAATGGATACATAACTCGATACATAGACAGAATACTGAGTTTTAAACATGTTTTGTGTGAATGTTGCATAAAACTCACAGTATATTCAATCTAAATTTTCCTACCCCTTAAATTAAACAAAAAAGTACCTATTATAAGTAAAACATTGCAGTCTCCTGCAATTTTATGAGCTGGCAGATGTTAATGTTCGAGAGCAAATAAATGTTTTACCCATGGACCCCTTTAGCAAGTTTTATTTTGTCAACTGTTTACTACTTAATACCCCAATTTTGTAAGAAAATCAGTTGGGGCTGATTTGTACGAAAAATACCTATGGTCGCAAAAGACCCGACTTGATTTGGGGTATGGCACTTAATAATTTAATATTTATAGGATTTAGATTAGAATCGGATAAAATATACCTGATGCCATCACATACATTTTTCGCTCAGAATGTTCAAGTCTAAGAAAAATGGGTGTTTTGTTGTATCGTTTAACTTGGCAGGTTGGTAGTATGGTATGAACCAAAAGTAATAAAAAAGATCCAAAAAAAAATGCGGATGTTAGGTATCTATACATAAAACTAAATATTTGTGACCGAATAATTAGGTATCTATACCTTAAACTAAATATTTGTGACCGAATAATTTCACGATTTCTTTTTTAAATAATATTATGTAGGTACATCGTAATAATAATAATAATAATACTCAAAACCGAAATATCACAAGAAATTATCATGACCATCAATATTTAACCCGATTTTATTATCAAACCTAAACTGCATTTACGCGATACCTTCATTTTTATCAATAGTATAAAAATATGATACTTTCTTTCTAATTCTTTTTTGGATTTTAATAATTTTAAAATACGTTCTCATGGTAATATATCCTACTGTAAAATTTCGTCGCCTGAGGAATTATTGTTGAGGTCCACTAGCTTTATTGCTATTATTATTTCTATATTGCTTTAGAACAGAAAAAAACTTACGTTTTCATTTTCAATTACTGTCGCTTTGCTTGCCGGAACACA
Source organism: Erebia palarica (assembly GCA_964035005.1). Classification (NCBI taxonomy): domain Eukaryota; kingdom Metazoa; phylum Arthropoda; class Insecta; order Lepidoptera; family Nymphalidae; genus Erebia; species Erebia palarica. The sequence continues at coordinate 28,059,435 of OZ035986.1, forward strand.
TAACTTGCTAAGCTGGTAAAATGTTCACCAAAGATGTACTCTGTGCTGCACGTTAAACTGCAAAAAGGATAAAATTTATTAGTACAATTATATTTAAAATGGCGCCTGCCGTGTGTGAACCGGCCGACCGAGTCCCGAAATGCAAACTGTAAGGTAACAAGCGTTATCGGGTTGTCCATCTCTTTCATCTGGCATTGTTTCCCTCGAGGTCCTCTCGCTCTAAAAACGACACGCGGGGTTTTCACTTAGCTTATAATCTCAGTTATTGATCTGAGCTTTTATTAGTCGACGCCATTTTCGCTGAAAACCAGACGCAAGCCGAGAATGACAATGAAAATCATAACATATCGTGGTCTTCTATGGTACAATTACGTACAGTACGGTACATAATTCGTGACGATTGATCGCATCTAAAATGACGCCCATACACGAAACGATTGGTCGTAACCAAATTATGTTCCTTTGTCGTAACGATCGATTATTTACCTACTTGGGTTGCTGAAGAATAAAGACGTGTTCAAATAATTCAATACCTATAATACGTATCCCATAAAATGGAAAATGAAGTTATGAAATAGCTATATTATAGCGAAACCAGTATTCGCATGTAAATATTAGGTCCTTACCTACATATGAAATTTGCGTTTTGTAAGGGAGGAACTTAAAGTAGTTTTTTAAAATATAATATATTTATTTAATCCACTGTATACAAGTATGTATCATTGCTACATAAGCACTTTGGCCATCTCAAAGGTAGTTCATTGATCCCTTTACTAAAAATACCATTCGGACGGGAATCAATAAAATCATTAAAGGCGCTTTGGACTGCCAATTGAAGCTCCTCTAATTTGGTAGCTGTTTGTTGTGCAGTGTGGTCTAGCGTTGTCCTGAAGCAGCAGTGGCCTACAGCAATTGACCACCCTCGGTTGTTTAGCAGCTAGTTTTTCCATCATGGTTTAAAGTTGCTGACAATAGACATCCGCCGTAATCGTCTGGCCAGATTTAAGAAAGCTTTAGTGAACGACATCGGCACTAGTCCACCAAACACTCACAATTTTTTTTGAGTCAATCTTCGCCTTGAGCAGGATTTGGCTGGTTCGTCAGGGTTCAGTCATTGCGATTAGCGTTTCCGATTATCGTACAGGATCCACTTTTCATCACAGGTAATAATTCGATTTAAAATCTCTTCATTATTGTGCCGGTTGAGTAATGTAATGTAGCAGTCGACGCGCGTTTGTCGGTTTGCTGCACTCAATTCATGAGGTAAGTACCCAATTTTCAAGCTTTTTCACCTTCCCAATTTTCAGCAGCCTGCAGCTAGCTCGGACGTGGTTTGATCTGAAACCATGATCTGCTTCCACAATAGTCTTCAATTCTTCAATATCAACATTGGTCTCCGGCCGTCACCGGGACTTGTTCAGTTGTTCTGCAGGTCGAAATTTCCAGAACGAAAACGTTGGAACCAAAAACGCACTGTGTTTTCTTTTTCGACACCGCCGCCATACACATAATTAATCCTTCGAGCCGTTTCTGCAGCACTGGTGCCACGATGGAACTCGTACTTGTAACTATCGTGATATTTCAAGTTTTTCATTTTGTAAACTGAGTGACGCAAAGAAGAAACCAAAAGAGGAAAAACAAATGAATTATGGTTTTTAAAACACAAAAGCATGAGTAAATAATTGTATCCCATCAAAAACATAAATGTAAAATGAGAGCCAAGTTCAAAATTGTGATATATATGCCTTGGTTGTTGACTTCAGCGACAAAAGAAGTGAGATCTAAATGGGTGCCAAGTTCAATGGTCAGTCCTGCAATTTATTTATCCCATCAAAAACATAAATGTGAAATGAGAGCCAAATTCAAAATTGTGATATATATGCCTTGGTTGTTGACTTCAGCGACAAAAGAAGTGAGATCTAAATGGGTGCCAAGTTCAATGGTCAGTCCTGAAATTTATTTATAACAACATATAATATTTTATAACAACTTAAAATATCATTTCTTCTCATAACTTAGTATAAAATGTTGAAGACTAAGGCTTTGGCTTGGCTAGTTTTCATATACGAATTATAGCGTTCACAAGTTGTAAAGCTGTAAGTTCTTAATTTATTCTTCCGAAAATTTGGCTTGCTGGTAGAAACTGTACTTTTAGGTACCTACTTAATAATAATTCGTATATGGAAACTAGCCAAGCCAAAGCCTTAGTCTTCAACATTTTATACTAAGTTATAAGAAGAAATTATATTTTAAGTTGTTATAAAATATTATATGTTGTTATAAATAAATTTCAGGACTGACCATTGAACTTGGCACCCATTTAGATCTCACTTCTTTTGTCGCTGAAGTCAACAACCAAGGCATATATATCACAATTTTGAATTTGGCTCTCATTTCACATTTATGTTTTTGATGGGATAAATAAATTGCAGGACTAACCATTGAACTTGGCACCCATTTAGATCTCACTTCTTTTGTCGCTGAAGTCAACAACCAAGGCATATATATCACAATTTTGAACTTGGCTCTCATTTTACATTTATGTTTTTGATGGGATATCATTACTTTTTGTACAGAAATTATTGAACTCAATCTCAAACTCAAAACATATTTATTCAAAATATGTACCTACAAAGTACACCTTCTGAACGTCATGCTTACAGAGCATAAGACGTGATGGTGATAATTAACTACGATATCTTAAAACTAAAGCTACGAGGGTTCCAAACGTGCCCTGGTCTGAGAAGAGCCCGCAATAAACTCCGCTTTTTTTTTATTATCACCATCTCACAAATATTTGAAATTATATATATGTACTTATAATATAACATTACATAATCAGCCGCTATAACAATTCATACCCATGCCTTGCTATCATTCAAATAATCCTTTACACTGTAATAGGACTTTTCTATTAGTTTAGTTTACGTTTTACATTAGTAGGTACTTATTATTCGGTGTAAGGTCAGTGTGTCACCCACCAGTAATTCTATTGTACGACTCATTGTACAAGATAATTAAAGACGAGAATTCTCAAGAAAAATATATAGTATACCTAGAGTTACACTGACATTGACAGATTACATCTATGGTCAGACTACCTCTACAGCACATTTCTACATCTCATCAATTTTGATTGCAAAAGTTCAAAATCAAAAGTTTTTTGTGAAACATTGAAAACAAGCACGGTAAACAGTCGATATCACTAAAACCACAATAAACAATGAATACAAATCACAATGACTGACAGCTTGAACTGACGACTTCAAATACGTTTCTTCTTTTCTGTCAATGACGTTTCGTTGGTGCCTCCCTCAAGTTACTCGACACTGGCGAAGTGCATTGTGCTGGCTTGGCACTACTCAAAGCCATAAACCAAGAGAAGAAGAAGAAGACGTTTCGTTGCACAAAATGTATGAATACGAAGGTAAGGTTTTAATGCAACTATATTATTATTCATTATTATATACATTAAAATAATAATTATGTGTCATTTTCAATAGTTAAGGAGTTACTACCACCGCTTAAAGCAGTATTGTTTCAAAATAACGGTTGAATGTCACGTACTTTGACGTCCTTAAAATAATGATTATAACACTACAACATAAACATCAACAATAATACGGCTTTAAGCAATGGTAGTATGCCCCGTGTCAGAGTTTTGATCTATACCTAGGTAGATCATAAAAATGACGATTTTTGTACGTTTATATCTAAATAACCATTTGAGGTGTGCTTATGAAATTTGGAGCACATATGTATCTCACGGGTCTCAATATATGCGCCAAATTTGACATGTTTATGTGAAATAGTTTTTGAGTTATGAGGGGGTCAAAAGTGGCTCCAAATGGTTCGTGTAATATTACACACGGTGCTGCTCGCCAGTTTTTTTGAACTTTGGCTGGACACGCTTCCGCGTGTCTTGATAAATTTAAAATTGAAATTCCTAGCCAAAGAGGAGATATTTGAGATTAAAGTTGCCAGTACGACAAAACTCCAATTTCATATGTAAAGACCTAATATTTTATAGGAATTAAGGTTTCATCCAGAAGATTGGCACAATTATATGAGAATGACGGAACCCACGTAACTAAAATTATTAAAACTAGTAAGTATCGCCTAAAATACGTAAGAGCGATACAAACATGAAACAAGCTGTCAGTAACGACGAGCGTCATAATGTAACTTTCCGTTTTCTAGCCACAGGACAATCATAAGAAGATTTAAAGTACTCATCGATAATATCACCACAGATATTGGGAAAAATCACCCCAGAAACGTGGGGTGATACTGCAATAAAAGATACATCATTCATATAATTATAATCATTTATTTTCTGTATATTCATTTTATAATCAAATAGGTACGTAAGACATTAGGATACAAAATTTTCAAAAAAAGTTATTATACCTATTTTGTCCATTTTCACTTGATAACTGTTCTCGCGGTGGTATCTGTCTGGCTAGAAGTAAAGGTTGAGTTTGAGGTTGGGAGGACTTGATTTTCAGGTACGTTTAATATTTAATAGAATCTGCTCTTGTGGTAGTGTCTGTATTTGTTGTTGAGATGGCGGAATATTCCGAGATAAATGTGCGTCTGTGTGTGAATGTGTGTGTGTCTGTGAGTATGTAGAGGCCTGAGCTTGGGAGTATGAGTATGGAGATGTCTGCGGTTGTGAGTATGGAGAAGTGTTAGGTTGAGAGTAAGGACAAGTGTAAGGCTGAGAGTATGGAGAAGTTTGAGGTTGCCAATTTGGGGAAGCGTTATTGAAAATATTATTAATTCTAGTCACGGACTGTCTACTTAGGTTTCCAAATTCTGCTTCTGATAAGGTTTCATTAATATTTTTTTATGCTCAGATCCGTTGATTTTTAGGTAATGATTTCAATTTAGAAGCTACAGTTTTTCCAAATATGTCACGATCTTTAGGTAATGATTTCAAATTAGAATGTACAGTTTTTCCAAATATGTCACATGTATCGTCAGGTTTAATAGACAAAAATTTTTGTTTTTTTTTGAAGTGTTGTTGAATTTGACACCTGCGAAGATTTCTTCTGTTTAATATGCATTTGGTGTTATGTAGTAACTAGTACCTAATCTGTGATTTGGTGTAGGTGGAGATAGCAAGTTATTGGCAATTTCATCTTGACTTCGACTTGGCGACTGTACCTCAGAAGAATTGTCATTACCATCTTCATATTCTTCCACAGGAATACTCTGTAATAAAAGAAATTTGTTTTGTTTCAATAACCTTCGAATGAAAATGAATGGAAGGCAATTGGAGAAGACTTTGAAAAGCGATGGGATTTTTCCAATTGTTGTGGCGCATAAATTTAACCACAACTTATAAAATTACTATTATTGTTATTACAACTAAATAAAGAATTAGAATTGCGCCAGATAAAACGATTCGTCGTGAAAGCGGTGCGCCGGCGCACAAGTTGGTTTTTCCCGCCACGTTTATTTAATGTACTCTGTGCTACCACCAATGCGACGCTCCGTCAGAATGACAACTTTAAAAAAACATCACTCTTGTCTGACGTCTGTTAATTGTCTATCATATCAGCGAATGTCATGTTTCACCGGTGATGTTTCACTCCATTTGCCTGATTTGCGCCGTCACGGCCGGACTGACATTCGACCTTCCTCGGGCGCTCCATAACGGTATCCTAAAACAAAGGATTTGGAAAGTCTCAGTCTCCAATTATCTACTCGTCCAACCTGACAAAGAGGCTGCTCTCTAGCGGGTAATGGGTAATTTTACAAACTTGGACCGGACGAGTGTGCCCCTTCGACCAGCCCTAAAAGTGGCGTGGACCGGACGACACTGCCCCTTCGATCTTTTACAGGACACAGAATTACACACATGGACCGGACGAGTGTGTCCCTTCGACCAGCCGTAAAAGTGGCGTGGACCGGACCGCACTGTCCCTTCGACCATTTGTAGGACACTGAATTACAAACATGGACCGGACGAGTGTGTCCCTTCGACCAGCCGTAAAAGTGGCGTGGACCGGACGGCACTGTCCCTTCGACCATTTGTAGAACACTGAATTACAAACATGGACCGGACGAGTGTGTCCCTTCGACCAGCCGTAAAAGCGGCGTGGACCGGAGGGCACTGTCCCTTCGACCATTTGTAGTACACAGAATTACAGACATGGACTTTTATTGAACCTTCTAACCTAATTTTTGGAATAACGATTCGATTCGATTGTTTTACAACATTTATTTGGCTTACTGCCAAGAAATTATTGTCAATAGGAACTTTGAGTTAAAATCTGGCGGTAATTATACGATATCCGTTGGTACTGTGCTTCTAAATAATATCTCCAGCACCTGCGCATCGACGCAGAGCGAGAACGACGCGAGAACCACTGGCCATGATACTGACGGAGTCCACAGTGACGTTATAACACGCAGCGCGGAGTTCACATTCGTGTTATCTCTGCCTTTAACTATATTCATCACATTGACTAGGGTCCCGCACGTGGTGGTGATTATCATCGCGGACCCGAGCCCGAAATAGACATCTGGCACAGGCCTCTATCCTATCGAGGCAGGCCTTAGCCAACTACAAACCGGTTAAAAGGTAGGAGCGTATGCCGAGAAAATATTTTTGAAAATTCATCCCATCGTACAACAGGTATTTGAAATTTGTATGAAAATTGAATTTAACGTAAGCGAAGATGCGGGCAAAAGCTAGATGAAATTACAATTTTCAATTTTGTTACTACATTGCAGTTGTGATCGCTTGTGATGAAAAAATCATAAAAGAACCTATTATTATTTTTAAAATCCTTACAAATTATAGCTTCCAAATGATAGGTAAGGTTTAGGTCGTTGTTTTTCCACACGACTTAACCCTACATAATAATGTGGCAGCATCAAGGTGCGGCCCTGTGTTTTGTCTATGTGTGCGTAATGTTTCCGTGGGTTTGAAATTGCCACGCTATTTTTTTCAATATATTGAATCCGCTTCCCTTTATAAATCTGTGGAAAGGACATTGACCAAATTCGCCTAAGAATCAACACACGTTTGAAATATACAGTAATTCTTAGCTTAATTTATAGTCTTTATTCCAAATATCAGAATTTAACGGACACTTCAAATTAATTAAAACATAAGTAAATGGGTATAAAATTGATTACTATACGTTTCCGTCTCTGCATTAATAAACACAGATCAATTACTTAAGTTTTAAATAATATACAATACAGCTTGAGCGCTAGATCTGTATCGTAAGAAACAAGATAAAAGCTGCTTGAAGTGCTAAGTGCGCTAGTATTCGGAATCTCGCAACGCCATCTATTGAAAGTACAATAATTTAATATTTTTAACGCCATCTGTGAAGTTCTCGATGGACTATGACGATACCTGCATTACTAATAACGCCATCTGTAATGTTTTTGATGAACTACGGCGAATCTTGTCTTATCTACATACTGTTTACAGCTCTATTACAAATGGATAGAGATGATATTTATTTGTTCAAGTAGATTGATCGTGAATGCTAAAATAAACTCAAAATTGAAAATATTTTTGGTAATAAGTAATTTTCTTGCAAGTGTCCGTAGTTTTAATCTGCTCTCAAGTATAAAAAGGTATTAATTTGAACCCAGTAATCAATGTTTTATGACGGTTGGTTCTTAGGCGAACTTTGTATGGGGACGGAACAATGTCCTTTATGTTAAGTCTGCTTTTCTTTATTATGTCTGTGGATCGCGTGAATGTCGTAGAAGTCGTCATAGTGGTTGTTTGAAGCATGAGGTGGACGCCATACTAGTTCGCGTGAGGAGCTTTGAACGAACTTGACATATGCCGCCAAAAGCTTATGTCATCTGTCAAGCTCCTTCTGATGTCAAGAAAATATCTTTGTAATGGATGACTTGGGCTCGGCTATAGTATACTGGCCGCGACGGAGGGGGATGGGGAGGGGGGTAGTGGGAGGGGATACATCCCCCCCTGTAAGTAAGACGTTCCGAATTTTATTAGTTTCCGAGATATTAATTTTTTAAAATTTTGAGGTTAGGTTCTCAAAATTGGTTCAGGTTTCCTTTAGCTGGTTACAGTGGGAGGGCGAGGCGGGAGGTGGTGGTGGCGAACCCCCCCTCCAAGGGAAAAAGTGCGAAACTCAATCGTTTTCGAGAAATAATTTTTTAAAGTTTTGAAATTATGAAGTTACTTTTCGTGATAATGGCTAACATATATAGGTACCTACTTTAGATGGGGAGGAAGTGGCGACGCTAGTAAAACTCCTTAGACTTCACCCTCTCCCACTCACCCCCTCCAAGGCCCGGTCGACGGAGCCCCGCTTCGCGGACCTCCTTATCCTGGGTGGTATAAAAAGGAAATAACCACGAAGAGGATGGCGGGATCTGAAAGACCCCGCCATCCTCTTCTTCTTCATTATTAATTTTATTACATCCAATCTTATTTTTTATTTTAAGTGTCTTAAGGTTCACTGTGTCCTACCATACGGATACAATTAACCAGGATGGTAGGTTACATGGAATCACATAGTATACAATGAACCAATTATTTTTGTATGTGTCACCGTAAGATTGTAAAAACCGTTAGATTATAATCTAACTCGCGAAATTCTAAACTGTCGAAAGATTGTAAACTGTTCAATGTTCTGAGCTGGTTCTGAGTTTCAATTTTTGAAATACTTATTTTATTTACGTTTTCTTGTCTCTTTCTTGTAGGTTAGGTTAGGGTCCGACATAAATAATCAAGTAGTGCCCGGCTGTAGGTCGGGCACTTAGGTTTTATCGGGTTTAAATACCTATCAGATTACAATCTACTGGAAAATTATGCGTTAAATTCTAATCTTTCGACAGTTTAGAATTTCGCGAGTTAGATTATAATCTCTCGGTTTTTACAATCTTACGGTGACATATGCATAATTTATTCATACACAGTAGCAATGTGGTTTAACATAAGATTATGGTTATTACGAAAAATAAAACAAGAAAATAATTATATTGTTTTCTATTTATTACTATTTTGAGATCAAATTAGGTACCTTTTCTGACAGATTACTACACTGTCACAATCTTTTAGCAAAATGATAATAATCGTTTACTATCAACAGCAATAGTTTTAAGAAAATAACAAAAAATCAACACTTTACTTAATATATTAAATTTAAAAAATATAAAAATGAAAAATCCAGTCTCATCAAATTGCAAGTAGGTAGTCCAAAATAATTAAAAGTTTTCCACACGTCAACTTAATGACTCCAAATTAATCATACACCTGCTGCATTATCTTAATTCAACACTTGTTGTAAAATATATGGATTAAAAACTCAAAGGCATTTTTATATTATTAATTTTGGCCGTTTGATAGGCCACCATCCTAAATTCTTTAGACGAAAGCCCGTAAAATTTTCTTGCACAATCAATAGCATATTCTTGTAATTCGTTTTCTTGTTCTGTCGTAAAAACAGTATTTACTTCATAATTTGGTTCTAAAGAGCATGAATTGTCAGTAAGGTACTTTTGCACGTATCTCCTCAAATTTGGATAAGGGAGTTTGCATTATTGAGCACTTTTTCTAATACTTTAAACCATGTAGGTGAAGATCAATGGCTTTTTTTCATTTCAGCTGCTGTATGGCCTCCTTTCTTTCTTTTTTCCTTACCGACTGCTTTGCGACCCATTCTGAAATATATATACACGTAAGTAGTACAAGCTTAAAATATGTAGGGCACTATGAACCGTAGTAGTAGTTTACAATGAACCGGTTCATTGTCCACTACCGAAAATTGGCTTAATGTAGCCTCATTCCCGTTTCAAACATTTTGGGTAATATAGTTCAGAACTTATGCGTGCGATTTGTACAGGAGTACTACCGAAACAAGCAGGTTACAACAAAGTATCTATGCTTCATATGCGTAATTCGATATAAACTCAAAAAATAAAGTAATAAAAAATATACTTACCTACTCGTCTTTTTCTTACTTTTTGACCACAAAAATCGAAAATCACACATAAGGCGGGAGTTTGTGATGATAGCTAAACGGCGACTGGTGAGAAAGGCGCGAGGTTGTAGCCGGCTTCTTAAGTGTCAATCGCACGATGTGGCAACGTCGCAATCCTGACCTACCTATGGTGGCTCAGTGTAGCCGACTGGTTCATTGTCTACTACTCTACCCTCAATGAATTCTTACAAATAAAATCGTAAATCAAATAAGTCGTGTAAATAATCTAAGTCTACCCTATTGATGGGAAACACGTCACCATAAAATGCCCTCGAAGAAGCGGTTCACTATTTTACTGCTATAAATCAAAGTTTTCCATTGGGCTTCTTGCAGTTGTTGACCCTGATTATAAATTTACTTACATAAATGTGGGAAGGTACGGAAAAGATAGCGACAGCAAAATATTCGAAGAATCTGAGTTTTATCGAAAACTTGTAAACAATGAACTACATATTCCACCTCCAAAGCCTTTTCCTGGTGGCACAACTAATTTACCTCATGTTTTTATTGGTGATGAGGGTTTTGCACTAGAAACATTTTTGATGAGACCATTTCCTAAGAACCAGGTAGAGAACAACCGTGAGATATCAAATTTTAACAAACGTCTATCTTCAGCCAGACGTATAGTCGAAAACGCATTTGGTATCTTAGCACAAAAGTGGCGAGTATTCTTTCGACCTCTTGAAACAAATGTTGACACAACGGTCCATGTTGTCAAAGCAGCATGTTGCTTACATAATTATTTACGAGTTGTAAATGAATTTCGTTTCGAATTGTTTTTATACGACTAACATGTCTTCTGAAATTTGAACCGTTGTTTTCGGTTATTGTCATAATTCATAATTCATAATTTTTATTTTGTCAAATTTTGGTTAACAACAATTGTTATCTTAAAAAAATTAATCCCTTTCACAATTTACCGCCAGTGGCAGTGTGCAAAAATATACATGTAGATCCATAAGTTACGTGATTTTTTTTATCAATTATTTATAATATAAGTATACCCAACATAATTCCCATAGGTCCAACCATTTAAAATATGTCAATATAATAATGTATGTTGAATAATTTTCATTTATTTATTTTTTCCATTTTCAATGTCAATTAGTAGGTAGGTAGGTACCTAAATAATTAAAAAAAATTGATTATTATAAATTTATATTAAAAATTATATAAGAGTAAATGTCAAAATTATGTAAAATCAAATATTAAGTAAATAATTCATACGTCAGCTATGACACCTTTTAAATTTACATACATTAAACATTATAGAAAATCAGTTATTAAAATATTACAGTTTATTTACTCAGATAAACAATCATTAAGGTATTCACTTACACTATAGTACCTAACTTCTCTTACTTAGAATGTTAAAAATTACTCGTTTAAACCTTATCAGTGGCAGATCCTTGGCAATTTGGAAGTTTATTGTACAGAGCCACTGCCATACAATGTGATTTTTTTGCGCATAGGGCCACAAGATAGACTCTGGGTGCCACCAAGAAGGCTGTTCTTGGTGGCACCCAGAGTCTATTTTGTGGCCTACCTCTTCTGTTTGGATACTTTTCACTCAGTGTAGGAAACAAGTCGGGATGCTTTTTTACGAAAAGCAATGCTTCATATATATAAAGACTTGGCAGTGGTAATATTTTATTTTTCCTAAACAGTGGTTTGCAGCTGTCTAAAGGTTCGGCCCGTAAAATAGACCTCATGCAAGCCTTTTGCTTAATAAACACCTTTATCGCATCTGTTGAGTTTCCCCACAAAACCAAGCCATAACGTAAAATTGACGAAACATAGCCGTGATAAGCTAGTAAGGCAGTTTTTATATTTGACACGTGTGTAAGTCTCTTTAGGGCGTATATAAATCGGTCTATTTTTTGGCACAGAATTTCAACGTGAGACTTCCAATTGCAATATTTATCTAGGGTTATTCCAAGAAAAGATATTGTTTCTGTTTCTTTTATTCTTTTATGGTACACGAATCATATAGGTACTATGTTTAAATCACTTGGATTAGATTTATAGGTTTGAAATTGCATGTAGTGTGTTTTAGTCACATTTATACTAAGATTATTTTCATTTAACCACTTGATAATTGATATTAGCCAATCCATTTACTTCTCTCTCAAGCGTTTGCTTATCTTTCGATTTGATAATTATCGTTGTATCATCGGCGTATAAGATACATTTATGGGTAATGACGTTTGGAAGATCATTGATATAAAGTAGGAAAAGCAGAGGACCAAGGACGCTTCCTTGGGGTACTCCATATGGATTTTGTGTGTTAAATGTTGAACGATAGGAGTTCGTGTGGGCTCCTTTTGTTTTAGAAACTTCTACACATTGCTTACGTTCAATAAGCTAGATATCCATTCTAGTGCTTTACCTAAATTCCGTATTAATTCTCTAATTTATCAAGTAGTATTTTGTGACTTATTAAATCGAAAGCCTTGGTCATGTCAAGAAAAATTGAAACAACGCTATGACCAGTATCCATATTTTCTAATATGTATTTCATTAAACTAAAGCAAGCGAGAGTTGTGCTGCTTTGACTTCTGAGACCAAATAGTAAAATTGAAAATGTCGTAAAAGATATGTGAAGTTTGTTGTTTTATGTACGCAGGCGCAGACAAGGGCATGAGATGATCTTCCGGGCTGCCAGCAAACAACAACGTTCTGTGGCGCAGAGGCCAGCAGGTGCTTCTGCTACGCCTGCCATTTAAGAGCTTCAAGATCATGACCTGTGTGCATCGGAGTCTGAGCAATGCCACTGCTGGACTAGAGGGGCTGAAATGAAGGAGCCCGGGGACGATCTCGGGTCAGTCTGGCCGTGTTGAAGATAAATATACCTACTTGTTTCAGAATAAAGAAATGAAATTCAAGAATGGAATTAATTCCCTGCGATTAAGAAAAATAGCGATGGTGTCAGAGACGAGGTTATAAAAGGATGCGTGCGCAGCTACCAGGGGCGCTCTTTCTTGTCATCCCTCGTTGCGTATCTTTCTTGTGTGATTTTTTTTCTCACTGTAATATTTTTATTGTTCATGTTAATAAATGAGTCAGGAGAGCTTTTTCGTCTTTCTTCTTCCAGTATCCTCTAGAAATTTGCAAGAATATAATAAAGAATAGAAATAGCTTAGTTTAAGTTAAAATTTTAATAAATAACTGAGGGAATAATAAATGAGGGAATGAGTTCTACGAGTTCGGTAAGTATTACCGAACTCATAGAACTCATTCCCTCATGTGGTATTTCCTGGTCTTTTATAAACATTTCAGTTGTTAAAATAACTGCCGGCACTGCTTCCGGACACCAAAGAGCCAATCTGTTTCTTCAATTCTTTCCGCAAGACTGTTCTTAAGTTTTATCTTCCTTTTAACTTTATTTAAATCTGCAGGATTGTCTATATTTCTCATTTTTTCCAAAACCTACTTCATAACACGCTGTCCTTTTTACGTTGTTATGATAAATATATGATAATCTTTAAGTTTAGTTTTCCGACTCTGAATAATTCAATAAAATCATTACTACTCCACGTAGCCATTTTGTTTGTTTCGTTCATCGAGTGTAGGTAGATACGAGTACGTCGGCCTAGCCAAGGCGTGCAATGCTTGCGGCGACCGGCGTCAGAGTGAGACAAAATCGAATCGTTGATCGTTAGGAGCCATACACTGTCGATTCATCGATATTCATGATTGCATGGGTTTTTGTTGCGATTTCCGACATCGTCTTCGGTGAAGTAAACCGTTATCGATCTTGACTATCCTATATGTTACTTGTCTCTGATCTTGACATACACTATCGATTCGTCGTTTCGATCGGTCTGAAGCGATGAATCGTACCGTAAATGGAGCGCTTAGAGTTAAACCACAGAGTACCAACCAATATGGTATCGCTATTTCAAAAATTCGCGACGGGTATGGGACGGTTAATTGATTGGTGTCGAATTTCGCGGCCCGCAGTCGGCCGCGCAAATATAATTATTTATATCTTGTATTTCTTATACGAGCTACGTAAACACAGAGCACGTTTTTTGAAAAAACGGGGTTTCCTAAAATTATTATTTTATAGCCGTTTAATGTTATATTTTTTTCTCTTTCACGTGATGGCATTTTGGTTCAGGTTCATTGACACTCTGAATAAAAAACCACCCTTCATACTAAACTGGGACATGTCATTTGAAAAATATCGTTTGTAGAAAATATTTTTCGATGGATGGCAACACTAAAACTTTTTTTATTCTATAGATCTATCAAATCGCCATCTGTTACTGTCACTTTAATGTCATTTTGAACTGCCAAAGTTCAAATTCAAAATGCGCCGTACAAATGATACTGTAAGTATCAACTATAGTGAAGTGCTCAGCAGGTGCTCAGTTTTGGGATGCCATAATAATAATAATGTAAAACGCCCAGGAATTTAATTTCATAGGTGAGTAACAAAGTCGTCTATTTTTTCTTTTTGTAACGAATATTTTAAGTTATTTCGTATAATTTATGGCTTAGTTTCTTCTTTACTGAATCCAAAACAAGTCAATTTTTGTACTGTCCCCAAAAATTTGGATTATTTCATTACTTTTTATTTTGAGTGTATATAGTGTGGGGATTGAATTGTTTACAAATAAATTGAATATCGATCAAATTAAAACTTCATGTCACTCTTACTATTTCTCAATCTGAGGGGTAGAGAGATGAAATTAAACAGTCAGTCACTTATAATATTGCCAAACTCATATAAGCCTGTAGTGATGATAACATAGTGATTAAGACACCCGATCTCCGGTATGGTGTCGCATTCGAAAATTACAGCGTCTATTTAAGTGTTTTTTGTCCCTTCATTGCAGTTATTGTGTATAATTTAAACTAAGGTAAATTGTTTCAAATTCCCAAAATATCATGAATTAAGGCTAAGATGGCTGAATCCTATAAACAGACCTGATTTCAAGCCTAAAAAAGGAAGCAGAATATGTAGTCATTATTTCAATGGGAATGACACTCTAAGCCGCCAGCGTCTCAAACATGATGCCTGCCCATTTCTACTTAATTCAGTAAGAATCTGTACTCAATATTCTTGTGTGTGATGAATAATAAAAACAATAATGTAAACTTCTCAATAATGCTTTTCTCTAATCCAAATAATAAAATTTTACTATTTCTTTCTTATCACAGAATTTTCCACCTGGGCAATAGGCAATTCAACCCTTGCAAGAATTGAAGCTCAATTTGTGTCCAGAAACTAATAACGACGTTTCTCAAAACAGAATACTTCATTCTTCAACCCATTGCAAGCTCCAATTTAAGCATGAGTCTCCTCTCGGAATGAAAACGGTTGTTGAATGCTCAGGTCTGTTTCAGCCATCTTAGCTTTAATTCATGATTTTTTGGGAATCTGAAATATATATATACTGCAATGAAGGGACGAAAAACCACTTAAATAGACACTGTAATTTTCGAATACGAGACACCATACCGGAGATCGGGTGTCTTAATCACTAGATTATCATCGCTACAGCCTAAAATGAGTTTGACAATACTATAAGTAGAAGCTGACTGTAATTTCATCTCTCTGCCCCTCAGAGTGAGAAACAGTAAGAGTGTTATGAAGTTTGAATTTTATCGATATTCAATTTATTTGTAAACAATACAATCTCCACACTATATATATGTCACCGTAAGATTGTAAAAACCGTTAGATTATAATCTAACTCGCGAAATTCTAAACTGTCGAAAGATTAGAATTTAACGCATTATTTTCCGGTAGATTGTAATCTGATAGGTATTTAAACCCGATAAAACCTAAGTGCCCGGCCTGCGGCCGGGCACTACTTGATTTTTTATGTCGAACCCTAACCTAACCTACAAGAAAGAGACAAGAAAACGTAAATAAAATTAATATTTCAAAAATTGACACTCACAACATTGAACAGTTTACAATCTTTCGACAGTTTAGAATTTCGCGAGTTAGATTATAATCTAACGGTTTTTACAATCTTACGGTGACATATACACTCCAAACAAAAAGTAATGAAATAATCCAAATTTTTGGGGATAGCGAAAAAATTTACGTGTTTTGGATTCAGTAAAGAAGAAACTAAGCTTTAATGAGACGAAATAACTTAAAATATTCGCCACAAAAAGAATAACTAGACGACTTTGTTACTCACCTATGAAATGAAATTCCTGGGCGTTTTACATTATTATTATTATGACATCCCACAACTAAGCACTTCACCATAGTTGATTACATAAAAGTACAACAAAATACATGAAAATATTCACAAAGCAGGTAATTATTCACAACTGAAACACCGGAAGCACAACAGACGCCATTTATATTTAGCAAAAAATTGGCTTCAATAGCTAAATTTGATGACGTCATACGACAATTGCGCGACAGGTTCACGCAATAATATAATACATCTGTCTCGTTCTAATAACGTAGCTTTTAGTAAGTAAGAAAAGTCAAAACATAGTTTTACATGTTTTAATAACAAAATACATCTTTTATCTATAATAAAGTAAAATGCAACAACATATCCTCTCATATAAACAACAAAGGAAAACAGACAAGTTTAATGAAAGAGATCACCGACCAGAAAAAAAAGAACTTGTCTCTGGAGATGATGGTGAGCAGATAGCCAAAAGTAAGCAGGTAAGTATTTTTGTCAGGTCAGTGTATTTATATTTGTGCCTCTAACATTTTTTGTACCTTTGGTGATCCTTTTATCATCAGAACTTTTTGATTTATATCTGTTAATGTACTTTTGAAAAGGGCTAGCGTATAGATTATGAGTTAAATCGTTTCTCTGGGCAGAAATAATACTTTAACACCTATTGTGAGTGTAACACTAAGAAAATATAAAATGTGATTCAAGTAGCTATTTTTGGTGTTCCAATTTATATTAATCGAGCGAAGGACGATTTAAGGTGAGGATATAAGTTACTCTATATTTTAAAGATACTAAGAAATTCTAAATATAATTAATTATCTCAGTCCACTCACTCATCAATGTGTGACACTTTAAGCGTATTCAATACGTATGGAGGAGTTAGTACTTATTTGTACGAGAAAAGCTTGTAATATAATAAAGGCGAGGATCATTCACTCTTATGAATTTAATTCAATGTGTGGATACTGTAAAGATAACATCAGTAAATATAATCAAATTGTTCTATTTCAAAACCATCATAACCAAATAATTTATAGATTTATTAGTGCCCTGACTGGCTGACGCACCTAACACTAACCTTAGCGGTTTAGGCTGTGTGTCAATATAAACAAATCAACAAAATATTTTTATAGAAACACCCTAAAGAGAGTTATCCTTTAACTATGATCATTTTTGAAGTGAAAACTTCTTTAGGTGCGTTGACCACTTTTTGGTAATCTATATTGAAGTGTAAAACTTCTGTAGGCGCATTGAGCACTTTTTGGTAGGGGGTAAAAATGTAGATTCGCGTGAACATATAAATATACTACATTCAAAATTAAATTTAATGCCTTAGTGTTAAGGTTTATATTTTAATAATTTTAGTTTAAAAAAATAATTCGTTTTCACTTCTATCGGCAGTCCCTATGACTGCCCTTTTTATTTGTAACACTAGTATCAGCATGGAGTCTGTCAGATTACTGCATGGTTTATTTTTTATTAATTAGTCAAATAAATATTTAAAAATAGGTTTAAGTTTATGTAAATAATATAATTTTAAGTAATTAAGTAGATGTGATTAATTTTTGCATAAAATCCAAATTATAACAAAAAAACCGGCCAAGTGCGAGTCGGTTCTGTACAAACCTGAAGTAAGTTTAAAATTATTAAAAATATTTTTATTATATGATGTAACTAAAATTTATACCTTTGGCATTTTTTCCTTTATCTGTGCTATAAGATATTGCTTTGCACCAAATTTCAAGATTCTGAATTCACGGGACGTACCTTGTAGGTATTGATTCCCTTGCAAGTGTCGAGAATTTGCAGCATTAATGGCTGTAAAATTTTGATTGCGTTGGCTTAGAAATTTGATTTTTTCACAGCTCCAAGGGACAGTAGACCTGAGTATGTGATATGAATTTCAGCTTGATACCTTCATGTGTTCCCGAGAAGGAGGGTCTTGACAGACAGACAGACAGACAACTAAGTGATCCTTCTTTTTTTCTCACTGGGCTTTTCCGCACTTAAGCATAAGTGCCCATTGTGCATGAAAAAAGTGATCCTATAAGGGTTCAGTTTTTTCCTTTTGAGGTACGGAACCCTAAAAATTCAAGCAAACGCACTTCAAATTGGCAACAAGATGACTTGAAGTTCTAAAAAATAATAACTTTGAAAAATCAAATTAAGTAATTCAAATTTTCATTAAAAAAAAAAAACAAAAATATTCATTCCAAACTGACAATCAAAAGTAAAGTACTTTACTATTCTTGCTACTTATTTGGTACTGCTCACCGAAACCACAAAAAAGGAACTTCCAATGGAGAAGGTTCATGATGTTGTGAATATCATATTTAAAACAACAGAAGTAAAATATAAATTAAAACGAATAAATCAGTGGGTTTTTTAATCCATCAATAAATGACTGAGAAATGACGATTTAAAAGTTTAATTATTTAATTAAACTTACACCGATTGCTGTGTTTACTCAAGTGAGAAATTTTGAGTGAGTTTTAATACCTTCGAGCCGAGCCAAGATTGAATACTTCAAAATTATCTTACGCACAAATTAAGTGCTTTTAATTCAATTAAGTCATGTTAAGTCAATTTATTTCTTTTATTCAGTTTTTTAAAGTCGGTTGATAGGGTGGTGTGACGTAACACCATCAGTCTTGCAAGGGCAACTTTAAAGTTCCATAACTTTTTCATTTGTTGAGATATTTCAATGATTCTTTCGTATTTTTGTTTTATTTTGTCTTAATTTTCATAATAAATAAAAAAAAGGTAAACTTTCCATTTTGAATTGATATTGTGGCTATGTGGTAGTTGGAGGCAGTCATTCAGATGATTTTGGTGGACTAAGGTTACATGTTTTCTCTTTCGTTCATCTTCTTGAGTTTGGACATCTTCTACAGTGGAAATCCACCTAATGTTGCAGAGGAACCCAAAACAAGGAAAAAAATTAGGACATAGTCTGTAGGTTGTGAATAGATCTTGTTGTTATCAGATATACACTTTGCAACAATACTTCAGGTTCCAGCTCCTCAACCTCATGCTGCAAGAGTGCTGCCCACCCAGGTATCACCTTCACACAGGTTCTTAGATATGTTTTAAGTAAAAAACACCAGAGCGTAATGCAGTCCGCCAGTTGTGATCCCGTAAGTATGGACATGCAGTCTTGCAGACCCACTCTTAATGGCAAAATTTATGGCACTGAATAGTTCTCTTGGTTTGTTCTATCGTCTCTAAAACGGGGTGCTCTGAAGAGTTATTTTTCTAATACCAACTGCTGTGTTCTGCAGTCTTGTTGTCTTGGGAAAAAAAACAGATTTCATCCTCACCACCTGGATGCCTGGTCTTCTTCACCACCCGTTATTCCAGGTCATTTCTGCCACGTACTTGCAAAAGCCGGCAACGCATTGTTGGATCCTCTGGTGCTGCAAATGTTCATGGCTGGCTTCACTTTAAATCAGGTGACCCGCCTGCACCTTTCCTCTCTATATGTATATTATATATTTTAAAAAAAAGTTTGTATGCCTTATAGTTTCTGAGATATTAGTGAATGAGTGGTTTTTCGCTATTAAACTCGTACTCAATACTCAATATCATTTATTCAATATAGGTACACTGTAGGTACACTTATTGACGCTAAAAAATACTTATAAAACATGATGGTGATAATTGGTTCCAAACGCGCCCTGGTCTGAGAAGAGTTTTTTTTTTCTTTTTATTATCACCATCTCACAAATCATCTTAACTAAGGAACTATCAGAGCCAAAGAGCAAATCATTGCCAATCTTTCTTGTCGTTTAAGTAGTCCTTTACATGGTAATAAGATTTTTCAATGAGTTTACGTTTTACATTACCTTTGAACTTATTTAGAGACATCTTTAACATGTCTTCTGGGAGCTTATTGTAAAAGCGGACACTGTTTCCAATAAATGAAATGCTAGTTTTACTAAGCCTAGAAATAAAAAAACTAGCGCGTGCCCGCGAGTTTATTTAAAAAAAATTAGAAATCTTCACGAAACTTGCAGTAATGTGAGTTAAGTCGGAAAAAATCGTCTCATTTGAGAGCTTGCGTGGCGTGCGCTGCGTAAATACCAAGTTAAAGTTACCCGAAATCCGCAATAGCATATATCTATTTTTTAAGATTGACTTGCTTATCTATTTTTATGATTTTCAAATTTGGTCTAAAATAAAGCTTTACTTGCGAAGGTGTTTTTACCAACATAGTATTAATCCTTATCAAAATAAATATGCTAGTAGTCTCAAGTATTTAATTGAGATAAATATTGCCTCTTTACACCATTTAATTTAGATGAATATCTTATGAGATATTATAGAAATAAAGTAAATGATGCGGCTGCAGCATGTGGGGTGAGGGCGGGGTGTACTCTTACAATATGATTATATATATGTCACCGTAAGATTGTAAAAATCGTTAGATTATAATCTAACTCGCTAAATTGCAAACTGTCGAAAGATTACAATTTAACGCATTATTTTTCGGTAAATTGTAATCTGTTAGGTATATTAACGCGACAGGCCCGGATCTAGGGGGGGGCAAGCCAGGCCCGTGCCCCGGGCGGCAGATTCAAGCTTGGCAGACGAATACGCTACTCAGCATTATCGCAACTTTGCGATGACAGACGCGCAGAATAGTAAATTTATTAATAAATAAAAGATTAGTAACAATAAAAACACAAAGAACTTGACTGACTGGTAGCTAAGCTATCAACGCACAGCCTAAGCCGCTAGGGTTAGGCTGTGCGTTGATAGCTTGAAATTTGGACAGTAAGTTCCTTTTGTGACGTAGGCGCCCACTAAGGAAGGATATTTCAAAATTCCTCCCCCCCCTAAAAAAGGGTCGATACATAGAACGAGTTTTTTTCTTAATTTTTTAAACCAAAAAAAAAGAACAATGTAGGATGAAACCAATTGGAAAAGGCTCCAAATGTAAAAGATAAAAATAAAAAACTATTTGAATTTTTCAAATAAATTTTGAGGTTATGTGATAAAAGTGTAAATACAAAACTTGTAGATCTTTTTATTACCTACAACTTTGCCATTTAATTTTTTTCTATAGGACTTTTAGTTTTGCCTGAAATCGAGATAAACCGTTTTTTACCCTTAAAAACCACCCCCTTTCACTTCCCGACCTCAGATCGCCCGTAAATTATTTTTCCTTTCCTTTTTGTTTTATTCTCTTTCTTTTCCAATGGGTTTTATCCTACTATGTTTTTTTTTCACTTTTTACCATTTTCAAAGGCTTCAGTCCTGGTCTAAAAGGGGTAAAATAGGGGATGAAAGTTTGGATGGATTTTTTTTTTCGAAATTCGATTAAAAATTAGGAAACACGTGTTTCAGTCTTTTTGGAAATAATTCCACCTCTAAGGCACCCGAGCGAATCAGGGGCGGGTCCGCTAGTATAAACATAAGAGACACAGACATGTCCACTTCCCCGCGTCGAAGGCGATTAAAGAAATGAGCTGGTTTTCGTGCATCCTCTGCACAAGGCACCTCTATAGTGGCGAAGTATTTAAACCAATTAGCTATAGTCTTTAGTGTTTTACGAATCAGGGACATAGATAGATTTTTTGCGAATGACAGCTGCGACATCCTTGACGCACTGCAGAAGCGGAGAAATCCCATCATCATCCTAATTGGAAGCGCAAGTTGTCCAGCGATCTTTTGGCATACCCGACCCACAGGTTGTGTATACGACAAGCTCTGGCCATATGCCTTGAAAAGCATCACCTTAGCTTGATTGATGATTTTCTTTGTTTTTGAACCGATTTTGTTCGATCCCGATCCGATCCCTAGAATCACAAAACAGGAAACCGGTACCAAATTTTATAAAATCAGCGCCAATTTGAAATTCTAAAATTGATTTAATTAGGGAATTACAGACCGCTTTAAATAGTCACAATGTTTACATACGAAGTTTTAAACAAAACTTCGAACTTAGTTATAATTTTCTATCTGTTTTAAATGTGCAATTCTGTAATAACAGCTGTAGTAATGGAAACATATTGATTACTAAAAATACTTACTAACATTGCAAGTATTAATTTTAATTAATTTACATTTGAGTAAAGATAGTACAAAATATGAAAAATCTGTAATTTGTTTACTTGGTTTTTTTCACGAAAATTACAGATTACAAATTAAATTACAAATCTATTTAGCACCCGTGCGAAGCCGGGGCGGACCGCTAGTCAAGAATAAAGGTATTTTTTATGTAATGTTTTTTTTAATTACTATCAGACGCATTTTTGGGGTTGAAACGCGGTACGCTTCAACCCGAAAATGCGTGACAAACACCCGAAAATAGAGCTCATGAGCCCTGCCCACGCGCCACCTGCGGCGCCTACCGCGCGCCCAACCGCGGATCGCGTACACTCCCGCCAAAACTTGTAAAAGATGAACATAATAATAAGTTAGTGACCTACAAAAAAAAACAAAGATCTACAAGTTGTTGTGTGTCAATATTAAACTGTTTTTCGTATTTTAAACTATCGAGATTAACCGACGCCATGAGATCTTATTTAATTTTTATTCGTAAACTAGCCATTTCAATTCGATTAATTGATCACTACAGAATATAGAATGTTTTATTTAACAAAAACAAAATTAAACCATAAAACATTAAAAGTGACAACCCTATTGCTTCAATGGAGCGTAGGTAATTATTTTATCAACTTGGCTTAGTTTCCATATTGGTTGTATCTGTTTACTGTGCTATGAAGGAGATGTGACTCACACTACTTCTTTATTTTTTACCGAAAGCCAAAATACCAAGTTTCATTGATATAAATTGAGAATATCTTGAGAAATTAAGGACTTTCATACAAACTTTCATCATCTATTTCACTCCTTTGCGGCTAGAATTTTCAAAAACTGTGAAACAAGTATTTCTTCATTTTCAACTGGTAGCTTGTATACCATGTTTCATGGATATAACGTGAGAAATGACGGACTTTTATACAAACTTTCACCCCCTTAGGGGTGGAATTTTGAAAAATCCTTCCTTAGCGCCCTACATCACAAAAGAAACCTACTGTCAACATTTTCAAGTTTCTAACCTCAGCAGTTTAAGCAGTGCGTTGATTCCTTAACGATTTTATATGTATGTTTGTATTGCTATTTTCATTAATTCAAGTTCCCAGAAAATTACTTCTTCCTATCACATGTATGCAGATGATCTCCAAGTTTATTCACAGTCAACTCTTGAAGATCTGCTTAATGCTATTTCTACTATTGATGGTGACTATGGTCTAAAAGTAAATCCTTCTAAGTCACAGGCTATTATTATTGGTGGTTCTGGCATGATTTCCAGAGTTGACTGGGATAACCTTCCGCTAGTTTCATTAAATAGCATTATTAATCCTTATAGTTCTATCTTCAAAAATCTTGGTGTACATTTTGATACTACTTTCTCTTGGTCTCTTTTTTGCAGCCATGGGTTTACTAAGGCGTCTGCGTTCTTTTCTTCCTATTCATACTAAGATTATGTTAGCACAATCCCTACTGCTCTCCATTCTCGAGTATGCGGACGCTTGCTATCCTGATTTAACTGAGGACCAACTAAATAAACTTGAGCGAATTCAAAATTTAGCTGTTACGTTTGCGCAAATATGACCTTGTCTCCGAATTTCGTTCAAAGCTCAAGTGGTTATTCATTAGATTTCGCCGGAATCTTCATATTGTTTCTCTTCAGTACTGTGTATTGTTCAATCCCATGACTCCTGGTTATTTAAAGGATAAGTTTAAATATCTCGGGCATGATAGACCAGATAGGGTCCTCCGGTCAGCCGGTAAACTTATTCTTAAGGTGCCTACGCATCGGACTAAATATTTCCAAAGTCCATTCGCACTCAGGGCCACTAGTCTATGGAATGAACTTCTCTCACATATTCATCGTGCTAAAACCCTTAGTAAGTTTAAAATTGACGTTAAAAATGGTTACTTATCTCTTTGTTATCATAAGTAACGACATATCTATTGTTTTCTTTCTAAAAGTACTTATTTATGTATTTATTGGTATGTCTATTTAGTTTATGTATGTCTATTAATATTATTTTGTATTTATTAGTTTATCAGAATATGTTGTAATATATGGTATTGTTATTGGTTAGTTTATTTAGTTATCAGTATTTAAGTTTATTATTATTTTTGCACCACCTCCCTTTATCTTCTTTTTCATTTTCTCCCTAACGTTAAGGTTGTCTGGAAGAGATCGCTGCTTAGCGATAAGACCGCCTTATTGTACCTACTTATAGTTGTTTTGTTTTTGTTTGTAACATGTTGTTTTTGTATATTCGTGGTGTACAATAAAGTATATACATACATATATATTTCTTGTTATCTTTTGGTTTTTCTTGATTGAATAGTTTTCGCTTCATCATTAGTTCTTTGGCTTCTTTCCCAATTTTATCTTTATTTGCTTTACTCTGCGCGTTTTTGTTTTCCGTTTCTTTTAACAATTTCTCCAAAATGTAGTATTTTTTCTTGTATGTTGTTTGTTTCGTTTATATTGGTATGTAAACCTTATATATGCAAAGGGATCGGTTCTGTGTAGTTTTGCTGGAGCCTATTATGACGTATAATACGTACACAGCGTTTAAACCTGACCGTGTGCTGAAAACTTCTTATCCCGCGTTGAGCACTTTTTGGTAGGGGAAAATCTTGTGGGTTCGCGACACCGACATGCTATGACATATTTTTGAAATGAAAGCTTTTTTAGCCGCGTTGAGCACTTTTGGTAGGGGGTAAACTTGTGGATTCGCGTCACCGTCATGCTCCGCGTCACTAACATGCTCCGCGTCACCGACATGCTGGCGTTGTTAAGAAGACAAGAGGTCTTAAACATAAATATATTACATTCTTAATTAAACTTAAATGCTTTAGCTTTAAGGTTTATACTTAAGTTTTAAAATAATATTATAATTTTATTAAAGTTTTGACTTCTATCGGCAGTCCCTATGACTGCCAATTTTTTAAGTGAAAAGTTCTTTAGCCGCGTTGAGCACTTTATTTTATTTCCTCGGGAACTCCTTAATTTATCGGGATAAATAGCGTATGTCCTTCCCCAGGATGCAACATATCTCTATTCCAAATTTCATTAAAATTGGTTGAAAAGATTGGCCGTTATAGCGCAGCAGACAGAAAGATCGAGACATTCGCATTTATAATATTAGTATGGGTTTATGTTACCAGAGTCTTAACACGTGATGGGATATTTTGCGAATGGGACCTTTTGTAAAAAGGCCATTTGGAGCATAGGCTCTGTGCGAACACGACATTTTTTTAACAGTGGGTCGTCATGTAACCGAATCCAGGTCTTACCTTCTAACTTCAGAACTTGTGTTGATTTGATTGTAATCGGCTGAACTTGCGTCACACTATACCTGTTAAAGTTAAAAGGGCTTGAAGGGTCTAAAACAATTATTACATATTAAGTACTTAAAGTGTAATGTTTTTTTGCTTAAAAATATTGTTTACAAAAAATATTATACTTAGATTTTTCAATCGTCAGATAAGCGACTCGAGAGATAGTAGATATTCGATGGATAGCGCAAATTCGTATTTATCAATAGACAGATATGAGTTAACTGTCGAATAAAGTCTGTAACAGACGAATATATTTATCTGCGTCTTTGAGAGCCGGATAAAAGGCTATCTGCCTGTTTGTTATGACGTTTTCTAGTTTTTAGGTTATATTGTATCCCATCAAAAACATAAATGTAAAATGAGAGCCAAGTTCAAGATTGTGATATATATGCCTTGGTTGTTGACTTCAGCGACAAAAGAAGTGAGATCTAAATGGGTGCCAAGTTCAATGGTCAGTCCTGCAATTTATTTATCCCATCAAAAACATAAATGTGAAATGAGAGCCAAATTCAAAATTGTGATATATATGCCTTGGTTGTTGACTTCAGCGACAAAAGAAGTGAGATCTAAATGGGTGCCAAGTTCAATGGTCAGTCCTGAAATTTATTTATAACAACATATAATATTTTATAACAACTTAAAATATAATTTCTTCTTATAACTTAGTATAAAATGTTGAAGACTAAGGCTTTGGCTTGGCTAGTTTCCATATACGAATTATTATTAAGTAGGTACCTAAAAGTACAGTTTCTACCAGCAAGCCAAATTTTCGGAAGAATAAATTAAGAACTTACAGCTTTACAACTTGTGAACGCTATAATTCGTATATGAAAACTAGCCAAGCCAAAGCCTTAGTCTTCAACATTTTATACTAAGTTATAAGAAGAAATGATATTTTAAGTTGTTATAAAATATTATATGTTGTTATAAATAAATTTCAGGACTGACCATTGAACTTGGCACCCATTTAGATCTCACTTCTTTTGTCGCTGAAGTCAACAACCAAGGCATATATATCACAATTTTGAATTTGGCTCTCATTTCACATTTATGTTTTTGATGGGATAAATAAATTGCAGGACTGACCATTGAACTTGGCACCCATTTAGATCTCACTTCTTTTGTCGCTGAAGTCAACAACCAAGGCATATATATCACAATTTTGAACTTGGCTCTCATTTTACATTTATGTTTTTGATGGGATATCATTACTTTTTGTACAGAAATTATTGAACTCAATCTCAAACTCAAAACATATTTATTCAAAATATGTACCTACAAAGTACACCTTCTGAACGTCATGCTTACAGAGCATAAGACGTGATGGTGATAATTAACTACGATATCTTAAAACTAAAGCTACGAGGGTTCCAAACGTGCCCTGGTCTGAGAAGAGCCCGCAATAAACTCCGCTTTTTTTTATTATCACCATCTCACAAATATTTGAAATTATATATATGTACTTATAATATAACATTACATAATCAGCCGCTGTAACAATTCATACCCATGCCTTGCTATCATTCAAATAATCCTTTACACTGTAATAGGACTTTTCTATTAGTTTAGTTTACGTTTTACATTAGTAGGTACTTATTATTCGGTGTAAGGTCAGTGTGTCACCCACCAGTAATTCTATTGTACGACTCATTGTACCAGATAATTAAAGACGAGAATTCTCAAGAAAAATATATAGTATACCTAGAGTTACACTGACATTGACAGATTACATCTATGGTCAGACTACCTCTACAGCACATTTCTACATCTCATCAATTTTGATTGCAAAAGTTCAAAATCAAAAGTTTTTTGTGAAACATTGAAAACAAGCACGGTAAACAGTCGATATCACTAAAACCACTATAAACAATGAATACAAATCACAATGACTGACAGCTTGAACTGACGACTTCAAATACGTTTCTTCTTCTTTTCTGTCAATGACGTTTCGTTGCACAAAATGTATGAATACGAAGGTAAGGTTTTAATGCAACTATATTATTATTCATTATTATTTACATTAAAATAATAATTATGTGTCATTTTCAATAGTTAAGGAGTTACTACCACCGCTTAAAGCAGTATTGTTTCAAACTAATGGTTGAATGTCACGTACTTTGACGTCCTTAAAATAATGATTATAACACTACAATATAAACGTCAACAATATTAAAATAATACGGCTTTAAGCAATGGTAGCATGCCTCGTGTCAGAGTTTTGATCTATACCTTTGATCATAAAAATGACGATTTTTGTACGTTTATATCTAAATAACCATTTGAGGTGTGCTTATGAAATTTGGAGCACATATGTATCTCACGGGTCTCAATATATGCGCCAAATTTGACATGTTTATGTGAAATAGTTTTTGAGTTATGAGGGGGTCAAAAGTGGCTCCAAATGGTTCGTGTAATATTACACACGGTGCTGCTCGCCAGTTTTTTTGAACTTTGGCTGGACACGCTTCCGCGTGTCTTGATAGCTAGTAGGTACCTATGACTTAATATGTGTCTAGTTTTTATAATATTCTTTCATTCAGAACTACTTATCAATTTTCATTCCGTGTCCACCTTGTACGCAATATACGGTCATTAGTTCACACTTGTTCCACGCTGCATCTTTGTCTGTGTTGGTCACGACGTCTGTTTTTTTATTTTCTAACTAGCTGATGCCCGCTACTTTATCCGCGTGGATTGAAGGTTTTAGGTTCCCGCGGGAACTACGAGAACGGGACTATATATAGTACCTACCTAGATATTGACCGGTATTTCGTTACAAGTTAGGTTAATAAGTTTACTTCCGACTATTGAAAGTTTGACGCACTATCACGTTTCTTTACTTGCTCCATATTTTTAAGAAAGCACTTTTATGTGGGAACCTGTCTAAAATAAAATAAACACGAAATGAAAATTGCGCAAATTCGAGGTTATGAATTCTTGCGATATACGTCATTCGATAAACAAATGTCCTTTCCCAGTCTTATGCATTGAATGATATATGTGTCTATCTCGCTTGTACATAATGTCTAGTGTGAAGTTGCTTCGAAAAGACCATAGATAGCTATCGCTTGGTTAAAAAGAGATTGAAAAATTATAATCCTTTGATAAACTGTCAGATAATTGTTCTCAAGATAGTTATCCAGTCGTTTATCTGAAGATTGAAACATCGGCCCTTAATATAATTAGTAAATCCGCAGAATAGTAATGATGTTGTATTGATTTTTGTGTATTATAACCTTTTTATTTTGCAGCTCCCACAATGAATCGCGGCGGGCGTCTACAGCCAACCTCGCCGGAGTGCGCACTAGCCGCTGAGATGTTTGACCATTTTTGTGCTGCGGGTACCATGAAACAGATATTGGCACTTCATCGTGAAATTTGTGCCACCCTGAACTTAAAACCCAACCGTCTGCCGGATTTTTATCCGAAATTGAAGGTAAGTGATAGTGGAAATAACAGTTGGAGTGGAAATACTATGTATGTTTGGGCCGGTGGAAATAAGGGGTATGGGTTAGTATTTAGTAGTTTGCCATACCTCCTCGAGGTTAGCCCAATCACTTCATTCAGTCAAGGGCTAGGTTGTAGGTATATGAATTCATAAAAATAAAGGAACAATGCTACAGCTAGGCATATTGTAGAATTTGGTTTGTTTAGATAAACAAATAGCTGTTAAGCATATGCAAGATGGTAAAAACTGTATACTGTACTTTACTATGTACATGTATATTTTATTGCATCTATACAAAAATATATTCATGAAAAATAATTTCTTATTTTGTTAACAATTTGGCATTTTTCCATCTAAAACATGCGGATGTTTTGGAATATCTTTAAACAACCAGGTATTCGGTTCGTGCGGCATACTACTAGCTGGAGTTCATTCATTTTGAGGTTTAGTTTAAAAATAGATTTATCGTTTTTATTTCACAGCTTTCACTAACACTTCTTAATAGGTGCTAATGAAATACAAAGCTAAAGTAATGCAATTTAATCATAAATTAAACCATTCAATACTAAAAGTAACACTATTAACTTACTACTAACAATTAAATAGATAGTAATGGAACTTGCTCTGTCATCTTGCGAGTCGTGCTTAGTAGTGGGACTAGTGGGCCGGCGATGAGTTGATTATGATGGCGATTAATCCATAATGTGGGCAGATTACTTTGTCTCTTACACTCTGGCATGGGGCACATTAAAGTTTAAAATATTAATTAATTGATATTGCTTATATTACGATTTTTATCTATGACATTGTCGTCATCATTGCTACAGATTACCGGCCCATAGTCGTTACAAGAAATTAGAAGTCAACGCTACACGTGCTACTTAAGAGTTACGCGATAGAAAGAGCAACATTTCGTAGGTATCAAAATATTTTCACTAGCAGCGTTGTGCGAGCATGTATTGGTCTTTATTTCGACGTTACCAGAGTCGCTGTATATTAAAACGTCTTTGCGGAGTAAGGCTTCTGTACATATACTATTACCTATTCTGTGGTTCCGAGTAGTTGTAGTCTTACGTGGGAGCCCTTCCGGTTGGAATCCATAAAAACTAATCTATATTATATATATAAAAGCGAAAGGTCACTCACTGATTCATCACGATATCTCAGGAACTATTTATACATATACAGCATACAGATTTGATATTTGGAAGATAGGTTCCTTCTATGGTGTAGTCGTCATCTAAGAAACGGTTTTGAGAAAATTAACTCCCTAAGGGGTTGAAATGGTAGTCGGAAGTTTGTATGAACTAGCCTGTATGGCTAGCATGTGCACTAAGACTAAAATTATGTCTACCCGTTATCGCTATTTGTCTACCGAAGCTAACATGGTTACTTGTCTCGTTATGTCAAAAGTAGAGATAAAAGTAATGTTTCTTAACTGTCGTATTTTTCTCTACGAACCTTTACATGCCGACAATTTTTTTTCTTGTAATATAACGCATTTTGTGCATGTTAGGGTAAATGAAAGATTTGCCGGCAACGACATCTCTCTCTCTCGTCGCGAGATAATCTAACTGTGCGCATGCTAAGCACACTGAAAATCGGCATTTAGGTTATTAGATTTAAATAAATAATAACTTGCATAAGCAATTTTACGAAAATCTACCTTAAAAGGAGTGAAATAGGGTTTTGAAGCTTTCATGAGGGTTTTAAGTTTTTGGTGTTAGAGACTTGAAAATCGGGATTTCGTTTATTAGTTTTAAATTATAATAACCTGTATAATAAATTTTATGAAAATTCACCCTAAAGGGTGTGAAATTGGGGTTGGAACCTTGCATGTAGGTTATAAGTTTTAAAAATCGGCATTAAGGTTATTACTTATTAGTTTTAGCCGCTATATGTACCTAGGCTTTTTGCAGCGGGAAAATCTCATAGGAAATCAGAAATTGTACAGAATTTACCTCTAGTAATATTATAAATACGAAAGTAGGTATACCAGCCTGTCAGTCTTTTTGTTAAATTTATCTCATCTGTTTAAGCGATTTTGACGTAACTTGGTACAGACATCCAAACAGGTTGCATTTTGGGAATGGACAAAGGGGTTTTAAAGATTTAAAGGACTTCCTTAAAGGACTTTTTTATCCCAGACAAGCAGAGATTCTGGTTTGATCTCGACTCGGATATTCCTAATCCGTGTATAAGTTTCTTAAGAAAATCTTTGCCGAAACCTTGATGTCAATTAATCAAAAAATATCAATTATTTTGTAGTAAATACTTAAATTCAGAAACCTACTGCAATTAGCCTTACAGTCAAAAATAGCCAAAAATCAATTTTAGGAGTCAAATTGAAAGTTCAGAAATTTCCGCCTTATCACCTTTGAAGTCCAATTTCTTACAAATTTTTAGACTAAAAATGAAAGCTTAGGAACCCCAAAAGGTTTTATAGTTAGTCGGAAATGACGTAGACAAGTTCGAAAATTCGACTCTACTTCTGTCAAACGTAAACTTTTCACTTACGACGAAACCGAAATTTTCCGGCTCGGTATAATGTTAATATGGTTATAATTTTATGCAAAGTAGTACACTTCATAGCAAGTATGTTCAAAAAACAAAAGCATGACGCTCCCACAGAAATCTCACGATAAAACTACCAAAAATCGCTGAACATACAGGGGGGTATTTCCTGATAAAATAATATATACATATAAAAATATTAACCTTTCCTGGCTTTTCCGCAGGAGGTTAAAAACAAAATAAATACTTAAATAATATTCCCTTTATTACCACATGTTTGACCACTCGAATCCGATTAACCATGATAAATAATTCCGTTTGCTTTTCGGAATTTTAAAACATTGTTTTACAACATATGGTGTATAATATTTTTTCTAAAGATGAATATAGATCTTTTAATAATTATTAGTGTTAACATTGAAATCATAAGATATCAGCTTATTTACACACATTATTTCAGGCCAAATTATCCAGCTCATGGAAGGCTCAAGCTCTCTTCAAAAAGTTTGATGTGCGTGCAAATCTTAAAGTGTTTGGAAAGGGTCGTGCCTGTACGCAAAATAAGGTGCTCATTATTGGCGCCGGACCTTGCGGCCTACGCGCAGCTATTGAGTGTCAACTTCTCGGCGCCAAAGTGGTAAGTGCTCTAATAAAATCAAAGGTAGGAACGATTTGTGCACGACTGATTATTATCCATACTTTCCACCTCAGTATTCTATATGCGAAAGTAGCTGTTTATTACTTTTTCATATGGCTCAACCACTGAATTGATGTTGACGACACAGTTTGTATGGAGCTGAGCTAGTAAATAAATAATGACTTATTCAATATACATTTATGTGAATAACTATTATTATCTTATACATAAAATTCTCGTGTTACAATGTTAGTTACTCTCTGAGAATCGGCTACATGAATGAATGAATGAATGAATATTCTTTTATTGTACACCAAAAAACAATAAACTTAGCTAATAACAAAGGAAGTATACAATTTGGCCTTATCGCTTCACATCTATCTATTTTTCATAACCCTAAAATACCTCAATCCACGCGGACAAAGTCGCGGGCATCAGCTAGTAAGTTATATATTTTCTGCAATAATTTGTCTTACTTATGTTATATGTAAATGTGAAAGTTTGGATGATTGTATCATGTATGTTTGGCTGTTTACTCCTTCCAGCTCAATGACTGAACTGATTTGGCTGAAATTTGGAGTGGAAATGGCTGACCTGATTAACACATGGCTATATTAATTTATCTCGATAAACGGAAGAGTTCCCGATGGTATTAATATACCTTAATCTACGTGGACGAAGTCGCGGTCTTAATCTAGGTCAAAAAGAAAGGACAATATAAACTGTTGGATCACATCGCGAAACTTAAACTAATATTATAAAGAGGAAAAATATTTTTGTTTGTTTGTAAAGGATAAACTCAAAAACAACTGCACCGATTTTAAAAATTCTTTTACTTATAGATAGTTACTTTATCAGCGAGTAACATAGTCTATATTTTATTTTCAAAAAATGTAGAGATCCCTTCTAAAATTGCAATAATGTGAATGAAGTCGGAAAAAATCATCTCATCTGAGAGCTTCCGTGGCGTGCCCTGCGTAGATAGTAAAAGTTACACGATAATGATAAATGATTTATTTATTTCATAAAGTAAATGGTAGAGTCTTAACGTATCAGAAGTGACACAAGTTGTCCTACACTTGTGTCACTTATGACACAGTAAACAGATACAACTGTGCTTATGATACGTTAATACTCTACCACCGGCTCGGAAAGGTGATTCTACTGAGAATAGCCGGCAAGAAACCCAGGAGGAACCAAAGGTTACAAAAGTAAACAATACAACACATACATTACGTTACAATTAGTATTACACTGACTTGTGGGTCAGTGGATGCGAGGCCGGTTGCTTCCATGCAATTTTGTCAGTCAGAAAATCATCGGCAGTGTATTTACCTCTACTTAACAGATGCTGTTTAACACTGTCTTTAAATGTATGTAATGGCAAATCTAGAAACTCTTTGGGAACCATGTTATAAAAGCGTACACTCGAAAACAATGTATGGTGGAATTGTTCTTTTCAAAAAGTTCTAAAAAAAAGTCCGTGACAGCATATATCTATATTTTAACGTTGTCTTATAATAACCATTTTTATGATTTTCAAAGGTCTAAAACAAAGCTTTTCTTTCGAAGGTGTTCTACTAACATTGTATTAATCCTTACCAAAATAAAATGGTGAGTCATCTCAATATTTGAGCGAGCGAAGCGAAAGTCTCTGAGTCTATTTGAGTGAATTTGCACTACGTCCGTCCATCCGTCCGTCTGTCAGAGCCTTATAACTTCTGAATAACTGTGCGAAATTACTTCAAATTTAAATATAATATGTTAACCGTTGGCTTCCAGCTGAATATGGCTTAAAAAGTTATAAAAATCATTATTTCAGGGGGGCTCTCATAGAAGCGAATGCGAAGTAAAATATTTTTTATAGCGTTACATAGGGTTGCGGTTTATCTTTAAAGATAATTAGGAATAGAGTACAATTTTTTTTTTTAAATTTTTCCCCTAAAATTGGCGAAATGGGGGACTTTCAAAGTGGAGATTTTCTAGCGTCCAAAGTTGACCTCAGAACTCTCAATTTTCTGAAAGGCTGAGCCTGAAACTTGATCAATTATTTGAATTATATCCTGTACTTGAACAACAAATACTAAAATTACAAGGAAACGAAATTATTTAATATTTATCGAGCTTCAGTATTTTTAACAGAACTTCACAATTATGTCAATAGATGGCGCTCTGTAAAAGTTTATTCGTTTATGCTTACAAATAATAGACGTTAGCACCATCTTACGTGGAATAAAAAAAGTTAACTATTACAATCATAGAAATAAATTAACGCGCAATAGAAATAGGGGCGGCCGCGACCTGCATATTTAGATATCGCAGTGCTAAGCAAATGGCAAACCAAATGTGCTGCCCAGTGCCGACTGGCTATTATTGGGTATGGACATGATTTAATGCTACGCGTGCGAAGCCGGGGCGGATCACTAGTCTTATATAAGTATCGTAAGAGGTTGCGTTCAATTGATGGAATATCTGAAAGAAAGTTTTTATCGTATAATTTGAGACTATTAACTCAGTAATATGTTCTTGTAGTAACGAGCATTTGTATTTTTTTTCGCGTCTGTGGGCTTACGTATATTTATTAAGAACAGTAAGTTAGTAAAGATAAATGCGGAGGGTCCTGGGTTTATATATAAATATATTTTTTGTCTGGTCTGAGTTCAATTCACATCGACGCCAGATGTTAAATCTAACAATTGTCCGCTTTACCTTTTTTGATGCAGGAGCAGAACATGCTCATATTTTGTCAGAGGTATGAATGAGTCCGCCCGTGGCGCATCAAACAGGCTAATCGTTAACTCTTTTATCTCGTTAATTGATATAGACAAGTAATAAAATTAAATTTTTAAAAAACCTACAACGAACTGCAGCGCTCCTTCAAGTGCTTCCATAACTTCGAAACAATAGTTAGAACTCCTCAGAAGTATGCAGCATATCTGATACTTAAAAACCTCATGTCGGCCCAGCAGTTTTTCAGAAAAATGGCAATCACGATCGGAGGGCCTCTTGTTGGCCAGCGTGGTGGACTATGGCAGAACCGTCCTCATTCTGAGAGGAGAATCATGCTCAAGTGAGCCGGCAATGGGTAGGAATGATGAGACAAAATAAAATAAGGAATGCAGTGCTCCCTTGTTGACCAGCGTGGTGGAATATTGCCTAAATAAATAACCAAGAACCTTCTCACAAGCTATACATATCTAATATACAAAATCGCATCTCAATAAGCTAGTACTTTTTCAGAAAAATGGTAACGTATTGTAAAATAAAAATCACGATTGCATTGCAGCGTGGTGGACTATGGCCCCTAATACATAACCCTCCTCAGAAGTTATGCATCTCTAATGCATAAAACCGCATAATAATCGGTTTTCCAGGAAAATGGTAGCAAAAAAGTGCGCACACAAACATACAAACGCACAACCTCTTAGGGCAATATACCGTCTCCGTTCCATCGTGGGTAAAGAAACGGAACTTAAACAGCAAAATATCTATGCGTTTTGTACCGCGTAACGTGTACATATAATTAACATAATTTTATACTCGGTGATCTACTAATTCCCTTTCAAAAGTAGAAAATGTAATTAAAAATAACTTATGAAATGAATGTCATGCGCTACTTACACTTGCGGCTTAGACAGTAGGATTAAGACTTAAATTAATTTTTAAAAAATCTTCAAATGTTTTAACTGTTGTGACTTTGGTCTGCTTATGATTGTTGATAAGTTATAATATAAATACTTTTTCCGCTTTAAAAGACATCCCTGCATTTCCATTGTCATAATATCTTTGAAATTCTTTATTAATATTATTAATTACGGCAAGCAACTAATCCAAACAAGCTGTTTAGCAGTTAACGAGAAGATAAAAGTAAAAAATCGGCAAAAGGAAATTCGGAATTGTTCTTTTTAGTTTATATCCGCCGTATTGGATTTAGAATGACATCACTAAGCTTAACATGCACATCCAAACTAAACGTTTATGCACAATTTATTCTCAATCGGTTGGAGGTAATTACTATTTTAAAATTCAGTTGTAAGATTTGACCTAAGCAAAGACAAACATTGCAAGAATAAAAGCTTGTAAAAAACCCTCAATCATCGCTAACGAAATCACATGCATCATCAAATTTTTTTAAATGTATTGTATGTTATGTATGTTTATGTGGAATTCCTGAAAATAAATAGGTAGTTTCTTACTGGATAGTAAGTAGTCTTAGCTAAGGAAAAATATTCCTTGTAACATTTAGTTAAGGTTCCAGACCAAGCAGTTTCAGTTTATATATCAGCCCATTTCCTAATTCATAATAAACAATGTTAAAACATAATTAACTGGTAATATTTCTGTCGGAAATCGATTCATGGTCAGAAAGTTATGTGATCAAATCACGTAACGAATGAATCGTTACGTGATTTGATCACATAACTTGAAAGTACAAACTATCCGAGTTTTGCCAATTTGTTGTAGATGCTGTCTTGTTTTAGTATTTAGGTACAGTTTCGAGATTATTAAAAACTGTAAAAGTGTTGTATGTTTATTATCTCATCATTTT
Organism: Erebia palarica; assembly: GCA_964035005.1. NCBI lineage: Eukaryota > Metazoa > Arthropoda > Insecta > Lepidoptera > Nymphalidae > Erebia > Erebia palarica. The sequence continues at coordinate 28,096,117 of OZ035986.1, forward strand.
CCTGTTTATCAGATGTAATTTTCACTATGGCGTAGCGTTTATTCTGCTACTAGCGACCGCTCGCCGTTTTATTCGATATATCCGGCCTTATTTCTAGTCTACATTATTAATGGAGCCTCTGTGCAAAATTTCAGCTTTCTGGGACCAAGGGTTTGGGCTTTGCGTTGATCAGTCAGCCGTGTTTGTTTTTATTGTATGATCAATACATTACAATCACGTCTTGCTTCTCGAAATTATACGAAACAAAGTAAGATCTATTACGGAAAATCTACTTTATTCAATAATGATAATCAATAATGATTTCAATAGCGTAGACCCACCAAGATACCCACTAAGATAATAATTTCTGAAATTCCACCCCGAGAGAAATGGATGGATATTTAACGAATCTTAACGTTTAATATTACAATGCCAATGCGAGTTTGTTACGCTTTTACGGCCCGGCCCATCTTTACAACCGTTTTTGATGAATTTTGGTACAGACATAGGTTGTGTCCCAGGGAAATACATAGGCTACCCGTTGACATACCAGCTAAATATTTTTATCCCGGAATATAATGAGTTCCCGCGGGAATAAAAAAACATAAACCACGCGGACGAAAGTATAAAGTATATTTTTTTTTATAGGTTGTAGTTGAGAAACGAGATCGCGTTTCCAGAAACAACGTGCTGCATTTGTGGCCCTATGTGATTCACGATTTAAAAGCTTTGGGTGCTAAGAAGTTTTTTGGAAAGTTCTGTGCTGGTTCAATAGATCATATAAGTATAAGACAGTTGCAGTGTATCCTTCTGAAGGTAACTTTTTTAAATTCTTAACTAATTATTTATATCGGTAGACCTGACCAATTATTACCGTCGTTCGGTTTCTAAAAAATATACACTGATATGGTTGCCAATTTTGTTGTACACAATCTTTTATCTAATATGACAGGACTAAATCTAATGCTGTCCCTTTCCGCAGCGAGCATTATGAAAGGATTGAAAGGGATAGTAATATATTCAGAGCTGTCATTTTAGTTAAGCTTAGAGATGGTGTACAAAAGAATTAGCCACAATGATGTTCTAAAATAAAGCATCTTAAAATAATATGATATTTGTTATAGAAAGACGACTTTCTGTAAAAACATCTTGCTAACATACAGTAAAAGTGCAGAAAAGACCGAAGACAAACTAGTATTTTGTAAATATAAATAATATGTTATACAGGTATCCCTCCTGCTAGGTGTAGAAGTTCATGAAGGAGTTAGCTTCGAAGAACTCTTAGAACCAACTGTAACAGAAAAATCAGAAAGTAAGTATGTCTATTAATTTAATTTCGTATGTAGACCCTTTGATAATATATATTGAGAAGGATATGAAACATCATATTTAAATTGAAGCTTCCAGTAAGTAAAAATGGCGTATGGGCGGAGCTTAAACTGGGGGTTAGGGTTGGTATTATCGATACTTATATTATAATCGATATAAAATGATCACTAATAAAATTAAACTTAAAATTTTGAAACTCTAGTATTCGTATTTTATAATGAACTAGCTGATGCCCGCGACTCCGTCCGCGTGAATTGAGTTTTTTTGGTTCCCGCGGTAATTTTCCGGAAAAAACTAGCCGATGTGTTATTCCAGACTATAATCTATCTCTTCCATCTATCCATAAATCCAATATTTTGCGTTTATAATATTAGTATAATATAAATTTATATTATCAGTTCAATGTTAACCTTACAAACAAAACTGTTTCATAATATTAGTTGGAATATCTAGATATTATGGAAAAATGTTTCTGAATGACGTGATAATAATATGAATATTGAATAATAAAATTAGACTGACTTTAAGAATTATTTATTGCAGCTCTCCTTTGTGCCCATAAATCTGAAACATTAATTAGAACTTCAAAAATATGCATATCTAAGACCAAAAACAGCAGTAGTTTTTCAAAAAAATGGTAATCACGATCGGAGGGCCTCTTGTTGGCCAGCGTAGTGGACTATGGCTGAACCCTTAGCATTCCAACAGGAGGCTCCTACTCATTAGTGGGCGCTGGCTGGGTGAAATGATGAGTAAAAATATAATCATGCTGCAACGCCCCCCTGTTGGCCAGCTTGGTGGACTATGGCTAAACCGTTTTCTTTCTGAGAGGAGACTCGTGCTTAAATTGGAGCTTGCAATAGGTTGAAGTGTGAAGTATTCTGTTTTGAGAAACATCTTTATTAGTTTCTGGACACATATTGAGGTTCAATTCTTGCAAGGGTTGAATTGCCTGTTTCCCAGGTGGTAAATTCTGCAATAAGGAAGAATAATAAAATTTTATTATTTGGATTAGAGAAAAGCATTATTGAGAAGTTTACATTATTGTTTTTATTATTCATCACAAACGAGAATATTGAGTAAAGATTCTTACTGGTATACCTAGAAATGGGCAGGCATCATGTTTGAGACGCTGGCAATTTAGAGTATCATTCCCATTGAAATGATGACTACATATTCTGCTTCCTTTTGTAGGCTTGTACTCAGTCAGTCATTCAGTCATCTAAGGCTAAGATCATGATATTTTGGGAATCTGAAACAATTGTAAAACATTAGTTAAAATGATACACAATAACTGTAATGAAGGGACCAAAAACCACTTAAATAGACACTGTAATTTTCGAATACGACACCATACCGGAGTTCGGGTGTCTTAATCACTGGGTTATCATCGCTAGAGCCTAAAATGAGTTTGTAAAAATAATTTTATCGATATTCAATTTATTTGTAAACAATACTAAGTATCCCCACACTATATATATGTCACCGTAAGAGTGTAAAAACCGTTAGAATTAGATTATAATCTAACTCGTGAAATTGTAAACTGTCGAAAGATTGTGAACTGTTCAATGTTCTGAGTGTTAATTTTTGAAATATTCATTGTATTTACGTTTTCTTGTCTCTTTATTGTAGGTTAGGGTGCGACATACATAATGAGGTAGGTTTTATCGGGTTTCTATACCTATCAGATTACAATCTACCGGTAAATAATACGTTAAACTGTAATCTTTCGACAGTTTGCAATTTCGCGAGTTAGGTTATAATCTAACGGTTTTTACAATCTTACGGCGACATAATTATACACTCCAAACAAAATAATGAAATAATCCAAATTTTTGGGGACAGCGCAAAAATTACGTGTTTTGAATTCAGTAAAGAAAAAACTAAGCTATAATTAGACGAAATAACTTAAAATATTCGCCACAAAACGAAAAACTAGACGACTTTGTTACTCACCTATGAAATGAAATTCCTGGGCGTTTTACATTATTATTATTACAACATCCAACAACTGAGCACTACACCATAGTTGGCTACATAAAAGTTCAACAAAATACATGAAAATATTCACAAAACAGGTAATTATTCACAACTGAAACACCGGAAGCACAACAGACGCGATTTTTAGTTAGGAAAAAATTCGCTTCAATTGCTAAATTTGATGACGTCATATGACAATTGCGCGAAACGTTCACGCAATAATATAATACACCTGTCTCGTTCTAATAACGTAGCTTTTAGTAAGTAAGAAAAGTCAAAAGTCAAAGTCATAGTTTTACATGTTTTAATAATAAAATGCATCGTATTTATTATTATAATTGAGTAAAATGCAACATATCCTCTCTTATATATATATAATCAAAATGTAGACCCGTTTCATTTTAGCTACATCGCCTGCCTGCCGCAGTGGTGAGTGCTGTGGTCTTAAGTGGGACGTCGTTGGTTTGATTTCTGGCAATTTCATTTACTAAAGGAATAAATAAGGAATTTATAATTTCTAAATTGTCTCTGGTATAGTCTGAGCTTCGGCCGTGTCTTAGTGTTAGTGTTAGTGTTAGTGCCTGAAAATAATTAGGTCAGTCACGCCCCAAAATTGTTGGGTATTTATTGAAATCCAAAAAAATCATAAATAACTCTTGAGTTTAAAACAATCTTTAAATCCGTCTGCGTATTTCATAAACTACACCCTGACACACTTATCTGTGCCAGTGGCGCAGGTGCCACCCAGTCTCTACAACTGTGTCTAATGAACCCATATAATCAACCTACTAGATATTGTTAGTTCCAAATTTCGCCACACGCACAGATAAGTATGCCAGTGTAGTATTACTGAGCATCAACCATTCCCCAACAAGTAGCATTGGGATGGCGCGCGCGCGTGAGTCCAGCGGAACACCCCGTGGCCGAGTATGAATTTGATGTGCTGATCGGCGCCGACGGCAAGCGCAATACGCTGCAGGGCTTCAAGCGGAAGGAGTTCCGCGGCAAACTAGCCATGGCCATCACGGCGAACTTCATCAATCGACATTCCGAACAAGAGGCTGCGGTAAGTCTTCCGAAAACCATTCAATAAATGGTGATAGCAAAAACACGCTGCAGGGCTTCAAGCGAAAGGAGTTCCGCGGCAAACTAGCCATGGCCATCAAGGCGAACTTCATCAATCGACATTCCGAACAAGAGGCTGCGATAAGTCTCCCGAAAGCCATTCAATAAATGAGGATATCAAAAACACGCTGCAGGACTTCAAGGGCAATGGACAGCGCTGTTGGCTCGCAAATTTTAGTACGTTTCTGTAAAAACATCAACCATTTCCCATCAAGAACAAAGAATAATGTCGTTTCTTCATTCATGCAAGCAGCGTTGACAGATTCACACATTGGCAGAGACTTACGTTGGGCCATTTTTTACTGGAATATTCAATAGAAAAAAGGCGTACCGCTACATGCCGATCGCAACGTGATGTGTTCGTGATATTTTCTACTTTTATTTTTACTTATGAAATATGTACAGCAACATTGATCGAAACTTATAGGATAAGCATTTATAGTATGTATTTTTCGCATTTTATAGGTACCCGAAATCAGTGGAGTAGCGTATATATTCAACCAAAAATTTTTCAAGGACCTAAAGCATGAAACTGGAATAGATCTTGAAAACATTGTATATTATAAAGATGACACACACTACTTTGTTATGACGGCAAAGAAACAAAGTCTCATCGACAAAGGCGTCCTTTTGAACGTAAGTATCGATGATGGTTTCGCTTTATCTATTTTAAAATTCATTAGTATGACAGTCAAAAAAAGCTTTGTAATAAATAACGATTTTTTTATGCCAGAAGTCACTGACTTTTTTTTACAATCTATCAATATCAGACGCGGATGCGGATATTTAAGATCTTTTATAATATAAATATAGTATATGAATGAAGAATTAAAACAATGATAAAGTAATTATTAACATTTTTAGTAATGAACATTAGTATTAAATATAATGCTCCTATTGTTTAACTTCACTTACTAATTTTCATATTAGTAAGTGAAGTTAAAAATAGGAGCATTATACTTATTAAAGAGTAATATTGCCGCCATTTCATTGTTTCAAGGCGGTTACGCAAAGGTTCGTGAATTAAACCCGCGCTACTAAATAATTATTAATTTGCGGATGCGGTTGCGAATATTCGCAACATCTCTAAATATGTGTGAAACTTATATATTTTTTAAATACATAAATAAACTGTCTGAAAAATTCGGCGAATGCCCTGTGCTCATACATTTTTTACTGTACCAGCAGACGTGCCGCAAACTCTAAACGTTGCCCGATCGTACGTACCGATGATCGACGTACGCTTTTTCTGATAGTTCTGATTCGCTTGTATGTCTGATGTTCGCTTGACTATTGAGTGCTGGGGGTGTGTCATAGCCATGAGATTTTAGCACAGTACAGAGTAAGTATATATATTCAAACAGTAGGCTGATACTCGTAAGGACAAATGACAAACCCGGCTACGGTGACAGTAGTAGCAACTAGAGGTACAGTCTCTCTATACCATAGAATTTAATATAAAAGAGGGAAGATTGTCTTAGTAGTTTGTCACAAGTTTGGATCTTCCTAGTTCATTTCGTAGGGATAGATGGGAGCAAGAAAGGAGATTTCCAGCCACCTCTAGGCATCATATATTATGCGACAAAATTAGTACGAAACGTCACGAAAAGTTTGACCAGCAATAGGGTATTTTTAAAATTGTCAGTATTAAAATTTAAAAAACTACGGGAGCAGGTGATATGGCTCGACCGTAATGATGACCTTCCTCCGAGCGGGTGTTGTGCTCGGGGACCACTGGTCCGGCCGTTCATCTTTGGAGGTCATATATATAGCGTAATTCAGAGAACGCTTCGTAATCGTGAGTTGGGCTCTTCGTAGTCGCGTGAATCGTACTAGTAATGCCATCTATTGGATTATGTGCGGACTGCGAAGACCGCCATAAAAGGTTTCGTTTGACAATTTGACATTAATGACGAGTTCATAATCCAATAAACACAAACATCCATGTTTCGTTTCACTCACATTCACTGAGGCTAATAGACAAAAATTGAATAAGATTTTAGATAAGATTAAGATACTCAGTGTTTGTTGCAGTCAGTCCGGTGTCCATTTATATATTCTTACATCCATGCTCTATATCTCCCTCAACATATGAATGGCAGATATAGTGGTAGGAAACTGACGTTAGAGTGACAAAATGTTGTATTGGATTGATTTTAGTTTCCTCCGTTTCCTCCCTGTCACCCAGCAGCGATGCTCTGTTTAGACCCCTCCGCCCAACGACCGATAAGAAAGAACGTACCTATCTCCTTAGACTGAATTATAAATAAAGAATTCTGCCATAAATCTATGTTTGGTATGCATAGGATTATGCGGAAATATCGCGTTTGCTAAGCGTGGAGAATGTGGATCGCGCAGCGCTGATGCGGTACGCGCAAGAAGCCGCCCGTTTCTCCACTGAAAACCGATTGCCGCTGCGGGACTTCGCACTCAACCACTACGGGGAACCAGATGTAGCTCTCTTTGACTTCACGTCGATGTACGCTGCGGAAAATGCAAGCATGGTAATTTTTTTGCTACATACATACGCATGAATGAGAATAACGAAATAATTGTTTATTTGGAGTTGACCAAGTACGAAAAGTTAAATATAACGATATATATATATATTGATACGTCTGACAAGTTTTCAATTCATATTGTAGTACAAATATATATAAAGTGGTTATATAAAGCAGTAAAACGATGAGTATGCAATGTATTTTCATTGAGGTGGGATGGTCGTCTTATTGTTAGATTCAATGCGTTGTATTAATTTATATAATTCAACTTTACTTAGCTATAAATTGTTGGCGACAATCCAGAAGTAGGTATTAATAAAACTTTTTTTTAATATATTTGTCCACTTATTTGAAACTTGCACGAGTAAATTATATATACTGGTACATTATATACACTGGTATAGGTACATTATATATACTGGTATAGAGTTGCTACTCGACTTTCCGTGTACAGCGACATCTATCGGGAAGTTGTCCAACTAAAATATGTATATGTAATGTATATATATATATATATATATATATATATATATTTACATACATACATATTTTATATATATTAATGCTATAGTAATATATATTACAAATTACAAAGTGTATTGTATGATAATTTATCTTAATTATTACAAGATAGCCTAGTTTTGCAACTATAGAATTATGTGACCTTGTAATAATGAAGATAAATAGTTATACTATAAACACAAACTGTAAAGATGTTCAGATGTTAGTAAATGAAACGCATGTTGATTATTTTCTCTTATATTCTCAATTACAAAAAATATACATAGAGTATAACAATTATTCCACAATTTCATGTTTTTCACATCGTACACACCTAATACACACTCTATTATTATAGTTTCACATTGTAACGAATTTCTAATTGTAACGAATTTATCAAAAAAAAAAAAATTGTCCACCCGGTATCCGGCATACCAGAAACGTCAATGTCAATGTCGAATGTCAAACTTTAAAATGGCGGCTGTCCACGTATGGAAATTAAAACATAAATGTTTCATTAATCTTCTAACTCATTCCACTAAACTAAATTTATAACAGATAAATTATCTATGCTCAAAAAAAATGTTTTATATATTTTTAGCTATGTGTTTATTTAAATGACAAAATCATTTTATTTATCTAAAACTTAAACTTCTGAACGAACACTTATTTCAGCGCCATCACAGACCCTGAGCCACAGACTTTTAAGTATACATACTTTCAGTACAAGATAAGCGCCATTAGCGCCATCCTTTAGGAAGTTGTGGAACTAACATCCCCATACAACAGAAAAATATTCTAAGTGCAAAGGTCCTGAGTAAATGGTTAAACAAGTAAAGGTTCCACGAGAGATTATAATATAATTAGATAAAAGTAGGCTAAACTTAAAGACAATTTCCATCGTCAAAACACTCGTATTTATATTATTTTCAATATGGCATCCGTATCCGCAGATTAATTCGAATGACATGAAATGAGTCAAATTGACAGATATACTTCCTGTTTCATGAGATATAATGACAAATAGTAATAATGCTAACAAAATAAGTACTACTATTTCTCTTCGAATAGGGATGATGCCTATATAAAAGACTAGCGACCCGTCCCGGAGGTGCAATTTATTGTAATTTTTTGTAATTTAATCGTAAAAAAAACAAAGTAAACAATTTATAGATGTTACATATGTACTATATTTACTTAAATATAAATGAATTAAAATTAATAATATATATTATAATATTATTATTAATATAATATATATAATATATAATATAATATAAGTATTTTTAGTAATCACTATCAAAGTCGACCTAAGTTTGTTAACCTATGAATGACGATGGCAAGATTACATGTTGACCGATCATAAGGGTCAATACTCGCGTCTTGATTAAGAGCATCTCTGAGATGAGATATGTAATTTAATCTTTCTGATATCATTTTAGCCATCATATCGACACAATATTGACTAAATAAGTCTCTGTAATAGTGTAGCGGATTAAAAGAACTACCTCTAACCATCAATCTAAATGCATAAAATTGCATGCAAGAAACATTTTTATTACGTGCTGAATCTTGCTGAGGAATGGTGAAATAATATCCGTCTTCTCCCCTTACAAACATTTAAGCATACTGTAATGGACCATAGGAGCGGTGTTATTCGGAGACTCTTTATAGCTGGCCATCTCTACCAGGCAGCACTATATCCCTGGGACCTTTTTCTTCATCAACCAAGGGAACGGCTACCTCGTTTACAGTTGGAGCATTATATCTACCTCGCTGTTCTGTTTATGGTGTGCGGTCTGAGTGAATAATTAACTTTAGGTTATCTGAAGAGTTAAGTTCTAAGTTTTGTTTAAAACTTCGTATGTAAACATTGTGACTATTTAAAGCGGTTTGTTATTCCCTAATTAAATCAATTTTCAGCATTGGGGCTATGGTTGACCGCAACGATAACTGATCTGCGTTTGAAATGAAATTATATTTGCGAGTATTGTGGGCTTTGGCCTGATGGTGGTAAAAGGCTACCTATGAGATGATAAACTTGTCCTATTTTAAAGGTGGGCATAAAATTTCCTTCTCTAATTTCTTTCGCCGAAGTTGCCGTAATTTGAAAGACGCTATTGTACCTGTGCATGATCGACATAAAATCACTAGATAGTGGATGATTAGTTGTCGAAAGATTTTTTTATTGGTTATGGTGGCTCCAGAATATCAGGAAGATTAATTTTTCCAGAAGCACTGCACACACCATTAGGTTCATCAGTCCATTTTTTGGCATAGCACCTAGAGCAGATTTTATTCATAGCTCCGATTTGGACGAAGGTCCGTTGAGAATAATCAACCAGTGGATCGTATTTGAAAGCCTGTTACTAAGTTACTGTAGTTAAGTTACTGTGAACTAAAACTCGATCGTGGATTATATTTGTTGACGCCTGTTGTCTTTCTCTCTGTGCTCTTAGTCGAGGGGAATGCTCGGCATTCGACTCTCGTGCGCGTAGCTGTGTGGTTCTCAAATTTTGTTCTCCAAGCCGCTGTGAAAGCTCAGCACTCGACTCTCGTGCACGTAGCTGTGTGGTCTTCAAATTTTGTCCTTCAAGACGCTGTGAACGCTTGACTCACGTGCGCGTACCTGTGTGGTTCTCAGATCTTGCTCAGCAGGACATTGTGCACCGTTCGGCCCTCGATTCTCTGGCCCGCGATTGCGACACGTATACTCTCTACGTCTCGTATACTTGCAAGACGATTTTCATTTTCAAATGAAGATTCTCCAATACGACGTATTTTCGCCCTCGCCTGGGAACTATGTTTAGAAAGTTGAGACCTTGCTCTTTTAGGCATTTCGCAAAATGTTTAAAAAAAATGTTAGTTCTCTTGTATTTATTATGTTTGTTTTGACAAATATGATATAAAAGACAGTCAGAATTTGAAATATAATAAAAAAAATATATAACAGACGAATAGAGGTTTAACGTAAGAAGTTGCAAAAATCACATTATTATTGCAATTTTCGTAGGGATCTCTAATTGTTTTGAACACAAATTATAGCCTATGTTACTCGCTAATAAAGTAGCTTTTTATAGGTGAAAGAATTTTTAAAATCGGTCCATTAGTTTGAGTTTATCCTTTACAAACAAACAAACCAACATTCTTTCCTCTTTATAATATTAGTTTAGATACATTATTTCTTACTGATTATTAAATAGAGGATCTTCCAAAAGACCTAAAATTCACATCCTCGGTTAGTTTTAAGTTTGATAACTATTATAAAATATAGATTAAAGAAAAGTGCGTTAAAATATGATGATGTCACTATTGTGAATTTCATACAACTTCCATACTAGAAGCACGTTTTTAAGTTTGATAGAGTTGCTGATTTGATTTAGTTGTCATAATGCCCATAGTGAGTAGAAGATGTCGATATCGTAGGTGTACGAGAGACGCGGCAGACGCCTGCTCTGTCAACTAGTCGGGGACAGTCTACTGGAGCCCTTTTGGCCGACGGGCTCGGGCTGCGCGCGCGGCTTCCTATCGGCGCTCGACGCTGCCTGGAGCGTGCGCGCCTGGGGCCAGAGCCCGGCGCCGCACCCGCTGCAGCTCATCGCTGAGCGAGAGTCCATCTACCGGCTGCTGGGTGAGCGAAACACGCTTGACTATCCTCTTCACTCTGTCCACTGGTTGGAGACCGTCTACTCGACCCTTTTGGCCGACGGTCACAGTAATGACAAGGAAGACTCCTTGTCATTACTGTGTGTTTGTGCTGTACGTCGGAAGCGTCGCCTACCGCGCGTCAATCTATATATATCTATATAAAAAGCGAAAGGTCACTGACTCATCCCGATATCTCAGGAACTATAAAGCATACAGACTTGAAATTTGGAAGATAGGTTCCTTCTAGGTAGACAGCCGCTAAGAAACCTTTTTGAGAAAATTCACTCCTAAGGGGTTGAAATGGGGGTTAGAAGTTTGTATGCAAGTCCTTTGGTTTTGAAGTTAGAGACATGACAATTGGCAATTAAGTTACTATAAATAATAAAAACCTGTATGAGCAATATTACGAAAATCTACCCCAATAGGGGTGAAATGGGGGTTTGAAGCTTACATAAGGGCTCCCAAGTTTTTGAAGTTAGAGACTTGAAAATCGGGATTTAGGTTATTAGTTTTAAGTAATAATAAACGGCATAAACAATTTTACGATTATCCACCCCAAAGGGCGTGAAATAGGGGTTGAAAGCTTGAATGAAGGTTATAAATTTTTGAAGTCAGCATTAAGGACTTATTAGTCTTAAATAATAAAAACCTGCCGATGCTATATAGCTGCTATAAATAGGCCTTTTGCAGCGGGATAATCTCATAGGAAATTAGAAATTGTACGCGGACGAAGTCGCGGGCGACCGCTAGTCTATATATTATATAAAAGTGAAAGGTCACTCACTGATTCAACACGATATCTCAGGAACTATAAAGCATACAGACTTGAAATTTGGAAGATAGATTCCTTCTATGGTGTAGACGGCAGCTAAGAAACCGTTTTGAGAAAATTCACCCCTAAGGGGTGGAAATGGGGGTTGGAATTTTGTATGAAAATCCTTTGTGTTTGAAGTTAGTGACATGAAAATTGGCAATTAAGTTAATAGTTATAGATAATAAAAACCCATATAAGCAATTTTACGAAAATTCACCCCAAAGAGTTGTAAGTTTGTATGAAAGTCCTATTTCTTTGAACTTACGAGACCAGAAAATCGGCATTCCGGTTATTAAATTTAAATAAATAATAACCTGCATAAGCAATTTTACGAAAATCTACCCCAATAGAGGTGGAAGCTTACATGATAGTTTTAAGTTTTTGATGTTAGAGACTTGAAAATCGCGATTTAAGTTATTACTTATTAGTTTTAGCCGCTATATGTACCTAGGCTTGTTGCAGCGGGAAAATCTCAAAGGAAATCAGAAATTGTACGCGGACGATGTCGCGGGCGACCGCTAGTTACGTATTAAAAGAAGTCTTGATTGATCACTGATCTATCAACGGCCAGCCTAATATTGTACCTTTTATGAATTAGGCACCCACCAAGAAAGGATTTTTGTGAATTACACCCCTCATAAGGTTAAGCAGGGAAGTTCAAGTTTTTATGAAAGTCTGTATTTTCAAGCTGGACAAGCGAATTAGCATTGAACTTCTGTTTAATTTCATATTTCAACCGCGCTTTCGGCTTTAACTCGTACTTCCCTCCGAATCAGCCTTCCTTGTGTATTCGTGTAATTAATAAGTTTGAGCATAGCTGATATTGATAAACAAATATTTTTCCAGCACAAACTACCCCTGAAAATCTTCACCGCGACTTCGGGGCATACACTCTAGACCCATGCACTCGTTATCCCAACCTGAACAGAGCGGCGGTAACCCCGCATCGGGTCACTGCCTTTTATGACTCCGACGAACCGATACCTCTCGACGCTACTCCGTCAGCCAAGAAAAGACGCCGAGGTAAGATTTAACATGGTGTTTTGCAGATTAGAACTCCCTTAATTATCAGGTAAAAATATAAAAATATAAATGAAAAAACAGTTAGCTAGTAGCCCTTTAGTAGCTAAAGCTAAATAAGCTAAGTAAGTAAGTTTGACAGCCTCGTTGGTCTCGTGGTTAGCATATTCGACTGGCTGACGAGATCCGGGTTCGAGTCTCGAGTCGAGCCATATTAAGTATTGGATTTTTCTGACAAGAAATTCTCAGTACTAGTCTGGAGTTAGGAATTTGATGGTGGACCACCGCCGTGCCTCGGAGAGCACGTAAAGCCGTCGGTCTTGCGCCTGATCTCTCTCAGTTCGTGTCGGATTTTCCATCCCATCGGGCTATGAGAGTAAAGGTACAGAGAGTGCACCTGCGTTTGTGCACACACTTGTGCACTATAATATCTCCCACGCAGATGGCTAATCTGTCTGGAGATTAGCCGCCATGTCCGAAATTCGGTCGGAAGGAGTTGCTAAAAAATATTAAAATAACGGTTTAAGATTATCTAACTCCCTTGCGAAATTGTGAGCACAGTGGTGGTGTGATATAAATCCCGCGTTCGTATTTTAGGGGTCTACTATTCAAGACCAAAGCTCTTAAACCTCCTACCACTAAATGGAAGGCCTTACCGATTTACCACCCTACCTTGGCATTTTTTTTATTATGAGGCAAATGCGTTCTTGTTAGTTTTTTGAGGTTTTTTAAAGTGTTATTTTGAGAGCAACAACTCAATACAACAATGTAAAGGGCAAAACACACAGAACGCGGGCGCGTGGTGGGTGACGCTGTGTGATGTCCTCCATAAAAATACAAGGAATAGGCATGATGACAGTAACCAAGAATCATTGAAATTATGAATTTATCTAATAAAATAGGATTCATGGATTATAAAAAACGTATTTATTTTTCTATTTCGAGTGAGATTGCTATTTATTTTGATAAAATAAAACTATAGAATACAGCATTCCGCCATAATGGATTAAACACCAAGAAGCGAATGACGTCACAATTGTTTGTTTTCGAGCTTTGACAATCACTCTATTGTTTACTGCACACTGCACAGAGTACATTGGTAATAACAATAGTGACGTCACAAACGACGCCATGACACCGGCGAGCGTCTTGGCGTGAGCCTATTCAACCCGCCGTGCACCCGACCCGGCCCGCGCCCGCTCCCTGTGTGTTTTGCGCTTAAGTGCTTATCCGCTCTAAGTTTTTGTCAGATGTGAACACAGGTTATGATTTCAAACGACCGAACAGCATCGGTTTCTTGCTATTATACTATTTATCTCAAAAAACTAATAAATAATAGAGAGTTTAAATGTAATATTTATCTACAGTTTATATATGTCACCGTAAGATTGTAAAAACCGTTAGATTATAATCTAACTCGCGAAATTCTAAACTGTCGAAAGATTAGAATTTAACGCATTATTTTCCGGTAGATTGTAATCTGATAGGTATTTAAACCCGATAAAACCTAAGTGTATATATACCATATACCACTAGTTTATTATTTATGTCGAACCCTAACCTAACCTACAAGAAAAAGACAAGAAAACGTAAATAAAATGAATATTTCAAAAATTGACACTCAGAACATTGAACAGTTTACAATCTTTCGACAGTTTAGAATTGCGCGAGTTAGATTATAATCTAACGGTTTTTATAATCTTACGGTGACATATACATAATCAGTTAAAAATATATATAAATCATCAGAAAATGAGGGCGCTCTGTAATTAAATAAAAGTCGATCCAATAACGACTCTACATCTTCTCGCAAATTTAAAAAATTGAGTAAACACGGCTAACTGTGCCGAAATTTGATTGTAGTGAAATAAAAACTAGTGTATTGTATACGTTCTATGATCTGATATTTTTATTTTATATTATAAGAAAATTTTAAAGCTACGCACAAAAAATTATTGATAGATAAATGCAGAAGAAACGTAAAGCTTATAATTTTTTTTCTTTTATATACTAGATCGTGCCCGCGACTTCGTTCGCGTGGATTTATGTTTTTGAAAAATGCCGTGGAAACTCCTTACTTTAACGGATAAAAAGTAGTTATGTCTTTCCTCGCGATCCTACCTATCTCTCCTATCCTACCTATCTCGAAATTCGGATTTCGTGTTAAAAAGAGCAGAGAGCAAGTAGCAGACAGACAGTAAGCAACAGCGGTTTTCTCCATTGTAGAGCCAGAAATATCCGAGGAAGCATTGGTGGCTTGGGTGGGGTACTCCGAGCCGGGAATGCGGGCGGCGGCCAGCTCCGCCGCGCTCGTGGAACTCATGCGACGCTACCGACCAGATCTCTTGCAGGTCAACTCCTCACCGCGGTCCGTCTATCACATCTTCCAACAGGAGTTTGGTGAGCTTTTATACTACTTTTTTTATACACCTCTATTAGAGACATACATGGAAAAACATTCAGCTTAATCAAATAATTATACGACTGCCTAAAAAAAGGAGTATATTGTTTTCAGGATTCATGTATGTATGTATGTATGTATGTATGTGAGTTTGTATATTCCACCATAACTTCTATACGCCTGAACCGATTTTGATGAATGAGGTATCGTTAGAATCCCTAGCTTATTCCGGGTGACATAGGCTAGTAAAATAATAAAAAAAATTACGGGGTGACCATGGCCCCGCATTAAAGACTAAAGTTGAAAAATATTCGAAAGTAGGATTAACTATATAATCATCATCTAGAAAATGATGAGTAGATTCCAAAAATATATAACACTATAGTTCAATATCCAGTAATTCACAAAAAAATATCATTTAATAAAAATGTGAATGATTCTATTTAACTAGATTAATTTAGATTTTTAACTTTTTAGTTAGTTTTTTGGCAGGGCAGTCGTGTTTTTAATATTTTTTTTCTATTATGACTTGTTGGAAGTTGCTTAAAAATATACTTAATAGCTTTATACACATGCACATTGTAATGTGTATTTATCTAAACTAATGTAGAGCTTAGGAATGTGCTAGTGCTGACGTATTACTGACAGTCATATCGATAAATTACAAAAACAAACAGTGGTTGTATTATTTTAAAAACAATAATAAAGTCCAAAATTTACTTAATTTCATAAGTAAACAAAATAAAATAATTCGGACAAATAGGGACGATTGTTTTAGTCAGATAAAAGTCTTCTATAGTTCTGTGAATTACGCTACGATTAAAATCATCTTTTTTACGAAGAACGAAGAGGTAAGGACCTCTTCGTAAGCTTCTTTAGCTTATTTTTGTATTACAGATAATGTTCTTTTTGATACTCCGGTATATCGACTCGGTCTACCGTTAAAGGCAAGGTCAAAAAGTTATTTTGCCTTTTTTCAGTACACATATCCAAAGCTAAATAAATACAAGCGTCTTTATTTACCGCAAAGTGGAGCCCCTTCACCTTGGATCCATCTTTCCGTGGTATATCCGTGCCGATTAGTGATCACATTGAGCTCTTGGGAATTGACATCTTTCGCAACCTCAATTTCGGGAAATGTATCGCGTCAAAGGTCAAAACAGCTGTCAAAAAACTTGGTATCCTGAACATAGTGAAGCGGTACTTCACGCCAGAAAAGCGCCTCACTCTTTATCAGGCACAAGGTCGTTCTGGCATGGAGTATTGCTGCCACTTTTGGGATGGATCCGCCAAGTACCAACTCGATACATTAGACTCGATAGATCGCCGTGCCCGAAGAATAATTGGCGATCAATTACTTACGCAGGCGAATTGCTCAGTATACAACACCGACGCAATGTCGCCTGCTTATCGGGTTTTTATCGGATATACCATGGGGAGTGTGCTCTGGAACTTCACAACCTTGTCCGTCCTTCTCCGTTCCATCACAGAACAGCGAGACAGAAACCGTGAGCGTTGGCACCCTTACGTGGTTGATGTCCAATTTGCTCACATGAAGCGTTTTTGCTCGACGTTTCTAATACGAACCGCTACGGTGTGGAACATCTTCCCAGCGCACGCGTTTCCAAGAGTGAATAGGCATGTTCTAGGCAAGCGCATTCCAACCTAGACCTCATCATTGCTTTGCACTAAGCATGATTGTCGTGAAGGGCAAGCCTATCACGCAATAAAAAAAAAGCTTTTTCGCCATTTCGCGCGCTTGGCGATGAATTAAAACACTTTGCCACCTCGTATCTTTGGCGCTCGCGCCGCCATTTTGGAAAAATAGCGCCCAAAACCAGTTTTTTGAAAATAACTCCTTTCCGACTCATTTTACGATGAAAATAGTTGTGTTTTTAAACTAGAGAAAATTTCCTACAATTTATATAGTAAGGAATATAATAAGGAAATGTGAGATTTATCAGTTTGCTGATGATACTTGCCTACTTGCCGCAGGTAGCAATATTGAAGAAGTCCTCACACAGCTTCAAACTGATTTTAATACACTGGCAAAATGGTCGCACGACGTTGGACTAGTGTTCAATGCCAGCAAAACTAAATTATTATACATTAGCTCTAGTCAGAACAGAAGCTTGTTTAAACCCAAACTGATTGCGCATAATCACCATTGCCTTCACATAAATAACTCCACCAATCCGATGCCTTGCACATGTGAAGTCATCGACCAGGTAGACAAGCACGCCTACCTCGGGCTTGACATTGACGATCGACTGAATTGGAAAGCACATGTTAATCATGTGTGTGATAGGCTTAGAGAGATACTGGCAACATTTTCACTAATAAAATACAAAATACCATATAAAACACTTTTATTGCTATACATATCTTTGGCTGAATCAATTATATCTTATGGGTTGTCCAGCTACGGTAGAACATATAAAACTCACCTTGATCGAATATTTACACTTCAATTGCGTATTTTAAAACAAATAGTTCCATACAAAATTAAAATAACTCATAAAGACGATTACCGTAAACTATTCAATTTCTGTAAAATTATACCAATTCATTAAAAATCTGAACTTACATTACTATTCGAAAATTATTTCAATGAAAACTTTAAAAAAATAAAACATAAGCTAAAAACCTACTATATACAAACTACACTATCCAAATATTCATAATAATACCAAATTAGAGTAAGTGTCATCCTTATCCTATACTTATACCTTATACTATTTGTGTATTATACACAAAATAAAAATAAAAAATATTCCGAACAATTGAAACTAACTTATCTTAGCCATCAACTACACATCCTGTATTACGAGCGAACAATAATTGTCATGTTGCGTTAGTACACAAATTGTATTTTATATCTACCCACTTTTAACTTATTATGTATGTACTTTTAACTTGTTGTTGATGTTATGTATGCACTTATGTAATTTAATTGTTAGTTATAGTTGTAGTATTAGGACGTTATAGTTTATATAATCGTATAGTGTGTATTTATAGCTGTGTAAAATAATTTGTAATTTTATAGTTGTATGAATAAGCCTATTGTCGGCGGCACTGTGGTGTACGGTAAAATTCGTATGAATTTATGATAACACCACATCAAAATGTAAACCACTACTATTAATATGTTATAAATGAATAAATAAATAAAAATAATAAAACTTTTTTTTTGTAAAATCAATAGTTTCATCGTACGAGAGCCGCAAACCAAAACCTAAATTCACCTTCCACATTTTAAATACATTTGTACTGTGGATGTTTTACAAGTTCTTTAAACTAAATTAGTATTATTATTAATATTATGACGATGTTTGAACAGGAATACCACCGTTTATTGCGAGTGAGTCCGACGAAGCGATCCCCGAGGCGACGCTTCGCTGCTACCTCCTGCGTGTGTACCACGCGTTCAAGGGCGAAGTGCCTCATGTGTATCACAAGACTGATATGTTCGATCAGGTTGTAATTTATTAGAACTTTTTTTTTTCTGGCTGTGTGCCCGATGTAATTTTCCTATCGGCAATATCTTGAACTATCATACTTTTCCCCAATTTTATAGTTTTTGGGTAGGCTGAGGACGGACTGACTGGATTCAAAAAACATAACATATCAATCATAACAATCGGCACAGCAGTTTCCTATTTAACTTAAGTGAGAATGGGCCTTGATAAGGGAAAAGAAGGACAAGTACAATTTGGCATCTATAATATTAATATGGATTATGATTTACTACTCAGATCATAAATATTTTACTTTACATTTTTATACACTGAATAAAGTTCCCTTTTAAGAACATGCATTGTTCAATTAATTACCAGGTAGCTAATTATTGTCGAATTTCAGATTAAAAAGAGTCAGCTCTCGGAGAAGAATCGAGAAAGAAATTTTACGGATCGTTCATACGCCTACTCAAGTAAGTGTTAAATTATTATTAGTCATCCTTACGTTATAATATTTATATGCACCTTCTCATGTGCTTATTTAATTCGCAAAATTATAATAGAACCTTCATTTTACTAGATGCTGCAGATACCGAAACACATTCCAGTAGCAGAAAAAAGCGTCGCTCTATCCGGACTCAACAAGTAAGTAATGATCCTGCTGAATATATAAGGAAAAAGATTGGAAAATTAGATCTTAATGACATCACACAGCTAGCGCGTCTTATCGAGGGACACGATGCTATTACGGACGATGAACTGAATACTGATAAGCAAAGGGAGCTTCAGGAACAAATCATAAATTTATTGGATCCCGATGATTCTCCAGATCCAAATATGTTAAGAGATTCCTTGACGCAGCTATTGCAAGGCGGTACAAAGACGAAGGTAAAGTCAAAACTAGGGAAAAAGTTGCCACATTTCTTCCAGAATGAAGTCACCGAAAAAGCGCCTCGTCGACCTCCTCGTAAATTGAAAGGCTTAGATCCAGACACGATAAAGGTTCCGGAATTCTCAAAACAATTTCAAGATTGTTCTGAAGATACCGATGGCACTCTTGTGGAGACAAATTTCTCAAACGAAAAACGTAATTTGCGGTCTCCGCCTAACAAAGTGAAGCATAAAGAATTTGTCCGCTCTTCTTCGACCGAAACCCCGCTTTCTCCTCTAAGAAGACTATCAGAGGTCGTAGACACGCGTAGGAAAAGTTTTTCACAAAGTCCAGAAGTTGTTTTGCCTTACGGCAGATCTAATTCGATCGGTTCCACAGAAATGGCAGTTAATACGAAGCGTATAGCGCAACTATTCGAAGGAAATAAGAGCCATACCTCGAGTCCAGAAGAAAATGTTATTCGTTCGCGTATAACAGATAATCCTGAAATGACTTTACGATGGCAAAGAATGGCTGATTTAATTGAAGGAAAGCGTCGCGACACCCCTAGCCCGGATAGGTCCAAGCGATCCGAATCGATCGGTAACCCTGAATTGGCACTACGTAGACAACGGGTATCGGATTTGATCCAAGGTATCAATAACTCTCGTCAGAGTCCCGAATACGTTACTCAGAGGAGAAACTCTAGTGAATTGGCTTTTAGAATGCAAAGAGTGTCAGATATGATGAAGAAAAAAAATGCTGAAGACACAAAGCCAAAGAGTTGCGGTAAGAGAAAAGCGGCGCGCGAAATAATGAAGCAACGTTTCGAAAAAAGTCTACAGATGTTAGCAGCCGAACCACGACCAGACTTCGCTCCGTCTGCGGATTTGGAGAATGACTATGGTTTGCAGCAGTACAGGGCCAGTGCGCCACAATTTGATGAGAGAGTTAAAAAATTGGAGCGAAAATTACATCATTATGTGAGATATGTGTGATAGCGTGCTGCTGTAGTGCATGGTAACACTTGCGATCTGTAGTGAGGGAATGGGCTGCAGTATGTCACTAAATTCATACTATCAATCGTATAAGTATCTACGGTACTGTGCACTCCGTAAGATATTGGCACTACAAAAAGACTTTGTAGCGAAATAAATAATTTATTAAATATCAGTTTAAGTTCAGAGTGTGTGCATGATATAACAACTGTCACCTTGAAGTGTGTGTTTGTGTGAATATCTATTTCTCTGTTTGTAAGCATTTGGCCGCACCTAACCGAAATTTTGGTATTTGCTTTGCGGCTTGATTGTTTTTCCAAGTTCCAACCGAACGTGTGCCTTTGTTATTAGCGCATTTTAAGCGAAATTAACAATACAAACATGGAATTGGAATAAGAAAGTTTTTGATTTTTAACTAACCAAATTTTTTCTTACCACATAATAAGCTCTTCAGCGGTTATTAGCTATTAGTTACATTAAAAAAAGTTATGTGTGCTTACTCAATTGGGTGACTTGCAAGAAAATCATGAATTCACTATGTTTAAATACCAAACTTTGATTAACTTCGTCATAACAATACAACAAAACATAAAGGTACACATAAATGCAATGCGCTATAATCAGGGTAATAGTAGTAATGCAAGTGTGGACAGGTCCTCAAAACAAAATATATGTCCAGTGCGGTTGTCGATTCTTGCTATCTTAAGTTCTGTTATCATAGTTTTTTACGTTTCGAATTCGCATCGCGTCACAAAATCGCGTGATGAAGTTCATCTAAGTTTAGAGGAAACGATGGTTAATAATGATTTTTTGCAAGTTGCCTTAAACATAATATGAAATTGATGGTTGAGTTACAAATATAAATCAATGGTACAATAGGAAGAGGGTCGTGCGGTCGGCGCCGGTAGCAGGACGGCGGGCGGCGGCGCTCGCGTGGCTCGTTTGGCCGCGGAACTCTCCAACCCCACGGCTCCCGCCGCCGCGCCTCCCCCGTCCAAGCCGAGGGACCTCATGCGTTCCGTAGGAAAAATTGAACGGGAAGATTGGAACGTGAAACAAATCGAGCAGAAGATCATGGAGAACAGACTCGGCCGGCCCGAGCGTAAAGCCGCAGAGAGGGTCCCCAAATGGGATAGAGAACAAGTGAGTGGTTACAATTAATATTTCTTCTTATTTTTTTTTTACATATTGATTGATGTAATAACACATTGTCTTACTCACTGGGATTAGAAACTTGTCTTTTTTTTTCATTTACTAATACAGACATTGGACTCATAAGAATGGGCTTTCAGGAATGCCATCCCTAAAGGTGTTAAATTGAGGATAGTGTTGAAGATGAAAAATGGTAGTTTGGTTTTCTGTTGAAAGTTGAGAATTTCGTGTTTCACGGTACAGAGTACAGACCCATTACCAAGGGGAGTAAACAAACATTCCCTGTTATTTTTTTATTCTTTTAATTTAAAGGCTTTTACATTATTAGCTGTATGTGTAAAGCAAGTTCGATATTTACAATGCATGAGACGGTATTTGGGCTTTCGGTTGATGAGTGAAGAATATGTGCTCCAGGATTTTTTTCGAAATTGCAACCATACGAAGCACGGGTGGGTCAGCTAGTATTATTAGTATCGTTACATTGACGATTTATGGATATGCTTTCAGCAAGTTTGAAGCGACACTGGAGTATTCTGTATTATCATATTTTATGAACAGTTTCTGGGCCGTCAACGGCGGCTGAGGGAGGGTGACCCGAATGAAGATAAATGGGGAGAAATCGACGAAACTATCCATAAGATAGATCTACAGCTCAATGATTGCGGACGACCGCTGCTTGGTACTAAGAAGGTAATGAATTTTATGTGATCTACACCAATATTATAAAGTCTACTTTTTCTTGGCAAATTTTTCATTCAGCTGAAATACTATTTTAACACGTTACAGGTCGCCAAACTCGCTACGAGATTTGTCAAAAAAGACGAACCAGATGCATACAAGAAGGACCTTAAGAAAGAAGAGGTAAGACGAAACACGAATAAATTACAAGCTGGCAATAACTAAAACCATACACTAAATAATATGCGCTACAGGGTTAATTTAAAAATACAAGTAACTTCTGTACGTAATACTGAACAAAGTATTATGTCCTACGACTTTTTATAATTTTTATAAATAACATTATTCAGAACTTTTCAAACATAAATAAAATTAAGTACAGTAATACAATAACGACAAAAAATGCTCAGTCCCTTGAGTTTCGTTATAAAGAGTTTACACTGTGTATAATATATTGGCTGCTTTAACTCTTAAGCTACATGCGGTCGGCGCGCGACTAACCGGTAATCGACTAGTGGACTGCCTTCGGAAAATATTGAGTTGAAGAGTGTCTAGAGCAGCAGGGCGAGCATGGGTGGGGAGATTTTATCCACGGGGAAAGGATAAAAATTTTATCTCCTCACTCAGTTTTATCCACCCGTAGAGCATGGGCATAGCGGTGTAAATAATATCCACGGTGGATAAAATAGGGGAAAGACTTGTCCCTGCACTTGTTGCCATTTTAAGAAAATCATGCAAGTAAGATGCAAAA
The DNA here is from genome assembly GCA_964035005.1 of Erebia palarica. Classification (NCBI taxonomy): domain Eukaryota; kingdom Metazoa; phylum Arthropoda; class Insecta; order Lepidoptera; family Nymphalidae; genus Erebia; species Erebia palarica. The sequence continues at coordinate 28,119,323 of OZ035986.1, forward strand.
TGCCACAATATTTCAAAATTCATCTCAAGTCTATGTCAAAGAGTCATTATTTTTATCATAAGTCTGTGTTTTTGTGATTTTGACAATTAATTATTTTCGTTTCGGCAAAACAAAGTATTCGGTTTCACCGGTTTTACTTGGTTTATATTTATAATTTATTGTACTTAAAAGGAGCGAAAGCGAACATAAGTGCCGCCAAAAAGTAAATAGATACTATCCGTACCACTTAAAATGTTATAAAGTAACTATTGTTTTCCATATGAAAGCGAAATGTAAAGTGAACTAATTAACTCGACAAATCTTTCTGTTTACCTATTATTGATACTATTTTAAAAGGAAGTATATGATTATAGCACAATTTTTTTTTAAATACAAAACTTGATTATTAAGGTTTTTTTGATAAACTTAAGAAGTTGTTTGGCCTTACCAGTTCAACATTTATTGTAGACCATTTATTATTGATAGTTATTAGACGTATTGATCACCGATGTAATTTTCTTTCTTTTTTTTCCATTTCTGATGCAAAAATGAGGTTCCAGTAGGCTCGAGACATCTTTGTTGTAATTTATTGGTATGAAAATAAGCTTATACCCACCTCCAATGACCGAGGATAAAATTGTCCCTTTCAAATATCAAAAAAGGACAATTTTATCTCTTTCCCTTGCCCCCATGCTCTAGCCGGGGGAAGTTTATCCACTTTTAATGTCAAACAGGGATATACTTTTCCTTTCCCCTGTTGCCATGCTCTAGCAAAGGGACAAGATAATTTTATCTCTTGTCAGTGGACATAATCGGGGGATATAATTTTTGTCCCCTGCCCATGCTCGCCCTGCTGGGATGTTATCGTATATCGTATATATTATTATTATATTATATCCAAAAAAAAAACTTATTCGAAACCGTAACCGAATATGATATAATAGTTTCGAATAATTTTCGATAGGGGCGCAGTCGGGGCCGAATGTGACACACGTTATGTCAGGTTTTCGCCGGGGCGAGCCGTGATTGGAGTAATAGGTACCAAATGATAACTCAGAAATAAAGTCAAATTATAACCTATTTGTATCTATCTGTTACAATTTCTTTAAAATCTAGTGTCGATATCGGAAACTATTCGAAACTATGGGTTAATTTGAAACAATTTCATATACGCGCATCTGAAACCGGTATAATATTATTCATAGTTTCCATTTCCAGAACCGAAATTTCATTATTTCGTTTGTTGTAATTTTTGTTTCTTAAATAGTACCGTGGTCGACCATTTTTCTTTGCGTTCCTAGTTTAAGTATGAGTAAAATGATAGCTAAAATGAGTATTTTACCGAGAAATAATGAGTATTTTTAGTTTCTGCAGGGAGTTTTTTTTTTTTAAATATGTATAGCGAGCAAACGAGCAGGCGGGTCACCTGATGGTAAGTGATTACCGCAGCCCATGAACATTTGCAGCACCAGAGGAACCGCCAATGCGTTTCTGGCTTTTAAGATATTTGTTTATCCACCCTTTGAAGAGCCCCATATTATATTCATGAGGGAACACAGAAGATGGAAGCTGGTTCCACAATTTGCGGGTAAGTGGCAGAAATGACGTGGGATAACGGGTGGTGGAAGAGGACCAAGCATCCAGGTGGTGAGGATGATATTTGTTTCTGCGACGTAGGGTGCGACTGGAGAACACGGAAGGTGGTATAAGATTGAATAACTCCTCAGAGCACTCCCCATTGTAGAGACGATAGAACACATAAAGAGAACTAACGTCTCTTCGGTGCTCTAGGGACTCAAGCGTGCAAGTAATTTTGGGATTGTCTACGAGTCGAGTATTATGAAAGGGATTATAATATAAAGCTGTTTTAGTATAGATTCCCTTTTTCCATAGTCTAAGAACCCGTGGTGCGGCACCAAGAACCGCGGCGGCGCGACGTGCGCAGCGTGCGGCTCGCGCGTGTTCGCGGCGGAGGGCGTGCTCGCGGACGGGCTGCAGCTACATCGCGCCTGCTTCCGCTGTGCCGTCTGCGACACCGTACTCCGACCCGGGTTGGTAGATAGTACATCTATAATATACTAGCTGATGCCCGCGACTCCGTCCGCGTGGATTGAGGTGTTTCAGCGGTATGAAAAATAGATAGGAGCCGATTCTCAGACCTACTGAATATGCATATGAAAATTCATAAAAATCGGTCACGCCGTCTCGGAGGAGTATGGTAACTAACATTGTGACACGAGAATTTTATATGTAAGATATGTCACCGTAAAATTGCAAAAACCGTCAGATTGCAATCTAACGCTTTTTATCTCGATAGATAGAAACCGTTAGATTATAATCTAACTCGCGAAATTGTAAACTGTCGACAGATTGTGAACCGTTCAATGTTCGGAGTGTAAATTTTTGAAATATTAATTTTATTTACGTTTTCTTGTCTCTTTCTTGTAGATTAGGTTAGGGTTCGACATAAATAATCAGGTAATATTTCAAAAATTGACACTCAGAACATTGAACGGTTCACAATCTGTTGACAGTTTTCAATTTCGCGAGTTAGATTATAATCTAACGTTTTTTCCAATCTTACGATGACATATATATTTTAAGATACGAAGGTATATTTACTTATTGCTAAATAATTTAAACTGGATGTTTAATTTGTATCCAGAAACTACACAACGGAACGTTTCGGAACAAGATTGGTCTGTCTCCGCCACGCCGGCGTGACAGTGAGCGGCACGGCGGCAGAGCTCGCAGCGCCGGCCCCGGCGGCGAGCTCAGCGCCGACAGTCATGCCGGAGCGGATCAGTCTCGAGCTGTCGGACGGCGGCGCGCGAGAGATCGACGAGGACGAGTGGACCGACCGCAACTTCCTCGCCTCGGAGACGTCCGGCGCGGGCGGACTCAGGTATCCCCCTTTTTCTTTTTTTTTTATCCACTACAAGTTATAGGCCCATTACACGGCACTTTTCACAGGGACCCTTACACTTGAATCAGTGTAGTATAATAAGATTTAGTGAGAAAGGGTCCCTATCTTTATTGCTGTGCAATAAGCGACGCTCTAACTAGCGGCCACGCCCACCCTTACCACAGGGCCCTGTAAAAAGTGCAGTGTGATAGGCCTATAAGGCCTAAACCCTTCTCATTCTGAGAGGGGTTACTTGCTCAGTAGTGGCCAGAGATGATTATAGTTATGATGTCGTCAACGCGTATGAAATCAACGAAGTTGTAACAGTACGTTGAGAGTTTAACAAAGAAGTCGTACACGGTAGAAATATTTTGTATCGTTAAAATGAAATGAAGGATAGCAGTGTGGATGGTGGCGAGATGGGGGACAAAACTTAAGAGCCGTAGCTACTTAAGAAACTGTCTCAGTAAAACATCCAGGCAATTAATAACGCGTTGTTAGAACTTCGATGAAGATAAGTTTCACTAGTAAAGTGTAATAGGCCTATTAGCCCTTGACTGCGATCTCACCTGATGGTAAGTGATGATGCAGTCTAAGATGGTAGCAGGCTAGCCTGTTAGGGGCATGGCAGTTATATTAAACCCATAAGCCTATTCGGTTTCTACACGGCATCGTACTGGAACGCTAAATCGCTTGGTGGCACGTATTTGCCGGTAGGGTATCCCTACTGCCGTACAACTTAAAATCATCTTCAAAAGGTTTTGGCGGGTTAATTGAACTTAATGGGCCTATTACACTACACTTTTTCAAGGGCCCTGTACAAAGGGTGAGGGTGGCCGCTAGTATTGGCGTCGCTATTACACTGCACTAACCTTCGGGCCCTGACTCTGTATGAACGAGAACCTAGATGGCACAAAGTAAATTAAATTAAGGTCAAAATGCTCGCGCGAGCCGGAGAAACACAACTACTCTCAACGCTGGCCGTGCGAAGACTGAGCTCCCTAACCACTCTAAGGGTTATTTCAGGTACCCTTTCTTCCTAATTCTTATTAAACTACATTGATTCAGGGTAAGGCTCCTTTGAAAAGTGCAGTGTAATAGGCCTATTAACCTTTATTATCCGCCTAATCATTTATTTTGCTTTAATACAGCTCGATTTAGTGATGTTCTTATATAATCGATTTTTTTATGATGAAGTTTTAATCGATTCGATATTGTTATTTATCTTTGTTTAATTTTTTTTTTATTGTTTTATAAACCTATAAATGACTTAAGTATGTTATTGTATGTATTGAAATAAATCATTCATATTCAAATAGTACAGTAAATGTGTAGAATCTGTCAGGTCATAGAAACTATCCATCCAAAGATGTATGGTGCTTAAAGGACTATCAAGAAAGTTAGTGTCGGAGCTCCGTGACTATTTTGAAAAGGAAAATTAACGGAAATTAGGCGTGGCCCCATATAGGAACCCTTTCTCCCTAAATCTTATTACACTACACTGATTTAAGTGTAAGGGTCCCTGTGATAACTGCAGTGTAATAGCCCTATAATACGATTCTGCAACCAGTGACGAGGACGATTCGAGTTCGGACGAGTACACGGACGCGGCTGAGAGCGACAACGAAGCAAGGCAGTCCCCTGAGCCCGCCGCGGCCGACCCGCACTCGCCGCATTCGCACCACCTATACTTTTCCGACGACTCGTTTGGATACGACGACTATTCGGATGACGGTGAGTATCCCGTGAAACCATATTGTGATATACAATTGTTGTGATATTACTACAATTTTATTTAATGTGCGATTGGCTAGATTTGTTGGTATTCTTGCGGCAAAAATGCATTTCAGAAAATAGTGACAGAATATCTGCCAATCACGTGGTTGCGAACTTCGCAATGTGGCTATACTAGTACTGCCTTTATCTGACAGGCGATGCACAACGTGAAATTTAAACGGTTGTTTACAGAATTACTATCGATAAATACAGTTTTAATCTTAAAAAATAAGTGTATATGTTTAAAAAAAAAATTTTAAATATTCATCAGCTCGAGCGCTTGAGAAACAATAGTATTTTACTAGACATAATGTAGGTAATATTTGAATCGCACGCGCTATCTGCAGAATGAAAAGCGAGACCGCGCTATGGCGGGGACAAAGACGGGCTTATGACAGGTGTGGAGCGTGCTCTACAGGTGGACGCCCAATTTTTTTCAATGAAAGGGCCCATCTAGTACCTACATGTGCATTTTACCCGGGTCGGGCCATAAGTAAGTGTTGGGTTTTTCTGATTAGAAATTCTCAGTACTAGCCCGGAGTTAGGAAGTTGGCGGTGTTTCACCCCCGTGCCTCGGAGAGCACGTTAAGCCGTCTGTCCCGGTTATTATCACTAACATGTTAATAGTCGTTAAAGCCCGCCAACTCGCATTGAAGCGGCGTCGTGGCTCTAATAGGCATGATGACTGATTTTGAGAAATGGTCAGATTATAATCGGAAGCATCTACTATTTCGAAAAAATATATTATTTCTGCAGAAAAATAAGGTTTGGTAGATAAAATTGGCATTTGAAATTTGAATTTTAAAATTCGCGCCAAAACGCCCGCCGGTGTCATGGCGCCGTTTGTGACGTCACTATTGTTTTTTACCAATGTATTTTACTTATGCAGTGTGCAGTAAACAATAGTGCGATTGTCAAAGCTCGAAAACAAACAATTGTGACGCTTCTTGGTGTTTAATCCAAAATGGCGGATTGCTGTATTTTATAGTTTTATTTCAGCAATCTCATTCGAAATAGAAAAATAAATACGTTTTTTATAATCCATGAATCCTATTTCATTAGATGAATTCATAATTTCATTGATTCTTGGTTACTGTCATCATGCCTATTCCCTCTCACCTATGAGAGTGGGAGCAGTCCCAGCAGTGGGACGTCAATGGGCTGCAGTGGTACATTAGACACCGACACATTGTAGGAGCGGAGTCGTCGGGGAACGAGTCGTGCTCCCGGATGCGGGCGGCGCGGGAGGCGCGGCGGCGCGAGGTCCCAGCGGAGGCGCGGCCGCCGACGGACAGCAGCGAGGTACCGCGCTGCGTCATCGTCTAGCCGCGAGCGACCGCCGCCGGTCGCGCAGGGAGGTGCGCCCCGGAACACCTCTCGCAGCACGCCGCCCCTACTGACCGCTGCCACATGCCACATACGCAGTAGGCCTGTGTCGATCGATCATTTGTCGTGGCCCGGGTCGATCATGATCCACTCGTATGGTGATCGGGTTATAGGCCTATTACACTGCACTTTTCACAGGGCCTCGTTGGTCTAGCGGTTAGTGTAGTCGACTGCGGATCACGAGGTCCTGAGTTCGATTCCCGGTCGGGCATAAAAATTGTTAGGTATTGGGTTTTTCAATTAAGAAGTTCTCAGTGCCAGCCCGGAGTTGGAAGTTGGCGGTGTTTCAGCCCCGTGCCTCGGAGAGCACGTTAAGCAGTCGGTCCCGGCTATTATCACTAACGTGCCAGATAATAGACGTTAAAGCCCCCAACCCGCATTTGAGCAGCGTGGTGGGTCTAAGCTCTAAATCCCTCTCTCCTATGAGAGTGGAGGCCTGTGCCCAGCTGTGGGACGTTAATAGGCTTTCACAGGGACCCTTGCCCTTGAATCAGTGTAGTGTAATAAGTTTTAGGGGGAAAGGGTCCCTAATTTGATCCTTATCGCTGTGTAATAAGCAACGCTCTAACTAGCGGCCACGCCCACCTTTAATGCAGGGCCCTGTGGAAAGTGCAGTGTAATAGGCCTATTAAAAAGATTCGATCATTTCAATCATTTGGGTCGCAGTTCTTTTCTAATTTGTGTAGGTACTTTGATTAGGTGCGTGTCGCGGGTCATAACTCATAAAGTCATTGCTACTGATTGGATTTCCACCAACAATACTCAATCGCGCGATCGATAGGTCGCGACGCGACACGAGACACACGGGAAAGAGTGCGTTGAATAAAAAAGGTTGTATTTTGTACGTAAAAGAAAGAGATAGAAGACATATTGTTTGTTACGTCGTTGTGATTGAATGCCAACTCGATCGATTGCATGATCAAGCAATCAGTTACGGTAAACATATATGATTAAAGTACAATTTGGTTTACCAAATCGGGTCGAATAAGATCGAGTCTTTTAGAGATCCGTGATCGGATCACTCGTGTATGGGTTGTAATCGAATCAATGTGATTCGATCAATCGTGATCGACACAGGTCTAATACGCAGTCATTGTCAATACACCGCCTGTTCACTGCTCTCCCGTCCCTGAGGCCCTATTGCTCATTTCCCGAGTACTGCATATAGTATATATGTTACCGTAAGATTGTAAAAACCGTTAATCTAACTCGCGAAATTGCAAACTGTCAAAAGATTACAATTTAACGCATTATTTTTCGGTAGATTGTAATCTGTTAGTTATAGTACCTGATTATTTATGCCCTAAGCTAACCTACAAGAAAGAGACAAGAAAACGTAAATGCAATGAATATTTCAAAAATTGACACTCAGATCATTGAACGTTTCACAATCTTTCGACAGTTTACAATTTCGCGGGTTACATTATAATCTAACGGTTTTTACAATCTTACGGTGACATATATATAATATGTAAGCATGTAGGCAGCGCTAATCAAAGTGTCTGTTAGTAAGAAAGAGATGCAGCTATAATTTCTGCAAGTTGCAGCTGCGAGTGTTTAAATTGTGACAGCAATTTTTTTTGCACCGTTTAAACTCTACACAAATTTTAACAAATATTAGCCATCGCAATTAATTGATTACAATTAATTTCAAATTAATGCTTATGGCGATGTTGCTACGAATTTCGCAACTTAGATTCCTTAGCGGCAACTTGTCCTGTTTTTACACATTTCTTCAACTCATTCTGAGTTTTAAAAGGTTGTCTGGTCTACTTTAACCCAAGCAAATGTTTTCTTACTGGTCTAGGATCCTTCTTCAAAAGTATTACATTATAAATTTATATTTATATCTTATTGATATATTATACAAGTTATTATCAAGTAGCGTTGGCTTCATAGTACATACATCTAACAGATATCATTCGACGCATGCGTAAGCTTGAATACTTTAAAATGGCGGCGCGGCTGCGAAAGGTAAGAGTGTAGTGCCCACACTAACTTCCGTCAAGGAGACTGTCTATATATTACGTCATACGTGTTTTCTGCCAAACATTTCTGAAAGAAACGAATCATAAAATATTAATATTTTAAAATATATACAAAGAGTTGACATGACGTGATTTGTAGCTGTTCCCTTCAATGCGCTTGAATGTGGATCTTGCTTTTATGAAAATAATTTGTTTAAATAATATTATAAACACTAAATATCTTTATATATAATTTTGTTAGAAAAAGATATATACCTATTAGTAGTAAAAAATTCTTAAAATCTTTATATGTATATATATGCAACTAGCGGTACAATTTCTGATTTCCTATGAGATTTTCCCGCTGCAAAAAGCCTAGGTACATATGGCGGCAAAACTAATAAGTAATAACCTTAATGCCGATTTTCAAGCCTCTAACTTCAAACACAAAGGACATTCATACAAACTTACAGCCCCTATTCACCCTCTTTGGGGTGCATTTTCGTAAAATTTATTATACAGGTTATTGCCATTTAAAAATATTAACCTAAAACCCGATTTCATAGGTCTCTAACATCAAAAACTTAAACCCTCATGTAAGTTTCCAACCCCTATTGGGGTAGATTTTCGTGAAATTGCTTATGCAGTTTATTATTTATTTAAATTTAATAACCTAAATGCCAATGTTCAGGTATCTAACTTCAAACACAAAGGACTTTCATACAAACTTATAACCCCCATTTCAAACCCTTAGGGGTGAACTTTCTCAAATCCGTTTCTTAGCGGCCGTCTACACCATAGAAGGAACCTATATTCCAAATTTCAAGTCTCTATGCTTTACAGTTCCTGAGATATCGTGATGAATCAGTGACCTTTCGCTTTTATGTATATATATTTATATAGATAGATTATATATAAATAATTATGATGAACATTTCAAAGTTAAATGCAAGTTCATAAAAAAGTTCTGTGATGATAAATTATTGGTTATTGAGAAGTTTAATACCAACCAAGATATCAATATTATTTTAATTAACCATCTTTTCATTTGACAACGATTGAGCCATGAAAACAGAGTCGGACAGGTAGACTTTTTCCATTTTCACGAAATTATATTATCCGTAACTATTGCTTTTTAATATTATTTATTTGTCAATATGTTGTGTATTGTTCTGTGTGGATTGTAACTAACTACTATATATAATAAAAATTTGTGCTATAATATAATATATGCATACTATAATAAAATATAATATTGTATGTAGAAAACTTTGTAAGTAATCGATATAATTTTAGCTTATAAAAGACAGGAAGTTAGTGTGGAAAACTCTCCAAAGGTATCAATTGATAAACCACCACATTTGACAAAAATTGACAAAATGATACCAAACATTAAAAATACGGCACCAACGGCACTATGGTACGAAACGGTATGAACCGGCTCATAAATGGTTTTAACGAATGTTGTAATTCCAAAACCTTTTCCATGGTTTAATATTCTCATATACTAAGACTTTTTTAAATAACGTTAAAAAATTAAAATATTTTGCTTTAATAATATAAAATTACTTTCAAACATTGGGCTGCGATATTTACATTCAACCAAATAGCCCATAATGAAAGTCTAATTTAATTTTTTTTTAAAGTTTTACAAGAAAGTATTTAAGTGTTATATATCTTTAGACTGCTTAAAATCTCCACTTTTCAAATCCGTTACGATTTTATTTAAATAAATATGGTGTATATTTTTGTAAATTTTAAGTGACATTTAATCACTCTTTTAGATTCCCTAACTTATACAACGATGGAAGAAAAAAAAATCCTTTAAATAATTTATTTTTGTCGATTAAGGCTTTAATTTTTTGGTAAAATTATGTACTTTTTATTTTGTGTAAAATTTTATACGGTATAAACTCAATTTAAATTTAATATTCACTTGTAAATTGTGTATCGTCTCATGACTTGATTATTGTGGTTATTATTTTAACCATAGTAATGTTACAAATATTGCTGCATAAGTACTTTTTGCCGTCTTCAGTCCATAAAGTACTTATAAATAGTGCTAAAATAATAGTGCATTATGCAGTTTTGCCTCTAGGGCATTTGTCTGAAGAGCTCGAAATAAAGATTGCAAGAGATATAGGCTATTTCACGCTCGGAAGTGTTCCCATTTAGCAACAAATTAAGACGTTTTGAACGTATTGGATAGAAGTAGGCGTTACTTTGCGGAAGTCCATCATAATTAAGGAACCAGAAATTTAATTCGCTATAATCCGCGACAACAGGAGAATCTATGTGGTACACTGGTTCTCACCACACCACAGAAATACTCCAAAAACTACCCTCTTGAGGGTACGTTCATGACGTTTTGAACTTTTTATTGTATACATCTAATCCATAAGTATCTAGCTTCAATAGACCTAGTTTTATTACATCAAAAGATTTACATGACCAAACTGAGGAGCTTGTGGCAAGTGATTTGTGAGATAGAATTTGATATAATTTGTAATTTTTTTTTTAAATATTTAAATAGCTATAATCATTTCAATAATACATATTACTAATGAAATACATAACTAAAATAACAATAATTACTAATAATAAAATCATTTTAGTATTTTATTGTTAGCCTTTTTGTAAGGAAATTTCATTAATTTGATTTTTGAAACTTTCATGAAATAAGTTTTTTTTTTAAATGCTAGAATTATATTTTTCTAGTAGTCACATTCAAAAATTGTTGCACAAACTTTCAATCCAAAATGTCAAAAAACAAAAAGTTATCGATTTTTGAGACTGATCATACCGTTTTGTCCCATAGTGCAACGGATGGATTCCAACTTTTTGGTTGGAAAGTTGGAATCTGTCCGTTTTTGATTTGAAGCTGAAGGTGATGTGAAGAAAGTGTGTGGGTAAGTAGGTGATGAATTACCATTGTCAATGAGTTTTAGTAATTGCCACGCATCCTTATAACAGGTGGAGTCCGAAGACGAAAGTGAAAGCAGCGAGGAAGAAATTTCGTCTGCGACGGAAGTGTCAACGGACAGTGAGTTCGCTCGCGAGGAGTGTGCGCCGGCGCCCTCTCCGCCCGCCATCCTCGTGACGGAAGCTCCGCCCCCCGCGCCCCCTCCCCACCACGACTACCCGCTGATCAGGACGCGCTCGGCCGGCGGCCTGGCCACCAAACGGGCATTGGAGTTGAAGAGGAGATATCTGCTGGGAGAGCCATCGCCGCCGGTCGTGAGGAAGTCCGACTCCACTTCCCAGCTCGACACCAAGCTAGAAGCTTTCCGGTCTAATATCACAGAGATCCAGAAGTTATTACTTCCCGCACCTCCGCAAGCGCAAAAGCCTGTCGTAACTTTTCAGTTAACAACAGAAGAGAAAAAGCCTATGCCCGATATCATACAGAACTTATGCAGCGATGCTCCCGTAGATCTACTCACCAAAGGAGATGCCCTGCTTTGTAAAACCGACTGGAGAGAACCTAGAAAAGTAGAAAAACAGGAGCTAGACATTGAATCAGATTCGCTATCTGACGAGGATTCGTCACATACGCAAACATTGCCGAACCAATCTGTGCCCCGAGTCGAAGTCCACGACGAAGGCGGTGATCTGATACAGCTAGACAGTTTAATTATTATAGGCAGCAGTAGTGCCGAAGACAATGACAGAGGATCGGGGACGGCCACTGCCACCGGTCCTACGGTATTAGCGGCTGAATCAGAATCCTCGGATTCTTGTAGAGATGCGACTACATTAGCTTTAACTGAAACAGAATTATCTGATTGGGCAGCCGAAAGTGTCGCTTTAGATGATTGCTGCTTTGATGAAAAAGAGAATAGAAAGAGAAATAAAAATCCTAGAAGTCTCAGTGGCCCGAAATTAGTACACGAAACAAAAAATATATCAGCAATTGCATCGCACGTCTGCGGGAAGACAAGTCCAGCAGAGCCAATTGTTTTTTCGAACGCTCTTGACCATTTCGAATTCGTTGACGAAGGAGACCAAGACCCTTCCATCGAAACTCCCGTTACACCTCGCAATGAAGGCTACATGGAATTTGTAGATGATGACTATGACCATTATTCTCCGAATAAGGATAGATCAATGAATTTTATTGAAAGAAATTTTTCGGAGACTACGGTCAAGCCTTATGAAATAGAGGAAAATGTAGGACATGATTTGTCTGAGGAAATTAAGTTTATAGATGATCAGGATTCTAAAACGGAAAGTTTATCGAAAGTTGACACTTTAAATTCTTCTCTTTCACAAACTGGAATTAGTAAACCTTATGATAATCAAATTGCACATAGTGACAATAAGGACTCAGTTGTTGAAATTCTCAAACAAAATAGTCTAATTAATAATGACAACTTAAAATTTTTTGAATCTAAATCCGAATCTGTTAGCGTGTCTGACAAGTCGCATTCTATTGAAAATAACGATACAGAATACCAAATTGAAAATAATGGAAATAGCGAACCAAAAAGCAATGTGTCCAAAAGTGATGTTTCACTAGATGACATATCACCGCCTCTGGCATCCGAAAAATCAAAGTCACAAAGCAGTATTGATCATAAAATAAACAAACCTTTTACTAATACATGCAGTATTAGAATGTACGCGCCGGCAATTTGTAGATCTGCCAGTGAAACTTTCAATATCAATATCCGAATTGCCAACACTCCAAATCTGAATATCGGTTTGAGCCCTACCCATCATTTGAGTTCGGATTCGATGGCTACAACGAGTCCAACGCCCGAACGTGAGACAATAGAAAAAGTTCAGGAGTTAAAAAAGGAAAGGGAGGAGCAAACCGAGGTGGTGAGGAGACTCGTGCTAGAGAGGCTGGGGAGCGGCCAGCGGGCGAGTAGGAAGACTGCGCGAAAGACGCGGGCGGCGCCGACGAGTAACGCGCCGCCGCCGGTGCCGCCGCCCCCCGCGCCCTCCCCCTCCCCGCCGCCGCCGCCGCGCCCCGCCCCGCCCCTCCTGCCGCTACCCGTCACGCCTTCCTTCTCCGACTCCGACCTAACGCATGAGACGAGGCGGAAAGGTATTATGAGGAGCATTTCGAATTACTTTAACAAGCGGCTCGGGCCTCGGCAAAAGGTAATTATTGTTGCATCCTCTAATTAATATTATAACTGAAAGGGAATATCTTTATCTCTTTGTCGGAATTCCAAACATTTATTCATATCCGTCATACATTTTGGCACGCATTGCATCAACACGAATCAATGTTTGTCATGCTAATAAAGTCATCGATTCTTAATCATAATAATTTTGTGACACGATATATTATAATATGACATGTGAATACTGTATATAAAGGTGGTTGTATGGTCTGGTTGGGCGGGTGTCCACGTTTTGGCAAAACAAAATTAGCGGCACAGAAGTTTTTGACACGATCATTAATCTAAAACAAAAAAGTAAGTAAAGGACACCTATAGTAGACTAACCCTAGTTAAATTTTCAGTGTGTCTCGGAGCCGGACCTGACGACGCACGTAAGCAAAGCATATCAAATACAGTATCGTGAACTCGTGAGTCGCATGCTGTGCCCATCTTTCTCGCACCCATCATCCGCTAACTGTACGTTGTCTTGTCTCGCTCAGTCACACTGTTACGTGTTGCTTGTTAAAAATTACAATCTTATCGATTTTTCTTCAACATTGGATCATGACTAAATAATGGAAATGGATATGCAGGACTAAAGCAAATTTATTTATCAGTTGCGTCATTCTGTTAGTGCTTGTACATTATATTGTTTTGCAATTTTATATATTTTTCCACATTTCCAAAATACAAGGGAAATTCTCCTCTTAGTATACTCTTTACACTTGCCCTGATGTCAATATTGTGACTATAAAATTGCGTTCATTGCATTTGCTGCACGTTCTTAATGTACCAAATTTTATATGATCACATCAAAGCTTGGCATTTACTAAACAAATAAATAAAAAGATTAAACATTTGCAACTGTTGGCAGGTGTTTTAACTGCCTTAATGAACGTTGCAACAGACAAAAAGATTCCGCTGATTCATTTCATTCATACAAAATTATGAATTATGTATGAATTATAAAATAAATCAGGAAAATTATTGGTCCTGATTAGGACCAATAATTTGTATGAATTATTATTATGTTACAACCGCTATTGAACGAAACAAAAAGTAAAGCGGGAGAAACAGTGCAGACACAAACACAGGTTTTATTTTGCCGAATCTATAGTAAATTGACGTTAGAGCTAGTGAAATCGTTTTTTCGTAGCTATTTGTAGTTTAATGTTACTAAGTAGTTAGTAGTATAAGTTATATTATATTCTGTCCAACCATTATGAAGTTTCATTATTATTGACAAGCAACCATCGACAAATATTTGCTACCTTTTATATTTCGGAATTCGTATATTCAGTCAATTACCAGTACGAATTTCCTTTTGGAAATTGTCACGAAGCTTCAACACAAACTCTCTTGATTGTCCTTTAGGCACCACACATCTTTGGCGATGGATAGTTTCTATGACCTGCCTGATCGATGTGTATTTGCAATATACTGTTTTACATAAATGATTTGTTTTGATACATACATACTAAGTCATTTTAAAAACGCTTTGGTATGTTTAAAACAATAAAAAATGTCGAGCAAAAATAAATATCAATGTGTCAAATCAATTAATAAATAAAGTCGATTGCTATTCAAAATCGAATCAGTAACGCATTAGAACATCATTGACTCGAGCTGCTAAAAGTTAAATAAATGATTGGACAGAGTTAGTAATTTATCTCTTATATAATACGTATTATAATAGTATGTAGTCACTTACCTTTTTGATCCAATGTTGTTAGGTATTGGTTTACGTTAACTGTGCTTTCTATCGTTAATAGGCTGCTTCGATCTAAGTGTTCATTTTATTCGGATTTGCCATCGTATTAGCCTATAAATAAAATATGTTGGATGTAAAGTGTGCATGCGTGTATGGCTTGTACAATTTATAAAACTATTGTATATTGCTTGTTTTCTTACTCCAATTTCTTATATTGTATGTTTTTTTTAAAAATATATATAGCAAAACAAAATTATTTTAAAATATGCGTCCAGTTAAAACTAAGTTATTGGAAATGAAAAATGAGAGTGTTAGTTTATGAAATCATAAATATTGTAATTCTACTTTTATTATTTAAACCTAGATAATGCCCTCGATTCCTCCGCTTAGAAATAGGTTCATGAAAAATATCGCAGGTTAAAGGGTCTTACGTCCTTCTCTGGGGTGCAACCTATCTTGCTCCCAAATTACGTCAAAATCGCTTGAAAAATGGACCGTGAAAGGGTAGCAGCCAGACACACTTTCACATTTATAATTATTTTAGTAAAGATTCCAGTCTGTTTCTTTATCTTTAAGCCTCAACTACCTTTTGGCCGGGATGTTATGCCATGTAACAATAAGTGACCATAGATATCTAGGTTACAATTATATTTCTTACAATTATTTAAATATCTGATTCTGTCACTGATAAGTTAGCATTTTAGCAATGTGATAAGTTAGCATTTTAGTTGGCTCTTCATGTTATTTACAAGGTTTCCCCCACTTCATTGTACACAATTTCTTAGTATATAAGCTTAGGATTTGTAAATATATGCTATTTTAACATCGAGTCTGTGCGTATCAAATTCAAATTCAAATTATGTTTATTTAATTTAGGTAGGTATACAATACTTATTGACGTCCATTTATTTGTAAAATATAATGTTGATAATCAGTAACGGTATCTTAAAACTAAAGCTACGAGGGTTCCCAACGCGCCCTGGTCTGAGAAGAGCCCACAACAAACTCAGCCGGGTTTTTTTTCAAATAACAATAATTCTTCCCCAATCCGCAACACATGCAAAAGCTAATTTCAGTCATAATAATGATATGATATATGAGTTGACCATTTGCACTGTTGAAAAGACGAACGGGTGGACGTCTCAACTTCTCAGCTTTTTGGTTCCAGTGGGAACTCTTTAATTTTCCGGGATAAGAAGGTGTTATTCCAGACTATAATCTATCTCTGTGCCAAATTTCACTCAGACCTTTTCAGCCGTTCGTTCGTGATTGAGTAACAAACATTCATCCATTCATCCACCCATCCATTTTTTTAAATTTAATATAGATAAAACAGGATTATTTTGGCATTCGCATGAGATGGTAGTTAATCTCTAATTGACTTCAGGGGCTGATAAAATGTAAGCAGAAATCGTTTATTGGCTTAACGATTACGATACGATTGATCGAGTGGTTTGAAACTAGCTTGTTTATAGCACGAGCCGCATTGTCGCCACGGTGAGGCGCGCAAGTCGACGGGGGCCCTACAGGAGGCTCCACCCGTCCCTCCACCGCCTGCGAGATACACGCCGTCTGGCGTACCTTCGACACATCTCCGACGACATCCAGGTACTTACCCCGCAGAGTATGTAATGGTATAGAGTTGCTACTCGACTTTCCACGTACAGTGACAACTATCGGGAAGTTTTCCTACTTACCATAACTTTGCTTACAATCATTGCTATTCTGCCAGAGGAGCCGCTAGTAGTCACATGTTTATATACTGCGGGACACGGACCCATGCTGAATTGGAGACTTGTTCTGAATTATGTACTTAGAAAATTAATTCGCTTACAACATCACCGTGCTTTTTTAACAGCTTAGGTTGTCATGCTTGTACAAATGATCGATTATTTATATTTGTAAAGCATTGCAAGTTCCATCAGAATCTTTACTAGTGAAATTTATCTTCATCGAAGTTCTAACAACGCGTTATTAATTGCCTGGATGTTTTACTGAGATAGTTTCTTAAGTTGCTACAGCTCTTAAGTTTTGTCCCCCCATCTCGCCACCATTCACTCTGGTATCCTTCATTTCATTTTAACGATACAAAATATTTCTACCCTGTACGACTTCTTTGTTAAACTCTCAACGTACTGTTACAACTTCGTTGATTTCATACGCGTTGATGTCATCATAACTATAATCATCTCTGGCCAGTACTGAGCAAATAACTCCTCTCAGAATGAGAAGGGTTTAGGCCTTATCTATCACACTGCACTTTTTAAAGTAAAAGCGGCGCTTAATACACAGCAATAAAGACCAATTTAGGGACTCTTTCTCCCTAAATATTATTACAATATACTGAATCAAGTGTAAGGGTCCCTGTGAAAAGTGCAGTGTAATAGGCTTATTAGTCCAATCCACAACTCAGGTCAAGTGCGTATAGTGAAGAGGCAGACTTCATATGTCTTTGCAACACTAGTTTCTTCACGACGTTTTCCTTTTCCGTTAAAACATGTGATATTTAATTACTTACCACGCACATCTAACTCAGCAAAGTTGAGCTGCGTCATTAAGGCCCGTATTAATAAACGGCCATCGGCTCAGAACAGGTTCTCAAGCAGCCTACATAGCTGGTGTGACGTGGCTGCGGCGGGGCTTCGACCGGACGCAGGCCGGTCTCAACGTGTTGTAGTGTTCCGAGTTGTATTAAGAGACCGCACACAGCAGTGTCCCGTCGGCCTTTGCGTCGGCCGGACGCTGATATGTGAAGGCGGCTTAAAGCATAGATTGACCGATTACTTGAGGCCGTGTTCTTAGCTTGATGGATGGAGGAGGCGAAAGTCTTAACCACTAGGATATCACCGCATATACCATAAGTCATCTCATTAACACCATAACACTAAGGCGCTGATTGCGAGGGGAGGGAGGGAGAACGCGCGGGTGATGAGGACGAGCGGGACGCCATGCAGTTGTGGTTCGAGGCGCGTTGGGCGCGGCTGGTAGCGCAGAGACGCGCGCGCGAGGAGAGCCGCGACGATCCGGGGGCGCGCCGCATCGCCCGCCTTCAGAAGCGGCTCTCGCGCCCCATGTCTGGTAATTAACATCGTAACACTAATTGCCGATTGCGAGAGGCAGAACGCGCCGGCGATGAGGACGAGCGGGACGCCATGCAGTTGTGGTTCGAGGCGACAGACAGAACAAATATAATAATTAGTTTACATCATCGATGATGCCGTTTGGTGCTCAGTAGATGAAACGCCTTCCGATCTTATGCTATCTTTAATATTAGGTTATTGTGACGGGTCCACTCCTTTATATCGTCCATCACCTTCTTTCTTCCAGACCTCTATCTTGCCCACCAGGATCAACCTTGGGAACTCGTACGTACGACGGTCGTCACTAGCTTTTAGTTACACTAAGCTCGTTTATTCATTTCATTTATACAATAAATGAAAAAAAAACATTCGTGTTTTAATAGCTTGAGTAAAAAGACTGAGTATTTTAATAAACTTAAGCATAGCATGATGGCGCCACTGGCAATACCCACTACCAACAAAAACCCGGAGCTGTCACTTTCAGCCGTTTCTTCCCTCGGGCAGAAAACAGTTTCTGCTCGATTGAAAAAAAGCAGAAGATCGGTTTCTGCCGGCAACAGTCGCATTCGCCTGTATGACTAGTTACGGGTGGTTCAACAGGCATTGAAACTCACGCTTACAATGCAGGTTATATGAAAAGTAATTTCAATTCTCATTTGCCGCTTTTGTCACACATAATTCATAACTGCCGTTAATAATCATTTAATTACTACCTCGTATTTGTAAGATTAGGACGAAATATTAATTGAACTGTGAACTGTGTGTTCGCAGCGGAGCAACAAGCCGCGACTGTGGCTGAGGTCGTACAAGTGTCTGCACAGCGCGATGCTCATCAAGCCTTAGTGGCAGCCGATAGGTATGTATGTATTACACTACTGGTTGCTGCCTCCTTTGTGTACTTAGTGGTTAACATGTTCGATTACAGATGACGAAAATTGGGAAACATAAAGTGGACAATACACTGGAGCTAAAAATTAACGACCGTATATTGACTGCAAAACGGAAATCGCAAACACATTTGAGATTTTTTTTCCGAAATATTCCAGTCACCGCTACTATTCCCTTAACTCCTCGCCAACAGAAGCCCATAAACTCTCAGCCCATAGCTCAAGGTTAATGTCACAAGGTAAACTTCACAAGGTTAGTGTGCTGTTTAAGTTTGACATGTGACCCCATATGATATTATTAAAGTATCTAAATCTTTGCAAATTTAAAACACCGGAGACCTATGGGGGATATCCGTAAAAATAATCGGCAATATTATTGATGTTATTGCACCTTATCTTGCTTTAATTTTTAATGAGTCTGTAGATTCAGGATCCTTTCCAGACCTTATGATGTATTGTAAATTGATTCCACTTTTTAAATCGGGTAGCTATCCAAATAATTACAGTCCAATTTCAATTTCAAACTTCTTCTTCTGAGCAGTATGGTTTTACTAAAGGTCGATCAACAAATTATGCGGGCGCAATGCCTTTAAAAGATATATTCGATGCGTGGAAGAAATCACAGAATGCTATTGGTATTTTCTGTGATTTGTCTAAGGCATTCGATTGCGTTGAGCACGAGACGCTTTTAGTTAAGTTGAGCTTCTATGGAGTCAAACACACTGCGCTTGGCATCATTGCATCTTACCTCAGTAATCGCATTCAAACAGTATGTATCTACGATGTGAAGTCATCCGGATCAGCCTCACTAATGGGTGTTCCTCAAGGCTCCATTTTGGGTCCCTTCATTTTCCTGGTGTACATCAATGATTTGCTATATTTTGCCCGTGTCACTTGCGATATTTTACTTTTTGCTGATGATACGTCCTTGATTTTTAAAGTCGATAGACATAACGACAACTTTGACGACGTAAATACTGCAATTTCTCAAGTCACGAACTGGCTTACGGTAAACAATCTACTTTTAAATACAAAAAAACTAAATGTGTTGAGTTCGCATTGCCGAATGCCAGATCCACAAGTTATATAAAACTAATGGTAAATAATGATATGTTGAAAATAGAAGATACTACTGTGTTCCTGGGGGTGACCTTAGACGCAAAGCTTCAACGGGGCACCCATATATCAACACTTGCTGGCAAGCTTAGTTCTGCTGCTTACGCTGTCAGAAAGATTCGACAGTTAACTGACAACGAAACTGCCAGGATTGTATATGTCACCGTAAGATTGTAAAAACCGTTAGATTATAATCTAACTCGCGAAATTGTAAACTGTCGAAAGATTGTGAACCGTTCAATGTTCTGAGTGTCAATTTTTGAAATATTAATTGTATTAACGTTTTCTTGTCTGTTTCTTGTAGGTTAGGTTGGGGTTCGACATAAATAATCAGGTAGTGCCCTTAGGTTTTATCGGGTTAATATACCTAGCAGATTACAATCTACCGAAAAATAATGCGTTAAATTGTAATCTTTCGACAGTTTGCAATTTCGCGAGTTAGATTATATTCTAACGGTTTTTACAATCTTACGGTGACAAATATTTTGCTTATTTTCATAGCATTATAACATATGTCTTACGGAATCTTACAGTGGGGTAAAGCGGCTGATATTCAAAAAAAAAATTGTGCAACAAAAAAGGGCAATACGTGCAATTTATAATTTAAAACCGCGTGATTCTCTTAGAGACAAATTTAAAGAAATTGATAGGTATTCTAACTGTAGCCTCGCAATATATTTACAGTAATATAATTTTAGTAAAACAGCACATCCATATTTACAAAAAAAATGCGATCTGTACGACAGGCAAACTAGAGGCCATAATAGGTTCGTGTCTCCATCGCTCCGCCTCAAAAAAGTCAGAAGGTAATTCGTGGGTATGAGCATTCTTCTCTTTAACAAAATTCCACAAACTATTTTAAACTTCCCTATACAAAAATTTAAGTAATCCATTAAAAGTATGCTCCTGAAAAAAGCTTATTGTACTGTTGAAGATTATGTAAATGGTAGAGGAGCATGGATTTGATCGCTCCAACAATGCTAAGGACACGGGTTACTTAAGTATACAGTGATATAAATATTGTGAATTAATTATTTAAAAAGAGCAACCACGGAGTTTCTTGCTAGTTCTTCGCGGTAGGAATGGCATTCCGACCCAGTGGTAGATTCACTTGACGATTCAAAAGTACCTGTAAAAGTTTATTTGAATAAAAAACATTTGAATTTGACGAGATCTTGGGTTCAATTCTTCGGTTGATTTAATTATTGCCTTATTCTGAAAGAAATTCTCAGTACTAACCCGGAGTTAGGAACTTGGCGGTGTTTCACCCCCGTGCATTGGCGATCACGTAAAGCTGTCGTTCCTGCGCCTCATCGGTTGCCGGTTGTTTCGGATTTTCCGTCCCATCAACGCAGAAGCTATTTTTTTCCCTAGTCTTAATCGAAGAAACGTACCATTTATTAGAGATATTGTTTGTTCTTTGTTTTTGTTGACATCCTCTTCGTAGATAAGTTTTATCTCTTTGTTGCATAAAGACGCGCTATGCATTGTGAAATATAAGTAAAAAAAATAACTTTTGTCTCTTCCACAGAAGGCGACGCTCTTCAAGTAATGGTGTGGGGCATTGATTTGAAATATATTCCTATTATATCAATTAAGCTAAACATAATTAACTATCATAAATAAAATTATGCTAAAACTAATTTGCGTTACCACAACGGCTTGCATGAGCAAGCCGTTGTGGTTACGTAACGTTTTCGTATTGCTGAAAAATATGTCACTCATTTCTTCGAGAAGGTTATAGTGAAATGACTTAACATTCAAATAACGAAATCAGTAAATATTTCTCTAAGTGCATCATTCATATGTTATAGATAACCTAATAGCGATAGGAACAAAGATAATAATTAGATAACATACAATAATCAAACTATAGAGCAATATGAAACCTGTGAGTAAAAAAAGAGTTATGTAGATTGTAATCACCATGATAACGAAATATAATGATTATTGTAGCTTAAACGATCTTAAATACATAATAGAAAATTAATGTTAATACTGAGCGATTAAGCTAAGATTTTGATGGTCTTAGGCGCATACTACATGTTCAATATTCGATCTTTCTTTCTTCGATTATTTATTTTTTCGATCGATCTGGACGTTCTCTAGACTTTCTTCACACCTTACGTGCCGCGAAGCGATAAAGCATTTCGGTACTGTTCCGTGTAGAATCCGATTAAGGGTTTGGGTTTAAATCTACTACCATACCCCAGGTTAGCCCGCTACCATCTTAGACTTGCCACCAAGAGACGTCGCAGTCTAGGGCTAACTTTAGGAACTTAAAGAAAATAAAAGTTAAAAAAAGCTGACATGATCGATTATTTCTTTTTCTTCTTCTTCTTCTTATTTTGTTTTATGGCTTTTATTAGTAACACACCAGCAATCGATTATATTGAGCGTACAGTATGCAGATGTTATTTCAAGCAAAAGCAAGCTATTTATTTTGATTTGTCTATTACTTTAGTAAGGCTGTGACGATAAGCAAAAATCGATTTATACATATTGACTACAAACAAAAACAAATTACGATTGTGTCATTATATTTAAGAAACCAGTGATTACTACATTTTGAGCATACTTTGTTTCTATGTTTTTTGTTGTAAATAAAGAATTGCTACTTTTTTTCTTACATTTAAAGGTGTTGGTACTTTGATTAAGCTTTAGGGGGCTTCTTGATAGAAAATAACGGTGTCACAAAAATCGTCTCGTAATTAGGTAGTAACGGTGTGCTAGATATGCCAAATAAGTTTATTAAAGTATATTGTATAGATAATATAGTAATGAACTTCATACAAGCAAGCACGTGAAATAAGGATAAGATAGGTTTAAAGTCAATTTAAAGCAATACAAAGTTACCCTTTTAAGTTACGAAAAAATGCTTGAACGGTTCATGAGCAACATATCCTATCGCATTGTTATTAAATGGTTTATTGTGCACTTAGGGGTGAAACAAGACGATTTTATTCGCTCAGGCTGGCATCACCCGAAGTCTGAAATCGTGTTTCATCCCGCGGCACACACTATATTTTTTAATATAATCTGCATTAAAAGTGTGAGTTTTATTAAAATTGTATTTCTTTTTTATTTTAGGGCCGATTTTTCAATCCTCATATAAAAGACTAGATAGTAGATATTCGACGGATAGCGCAAATTCGTATTTCTCAATAGGCAGATATGAGTTAACTGTCGAATAAAGTCTGTAACGGATGGATATATTTATCTGCTTCTTTGAGAGCCGGATAAAGGGCTATCTGCCTGTTTTTTATGACGTTTTCAAGTTTTTAGGTTATATTGTGTAACTAGTAGGTACCTATGACCTATGTGCCTAGTTTTATAATATTATTCTTTCATTCAGAATTATCAATTTTTATTCCGTGTCCTCCTTGTACGCAATATACGGTATTAGTGGTAGGTACCTATTGATAACAATGGATATTTTCCACACTTGTTCCACGCTGCATCTTTGTCTGTGTTGGTCACGACGCCTGTTTTTTTATTTACTAACTAGCCAATGCTACTTTGTCCGCGTGGATTGAGGTTTTTGGTTCCCGCGGGAACTCCTTAATATTCCGGAATAAAAGTAGCCTATATGCGATTCCAGACTAGTTATAATCTATCTCTGTGCCTTTCATGCAGATCCGTTCAGCCGTTCTGACGTGATTAAGTAATAAACATCCATCCATCCATCCAAATTATAATCCCTTTATAAACTCTCAGATGATTTTATTCTCACAATAGTTATCCAGTCGTTTATCTGAGGATTGAGCAATCGGCCCTTAGTTGCAAGGTTGTTGTTTACAAATATGATATCTGTCAGTTTAGTTGATGGGTAGAATGACAATGGTAGGTTTGAAATAAACAAAAGATGCTCTGACAGCATGGAAAGGAAGGCTGCTACGTCATTCAGAATGACGTATTCGTCTGAAATTGACTAGTTTCGGATGGCTCAACAGGCATTGAAACTCGCACTTTCAATGCAGGTTATATGAAAACATATATAATTACCTTGATATCTATGAAAACGGCTGATTGTAAATTGTACCTATATTTTAGTGATTCAGTTACGTGAAATACTTTGCTCGCAGTTAAGACGCTTTCTAGTATTTTTTAAGGACAACGCACAAAAAATTACTATACCAAAATCTATTTCACAAACAAGACCTCATAGTTGCTACGACAATTTCCCTGTATCTCATAAGGTTTCGGATTTCCCCATACTCTCCCAGATAAAAAAACACTGTTGCCGTGCTGTTGAAAAGAGTTTTATTTAATTTTTAAATAAGCGCTTAGCTTCTGTTCTCAAACTCGTAACAAGATTATAATGCTGAAGTATTTTTTAATAAATTGTAACATTGACAGTTACAAGTAAACACAAACAGATAAAATGTTTTATATTTGTTCTACGATTTAAGTAAATATATTTTTGACATAAAACTTAGTATATTAAGTGGAAATTATTGGCACTTAGTAAATTCACGCCTTGCTTGCGTTAATGCTTCCTATACTAAATATATTAATTAGTCAGTAAGACGCAAGCTACTAAATGTAAATTGGTATATTTTTATATTTAAAGAGACAAGTTCCGCAGAGCCTAAAATCATATTATATTTTATTTTAAATTAGGTAAATAGTTGAAGTGCATGTAACTGCTAGAAAAAAAACACGTATTTATGCCTGTAGCTTAAATTCCATCTTAATTCTTGTGCTAAATAATAATTTAATCTATAATTTGATACTAGATTTTCATTCGATTAGATAGATTTAGATTTAACGATTTCTAGCTATCTACTTACATTTTTGACTCTAGTATTTCTATTTGTATACAATATGCTTGTAACCAAATCAGCTTTTGAAAACTTTTATATTTTGTAAATTAGAAGCATGTATCTATAAATAATATTAAAACTAACATATTTGAGATTAAGACTAATGCAAGGTTCTACATCTACACAAAGCAATGTACCTCTTTTTGTATGCCTAGACAATTGTAAAATAAAAATATTATTAAATCGAGTGTGTTTAATTTTTTTGGACCCCAAATGTCACTCAATTATAGAGCCTGTGAATGGAATTTGACAGGATACGAAAGCGGGCAGTTCGACTCGTAGACAATCCCAAAATGACTTAGGTACACGCTGGGTCCCTAGAACCCCGAAGAGATGTTAGTTCTCTTGTGCGTTCTATCGACTCTACAACGGGGGTGCTCTGAAGTAGTTGCACCCTTTGCGGCAGAAACAAATTTCATCCTCACCAACTGGATGCCTAGTCTTCCCCATCCCGCTATCCCAAGTCATATCTGCCATGTAGGTACCTGCAAAATATGAAGTAACGCATTGGCGGTTCCTCAGGTGCTGCATAGGTTACGACCCGCCTGCTCGTTTGGTCGCTATATATAGTGTATGTAAATATTTAAAGCGTTCCGTCCGTGTACCTACAATTTCTGATTTCCTATGAGATTATAAACTTTTCCTGTTACAAAAAGAATATATATAGAGGCTTTATATAGCTTATGCAGGTTTATATTATTTAAAACTAAATAACATTTTCATGTCTATACTTTAAAATCATAGAACTTATAAGTGCGCTTATATCCCCCATTCCCTTATTTCCCTTTTCGGGGTGAATTCGTTAAATTGCTTAAACAGGTTATTATTAAGTACCTACTTATTAAAAATTAATAACCTGAATCCCGATTTTCAAGTCGCTATTTTCAAAAACTTAGGACCTTCACGCAAGCTTCCAACCCTAGTTTCACCCCCTTTGGGGTGGATTTTCGTAAAACTACTTATACATATTTTTATTATTTAAAATCCTGTCTCTATATTCAAAAATATAGGATTGGTACATACAAACTTCCAACCCAACTATAATTCCTCAGGCGACGAAGCATTATAGTATGACTAGCTGATGCCCGTGACTCCGTCCGCGTGGATTGAGGTGTTTTAGGGGTATGAAAAAAAGATAGCCGATTCTCAGACCTACTGAATATGCATATGTCACCGGAAGATTGTAAAAACCGTTAGACTATAATCTAACTCGCGACTTTGTAAACTGTCAACAGATTGTGAACCGCTCAGTGTTCTAAGTGTCAATTTTTGAAATATTCATTGTATTTACGTTTTCTTGTCTGTTTCATGTAGGTTAGGTTAGGTTCTTCTTCTTCTTCTATCATCCTGGGATTATTTTCCGCACTTGGACGCATGCGTGCGCTGTGCGTGAAACCGCTGGTGCGACTCCCCGCTGGATCACTCCAGCCAGCCGAGCTCACTCCAGAAACCAAGCAGGCCACCCAGGTCGGCGAGGACTGCCGGTAGTGTTGCTGGGGAGCCAATGTAGGCTTCTCGTTGGGTGGAAACCCCGTTGCACTCGAGCAACACGTGTTTCGGTGTCTCGTCGCTCTCCATGCAGGCTCTGCATAGAGGGCTGTCGGTGATACCTAGAATAGATAGGTGTTTGTTTAGAGGGCAGTGTCCCGTTATCAAACCTACAACTATCCTGAGTTTGGCTCGGTTGAGTTGTAGAAGTTTTTTAGTTAGTCGCTGATTGGGGCTCGGTATTGCCTCCTTAGTTTGTCTGCAGTCTGTAGTGTTTGCCCATAATACGGCATGTGTACTTACTGTTTGTTTCCTTATCCAGGTTTTATATTCACTGAAGGGTATCGGGACGATAGGATCAGGTCCTGATACCTTCAGGTTTGAGGCTCGTCGTGCTAGTTCATCGGCTGCATCATTTCCTATGTTCTCACTGTGACCTTTTACCCAGGCCAGTGATACTTTGTTCGAGTCGGTCAGGGTCTGTAGTGCATTGTGACAGTCAAGTACGAGCCTAGAGGTAGTCGTGTTCTTTCCTAAGGCTCTAAGTACAGCTTGACTGTCACTGTTAATGTTAATTTGAAAATTTGTTACCTGTCTATTAGTCAGAGCCATGGCTGCTAACGTGACGCCGACACACTCCGCTTGAAAAACGGAGTTGTTCTTACCGAGGGCGTGGGCTATGTTTATGTTTAGTTCGCGACAGTATACTCCGGCGCCGGTTCCCCTTTTTGTTTTTGACCCATCTGTATACACATCTATTGTGTCTATGATGGGTGCTTGAGTTGTGGTCTTTTCAATGTTTACCTTATACCTTTTTTCGATTATATGTTCTTTTTGTGTTTTATCACATATCCACTCTAGGTGTGGACATTTTGTGTATTCACTCGACAATATTCGGGTGTGCGTTGCGTTTATGTCTTTCCATAGCCCATAGGTTTTTATCCTTAGAGCTGCAATGGTAGCCTCTTCTTTTACAACAGACGCCATTTGTAGTTAGCAAAAAATTCGCTTCAATTGCTAAATTTGATGACGTCATATGACAATTGCGCGACACGTTCACGCAATATAATACACCTGTCTCGTTCTAACAACGTAGCTTTTAGTAAGTAAGAAAAGTGAAAACATAGGTACTTTTACATGTTTTAATAATAAAATGCATCGTATAACTATAATTGAGTAAAATGCAACATATCCTCTCTTTTAAATATATAAAATCAAAGATTCGACATATATAGTCAATTTCGCTTTTATATAAATAGATAAAGGAATTACTTGTGTTTCTTAGATTCAATTTCTGTCTGTTGTATAGGTAATATGACGTGGTAATGCAAACAATAAATTTTATCACAAAGATTATTTATTTATTAATTAACTTTCACATGCATTTTCAATTAATTTTCCATGCATTTTTATTAATACTTGTTTTCTCCAAACAAACCTTAATCTAACATATTACATCGTTCTGATCATAAACAGACCGAACTCGTGAATTAATTATTATACTTAAATTCATAATATTATTATTAGCTCAAGAGCTGGTGAGTTTACTATAACAATCTTTTGAAATAGGCACTAAGGTAAAAAATTTGGCTCTTTAGTCCTTACATGGCAACCTAGAAGAAGAATTTAACCACATAAAAAAGGAGCTACTTAAATTACATAATATTGAACTCTCGACCTGCCAGCCTGTCCCTAGTGGATTTGTATGATGGATGTTAATTTGAATTCTATAAAGAGTTTTTCTTCAGTAATCCCGCCACAGACTTGTTGGCAGGTCTTAGTTTCATTACTTGATGAAGAGGAACTTTCTTAAAACGTGTTACATATACGTATAATATGTAGAAGTTGCCACAATTTTAGGTTAAAATTTATCCTAAAAGGTCCCATGGGTTAATTTAAAAATAAAATATTAATGACCTGTGGGTAATGTCTACTAATATGTATGAGTAGCTTTTGTACTGAACAACATTTGTTTCACGACTTAAAATTCTGATTATAAAAACCATGAAAAATATTTTAGATGTTCTAAACTGGCTGATCTACAAATAGCACTCAATATGTACATTTTCAATAAATCATGTCTCCAAACAAAATTTAATCTAACATATCACATCGTTCTGATTATTATCAGTTCGAATTCGTGAATTAATTATTATACATAAATTCATAATATTATTATTAGCTCAAGAGCTGGGAGTTTATAATAACACTCTTTGGAAGTAGGCACTAAGGTAAACGTAAAACTTAAAATTATTTATGACCTGTGGGTAATGCCTATTGCCTACTAATATGTAGGTATGGGTACATAATACTGAATAACATTTGTTCCACGGCTTAACATTCTGATTATAAAAATCATGAAAAATATTTTAGATATTCTAAACTGGCTGATCTACAATAGCACTTTAGGGGACGCGTTGATGCCGCAGTACAGGTCGTCTGACACATAGAGCATAAAGCAAAAACTATTAGTGAAACTATAAAATATTTTGCAAGTACCTACATAGTAGAACCAAAGTTTTTCTGTATTAAAGTATGTAGAGAAGTTCACCTTAAGAATAATTAGTAGTATTTTTACATTAACCCTTTAGAGTAGGTAGAGATTTCTGGCCAAACTTGTCACCAGCGCTTCAGCTGATTTAATATTCGTTTTAATTAATTTATATATGTACATTTTCAATAAATTATATCTTAATTCCAAATATTGATCTATTTTAAATACATGCTTATACATAATATAAGTAGCACATTATAGTATTTATTGCCTGTTCAATGGCACATTTTATTCATAATTATTACTCTCGATACATATTGAAATCAATACAAATGTCATTAATAATCAATCAATCATCATTAATGTCAATAATAAGTCAATATAATTGTTCCTACTAACTACTTTTGTACCGCGCAGAGAGTAGTATTAATTTACACATTATTTTTTAAATGAAATAATTTCATCTTTTTCATTGAATATAACGAATAAAAAAGACTATATGAAGAATCTAAGGTACAGTAGGCGGTAATGATGATCATTGACCGTCACTTGTTTTAAATTAAATTGTAACGATTTTTATTTAGAGCTGTAATCGATTTATAAATAGGTTCTAAGTACCTTTACCTTTACATAATATCATTCCGACTTCCGGCCTTGTATAAGTATACACCATAGAGGTATAATATGTATACACACAATTTAAGCTATCAATTCCATCAGCCTTGTATAAATAAACAATTTCGTTCAGGCGCCATGCTTTGGTTTGTTGGTATACTTAGGAGATAATATAAATAAATATGTAGATAATCAACTTATGTTACTAATTTAAACATCACTTTTTTATGCTAGTAAGTAGTAACGTAATTTAGGTATACTTATCTACCTTAGAAAGTTAGAGCATTTGCCAATGATTAACTTCAATCTAATCATAAATAACTTTAATATTTACATCACCTTGTTTCTTCGATATAATAATAATTATGATCTATCCAAAAGTCTAACCTAGCCCCAAAACTCATTGACCCCGCGATTAGGCGAGTGTCAAGTGCTTTGGGCAATATTATATACCTAAGTACTAGGTATAGGCTCTTTAAAAATAATATAATAATGTACTAATTAAGACGATATCGACATCTGCAAGGAAGAACATTATTATATAATATCAGATTTTGGCAATTGAATGAAAGGTGTCGATTTATCACCCTTCAAAGATGTACGAAAAGATCGAGGTAAACATAGTTAAAGCAAACACAGAACAATGCAAAATTACAATTTCTTACATGAACATTAATAACCAGGAAAAATCATTTCAGTTTTACTTCAATATTGTTAGAACTACTTACCTAGTTATTCACTTTTTTAGGGTAACATGTACTTCAATAATATGTACGTACTTACCTAATTAAAAAACAACGCGCTTCCTTACTCGTTACATGAATACATACACACATATAATAAAATTAAACCCTGATTTAAGTTTTATGGTAAGTAAGTAGTAAAATAATTTATATTTACAACGTAATTTTAAGAGTTTAATTAGGTTAGTACCTAATTAAACTTTATTATTACATTTCTTTAGTATGGTGGATGTATTGTAGGTAAGTATGTGTAGGCACGATATTTTTCAGTGCTCTTGAAGTTAATAAATAACTTTATTTAACTTAGCCAGTATTCTTTACTTGTTACTTACTCGTACTAAGGTAAGGCCGACTAACTTGCTCAGCACAACTTAAACCGATTTAGTTAAATTTTGTGATGCTGTCTTAAATTTATTCCATGAAAAGGACAGGTCTAGAAAAAATAACTTTTAACGGTCTTGTGCAAGTGTACCTACTCACTTGTCTAATGCGTTCTGCAAGAGCCGGCCAATATGTAAACGCTGTTTGTGGAATGCGCTTTCTTTGCACGTTTGTTTGAAAATATACAAAAGCCGGCAAACCGACCAGCGGAAGTTAACGGCAAGTGGCACTGTTGTAGATATACACGTTTGACGAGTGAGTTTGGCCAGTGTATATTAATTAAGCGCATTAGAAGTAATTCGATCCCTAGACAGTTCCATAGATTTAAGTAAGAAGCGTGATAAGTATGTATAGAATATATAAATTTAACAAAGAATAGAAGAAAATATACATAATATAAACCTTAGATGAGTTTGCACTTGTCAACACCTTTAAAATTGGTAGTACTTACTGTGTAGGTTGACTTTCTGAGGTTTTGATGTTCGAGTTCAAACAAATTAACTTTGTAGAGATTTGCAAACTCTTACCAGTGGCCATTTAAAACGAAACGAAAGGAAACGAGCAAAGGGAAGTACCTACCCACTACCAATAAAGCTTGCCAAAGTGAAACTTTTCAAGCCACTTGCACAGTGTGATAATGATAAATAATGTAATAATAATTACACCTTTTCGAGAGCTGCTAGAGCTGGTTTAAGCAAAATGAAAAGCTAATGTAGACTTTCAAGCAGATAGAGTGTGAATTCTGTCCAAGTAACTAGGAATGGCGCAGAAGAGACTATTTTCTTTTAATGTATACCCACAAGATTAATTTATACATACCCACAGAGATTTAAACAAAAACAAGAACATTTGACAAAGGTCTTCATACTAAAAAAAATAGATATTAACATATTTTATATAAGTACGGACACATTATTAGTTGCAGACAGGTACAGTTTAATTAAAAGTTTTCAGGCGGTATTTTCGCTTCAACACAAAAATAACTACCAACTTACCTCGCAAATAAATTTTTGGAATGTAACTAAACTTATTAGTCGTCGTCACTCTTTAGGGCCGCTCTGAATCTGAACATCCCGGTTAAGCTCAGAGCTGCCAAGAAGATTGGCGAGGGCCGTAAATATTGTACCTATTACTAGTATATTTGAGTATGGTGGGGACGGTGCGACGGTTGCCAGTCGGAATGCCTCGGCTCGCGATGATGGTGGTGATGGTGATGCCTCCTCTTCTCCCTCGCGTGGGGTGCTGGGTACACGTCGGCTACGACTAACTCGGATCCGTCTTTCGGCGCCTCCCGGGCGTGTCTCTTGTGCCCGTGTCCAGAGCCCGCCGCCTCGTGAAGGTCTTCCCAAGCTTGCCGGTAGTATCTGTTGAGGCCGCTCCGAGACTCTGAAGACGACGAGTCCAGCGTGGCGATGTCGGGGGTCAGGTAACGCCGATTTCTCATTATGTCTTTGTCATGTTTCCTGCTGAAATTATAAAAAATATTGTTGTTCATGGCGTGAGTTTTCTGCGGAGGGAGACAGAGAATAATGTACTAATAATGTATCTAACATTAGGTTTGTAGGATAGGTAATTTTGTGGGCATGTTTAACATTTCGAAAAGACTTGGTGCAATTCCTTAAAATTATAGGCAGCAAGTGTCAGGTGCCGTTTTTTTATTGTCTTATTGGTAACTTTTTTTGCGTAGCAGGAAAATAGGACCGATTTTACAAGAATGGATATTATTTTTACAAATCTACTAGACGATGCCCGCGACTTCGTTGGAGGTTTTTGATTCCCGCGGGAACTCTTGAATTTTCCGGGATAAAAAGTAGCCTATGTCCTTCCCTGGGATACAACCTCTACAAATTTCCTCAAAATCGATTGAACAGATGGGCCGCGGAAGCGCAGCAGACAGACAAACACTTTCGCATTTATAATATTAGTATGGATATTATCTAAATAGCTATTAATATGTTGAAATTCCTTTTTTCCTATATACTGTAGGTTAAGGTCATTCATTACTTCCTTCGTCTAACCTAGGAATTATAATGGGTATATATTGTATAAACTTAATCTTTAACTGCTTTCAATAAAAAAATTGTGCTTGTGCCAGCCGTGATATAACCAAGCAATAGAATTTAGCGCAGTGCTTCATTTTACTGTTTCTCAGAACACTATATAAAATGTTTAAAAAAAAAGTAACAAATAAATATTTAATTAATAGCGTGCATACCGGAGGTGCTAGTTATAAGTAGAATTAATTTATATTTCCTCGTTTTAAAAGCAACCGTTTTTCCATAAGGTTTCCGTAGCTTTGATGATTTCACATTACGGTTTTTGTGCGTTGTGCTTTGTGCGATGCGGAACGACACGGTGGCTGCATACTAGCAAGTGGTGTTTTATATTTTTGGCTAACACCAGCAAAGCAAGAAATAATATCACGCACTGTCATATTCTATAAGTTAGATATGCCTACTGTTAGAGTAGTAATGATGTTACATGGCAACATTTAGACAGTTTAAATAACTAAGAAACGGTATGTAATTATTTATTATTAGGTATTACTGCGGATGAACTTCCTGTCGTGTCACATGCATGGTGCTATATTTAGGTACCTATTGAATGCCTAAATTAAGCTTAAATCCAATCAAAATATGAAACCTATTAAAAACATGTAGGTATTAGACTTCAATATATCTATCAGTGATACCTACCTACCTATAAGCAATAAAACCAAGTCAAAATCCATTATTACCTATCTGTGTATTTGCACACACCTAAAGAACTTGACCGGTGGAACTATGGCAGCTTATCTAGGTGTCAAAAATCAATGTTCAGCAATGATTTCTTTATTATTGTAATTGTAATATTTCACTGTTTTCAGATTAAAAAGTTTCAGGAGTCTGAAGGCTCGGAAAACTGCGAAAATGAACAAAAAAAGTTTCACCAAAAGACTGCTTTCCCACACTAGATGGCGCTATTTATTGTGTTGAACGAGTCTAAAAAAATATTTTCAAGTATTATTTCTTTATTATTGTAATTGTCATATTTTATAGTTTTCAAATAAAAAAGTTTCAGGAGTCTGAAGGCTCTGAAAACTGAGAAAAAAAATAAAAAAAGTTTCACCAAAGACTGCTTTCCCACACTAGATGGCGCTAGTTATTGTGGTGAGTCTAGAAAATATTTTTAAGTATTGCTCACTACTTTTGGTTAACAAGTTCAACTATTCGACCACAGATGGCAGCATATGCAGTATTTCAAAATGCTTTGTTCGATCTATTAGTTTGAGACTTGTCAAAAAATAAAAATAATCATAAACAAAACATACATTTCCTTTTCATTACTATTTAATTGATCAAAAATAAATCATTCATTATATAATGACTAAGGTACTTAAATGGTATTCATGTAGGGTTACAAGATTATTATTAGGCATGGATATAATGGAACGTCAAAATGGAGTAGTGCTTATAGAGGAAAGCGGACGCTCAAGATTTAAACAATAAACGTACTATTTTTTTTTGTCATTTGAACCCTGACCTTATTTGGAATAATAAATCCATAATAATTTCGTTTTGAATTTTTAAACCTTACTGTAAAAACGGAAATCCTGTGCATTGTCCCGAATCGGAGGGCAATTACTGGTCATGTCCTTTACCTCCTTAATTCAGAGCACTTAAGGAGGGTCTTTAATAATTTATTAGCAAATTCACACTTTATGATGTTTTATAAAATCTGAACTGTAGGTTATGAAGTCTTCATGAAATATTATGTGCTTTAGAATCAGCCACCATGTCAGCCGCGTGCGGTACCTTAAAATATAAACGCACTGGTTATAAAGGGTTGGAGAAATGTCCCGCGCGGTGCGTGTGTCGATGCGCGCGGACAAACTCTCGCCTTCCGACCTGCTGGTCGGGGAACGGCAAAGCCAGCAGCGTGTACCATCGCGACGGGAGCTCGCGAACCGGCGCCTTTGCTCTCTTGCGGTCACCGCTGAGTAGGCATTCTTCATTACTACCATCTCATATACAGTACTTCGCACATACTTGGTTTATATAAGATCTATTATACTTTACTAATTGCAATGTGAACTCGCTGTCCTCGCATAAACGTTAAGTTTTTAGAGGACGACTTGTGTGTATATGTATTTTATGTTTTTGTGTATTTCTATTTTGTTGAACAATAAAAAAAAGAACGTACAGTCGATATGTTTAATTCTTTACTATGGAAATAAAGCGAAAATATAATGTAATTTGTACATACCTATAAAAATACAATATGCTCGTTGGCATCGACAAAGTGTGTTATTCTTTTTAAATCTGACTTAAAGTAAGCTTAGGTATACTTACAATTATTTAATACTTTAATAAGCATATCTACTATGCCTAAAAATAAAACTTTTAAGATAATTCAGCATTTATATTTTAAGGTACTTTCATACCTTGGGCTGACAGAAAAACTGCGCGCGTTGATGTCTTTTCTAAGACAAATATAGTAATCTACAAGTTTCTTGCCTTAAACTTTTCCACATGGCTATTAATTATATAAACCTACTTAATATTTGTGAATTTTTTATTTATTTTTATGCAAGAGGAAAATAATATTATGTTTTCTTTAATTTTAGCGTATAGCCTTATTAACTCTAGAGAACTATGTAATTTGTAGTTATAGTTAATTGTTACTGTAGGTGCTTTATTAAAGCTCACCTCCTGACTACGAAGATAATGGTGATGATTATTGGGATCAGAACAATGAGTGCCGCCATAGCCGTGATGCCGACCACCGCAGCGATGTTTTGCCGGCCCCCGACCGTCTCCCGTCGGTCGCCGTCGACTGGCAGCGGTAAATTCACCCGGGGTGTTTGTTCCGCTCTGATATTGTTGCCACTGCCAAAGATCTGGAAAATAATAGTGAGGGTAGTAAGTAGCTACTGTTATTTAGAAACGATATTTGAAAGACTAATAAAAAAGCCCCGCCCATAAATGGCTTTTATATGTTCAATAATTATTACTTTATTATAAAACTAGCTGATGCCCGCGTCTTCGTCCGCGTGTATTGAGGTTTTTGTGCTTCGTGCGGGAACTCTATAATATTGCGGGATAAAAAGTGGCCATGTTTTAGTCCAGACTATAATCTATCTCTGTGCCAAATTTCACCCAGATACGTTACGCCGTTCTGGTGTGATTGAGTGAAACATCAATCCATCGAAACTTTCAAAGATGGTTCCGTAGTCGTAGTTACTTGATGATCATTAATTAGTTTTAAAAACTTTCTAAAAATATAGTTTATTTCGAAAAACTGTTTAAATACCTCATAATATTTTTAAAATACGTATTCGCTGTATTCGAATACCCTCCCCAGACCGAAACATTTTATCAACTTTGACTTACCTTAAGGAGGTAGGTACCCTTGCTTTTTTAATATTCAATAAAGTAGGCCTCTGTGTAACAGTAGCCTGTTTTATAACTATACCTTTCATAGAAATATTGCTACGTATTTAGATGTCAGTTAGGTAGGGTCCCGTGACCTGTGGTTGATTTAAGGCCTTAAGTAAGCTATTTGAGCTAAGTATATATTATAATTGTTAGTCAGACAGTCTATAATATGAAAAATGCAGAATAGTCTAAAAACAGGATAATTTTACAAGATTTATCGATACAAAATCACACGTGGTAAGTTTAAATAACCGCTACTATGTTTCTTTAGTCTCTTAGTAAGAGCCGGTATTATTTTTAAGCGACTAACCTGGTTTTCTCTTGGATGACTCGCCACAATGATATGCGGAACATGACTAGTGGGTGAGTCTTGAGAATCTGTAGTTTTTCTCAGGTGTGGCTTTTCAGTGCTCTTATTTGTGGAGCGTTCGGTTGATGTAATCCTTGGACGGGGTCTTCGGGTTGTTGGTTGTTCTGAAGTTACGGAAGGGATAGGAGACGATACTGGCCTCTGAGTTCTAGGCCTGGTGGGAAGAATCAAACGCGGAGTTGTTGGTGCGTGTGTTGTTAAGATAGGATTAGTTGATGGGGATTGTGTAGTAGTCGTAGTAGTAGTGGTCGTTGTGGTCGATGTTTTCCGTATTCGCTCCTCAGCTGATAAAATAAAAGCGATATTATTATTCTATGTAGCTGTTTGTTCTGATGATATCTACACGTAGGTACTTATTAGGTACCTATTTACTCAGATTAAGATGAATCTCATTCATTAAACTCACGGTTGCAATGTGGCGCGGCTTTGTCCCACAGCCCTTTTTCGAGGCATTTGATCTTGCGTGCGCCGTGTAATTGAAAGCCTTTGAAGCAAGTGTACTCCGCGATTGCGCCGAACACCGAAGCGTTATTTGAAACTGTAACGCGTCCGTTCGGGATGATCGTTGGCTGCTCGCATTGCACAACTGTGGGCAACGACAAGCTTTTATAACGTACCTATCCAAAGTTGGAAAAGGAATATTTCAGTAAGAACTGAAACAGTAACCGAAATAAGGGGTTTAAACACTGTTTGTTTTTTGAAACTGTTGTAAAACAGAATCACTTCTAACGGAAACAAAAACGATACCATGTAACCCAATCAATTTTTAGCCGTTTATTTCTGTTAATAAGTGTTTTTATCTGTAACCCTATTAGGTACGTAATGCCCTGCACGGTGTGACAACGCGTTCTTCTCACTTCATTGGACTTTACACACACTGACACGACATGGCCATGTTTTTTTTAAAACAATTGCAACCATCGGTGCTTTCACCTTAGGTTCAAATTTGAATACGCAGTAACAGTAAATTCGGCAACGTCGCTATTTCGGTTACACTTAAAACACTTTAGAACACTTTCATTTCTGGTACAGCTTCGATTCTGTTACACTTTCATTCTGCAACCTTTATGAATCATGTTTTTCAGTCCCTGGATTTCAGACAGAATACTTTCAGGTAGCAAAATACACCAGGGCATGGTTTAGGAACCATCTTTTCTGTAATGAGCAGCATAGACTATTTTAAGTTTAAAAGTTTATGATTTTATCAATAAATAAAATATTAAAAATTATGACATCTTGAATAAACGTGGAGCAGAGATATTTTGAACTAAAAAAACTAACTAACTTTTATGGATAACTTACAATACCCGTATTTAAGTTTTGAGAATGGTCACATAAGTACAATGTGGTAAGTACCGAATTGGAAAACTATTACGGATAAGATATTAATTCTTAATAAATTAAACACGCTAGTTAACTTGAGCATTTCATGCACGTAATAATATTGACCTTTACACCATAAAATTTTAAGCAATATCTTAGGATTTATAGAAAAATTAAAACTATCTAGAGACTAAGCGGTCTCACTCCTTGAAATTTGTATGAAAATCTTAACTAACACAAAGCCGCGGTCAAAAGTAAGCTAATAAGTACATATTTTAAAAGCATATATCACAAAGAAGACAACAATACCATCTTACCCACAGTGAAATTAAATTATTAATATTACTTGGATAATAGTGCCATAAAGCTAAGAGTGCATTAAAGTTCAACTTTGCATGCATACCATAAAGAAAAAGTATTTGCAACCATAAACAACAAAAATTATAGACTGGATTGTGTGAAAGAGTATATGCGTATAAAAGGGGCAGATAATGCGTTGACGGATGACAGAAGTGAGTGGAAGAAGAAGACATTTTGTGTCGACCCCACATAGCGTGGGTTATGGACCAGTAGAAGAAGAAGAATATTGATGCCCTTTCAGTAGAGAGCATTATGAAAGGGATGACAATATATAGAGCTGTCTTTTAGTTTAAATTAGAGAAGGATAAAAGAAGCGCGTTAGTACAGGAGGCAGCCCAGAAGCGCAATTCCGCAAGACTTCTGCTGTGCAGTGATAGTTACCATCACAGCGCGGGGGTGGACCGTTCCACCGTTCATCAATGTCGCATACCAGGCGCGATCGACCCACTATCTCGTAGCCGGGCTCGCATTCGTATTGCACATGCGACAGATACGACACCGAACCGTTGATCAGTTTGTAACTGCCATGTACTATCTCAGCAGGATACCCGCATTCTATTCCTGTATAAAAAATAAGCAAATTTCCTGTTCCATAATAAAAAAAAACGCACAAAACGTAAAATTTTCGTACTAGAAGTTACAAGTTCTTAGATTGTTATAATTTACAAATTCAGAGCACCGGCTTCAATGATTTGGTCAGACGACGGAGTTGAAGATCTGCCTCATGGTTTACCTCTCTCCACGCACTTATGTAAATACCTACCTACTTAACAACTAAGTACCTATAAGTACTACTTAAATATAAAATACAATTAGCTAGGGATAAGCCAAAAACAGGTGGTATGGTGGTGGTGGACGTTTGGAAGCAGGTCATACGGTATTCGCAAATTAGCCACGACATCGACATTGTCAAAGTGACATGAAGTAGTAAAATATGAGTGAGTGGACAATATAAAGAATATGCTTACGTTGACAAAGAGGCGGATATCCGTCGTAGAATCCCGTATCCAAACATGTCCTCACAGTGGGCCCGACCAGCAGATGCCCCTCATCACAAGAGTATTCCACAGACGCCCCCACTTCGAAGCGTTCCGTAGACATCGTCGAGTTCGGTGGTTGTTCTGGCCTACCACATGCTTTTGGTTCTGAAATTGGCGTCAAAAATACAAGTTCACACGTAATTTAAGCCGTAATTTAAAATACATTCGCATTGAAGAAAATTATATAAATATGCTAGTAAAATTCGCATTGCATTGCAACAAATTCGCTGCGCAAAAATGTAAAATGGACTTACGGTGTTGACAAATATAGTTCAATGTGGCCCCGCAGTCAACGTCAGACCAGAGCCATTCTTTGCTGCCATCGAACATTGCGCAATTTTCGCGCCATACAAGGGTCTTCCAGAACGACAGTTGGATGACTCCACCATTATTCACCCAATTCCAGTTAGTTGGTTTTTCTTTGTCGCGGGTGGCGCCAATCCAGTATTGACTGCTACTATCGCTCCTACCAATCACATAGCATTGCGTCAATCATCAAGTCTTATAAAATAAAGTTTATTTATGGGTATGAACGACACTATTTAAAATTAATATAAACCTAATCAAAAACAGCACCTTTGCTTGCTCCTGGGCCAAATGTGCCCATCAAGCTCGCAGAGCATTACTATGCTGTATTGCGATGGATAACCTTTGAACCTGGTAGGCTCCAGAGCATGGGTATATTACAATAAGATATTATTAATTATGATATCTTTAAATAAAGTAATTTTCAGTTTTCACTTTCGCAAGAAGTAGCTGTTACTAGGTATTTATCTGATTAGGAATGAAAGTGAATAAAAGTTTGTGCTGATTTGACTTTCAACACATGATATTGAGTTAGGTATGTTTGTGCTATCAAAGATCAATAAAGGTGGTCGGATCTTGGAACATTTTCAATTATAATGATAAAACAAAATAGCCAGCTGCATTCGCAAAAGCATTATGGAAACCACTTTTAGAAACAAGTAAATTGCAATAAAATACCTAAGCATCATTTATAACTACCTATTAGTAATAATGTAGGTAATTTGGAAGATTCGCGCATTACCGTAGGTTAACTCTATGTTGGTAATCTCCCCGCAAGTCCCCTAATAAATACCTACCTTTCAGCTTTGACTTTGAGATCAATTTGACTCGTTACATTGTTCGATTCGATCTGGGGGTACGGACGTCATGTAGAAAATAATTGGCATAAATACGAGAGTTTTGACGATGGTAATTCAGTCTCTCACTGAGACTCAAACTTTTATTGAATACCTTCGGTGTTTATCGTTATTTTGATTAAGTGGATGCAATAGCAATAATTGCGCCCTGATCAAATGATTATTGTCGTAAGGCTTTAACCGTGTTTTATAATTAATTAGATTAAATCAATCCCCGTGAACCCACGTAAAAATTTAAATGAGAGTAACTTAGATACAAAAATTTTTTTTTGAGTATTGCTGTGCTGATACGTCTCACATACCGGGCACATCCTAAAAGGTGCTTGGAATATGCTCAAACGCTTTTTGTTTGCGTTTATTTATCCTAGCGGCCTGACAATTCAGAGAGGCAATATAGCGCCATTTTCTTGGGCGCCATGCGCATGAATGAACATTTGGACGGGGTTGTAAATATTTTAAACGTAAATATTTATATTAATCCGAAAACTTCCCGTGGGAATTAAAAAAACTTTACGCGGACGAAGTCGCGGGCATCTGCTAGTAATATTATATTCTGGCACGACGCATATAGTTGTATCGTAATCGGATCTCTGTGGAACGCATAAAGCACAAACATACAATATACTTATAAAACATCAATTTTCATATTATTATGGACTTAAATGACGAATATTTACCTACTGTTGTTGTTAGCCTGTTTTATGCAATTGAGTCGATAATATGAACGATCCCGTTGCCACACGGTGTCCACAATCACTATAACGGGCTAAAATGTAACATTCAAGTAAAAGATGGGACGAGAAATTGACTCGAATTACCTCGCTCTGCTTCGCGTAGCGGATCTGTAATGGATCGATCAACGAATACCTAGTTGCGCAGATTTTTCTTTCTAACTGTATCGCGATAGAAATGATATCATAATATTAAGTCGTAAGAAAGTAAGTAAATACAAATCACAAGAACATAATTCAATAGTTATAGTGGATCCACGTTAACGTCATCCTAATCAGCGTCAAAGTAACCTAATTATACTAGAGTTCCGTAACATTTAATAGGGACCAACTACCTATTATAATATATTAATAGGTACCTGTATATATTTTGAAGCGGTCAATGAGGCGAAAATGTATGAGAGTTACATATTATAATGCGGGGACTAATCTACGCTAATTCCATACATACTCTACTATAAGCCCTTGCCATTTATTAGTTTTGCCCGACCCCTCCGGGCGAAACAGATAATTGTCAATCTCATAATTCTTATAAAAAATGATTCAGTTTTTATCATTATTTTCCAAAGATTATATTAAACATATTATTAAAAGACGTAAAAGATTTGTATTGGATCATCAGATTGTTGTTTTATTTACAAGCGACTTGCCCGGGCTTTCCCATAATAAAAATGTCATACAGCTTATATATATATACAATTCCATTTTGAAAATTGTTAATCGAAGCAAAAGTGACAACTCACTGATAGTCAAGCGCGCAGGAAAAATGTGGAGGACAGTCATGGTGGATGACGATTTCGCGGGAAGGTTGCGTGACGCTTCTGTATTAATAGTTAGTATTTGGTTGACACCATTAGGCAAAGCCTAGAACAACATTCGCAATACTGATGAACTTATCATCAAATTCGCATTAACAAGCTTTCTTGGCGGTTTTATTTTACACTATTCTGTATGAATAAATAATAATACTATATAATAGTTGTAGAAAAATATCATCAAGAACCAAAATAAATCTGCCCTCAAGTCAGGATGCGACGACTAAGATGATAATCAGTTGACATACAGTCGGTTTCTGAATTAGTATTAAATATCTAATAAGTACGCTCAGCGATAAGTACCTAAGCATCTTTTTACTCACCGATGACGTCTCCAAAGTTCCCAGCTTATGAAACCCTGTAGGGCGGGATTACTTTCATTAACCAAGGTGCCACCTCTGGAATCACAAACTGTTTGAGCATCTCGAAAGGTGGCTGGTTGCCGATCATAGAAAATATAACATTTTCCATTGTAAGTCGCAGTGCTGCCCGGTGGTTGATCCCTGAAGTGCGGGCATCTTTCTATTGGCAACGCTTGGTCCGTGTATACGAACGCTTCACAGATAGAGAGCTGGCTTGGAACAGCACTTTCCAAATGAACACTGACAAAAGCGCCTGGCATCGGAGGATTGCATGGGAGAAACAGCGGCTGTCCTTCTTCGAAGGAACCCGTAAACCTGTTGCAGACCTCGTTTGTTCCCAGATCAGGTCGATTATTGCCAACTCGTACTTCTATCGTTGCCGGAACGTTGAATTCTGAATAAAAAAATAAACATCTTATAATATTAATTAAGTTGGGTACAATTTATATTATGAACCTATAGTACGAATGGGGCGATACGATACTGTGTTGGATAAATGCTTGAAGGTGCTAGTGCCTACTTAAAACACAAATTGATAA
The DNA here is from genome assembly GCA_964035005.1 of Erebia palarica. Lineage (NCBI taxonomy): Eukaryota > Metazoa > Arthropoda > Insecta > Lepidoptera > Nymphalidae > Erebia > Erebia palarica. The sequence continues at coordinate 28,161,911 of OZ035986.1, forward strand.
GTATGTTTATAGGGAATATTAAATGCTAATAATTACTAGCTGATGCTCGCGACTTCGTCCGAGTGGTTTTTGTTTAATTCCCGCGAGACACAACATAAGTATGTCTGCATCAAATTTCATCAAAATCAATTGAAACGATGGGCCGTGAAAGCATAACAAACATTCGCTTTTTTAATCTATTGTAATTTAATGGTTACTCAATCACGCCCCAAAGGCTGCACGGATCTGGCTGAAATTTTTCACAGAGATAGATTAGCACATAGGCTAATTTTTATCCCGGAAAATTAAAGAGTTCCCGCGGGAACCAAGAAACCTCAAACCACGCAGACGAAGTCGTGGGCATTCGCTAGTATTATTAATATATTGGTACAGTTTTGAAAAATTCGTAGAACAAAAGTAGTTTTATGTACTTATAAATGTTCATTAGAAGTTAATGAACATTTATAAAATAGTAAATCAAAAATTCCATAAACTCAATATTTTTATTTTTATCGGGTTTTAATAAATTTAAGCTCAATTTTTAAACTTTAATATCATTGCCAAGTCCAGCACATATTTGTGTCTATCTGATACGGCATGCTGAAACTACTGGACGTATTTAGATTTTGAATGCAACTCAGCTAGCACAAAATATGAAACTTTTATGACGTTTTTGTTACGTCCTGCATTATATTATTATTTTCTCTGACGGCGTCTACTTTCACTGGAAGGTATCTACCTAATTGTTAGTAGTTACTGAGGCTTGACCGCAAATGTATGATAATTTTATACTATTATAACAACAATATTATGTATTTGAAATAAATAGTTGTGGAAAGCTGTAAGCCCTCACTGTATTTTCATTTTACGGTTAGTGACAATTTATACACGCTGAGCGAAGATCGCACCCTGGTAGATATTCTATTTTAATATTACTAGCTGATGCCCGGGACTCCGTATGCGTGGATTGAGGTGTTTTAGGGGTATGAAAAATAGATAGTAGCCTTTTTTTTAGACCTACTGAATATGCATATAAAATTTCATAAAAATCGGTCCAGCTATTTCGGAGAAGTATGGTAACTAATATTGTTACACGAGAATTTTATATATAAGAGAGAAGAGATTAGAGTTAGCATAATTTAATTAGTCATAGATCGCACGGGCGTCCAGTGATCAAATAATATAACCATGCATTGAGGGTGCAGAACTTTAATCTTCAGGGGTGGGTTATGGGTCTTTAGGAAATTAGGAGGCAAATATAGTAAAGTTCACCAAGTCTTGGAGATGTGTCGAACGCAGATGGGAGATGGGTAAACTATTTATTTCGGATAATCCCGAGCGCTACCTCATTGAATTAAAGATCATTGTGAGGTTTCCTAGGCAGTTAATAAAGGCCGTCAAAGTTTTTAGCAACTGCCGACCTCACTTTATCCGTGTTTTCTAACATGGACTTCACTAAACATTTGGTTTTTCGATTATTACTCGAAAACTATTGTCTAAAGCGCATCGTGCAAGCCTTCTGTCACGTAGCTAATTCCACTCGTATAAATTAATCATCTTATTTACTAATATTATAAATGTGAAAGTATGGATGTTTGTCGGTTTTTATTTTTGGGTGTTTTTAAGGTACTCCTCCACGCTATAATGACTAAACCTATTTGTCGGTTTGGAATGAGTTAACACATTTTAACCCGGAAAATAAGAGTTCCGCGGGAATCAATAAACCTTAAGCAACGCGGAATATTTATTGAAATAAAATGGTGAAGTGTTGTGTCCCCCAGTATTACAACGCTTCGTACAGGAAAACCCCAGAAATAACGTTCCATCGGTAAGTAAATTTAATGCTATCATGTTAATAAATTACAGGGCCAGACTTGACGACCCTTTTATTTTAAGTATATAACTTCGACTTTTAATTTCAGGTTTCCAAAGGATGAATACCTGAGAGACCTATGGATAAAAATGGATGGATGGATGGATGGATTTATCATAAGGCCGTTTGACATGCAAAATGTACGACGCGTGGAGAGTTGAATCATTAAGTTAACGCCTGCTGAGTGAATTCGAGCTTCATCGCACATTTAGGCCAAGAAAGACAGTCTGACAGACTGATCTTGGCAAACACGCAGCGAACACGGTGCTCAGCGATATAACATTATATTACGCTTATAAACCGTTGTGATAACAAACAGAACTCACGCTTGACCTAGGTACTGTTGGACTTGAACGTTTGCATAGTGGCGTCACGCGTCGCCTCAAACTATATATATGTCACCGTAAGATTGTAAAACCCGTTAGATTATAATCTAACTCGCGAAATTGTAAACTGTCGAAAGATTGTAAACTGTTCAATTTTCTGAGTGTCAGTTTTTGAAATATTCATTGTATTTACGTTTTCTTGTATCTTTCTTGTAGTTTAGGTTAGGGTTCGACATAAATAATCAAGTACGGCCGGGCACTTAGGTTTTATCGGGTTTAAATACCTATCAGATTACAATCTACCGGAAAATAATGCGTTAAATTGTAATCTTTCGACAGTTTGCAATTACGCGAGTTAGATTGTAAAGTAACGGTTTTTACAATCTTACGGTGACATATATACGTCCGCTGTAGCTGGGCAGTCTCAGTGGCGAAACCTATATAAATGTTAAAAAGTCTGGCTTGCCCAAAACAAACAAACATAAACATAATATTAACTCAGTAATTAATCGATCCGTTTAAATTTCACGCGTTCTACAATCAGTCAGTACTATGCTAAGCCGACCGGTGGGCGCCGAGCGCTTGCGAACCTTTTACGAACAACGTGAGAAGGGCTGTGGCTTTGATTTTCTCATACATGTCCATACATATTTGTCTGTATAATCCGCTATAAATTCCTATAAATAGTATAGCGCTGTCTATTGCTGAATATGCTTGGATTATTGGGCCCTATGCACTGGGCAGTCTATGTATGTCTTTTGTAAGGAGAAGTATCTTGCGGCTCCGTGTGAATCGTCTATTGATGTCTGTCCATCTAGTGGGCGGTCTTAATGCCACATTGATTTTTAGTGTGAGGTTCCGTATTTCAACACGCTCTAACTACGTCATATTCAGTGGCGAGCACATGGTTTGAAGCCAGCCAGGGTAGGCATCTCGGTACGAACCTAGCTACTAACTAACTGGTCAGAATGAAAAATAAGCATCGAACTATTATAAATAGCGTAAGTAGAGCTTTTACGCATCTATGACCTGCATGCAAGTCTGTATGCCACGGGTTTTAATACTTTTAATTTCTTTTTGTATTTCAGTAAGTATAGTTTTGAAATCAACTCACCGCAACATGGCTTCCCGAAGTCGAGTCTGACGAGTTGTACCATATAAGGTTCCAGTAGGTTGACATACCACCAAGGGGCTCTTTCGGGTTTAGTGAGGGTGCAGGTTTCTGGGCTGTAGGTGGAGGCAGTGCTGCCGTCCAGGGCCCTTTGAGGTACTCCGCCCTCGTCTGTAGAGATTTGCATCGGAGCTTTTCCGGCTGCTACATTGATAACTGGAAAAGAAATGCTCTATAAATTTTCGTTTACACCGATTGTTTAATCTAGATACGTGTGTGGTGTTATTCTTGTATTAATAACCGTGGCTAACGAATATAGAAAATTAAAAGCTATATCATTAGATATAGTATCTACCTAAGAGTACTGGCTATAATTTCGCGCTGAACATGCTTTAATCCTCTGCGCAATAAATGAGCAAGTCACCAGATGAGGCAATTTACTGCATTGAGGATTTGTTACGGTAGTTTTTAAAGCTACATGAGCTTGATGGGTAAAATGAAATAAATCCGTTTAGGTTGTCACACTGCATCGTTTACGCTCTAGATGCCCGCGTCGAGTGGCTGCAGCAACAAGGTCACACGCTTCTCACTTGTCTCGACACTTGCTGTTGTTGACCTGCTGGTCAAGCTCAATGCTGTGACACTAATCAAACCGGTAATAATTAAATATGTTATCCGCTATCGCATTCGAAGATATTGCATTTATTCAACTACTAGATAAAGTGTAAATAATAAACTAACTAATAAAATAAATTTAAAACAAATCCTATACAAACAGAAAATAAAAATAAAACCTTAATCAAAAATACCACCTCTGGTTACCCTTGGGCTAAAGGTACCCGTCAAACTTGCAGCATTGCCACGCTGAATGGCGACGGATAACCTTTGCACCAGCTAGGAACCAGGACGAGGCCGATCTTTAATATTTTTTTTGCTTCCCCCCCCCCGGCATCATATCGTCTCCACCGCCAGTGGGACAAATAAATATTGACCCAAGAGTGGTGCATATTTGACCCTCTCCCTCGCGGCAGCGGATTCTGCAGCGGCACCAGCTAACCGTAACGTACGGCTAAGGTGGCTTGGTGCCAAAGAACAGGCGCAAGTCTCGTCCCATAACAGGCATTCCCCTTTTTGCCACGGGACAAGAGTAAAACCATCAGGACGCTTACCGTCCATGCGGCTCAAACCAGGCGGTTCGATCGTGCAGGGCACGTTAGCCGAAACAAGTGCTCTACGGACGGTGTCGTTCAGGGCGTGATGACGTGGAAACCTACCCTAGCAACGACAGCAACTCAAAGCATGATGACAATCGGCTTCCACCATGGAACCGCAGATGCATCGATGGGGTTCGCAAACATTGCAGCCCAATCAGTAAGCCACTGCTACACGAAGAGAATCGCTGTTTGGTGATGGTAAAGCCTGTAACCTCGCACCAGACTCCGATGGCCAGATCTGCACCCGCTGTATGGTCCACAAGTTGTTTTAATGTGGCCTCTGAGGAAACTGGTGCTGGATGTGTGAAGCCTAAGGAGTGGGCACGCTCGGGTTGAGGGTCGACCAGGCCTCCAATGCGTCGGAAACAAAGGAGATACGTACTGGATCACCATTAACAGGTAGTATGCTAGCGACCAGTCTCGCAGCTCCATGCGCCGACGCAAGGAAGGACGGCAGGCTCAAATCCCGCACGCGCTTACTCCCAGGCCCCTTAAACGGAACTACTATTTATACAATAACTTATGAGTATGACGATGAGCTTATCAGCATTTATATGTTTTGGAAATACTCATTAGATTTTATAACACTACTAGCTGATGCCCGCGACTTCGTACGCGTGGATCGAGCGTGTAAGCCATCCTATCTTTCAAGTTGGATCAAACTGCATACGGTGTGCAAATTTAATTTAAAATCGGTTAACTAGTTTAGGTCCATCGCGAACAAACAACGTGACACATGATTTATATATGTCACCGTAAGATTGTAAAAACCGTTAGATTATAATCTAACTCGCGAAATTCTAAACTGTCGAATGATTAGAATTTAACGCATTATTTTCCGGTAGATTGTAATCTGATAGGTATTTTAACCCGATAAAACCTAAGTGCCCGGCACTACTTGATTATTTATGTCGAACCTAACCTACAAGAAAGAGACAAGAAAACGTAAATACAATGAATATTTCAAAAATTGACACTCAGAACATTGAACAGTTTACAATCTTTCGACAGTTTAGAATTTCGCGAGTTAGATTATAATCTAACGGTTTTTACAATCTTACGGTGACATATATATTAAGATAGTCTTTACTACTACTACTTTAATACTATGACGACTGTCGAACAAGCAATTTGGAGCTAGATTGTAATTCGGCTTGATTTGGAATTATAGTTAGACCCGACAGACGTTTCTCTGTCCAAATTTCAATAAATTTAGTTAATAATAAAAAAATTCTTTTAACTATTAGCAAGTCTTGCTCTTGTCATTAGAATTCGACATCGGTTCTCAGCTAATTTCAATATGCAGCATTATCCATGTTACTACTGCATATTCATTATGAGGTCAACAATTGAGTATTGTTTTGTAAGACAAAGATATTTCGATTAATTATGGGATTCTTATAATTATGGATTGTAAGTTACATGTAGGATATATATTTATCGCTTATAATTGAATGTGCGATTTTATTCTAAATATATTTAAAACTTTAAAAAAAACGCGAATTTATGAAGTTTTGTAAAAATTTGTAGAATAAAAGCTTTTCGGTATTATAATTATCTATAGAATGTACCCTTAAGTACCTACTATTTATTATAGTTAGTATTTTTAAACTAGCCGTATTCTGGATATAATAATATTACCTATTGGTACCTACTTAATCATGAATCTTTATGAAGAAAACAAATAATAATTAAATAATATAAGTTATGAAACTTTCTGTCCATGTCCAATACAGATGTAAACAAGCCTATCATAACGTACGATCTAAGATTGGAAAAGTGCGGGCATCGACTCGAGTTGGCAAACTAGTTTCATAAATGGGTCAATAAGTCGGACATTGGCCGCTGGTTCGCGGACCGGCGGCGGCTTGCGAACTGAGATAAGCACCACCTGACTATACACCTGTTCACAGAAGAAAAAATCAGTCGCAATAGAGATGATATCTATATCAAAAATAAATTATTTCTAACTGATTATTATATAGAGGGTTTTCCAAAAAACCTAAAATTCACATCCTCGGTTAGTTTTAAGTTTGAAAACCATTTTATAATATAGATTAAGAAAAAAAGTGCAATCCCTATTAGTTTTCCGCATTATTGCAGTATAAGGCTGCATTTTCGGTGGGCAGCGGGGCGGCGGCGGATGCGTTCGTACCATACATTTCGTATGAGATGATTTCGGTGACGAGCGGAAAACGTGGTGAATCGGCAGGTTTTCATTAGCGGGTCGCGATCCGCTTTTAATGAGTCATTTATCATTATCGTTGATTTTTGACACAATAAATAGGTATTATTAATGCTATTTATAAATTATTAATTTATTTTCCGGCTCACTACTGAGTACGAGTCCCCTTACAGAATTAGAAGGCTGGCCAAGTGTGGATTGGCAGACATCACACATTCTTCGAGAAAATAAAAAGAGGGATTAGAGGTTTAAAATGGACCTACACTAATTAGGACATAGGTGTGGGATCATAGGCCAATGATCTTTCATATATAAACTACTGGTCTGGGGGTTTGGCTGTTAGATACAGACGTTTGTTATCATCACTTTAATCAATTCAGCAGTCACAAAGGGCGTACCTACGACTGCACGCAACTTTCCGAGCGGAGAGAGCCGTGGGAGTGATCTACAATGAATCTTCCGCTTTTTCGACTCCATTCACGGCTCATGTGAAGTGATTTCTCGGCAAAGAAAGTAAAAGTGGGTCAGTAGAAGCGACGCGACGTCTTCGTGCGGAAATCGCGCAGCGAGCGCAATGGATTATGGTACTTGTCGTAATACCTCGGTAGCGTGCAATCAAAATAAAGTTTTTTATCCGCATCGTCGGAATAGCGGCATTGCTAATTTTGTGGAATTTTAGAAATATAAACTTTTTAGAAGAAGAATCATCATTTCAACCCATCGTCAGCCCAAAACTGAGCACGAGACTCCTCTCAAAATGAGAAAGGTATGGACATTAGTCCACCACGCTGGCTAGCGGACTTCACACACCTTAACTTTATGTTTCTCGCGCATGCAGGTTTCCTCACGATGTTTTCCTTCATTTAAATAGCAAATGATATTTTATTGCCTGAAGCTTAGTTTCAGGAAAGTGCGTGCCCGAGGATCGAACCTCTAACTACCTGAACAGGGTGAAAATCTAAACCACAGAGCCATAACCACTTTATATCTAATCAGAGACTTCTCCAATATCCAATATGTGTGATATTGGATAATGAAGAATCAGGATAGAAGAATGAATGATAATCTGATACTTCTTCAATATCCAATATGTGTGATATTGGATAATGAAGAAGAATCAGATTTATGAACTTAAAAGATATTAAGACTGAAAGTAAACTGCCACAGAAATTAGAATTAAATATGTAATACATGGACAAGAAGCACTTACCGCAAAATGGAACGCCGTCAGGACTCCAGTTGCCAGCATCACATAATCTTCTAGAAGGCCCAAGAAGTTCGAAGCCTTGCTCGCACGAGTAAGATGCTATAGTGCCATCTTCGAGCCGATCGTCGGAGAAGGTAACGCGCGAATGCGCAGGTGATCCCGGATATCTACATGTCGCTCCAACGGAGTTCGGGATAACTGCAACGAAGAAAACTTCATTCAAAAAATTACATCTAATATAGGTATAGGTCATTACTCTGCATTTAACTCGCGCGCATACTGTATAAACATAGTATAATATTATATATATGTTTATAATAACATAGCATATATAAACTATTTATTTATAGGTGGCCCATTGATTTAGAATTCTATCTATCTATCTAATATAATATACTCTTTGAGGTGGCCTTTAGTTGCCCTATGTTTTTTAAATAGTTTTTAATCCTACGATCATAAAAATAATAATTTTGATGGTTGATTTCAAATGCATTCTGTATCGTATCAGCGTGATGTCGTAACAGCCAGCCCACAGAAAAAGGAATATACTTAATACTTAATAAGTACTTACTATACTTATCATTGTTCTGTGAGCCAGCCAGACCAGGAAAAAATTGTTTTGAAATCATTGAAGGTACATACTAAAACGTATGTATATTTATTGTGGTGTTTGCTATATAGGAAACCATTGCGTGGAAACCAGTGCGTGGTGCAAAGTGCAACCCATAGACAGTATTGGCCAAAGACATTTAGGTTTTGGCAGCTGTATTGGCACAAAAACAAACTTAATTTGTTAAAGAAGCTTTTCTTCATTGTAGGATTTATATATTTATTTTATAGGACGTCCAGTAAAACTATAAATGTGCAATATTTTATATTCTAAAATTAAATATATATATATGTATCTCACAATAATAGTTATTATGGCACATGGTGAAGTGAGCTCAGTGAGTTACAAAGCCATACAACTAGGTGATTCACGGGGTCTCGTGTTAGCTCTACGCTTAATTACACTAATGATCTTAGTAGCACTGCTGACCTTGCACCTTCGATCTGTGAAAGTGTTTCGGTGGGAATATTCGGTAACCGGCGGATTGTTAGTAGCATTTTGCATTGCAGTATTAGGACTGGCATTATGTGTTGGAATTGAAAATTGTGGTGGCAAAGCCTTACAGGTACAATTTACTTAGTTTTTTATTTTAAGCAGATACCCTTGCCATAAAGTCAATGTTTTTCAATAAATACTTAGCATGCGTTGGAACGAAGTACCCTGGTGCGTGGGGATAGTGCTTCAGCGATTATTGCTTTGCAGACAGGGAAATACACATTTTCGTCCTACACTCATAATATTTTACAAAAATTTAGTAAGATTAATCATTGCTCACGATATTCTCTTGTTGCTATTGGATAGGTTTAGTGGTTTGGTAATGATGTAAGATGCCCATTCACTCTTACATTAAAGGTAGGTAAAGTTTTACCGGTTAGGGAACGGAGGCATTTCTTTCAGGCCTACCTGTGTGCCACCGGTGGGACTCTGTTGGCGGTCAATGCCGCATCTATTTGGCGGAGGTGGAAGAAAGCCGGCGAGCTCACTCGCGTCGTGGCTGAGCTTTTGGCAGCGCTAGGCGTGATGCTTAAGCGCCAAGTCACAACTAAGGTGTTCCTAAGCGCCGCAGCAGCTATGGCACTTCTACTTGACCTATTTCTCACAGCGATTCTTAAGTTCAGCACAACGCATACAGTCTCTAATAATTAAACTGATGAAGTATTAAAATAAATATAAAATGTTGCTTATTTGTGTTTTTTTATCTAGGATAGGATAGTTCAACCATCGCACTACATAATCAGTACTAGTGAGAAGTGGGAATTACCTATTTTAAGTTATAAAATAAGAAGCAATTAATTATAGGTAGGTACGTTATAGGGAACTGAACACTGAATAGGCCTGTGATCCCGAAACATTAAAAGTTCTCGATATAATCGCAAGTTAACTAGATGATAATTTTGAATATATCATACAATTATGTATTTCATATATTTTACATAATAAAATAAGAGGAAAGTCATGATTTGAGTATACTGTGACGAATTTATTAGCGCCGTTGAAAATTCCGTGAAACAACAAATTCGAATCGAAACGTTTCATGATCAAAATCAATCCACGGAAACTTAGCGAGCGAAAGTGCGATTGTATGGTACGAGACGACTCCAAATTGGTTTAGATGTTCGTATCCGTAGTACAACCAGGTAACCAGGTATAATTACAGAATAGGTAATAATTTCGTTCAGTCTGTCTTTCCATTAGTGCCATCCGTCTGTTAATATAAGTCAACTAAATTCAGTTACAGAAATCTGTTACTGCTACGCAGAGGCATATTAAAAAAAAGGCATGTTACCACCTGAAGATGAAAACGAGACGAGACGAACGAACGAACGCGAGACGCGTGAAAAACGATAGATGTTTTAAAATCATGAATTTCTTCGACAGTTCTTGAAAAATTCGTTAACCCAGTAGCTCTGTTGAAATTATTTTTCTCACTAGTTCTGTCAGTTAAAAAGCACACCTTTGGACAGACTAACGTTTATGAAATAATGATAGATTACTAGTAAAGCTTTAAGGAAACGCTTTGTTTTCTTTCTGTCATATCTGTACTGATGATAAAACTGTAACTGAACGATTTAGCTGCACCCTAAAAATGTCCTGAAAATATTAATTGGAGGAAGCTATATTCGATATATCGATACAGACAATACAATATTTTTTTAATTTTTGTCTGTCTTACGGTATCACGCTAAGGGCCGATTTTTCAATCACTTTTTAACCAAGGGATAGCTATCTATGGTCTTTAAGCAACTTCATACTAAATATGTGCAAGTGAGATAGACACATATATCAATCAATGCATAAGACTGGGAAAGGACGTTTGTTTATCGAATGACGTTTATCACAAGAATTCTTAACCTCTAATTTGCGCAATTATCATTACGTGTTTGGTTTTGTGTTTATTTTATTTTAGACAGGTTTCCATTTATTAGTGCCTTCTTAAAAATATGGAGCAAGTAAAGAAACGTGATAGTGCATCAAACTTTCAAAAGTCGGAAGTAAACTTATTAACCTAACTTGTAACTAAATGCCGGTCAATATCTATAGGTAGGTATAGTCCCGTTCTCGTAGTTCCCGCAGGAACCTAAAATCCTCAATCCACGCGGATAAAGTAGCGGGCATCAGCTAGTTAGAAAATAAAAAAAACAGACGTCGTGACCAACACAGACGAAGATGCAGCGTGGAACAAGTGTGGAAAATATCCATTGTTATCAATAGGTACCTACCACTAATGACCTATATTGCGTACAAGGAGGGCACTGAATGAAAATTGATAATTCTGAATGAAAGAATAATATTATAAAAACTAGGCACATAAATCATAGGTACCTACTAGCTATACAATATAATCTAAAAACTAGAAAACGTCATAACAAACAGGCAGATAGTCCTTTATTCGGCTCTCAAAGAAGCAGATAAATAAGTATATTCGTCCGTTACAGACTTTATTCGACAGTTAACTCATATCTGTCTATTGATAAATACGTATTTGCGCTATCCATCGAACATCTACTATCTAGTCGTTTATCTGACGATTGAAAAATTGGCCCTAAAACAACTATTGGAATGCAATTTGGCACAGCACACACAATTCTGGTTTAACAAAAAGGATGTTTTTTATCCCGAAAAATTATTGGGTTCCTTTCCAGAACAGGGGATGAAAGTTTTTGTAGATTTTACTCAATTGAAATTCCTTCATATATGAACCGATTTAAACATTTTTATAAATATAAAGTTTATGCTGGCCATATGTTGTGAATATCGTGAAAATCTCATGAATAGTTCGTAGAATACTTCAACGGGTAACAACAAATCTATTGGGATCAGCGTTATAGGAGCACGAAGAAACGCCCGTCTAAGGGCTCTTATAAAAAAAGTAGATTATTAACCATATCAACTGCGTCGTTGTTCTAATGGTTAGCACGTTCGACAGCGGCCGACGAGGTCCCGGTTTCGAGTCCCGGGTCGGGCCATAATTAAGTACTGGGTTTTTCTGACTAGAAACTCAGTAATAGCCCGGAGGTAGGAAGTTGGCGGTGTTTCACCCCCGTGCCTCGGAGAGCACGTTAAGCCGTCGGTTCCGGTTATTATCATGATAATAGTCGTTAAAGCCCGCCAACTCGCATTAGAGCAGCGTGGTGGGTCTAAGCTCTAATTCCCACTCTCCTATGAGAGTGGAGGCCTGTGCCCAGCAGTGGGACGTCATTGGGCTGTAGTGGTGGATTAACCATATCTACTGTAGTACGTACTGCGGGCTTATAAAATTTACATAATTAGATATTTATTAATTGCTTATAAACGCACGTTACTCCGAAAAGTTAGAAGTGCGTGTCCAAAGCTTGAACCACCAACCACCCGAATAGGAGGCCGACGCCAGCAATTCTGCCGTGGGCAGAGCCATCGGCTATCAGTAGCCATCTCTCTCTTTAATTATTATAAGGTATTTTTCTCAAACATGCATAGAAATATTGTCATTATTTTCGAAAAAAGAACACGCGAAGTATCGAATTTTCGGACAAAGAAAATCAAATCCATTGCAGGAGCGTTTTTTGAATTTGGAACATTACAACGCTCCTGCAATGTTGTATGAAACGGCGTGCTGGGGCTATTAAATACTCTTTGATCGGATCTCTTGTGTCATTCTTGGCATACCATAGTCTCTTTGCTTAGTACAAATTGGTGGCTGTATAGCCATAAATGCGTTTGCCTGTCGGCACAGATGATAAAAAAAAATTGGCGGCAAAGCTGAAAATTCGTCTTGATTTGTTATTTACATACTTAATAAATATAAATTTAATAATAAGTAAAATGAGTTCCAACGGTTCAGAGAGTGAAATGGAGATTGATTGTACTCCACCAGATTTAAGATCAGAAGCCAAATTGGCAATGGAAAACCTGCTTCCAGCGAAGTCCAAAGAAAAATACGTGAAAGTATATGAAAATTTTATGAGTTGGAAAAACGAGAAAAAAGTGAACATTTTCTCCGAAACAGTATTTTTGGCGTATTTTAATGAGATTCCTAAAACTAAAAAGCCATCTACATTATGGGCAATTTATTCCATGCTGAAATGTACAGTTCATGTTAAAAACGGCATTAACTTGAAATATTAGGGAAACTTAACTACTTTTCTTAAACGACAATCGACCGGATTCAAAAGCAAGAAATCGTAAATTTTTACTGGCGAAAACATAAAGCAATTTTTAATTAAAGCCCCAGATTATATATATTTAGCGACAAAGGTAAATTAAATTTAATGTATAACATAAAAAGTATGTTTTATTTCCCTGCATTCTTTCGAGAAAAGCACTATATATGCCTCGGCGGAAATGGCAATTGCATGTCTCGTATTAGTGAAGTCCTCGCCTACGGCTCGGCCTTCACACTCATACTCGACCTGCAATTGCCTATTTTCCAGCCTTTGCAATGATGTACTATTAAAGACTTTATATAATTTATATATCTATGTCGTGAAAATGCAAGTAAAGTCATCGCCTCGCTAGGGGGCAAATGTCAGTGAAAGTTTTCACAATAGAGTACACTGTACACGCTTAACTAAGTATACAAGACTGCGCAACCTTGTACATCTTGTGATATATGTACCTCTTGTAAAAGTAGATATTTCAGAATGACCATAGGTATCTATACTAGTTATATTATACCAATATACAAAATCTTCGTATCTGTATGTATGTCACCGTAAGATTGTAAAAACCGTTAGATTATAATCTAACTCGCAAAATTGTAAACTGTCGAGAGATTGTGAATTGTTCAATGTTCTGAGTGTTAATTTTTGAAATGTTCATTGTATTTACGTTTTCTTGTCTCTTTCTTGTAGGTTCGGTTAGGGTTCTACATAAATAACGAGGTAGTGGCCACTTACGTTTTATCGGGTTTATATATCTATCAGATTACAATCTACCGGAAAATTTAACCTTTCGACAGTTTTCAATTTCACGAGTTAGATTAGAAACGGTCTTTACAATCTTAAATAGGAATATATTATATAGGAATTTTAAACTATTTATTTATTCTTTACTAGCTGATGCTGCTGGTTTTTTTTTTTTTTTATTCCCGCGGTAACTCCTTAATTTTTCAGGATAAAATGTCTATGTCACTCTCTAGGTCCTCAACTATACCCATGCCAAAAATCACGTCGATCCGTTGCTCCATTGCGGCGTGATTGAAGGACAAACCAACAAACCAATAAACCAACAAACTTTTGCTTTTATAATATTAGTATGATTTCTATACAAGAATAAACATTCCTTTTAAATGGCTTTTGTCTTTACCGTGAAAAGTATTGGATTATCTGGGATAAAAGTATCCTTCCTTCGATTCCAGGATGTAAGCCATCTCTATTCTGTATCGTCAAGGTCGGGTCGGGTAAGATTACCTACCTACTTTATTATATAATTGTTGAACTACGATTTTATAATAAGGTAGGTAATGGAACTGTTTCAATATTCACAGACATAGATATACATACCGATTAGGTATACCTATTTGTATTAAGGAACCAAGGATTGCGGCGAATTTGACACTAATTATTAATTAAATAAGAACATAAACCATGCCTTGTTTTTTGTTTATTTTGGTTTCTTACGCAATTTGATAATGATGACGTTTTAGCATTCTGGTAGGTACGATGCCGCTTAAAAAACGATAAAGACTATGGGTTTAATTTAACTTGCATACTCGTAACAGGTTAGCCCACTATCATTTTATGCTTCCTCTAGTAGTGGAATAAAATAAAAGGTACCTACTTAGGTTTTTTTTCATTATGCGGTGCATACCTAACGTGACAACGTTAGATATGTACCGCATTACACCTATGTATAACTTAGCGCGAACAAAACGGTGAGTGATACGGAATCGACACATAAATAGCATCATAATAACTGCACTTAGTCGCAGCCATTCGTTTTGAAGCAAACAGACGACGCGACGATTACTTAGACTAAGAAAGCGTGGTGAGTTGTGACCCGGCATCGGCGCGGCACTCTTTTCGCGGGAACAAGTAACACAGGCAAACTCGATAATTTTAATGTTACAGAATTGAATTTCCCACCGTTTTCTATCCAAATACCAGTCCAGTGTTAAAGAGTTAAGATTGAATGTGTTTTGGAGGGATTACAGGCGTAATCGTATTAATGTGATATCGCTGCACGTTTGTAACAAAATAATTATAAAAATCCTCACCATCTATCACCTCATTTATTAAGTATATATAGGCAAATACAAATGATTGTTGTATGAAACATAAGTAACTGAAAAATTCTGGCTACACAAAAATGCTCTACATGAGCTCACTGAAAGAAACAAATGAATCGTGTACTCATTTGTTAACATTATGAAACCGAACCATTTTTGAAAAGGTTGATCACTGGGGATGAAATCACCATTTTACATATCCATATCCACCATCCAAGAATTACTGGTTTACCGCCGGGCATAAGAATCGATTCGGATCTCTACTGCCAACAATTAATGAGACTCAAGCGAATAAGTAATTGAGAAAAAACAGCCGGAATTGATCAACAGAAAAGGAGTGGTCTTTCATCATGATAACGCCAGATCTTTGGTCATTCAGCAAAAATTGTGAGAGCTTGGTTTGCATACACAATATTATAGTCCTGACCTTGTGCCCTCAGATTTTCAATGGATTTTCACCTGTTTCGGTCTCTTCAGTATTCTTTGGGTAGTGTTAGGTTAACATTAAGAGAGGACTTTTTTTATGAAAAATCCCAAGATTTCGACAACAACGGGATTATGTCACTATTTTTATACCTACAACATGGCAACAAGCTATTGAACAAAGTGGCACATATATATTATAATTAAAATATTTGTTCCGTTCGCCGTGGAGACCCTTGGGCCGTGGAGTCTTAGTGCCAAAAATTTTTTGCGAGATATTTCACCGTGGTTAATTGCCTCATCTGGTGACAGAAGGGCTGGCTCATTTTTTGCGCAAAGGATCAGCCTGGTTGTCCAGCGCGGAAATGCAGCCAGCATTCTTGCCACCATTCCACGTGGGTATGATTTATATAGTAATTAGGTTAGGCTAGCTAGCATTAAGTTCTATTGTATAATATTCAATTAAAAAAAAATGTTTTTTTTAAATTAAATGTTAATTAACTTGGAAAAAAAAATTGTGCTGAATGTGTATATACATGTGTAAATACGAAGTAACTTTTTCCCTACCTTATATATACTCCAAGTACTTTAAATGCTTAAGCAGGTCATACCAATTTCGATAACAGTTGCGGCACGTTGCGATATATGCATTATAGCAGCGTAAGACGAGAGGTGAACGCTCGGTAGATAGTAAGTATGTGTAAACAATAAGTTGACTTCCTGGTTTGACAAAGTTTTACAAAGTGGAACACATCGCTAGCGATGTGTTCCACTTTTGTTTTTCGTTTGATCTTCGTGGCTTAAGGGCTTCAAACTTTTGCCAGCAAAAAACATGGTAGGTATTTCCGAACCACATCCGGATTATTAGAAGTGCAGGTATATTACTAATATTATAAATGCGAAAGTGTTTGATCCGCAATAGATAGGCCACAACGGATCGACATGATTTTTTGCATGGGAATAGTTGAGGACCTGGAGAGCAACAGGCTAGACATTGACAATGGGATAGACGAGAAGAAAAAAATCAAACCTCGCGAGGTGGTCCCATAAAAAAATCTGAATAAAATAATAATATGTGGTCGCCACTAAAACGAAACTAATAAATATTGCTTCCCGCTAAATTTCGTCTTCAAACACGTTTCATTTACATGTCTGCCGCTTACAACGGTGCAAAAATATTTGTCAGTCAGTTTGTCACACATTAACCTACTTATTAAATGGAGTTAATATAGTTTTTTAGACTCAATGTACCTACTGCTGCTACCCGCACTATGATATACCGCCATAGAAATATATTATTACTAGCCCGCGACTTCGTCTTCGTGATTTTTTGTATGGGAAAATAAAGGGAAAATGTTTTTTCTTTTATATTATGTTTTCGACAATTTTAGTTATTCTGCTATTCGGGACGGAGACAAATACAGCAAATCAAAACCATGAATATAAGTGTTCGAACAAACCCGACTTTGTTTTATATATTAAGAAGACTAGCAGATGCCCGCGACTTCGTTCGCGTGGATTAAGTTTTTGTTATTCCCGCGGGAACTCCTCAATTTTCCGGGATGCCTATGTCACTCTCCAGGTCCTCAACTATTTCCATGTCAAAAATCATGTCGATCCGTTGCTCCGTTGCGGCGTGATTGAAGGACACACTTTCAATTTACCCTTGGGGATCGAATTTTTAAAAATGGTGAAACACGTATTTCTTTATATTTAACCAAAGCCCAAATGCTAAGTTTCATAACTTTAACTTCATTCAGGACTTTCATACAAACTTTCAACCCCTATTTTACCCCTTTGAGGGTGGAATTTTGTAAAACTGTGAATTACGTATTTCTTTATTTTAAACCAGAAGCCCAAATATCAACTTTCATGGCTAACACTTGAAAAATGAAGAACTTTCATAGAAACTTTCATCCCCTATTTCACCCCTTTGGTGGTGGAATTTCGTAAAGCCGTGACACACATGTTTCTTTATTTTTTACCTCATGCTAAAATACCAAGTTTCGTTGATATAACTTGAGAAATGACGGACTTTCATACAAACTTTCACCCGGGGTGGAATTTTGAAAAATCTTTCCTTAGTGAGCGCCTACGTTACAAAATAAACCTACTGTCAAAATTTCAAGTTTTTAACCCCAGCGGTTTAGGCTGTGCGTTGATATATAAGTCAGTCAGTCAGGACTTTGAATTTTATATATGTCACCGTAAGATTGTAAAAACCGTTAGATTATAATCTAACTCGCGAAATTGTAAACTGTCGAAAGATTGTGAACCGTTCAATGTTCTGTGTGTCAATTTTTGAAATATTCGTAACGTTTTCTTCTGTTTCATGTAGGTTAGGTTAGGGTTCGACATAAATAACCAGGCAGTAATTTAATTAACAAAAGTAATTTAGTTATAAATAAAATTAATAAATATTCTTATTTATTTATTCATTGGAAAATTTTGAAGTCGCAGAACAACAGTTGTTCAGTGTTACATACATAATTGACTCTTAAAAGGATAATAGCATTTTTTTAATTAATCCTGAATACACATTATAATAGCTAAAGATTATGTAAAAATAACCTTGAATGAAACGAACCGATCTTGTTGCATGAATGGCGTCTACTCGGTCTCGCAGTAAAGTTCGTAGATAGCCAAGTTTACACGTTTTTGCGTCACCGAGAAAGCGCTTTCTCGGAACGACTCACCGTTCGTGCTCGCTGCGGTTGCATCAATTTCGCACTATGCGTACAGTGTCGGGTGTTTAATGGTTCCTAAGTTGAGTGAAATTGTTAATCATGACCTGCACCTTCTGTCCCAGTTTTTATAATGATGCCTACAGATAATAATAATCCCGGTAAAGAGTACGTTATTAGGTAGGTAAATTAAGGCGATTCCTGCGCACCTAGCTTAGTGTCCAGAGAATAAGTATCTATTATTTGGACAACAGCGGTTAGCGGTCTGAGTTAGGTGCGTAAGAATCGCTCAATTTGCTATCATATCTTTGCGGGAAGTCATCAGACATGTCTAGTGATAAGTATAATATTACGTACAATATACCTAGAATCATTATGATTACCTAAAACGATTAAAGTACCTATTCTGTAATATGTTCACCATTATCATACCAATATTATAAATGCGAAAGTGTGTTTGTTTGTCCGTCGCAACAGAGCAACGGATCGGCGTAATTTTTGCATGGGCGTAGTTGAGCACCTGGACATGTGGACAGTGACATAGGCTCCTTTTTATCCCGGAATATTAAGGAGTTCTCGTGGGAATTAAAAAAAGTCTTATTTGACGCGATCGAAGTAGCGGGCATCAGCTAGTAATCTATACTTAATTAATTGATTAACATATGGCTTGGATCTCCTGTTTTACTTACGTACAAAATATTACGTAGTCGATAGCGACGATCAAAAGGCAACTATTTAACATAAATTTTACCAATAATTTGTTTTTTATTGGTCAGTTGTGAAAGTGGAACGTAGAACACTGGCCAGAAGTCTAGAGTCGTGACCAATGAATCGACGCTCTATAATATTATTCCTTTTTAAACTTTATTATGAAGGGCGTCAATTTTAATCTATCTTTTCACTGTTGAAATGTAATTTTCTTTCTCAGGTACCAAAATATCATTTTCTGCTAAATATAGGTGTCACACGAAATTGATTAAGCATCGGCTACTGTAATGTTCAATAGGACTATAGCATTATTCTAAAATGCCAGTAAATTCCACGGTCATGACTAGCGGGCTCTACTACATTCTTGTACCGTTACATCGTCCAATACGCAGTTAGTTTACGCTTAATCAGGTCGTCGGCCAACCCACTGGGTGATGTAAATTGTGACACGCGACAGATCCGCTTAGCGGACGCGCGAGAAAATGTCTCTTGTCATTTGTCTTCCGGCAACTAGTGCTTTTGCTCCAAGAACACGCTCCGATGATCACTGAACCCGCTCATCTGCTTATCTAAACTAATATTTTAAAGAGTAGAGAGTAGAAATAAAGTAAATACATATTATACCTTGCAACTAGAAAATCCTAATTCAGGCATTTGCGAGCGTTGATTTCGTTTCTTTCAGGATAACGCTTCTAACTATTCTTTAAAAGTATAATTAACTAATATATATAAATAAAGAAGGGAAAATCATTTATGCCAAGGGGCAGAATAATTACATATAACATATAAAATATTGTATTCTTTTCTGTATTCTGAGTCTTTTATTATGAAAATAGCCACTGCATGATCAATTTGGAGTGAGACGGGTGCGACCGGCCACTTGCTCCAATCAGAGAGCGCCATTCGAATATAAGCACTTAAATCTTGTAAAATAAGTACTATATTTGTCAAAATCTCGGGTTAGATTAGGGTTCGACATAAATATTCAGGTAGTCTTGAGTTGAATATTTATCCTGAACATTTGAGTTGAGGCTACTAAACAATTGATGAAATTCTTACTGACAATTATTTGTTTGGATAATGGAAGCAATCGACTTGGTAAGTAAATACCTATGCTACGAGTATAAGCGGGTCGGTAGACTTTGGGCATCTAGTGACTAAATATAATGAAATTTTCATACTAACTGCCTTAAGTTACTTTAATCTACCAAAACATTCTGCCAATAAACAATTAAAACAAAATTTCAATGGCCTAAATACTTGACTGAAGCAACTTCCCTTAGAAAACAGAGGACGGGCGTAAATGGCCTTTACGAAATGAAGAAACATATGCTAGAGTTAGACGATCGTTTCATAAAGATAACCGTGAATTAAGTACTAACCGTTGATACCATTAGAGCATGTAAGCCAAGGTTTGCTTGTAATGTTATTGTGGTTCAAGAAATTACTTATGTAATTTTAATTCTCAATAGGTGTTATCTATTTTACTATATAAAAAGCCGACCTGAACTCAGTTATCTAACAAAACTATACTTGTAGAATAATATGAAACTTTTAATCCAGGTTAAGCAGTCCCGTAACTGACGAAATAAAGAATATTCCAAAGCCACAAACTTACACACATACAAACATATATACACAGATACCTGCGAAAAACATAAATCTAATTCTTGGCAGACCCCGATTAAAACATATGTATCTGGAATCTGGATATGAAAGTCATCCCTGAAAAAAGAAGGGCAATATCTTTTGAATAACGCGGAATTAGATTATGGTTTTAATTCTGTATTTAAAGGGATGATTTAGATCGCTTCAGATATCTTTATCTAATACGGCGTTCTAGTGAAGTAAAATAAAATTAAAACCAAAACTGATAAAAACATTAAAATTTTGTTATCCATCCACTGTAAGAAGACAAAAAACTTAGAGGCAAGCCTGTTAAAGCCTACGTAACTAATAATATATCTAAATAGAATCTAGATAGAGTCCGAATATACCTAGACCATCTGTGATAATTTAAAAAAAAACTAATGGCCGTATCAATGCCGCAGTTTTTCTCGGCACTTAGAATGTTAAATACTAACGAGTTTTTAAATAAAACGAAATAAGACAAAATCGGGTATTATAAGTGCGTATTAATGAACCAACATCAGTAAAGAACGGATATTGAAGTAGATAGATTGACCGATACTAGCGAAGGTGATCTTACTGATGTTGGAATTCGTCCGGACCATCTAAGGGTAGGTACCTATGGACTAATTTATTTTTATATTAGGTCCTTACATATGAAATTGCCGTTTTGTTGTACTGGCTACTTTGTCCTCAAATATCTCCTCTTTGGTTAAGAATTTCAATTTCAAATTTATACAGCTATTTTACTCATGCTTTTGTGTTTTGAAAACCCTAATTCATTTGTATTTTCCTCTTTTGGTTTTTTCTTTGCGTCACTCAGTTTACAAAATGGAAAACTTGAAATATCGCGTTATTTACGAGTACGAGTTCCATCGTGGCACCAGTGCTGCAGAAACGGCTCGAAGGATTAATGAGATGTATAGCAAAAAACAACAAATCACAAAAGAAATACAGTGCGTTTTTGGTTCCAACGTTTTCGTTCTGGAAATTTCGACCTGCAGAACAAGCCCCGTGGACTAAAGTTGAAAATGAAGAATAGAGGACTATTGTGGAAGCGGATCCATCGCAAACCACGTCCGAGCTAGCTGCAGGCTGCGGTGTTAGTGATAAAACTGTTTTAATCCACTTGAAGCAAATTGGGAAGGTGAAAAAGCTTGAAAGGTGGGTACCTCATGAATTGAGTGCCGCAAACCGACAAACGCGCGTGGACTGCTGCATTACATTACTCAACCGGCACAATAATGAAGGGATTTTAAATCAAATTATTACCTGTGATGAAAAGTGGATCCTGTAATATAATCGGAAATGCTAATTGCAATGGCTGAACCCTGGTGAACCAGCCAAATCCTGCCCCAAGCGAAAATTGACCCAAAAAAAAATTACTTGTGAGCATTTGGTGGACTAGTGCCGGTGTAGTTCACTACAGCTTTCTTAAATCTGGCCAGACGATTACGGCGGATGTCTATTGTCAGCAACTGCAAACAATGATAGAAAAGCTAGCTGCTAAACAACCGAGGCTGGTGAATCGCTTTAGGCCACTGCTGCTTCAGGACAACGCTAGACCACACATTGCACAACAGACTGCTACCAAATTAGAGGAGCTTCAAATGGAATGTCTAAGACATCCACCGTACTCCCCGGACCTTGCTCCAACAGATAACCATTTTTTTCGAAATTTGGATAACTTTTTGCAAGAGAAAAAAATCAACTCCGATGGGGCAGTCCAAAGCGCCTTCAAAGATTGTACTGAGAATGTTTTTTTTTAGTAACAATGAACTACGTATGAGATGGCAAAAGTGCATAGATAGCAATCGTACATACTTTGATTTAATAAATATATTATATTTAAAAATAATCGACTTTATATTTCTCCCTTACAAAACGCCAATGTCATATGTACCTAATATATTATAATTTTTTTTAGTAAATCCATGAGCAACCAGTGTGCTTAGCATGCGCACAACGAGATTATCTAGCGAAGAGAGAGAGATGTTGTCGTTGCCGGCAAATTTTTCAGTTACCCTGCACAAAATGCGGTATATTACTAGAAAAAAATAGTCGACATGTAAAAGTTTGTAGAGAAAAATATCACAGATAAGAAATATTACTTTTATGTCTACTTTTGACGTAACGAGACAATTAACCATGTTAGCTTCGGTAGACAGAGAGAGATAACGAGTAGACATAATTTTACTCGTAGTGCGTATGCTAGCCGGTGGTCACTGCGTGACAAAAGGACTTGTACATAGGTAGGTTTTGCATTTATAATAATGAAAAATATGGTTAATATATAATATGGTTAATATCTACAAAATAATATAGTTAGGATATGAGTAGATAATCCATCTAATATCTATATTATGCGAAATTGTGTCTGTCTGTCTGTCTGCTATGCTTTCACGGACCATCTGTTTGACTGACTTTGATGAAATTTAGTCGGTACAGGGATAGGTGGCATGGTATCCCGGAAAATTAAGGAGGAAAAATAACGGCATCATCGAATTTAGTATAAATTAATGGAGGTTTAAATGTGAATAGCACGTGAACCAAAATGGACAAAAGAAAGTGATACAAAGTTTTCGTTTTCGGGAAAGTAGATAGATACAATGAAAGAACTGCTACTAAAAGTAGCTCTTGAAAAAAGGCATACAATGACACGCAAAATAATTTCCTTGGCGGTGTTTTGACCCCTACTTTTGAGTTGGAATTCAACCTCATAACGTAACTTTCACTTCATCACAATTTTTTTATATCTTGCGTAAGTATTTAGTTCTACTAAGCCTCGTTTTACCTCTATGATACCAGATACTTAGAAGGTATAGTTTTAAAAATGGAATGTCGAGCACTGATTAATATCAGAAAAGCTAACTAAACTGTCTTCTACGTAGACCATCATAATATCGTCTTATCGTCTTGGATTATACACTAGCGGCACGCTATGATGGCCGGTTTGACACATTACAATAGTGATGTGGAATGTCAATTTATTCTCGAACAAAAAACAATTAAGTTTTGTTTTTGTACCTGATTAAATAGGTTTAATAAAACAAAAATGTATATGTTTATTTAATTTATTTGAACGAACTGAATATTTGAACGAAAATGAATATACATACTTTATATGCACACAAGAAACATATGAATACAAAAGATACCAAAAAAGGTGCCACAAAAGGCCATAATTAATCAGATTCGTCCATACTACTATTTTCACTGTCGTCACTGCTATCATCACATACATTAATAATTATATGTTCGTTTTCTATAATATTATCTATTTTCACATCTCTTTCATAATCTTCCCTTATTAATTTAACAGTTCTATTCACAACCTTTTCCCAGTCTCCTTTAGTCACATGTTCACAAGCTTCTTCTAATAATTTTAGCATTTTTTTTGTGGTAAATGGGGGTTCTGTATTGTGTCTTGCAGCATATCCCTTAATTTGAGCCCACACCAACTCAATCGCATTATACTCACAATGGTAAGGCGGTAACCGTATAACTCTGTGCCCATGTTCTAATGCTATTTCGTCAATGACGTATCGGATCTTGGTTGGTTTGTTTTCTTTTAAAAGACGTACTAATTCCGCTTTTAACATATTCATGTTTGCATCTACGCCATTTTTACGAAGCCATGCGACGATATCAGCTTTCTTTTGGGATTGGGCAGGTGGCTTGTCAATTTGCATCGAGTGGTATGGGGCGTTGTCCATAATTATAATAGATGGTTCAGGGAGGCTACACAACATTGAGGTAAACCATTCAGTAAACTTTTCTCCATTCATGTCTTCATGATAGTCTCCAGTGGTTTTTGACGCAAAAGCCATGAGAGAACCTTCGACAAACCCGTTGATGGTTCCGGCGTGACAAATTATAAGTCGCGATCCTTTTCCTACAGGAACTTTGGAAGTAGATGCTGCTGTGTCATCGTTCCAAGAACGGCCTACAGTATGGTTAGCATTAAGCCATGTTTCATCCAAGAACACAACATTTTGCCAATTTTTGATTTCTTTCACTTGCCGTAAAAAAGTATACCTTGCCATCGCTATATCAAATCTTTCCATCAATATTTTGCGTTTGTTACATTTTTTGTATCGAAATCCAATGGTCTTCAAACATCGATATATATGTAGGTACTAGATGGGCCCTTTCATACAAAAATGGCGGGCGACCAACTATGAGAGCGCGTTCCTATAACCTGTCATAAGCCTGTCTGTCCCCGTCGTAGCGCTGTCACGGTCACTCATCGTGTAGATAATTTGTTATTAAGTTATCATCTAAAGTTTTATTAGTTTGGCACTGTATAATTTTTATTTTAAGGTAAGTGTTTCAATTCACAATTATACATTTCATAAAAAACGTTATTTAATCTTCCTATTTAATATTTCTATCCATTACGCAATCATTTAATTTCCGCGGCAAACTGTATGATATTTTTTTTTTACTCACTGGCCTTACGGCTTTGGGTTCCAACCCTAGAATAGTCCAGTCCAGTACGATAAAAAAATGCAACCAAGATTAGTTAATGCATAGATGGGCAGAACGGACAGTAGGCAATAATACCTTCCGAGACGCAATATTATGCTATTATAATAATATGATAAAATTAGTTACTGACGTGAGTTTAATGTTTAAACCAACTTCAATAAATAAAGAGTTTTCATTTATTAAAGTTGGTAATTTTTATTTTGTACTAGCGAATGCCCGCGACTTCGTCTGTGTGGTTTGAGGATTTTTGGTTCCCGCGCGAACTCCTTAATTTTCCGGGATAAAAAGCCTATGTGTTATTTCAGACTATAATCTATCTCTGTGCCAAGTTTCAGCCCGATCCGTTCAGCCGTTGGGGCGTGATTGAGTAACAAAGAAAAGGGGCATGGGCAAAGGTTACCAGAAAAATTCAGCCATATTGATTTTATTGTCGCTGGGACCCTTAAGCATTTCATGGGTTCAAATTTGTTTGCAAGTTTAACATTGCACGCCTTGGAGCAACCAGGCACCTTAAACCACCGAACCCATATAATTCGAGCCATTATTGAAATATATGCCAAAGTTAGGCTTCATCACGAAGCCAAAATTGACCCCCAAATAAATACGAAAACTAGGCGTCAAAAAATGACAAAATTAATTTTATTTGATGGCAAGTAGCATACTTAGAAATGTATAAAATAAAATAATTTCAAATGAAGTATTTTTCTATGACTCGATCCATTAGTACTCTTTCACCTCTCCCATTCCAGCCCCTTTTATTATAATACTACTAATAATTATTTTTGAATTCTTTCATTTGCAATAAGGTTTGGCGAGGATAATTTTAAACTGTTTTAGCTGTTATTATTTTAAATTTCAAGTTTTTTGCATTAGTAGTTACCGAATTATGCTAAGTGTGACGGACAGTCATGTCGCACCACAAGGGTTGTTTTCTTATCATTTTGGTACGCAACCCTAAAAATGACTTTATTTCTGTCAATTTTTCGACAAAACTTATCAACAATTAACAAATAATTAAATTTAAAAAAAACCCACGATGAACTGCAGCGCCCCATTGTGTTGACTTTGATCTTTAAATATATCTTAGAACCTTCTCACAAGCTATATATATCTAATGCAAAAAACCGCATAATAATCGGTCCAATGGTTTTCCAGGAAACTGGTAACAAAAAAGTGGTAAAAATAACAACATCATACTAACATTTATCGTTTACCTCAGAGAGTACACTGATGTAGGTATTATTTTCGACAAGCGCATCTGTACTAATCTATGACCGAGTCATACGTTTTCAAGATGGCGCATATGTTGCAAGCAAGTTCCCGCTTTTCAGACTAGATGGCGTTGATGGCGTTGCTAAAAATACGCCCACATTCTTTGTTTGACAGGGCCCGTCTATGTAAATTGAGGTCGTTGTCTTCAAAATCTTCGTTAAAGAACTTTCCCCACCGAAGAATAATCCAGCTTCCTTCAGTGAATGCACCAACTTTTTTCTTGTTGGATACTCCTTCTGTAAATAGTAGCCGTAAACATGTCTTCGGATAGCATCGGCATCAAAGCTATCGATGCCTACGACTGGTTTTGCTCGTTTTCTCTTTTTTGGTGTGTGAAGTTTATTTTCTTCTGTGCCAGTCTCGCCATATTTTTTTTTAGTTATCCGTCTAACAGTTCGTTGTCCAATATTAAGCGCATCAGCTACGCGTTCAACCACTGACGTTATAGGTAAAATTGGCCCTCCATTTTGAGCTTCACGATCGAAATAGTTACGAAGGCGTATTACGAAATCACGTGTCTGACTATTTAGAACAGTTCTCTGCGTACGTTCGGTCATATCGACGAAATCCACAACAAAGGGCTTGAACAGAGTCCAAATTAACGAGCAAGGGTCAACAGTAATGCAGTATCAATATTTGAAATCCAAAGCCAGGTCAAAACTATATCACAATCGCATTGCACTGACAGTTTATACTTTTCGAAGCAACGTCAATTCGAAACTGCTTTGTTTTGCATTGAGCATTGACGCGAGTTTGCCGGAGGTAGTAGTTGTGCTAGCCAGCGATCCTATGTGACGATCGTATTAGATTCCATTTTTAAAAATTTATTGATATTTTTTTGCGATTTCAGAGGTTTGTCCACATAGTGAAAATTGTTCATATTGTTAGGTTTCGAGTTATTTGCTATTTGTTTGATTATTGATTGAATATAAAATTAACAACTTAGAACCCGGGTCCTGGTTTTGTTTAAAAAACAAGAGGGTTCGGCTGTCTGTGGCACGCGTCAGCTGTCAAAAAAAGGGAGATATGTCATGAAGGGCGGGAATGGTGGACGGAACTCAGGGAATTCGGAAAATTAGCCTAGCTGTGATTTGGCATATAATGTTATATAGTGAATACATTGTTGAAGAATTGAATCAGCCGTTTCATTGCCGAGGGAGATTTCTTACACTATTCACAAGTACATTCACCCCTTAAATGGTGCAAACTGATTTTTCTACACTTGTATACATTTAAGAAATCAATTTAATAAATAAATTTTGAGTCCTAAACCTAAAACTACATTCGATAAAATTTATGAATCTCTGCACATCACTATCGTCAATAAAGTAATACAATTATTTCCTTCAAAGTCGTTATCAATTAATACGGAACTTCATGAGCGGACAAACGTCAAACCGGCCATCATAGCGTGCCGCTAGTTTAGTAAATAATATTTTTTCTTATTGTAAAATGTTGATTACTTAATATATAAAATCCGTAATAGGCTCGCCTTGGCTTTGCCTGGCTTAATCAGGTACTTATTCTATAATTATATGAATCTGTTTATAAGTTGGCAGTCAGTTTTAGTCCTTAAATATTACTATATTATTCTATAATAGTTATCGCAAGCTGATTCGTATAAAAAATGACAAAGAAATCCCTTAAGTCCATTTCGTAATGATTTTCTCACCCTATTATAAATATTCCAGAATGCACACAAAAAATACATTCCATGGGCTTACGATCCTGATAATTGTTGTAGCCATCCGCTGGTACATTTTTTAGCAGACTCTAAGGCGGAATTCGACTTCTAAAGTATGTTTGTATTAAAGTATTTTTATTGTAGTTGGAGTGACCTAATTTCTGAAAGGATAGTTTTAACACTAATTATTAGGTACTACTATTCTATTCTAGTATTACAAATATTGCATTATCAATAAATATGAAAAATATCTTTCTAATAATTCTATCCTAATTTATGTAGTATAGGTACTACTTATCTATTATTATATTTTAAAAGACTGAAAAAATAATCTACATGCAATTATTCGAGTTTCAAGACCCAGTGACTAGAGATGCACATTATAATGGGATAAAGTTTTTACCTAACCTATGTACCTCCCCGGGTCGCAAGCCCCAACCTATCTCTTTACCAAATCCCATCAAAATCGATTGCACAGATGAGCCGTGAGAACATAGCAAACAAAGTAACAGACAGACAGACATATGATCCCCTTTATAAATTGTACATTAAATAAATTTTAGTTCTATATAATCTTAGAGTGAAATTAATATTATGGCGTACTATCAGTCGTTTGGCGTTTCTTGAGTTTCTATAAGCTCTTTCGCTTGTCACCCCCTAGTACCACACTTTCCACAAAGTGCGCACTTTCTCCAGGCTGACGAGGTGCTATGACTAAGAAAATCACCGAAGTAATTACAAAAAATTTACAGTTGCATTATATAAATAAGACTTAAAAAACAGCTATTTCAAATTATTATAAAACCGAAAATTTTGATAACGCAATATTAGATCATAAATTGCGTTTTTATGTGTCCTTTAAACTTTGTTACCTTTTCACTGCAAAACGGGTAAACCTGTATATGCGCAGAAAAGGTAAAAGAAAATATTTTTGCTATATATTGTATATATTAATTATTACTTCCACTATTTATAAATAATGAGAAATTTCAAATTTCTTTAATTTAATCGTGCATTCATTTTTAAATTTCGTCTAAAGTTTGCATAAACCTAAATCGGCGTGGATTGAAGGTTATTAAAATACCTGAGGTAACATAGATCCTTGGGGAACAAAATGTGGCCAATGTCCACAAAATCAGCTTAAAAGATCAGCCATGAAAACAAAGAGACAGATGGACGGACATACATACACACAGACAGACGCACTCTCGCATTTATAATATTAATATGGATAACCCCAATATCAAAACATCTGGAGTCGGAAGTAGGGGAACTAAGGACTTCCGTTAAGCACCTGTTAGACAGGTAGCTAGGCTACAACATAACATGTTCCACCTATCAACTATAATTATTGTTATAGAAATATATTTTTTTGATAATAATTTGGCTTCGGATGCGTTGATTTAGGATTTTTTAAATCTTTTGATTTTCCGTGATAAAAACCAGCCCGGTTTCCGGAATGACCAAATATTATGAAAAATTTGCCGATGGGCCGTGAATAATTGAATTAACTGACATAAGACATAACATATTAATATTTTAATTAAACTGTGCTTTGGCTTTAAGATTTTTGGAAAAATACTATCTATAAAGTAAGTTAAAATTCCTACCTTTGTAAATAAGGGCAACGTTAAAATCTACAACCTTTTGAAGTTATGAGTGTAAACATCCTTTTATACTTTATGTTAGATATTTTTGGAAGGACACTTGGCACGTTCAATGAGTAAATAGTACCATTTTTATTGATTCACAATAAAAGAAAGTTTCAAATTCATTATTGATTGAAATGGAGGGTACCATTTTATAACCTGCTCGCACGAAACGTTTTTCTCGACGTTTCTGATCCGAACCGCTAGGGTGTGGAACACCCTCCCAGCGCACGTGTTTCCTGCTACGTATGTATAACTTAGGTACCTTCAAGGCAAGAGTGAATAGGCATCTTCTAGGCAAGCGCGTTCCAACCTAGACCTCATGATTGCTTCGCACTAAGCATGATTGTTGTCAAGCGCAAGCCTATCTCACAATAAATAAAAACCTACAAATATAGGGTAAATTATAGGTTAAATATTAAAAGGGTTCGAATTGAATACCATTAAAATCAAGTGAAAAGTAACTCAAATATAAATTGAGAATTCAAAAGATTTTGCGTGAAAACGGTGAAAGATAATTTCTTTGGTTCGACAGAAGGTCGATCTGAAAGTCGTGGTACAACATAGCGCACTTTTCTCTTATCCTACAAAGTTGAAAGGAAATACTAACCTTGCAGAAGCACCATAATAGCCGAAAAATTAAGGAGATCCATGATTAATTCACAAGAAAAACTCGTTAGCGGCACTCACGACGGTTTCTCGGACGGCACAAGATCATGGCGCGTTCCAAATTCACGGCGGTTGGAGCGGTACTGAGTACTGACACAGAGTGGTGACGGAGAGCGTACGCGGTACGATGTGACAGGTGCCGGGCGCGACGCCGCCGGCGCAGGCGCATCGCAGGTACTCTGCACCTCATACCATACTACCACAAAATAGAAATACTACAATCGACGCACCGCAGACACTCGGAGCTTTCGCATGTAGAATTTTTTCGAGCTCCAGGGTACGGTTTACGTGTTTTGGTTTGGAATGCTGGCCTCTGTGCTCGTTTATTGGGTTAGTAGGTAGTTATCTGAATTTAGTATTTACATATTAATGTAAAATATAACTCGTTTGTCTAAACTTTTGTACGTGACACCTATATTTTGCTACATCGATGAGCTAGTGAAAAAGCTGATGCACCGTATTGATTAGTTAAACATTATTAAAGCAAAAATAATAAATAAATAATATTTGTTAAACTACTTAATAAATAGCTATTTATTTATAGTTAAAAATAACCATACATTAAATAACGGCTGTAATAGTATTTAAAATAATTTATATGAGTAAACAAAAATGAAAGCGGCATTGTGCAATGCGTTGATGTCTTTTGTAGCGAAACAAAGATCTTTTCATCAGTAACCCACTATGGATATTTAATTTAATTGGTGCCATAGGTTTTACAATATATTTTAAACATTATTCATTTTTAGCTTTCGACTATTTACTTATATATTAAATAACAATTAATTATTACTCTCTAACAGACAGACTGACACAGACGCAAAGGATATACAAATCCATTCGAGAAGAATAAAGATATCGGTCCGCTCGATGTTTTTGCTAAGCACTAGTTGATGCCCGCGATTTCGCCCGCGTGGATGGGGTTCTTGAGTTCCTGTGGAAAATTAGCCTATATCTTATTCCTTACTATAATATATCTCAGTGCCAAATTTCATCCAGATCTGTTCAGCTGTTCTGGCGTGATTAAGTAGCAAACATCTATCCATCCGTCCATCCTTCCAAACTTTCGCATTTATATTATGGTAAAATATAATACAAAATAAATTGAGTTATATACTTAGTTTATTATGGTATCTAATACTTTCAAACGAGCAATTCTTGTATATTGTAATCTGAAACTTGGAAACGGCTTGAAAACGATTTTCATGAAATTTAGTATGCAGGGGGTATCCTACGTGTGATTATTTTTTCCCTTTTTTTAATATAATATAATATTTATTTTTAATGTTTATTTTAGATTTTAACGGATCTTGTATAATATTATTTAGTTTATATTTTATTTAAAAAAATAAAATAAAATTTATTATTTAAATATAATTTCCAAAAACCCAATTTACCAAAAAAAAATACCGAGCAAAGCTCGGTCACCCAGACATTAGATATAGAATAGAAAAAAAGACAATATTTGTACTATACAAGTAGGTCCCTGCCATCACGTGATTAATAGAAAGGGGTTAAGAGCAAGACCTTGGTCAAGACAAATGACATATCCTTAATAAAATTTTGAATGCGAAAGTGTGTCTGTCTTTCTGTCTGTCTGCTATGCTTTCACGGTCCATCTATTCAACCGATTTTGATGAAATTTGGTACAGGGATATGTTGTATCCCGGGGCCTTCCCCGGCTCCACCCCCGACATAGACAATTTTTATCCCGGAAAATCCAAGAGTTCCCACGGGAATCAAAAAAGCTTAATCCACGAAGTCGCGGACATTATCTAGTATTTGACTAACTTGGGCAGGTAAGTAGGTACTATAGATAGATACCAAGATTAATATACTTAATTCAAACAACCAGCAATTATTTTATAATCTTATGATTTTTGAAATCCAGTGATTGTGTCACGAGTGCAATTGGGCTCCCAATATTTTTCTCACAAAAGAAGAAACTTGAAAAAATGGGAGAAAAAACCGGGCCTTCTGGTTTTTGGACCGGCATAAACTTGTTGATGACGGCGAAATTTACCATCGTATTCTAATGATATTGTAGCGTTTTTCACTAAAAATACGGATAAAACGACATTTTCTAAAAATGAATTCTAGCTAGATCGATTTATCGCCCCCGAAACACCCTGCATACAAAAGGACATGACCAGTAATTGCCCTCCGATTCGGGACAATGCACAGGATTTCCGTTTTTACAGTAAGGTTTAAAAATTCAAAACGAAATTATTATGGATTTATTATTCCAAATAAGGTCAGGGTTCAAATGACAAAAAAAAACAGTACGTTTATTGTTTAAATCTTGAGCGTCCGCTTTCCTCTTTAAGCACTACTCCATTTTGACGTTCCATTATATCCATGCTTAATAATAATCTTGTAACCCTACATGAATACCATTTAAATACCTTAGTCATTATATTATGAATGATTTATTTTTGATCAATTAAATAGTAATGAAAAGGAAATGTATGTTTTGTTTATAATTATTTTTATTTTTTGACAAGTCTCAAACTAATAGATCGAACAAAGCATTTTGAAATACTGCGTTTAAAGGAACGCCCTTTCACATTGCATATGCCGCCATCTGTGGTCGAATAGTTAAACTGGAACGCCCTTTCACATTGCATATGCTGCCATCTGTGGTCGAATAGTTGAACTTGTTAACTAAAAGTAGTGAGCAATACTTAAAAATATTTTCTAGACTCACCACAATACATAGCGCCATCTAGTGTGGGAAAGCAGTTTTTGGTGAAACTTTTTTAATTTATTTTCTCAGTTTTCAGAGCCTTCAGACTCCTGAAACTTTTTTATTTGAAAACTATAAAATATAACAATTACAATAAAGAAATAATACTTGAAAATATTTTTTTAGACTCGCTCAACACAATAAATAGCGCCATCTAGTGTGGGAAAGCAGTCTTTTGGTGAAACTTTTTTTGTTCATTTTCGCAGTTTTCCGAGCCTTCAGACTCCTGAAACTTTTTTATCTGAAAACAGTGAAATATTACAATTCCAATAATAAAGAAATCATTGCTGAACATTGATTTTTGACACCTAGGCAAGCTGCCATAGTTCCACCGGTCAAGTCCTTTCATGAAAATCGTTTTAGCCGTTTCTGAGATTCAGATTATATACCTACTGGAGTAGATACTTGAGATGAATAACATATTTATTTTGATAAGGATTAGTTAATTTTCGGTAAAATAAAAAACACCTTCACAAGTAACGCATTGGCTTAGACCAAATTTGAAAATCATAAAAATGGTTTTTGTGAGTCAACCTTAGAAGATAGATATTTGCTATTGCAGACTTTTTCTTAGAACTTTTTGAGAGGAACAATTCCACCATACAATGATTGGTTTCGTGTAATTTTAACTACTTACGCAGCGCACGTAAGCTCTCAAAAGAGACGTTTTTATCCGACTTAGGTCACATTATTGTAATTTTAGTAAGGATCTCTAATTTTTTGAAAGAAAATATAGCCTATGTTACTCGCTGATAATGTAGCTTTCTATAGGTGGAAGAATATTTAAAATCGGTTGAGTAGTTTTTGAATTTATCCAATACAAACAAACAAATCTTTCCTCTGTATAATATTAGTTTAGATAAATGTACTATGTATACTCGTACAAGAATTGCTCGTATAAAGATATTAGATATTTTACCCGTATCGCTCTTGTCAAAGCGCTCGTGGTCGTCACTTTAGTGTTGTGACACGCATTATCTGTCTCCACTCTTCTCTAACGGCTGCCTTTGTGTGCAATCGTGCACACAAAGGCAGCCGTTAGGCAGTCGTGGCACGTCCACCTGACAGCCCTCACTTGGTTGGTTTCTCGGAAAGAAATTGAGAATTCGAGCCTGTACATTCGAGGAAAGACGCTGCTTGATGCCGAGTCCTTCAAAAATTGTATTAGACTTTTTGAATATTCCTCACCTAATGGAGTTAAGTAGTAGTAGTAGGTACACTGCAGTTTGCGAAATTCTTATTATCGCGAATCTTTTAAGTTGTACCCATGCAAAAATGTGATTTTGCTTCCGACTAAGAATAAAGAAAGGTTGAGATTTTACTTCCTCACACTCTTCACTCGACATGGCGGTCATGTACCTAAGTTACACTTGCGATCTCACCTGGTCCACCTGACAGCCCTCACTTGATTGGTTTCTCGGAAAGAAATTGAGAATTCGAGCCTGTACATTCGAGGAAAGACGCTGCTTGATGCCGAGTCCTTCAAAAATTGTATTAGACTTTTTGAATATTCCTCACCTAATGGAGTTAAGTAGTAGTAGTAGGTACACTGCAGTTTGCGAAATTCTTATTATCGCGAATCTTTTAAGTTGTACCCATGCAAAAATGTGATTTTGCTTCCGACTAAGAATAAAGAAAGGTTGAGATTTTACTTCCTCACACTCTTCACTCGACATGGCGGTCATGTACCTAAGTTACACTTGCGATCTCACCTGGTAGTAAGTGACGTCAGAGATGGAAGTGGGCCACCCTGAAAGTATTATGGCTGTTTTATTAATACCATTCTTACTCTTTATCAGTTTTCTTGTATATAGTATATAGTTTATGTTCGCACTGGAACACAGACGAAGTCGCGAGTAGTCTAGTTACCTACCTAGTACCTACTAAAAATTCCAACGCGTTAGCTCTACGTAGGTACGTGAAGTGGACGATAGGTTGTCAGGCATTAGTTTCCATTATGGACCCTCAAAAGGAGCGTCACGGATAATCTCTTATGGTGCGACCCAATTTTATTGTGCCTTTTGTCGTGAACTCTATTAAGTTGAACAATACTCACTATATTCGAGTGCGTCATGTGAAATGCATTAAGTCACCTATAGTCTCGTATCACGACTACTTTCGGCGGATCGGAATGCGGGAACCACTTTCCATTATCCTTTCCTAGATAATATATTTTCCGAGTAAGTAGGACAGCAGTTTTTATGTTTCTTAATGCGTATAAAGTTTCTGGTAAATAGTTACATTAACTGTCAAGTGAACATAATTAAAAAAATTATAAAACTACTGCCCTGCCATTTTTTTTTTTTTAAATTATAGCCTGTGTCACTCGGGAGCAGTGGCGTAGCTAGGTAACCAAGGGCCCTGGGGCAAATTAAAAAAAAAATGCTAAGCTACTTAAGCTCTTTTTTGTGCACTGCAGGGCAGGTTATGGTAATAAGGTAAACAGTAACAACATAAATTACAATTAATACTTGGTGTAGGTTTGGCTAATAAAACGAAATAGAAAAGTTTCAAGGGTTTATTATATAAAGGCCTACCAACTGACTAAATAACAATTATTTATCTCGGTGCAGCAGTCGGGGCTATCGTAGCGGAGTTGCGGGGCGGTACGGGCGGTATTATGATGCCTTGCGTCCCACGTCTGTATCACCCCCGCGACACGTATTTCTATTTTACACAACACTGCCAACCTACAGAAAGAATTTAGGGGAATTCCCTAGGCATAACTTTTGAATTTCTCTCAACTGAGTTGTCATGATTAAAGTGGGGTTGCAACCTGTAATATTTATTATGAAAATGGGAGAAATTTCCAAAAGTTCAGTTCGATCGAGATTTCTGGTAAGGATTCGAGGGCCCCCTGAGCTTTAGGGCCCCGGGGCACTGCCCCGCCTAGCCCCTGGGTAGCTACGCCACTGCTCGGGAGGATAAGTAAGGATTCTAACCATACCCAATATATCCAAATCTGTTCAGGCATTTGGAAATTTTGGTGGAATAAAGAAACTCACATACTTTTAATATATATTATAGACATACATACATATTAGAACCCTGAAAACATTGCACATACTTTACACTCCTTTTTTGGGGCAGTCGTGTAAAAATATATAACATAACACAACTGAGTGGGGCATAATACGTGGGACTGCGACTGGGACTTAACTACCCATAGGATTCACTATAGTTGCTAAGCCCCTTATAGTTGAAATTCGTTCTGTAACTTACCTAAGCAAGATCGAATAATTGTTTTCTTGCAATATTTATGCTCAGGTACTTAAGCGTAATGCCGTAATTTCCATAGCCTAACGAACAAGTAGTTAGTTGTTGTTAGAGTTGAGAAAATACGTTCTTCGTTGGAATAAAAAGTGAATTTTCATTGTAATACTGTTATTGGAGGTGGGCGGGGCTGTTGGTAGCTGCTGCTAAGCCTACGGCACGATATTGATGGCCTTTCTAACATGTGTGTGCTCCTGAAGTTTTGTAAAAGTTGATAACATCGTTCGAAGAAACAATTGCTGTACTTTATTGTCTTTCAATCGTAATAATTTACCGAATCTATTATTTTAGGACAACTTTGCATTCATTTCTTGATTTTTAAGTTAAATAATGTCTATATTATTTTTACTACTAGGTATATATTAAAGATGCCTGGCTGTTGCGACATCGTCGGCGTTAATTCGGACTCCACCAAAGCGGACTGCGTGCGCTTTGGTCAGTTTTTTTTGAGCTGGGGACCACCCCAGCTGCACGACCAGGTGGGTGGAGCTGTTGCTTTTGGTGGACAGAGCTGTTGATGGTGGCAGGTTTAACTGTTGGTGGTGATGGGCGGAGCTGTTTTTGTTGATGGGTGGTGGCGGGCAGTGATGTTAATGTTGGGGAGTGGAACGGTCAGTGCTTGCAGTGTTGTAGTTTAGTAGTGTTTCCTAGTTCTGTGCTGTCGATGGTGATATGCAGTGGTGGTTTAAGGTTCCCTTGAGACCATGGATCGACTTATTAGTGGAACCTGTTGGTATTGCGGGCGGAGGTAAAAATAACTTCTTATTTATTAGTCCTATCCAATCGTTACTAAAACGCACGCGTGTTCCCAATCCTATGAGCACGTAAGAGGTTGACAGACGGCTGATGGCGGATTGAACGGGGAAGGGATCGTTATCAATCGTTATTGTTTATCATAACGTAGTAATTTATAAACTCTTTAACTATGGACTATCAGCGCCAGATCTTGAATTTTTTCGAGGCGGGGCAAAAATTGAAAAATGCCGCCCTCGCTCACCAATATTTTTACCTTTATCATCATCATCATCATCATCATCATTTCAGCCATAAGCCTATTGATAGATGATGTTGATATTGAATGAGAGCGCAGGGCTTTGGCAGACAGAGGTAATAATATGTTGGCTCGCAGATTTTTCCGTTGTGCTGAGCAAGATAACGCTTTTCAAGGCATATTGCCAGAGCCTGTCGTGTAGGTACACAACCTGTGGGTCGGGTATGCCAAAAGATCACTGGACAACTTGCGCTTCCAATTAGGATGATGATGGGATTGCTCCGCTTCTGCAGTGCGTCAGAGATGTCGCAGCTTTCATTCGCAAAAAAATTATCTATGTCCCTGATCCGTAGAACACGGAACAGTCCCAACAGCAAACTAAAGACTATAGCTAATAAGTTTAAGTACTTCGCCACTATAGAGGTGCCTTGTGCAGAGGGTGCACGAAAACCAGCTCGTTTCTTTAATCGCCCTCGACGCGGGGAAGTGGACATGTCTGTGTCTTTTATGTTTATACTATCAGACCTGCCCCTGCTTCGCTCGGGTGCCTTGGAGGTGGAATTATTTCCAAAAAAACACTGAAACGCGTTTTTCTTAATTTTTAATCGAATTTCATTTCTTTTCGGATGTACTTAAGTCGAAAAAATTTTCCTCATCCAAACTTTCATCCCCTATTTTACCCCTTTTAGACCAGGGCTGAAGCCTTTGAAAGTGGTGGAAAAATCATAGTAGGATGAAACCCATTGGAAAAGGAAGAGAATAAACAAAAATGAAAGGAAAAATAATTTACGGACGATCTGAGGTCGGGAAGTGGTTTAAGGGTAAAAAACGGTCTATCTCGATTTCCGGCAAAACTACAAGTCCTATGGAAAAAAAAATTAAATGGAAAAGTTGTAGGTAATAAAAGATCTACAACTTTTGTATTTACACTTTTTTCACATAACCTCAAATTTATTTGAAAAATTCATATACCCATGTTTTTGGTTTTTTATTTTTAACATTTACATGAAACCAATTGGAAAAGGAAGAGCCTTTTCCAATTGATTTCATCCTATAATAATTATTTTTGGTTTCAAAAATTATCGACTACTAATAATTATTAGTTTCTAATTTAGGATTATAATTTTGGCAGATGCCATTTGCATAGTACCTACTGCTTTTTTTGTTTCACTCTAGTCCTTCACGGTAACTTACTACTGGGTGACTATTGCTATGTACACCTCTCATGTGTCTTTAGCATCAAATTGCGTGACCAGCTAAAAATTACAGCTACAGTTTGCGCAAAATCCATTGACGCAGCAAGAATAAATTCAGTCAATCACAACGATTGATACTGTAACAATGATTGATGCATGTTTTACACAATCGCCCTAAAGAATTAGACAATCCTCGTATTTCAAACTCATAAACAACAGACTCAAAAGAGCCAGTGCTAGCCAGAGCATGGCTAAAGCCCAGTAAATGTCGGGACCACGAAGCTAAAGGTAAAGACTGAAGTGCTTACTCAAAATATCGACTTAAAGCAAATACCTACTTATCGCTTTCCCACTTAGACTAACAATTTAGAGCGAGAGGTCGGATATCAGTGATGTCCGATCTTTTACGCACTCCATCTATATATATTATGTCACCGTAAGATTGTAAAAACCGTTAGATTATAATCTAACACGCGAAATTGTAAACTGTCGAAAGATTGTGATCCGTTCAATATTCTGAGTATAATTTTTTGAAATATACATTGTATTTACGTTTTCTTGTCTGTTTCTTGTAGGTTAGGTTAGGGTTCGACATAAACAAACAGGGCCGGGCACTTAGGTTTTATC
The DNA here is from genome assembly GCA_964035005.1 of Erebia palarica. NCBI lineage: Eukaryota > Metazoa > Arthropoda > Insecta > Lepidoptera > Nymphalidae > Erebia > Erebia palarica. Next base: position 28,201,164 of record OZ035986.1, read on the forward strand.
GGGTTAATATACCTAACAGATTACAATCTACCGAAAAATAATGCGTTAAATTTACCTTTCGACAGTTTACAACTTTGCAAGTTAGATTATAATCTAACGGTTTTTACAATGTTACGGTGACATAATATATTTAGATAGCCTAGCTATTCAAAGGGGGAACGCTGCCAGTATCTTCGGAACCTTGCCTAAAGGGACTCCTTTTAATAATATTTTTTAGTTAATATATTATATTTTTAAGACTTTAAATAATATTAAGTTTCATGTTACGGTGACATATACATTCGTGGTTAAGACTCAGACTAATGTATATGGGTATTAAAATTATTTCATTTGTCCACGTCTGTGGCCTACGTAAAGCCATAACTTTAGATTAATAATTAATCTAAAATCTAATTAGATTAGCAAATTTTGTAATTTTTAGAAAGTTCTCAAAAGTTATCCAGGGCCGTAAAATAAATTAAAAAAAAACATACCTTAAGTCTCAGTGATTTATGTTACTTGTCTCTGTCAGTGATACAGTCCAGAGACAAGATACAGTCAACCAACCGTCAAAGTCATAAGGTCAGTCAAATCCAGGTCAAATCCTTCTTTTTCTTTTTCTGGTCGGTGGTCAAATCTCAGAGCAGCTCAGAGTCAAATTATAGTCAAGTGACGTCAGTCGTCCTGCTGAATCTGCTGAATAAAAATACTGCGATTGCCGATTTGTTTTACACCAATTTGCAATCTACAAAAAACATATATGTAACTTTTACTAATTATTAGAGGGAAGAATCAATTTTAATAGAGTATTATACTTATTTTATAGATAACATAAGAGAAAATGAACAATGTGTCCTTGCCCGAAGACTGTGCGAAACAATGGGAAATTATGTTATTGTTATTGTCCTCTGAAGAAAGGAAAATCGATCGGACGACTGAAGATGAAGTCGACACAATGAATTATTTCTACAAAAACAAAGCAGTCCGGTTTGTACAGAAATATAAATGTAATTATTAGAGTAAATAATCTCGTGGAGTGAACGCATGGAATACGTAGTATAATTCAAACATCATAATATGTGCACAGTAAATACAATTTGATTGTTTATACTTAATTGAAAACAACTTATACTTAACTTACATATCAAAAATTTGCGGAACCGGCAGGATTTGAACCTGTCTCTCTGATACATACTTATAGGTATATTGATATAGAGAGCTTCTTCAATAATTTTATAGAGACTTAAATCAATTAAAACTATCCATCCATTCCATCTTACCCATTGTCCTTTTTTTTCAGAAAAATTCTCCTTCATTGGCTGCAACAAATGCAAAAAACATATTGTAGAAAAATCAGTGAATTTGATACTGCCTTAAAATGTGATGAGATTAGTTTACTATGGAGGCAAAAAGGCAATGAAAAGTTTCGGACCAACCTAGTAGAAGATAGTTATAAATGCTACTCAAACAGTGTATTGTATGCCAAACATAACAGCCTTATGTATTCCCTTGCTCTAGCTAATAGATCTGCTGCTTTGCTACGGATGAAAAGGTTTCAGGTAAAATTCTTAACTTCAAAAAAATCAAATAATAATACAGTTATTACAGTTCTCAAAACTAAGGTGGTTGAAATATGTCAAATTTTTTTTTGGTTGCCAGCTGTCGGAAAGGTCTGAAGTGACCAGTGTTGCCTTTGTGGGGCATTCTATGAAAATCTTGTTAGAGATACTTTTTAAGTGATAACAGCTATTTTAAACTTGAGCTAGTTGTTAAGAATTAATTAGCACTGCACAGCCAGGCATGAATTTGTTGTTTGCCTACCAAGTCATTATAAAGCTTCATTGTACATGAAACCACTGCATAGGCATTGCACAGCACTGGTGTTGGTGCCTCTCATAGGTGCCAGTGAGGCTCCAGCTTCATGTACATGATGCCTGAAGCTAATTCGTGTAAAATACAAGTATGATGCTAGAATAAAGATATAGTTGAGATCTTTAACATAAATAACATAGCATTAATTCACTTTTTCTTTTGGATACACCTGAGTAGTTTCTATAATGAATTCAAATTCTAAAACATAAATCATGTTTAAGATGAGTAATCACAAAAGATTAATTGATAAAATCCATACTTATAAATTGCGAAAGTGTGTCTGTCAGTGTGTCTGCACACTTTAACAACCATCTTTTCAACCAATTGCGATAAAATTTGGCATAGAGATAGATTACATCCTGGGAAAGAAAATTACAAATTAATACATTCAATAGGCTGCAGGAATAAAAAAGTATATTTAAATCGACTCTGATGAAATCGCTGTCATCATCTAGTTACTTATGCTTTAAAAAATTTCAGGAATGCTTGTCTGACGTTGCGTTAGCCATTGAGCATGGGTACCCAGTAGAGCAGCAACACAAATTGCATCTGCGTAGAGCTGATTGCCACATCGAACTGAAGCAACGAACAGAAGCCCGTGCTTCACTTGACGCGGCTATTCAACATGCTAATTCTCTTAATCTTTCAGCGGCAAATGCTTGTAAGTTCACACAACTGCACTGGTCTTGTCGAAATTAGGTACAGCGATATTCATTTGGTTTGCATCATGAGGAAGGACATAGGCCAATTATACTTTGGAAATTCAAGAAGGGATCTCTTTGATATTCCTAGGCAAGATAATCAAAAACCTAAATCCATGCGGATGAAGTGGGCAATATTTAATAAGTTATAGATATAGATTAAGTTGCTTAATTTGTTTAAAGTACTTACTTACCTACAAATCTTACCTGTATGTTAGATTGTAATGAATGTTATAAAATGTATTTCAGTGGAATTTGAACGACACATAAAAATATTGGAAAAAAAACTGGAATCAGCTAAGGAGGAAGGCTGTGTAAAGTCAGTGGACCTTCCTGAATGGTATCTCGGACCGAATCCTAATTTTCATGCTGCTTCCAATGCCATTGAACTGAGGTTATTGATAATAAAAATTAAGCCTTAATATATCAGTTATAACAACAGTAGTAAAACAGTTTTTGGAGCACCTGTATCCTATGTGAATAAGTGTTGCATTCATATTTAATTTTTTACACTTTCCAAAAGAATATGACTTGTGAGATGATACCTGTGACTTTGTCCGCGTGGCTTAAACTTTTATATTCCCATGGGAAATTCTTAACTTTCAGGGCTAAAAAGCTTGTCTTTATTCTGGACACAACCTATGTTTGCCTAAGTCAACCAAATTTTGTCAAAATCGGTATTTTAAAGATGACCTGTTTAATTGCAGCAAACAGACAGACACACTTTCGCATTTATAATATAAGTATGGATTAACGTAATTTATGATGTCATAAAACCTAGAGCAACGCAAAAGCATAGCATGCTTTTTTCCATAGCACGGACAGCATGCTATGTGAGGAGCCGGTATGATGCTACGGCGCTGAGTATCGAGATCGCACGCTGCACCTCGTAGCACTAGTAGCGGCGTCTTCCTGCCGGTAGCGCGCTAGCCGACGCGCGACGGTTAGTCTCGAGTAACGCGCTGTTGTGGAGCGGACGTCATCTTTGCTTTACAAAGCAGCACGCTATTTATCGTGCGCGATCTAATATTTTAGTTTTAGACGATTAGTTACGATTAGTACAGTGTTTTTTTTATTTTGGCACGATTTTGTGACTTTGAATTATTATGTATAACTAGCTGATGCCCGCGACTTCGTCCGCATAGATTGAGGTTTTTTGGTTCCTGCGGGAACTCGTTAATTTTCCGGGATAAAAACAAGCCTATGTGTTATTCCGGACTATAACCTATCTCTGTGCTAAACTTCATCTAGATCCGTTCAGCCATGACGGCGTGAAAGGGTAACAAACATGCATACATACAAATTTTGCGTTTATAATACTAGTGGTTCGCCCCGAAAATGTCATAATTTTTCCCTACTCCCATCTCCCGTACCATCATTGTATCGTTTTCTGTCTCTTTCTAAAACAATTATGTCAATGAGTGAGTCAGTCAGTCAGTGAGTGGTAATTGAGCTATATATAGTATAAATATAATAGTTAACTTTTAACAGTAGACGCAAAAGAGCTATAGAGTTATTGGAGTAGCCAATAAATTATTACAGAGCGCCAGCTATTGACATCATTGTGAAGTTCTGTTAAAAATACTGAAGCTCGTTAATAATTAAATAGTTTCGTTTCCTTATAATATTTATCTTATTTTGGTATTTGTTGTTCAAGTACAGGATATAATTCAAATAATTGATCAAGTTTCAGGCTCACCCTTTCTAAAAATTGAGAATTCTGAGGTCAACTGTGGATGTTAGAAAATGTCCACTTTGAAAGCCCACCATTTCGGCAATTTTAGGAGATAAAAAAATAGTTTTTTTTAACTCTATTCCTAATTATCTTTAAAATGATATAACGCAACCCTATGTAACGCTATAAAAAATATTGTACTTCACATTCGCTTCTATGAGAGCCTCCCTGAAATAAAGATTTTTATAACTTTTTAAGCCATATTCAGCTGAAGGCCATCGGTTTACATATTACATTTAAATTTGAAGTAATTATGTTCAGTAATTCAGAAGTTATTAGGCTTTGACAGACGGACGGACGGACAACTGCAAATTCACTCAAGTAGACTCGGAGACCTTCGCTTCGCTCGGTCATTCATTGGTTTTTATTTACTGCTTTATTTTATTTTAGACTGAAATGCGACGTAGTAACAAATAATATTCTTATATAGCACGCTCAACGAACGATATGTAATGTAGCGTGCTACGAGATATAGCGTGCTGCGAGAATTATCGCGCCTGCCGGCCCTCACTGCCCACACGCTATGTTGTAAAAAGCGTGCTATAGCATAGCATATTTATAGTTTATAGTTTATTGTCTGTAGCGTGCTCAGGATTTATAGCAGTTTTGTACAACTCTAATAAAACCGCACTTCTTGCTCTCCTGTATATTGTTTTTGTAGTTATTTTGATTATGTGTGACCGCGACAGACGCAACGAAAAAGCAGGCAGGCACGTGGTGGTGACGGCGGGTACGAAGCGCGGCGACGTGCTGTTCTCGGAGGAGCCGTACGCGTGGGTCACGCTGCCCTCCAACGAGGCGGTGTGTGAGATGTGCTGCGCAGGCGACATCAACCCCGTGCCGTGAGTACTGCATAATATGACTGTGGCCGCGACAGACGCAACGACACTAGGCAGGCACGTGGTGGTGACGGCGGGTATGAAGCGCGGCGACGTGCTATTCAAGGAGGAGCCGTACGCGTGTGCGCGCTGCCCTCCGACGAGGCGGTGTGTGAGATGTGCTGCTCAGGCGACGTCAACCCCGTGCCGTGAGTACTGCGTAATATGACTGTGGCCGCGACAGACGCAACGACACTAGGCAGGCACGTGGTGGTGACGGCGGGTATGAAGCGCGGCGACGTGCTATTCAAGGAGGAGCCGTACGCGTGTGCGCGCTGCCCTCCGACGAGGCGGTGTGTGAGATGTGCTGCTCAGGCGACGTCAACCCCGTGCCGTGAGTACTGCGTAATATGACTGTGGCCGCGACAGACGCAACGACACTAGGCAGGCACGTGGTGGTGACGGCGGGTATGAAGCGCGGCGACGTGCTATTCTAGGAGTAGCCGTACGCGTGGGTCGCGCTGCCCTCCGACGAGGCGGTGTGTGAGATGTGCTGCTCAGGCGACGTCAACCCCGTGCCGTGAGTACTGCGTAATATGACTGTGGCCGCGACAGACGCAACGACACTAGGCAGGCACGTGGTGGTGACGGCGGGTATGAAGCGCGGCGACGTGCTATTCTAGGAGGAGCCGTACGCGTGGGTCGCGCTGCCCTCCGACGAGGCGGTGTGTGAGATGTGCTGCTCAGGCGACGTCAACCCCGTGCCGTGAGTACTGCGTAATATGACTGTGGCCGCGACAGACGCAACGACACTAGGCAGGCACGTGGTGGTGACGGCGGGTACGAAGTGCGGCGACGTGCTGTTTTCGGAGGAGCCGTACGCGCGAGTTGCGCTACGCTCAGTTAGGCGAAACGCTCTCGCTCTTTGCATAGTTTTGGACCCTTCATAACTTATAATATATAGCTTTGTTGGTAGGTTCTGATATGAGTTTAATGTGTGTTTGTGAATCTATCTGTGGCATTGTTAATCCAAAGGGATAAGGTACCATTAAAGTAATTTTAATTATGTTGTTCAATGTTGAAATTTTTTGATATTTCCTAGTTCTCAGTAGCTCAGTCGGAGAAGAGTCTCGTCGTAAGCAAGATGTTGCAGATTCGAATCTCACTTATGAAATTCGCGTATTATTTTATTATTTTTCTTATAGAATAACAATAGTAACTATGTTCTTATGAAATATCCGGCTTGTTATTTTCTACTTGTCGCAGATGCAACGCTTGTTCGCGTAGCGTGTACTGCGGGGAACGATGCCGCGCGCTCGCTGCTCTGTCCTTCCACCGCTGGGAATGTGCGGCAGCGCAATTCTCCCTCTTCCCCACTATAGGCATCGCACATTTAGCTCTAAGGTCAGACTTGTTATATCCGACTAACTTATTCAAGTCACTTCCACACCCTGGTTTTATTTAAGCAAATAAAAACATATTGATTTCCACCATACACCATCATTACAACCCATAACCGGCTCACTACTGAGCACGAGTCTCCTCTCAGAATGAAAAGGGTTATGTCCATAATTTGCCTTGCTGGTTGGGTGCGGATTGGCAGACTTTGTAAATATTATGAAGAACTCTCGGGCATGAAGTGTCCTCACTATGTTTTTCTTTACCGTTAAAGCAACTAATAATTAATTGCTAAAAATGCACACACCTCCGAAAACCACCTTCTGGGATCGAAGTTCTGACCACCCGAATGGGAGGTCAAACGTCTCAACCACTAGTTTCACCGCTCGTCGTCGTCGACAAAAGACGGTATTCTGCCTTGAGACCACGCTTGAGATCGTCGGTCGCTTGTTGATGTGAGGCAACCACTCAAGCACCTAGAAAAAAAAGTCAGCAAGCATTAAGAACGTCAAATTAGGTTAAACTAGCCGATACCCGCGACTTTGTCCGCGTGGATTGAAGTCTTTTGGTTCCCGCGGGAACCCTTTAATTTTGTGGGATAAAATGTAGCATATTTGTTATTGCAGACTAAAATATATTCTCTGTGCCAAGTTTCACCCAGATCCGTTCAGCCGTTCTGGTGTGATTGAGTAACAAACATCCGTCCATCCATCCAAACTTTCGCATTTATAATATTAGTATAGAATGTGGGTAACGCGACGCACCCCGTTACGCTGGCGATGATTTTGTACACACATCAAATATGTACAGTAGATACCCGATTATCAGAATCAAATTAAACCAGAGGCCCAATTATGTAAGCCAATCGTAATCATTTGACAGTTCATAACGTGTAACTCGAACTTTTTAAGGAGTTTTTTGACGCGCAGGCATCTATGAACTTCTTAAATAGGTCGAATATACGTTTGACATACGATTACGATTTCCTTACGTAATCAGGGGGCTGGTGTATTCCGTATAATCGAAAATCCGGGTAATCGATTTCAAAGTCAAATCAACAATAATTAAACTTTACATGACCATACGTCATTTAGACAATACGATATCAAAAAAATTGAGTATAGAGGTAATTAGAGCCGTGAAGAAGGAGTCCGGATAATCCGATGTTCGGATAATCGAGATTCTGCCGTACTTCTATTTTGCAGGGTTTTACTAATAAGCGCACAGAACGGTTTCCCCGCGCCGCCGCGGCCATGCCCCGAGGCCACAACAGCGGCCGAACTCTTTAGAAGTTACTCGCAAGTTGACAACATACACATATACAAGCAAGACGCGCCACCTTTCTACAGGATGTTCAATCTGGTTACCAACTTCGATAAAATGAATAATACAGACTACGTCCAGTATGCTTTGGTGAGTAGACGATATTTATGGGTAACTAGATTATGCCCGCAATTTCGTCTGCGTGTATTGAGGTTTCTTTTTAATTCTTTAAATTTCTGGGATAAAATGGGGACTATGTTTTAATTCAGGGTACAAACTATTCCTTTTCAAATTCCAGCCCAATTTGGTGCGTGAAAGAGTAACAAACATTCAAAAATTCGCATTTATAATATTAGGAAGATCGTCTTCTGTTCTCTCCTCAGAATAAAAATGGTTTGGCCATAGTCCACCACGCTTGTCAAATGGGGATTGGAGAGTTTTTCAGAATGTTTTCAAAGGTGTGTAGACTTCACACCTCAATCTATGGGTAAAGACCAGTCTTAAGCATAGATTGACCGATTCTTGAGAACCTGTTCTTAGTTGATGTAATAAGCTTATTAATACGACTAGGTCGTGGATTCTATTCCCGGTCAGGCTTAAAAAATATTAGGTATTGGGGTTTTCAGTTGAGAAATTCTCAATGCCAGCCCAAAGTTGGCGGTGTGTCACCCCCGTCCCTCGGAGAGCACGTTAAGCCGTCGGTCCCGGCTATCATCACTAACATTTTCAAAGTCGTTAAAGCCCGCCAACCTACATTAAAGCAGCCTGCTTTAATTCAGTTAGGCGGGCTAAGCTCTAATTCCCTCTCTCCTGTGAGTGGAAGCCTGTGCCTAGCCACTGCTACTCCCACTACGTCCCACTAGACGTTAATAGGATGTAGTAGTAGACTTTTCTGATTTGTGCTCAGACGGCGACAATGCTGACACTGTATCTAGAGAGCTACACGTCGTTCTTCGAGTTTCTGTCTGACAAGTTGCCGTGCAAGCTTGCTGACGCGGAACTGAGGCTGTTCGCTGCAGCGGTTGTGCTGCGCAGTCTGGGGCAGCTGGTGTGCAACGGACACGCGACACTGGGCCTCGCTACTGTGGAGGAAGACGACGGCAACGGTGAGACCCTTGCCTTCAAATAGTATGTACCTACTATTTACAGGGTGGAAAACCGAACGGGAATCGAGGAGAAGAACATAAAATATTGGAGCTATCGAATTTCACACAAAGGTAGCATGTTTTTAAAAATAAAAATAACCCTATTAAAAAAATATATAAAGCTTACCTGAGCCGGGAATTGGATCAACAAAAAAGACAAAGACAATTTTATTGAAACAATCTATAGGATCCATGATAAGAATAAAATCTCCCGAACAAACATTTGTATCTTAAAATTAAGAAAGAGCATGAAATCAAACAATTTGTAAAGAATATCGTCTTTTAATAACATCGCAACCTAGACTGTTATTTTTTTTAAGTTTAAGAACTTTTTTCATAAATAAAGTCTACTCATCTACTACCACTACCTATCTGCCACTAAGCTATCTGATTTATTTAATATAGTCTAGGCAATAAAGCTAGTAGACCCCAACAATAATTCCTCAGGCGACGAAACTATGACAAAGTATCACGAGGTAAACATATATTACAAATATCCAACAAAACATCACAAAGGAAGTAAGGTTTTTTTATGCTATACCCAATTGTTAAAGCAGGAAGGTACATTATCGCGTAATCGCAGTTTAGATTTCTACATAAAATCAGTTTAACTAACGAATAAAGAAATAGACATGTTCTGCATGATTATTTCATTTGATATTTTTGTTTTGAGTGTAAATGTCACCATAAGATTGTAAAAACCGTTAGATTATAATCTAACTCGCGAAATTATCAAACTGTCGAAAGATTAAAATTTAACGCATTATTTTTCGGTAAATTGTAATTGTAACCCGATAGAACCTAAGTGATTATTTATGTCGAACCCTAACCTAACCTACAAGAAACAGACAAGAAAACGTAAATACAATGAATGTTTCAAAAATTGACTCTCAGAACATTGAACGGTTCACAATCTTTCGACAGTTTACAATGTCGCGAGTTAGATTATAATCTAACGGTTTTTACAATCTAACGGTGACATAAATATACTGCCTACTATTATTTTAAAAAGAAATCAATAATATTCAGTAATAAATAATATTAAGTTTAGGTATATATACCTAACTTCCGGATGTTCTTTTTGTTGGTTTTTTGTGTGTAAGTTTTAGATCATCCAATACTAAAACCCTGCCAAGTTTCATAGACTGAGGATTTAATGCGGGGGTCTCCATACAACTGACCGCCCCATTGCCTAGACTATTAAGCGTTATTTAGATATGTCTTCTAAGAATGTATATCTTGAACGCAGGTCGCACGGTGAGCGAAAGAGAGGTTCGCCGCGCGACCGCCATATACCCCTCCGCTGCAATGATGAACCATTCCTGCGACCCTAACATCATTAACACGTGAGTGCATATGTACTGAAACTGCTTACATTAACAACTAGGATGCCACCTTACACCGTCAGGCTGACCTTGGAAATATCACAAACGTGGCATAGTACTTTATCTAAGGTACAGGTAGACATGCTAACTTTTATATCGATTTATTTAGTCCAGTGTATATGCGTCACCATACAAACCCAGATGCTGCCGCTATAATTCTGTACAGATCTCGAATTAAACTAAAAGATTTATAAAGATAGTTCTAAAAGTCCTTTTCATAATGTCCCTGCGTAAAAGAATATTACTACTTATAATTTAAATGATAGGAATTTTATGTAAACAGTCTAAAAACTGACGCTATTCATCGGGCCCTTCACTAGATATCACCTTTCAAAACGTAATAAACTTACAAACTAGAAATAATTATTAGCGATTATTAGATCGTCACATTGATTGATAATAAATATATGAAGGCGTAATTGCTGTTCTATTCTTCCCCTTCATAATATTTATTAGCAATCAACGTGACGATCTAATAATTGCTAATAATTATTTGTAGTCAGTTTTTATACTGTTTACATAGGACCTGCGCATACTTTAATCCTATACATAATCAGCCTTCCTTCCTAGTTATAGTTCATTTTTGGTAACCACAACATGTCTTTGAACGGCCATATCTAGTGAAAGGCCCATCAGCATGCGGGCAGACCTTCACTATCGTCATCAGTGGAAGCTCTACATCCACCTAATACTGAACCAGCCTTCCTGGGCCCTGGCGATACTTACCAAAATTGCAAAACTTAGTCTATTATAGACCTACGAATTAAGAAAAGTTTCTACAACAGACAGGTTCTACAACAGTCGGCTAATAATCCGTTGTTCGTGCGATCTAGCGGCAGAAAAGTTTAGAGATCGTTGTACAACCGACAGGTTCTACAACAGTCGGCTAATAATCCGTTGTTCGCGCGAGCTAACGGCGGGTTCTGAAGTGCTCAACTGCTACGGGCCTCACCGAGCGCGAGAGCCGACTGCGCAGCGGCGCTCGCAACTGCGCGCGCAGTATATGTTCACGTGCGACTGCAGTGCGTGCACCGACAGCGACAGGAAGGACTTTGTGGTAACAAGTCATTATTAATAAAATTAAAAAACACGACTGCCCTGCCAAAAATAGAACTAAAAAGTTAAAAATCTAAATTAATCTAGTTAATTATGAATCTTATTCACATTTTTATTAAATGATTTTACGAATGATTGGATATTGAACTATTGACCTTGGATATTTTATATATTTTTGGAATCTACTCATCATTTTCTAGATGATGATTATATAATTAATCTTATTTTCGAATATTTTTTTTCAAATTTAGTCTTTAATGCGGGATCTTGGTCACCCCATCAATTTCTTTTTAAATTTTACTAGCCTATCATTCATTTATCAAAATCGGTTCAGGCGTATACAAGTTATGGTAGAATATACAAACTCACATACATACATACATACATACATACACACATACATACATACATACATACATAAATACATACATGCATACATACATACATACATACATACATACATGAACCCTGATAACAATATACTCCTTTTTTAGGCAGTCGTATAAGAAAACGAGTGTGCTTTAGACCACACGACTGAAGTAAAACTGGCTATGAGAGAAAGAAAATGTGTGCTCGCACATCTCTCTTGTCCCTAAAGTAATATACGAAACGTAACTCTTTCTCTCTCTTTCTATCTTCACTAACTTACATCTCCCACTCATATCCGTTAGCCTCGCCCGATCATACTTTTAGTAACGCTTTCGTCACGCATTCACCAGCTTAATCCCCAAGTCAAGCGTGCGTAAAGAAGTTTTACTTCAGAAAACTGTTGTTGATATGTAGTAGCGGGCTATGATGTGGTTAACTGCTATGGGCTGCACCGAGTGTGCAAGCCAACTTTGCAGAGACGTTCGCAACGTCGACGCGTACTAATGCAGTGGAAGTCAGCGACAAGACTTTGTGGTTAGCTGCTTTATCTTACAGATTTCACACTCACGATCAAATGACATGACCAGCTTCTGCCCTCCGATTCGAGACAATGTGCAGGATTTCTGTTTTGACAGTTTGGTTTAAAAATTAAAACCGAGATTATTATGGATTTATTATTCCGAATAAAGTCAAGGTTAAAATTTCAAAAAAAAATCAATACGTTTGTTGTTTAAATCTTCAGCATCAGCTTTCATCTTTTAGGCACTACTCCATTTTGACGTTCCATTTTATTCATGCGTAATAGTAATTTTGTAATCCTACATGAATACCATTTAAGTACCTAACATACTGTTTCCTTTTCATAATATAAGTCATTATGAAAAGGAAACCGTATAATTGACCGATTTCGTTCAAAATCGATAGTAAGGGCTCCCTGGGATATCAATTCAGGAAACTGTTACCAACATTTAAATCAGCGCCATTTAGAAATTCTTTGTTATTGTAGCGATTTCGTTCAAAATAGATATTTAGGACCTTCCGAGATTAAAAATGGATGGGATAAACATGAAACTGGTACCAAAATTTTCAAAAATCAGCGCCATTTTGAATTTCTTCTAACCACATCCCGTGAGCTGCTTTAGCAGCTCGCGCACAGGGCGAAATACTAGTACGTAGGTACATATATGTCACCGTAAGATTGTAAAAACCGTTAGATTATAATCTTACTCGATAAATTGCAAACTATCAAAATAATACAATTCAACGCATTATTTTTCGGTAGATTGTAATCTGTTAGGTATATTAACCCAATCATATGTCAAACGTATGTTTCGACCTGTTTAAGAAGTTCATAGATGCCTGCGCGTCAAAAAGCATGTGTGAACTCCTTAAAAAGCTCGAGTTGCACGTTATGAACTTTCATAACTGAAACAATTGGCTTACATAATTGGGCCTCTGATTATTTATGTCGAACCCTAACCTAGCCTACAAGAAACAGACAATAAAACGTAAATAAAATAAATATTTCAAAAATTGACATTCGGTACATTGAACGGTTCACAATCTGTCGACAGTTTACAATTTCGCGAGTTAGATTCAGTGGCGTGCAGTTCATAGAGGCACAAAAGCACTGCTTACCCAAATGGAAATACGTCAATGCTAATTTTTCATCAAAACAGCTAGTAAATAGGTATTTTGACTAACTAATGCCTATCCCAGCTTCAAACGCTGCGCACGCCACTGGTTAGATTGTAATCTAACGGTTTTTACAATCTTACCGTGACATATATATCGATGGTATGATGAGTGGTCGGTGTGCAGTTGCTGTTCAGCGCGTACGCGTGCCAGTCATGTAAGGGGCCGGTGTCATGGGCTGCGCGCCGGCCGCGTTGCCACCAGTGCAGCGCGGACTTCCACCCGGAGCGCGCGCTCGCGCTGATCGACCGCGCCGAGGAGCTCGCCACGCAAGGTGCACTCAATACTACGTTCATGTAAGGGGCCGGTGTCATGGGCTGCGCGCCGGCCGCGTTGCCACCAGTGCAGCGCGGACTTCCACCCGGAGCGCGCGCTCGCGCTGATCGACCGCGCCGAGGAGCTCGCCACGCAAGGTGCACTCAATACTACGTTCATGTAAGGGGCCGGTGTCATGGGCTGCGCGCCGGCCGCGTTGCCACCAGTGCAGCGCGGACTTCCACCCGGAGCGCGCGCTCGCGCTGATCGACCGCGCCGAGGAGCTCGCCACGCAAGGTGCACTCAATACTACGTTCATGTAAGGGGCCGGTGTCATGGGCTGCGCGCCGGCCGCGTTGCCACCAGTGCAGCGCGGACTTCCACCCGGAGCGCGCGCTCGCGCTGATCGACCGCGCCGAGGAGCTCGCCACGCAAGGTGCACTCAATACTACGTTCATGTAAGGGGCCGGTGTCATGGGCTGCGCGCCGGCCGCGTTGCCACCAGTGCAGCGCGGACTTCCACCCGGAGCGCGCGCTCGCGCTGATCGACCGCGCCGAGGAGCTCGCCACGCAAGGTGCACTCAATACTACGTTCATGTAAGGGGCCGGTGTCATGGGCTGCGCGCCGGCCGCGTTGCCACCAGTGCAGCGCGGACTTCCACCCGGAGCGCGCGCTCGCGCTGATCGACCGCGCCGAGGAGCTCGCCACGCAAGGTGCACTCAATACTACGTTCATGTAAGGGGCCGGTGTCATGGGCTGCGCGCCGGCCGCGTTGCCACCAGTGCAGCGCGGACTTCCACCCGGAGCGCGCGCTCGCGCTGATCGACCGCGCCGAGGAGCTCGCCACGCAAGGTGCACTCAATACTACGTTCATGTAAGGGGCCGGTGTCATGGGCTGCGCGCCGGCCGCGTTGCCACCAGTGCAGCGCGGACTTCCACCCGGAGCGCGCGCTCGCGCTGATCGACCGCGCCGAGGAGCTCGCCACGCAAGGTGCACTCAATACTACGTTCATGTAAGGGGCCGGTGTCATGGGCTGCGCGCCGGCCGCGTTGCCACCAGTGCAGCGCGGACTTCCACCCGGAGCGCGCGCTCGCGCTGATCGACCGCGCCGAGGAGCTCGCCACGCAAGGTGCACTCAATACTACGTTCATGTAAGGGGCCGGTGTCATGGGCTGCGCGCCGGCCGCGTTGCCACCAGTGCAGCGCGGACTTCCACCCGGAGCGCGCGCTCGCGCTGATCGACCGCGCCGAGGAGCTCGCCACGCAAGGTGCACTCAATACTACGTTCATGTAAGGGGCCGGTGTCATGGGCTGCGCGCCGGCCGCGTTGCCACCAGTGCAGCGCGGACTTCCACCCGGAGCGCGCGCTCGCGCTGATCGACCGCGCCGAGGAGCTCGCCACGCAAGGTGCACTCAATACTACGTTCATGTAAGGGGCCGGTGTCATGGGCTGCGCGCCGGCCGCGTTGCCACCAGTGCAGCGCGGACTTCCACCCGGAGCGCGCGCTCGCGCTGATCGACCGCGCCGAGGAGCTCGCCACGCAAGGTGCACTCAATACTACGTTCATGTAAGGGGCCGGTGTCATGGGCTGCGCGCCGGCCGCGTTGCCACCAGTGCAGCGCGGACTTCCACCCGGAGCGCGCGCTCGCGCTGATCGACCGCGCCGAGGAGCTCGCCACGCAAGGTGCACTCAATACTACGTTCATGTAAGGGGCCGGTGTCATGGGCTGCGCGCCGGCCGCGTTGCCACCAGTGCAGCGCGGACTTCCACCCGGAGCGCGCGCTCGCGCTGATCGACCGCGCCGAGGAGCTCGCCACGCAAGGTGCACTCAATACTACGTTCATGTAAGGGGCCGGTGTCATGGGCTGCGCGCCGGCCGCGTTGCCACCAGTGCAGCGCGGACTTCCACCCGGAGCGCGCGCTCGCGCTGATCGACCGCGCCGAGGAGCTCGCCACGCAAGGTGCACTCAATACTACGTTCATGTAAGGGGCCGGTGTCATGGGCTGCGCGCCGGCCGCGTTGCCACCAGTGCAGCGCGGACTTCCACCCGGAGCGCGCGCTCGCGCTGATCGACCGCGCCGAGGAGCTCGCCACGCAAGGTGCACTCAATACTACGTTCATGTAAGGGGCCGGTGTCATGGGCTGCGCGCCGGCCGCGTTGCCACCAGTGCAGCGCGGACTTCCACCCGGAGCGCGCGCTCGCGCTGATCGACCGCGCCGAGGAGCTCGCCACGCAAGGTGCACTCAATACTACGTTCATGTAAGGGGCCGGTGTCATGGGCTGCGCGCCGGCCGCGTTGCCACCAGTGCAGCGCGGACTTCCACCCGGAGCGCGCGCTCGCGCTGATCGACCGCGCCGAGGAGCTCGCCACGCAAGGTGCACTCAATACTACGTTCATGTAAGGGGCCGGTGTCATGGGCTGCGCGCCGGCCGCGTTGCCACCAGTGCAGCGCGGACTTCCACCCGGAGCGCGCGCTCGCGCTGATCGACCGCGCCGAGGAGCTCGCCACGCAAGGTGCACTCCACTATCCACTACAGCCCATTTACGTCTCACTGCTGGGCACAGGCCTCCACTCTCGTAGGAGAGAGGGAATTAGAGCTTAGACCCACCACGCTGCTCCAATGCTGGGCTGACAATACTACGTTAATGTTCGACGACCTCCGTGGCGCAGTGTTGAGCGCTGTTGCTTCAACGAGCGGAGGTCCCGAGATCGATCCCCGGCAGGGTTTGGAAATTTATAATTTCTGAATTTTACCTGGTCTGGCCTGGTGGGAGGCTTCGGCCGTGGCTTACCACCCTACCGGTAAAAGACGTGCCGCCAAGCGATTTAGCGTTCCGCTACGATGCTGTGTAGAAACCGAATAGGGGTATGGGTTTAATATAACTGCCATGCCCCTAACAGGTTAGCCCGCCACCATCTTAGGCTACATCTTCAATTACCATCAGGTGAGATCGCAGTCAAGGGCTAACTTGTAGTAGATAAAAAAAAAATGTCCAGCCCTCGTTGACTGCCTCATTGATCTAGTCACTAGCATGTTACACTGCGGCCGACGAGGTCCCGGGTCGGGCCATAACAATTATAAGGTTTTCCTAACAAGGAATTCTCAGTACTACTTGCCCGTGTCTCGGAGAGCATGTTAAGCCGTCGGTCCTGTCTGATCTCTCTCCGGTCATGTCGGATTATCGGTCCCATCGGGGTAAGAGAGTAAAGGAACAGAGTGCACCTGTTTACGCGCACACACCATAATATCTCCCGCGCAGATAGCTAATCTTTCCGGAGATAGGCAGCCGTGACCGAAATTCGGTCGGTGAAAACTTCTTTAGATAGATTCTTTATATAGATAGTGTTTTGGTAAGGGGTAAAAATGAAAGTAGGGGGTAAACGCGAGACCGACACAATTCTTCTTAAGACAAAAGGTCTTAAGTAGTACATTCGTCATTTAACTTTAATGCCTTTGTTATTACTGTCCAGCTCTGAAATTCGAAGCCTTTGTGTCTTCGGACTATGTGCCTCGCCTATTGCCACTTCAGCTTCACAAATCTCAAGCTGATGAACTTCGACGTCGACGTTCCTTTAGTTCTTCTACGGACCTCCTCATTACTGATTTGTTTGTGAAAAGAAAACCCGTGCTTACCTCTCTCCGTCATAGCCCCCCTGAGTAATTGTTATTACTGTGTTGGATATGTCACCGTAACATTGTAAAAACCGTTAGATTATAATCTAACCCGTGAAATTGCAAACTGTCGAAAGCATTATTTTTAACGCATTATTTTTCGGTAATTGTTAGGTATATTAACCCGATAGAACCTACCACTACCTGTTTATTTATGTCGAACCCTAACCTAACCTACAAGAAACAGACAAGAAAATGTAAATACAATGAATATTTCAAAAATCGACACTCAGAACATTGAACGGTTCACAATCTTTCGACAGTTTACAATTTCGCGAGTTAGATTATAATCTAACGGTTTTTACAATCTTACGCTGACAGATACACCTGATACTGGACATTATCGAGCGTTATGAATGGAATATTTAGCGCTGTCATTTTAGTTTGGGGATAGTGAACAACAAAAACAGCCACAATGTTGTCTCGGGTTCTTCTTGCCTATCAATAAAATTGAAAATATGCTGCAGCGGAGCAAACGGCGAGCCTTGAAGAGCGCTGCGAGAAAATGCACGCGTCATATCGCCTGAAACAGCAAGTGTGGCACCGGCATCATTCCTCACTGCGCGTGGCGGCCGATAGGCTAGCACGCCTTTACGCGGACCTCGGTTCGTTTACATTTGGTTCTATATCTAAAACATTGTCCAGATTGGGCGAATTAGCCGCGAAAACGTACGCGCGTTGCCGAGGTACGCCGCCGATTCATCGCGTCCACAACCATCGCACGTAAATCGTGTGCCCTTGCAATAGACTGAAGGCTCACAAAAAAAAGAAGTTTCTCCAAATAACTCCTTCCTACGTGCGGGACAATTCGCGGCGAATTCCCTCCATCTGAACAAGGTCTAATATCATCATTGTAATATCCCCCGTCTAACTATATACACTTTATTATACACTAGCATATTACAATACTGTAAATTAATTAATGATATATATACTTATACATATAAATGTGCACTACACAGACATACAGCTTGGACGCTGTCCGAGGTAAGACTGAGCTGTCAACAGAATAACAGCCGTATTTATACACAATGTCTTACTCGCCTACCCTCCAGTATACTACAATCATCAAACCATCCTCGCCGGCGCAATGATGAGCACGAGTATGCTCCCAAAATGATAAAGACTCAAACCATATACCAACAAGCTGATCACTGGCACTTCACACACCTTTGGAGTACTCTGAGACATGCAGATTTCCCCCACGATGTTTTCCTTCACCGTCAATACAAGTGATGTTTGCTTAAAACACAATAAACTCTCAAAAAATTAGAAGTGTCGCATCTTTACTCTGATTGAGATGGAACTTGTGTAATGTATTGTTGTGTAACACGTATAGAATAAATAGATCATTTTGAAATTCCGGAATCATGGTGTTTGCGTACTGTCACAGCCTCGCATACTTCATTGTTGAACGTCGTGACCTTGGCAGAGACTCATCACGTACTAGTAGGGGTTTTTGGTGTATTTATGCTTTAAATACGAATAAATAATTCACTGGCCAATTCATTAATGTGAGCGCTGTTACATTCAACAGGTGAATTCAGCAAAAGTATGGAGCTGATCAAACAAAACATCCAGAGCTTAGAATACCAGTTTGGATCCTTTAGTGTAGAGGTAAATCTTAGTATATTTAACACTTACTGACAATTGAAAATCCACCCTCGGAAGAAAGCTGAAATATTGCATCCCTTTTCATTTCATGTACACAAGGAATAAAGTACGCCACAAAGTACAAACGTACAGTTTTAACTGTTAAATCGTAACGTTTTTGAATTCTGAAACAAATTTTGTAACAAAAAATTTTTATCAGATATAGATGTACTATGTTTTTTATTATAATCCGGGTTATATGTTACCTAATTATGTGGTTAAAACTGAGAACTGTACACTGATAGTTAAAACTTGTTTGTAGAGTAAACCAAAAAAGCCGCAGGCGGTCGCTAGTAAAATCTTATTAAACTCTTAGTAAATCAAGGCCCACTTGCACAAGGACTCTTAAATTGATTTAGTTAATTTTTTTAATGCTATCACTTTTTCCCAACCCCAATATGCTCTTGCCAAAAAGTGACAAAATGTAATTAAATCAGTTTAGATATAGTTGAAATGTAGCACAATAAGAGAAAATCAATTAGTCCGGAATCAAAGCAATCAACGAAAAATCGACAATGTCGCGGGCAAAGCCAGTTTGTACCAACAACAAATTAATCGGTCCTTCAATACTTTGCAGGTGGCACATGAGCTTAGAAAATTATCTGACGTCATGTTAGAGAGAATACTCAACACTCCACAGCATTTGGAACACAGGTATGCTCTTATAGTCGCCTATTTTTCTCTTAACGTTCACTGCGAATAATTAGTGATAAACTTTGACAGCAAATAATCGCGGTCGAAAAGTTTTATTTTAATTTTATCCACTACAAGTTAGCCCTCGATTGCGATCTCGCCTGATGGTAAGTGACGTTACAGTCTAAGATGGTAGCCGGCTAACCTGTTAGGCGCATGGCAGTTATATTAAACCCTTTTCGGTTTCTACACGGCATCGTACCGTAGCTAGCCACGGCCGTAGCCTCCAACCAGGACAGTCCTTCCTACCGAATTTCGGCCACGGCGGCCAATCTCTTCAGAGATTACACATCTATGCGGGATATAATGCACAAGTGTGCATAAACACAGGTGCACTCATCCCTTACTTTTTCAGCTTTCAGAGGCCTGTTTATTTTGGCCCGATCCGGGAATCGAATCGAGGACTTGGTTTCTCGCAGTCCGACATACGACCCATGAGTCGTTTGTCCACCGCAAGCGATAACGACCACCGATATTTTGGCTTAATCGGTGGTACCGCTAGATCAAGCGGACTATTTCTTATTTCAGAAAACGTGTCTGGATTTGCTTACGATTATGGATATCGTCTATTCGTCAGACTGGCCTGTCGGTCAGGTGGACAAACTTCTTAAACCTGACCACCGACATAACGGTTGTTGTTATCGGTTGCGGTAGAGAAACCCTAAGTGCCCTACCTGATTGTTTATGTCGAACCCTAACCTAACCTACCAGAAACAGACAAGAAACCGTAAATGCAATGAATATTTCAAAAATTGACACTCAGAACATTAAACAGTTCACAATCTTTCGACAGTTTACAATTTCGCGAGTTAGATTATAATCTAACGGTTTTTACAATCTTACAGTGACAGATATATATTATTAACTAGCTAATGCTAGTAAGATTTTTTTAATTACCATCGGAACTCCTTAATATTCCTGGATAACAAGTGAAATTAATTTAAAGAATTAAAAAATACGACTGCCCTGCCATGTTATTTTTGGAGTTTACCTCCTTAAGAAGCGATTTGCATATATAGTCTTTGGAATCTTATTCACATTTTTTATTAAATGACATTTTTTTGTGAATCACTAAATCTTAAACTATAGTGTTATATATTTTTGGAATCTACTCATCATTTTCTAGATGATGATTACATAGTTAATCTTATTTTCTATATTTTTTTTCAATTTTGGTCTTTAATGCGGGACCATGGTCACACCATCAATTTTTTTTTAATTTTATTAGCCTATGTCACACGGAATAAGCTAGGGATTCTAACGATACCTCATTTATCAAAATCGGTTCAGGCGTATAGAAGTTATAGTGGAATATACAAACTCACATACATACATGAACCCTGAAAACAATATACTCCTTTTCCTAGCCTAATATCAATCTCAACTATACCTACCCATGCAAAAAATCACGTCGATCCGTTTGTAGAAGTGATTGTAGGGCAAACCAGCAAACAAAAACACTGTCGCATTCATAACATTAGTATGATACAGGGAATGGTGCCTGGAGGCCCATAAGATAATAAAGAAGGCGGTCCAGTTGATGGAGCTGAACTACGGCAGTTGGGAGGGGCTGGTCGCGCGGCTGAGGGAGCAGGAGGCGTCCGTGGCGGCGCTGCTCGCCGAGAGCCGCACGCCCGACGCCGCGGACTGCATCCACCACAACCTGCATTACAACCTTAAAATATAAACCTTAAAACAAAGGCGTTAAAGTTTAATTACGAATGTACTATATCAGGAAGAATGGTGTCGCGAGGTGTCACGTCACGGTCACACGTCACTTTTAAATGTAAACCTTAAAACAAAGGCATTAAAGTTTAATTACGATTGTACTATATTAAGAAGAATGGTGTCGCGAGGTGTCACGTCACGGTCACACGTCACTTTTAAATGTAAACCTTAAAACAAATGCGTTAAAGTTTAATTACGAATGTACTATATCAGGAAGAATGGTGTCGCGAGGTGTCACGTCACGGTCACACGTCACTTTTAAGTGTAAACCTTAAAACGAAGGCATTAAAGTTTAATTACGAATGTACTATATCAGGAAGAATGGTGTCGCGAGGTGTCACGTCACGGTCACACGTCACTTTAAAATGTAAACCTTAAAACAAATGCATTAAAGTTTAATTACGAATGTACTATATCAGGAAGAATGGTGTCGCGAGGTGTCACGTCACGGTCTCACGTCACTTTTAAATATAAACCTTAAAACAAATGCATTAAAGTTTAATTACGAATGTACTATATTAAGAAGAATGGTGTCACGAGGTGTCACGTCACGGTCACACGTCACTTTTAAATGCAAACCTTATAACAAAGGCATTAACTTACTAGTACTACTTAAGAACTTTTATCTTAAGAAGAACGGTCGGTCTCGCGTTTCCGCATTTTTCTATACCAAAAAGTGCTCAACACGCCTAAAGAAGTTTTCACTTCAAAAAGAGGCCCTAGACTTACGTTCGCTAGGCTCAATAAATAGAGGATTAATAAATCGCTAGATTAATAAATAGAGGGTCTTTCAAAATACCTTTACATCTCTCATATTCGGTAAGTAGGTCCTTATTACCCCCAAATGGGGCTTGTAGGTGACCAATTAGCGCTCTAGGGTATTAATGTAGCTAGAAAAGCCGTAGGGTGGTAAGTAATTAAAAAAAACTCTTCACTCTTTCAAAAAGTTCGCGTACATCTAACCATCAATCTGGCAATATACATCATGCATTAAGCCCAATGACAAAAGAGGTCGCTTCGCTATTCAGCCTTGTCTTCATATGAGTATAAAAGTCATCAATTTAAAATATCGAACGGCGAAACTCAATTGCGTTCTTGAAAAAGGCGGTAATAGAAAACTTTTACTTTAAATATTTTTTGCTTTTGGGATTATTTAATAATTACGTGCTAATTAGGAAATAAACATGAGTTCTGCAAGTGATGAAGATATAAGCTGCACTCCCGATTCAATAAAAATGGAAGTTGAAGCAGCAATTAACAACATTTTGCCTGAAAGTTCTAAAGAGAGATATTTGAAAACTTACGACGAGTTCATGAAGTGGTGAAAAGAAAATGTTTTATTCTTGTAATGCCGGTTTTTTCTACTTACCTCACAATCGAGATGTAAAGCAGAGTAGTTAGCTCGGGTGTAAGCATCAATTGTTAGCTCGGGTGTATTGATGCCTTACAGCCCTTGGCTACTAATCTACTAAAAATTCACATCCTCGGTTAGTTTTAAGTTTGATAACCATTTTAAAATATAGATTTTTAAAAAAAAGTGCGTTGAAATTTGATGACGTCACAACTGTGAATTTCATACTTCCATACTAGAAGTGCGCTTTTAAGTTTGCTAAAGAGTTGCTGATTTGATTGAGTTGTCATCATCCCTATTCACTGCCTGAAGCACTCCACGCACTCCCAAGCACGCCCACGTCAGACAATCGGTGACCGACTTTTTGTGTCGGCAGAAATTAAACATACAGATTGAAATATTGAAATGCACACGTTTTTAATTACAACGACAAAGGTCAGTCAAAATCGAAATCGGTGCATCCTAAAACACGATTGTCGGTAGAAAATGCACTCACTAATATTCGGTGAATTCATGACATGCATTTCCCAAGAAAGCCACCGACAAAGTGATGGACGTGTGCGATAAGACTGTCACAAAATCAGAGATAAAGTCGGCGAAATAATCGGATATATAAAGTTTGACGTGGGCGAAGGCCCTCTAAACGGCCCTATTGTGTAACGAAATTTGTTTCAAATGCAGAAATATTATCGATAAAGCAACGAATTATATAGGAACCATTCAACCAAATGAGCTAATTCTGCTCAGTTGTGCAATATATGTATTGTTAAAGTTATTGAGAAGCATAAATAATGTAATGCATGGCCTTTAACAATTTACGAAATAATAATAATGTATTTAGGATAGTTAATTATTTGGAATATGATTACCATTATATAGAATATATATTTTTAGTAAGTTTGCATACTATGCGCTATCCCCGCTAAAATATCTCTCCTCCCAAGCTCCGGGCCTACATTCCATCAGGGACTTGCCATCAAAAATTCCGGATGACAGGAAAATTGGGAGGTACCCATGGCCCCATTGGTTTGACCCATTTATCCATTCACTGGGGCACTGTTTTACGCATTCGTATTATTTTAGGTAGGTAAATACTACAAGTATAGTCTACAATTACATTTCTCTGGTGTATAAGTCCTAAAAATATTTCTGTATTCATTTTATATGTAAAGAAAAAGCACTTTATCTTTACTGTTTTACACAAGCCTTCGTCTCACTATTTTCATGTATTAAGTTTTAATTATTCACTGAATAAAACATTTGAATCAAAATAGTTTTTAAAATTTAAAGCCCTGATCTCGCTTTCGACGCCATCATGTTAATAGTCTGTCAACTTATCTGACCCGGTGGCCATAATTGGATCTAATTTATAACCCTGCTAGGCTTTTTTTTTAATATATATATGTCACCGTAAGATTGTAAAAACCGTTAGATTTAACTGTCGAAAGATTAGAATTTAACGCATTATTTTCCGGTAGATTGTAATCTGATAGGTATTTAAACCCGATAAAAGCTAAGTGCACTACTTGGTTGTATATGTCGAACCCTAACCTAACCTACAAGAAAGAGACAAGAAAACGTAAATAAAATGAATATTTCAAAAATTGACACTCAGAACATTGAACAGTTTACAATCTTTCGACAGTTTAGAATTTCGCGAGTTAGTTTATAATCTAACGGTTTTTACAATCTTACGGTGACATATGTATTACAAAGCGACTAGCGACCCTGTCGACGGGTCAGATATGTTAGACGGACTATAAATTATTTTAGTTCAACCAGTCGAACCTTTCAAATTCACATTTTTGCTAATAACGTAGTTTAACTCGTATTATTAGTATTCGTCAGAGTCTAAACTCTAAATATATAAAAGGAAAAGGTGAGTGACTAACGGATCTATCAACGCCCAGCTCAACCATTGGACGAATCGAGCATGCAGATAGCTAATATAAGTAGACATCCGCTAAGAAAGGATTTTTGAAAATCAACCCCTAAGGGCTAACCCCTTAAATAGGGGTTTCAAAGTGTAGTCCACGCGGACGAAGTCGCGGGCATAAGCTAGTCTATATCTATACTAATATTATGAAGAGGTCAAATTTGTGAACAACCTCACAAGCGGACGAAGTCGCGGGCATCTGCTAGTATAAATATGTAAAATTTTACTGTTACTGCACATGTGCCAAAACAATTAAATTTAATTATTATTAATATAAGTAACCAAATTTTTAATAACAGGTTTTCCGAACGTTTCAATTCGCACGTGTAGCATAAGTTTCCCATTTTGTTGATGATGCAGTATAAAATGGTAGCGGGCTAACCTGCTAAAAGTATGGTACGTGGTATGTGGTATATTTACACATTTAACCCTTATATTTATTTATAAATAAAAACGATAAAATATACATGACGATTTCAACGTCTCTTTATTCTATATTAAACCATTACCATAATCGATATAATTTAGTACTATGATATAATAAGCAGAAAACCCGCAGAGGAAGTGATCGATTACAATATATCACATTGAGTGCACTTGAGAACAATGATCTTCCGAACTATAATTAGGTGTAATTTGGCCGAAAAGAAAATCAACATTATGTATGTTTACCGTTTAATTATTATTAAGCTAGTGGGCTCTTTCAGTGGCAACATTCAATTATTAAATAGTACAAACAATAATGTTCCAGAGTAATAACTTATATGTTCAAGCATTTCCTACTTAAGTGTTGCGAGAATTTAGAGCGCGCTCTATGCAAACAAATTTGATTTTAACAAATTCAAAGTCAATTAATTCAGGCGTCTTTTACATAAGATTTCATCGATTGTAAATAATGTTATACATACATGTTTGTACCCGACCGAACTTTCGGTTTCGGCCTAGTTTCGTTAAAAAACGGGTTTCGGCTGCCATTCGGCCGTAACTGAAACTACATTCGGGGGGTTTCGGGGTGGCATTTTGCTGCGACCGCACTCACTCGTGAGAGGTGTCATGACTTGCATGTAAGAACAAAATAAAGACTGAATGGAAATGTAAATATATCGAAGTTTCGGTTTCGGCTGTAAAATCTAGTTTCGGTCGGACACTAGTTTATAGGTATAATAATAATATGAGATTAATATTCCAATGAAAATTAAACTTCAATGATATAGAACACGCTCGGGAGCGCGTAAGGGAGACTAGTCATCACATTTTTCAACAAATTCGACTACAAAATACATAAAGAATCAACACTATTCATATTGCCACTAAGACAACTGGGTGTATAAGATATTAATTGAATCTAGTAAATAATTAGTCTAGTCTACTGAGGTACTATTACTTGCTAATTAACTACGTTAAAATACGAGTTCCGAAGTGACTCCATTGTTGTTGAAGAGTGGTCAAAGAGAAGTGGGACTAGCTTTTTCAACAAATTGGACTACAAAATACAAAAAGTATCAACACTTAATATTGCCACTGAGACTACTGGGTGTATAATATATTAATTAATTGAATCTAGTAAATAGTTAGTATAGTCTACAGAAGCACTATTACTTCCTAATTAACTACCTACGTTATGAAATGACTACATTGTTGTAGAAGCGTGGTCGATTTCTGGGGGCTGCATTAATTTATAAGAACTACCTAATTCTAACAATTTGCATCTCATTCATAAGTGTAAAAAGACAGTTACTTTATGTGAATATACATTTACCACCTGAACAGATAAGTCATTCACTGCAAACATATAACATAGTAAAACTAAATAACTTTACATTAATACATACTATAGAAGTTACATAATGCTAATAATACATTTCGGACCCACTTCACCACTGCCATACGTACTGTGGTGGTATGGTGGTTATAACTATAAAATGATACCAATTCCGGGAATATAGATGTGAAAGCAACAAAAGAACTGAAAATGGAAATAAGCCAAAATACCATGCCCCCAATGTATGCTGTGTGGGTCCATAATGTTTTAATGCAAAAATGACCTTCACAGGCTTACTAATGACCTTATGTAACATTGACATGCATTCTCGTAGTACATCTTTAAATATATATTTATAATATATCCATACTAATCTTATTAATGCGAAAGTGTGCCTCTCTGTCTGCTACGCTTTAACAGCCCACAAGATAAATGGATTTTGCTGAAATTTGATATAAGGGTAGTTTGTATCCCGGGGAAGGATATAGGCTACTCAGAAAATTAAGGAGTTCCCGCGGGAATTGAAAAAACTTAATCCACGCGGACGAAGTCGCAGGCATCATCTAGTATATATATATATATACGTATAAGTACATTGTACATATATATCGTATCGTATATATTTAAATTGTATATAATAAACTGTGACTGCATGATATGTATCCTCTGTGCATTAAAATATATCAAAAATTTTAATCGACCAAACAATGTTATTGGTTGACAAAATATTAACGTTGTGGTCTGTCACAACTGTCATAGTGATTTGCTGTAAAATTATTCGGAAAGCCAAATATATTATACACGAGTCGCATTATCAGATCATTATATTAGTTGCAAATCAAGTGTTGATAACCGAAATTTTTTATACTGACCAAATTATTTTACTGCAAATTTTTTTGCTAACCAAGTAGAAATAGCAAATCCTAATCACTCCCATAATAAATGGATTTGAATGCAACTCAGCATACTTATAATAGCTAATACTCTGGGTTAACATAAATTTATTTTAAAATTATTTAACAGTGGAACCATTTGTATTTGACCATCTTGATGGACCCACTAATAGTACCAACAGTACAAAACGTTTTTTAGGATAGGGTATAATTTCTGTTATTGTTACTCAATAATTAGCGTCTAATCTGAACTGACTCTGATAAAATTACAAAATAAATACTTTCAGGTCAGCCTGTCGGTCGGTCGGTTGTCAGGTTGGGATCGGTCCCAATCCAATTTAGGGAAGGTCTGATGACCTAATCGAGATTTTTTGCCACAAGCAAACCCACCCGTGCGAAACCGGGGCGAGTCATCTAGTTATAAATAATTAATGATTTGACGTGCATTACTTAGATTCATCTTATTTTGGTCTATGAGAATGGTCATGCAATGTGAGAATACGAGTAAAGTGCTGCACGAATAATAGTAGTTTGTGATATAAGAGCGGTAAATAGGTTTTTACATACGAGTTGACTAATGTCAGCCCGTGACGCCAGTCGAGGGCTGATCACCGTCACGAGTTTGTTAAACCCTTAACGCCCTGTATCACACAATATTTT
This sequence comes from Erebia palarica, assembly GCA_964035005.1. Taxonomy (NCBI): domain Eukaryota; kingdom Metazoa; phylum Arthropoda; class Insecta; order Lepidoptera; family Nymphalidae; genus Erebia; species Erebia palarica. The sequence continues at coordinate 28,229,192 of OZ035986.1, forward strand.
TCAATACATTTGTGAGAAAACTTGAAAATAAAACTTGAGTAGGTACTCACTAGAAAATGGCTTCTCACGCCTGTACTTATTTCGAGACTTTTGGCGGCTATTTATAGCGCGATTTATTTCTCACATGTAAAATACCTAATTGTTGATTTAATTTTATTATTCCACGTTACTTAAACCACTTATAGTATTAATAATTTATAAGAAAAACTCATACGAAAAACTCATTGAAACTTTTAAAAATAGCGTGCACAGATTAAAGATTTAGTATCTAATTTTTTGCACGAGGGCAGTAAATTCTGCAAAAAAAAATAGCACGAGGGCATTAAATTTAACTTACAAGCCCTGTTTACTGCCTCTGTAAGTGCATTTTTCGAACAAGTGTATTGAAAAATACTGTGCAATTACATAATGCTGCCACGCTCATTATATACGCAGTAATATGATGACCAAAAAGGTGCGCGTGATTTTTTCTGAATCCTTCAACTAGTGAGCGCGGCAGAATAAATAAAAACACTCTAATTTTGATAATGTAGGTATAATATTTATATAATCTGACCAATTGATGAAAATTTTATGTGTATATATAAATACATAGCATCTTCTATATATATATATATATTTATGGATAGGAAATAAGTTTGAAATGTGAAATGAAAACAATATGCCTTATGATTTACTTGTATATATATATATATTTATTTCCTATCCATAACTTGTAAAATGCCCTATCTATTACGAATAGGATATATATTTGTAACAATAGTTTTGACATTATTAAATCTATACTAATATTATGAATGCGAAAGTTTGGATTGATGGATGTTTGTTACTCAATCACGGCCGAACGGCTGAACGGCTGAACGGATCTGGATGAAATTTGGCACAGAGATAGATGTCTAGGAATAACACAGGCTACTCTTTGTCCCAGAAAATCAAAGAGTTCCCACGGGAAATAAAAAACCTCAATCCACGCGGACGAAGTCGCGGGCATCAGCTAGTTTACCTTAAAAATATGATTGGTTCTTTAAGGCTCGCGCACAGAGACGCAGGGCGCGCTGATTTGCTATCCTGTGCAATAAGTACATTTTGTGTGAATCAGATGGGTGCTGCAGACCGGTGCGGCTAAAGTGTGCGCGAGCCTCAAGAATACATTAAACGTGTAAAGTCTGTCAGATGTCTACATGATATAAAATACACTTCATAAAAGAAGATGATTTACTGGTTGTGAAGCGCCTACAAAATGTTTTAGTCTATAAACAATCTAAAACACTATGGTAACTAATTAATTAATGCATGTATGGAGAAGTTGCAACACAAATTTTTGTATGATTTAATTATTTAGTAAAGTATACAGTATGTCATAGTATATTCCTTCAATAACGACTCCAATGTTCGCAATGTGATATCCACAAGGTGCTACTGTCTGATATTCAAACTGTTCTGGTCTGTCTCATGATTCATAAATTAAAACTTTATTTAATTTTATGATTTCTTGGTACCCGGCGTAAAATATTTAATATAATTTTCTGATACAACAGCTTAGACAACATACCACCTGCGATCATAGGTCATATTATTATTAGTAACTTGTTTACGAAAACGAGTTGTATGACGTAATTTGCCATAATAATATCTATTTACTAGCAATCAAAAACGAGATTATATTTTTTGGTTCTTATATCTTAAACTACTGAGCCACTTATTTGTCCCAAACACTGACAAAGACTTCTTTCATTATAATATTATTCACTATTCAACTCTATCACATCAGTTCAACTATACTGTACAAAAAATATTTACAGTTAAATTATAAAGTTATAACTAATTGTTAAAAAAAGTAAGTGATGATTGTTTTAGTTTACATGAATCAAGATTGAGCCTGATTAAAATAAAAAGTCAAAAAATTCAAAACCCCTGGAATACTAACATTTTGATCACAAGAAATTTATGATAGCACATGAAAGAGCTGTTGGCACTTTATTAAAATATATGTTAATGATTAATTTTATTTATGTATAATAATTAAATAATACTAATAACTTAAAATGTTAAAATGTTTTTGTAGTTCATTTTTGTAGGTCATTTTGTTATTGTTACCGGGAATGGTTGATGTTCATAGTTACTATTATAATAGGCAGTTGCAAACACAAGTGTGGCATGACAGCTACAGAATAGAGACCAAGCGGCCTTTTAGATAACAACTAAAACTTAGTTTTATTTAAGTTAATTACGGCTGAAATGCATAGTTTTTTTTAATTTTTTCTTCATTACGCAATCAGCTGTGAAAGCTTTAAGCAGATTTTTGCTGTTTTCATGGCGTGTTCAACCACTGAAGGCTCTGCCTCTAATATGTTTATTTTTCCCTTTAACTTAAGTGGATGAAGTCCCAAATAGAAGCACGTTTATCTTTCCTAGCCCAGGTGCCATCGCAAAGTTTTAAAGGGAGATGCAGAGGTGATTTACTCGACTGTAAGGCTTTATAACGCAAGTAATGCTTCCCTTCGATGATGCAAATAAGTTTACCAATTTGTTTTATAGAGTATCATCCTCAATTTCTTTTAACAAGCAAGTGCTATGAGAGACTTGCAATGTGAACACCTCAATAAATTTTCTTGTATTACAACTTCTGAGTGGTGCTATGGAAATTAGATTCGATGATAAAATAATTAATATGTACTGTGATAAAACTAGTGAGGTAACTAAACTAAACGCAGTACAATTTTATCATTGTAAGTAATATCTTCCTCTTCCTCTTCTGGTTCTTCATCCTCCTGCAAAAAAAGTAATACATAATTTAGTAAGATAATTTATGAAGGGTAACAGCAAATCAATTGCAATTGTAGAGCGTAGAGTAAAATAGATCAAATAAAAGTCTATTTTTGGCCATACATAACACAAAAGACTGTACAGAACATAAGGTATGCTTAGCCATGCTAATCTGTGATGTCAACTAGTTATAAATAAAGCCAAATTTTATGTGAATAATAATTATTTAACTTGTTTTTTGTATAAGAACACAAATTACTTACATCAAACCCAAAGCAAGTGTCCACATCTGTTTCAAGCTTGATTGTTCTCTCCATAGCTCTCTGCTGAGCTTGTTCAAACATGTCTTTTTTATCCTGCTCTTCATCCTCCTCCTCTTCTGTTAAATAATATTGCAAAATAATATACACAGTGAGAACAAGAGTGAGTTATACCTTGTCCAACTATTTATTTTACTTTTGGCATTTGGCACGTCTATGAAGTGTCATAATTATTGACTGGCAACCATTGAAGAAATGCATTACTCCATAGATGCATATATTTTTTTCCAATAGTGAAGCGACGTGGCCTTTTATCCGATAATTCGTAACTCGTATACTCATCTACTTATTACAAGTACGACATTCCTTTTCAAAATAGTCACGGAGCTTCAACACATGCTTTCTTGATAGTTTTTTAAACACCACACATCTTCAGCGATGGATGGTTTCTATGACCTGATGGATACATATACATTTAGTGTAATGATACTTTAATATACTCAGTCATTTGAATGCTTGGGTATGTTTATAAAACAATAAAAAAATGTTAAACAAAGATAAATATCATTGTGTAAATCGATTAAAACTGCTTCATAAAGAAAGTCGAAATCAAAATTGAATTAGTATCGTGTTACAACATCATTGACCCCATCTGCCAAAAGTAAAATAAATGATTGGACAGAGATTAAATTAACAGTTTTTAGAGTGGGACAGCTATCTTCTCACAAAAAGGTCAGATAAAGTTTTTTTTTAACGAGTAAAACACATCACACACAGTCAGGAGTGTCTGATGTTGGAACTGGGAAGTAGATAGAGGTACTCCACAATGGCGCCTGCTCCCTTCGAGTTTGGGTTCATTTGGTTTGTTTTGACGAATCCGATTTACATTATAAAAGGTACAATTGAATATGCAATTTCTAAAAGACACATATTGTGACATTGACGTCGTTTTTTTCTCAAAAATGTGATTGAATTAGGGCCTTGCACGGACTATTTAAATTATTTAATAAACTTTTTGAAAACGACACATGTCTTATATTAATCCCGTCACCAACATAATTGTGTGTACAGCAATAGTTTTGAAAATGGGGAATATTGATTGACGATTGTCGTCTAGCGCAAGCCTATTCCGCAATGAAAGTCACCTTTAGTGTACGTTAATTACGTTAATGACTGCCTCGTTGGTCTAGCGGTTAGCGTAGTCGACTGCGAATACGAGATCCCGAGTTGGATTACCGGTCAGGCATAAAAATTGTTAGGTATTGGATTTTTCAATTAAGAAATTCTCAGTGCCAGCCCGGAGTTGGCAGTTGGCAGTGTTTCACCCCCCTGCCTCGGAGAGCACGTTAAGCCGTCGGTCCCGGTTATTATCACTAACATGATAATAGTCGTTAAAGCCCGCCTACCTGCATTGGGGCAGCGTGGTAGGTCTAATACAGGGCCCTGTGAAAAGAGTACTTAGAGCGTCGCTTATTACAATCAATTGAGGGACCCTTTCTCCCTAAATCTTATTACACTACACTGAATCAAGTGTAAGGGTCCCTGTGAAAAGTGCAGTGTAATAGGCCTATTAGCCCTTGACTGCAATCTCACCTGCCCTTTGACACGTGCAGCCAAACCTGCTGGCCGTAGTGGATAAAAAAAAAGGGGCGGTTGGTACCTTCTTCCTCTTCGTCGATGTAGTCGGGCGCGGAGACGAGTTGCGTGTCGCCGTCCTCCGCCTGGATCACCTCGAGCACGACGTACTGCTGCCCGTCGTTGTCCGCCACCGTCAGCAGCTCGCCGCGCTCCAGCTGCTCGCCGCCCAGCTCCAGCTTCATCATCTCCTCTTGCTCGTTGTCCGAATCATCCATCTGAACACACATTGTCAAACTCAACACTCAAACTCAAAGCATCTTTATCCAAAACAAATCCCTCAAAATATCCCTAAAAATAAACCGTATCATTATTGATTTAGAGCTCAATTTCGTGTACCCATTCTTATACGTTTATACCATAAACGTATGAGAATGGATACACGAAATTGAGCTCTATTTCAATGCAGTTATGGTTTACTTTACTTTGACGCCGACCTTTGACGATTGGATCGGCAATTCTTACATAATCACACGTGTGTTTCTTTATTTAAAGGTTGTCTGGAGGAGATCACTTTCAGTGATAAGACCGCCTTTGCGCACCTATTTATGTTTGCTTGTTCACTGCTTTGTTTCTTTTTTAATGTTTTGTGTGGCAATAAAGTATTTATCTATCAATCTTATCTATCTACAAAGTACACCTTCTGAACGTCATGTTTACAAGGAATAAGACTTGATGGTGATAATTAAGTGCGGTATCTTAAAACTAAAGATACGAGGGTTCCAAACGCGCCCTGTTCTGAGAAGAGCCCACAACAAGTGACAGATTTTGTTTTTTTTTTAGACAGATATGTCACAGTAAAATTGCAAAAACCGTCAGATAGCAATGTTACGCTTTTTATCTCGTTATATTGTAAACTGTCGACAGTTGTGAGCCGTTCAATGTTTCGAGTGTCAATTTATGAAATATTCACTGTATTTACGTTTTCTTGTCTCTTTCTTGTAGGTTAGGTTAGGGTTCGACATAAATAACCAGGTAGTGCCATGGCGCGGGCCGGGCACTTAGGTTCTATCAGATTAATTTACCTAACAGATTACAGATTACAATCTACCGAAAAATAATGCGTTAAATTGAAATCTTTCGACAGTTTACAATCTCACTAGATAGATTACAACGGTTTTCACAACAGTGACAGATATTTTATTAACTGGTGATCCTCCCACGCTTATCAAATATCTAGTAAAGTGGGCAGCACAATAGAAGCAAGCCCGTTCACACACACACAGCAATAATATAATCTTTAGTTGGTGTAAATAAATAAAAGCTTTATTGTTCATATTCTTGCTAAGCAGTTACACACCATGTACTCATCTTACGACTTACGATTAAACTAAGAGTGTGGTAAATGTAAACATGGAACAGATCATCTCTCTGCATGGTCACAGCGCGCTCAGGAAAGTATTATTTTATTTCGTGAGGAAATATCAGTTATTTTAATTCTGTGATATGGTTTAAATTATATACTTGATATGACTAATATATTTATTTAGAAAAGGTATAATACTTGTCTGTAGAAACACCTTCGCAAAAAAAGCATTGTTAAAGTGATGATAATGAATGAGAAGAATGATATTATATAATATAATTATTTTGAGTCAACCTAAAAAAAATATCATGCTAATGTGAACTTTTCTTTTTAGAAATTGTCAATAGGAACACCTGTGGCATACATTGTTTTCATATAACTTTCAACTATTTACGCATTTCCTCTAGGCCGATGTGGTGGGAAGCATCGGCCGTGGCCAGTTACCATAATTTTCATTATCAATCCTAGCTCCTATCGGGAATACTACAACACCAAACACTGCATCAAAGAGGTCACCAAAAATTTAATTACACTACATAGTATGTCTTTCTATACAAAATCAGTATTGCTAAAATTATTAAAACAGTTTCAATAAAGCATAAACTTGCAAAACTAAGTAATTCAGAAAAAATTAGTTCTTGCTTAGAAAAAAATATTTCTTTAAGATGTAAAGAGTTTTCTTATCTTTACAAGATAAAAAGATTTAAATTTTTCGCTAAGCAGCCTTTAGCAACAACATAAAAGCAAGTGGTATTATATTTAAGCATGCACTGGAACAATTTTCAAATAGCATAAAAATCAGAATTCGCATTGACTAGCATTTATTGTAACATATATTTTGATATCAATTGCATAATAAAAACACAGAGCTTCAATTTAATATTCTGCAAATAACTTATTAATTATTATTATATCAGAAATATTATTGGATACTTTTAGATATGTTGCTGCTACCAATGATCACGAGGTCTCAAGTTCACTTCTAGATACATTCAATTTGATGGTGCATTTCAAAATTAACTCCTTAATAGTGACCTTGTAAGACATACCTCCTGTGGCTAATTACCACCTTACCACCCAAACTGTACCAAGTATATTGCCAACCTGGCATGGATTCAAACAGTAACAAAGTAATTCTATATACAATTTGTAGAACCAATATTTGATTTCGCAGCAGCTGCATCACGATGATTGCAAAACAATTGCAGAAGCCTATTTGCCCTAATGTTTTTGTACTACCCTTACAATTGTTTGAGAGGCAAATATGCAATAAGCTATATTTCACTTCAATACATGCACTAGTAGTGTAATGTGCATAATTCAAGCTCTTATATTAGATCTATTTTTTAATGTAATATTTGAATACATGGTGGATGGTGGCGTTCTTCATTGCAAATAGATGAGATGCAATCTAAAACATAATTTACTTAGAAATGAAATGACAATATGCTGTTGGAATATTATGTACCTTAACATTTCTATCAATGAACTTGATTTTCTTTTGGCGTCCCAACCGGAGTGCCAGCGCTCTCTCTTGGTGGCCTGAGTCCGGGTCGTGTATAGCCAGATGTCGGATCAGATTGCCCTTGTGAGCGAATGTTCGCTGGCATTCGTGGCAAGTGTGAGTTTTCTCCTTAGGAGGCTTTGGCTCATAGTTGGGATTATGATACAGGTTTTGATGACGCCGCAACAGTTGCTTCTGTCTGCAAAACCAAATAGTGCATAAGTAAGCTGTGAGATTAATACAAACAAAGTGATGTCATTGGCACTATTTCAAAAGACACAATTTGTTTACACATGGATGGTTAGTTGTTAAACACATAAAGGTGTTTAAGCACGGTGCGGCGTACCGAATACCGCACTGGTATTAGACGTCTGCCGCGCATATTATATTCGACGGTGTAATCTTAATTCCTTAATAGGGCGCGGCAGAATTGTGTCCCGCAAACGCCACGTGTTGCTGCCGCGTACTTGCCGCTCAATGTCAGGATAACACTTTTGGGCAATATAAACACTACAGTTAGTAAGAAATACACAGCACTATAGTTACCTAAAGGATTGGTCGCACTGATCACATACAAAGGGTTTTTCATCAGTGTGCTTGAGCATGTGAGTTTTGAGATGACGTAGTGTTGTTGATGCATATGGACACAAGTCACATTTGAAACACTTCTCACCTTCATGGGTCTGTAAGAGAAATATATTATTTCCTTGAGTTTAAGTGTGCAGGAACACAAGGTTGTTCTCATGCTGCTGGGCACAGGCCTTCACTCTCACAAGAGAGAGGGAATTAGAGCTTAGCCCGCCTATCTGGATTAAAGCAGGGTACCACGCCGCTCCAATGCCGTTTACGGCTTTAACGACTATTATCAAATTAGTGATAATAACCGGGATCGACGGCTTAACGTGCGAGGAACGGGGGTGCAACACCGCCAACTTCCTAACTCCGGAGTTAGTACTGAGAATTTCTAGTCAGAAAAACCCAATACTTAATTATGGCCTGACCCGGGACTCCAACCCAGGACCTCGTCGACCGCAGTCGGACATGCTAACCACTAGACCAATGAGGCAGTCAAAAATATAATACAATCAAAAGATATTTTATTATGAACCTCATTACTAACCTTATTATGCATTTTGCAAGAGTATCGATCTGGGAAAGATTTTCCACATCGTTTGCATTTGAGCGGCTTATCAGAAGTGTGGAGTTTTTGCACGTGGATACGCAGATCCGTTTTACGGCCGCATTTCGTTGGACACAGCTCACACGGGAACACGGGCTTCTCAGATACTGCAACATAAAAAAAAAGAGTATTTAGAATATAGATTGTTAACAAGACAGATCCACATACCCTACTAAGGTCATTTCTCCTATAACATCAAGATTGAGGTGTTGGAATCGGAATTTCAATAACAAAGTAGAAGTGAAATTCAATGACAAATCAAAGATCCATCTTTTTATTGAATTAAAGGCAAATGTGCTTTTCAATTCAATTTGGATTTGATTCGTGGAGGCAGTAACAAAATATGTAACAACAACTGGGCGAATATAGTTGTTTGTATCATAGTTTGTTTCACCATGGAATAGGCTAGTCTTATAAAATCCGATTATTTGATGAGGGATAGAAAATTAAATAAAAAAAATCTGTCTCAGTTTATCACATGTGTAATCTTCTCTTCATCAGCTTCATGTGTGCTCTCTAAGCTGGTGTGAATGCATGCGTTCCTTCCTTCATAACTAGGTTTAGATTTGCCAATTTAGTTTACAGATAGGTATATAAATACATACAAGCAAAATAGGCACACTGTCTTTTTTGCATATCATAGAGCTATATTAATAAACATTAAACCAACATCAGTTCAGAACAGCTTCTCAATTATCAGTCAATCTAAGCTTAAGACTGGTCTTAAGGCTATAGTACCTGGATGACCGAGCTTTGCTCTGTATTTTTTTAACCTAGTAATAACCTAGTGATGAATTATATTTTTGATCTAACAGGCATAATAATAAAAACATATGAACTGGTTATTTAAATAAAAAATCATGAGTGCAATTGGACTCCATATAATATTTTTTCTAACAAAAGAAGTTACTTGAAAAAAAAGGGAAAAAATAGTCAGACTGGAGACATCTGGACTTGAACAGGGGTCTTCTGGTTTTGGGACCCCACCGTTCGTTTTCCCACCTAAGCTATTATAACCTTGTGACGAAATTTACCTTTGTATTCTAATGATATTGTAGCAGTTTTTCATTGCCTGAAACCACAGATAATACATTTTCTATAAATGAATCTCTGATTCATAGGTTGATTAATCGCCCCCGAAACCCCCTGCATGTATCTGTACAGATATATATATATATACAAGAATTGCTCGTTTGAAGGTATTAGATAGATAAAAGACTAAATAGGATATGTAAGATCAACATACCATTGTGTATGAGTTTGTGAGCCTTGAGAGAGTTCGACTGTGTGAAGCACATGTTGCAGTGGTCGCATTTATACGGTTTCTCGCCAGTGTGCGTCCGCATGTGGCGTTTCAACTTAAACGTATCTTGCGACGCGTACGTACAGTGAGGGCACTGAAATAATAATAAAATACAATATCATGTACACCAATTATAACCACAGAATTAATGAACTCGTATCGGAGTTGATGAATAATTTAGGTATTTATTTATTTATTTGGACAACCAAAAATTGTTACATTAAAAAAAACCTTAAAACTAGATACATTTAAAACACATGTTAAATGCACAATTTATCGAAGGTGCCACATCATTCGCTAAAAATTAAAATAAAAAGCGCACGTAAATTCTAAAATATTCTAAACTTAAATCATCAACAAAAAATATACAAACATTGAACTTTAATTATTTTTTTAGGAAGTTAAAGAATACAATCATTAATATAGTATAGTATTATAGGTATAATTTTGTAACTGACCACCTGCCCCGTCCTTGTTTTTGCCTGGATTGAAGTTACAAATAGGACAAGAATTTTAAAATGTATCTTTATTTGTTATTATTCTGGCATTTGCAATGCATGCAGCTTATACTATTAATAGGAGATCATCTCTTTGATGGAAAGTCTGGTCTAAGTTGTCATATATACTTATCTATTGTCAGTGTGAGTCATCTGAGCGATGATTACCTACTGATTTAGTACCAAACTTCCTATTGGGAAGGTTGGGGATGTATGCATCTCTAACTTGTCAGAGTTACGAGTACACATATCTCAATTAAAACCATCATCATCTTCCATAAAACGCCCAGCGTGGTGGATTATGGCCAGGCCCAGAAGACTGGTACTCAGTAGTGATCTGGCGATGGGTTGAAGTGGTGGTGATGATGATGATGATGATGATTATGATGATGATGATAATGTGCTTTATTTCTTTAGTGCGTGCCAGCCTGTCTCTGTACTGTACCTGGTACGGGCGCTCGCCTGTGTGACAGCGCACGTGCCGCCGCAACTTGGACAGCTCGACAGAGGCGTAATCACACTCGGTGCATTTGTGGGGCTTCTCGTGAGTGTGCCGATACCGAACGTGACGTACCAGTTCACCTGCAAATCATCAATATTACATCGTCAGTAGTTCGAAGAACTGATAGATGTTGGGTTCCTAAGGCGACTTCGCACCGGAAAGTGCAGTGTTAGCGGACTACCCACTAGATGAACGAATGACATAAAGCGAGTCGCAATGGAAGGCTGCGCAAGATCACGGCGTGTGGAAGTCCCTGCAAGAGACCTATGTCCAGAGGTGGGCCTCTATCTGTTGACGACAACGATCGGCGTTAGTGTCTATCGCAGGGTTAGCTATTCATGGCCCATTCACTTCTACTGTCTACTACTGTTGATAAAAGGCGTAGTATAAAGATAACTAGCATCCAGGATTAGCAAATAGTCAAGAAAATCTAAGCAGTAGTAACCAACATCTATTATTTCACAGAAAATCATAAGCAATTTTTGGCAACCGTTTTTTGTAAGCATGCATTACCTGATGTAGTGAAAGGGCTCTTGCAATATTTGCACACATGTGGTTTAACACCATTGTGCATGTTAACATGGTTCTGCAGTGAGGCGAGAGTCTTGAAACCGCGTTCGCAAACATTGCACTTGTGCGGCCGCTCTTCAGAGTGAGTTTTCATGTGTCGCAGCAAAAGGTATCTGTATGTGGCACACAGGATTTTTATTCATATTTACCAAAAAAAAAAATACCAAGCAAAGCTCGGTCATCTAGGTTCTACCATTGTATACAATTATAAATGTGTTTTTTAATGTATTTATTTAATTAGTGAAAATGTCAATATTAACATTGCAATAATTTTTGGTTGTAATGCGAACATGCGAACAATGGAATTGTTATAAAAAGTATTGTTCATGTAGACATTAAGGGCGAAGGGTCTCGATTTTCTTATTCTGTATGTAATTAATATTTATATTTATCAATGAGATTAAGGTAGGAGTCTATTTCAGAATGCATGATCTTGTGTAAGTATATCAGATGGACGAATTTACGACGAAATTCAAGAGCTTGCATTCCAAAATGTACTTATATTATTAAAAAATAGAGGACTTGCATACAAACTTTCCTCTATTTAATGTCCTAGAAGATAGAATATCAAAAAATGAGCATCACGTTATTTCTTCATTTCAAACTGAAATTCCTAACACCGACTTTCATAGCTATGACTTGAAAAATGACAGACTTTCTACAAATTTTCATCCACTATTTCACCTCTTCGTGAGTAGAATTTTTAAAACTGTGAAATATTTATTTCATCATTTAAACCAGAAGCCCAAATATCAATCGTTTTACGGCTGTAACTTGAAAAATGACACTTTCATACAATCTTGCTATCAGTATTTATGACACACAATTGTTCTTCCTTATTTTTTATCGAAAGCCAAAATACCAAATTTCTTAGATATAACTTGAAAAATATCTTTAAAAATAAAGGACTTTCAACCCCTATTTTACCCCATTTAATAGAATTTTGAAAAACTGCAAAACACATATTTCTTAATTTTAAACCAGTAGCCTAAAAACTAAATGACGAACTTTCATACAAACTGTCTAATAAACTAATTAGAAATTTCGAAAAACTCTGTCTTAGTGGATACCTATACTTTTCACAAAGAACATAAACCCTCCAAATTTCATATCTCTAGGACCAGTGGTTTAGGCTGTGCGTTGATATATCTGTCAGTCAGTCAGGTACTTCGTATTTTATACATATATACAGATACTGTAAAAGAAAAAATAAAGTAAAAATAATTAAAAAAACGAAAATAGTTACAATGCTTACCGCCTGTGACTTGTGTAAGTGCAGAAACTGCATGTGAAATTCGGCCGAGCGTTCTTATTCCTCTTCACAACTATACTTGGTCTAGGCTGCAATGAAACACAAAACAAACAATGTCAAGTAACATGTATGAATATTGCTCTACAAAGGAATGCCAAGCAGCTTCACATCATCTTTCATAATACTAGTATTATGAAGTATAAGAGTATTATAAAAGAGATAACAAAATAAATGGAGCTGTCGTTTTAGTTTAGAGGTGGGTTGTATACAGAATTATCTTCATTGTTGCAAATCTTTGAGGTTCACAAAAATATTAAAATAAAACAATAGTATCAAAACAATAAGTAAATCCGTAGTGAAACTCTCCACAGATTAAAGACCTTGCTAAAACTAAATTTTTGTAACCCCTATGTTTAATTATTCCACTGAGTTTCTTAACAGGGAAACCTAAGTTTTTAAAAAGTTAATTCTTAGCATAATTTCATTAAAGAAAACAGTGTCAATTCTTTAACCCTAGGTTTTAATTTTCAGCCAACATGTACTGGGCCTAGGCATTTTTAAATAGCCCTACACATCCAATCAATCAACCAAGAGCAAAATTACTGAATGAAAACAGGCCAACAAATATTTTTGAATTAAACAACTAAGTACTTAATTATGAAGACACTTCTATGTTTATTCTTATTTCACGCGGCGTCGCTCACGTTAAGTTTGATTTTCAAAAATCCTTTCTTTGCGGATGCCGATGTCATAACTAAGCTACCTGTATACCAAATTTCAGCCTGATCTGTCAGTGGTTTGAGCTGTGCTTTGATAGATCAGTCAGTCAATTAGTCTGTCACCTTTTCCTTCTATATATTTAGATATTAAGATTGTGGCAATATGATGGTAAATTAGAACTAAATGTGGTATTGTTTGGTGTCAATGTTCTCAAGCGAGCATCTGCAGCCTGAAATAATAATGATGACAGTCCAACCAAAACCAGTCAACCGTACTTACCTTTATGGATTCCTCAACATCATCAGAAACCTCCTCTGGAGCCTCTTCCTCTTCTTCATCATCAAACTTGTATACATCACAGCTTTTCTCATCATCATCATCCTACAAAAAAATGAAACAATAATGAAACAACATCAGCTTTATCAAGACAATCAGAATCAGACCCATGAGTGTAGCGGTTCTATTTTTCATCTTAGGGACCCCACAGACTTACAGTACGCCGGGAAATATTAATCTGTCAGTTAATCGCAAAAGACCACACATTACCAGATTTTTGACGACTGTGGTTGATTGTAACTTCGAGGCTTTTCGATACGGGCCTGTCAGTCTGCATATGAAGTGTGGACAGGCATTCGCCGGACAGTCCGTAAAGGTTAAATTAAACACACATTTGCAGGTTGTCGGCCGGTGGCCTTTCCACATTTGTCTTGTGTCCAAATCATTGATTCATTGCAATCATTTTAAACATTGCAAAAAACTTTGCTAAAATGGGCAACCAACCTCAAATTGTTCAGGGTTTATAGAATTGTATAGAAGTTTCCCATGCTTATGGAAGACTAGATGGCCCGGCAGCACCCCCCACTTTATTTATTTTAAGGCATAAAAAAGTACAAATGGGCATTCTTATAATCTAAGAATACAGTTTTACGTAAGGCTATAACGTTTTACAGGCTAAGATCACCTTTATAAACATTTAAAAGAACTAAGATTACAGTAATTATTAAGTATTATGACGAGCATTAATAAACAAGCTTTACAGTAGGAATGCAGGCAAGAATTAATATTTATTACCTACACTTATCATACATGGATGAGACCTGAATCTAAATTTAAATACTATTGATACAACTATCATTAGGATACAATGTTGCTAAGTTAACTACTTACGCTTATATAAGTAAAATCAATTTGTAATGTAAAAGATAACCTTATAGTTTTAGAATTTACAAAGCTAGGTAAACAATTATCGCAAAATATTACGATTAAGTGGGTAGTCAATCGCGAGTGAGACAAGCGGTCCGCGCGTCGAGTCACCTACGTCACCGATAACCGGTTAGGACATAGTGATGCGGAAATTTATATCGACCATATTTGTCGAGTCGTACTGAATGGTGAGTCTGACCTATCGACGAAACTAGTTTATTTGGGTTACAAGGGTTTTTAAACAGGTAAAACTTACGTGTTAGTTCTAAAATAAAATCTTTAATTAGTGGGAATTTAATATGGTTATGTAATATTTTAAGGTTTGTTTTGAATGGGGTATCATACGAAATTTTTAACGCTTTATTTTGGATAACTTGAAGGCTGTTATAATTGGAATCGCAGGTACTGCTCCACACAGGTGCTGCGTAAGTTATGCATGGGCGCACTAGCGTCGAATAAATTTTAGTTTTTGTAGTCGAGCTTAAATTAGATTTTCGATTCAAAATAGGACTAAGAGCATTTAAAGCTTTCATTCCCTTTAGTCTAAATGCCTTCGTGTTTTCGGTCCAGTTTATCTTTTGATCAAGGTGTAAGCCGAGGTATTTAACTGACTTACTCCATGGTATTGAGTATTCATTAATTTTGAGAGTTCTAATCGGCATCGCACGTTTTCTTGTAAACAGGATAGTAGCTTCCATTTGGTATAATAAGAATGTAGCAATTCCAGCGACAGCTGAAGCCGGGAAATGACAAGATCGATATCCTCTGATGATGTGTAAGTAGCCACATCATCTGCAAATCCTGCGATGTGTGTATGGGGCTGCACAGGAATGTCATTAAGGTAAACCAAAAACAGGAGCGGACCTAAGATGGAACCTTGCGGAACACCACTTGGAATAAAGCGGTGCTGTGACGAGTTATCACCTATATGTACACAAAATGATCGATTGAGAAGATAAGATTGAATTAAGTGAACTAGTTCCAGGGGGACATTATATTCAGGAGTCAAAAGTTTATGTAGTAGGCCAGAATGCTATACCGTGTCAAATGCTTTCTCAACGTCTAACAAGACTATTCCGGTTGACTTATTTTGGTTTAGGTTTAGTGCGACATGCTCAGTAACCCTGGCTAGTTGTTGGGCAGTTGAGTGACCTTCCCGAAACCCGAACTGTTCCGGAATTATGGTATGGTTAATGGCTTTCAGCAGTCGCGTGGATATAAGTGTTTCAAGGAGCTTACCTAGGGAGGACAAAAGGCTTATTGGACGATAACTTAAGGGCAAGGTTTGATCCTTACCAGGTTTTTTAATTGGTATAATTTTGGCAATTTTCCAAACAGTTGGATAATAACAATTGGTGAGACAGCCATTGAAAACTTTTGTTAGATATACAACTGCTTTATGCGATAGGTTTTTAATAATAATATTAATTAACTCTTTGACTTCCGCAGGCGTAGCAAGCTGTAAGCTGTTTGAGGTGGTAGCTGAATTAAGGTGGCTCATAGATAGCTGCACTTTTTTTCAATGTCTTTATCACTAGCCCAGTCTTTGGTGAGATTCATACTCTCGAGAAATGCATCAGCTAATGCCTCACATTTCTCAATTTCAGTAGCTAAGGTTCCATCAGGACATTTCAAGGGGGGAATTGTATCTTGTTTACTATTTAAAGATTTGACAGTACGCCATAGTTCTGAGGTAGCATTATCCACTTTCGCGAGCTTAGTTTGCCATTTGAGGTCATTTATATACTTTATTTTACTGTTAATGGTTTGCTGGAGAGAATAGACGTCAGTTAGAATGTTACGTTTACTATTTTTGTCAGATGTTTTGAGTGCAGTTCTGCGTAAGTGATTTTTTCTACGGATAAGTTTTCTGATATTACGTGGCAATTTATTATTATTATTATTCCCGGATGGTTACCCGGGGGATAAAAGTTTTGCGGGCATGTTCAATGAGGGAGGTTAAGTGGTTGATGGAGTCGTCAATGGCGTCACAGGTGCTAAAAATACTAGATGATAGAATTGTATTATTGTCAATGAACTGTTTAAATCCATTCCAGTCAGCCTTAGAGTAATCGTATTGGACATAAGACTTGCTATTAATTTCTTGGCAAACACTAAAATATACAGGTAAATGATTAGACGAGAGCCTAGTTAGTGTTTGTAGGTCAGAAACATTATGGACATTTTGAGCTATAACAATATCTGGCGTGGAAGGAGTATAATTTCCATGATAATGGACCAAAGTTGGTTCACAGGGGGCGTGAACATCAAATTCTTTAATAAACATGTGTTCATAAAGTGTATTACCATGCAAATTATTATTGGGGCAATTCCAGTAGACATGCTTAGAATTGAAGTCTCCCATAATTAAGCTACTATACTCAATTCCTAGCAAAATGTCTAGTAATCTTAAATTGGGGGATTGGTAGGCAGACACAATCGCAACATATTTAGCATTGAGGTTCTTATCTTTCCTGTAAACAGTGTAACCTGGTGCAGAAAGATTATAATTAGGACCCAGTCTCGTCTCACTCAACACGATGACATCTACATTAAAGTCGGAGGATAAGTCAAGAAGTTCGTTAAGACTAGTACGAATGCCATCAGCATTCCAGTATAGTAATCGAATCTCATTCACGCTAGACATATTGACCAAGATGTGAAAGTATTAACACCACTTTGTCCATCATGGAATTACAAGCCGAAAATTGGCCCTTAAGGGACTTAATAGTCATAAGAATTTGGAGAATTTCCTCTGTGGTATTATTTTTTTATTTATTTATTTATAGCTGTCATGTCTTACATACTAATACAATGTTCTTAATATAATTAGCAGTTAGCATGCATGGACATGACGCCCTGTCAGGGCGTTGCTAAATGTTAACATTATTATTGCCTAATTATATATAATTAATTATTATTATTAATTTATTCAGTACATAATACATGTAATATACAATATAATTATAATTATCTTCTTACGAGTGTATTATGTGATAATACATATTTTTATATTTAATTTAATATATCATGTTAAAGGAGTCTATTCATTTAAAAAATCTTTAACACTGTAGAAACATTTTAGTAAAAGCCATTCTTTTAATTTTCTTTTAAATATTGTCATTTTGATCTCGTCAGTTATGAAATTTGGGAGTTTATTATAAATGGTTACGGACCTAAAATGTGGACTAATTTGCGCTAACGTTATGAGGTTGTAGTGGGGTACAACCAGTTTTTTTTGCCTGCGTGTAACTCTCTGTAATTTTGTGCTTTCGTAGGTTCTATATAGGTGCATATTTTTCCTGACAAACAAGGCCATCTCCATTATGTAAATGCTGGGTAAGGTGAGAATTTTTCTATTTATAAAATGTGTCCTGCAGCTATCGCGTTGCTTAATATTTACTAGAACTCGTATACATTTTTTTTGGGATATAAAGAGATCTCCTACGTCGGGGCTCTCACCCCATAGGACTATACCATACCGAAGCCATGAGTAGGCATATGCATAGTATGCTGACAGCGCTGTTTCATAGTTAGTATTCGCCTTAAGGATACTTAGTGCGAATACAAACCGTGAGAGCTTAGTCCTCACACCTTGCACATGCTGCTTCCAGTTTAGATAAGTATCTATGGTTAATCCTAGGAGTTTGAACTCACTAACTACTTCTATGTTTATTTCTTTTGAGAACTTTTCTATGTCAAGGGTTACTTTCTGATATGGTCTAAATTGTGTGATTTTTGTTTTTTTCGTATTTATTTCCAAATTATGTCGTTTCAGCCAGTTTCGCGTGTTTTGTAGGTTTTGTGTTAATTGGAGTTTACACTCGTCAATGTTGAACCATTCCGTGAGTACCGAAATGTCGTCCACAAACATAACTACCTTGCAGTCAGGATTTAGTGCCTTCGGGAGCTCATTTATATATAATAAAATTATATTATATAATAAAATTTATTATCCCTTGAGGTGACTGGATGGTAGTTCGGCTTCTTTTCTTCGACGTTATTTTGCGTTGAATTGGTAGCTTTACCTGCTACAGAAGACCAGGAGCGACCATCTACTGTTGCATTATTAGTTTTAGATGCTTGGACTTTTCTTTGATCCTCTTTCTTAGATTGAAGGTCGTTAAGATACTTTTGCCGTTCTTTACAGTTGCGAAAATTAGCCGGGTAATTTTCACCACAGTTGCAGCATGTCGCAGGTTCATTTCGGTCTTTTTTAGCGCACTCTCTAGAGATGTCCACCTTCGCATTTGACTCATCGTGGAGGCAAATTGCAGTTTCTAGATGAATGACCAAAAAGTTGACATCGATAGCACTGGGTACCGTATAATTACGGTACCCAGTGCTATCGACGTCAACTTGTTCGGTCGAAATCTGCGCACCTGAATAGCGCATTGAGATAAATATTTAATCTGCTTGAATGAAGTAATGTCAACTCCCGACGGTAGTTGCACTAAGAATGGCGGGCACGATGCGTTGAGACCATTGGCAGATTTTAGTCGGCGGACAGAAACAACTTTGAAACCTAGCGTGGCTAGTTCATCAGCAAGCGAATCCTCAGCATACGCAGGAAGACCTAGTATAACCACCTTGGTCGTCCTTTCATCTTTACGTGTAAATGTCTGGAAAGCGGCGTTTTCAGAGCGTAAGCCTTCCTTGAGCAAATTGTGTGCTTCAGGATTATGGCAATTGACGGCTATTTTGTTATTGCCGGTATATTTCAGATGATACTGGTTGGTGTATCGAGAGATAACGGTTTTTACATTTTCATGAGTCCAGTCTTTGACTTCAAGGAATATCGGAGGTATCTTACCAGCTGTCAGTTTCACTGTAGTAGCTTCTCGCATCCGTGTTGAAGAAGAACCAGACGAAGCGTATGGTTTGTTCGATGAGGAAAGCACGCTGTACCTATTCGCGGTGGCCAGACGGTCAGGTTGCTTCTGTGGCACATTACGAACAACGCGCTTTGGTATCTTCCAGTCATTCGGATTATAAATCTCTTCATCACCGGGTCTTTTGGTGGCGAGTGATGGGTTAGATTGGGATTTAACCAAAAACTTTTCCATAATTTATCGATATACGATTATCGATAAATAAACTTGCCATCACTATTCACTAGTCGGCAGTGGAGTAACAAGAGCGGAACGCAACAAGAAGCTACGTGCAATAGCTATGACAGCTCGCACCCCCTACTGGGTCCAATTGTGAATTAAACCATCCCAGGACCCGCTCAAACACACACAAAAAATTCCATCAAAATCGGACCAGCCGTTTCTGACTTTTAGCGAAACTAACAAACAGCAATTCATTTTTATATAAGAAG
The DNA here is from genome assembly GCA_964035005.1 of Erebia palarica. Taxonomy (NCBI): domain Eukaryota; kingdom Metazoa; phylum Arthropoda; class Insecta; order Lepidoptera; family Nymphalidae; genus Erebia; species Erebia palarica. Next base: position 28,249,213 of record OZ035986.1, read on the forward strand.
ATTTAAGATAATTACTAATTTAGGTACTAGGTATAAATTATAATTAGTTCAAATAGTACGCTCTGGTGACGCAACAAGGCACAGTTTTTAAATAATTAATCATTGATATACTTGTATTTATCAAATTACTAGCTGATTTCCGCGAATTCGTCCGCGTGGATTGAGGTTTTTTGGTTCCTGCTGGAACTCTTTAATTTACCGGGATAAAAAGTAGCCTATGTGTTATTCCATACTAATCAATCCCTGTGCCAAATTTCATGCAGATCCATTCAGCCATTCTGGAGTGAAACAGTAAAAAACATCTAAAATAGTAGTATAGGTCTGTATCCGACCTTTGCGAGAAGGTAATTATTGCTTTAGTTAGTGGACTATATAGTCTTTTGATGGCAGGCCACCTGATAAGACTAATAACTGCAGGCAAACTGGTAATCTGTGGGACCCTTTAAGTACTACTTGGGATTACTAGATTGCCTAAGTGTGCTTACAAATATATCCCTCATGAAGTCATGCATGTCAAGATTTCAACCCAGTTAAGAGGTACATAGTAAATGAAAAATTATAAATTACCTGATCCATCTTAATATCGATGTTCATCATGGGCTTGGTTTCCTCTTGCATGACCAGCACATAGCTCAATTCACCACCACCCTCTGAGGGCACTAATGTTACAGTTTGATAGCCTTCTCCATCTACCAACATTTGGGCCTCTTGTGGTATCTATTAAATTATAACACCTTATTTTTAGATATTAGATATTTTGTTTTAATAGTCACTGCAAAACACTTGAAAAACTTAATGATTTTTGTATTCACAAAATAGATGATGCCCGAGACTCCATCCGCAAAGATAACATTTTTTTATTCCTGAGGGAACTCTTTTATTATCCTGGATAAAATCCTATGTCCTTCCACGGGATGTAATCTACATCTATACCTTTCAACAAAATCTGTTAATAAGATCTGTTAGCAGTAGATAAATTAAATAAAAAATGTTGTTTTGACAAAACATACCTCAGGACTGTCTTCGGCTTCTGCTTCAGTGGGAAGTGAGACCAGATTTTGGCTATCTCCAGATGGCTGGTAATAGTAGCGGCCCTCCTCATCCACAAAATAGGTAACTCCTGAATCACCTTCATCACTGCTTCCATTAACTTAAAAATTAATACAAAAACATCAAGATAAAAGTAACTTATCTAGTGTCATAGGACAACAGAAATGTATTGACCTCTCTGTTGTAACATGTTTCCTTAAATAAAAATATGTAGCTCCAATCTTTGGCAATCAGCTTAGGCTTGGCTCACTCTCTCTCGATCACTTAGCGGAAGGCTTTGCCATTGGCTAGTTATCAAGCTAGACAAAATCTATTAATGATCGTGGGATGATGCTTACTATGGTTGTGGTTTAGTATGTGCGGCGGGGTAGGAGGGGAGGGGAGTGAGGAAAGGGGGTGGTGGGAGGGGGTCTACCCTCCCTCTAAAACTCAGGCTTAGCTCTGCTTAGTTAAGTGGCGAGTGCTTAGCAGTCGGTAGGGGGAACCATGGGATCCTCCTCTCAGCTCCCCCTCCCTCCACACATATACTAAAGATCAAGGGATTTCCTTTAAATTCCTTGCAGTAGCAAATGTATAACTTCCTCTTAGGACAATTCTAATAATATTACGATTTAAATATTCACTTAAATGTTTGTTTTAACAATTTTTTTTACTTAAGTTTGTTCTTTCGTTCATTCGTTAAGTTCTAATTAGAAATTAATTGAGCAAAATAAGAATATATTATAGACAAATCACCATAACCCTTCGGGTTGTCAAATTTTTATCATAGGCTTCATCTTCCATTAGCCTAGGCAGGTGCCTTTATTCTTCAATCTAGAAGATACAATGTAGATAGAATAGAATAAAACCATTTTTTATATTAAACTTTTATAATGGAATCGGTTCAGAATGCTCATCAATTTGAGAAAAAAGAATTGTAAGTATTATAATACATGAAATATGTGCACTTACCAATAACTGTAGTTGTGTCATTGTCCTGATCAAATGAGTTTAAATAAGTCTGAAGAATAGTTTTGCATTTATTTGCACTTTTCTTGTCTGGTGGTGGCATAGTTCTAAAACAAAAATTGCTACTTCGTCACCATCCCAAACAATAGTGTCCACTGCTTCTGTATAAGGATATCCACTGAGTAGTTGTGTTCTGCTTAACTAATGTGATACTGACGTTTTTTGAAATTCTGCTATAGGTACAGATTTCATTTATATTTCAGCCTGCTGTCTCTATTTAGTAGACTTAATTGAAATCTTTGAAATATATTATGGATAGGTACATATTATGTAGTAGGCAAGGTAATCAATTTATTATGAAAACAGGTATTATTCAGGTATTGCAGTTTTTGTTTATACTTTTGCAATAAGGTTTTAGGTTACTAAAAATTTGCTAAGCATCTCTAAACGTAAGTCGCTATCTTACACTGGCTCTATTAATTCAGTGACAACGTACCATGGACCTAGTAAAGTACTAGGTCCATGCAACGTACATACAACTACACGTTGCGTCCGCCATATTTAATATCACGAACTATTCATTCCTGAATCCAATCGCTCACAAGTTTTTCTGTATAATAATTTAAAAACACTTTTGTTCACTTCAATACTATAATAAATTAGCGCCACTCGAGAAGGTAGATAAAAGATCATAGACAGCGCTGTCATCGGTAATAAATGAAGAATATTTCTCGATTTTGTAGTAATTGAACTTAAAAAGGGCCACGTTAGCATCGAAGACAAAGAAACTCCTATATCTGCCATCATCTCAGTGAAATTTATTAATTATTTGAAGTATGAAATAAAATTACCTGAAACTTTTCAGAGGACTGAGGAGCTTCTAATTTTTCTCAACGAGGGCGTTTCGATCAATTCTTTTTAGCGATCGTGACGCCGAAATGGCGGATGCGAGAACGAGAACGAATTGTATTTTTTTTTATTAGCTCAATTTTCGGCTCTAGGTTCTAGTTCTTAAATTCTAGGTTCTTAAACTCTTTTGAGTACGGTGTAGTCTGTGTTTACTCTACTTAGAAGTCTATATCTATCCAAAGATTGAATCTATAAATCGAAGGGAAATGGTGTTTATCTTTGTATGTGTATGTCACCGTAAGATTGTAAAACCCATTAGATTATAATCTAGCTCTCGAAATTCTAAACTGTCGAAAGATTGTAAACTGTTCAATGTCAATTGTCAATTTTTGAAATATTCATTTTATTTACGTTTTCTTGTCTCGTTCTTGTAGGTTAGGTTAGGGTTCGACATAAATAATCAAGTACTGCCGGGCACTTAGGTTTTGTCGGGTTTAAATACCTATCAGTTTACAATCTACCGGAAAATAATGCGTTAAATTCTAATCTTTCGGCAGTTTAGAATTTCGCGAGTTAGATTATAATCTAACGTTATTTTATAATGTAACTCGCGTAATTGCAAACTGTCGAAAGATTACAATTTAACGCATTATTTTCCGGTAGATTGTAAACTGATAGGTATTTAAACCCTTGATTATTTATGTCGAACCCTAAACTAACCTACAAGAAAGGGACAAGAAAACGTAAATACAATGAATATTTCAAAAACTGACACTCAGAACATTGAACAGTTTACAATCTTTCGACAATTTACAATTTCGCGAGTTAGATTATAATCTAACGGGTTTTACAATCTTACGGTGACATATTTAAGTTACCGTAAAATTATAAACCGCGAGATTGTAAAATGTCGAAATATTGTGAACCATTCAATGTAAATGTGTGTGTCGCCATTCAACTCGCGCGCGTAAGGTTAGGGTTTGACATAGATATTCAGGTAGTGTCGCAGTCCGGGCACTTAGGTTCCAGAGACAAGTAACATATAAATAAGTTCTATCGGGCTATTACTTTTAATATACTAGATTATAATTTAACGAAAAATAATGCGTTATATTGTAAGCAGTATCTTACGTTTCACAAGCTGTCGACAGTTTACAATCTATCAAGATAAAAAGCGTTAGATTACAATCTAACGGTTTTTACAATTTTACCTTTGATTATTTACGGTGACATATATACTAGCGGTTCGCCCCGAACTGAGACCGTGCTGAGACCTCGCGGTATCCATTCACTGCATCGTACGCATTAAAATGCACTGAATCAGATGACGTCAATCGTCATCCGCTTGCTTGGATGGGATACGTATACCTACAGTATTTTACTAAAATGCAGCTCGTTCGGTGAGCGGGTGTTACGTAGCTTAATAAAAAATACATAAAATGACTAGAACATTCTAAGACTGTGTGCTTGCGGCTCCTGCGGCGAGCATGTCTAGATGCGCGCTCATCTTTACGTTCATAGACATCAGTACTATCACTTTTACTATCAGTAGACTATCTTTTTATTCCACATAAGATGCTTTATGATGCTTTGATAATAAAGTTAGGATGGTGCTAATAGCCCTATTACACTGCACGTTATACAGGGCCCTGAGGTAAGGGTGAGCGTGGCTGCAAGTTAGAGTGTCGCTTATTACACAGCAATAACGAGCAATTTAGGGACCTTTTCTTTCTATACCTTTTACACTACACTGATTTAGAAGTAAGGGTCCCTGTGATAATTGCAGTGTAATAGGCCTATAAGATGGTGCTAACGTCTATTGTAATCTGTTAGCAACAAAAGCACAACAAACCTTTGCACAAACGAATAAACTTTTACTGAGCGCCATCTATTGACACCATTGTGAAGTTCTGTTAAAAATACTGAAGCTCACTAAAAATTAAATAATTTCCTTTTTAATATTTATCTAATTTTAATATGTTTTGTTCAAGGACAGGATATAATTCAAATAATTGATCAAGTTTCAGGCTCAACCTTTCAGAAAATTGAGAGTTTTGAGGTCAACTTTGGACGTTAGAAAATCTCCACTTTGAAAGCCCCCCATTTCGTCAATTTTAGGTGAAATATTTAAAAAAAAACTAATTTTGGACTCCTTTCCTAATTATCTTTAAAATGATATTCCGCAACCCTATGTAACGCTATAAAAAATATTTTACTTCGCTTTCGCTTCTATGAGAGCGCCACTGAAATAAAGATTTTTAAAACTTTTTAAGCCATATTCGGCTGGAGGCCATCGGTTTACATATTATATTTAAATTTGAAGTTATTACGTTCAGGAACTCAGACGTTATAAGGCTCTGACAGACGGACGGACGGACGGACGGACAAGAGCAAGTAGACCTTCGCTTCGCTCGGTAAAAACATGTGGAACGCTTACAGAATAAGTTAATAAATAATCGGTCTCGAAAGAGAACCAAGGATGATATACCCATTTTTTTATCAAAGGTTAGATAAATTAATACGTAAACTTTCAGTAGACGTATTCTAGCTCTATGAAGAGAACATAATGCCACGTCTAAAGAGATAATGATGCCACACCATGGATTTTTTATATTATTTACTCGATCAGAGTACTCTGTCCACCGGTGCTATGCATGATGCATTGTCTGAAAGCCGTAGTTAGCGTAACGACAATATTGGTAGGGTCCCTACACAGACATCTAAATCTTCCCTCTATATGTCAGTGGGTCCTTACCAATCAGCATATCAATAGTTCAGTTGGGTGGTCGGTTGCATCACCACGACCCACAACAGTTTACGATACCAGCCGCTGTAAGGCTATCATCTGTCAAATAAATAAAAGTGAAATAGTTACTACTCATTCACTCACTCACTCACTACAACTAGCGGCACGCTATGATGGCCGGTTTGACACATTACAATAGTGATGTGGAATGTCAATTTATTCTCGAACAAAAAACAATTAAGTTTTGTTTTTGTACCTGATTAAATAGGTTTAATAAAACAAAAATGTATATGTTTATATAATTTATTTGAACGAACTGAATATTTGAACGAAAATGAATATACATACTTTATATGCACACAAGAAACATATGAATACAAAAGATACCAAAAAAGGTGCCACAAAAGGCCATAATTAATCAGATTCGTCCATACTACTATTTTCACTGTCGTCACTGCTATCATCACATACATTAATAATTATATGTTCGTTTTCTATAATATTATCTATTTTCACATCTCTTTCATAATCTTCCCTTATTAATTTAACAGTTCTATTCACAACCTTTTCCCAGTCTCCTTTAGTCACATGTTCACAAGCTTCTTCTAATAATTTTAGCATTTTTTTTGTGGTAAATGGGGGTTCTGTATTGTGTCTTGCAGCATATCCCTTAATTTGAGCCCACACCAACTCAATCGCATTATACTCACAATGGTAAGGCGGTAACCGTATAACTCTGTGCCCATGTTCTAATGCTATTTCGTCAATGACGTATCGGATCTTGGTTGGTTTGTTTTCTTTTAAAAGACGTACTAATTCCGCTTTTAACATATTCATGTTTGCATCTACGCCATTTTTACGAAGCCATGCGACGATATCAGCTTTCTTTTGGGATTGGGCAGGTGGCTTGTCAATTTGCATCGAGTGGTATGGGGCGTTGTCCATAATTATAATAGATGGTTCAGGGAGGCTACACAACATTGAGGTAAACCATTCAGTAAACTTTTCTCCATTCATGTCTTCATGATAGTCTCCAGTGGTTTTTGACGCAAAAGCCATGAGAGAACCTTCGACAAACCCGTTGATGGTTCCGGCGTGACAAATTATAAGTCGCGATCCTTTTCCTACAGGAACTTTGGAAGTAGATGCTGCTGTGTCATCGTTCCAAGAACGGCCTACAGTATGGTTAGCATTAAGCCATGTTTCATCCAAGAACACAACATTTTGCCAATTTTTGATTTCTTTCACTTTCCGTAAAAAAGTATACCTTGCCATCGCTATATCAAATCTTTCCATCAATATTTTGCGTTTGTTACATTTTTTGTATCGAAATCCAATGGTCTTCAAAATCTTCGTTAAAGAACTTTCCCCACCGAAGAATAATCCAGCTTCCTTCAGTGAATGCACCAACTTTTTTCTTGTTGGATACTCCTTCTGTAAATAGTAGCCGTAAACATGTCTTCGGATAGCATCGGCATCAAAGCTATCGATGCCTACGACTGGTTTTGCTCGTTTTCTCTTTTTTGGTGTGTGAAGTTTATTTTCTTCTGTGCCAGTCTCGCCATATTTTTTTTTAGTTATCCGTCTAACAGTTCGTTGTCCAATATTAAGCGCATCAGCTACGCGTTCAACCACTGACGTTATAGGTAAAATTGGCCCTCCATTTTGAGCTTCACGATCGAAATAGTTACGAAGGCGTATTACGAACTCACGTGTCTGACTATTTAGAACAGTTCTCTGCGTACGTTCGGTCATATCGACGAAATCCACAACAAAGGGCTTGAACAGAGTCCAAATTAACGAGCAAGGGTCAACAGTAATGCAGTATCAATATTTGAAATCCAAAGCCAGGTCAAAACTATATCACAATCGCATTGCACTGACAGTTTATACTTTTCGAAGCAACGTCAATTCGAAACTGCTTTGTTTTGCATTGAGCATTGACGCGAGTTTGCCGGAGGTAGTAGTTGTGCTAGCCAGCGATCCTATGTGACGATCGTATTAGATTCCATTTTTAAAAATTTATTGATATTTTTTTGCGATTTCAGAGGTTTGTCCACATAGTGAAAATTGTTCATATTCACAAGTACATTCACCCCTTAAATGGTGCAAACTGATTTTTCTACACTTGTATACATTTAAGAAATCAATTTAATAAATAAATTTTGAGTCCTAAACCTAAAACTACATTCGATAAAATTTATGAATCTCTGCACATCACTATCGTCAATAAAGTAATACAATTATTTCCTTCAAAGTCGTTATCAATTAATACGGAACTTCATGAGAAACTACATTCGATAAAATTTATGAATCTCTGCACATCACTATCGTCAATAAAGTAATACAATTATTTCCTTCAAAGTCGTTATCAATTAATACGGAACTTCATGAGCGGACAAACGTCAAACCGGCCATCATAGCGTGCCGCTAGTTTAATCACGATATCTCAGGAACTATAATGATCCAAGAGCTGGCGACGAATTTCGGGAAGGTCCTTTTGGCAAGCTGAAATTGTTCAGCAAGTGAAAAATTCACCAATTCACAAGTTTCTAAGTTTCTATTTGGAGGTCGATAAGTTTTATATAGTAAAAACCTGCATATGCTTTAAATTATGTATTCTCTAGAAAGGCCTCTAGGCCTAGGCCTTTTACAACGGCAAAATTTCATAATTTCGTAAAAAATAAAAAATTGAATACACGCTCGATAATCCAATTTACTTTATGTTATTGAACAAAAAATCAAACTTAAACTGTAGGTAGTTTTTGAAGGCGGCGCCAAAACTTGGTTAATGGTTCATGTTGAAAGTGTACTGGTTAAGTGAGTAGCTATTTAAGTACGTTATATAATTAATATTTCTAATCTGCATGGTTTGATACCGCCTTCAAAAACTACCTACAATATAATATCTAAGCTTTGATTTTTTGTTCATTGGCTTAGCAACATGCAATCATTCTAATATTATTAGGATTATTCTTTTAAGTCACTACAAGTTAGCACTTGCACTGCGCACTTCCATACGAATACCTCGGGTCTAAATGGGTTAGGTACTTCGTTTAACAATGTCCCAACTCCCAACGCACTAAATAAGTAAGTAAGTACTTACCTATGTATAAGATTAAGATACAAAATATTTAGATTTGTACCCAACTTTGTACCTAGCAGAGGCACCTCTACAAGATCACTACGTTGTCGTCCGAATGAATGGCTAGTTGGTTATGCTTAGATGAGGCCAGTCTTTGACTTAGGTAGGTAGGTACATATTACTAACTGACTGTATATTTATTTATTTAAATTACGGATTAGATTTAGTTAAAATAATGATGATAATCATCTCAGTTCAGTAACAAGTTCACTCACCTGTACCTTCGGATTTCATCTATCTATCACTCAGATAATTTCACGAATTTGTAAAAGACTGTTTGCTTTTTCTTGCCGCCATTCCACGCAGGCATGATTTATATAGTGATTAGGTTAGGCCAGCTAACATTAAGTTTTATTGTATTATTGCCTTGTATTGTATTTAAAAAAAAAGAACATTGTTTACAATATTATTAATTATTACGCACTCAAGTTTGCATTTGATATTAATCTACCTACACAAGCCCAATGTGGCAAACTCGGTAGGTATAATATTTCCCTTATTTTTTGGTCAAGCACAACTGTATAAATTGACCAGTTAAATAATATAAGTTGTAACTCGTATTCGGGCGGAGGGCGCCGTGCAACGCAGGTGTGAATCGTGAGAACTGAGAAATCTTTCCATTCAATATCCAGGATTTACTCGTAGATGGCGGAGGGCGATTCGCAAACGTGTACGAGTAGAGAACATTATAGGGGTAACATTCCCACGGCATTGTGCTCTCGAGCTAAGTTATGCAAAGTGAGAGTAACCATTCTACATACCTATTAGTAACCGTTCTACTTAATCCCTATAAAAAATTGCCCTCGAGGTAACTAAACGTTGTTTCCCCAAATTATGTGGGGCTTGGTACTAGGCAGGTTTGAAAAGTTTTTCGATTAATTAGCCCACGGCTGGCTTATGTCCAGCTTAGAATGCATGCAAGTTTGCAGTAGGGAGTTCATCAAAACAGTCAGCCTCTGCCTAGGAACTGCATCTACAATCTTCCTCAACAAGAATTTAAAATTTGAAAACGTTCAAAACGAAATATTTTCCTCGTAGGCCAGTTTTCACGGAACTGCACGGCAGAAATAAACCTTTGAATAAAGCACATCTTTCGCTTATTTTCTAAGTAGGTACAACACAAAGACCGAAAGTAAGACTTTAAGCTCCTTTCCACCAGAGCTGTGTTGAGCGGGGCTAAGAAAGTGAAATTTTAATCCCACAGTGGGTGGATTTAGCCTCGCGCCCCGCTTGGATAGGTAAGTAGGTACCTCGTACAACTTTATTGGAAACGTACCTTATTATCTTCTAGGAGAGCTGCGTTGGGATCATTAGGTAGTTACATAATAAACCTTCTATTTCGGTTTCAAGTTTCAACTTTCAAGTTTTGTACTAAGTATAAGTTACAAAATGTTGGGTAGAAAATAGTGTGACAACATTTCAGTTTTCCGTACCTACCTAGTACCTTTATGTATATATAGTTTCCTATGTAAATAAAAAAAATCAATCGGTCGGAAAGTTAGGTACTAGGTTAGGTATTTATGAAAAAAAATACTATCATTTTTGCCATGATTACGTGGAATATTAATTATTTATTACATGAAGCACTAATTTAATGAGCATTTCTTATTCTTAATTAAAGCTGTGATAGAAGCATACAAGGTTGTGAGCTCAACTATATGGGTGCGAGTAAAGACATTGGCGGCAGTACAAAATGTCGTAAGTTTTGTGTCAATAATTGTGGAGAAACAATTTGACACGAGTTGGCAACCGCCATTGCGTTCACCCCCCGCAATTCACACCCTTACCAGTTACGAGGCCAGGTGCCACCCGTGAGAACCGCGTAAGTATTCAAGATAATTCACTAAGGTGAGGGGACCTAACTTTGTGCTATATAACTTGTGCAATAATTAATCTGTTTTCTTTTATATCTATCTCTGCGTCTTATTCCTCATTACTGAGGTTTATGACCCTTACCATCCTTCCTTAATTATCATAATGCAACATTCCCAAGATATAATACCTATTCACAAAATATCTATTAAATAATATTTAATTTGAGAATATATCATAATCTCAAATTATTCACTTTGGACAATCACAGTCAAAGGGGTTTGAGTACAAGTGGTGTAGTAGTCAATAAAACGAAATGCTCGTTTGTTCCAAATCTTATCAAAAAAACTAAAAAATATCTTCACGTATGGGTAATGATCATCATAAGTTGGCACAATATAATGCGGTATAACGCGGCAGTAAATATTAGGTATTTAAGTCTATGGACTTTACAGCCCGTAGACTTAAATAGAAGAATAAGCCGTAGAAATAGGACCTAAGCTGAACTGTCAGGTTGGTCCCATTAAGATCTTATGAATAGATGAAAGGCGAAACTCCTGAACGGGCAAATTAATCTTGATAAGTGTAATATCTTTAAGTACATTTTAGTTTAAACCTAACTGTAGTTTTACATACTGGGAAAAAAAGGACTTTTGTAGGAGTAAGTGTGTATCGGGCCACGCGCAGAGTAGGGTTCCGTACTAGTTGCTCCTCACAATATGCGGACGTTTTAAATACGTCGGTCGAATATTCGTTGTAAGGTTGATAGTTTATGTTTTGTAATAAATGTTAAGGTATTTGCTAAAACCGTCAATTTTGACGTTAAAGCCGTAATGTCAACATTTATGTAAACTTATGTAGGTACGTTAAAGTTCGAAAAAATATTGTTTATACTTCTACCATACCTTTACTACTGTTTTAATCATACTTTTGCGCGTCTAAAGTCAGTCTTCATACCCTAGGGCCGTAATCTAGTCGATCGATCGCCCAACTAGTTGACCAACCCCATACTGTAAATATGCACAACAGAGTCTAGGCTCCAGACTGGTCGACCAAACGATCGTACCATTTGACATAAAAGTTTTTAAACCAAGGAGTATGTGTACCTGCATAAACACTGGCAGCATGAAAAGCAAAAAGTTTGATTACTATGATTACTTACTATGATTTGCAATAAATATCTAACCGTTACAGTTTGTTTTACTGTTATGGTAGAAGTATAAAGTAGAGTATACACCACCGGGATAAAGCAGTTTTTTTCTTGGGCGCTTGAATCCCTCACTGCACTCAGGACTCAATCTTAATTCCCTCCCTTTGGTCGGGAATTAACTTATAACGCCCTTAACTTATAACTTATAACGATTTGCGTAATATTTTGTACCTAGATAATGTTCTACTTTCCAAGTAGGTAACTATAATAAATTAACAAGATCGATCGAAATTTCTCAGAAATTCACGGCTAAGAATGATCAAAACGAAAAATGCAAATCGAAGCTTGTTCGCAACGAGGGAACCCACATAAAATACATATTATATAGTTTATACTGTTGTTTTATTATAGTATCTTACTGCCACTCTCAGAGTCGCTTAATCATAACTTATGGAACTCCTTATTCCTTAGTATAGATTTTGTATTGAAACATATACTAAATTAAGTGACTCTGAGTGTGTCAGTGAGTACAGATGCCTACCCACTATAATAATGATAGCAGTATCAAAGTAAATCGGTATGCTAAGATAGGACCTACCTAGCAGCCAGACAGCTGCTAGAGTCAATCGCCGCCCCCGATTCTCACGCAAACCCTCCATCTGCTTAGAGTTCGGACCCTTCTTAGACTTCATTACACAACAATAAAACTTGGCCTTATTATTTTTCCACCCTAGCGCTGATTTCTTATAACGGGATTCATTCGTTGAGAGGACATCGCGCGTGCTACATCACGGTTCTCATTTTTTCTTACGTATGTAGGTAGCCTTTTAAGTTTTTGAGTGTGTGTTCCGAAAAATTAACGAAGCTAGTATTTAAAAGAAAATGCAAGCTTGTATCGCTGGTACTCGTAAAGATAAAATTGGAAATATAAATATGTCAAGTAAGTTTTTATTTTCTTGTAATATTATTTTGTTTTCTTCGTTTTCCTACACTAGACTAGGGGCGTAGATAGGTATATTCACGTCGAACTTTCATGCGTACGTAGGGCGCGGGCGGGCGGTTCTGGGGCAAATTATTTTTATTTTGCTTAGACGCGCATCATAAAACTAAACCTTAGTAATAATAATTTTTGCCACCTTTTTGAATTAAACATCATCAAGTACTAGGTATTTCCTTTTGTAAGGTAACAAGTGAAATTAATTTAACGAATTAAACAATACGACTGCCCTGCCAGATTATTTTTGGAGTTTACCTCCATATGAAGCGATTTGCATATTGGGAGCCTTTGGAATCTTATTCACATTTTTTATTAAATGATATTTTTTTGTAAATCACTAAATATTTAACTATAGTGTTATATATTTTTGGAATCTACTCATCATTTTCTAGATGATGATTATATAGTTGATCTTATTTTCGAATATTTTTTTTCAATTAATGCGGGACCATGGTCACTTATCACACATCAATTTTTTTTAAAAATTTACTAGTTTTTGTCACCCGGAATAAGCTAGGGATTCTAAAAATACCTCATTTATCAAAATCGGTTCAGGCTTATAGAAGTTATGGTGGAATATACATACATACATACATACATACATACATACATACATACATACATACATACATGATACATGAACCGTGAAAACAATATACTCCTTTTTTCAGGCAGTCGTATAAAAAATTAAGTAAGTGGGTAACTAAGTAGTAAGAGCATAGGCATAACGTGTGAGAAAAATAAATACATATTATTAACTACATCATGCCCGCAACTTCATCCACGTGGACTAAGTTTTTTTTCGATTCCCGCGGGAACTCCTTAATTTTCTGGGATAAGTAGTAGCCTATGTCCTTCCGCGGGATACAAACTATCCCTGTACCAAATTTCACCAAAGTCAGTTGAACAGGTGGGCCGTGAAAGCGTAGCAGACAGACAGATGGACAGACAGACAGATAGACACACTTTCGCATTTAAAATATTAATATGGATACGGTCTGCTTAGGATTTAGAAATTTAGTATTCCGTACCCCATAGGTAATCAGAAAACAGAAAGGATCACTTTTGTTGTCTGTAGTGTTTCTCGTTTAAACGCAAAAAACTCAAACTCAAACTCATAATTTTTAACGCATTACTGGAGCGAGTCAAATCCATATGCCCTTTTATAATTTACTTACATAATGTTTAACAGTTTAAGCTATTTTAAGCAGCATTCATTTACAATTTATTTAAAGGCAAGTTTAAAATAGGTTGTGGAATTTTGAAATATATTATAAAGCGCATTCCCACGGACGTATATTTTATAAGTTATAGTAGGTATATCAAAATTCGACATTTTTTAATTTAATTTTAAATTCGAAAAGTTTCTTTCAAAGGTTTCACGGTAAAAGTTTTGAAACGTGCTACCTCCATCAAGGGGCGAGGAGGGCATAGGGGGAGGATAGAGGGTATTATTAACCCCTTCCGCTTGCCAGAGGTGCGTATATTTTTGAAGCGAAAACTTCTTTAGCCGCTTTGGGCACTTTTTGGTAGGTGGTAAAATTGAGGATTCACGACACCGACACTGACACCGTCACCGCGTTGTTACGAAGACAAAAGGTCTTTATTATAAATATACTACATTCGTAATTAAACTTTAATGCCTTAGTTTTAAGGTTTATAATTTAATTATTTAAAAATATTTAAAAAAATCCTTTTCACTTCTATTGGCAGTCTCTATGACGGAAAAAGCGTTTTTTACAGCGGAAAATCGCCGAAAACCGGTCGTACAGCGCACGCGCGATCGCTCGCGTGCAGGCCTCGGCCGAGCCGGAAAAAGTTTAAAAGTTGAAAATTTGGAAGTTTTAATTTTACGCGGAATAAAAAAATTACTTTATTATTTACTGATTGTACTGATGTCTATGAACGTAAAGATGAGTGCGCATCTAGACATGCTCGCCGCAGGAGCCGCAAGCAAACAGTTTTTTTTATTATGAAATCGTATGCTACGTACCAACCGCTCACCGAACGACCTGCATTTTAGTAAAATACTGTAGGTATACGTATCCCATCCACGCAAGCGGATGACGATTGACGACATCTGATTCGGTGCGTTTTAATGCGTACGGGGCAGCAAATGGATACCGCGAGGTCTCAGTTCGGGCCGAACCACTAGTCTAAACTAATTAATTAATTACATTGGGGGAAGTTTGAAATCAGTTTGTGATTAATGCCTACATTTTAACACAAGGTATCTTAGATATTCAGTTATCCTATTATTTTTCATATTATGTGTATGTGTGTGCGTATGCGAGCGTGTGTGTATGTGTATGTACTTTATGAAAGTGCGTGCTTGTAAGTAAATAAATAAAGGGCACAATTACAGAAATATATAAAATATTTTTGATAGAATAATTAATTAATATTGAAATTTATTTTATGATTTGAAGTAATTTTTCAGTAGTTTCATAGTCAAGAGTCTGAAGCCAAGTCTTAATCTTTGATTTGCAATTATAATTTGACAACGAATGAGTTTCTCTGCTAGCTATATCATAGAGATACTGTCGCAGGAAACATTGATGTTTCTGCTTAAAACTTGTTCTCAGGCTTGTGACACCACAAATTTTATTTTGCCTTTGCTTTTGCAGATAGTTATCTTTAAATTTATTTTTAGAATATTGTAGCATTATAGTTTTATATAGATAAACAACTACTTAACCGTCAAAACCTAACATTTTTGACTGTTGGCCGCGGTTGGATGATTGAAAGGCCTACAGGTAGCAACTTTTAGTATCAGTCGCTGTGCTCGTTCCAGTGGAAGCATGAAAGATGCACATGCTCCTCCCCATGCTGAGATACAGTATGATATAATTGATTTGCAGAGGGCACTATAACAAACATTTTAAGGGTTTTCGAATCCACGACGTGTCTTATATTTTTAAAAATGGCTGACGATTTACGAACACGTTGGGTGATAACATTTATATGTGGTTTGAATGAGTCTCTCATCTAGCATCAACAGCCATTATGCATCCACTGTTGGACATAGGCCTCTTTTAAATAGCGCCAACGTGCTCTATCCTCGGCATCCTCTCATCTATAATTATTCCTAAATATTTTATTGTTTTAACTCTTTCTAAAGGGGTGCAACAACACTGTTTGCCATCTGAAATCAGACACGGGGCTGTGTGGGCGATTACTTGAAATTAATCAGTTTCAATTTTTGGGTCGTTTCGTATTGAAAAAGTGATGTATTTTGTTTTCACTGAGTTTGATGTTAATGTATTCGTGAACAGCCATCAATTAACTCTATTTATACTAGTTTGAGAGGCTTCAAATACCTTGTTCCAGCTATTTGCTTTGAAAATAATGACTGTATCATCAGCAAAAGTGATTAGTTTCCCGTTCTCTAATTCCAGATAGCATAAGTCATGATTAAACGTCAAAAACAGTGTCGGGCCAAGAATGCTACCCTGAGGGACTCCAAAATCAATATTTGTGTTGTTACTCATTATATTACCTATTTTAACGCATTGTTTCCTATTAGCCAGATAGTCACAGGAAAGTTCCAGTTGATTTCCACGGATACCAAGTCGTTCTAATTTAAGCAAAAGTATGTCCCCAGAAACCGTGTCAAATGCCTTAGCTAAGTCTAGAAAGGTGGCTAAAACCTTATTATTTTTATCCAAAGCTATGACGATATAGTCTGTTAGTTCACCGACTGCATCTGAAGTTGACCTTCGCTGTCGGAAACCAAATTGATTGTTAGTTAAAAGTTTTTTGATTCCAGATACTCAACTACTTTATTGTTTATTATTCGTTCCAAAAATTTTGACATTGTAGGTAGGATTGATATTAGGCGATAATTATTCAAGTCAAATTTGTTTCAATTTTTATGAATAGGTATTACAATTGCCTTTTCAAATATGTTTGGAAACCTGCCACAGTTTAAATTTAGATTGCAGATGTATGTTATCGGGGAAATTAAAAAGAATTTTCTTCTAGTAGCTAGTTCAGTTAGTAATGCATGGTGCACATGCGCCAGAATATTTTGCTGAGCGAGCAAGTTTCAAGTTGGCTAGAAGGAAGTGTAGAGAAGGCGGCGCGGGCGGCTACGCTCCGCCTGTCTTGACACGCGTCAGCTGTAGATGTAGTTAGATGCCTAGGGCCTCCTCAGTACTCAGTAGTCAGTCAGCCGCGATGCGTATTGTGCGATGAACGTGTTCAGTGTGCACAATACATAAAACCATAGATGTTCCGTGTGTGAATGTCCAATGTTTCCATGCAAGGCGCGGGGGCGGCGGGACCGGTCGACGGTCGCACGACCGACCTGCCGACCTTACGTACCGTTCACTGTACGCAACACATTTCTTGTGGTTCTAAGTGCATCTCCCAATCAAGAATGCAAGAGACAACTGTGTATCTAAAATATCAGAACATTGTGTAAGATAGGATACCTACTTGGCTACTGTGTGCGTTACTGGATGATATAAGACATGTACGTTTTTTTGCAAACTAAAATAACTTTATTCGACGAAGGTAAGTTATTATTAAGTAGCTCTCGAAGTACTTACCTACTTCTCTTTCCAGTGATGAAAATAGATACAGAATAGTGACAGTCTAATTGTATTGTAAAGGTAGGTACCTACTCAAGTTTCTTTAGTAGTTTGCCGATAAAAAAATATGTTAATCAACGACAAAATACCGGCTTAAAATATTAGGTGCAGGAAAGCTATACCCGAAGTTCTACTAGGTACCTATAAGTTTTCGAATAAAACATAAAAATATCACCAGCATGTGCGAGTTAGACTCGCACACGAAGAATTCCGTATCCGTACCATCGTACAAGATATAACACTATATGAACCAGTAGGTAGGTATAATATATTTTTAAAAACTTTGGCAAAAAATGATTAATTGTGTTTTCAATTTGTCGTTAGAGCGGCAATAAAAATCTCTGTGAATTTTGATTTTTTCCTGGTCTGGCCTGGTGGGAGGCTTCGGTCGTGGCTAGTTACCACCCTACCGGCAAAGACGTGCTGTCAATTGATTTAGCGTTCCGGTATGATGCCGTGTATAAACCGAATATCGTTGTCGTCAACCGATGGACATCCACAGCTGGACATAGGTCTCCTGTAGGCACGGTCTTGCGCCGAATGGATCCAGCGATTCCTTGCGACTCGCTTGATGTCGTCCGTCCGTCGAATAGGGGCACGGGTTTAATATAACTGCCATGCCCCTAACAGGTTAGCCCACTACCATCTTAGAGTGCATTGTCACTTACTATCAGGTGAGGCCGAAGTCAAGGGTGAGCAACAAAAAATCTTAATCCACGCGGATGAAGTCGCGGGCATCAGCTAGTAATAGGTATTATAGTTTTCAATTAAGTAAAAGCTTTTAATGATCGCAATATTTTTTATTCGGTCTACACATTTCTTTTCCTTATGTACCTTGGTAACTATTTATGTTTAGAGTTCATTATTTAAGTAAAGTTGAATACCTATGTGATTTAAGTATTCTTTTGATACTTCATTAATAAACAAATGGGGGTCGTAAAATCAAATTAGGTATAGGTAATATATAATCTTTATACCACCGAAAAAATAAATACCTACCAACAAATACCTACCTAGTAACTTATACTGAAACATGTAGGTATCTATTAATGTAGTTTGTAAGCTATATAAATAACTGAGTATAGTGTAATGTAAATTTTTGTTTCATGTGTGTGATAAAGGATGGAAGGATTAAGAATAAGAATAAGATTAAGAATAATATTTATTTTCTTAAATGATTGACATGATTAAATAACGGTCCCTACCCTCTACGCTAGGATAACCTGTAATAATTGTAGAGGGTAGTTCCTTCCAGTGATACATGTGAAAATATAACTAAAACCTAATTACTTATTTACGTGTGGAAAACTGAGCGTATCTGGGTGTATATGTGTGTGTGTGTGTGTGTGTGTGTGCGCGCGTGTACGTGTATGTGCAGGTGTGCGTGTGTGTGGGTAGGTGTGTGTGTGAAAGTGCATGTGTAAGTGCGCGCAATGCTATTTTATTATTTTTAAAATATTTTCAGTTGCATCGTAGCCCTTGGGTGCTAGCCAGCTTCTAAGAAATCAGATCAAAACTCAGATTAAAAAAGTTAATTGGAAATAATAATTAAGTATGTACGGAACCCAATATAAAGAGAGAAACCAGATATTTACGAATTGCTGTTTCTCCAAAACTTCGCCTTCACCTTAGGAATTGGTATCTACCTGAGTGTTCAAAAATAACAATCTAACTACTTTGAAGGGCTATTCACATGGCTACGCCTTTCAAAGAAGTTTGAATACGAAACCTATTTCTCAAACTTTAGGGGACCGCTTTTGTAATACAGCGGGAGCAGCCATTGGTTAACAAATAATTTCGTTTTACCAATGGGGTTCTAAGGATAAGGGTCGCGGACGCGCCCATCACAGTCGGTAACAGAACAGGCAACAGATGCGCTAAATGTGCAGTGAAGTATACCTACCTATACATAATATATCGGTAATCGAGGCTTTGTCATCTCGTTGGATATAGTAGATAAAGAAAAAAATATCATCCTAAAAATCTTGGCTTTCCATCTAGTCTTCACTCATTAAATAAGCAGAGCACCAAAACATACCTACCCTTAGATAAGCATACCTTTGACATAGTTTTCTATTATTATTAAGTAGGTACAAGACGATCGCGACGACTTCGTCCACGTGGATTACGATTTTTGTTTCCCGCGAGAATTCTTTAATTTACCGGGATAAAATGACGCAGCCTGTGTTAATTTAGGTTAAATACCTACCTAAGCTATCTTCATTCCATATTTCAGATAAATCGGTTCAGACATTGTGAACCATTGTGAACATTCAACAAATAAACATTACAAAACTTACCAAAATCACAGGATCAAGCACTACAGGTATTTGGATCTGTATTCGGGCATCAAAAATTAGTTATATCTACCTATTTAAAATTTTAAAGTAAACTCAGGAAAATGATTGGAAAACGGCCTAAAACGTAAAAAGTTCACGACGAACGGGTGCGTCGGGCGTTTCATTTGTTTGGTGTTTAGATAATCCTTTAGAAATAGATAACTATCTATTTATCTATAACTATCTATCTATATAATATTTGAAAAAATAGATGAATTTATTTATGGTGTTTCTATTATAAATGATGAATTTAGATTCAAGTCTCAAAAACCATAATTTAGGTTTCTATTAGGTATCTATTTTATTAAAATATCAAAATATATTTTATAATTTTTTAATCAATTACTTGAAAAATCGTAAAATTGCCATACCTATGACCTAACTAGAACCTGATACGTTCATAATAGGTATATTATTTTGCTTGCAATTTATTATGGTGGGTATTCTCTTGCCTGCTGCCAGTTTAATCACAAGTAAGAGCTACGTATTTGCTCTTGAAGTGGCTCTTACTTCTATATTACCTTAGAATGTTTATAAAGTAGACTTTTACAGCTTACCAGCCATAGAAAGTCAAGCGGCAAAATTCGTTATCGTACTAGTGCGCTAATTTAATGGCCACCATACACCAGCAGTTTCGATGCCGCCAACTTTGTCGATCGCTTTAATAGTAACAGGTGGTACGATAGATTAGTCCCACAAACTTATCTGACAGGGTGATATCGTATCTGTTCTCTATTAAAAATAAAATAAAAACAAAACTTCACAGTTTACTTTGGTTCCAATTGTGGCGACCGGGCTATATAAGTTGGTGGGACCAGCAGGGCGATTGTGTAAAAATTCCTCTGATTGGTTAACATTCTTCCACTACTTGCCAAAATCCATTGACGCAGCAAAACACCATAAATTCAGCCAATCAAAACAATTGAGACTGTAAAAATGATTGACGCAGGTTTTACACAATCACTCTGCTGCGTCTTATTTCCTTTAGTAGCTAAGTATCACATTAAAATTGTATCCGTAAACTATCCCTCTATAGTAAACTGTCGAAAGATTGTGAACCGTTCAATGTTCTGAGTATGTATTAATTTTTGAAATATCTATTGTATCTACGTTTTCGTGTCTCTTTCTTGTATAGTTCGCGCGCGAGTTAAATGCAGAGTAAATGTATGTGTCACCATTCAACTCGCGCGGGAACTATATTATGTTAGGTTAAGGTTTGACATAAATATTCAGGTATTCACTTAGGTTCCATCGGGTTAATATACCTAATAGATTACAATTTACCGAAAAATAATGCATTAATTTGTAAGCACTAAGCAGTAAGTTACGGATCACAATCTGTCGACAGTTTACAATCTATCGAGATAAAAAGCGTTAGATTACAATCTAACGGTTTTTACAATTTTACGGTAACATATGCATAAATTATTACCCCTCATTTATATATCTGCGGACCTGTCAAAATAACGTCATACAAACTGGACTGTCTGGCAATTGTCAGGCAACGATACAAAAATTGCCAACGAGGGGTGAAGCGTGGGCAGCGAGGGGACAATCGTACGTGATCGCATTCGGTGATTCCGCAGATATTTTACGCGTACGCGACGGATTACAACTATAGAACTTGTCACGGTTACCTTTTCAAAAATTGAATTGATTTATTTTTTATTTTTATTGGAAAATGGCAATCTATTCCTATTTCGTTTCCTATTTCTATATGTTTATAAATTTATTATAAAATGTATGATATACCTACTTGCGCATTGAAAACTAAACTCTTGGCGACGCGAGAGTTTATCGTGTGTTGCGATTCGAGTGTAGATATTTTTCATCATGTGGCAATTATTTTATTTATATTCAAGTTAACTTTTAAGAGGCATTAAACCAGGGATTCACAACTTATTTTGGGCAAGAAAACCCCTTTTCCAAAAGAACTTATGTCGTCAGACCCCCATAGCCAAATTACTTTAAAAATCTTATCTCTCCTAGATGTTTCCTATTGATACAAAATACTAACCAATTCAGAAACTGCGAAGTGAGTAAACTTGAAATCATTTTCTCATCAAAATGTAACAAACAAGTGAAATTAATATAATTAAAAAATACGACTGCTCTGCCATATTATTTTTGGAATTTACCTCCATAAGAAGCGATTTGTATATATAGCCTTTGGAATCTTATTCACATTTTTTATTAAATGATATTTTTTTGTGAATCACTAAATATTGAACTATAGTGTTATATATATTTGGAATCTAGTCATCATTTTTTAGATGATGATTATAATATATAGTTAACCTTATTTTCGATTTTTTTTCTCAATTTTGGTCTTTAATGCAGGACCATGGTCACCCCCATCAATTTTTTTAAAAATTTTACTAGCCTATGTCACCCGGAATAAGCTAGGGATTCTAACGATACCTCATTTATCTCACAAGCTCACATACATACATACATTCATACATACATGAATCCTGAAAACAATATACTCCTTTTTTCAGGCAGTCGTATATTAAATAGACATAAAATTCTGTATTAGTATAATTAATAATTATTAATACAAATTACGTAAACATACTTTAGTAGGCAACTATTTTTGGAAAACATTAATATCGTAGTCGATTTTTAGACCTCGTCTACCCCCAAAATCTGTTTTCGTTTAATTTGACTCAACTAGGAAACCTATATTGACTTTCGGAATCCCTGCATTAGACGAAATGACGCTCTGGAAGTTTAGATAAATAACCGGCACGGCACGAACGCATCGTGTGTGTAGCGCGACTGTGACTTACATTTTGAAACTTGTATTAAATCTAATATTTCTTTACTTTTATTGTTTACAGGTTGGCATGGATCACTGGGGCCGGCAGGGCTCGGAGAAGGAAGCAGTGGCTTCTCGTCTAGCATGGCGGAAACCACCTCTTTACCACAAAACACAGAATATATTTGTAAAAGAAGACGCTTATCCCGATTGCTCGATAAGCTGACCGTGCAAATACGTAACAATAATCATTATCCACCGCCACATTGGCTCATGCTGGACTCCCCTTGTTTGGAGGCGAAGTCGTCTGAAGACGCACCGCTCGATCTGTCTTTGAAATCGGATACACCGAAAGTCGCTCAAGAATCATTCCGCTACACATGTGATACTTGCGGCCAGACTTTCGCCGTTCACGATCGTCTGGCAAAACATGTTGCTTCTCGGCACAGGGACAAGGCAGCGGACGTTGTGCGTGCTTACGAGTGTGAGATATGTCGGCGACGTTTCGCTCGCTCTGACATGTTGACGCGGCACGCTCGTTTGCACAGTGGTGTCAAGCCATACTCTTGCTCTGCTTGTGGGCAAGTGTTTTCCCGCTCCGACCATCTGGCGACTCATCAACGGACGCATACAGGTGAGAAGCCATATCGATGCCCGGCGTGTCCTTATGCTGCGTGTCGTCGTGATATGATCACCAGACATATGAGAACTCACACACGGCGACCGACTCCCACAGAGATTTGATACTCAAACTTATTCGAGATTGAGATGCGCTGCAGACTACTTACTTAAAAATAATCATTTTGTGTCATTCTAATTTGAGATATATTATTGTGTTATTTGTGTTTAAATAATATCTAGGCATATTATACCTAATAGGTATGTTCTTATAGATAAGAGTTTGCTTATATAGTTTTAAGTTGAGTTTTTTTACATAGGTACACGGGCAATGAACAGATACCTAGGTACCTATACCAAATATTGTCAAAATCGGAGGTCGCAAAGACTGTCTGACTAACAGACGGACGGATATACTTTCTTATATACAATAGGTATTAGTATGGATGTATGGTTTATAAATTAAATTGTCAGTAATATATTATAGTTGTACCTAATAATATTATTCTAGTTTAGTTTACTGGATATCTTAGTTAAGTACGTAGTTAGGTACGCATGGTAGTATCTAGCACTAGGACCGATCCTACTAAATAATAATTATTGTTTTGCGTTGAAAGGATTCATGCTATACTTCTTTTTGTTTTGTATCATAGGAAGACACCTGGGTTAATACGTGTTAACCACCAACAGTGTGGGTGAGACATATCAGATTGCCTTTTTTACGCAATTTAAGCGCGATTGTTTATGCTAAATTGCGAAGTTATTTATTTAAGTAAGAACTTATTATAAAAATAATTTATTTCCCTCTTTATATATCTACGCAATGCGATGTGTCTTAACTCTTCAAATTGTGATATCGATAAATTGTTGACGATGCGTTGATGAGGTAGGTAGGTATGTAAATTAATTTTTGGAGTTCCATTTTTTGTTTCATAATTTATGTTAAACCTATGCTCAACAGATTTAAGTAGGTTGGTATAACAAAAACAGAGTAGCTAGTGATGTAGCTTTCGGAAATTACGTATTTTCGTGAGCATAGGTACCTAATTAGTAATTACTAAGTAGGTACATATAAGTATATTTATCTTCTGACAAGGTCACACACGTTTCTGTTGTTTTTGAGTTTTAAATAATAAAATATAATCAGGGGGCACAATACCGTCACAGCCGTATTATTTTAATATTGTTGAAGTTTTTCATTTTCATTTTTCATAAATCTGTCATTTTGAAATAATACTGCTTTATGCGATGGTAGTATCTAATAACCGCCCTGGTGCCAATATACGATTGCCCTAACATTATAAGAAACATTTTTTTTGTGTTTGTATATACTTATTTATACTTTACTGCCAAAAGCCGGGCTATGAGTATTCAGTCGATTAGATATTATTAAGTTGCTTTAAATAATGCTGTTAATCTCGTAATATTCTGTCTAGTGAATGCTAAGAGTAGATTGTTTAACGTCATTTTTATATACTGGCAACACTGGAGCCATACAAAACTAAATAAAAAATCGTAGCATTATGATGAATTTATATGTTATTTTTTTTTAATTTACAAGGATTTTGAAATAAATTTGGAAATTTATCAACCTGATGAAATCCTAAGCGCGTTTATCGTAGACAGTAATATTTAGTTTATTAACATTTAAACTACAGAGACGATAGGTATGTATTTGCGCAAAAGTGGTAGCTAGATTTTGTGTGGTTTACCCTACCTTATAAATAAATAGTTTGTGTGTGCATTGTTACAATGATTGCAAAATTGCTCTTAAAAATGCTTAACAATTAAGTATTACTCAATGACAAGAAGTTTATAATATTCTGTGTGCTACACTTCACAAAGTATAGTTACGTTATTTTTTGTTTTACTTTCCCATGTTCAATAAAGTTATGTTAATTCAACTTTTTTTCCCCGCTTTCCCTTTCGATCCAGCACAACCAATAAAAGAAAAGTACTTCTAGTAAAGTAGGAATACTATAATGTACGACATGAAAAACTAAGGTGAGTGGGGGGAAGTCAGAATCAGTCTTTTTGTATACCTACGTTTTGGTTCATACCTACTTAAATACTACAATTAGTACAACCCTGCCAAGTTTGAACCACTGAAGATTGAATGCAGGGGTCTCCATAACAACAAAGTAGACCCTAACGTAAAAAGGAATACCAGTAACGAATCCTGGGTCTTCAAGCTATCTAGCCAAGTAGAAAATTAAGACGATTTTCTACACGTAGGTACCTATAGTTCGCGCACGAGTTGAATGTAGAACAAATGTATGGTGACACATACATTTACTCTGCATTCAACTCGTGCACGAATTGTATCTTTAAGAAATCATGTTATGTCATGTCAGAAGTGAGTATAGTTCGCGCGTCAGCTCGGCGTCCGGGAGCTGAGGTAGCGGGCGGGTGCGCCCCATGCCCGAACGTCGCTTCATACCCCGCACACTCCCATACTAGTGCCTAGTGCTGACCGTGACGCGAGAGTACGCTTTATCGAGTTCTGCTTTTAATTTGGCAATAGCAGGGTTATATTGTACCTACTATAAAATATAGTACAATACTTAAAAGTTTCTTTGTCTGTGCAAATAGCTGTTTAATTTTTAAATTCCTGAAAGTACTGATTAATCTGGTTGAGACAGATTCATTCGATTTTACGTTCGTTTTGTACAGTTCATAATAATTAAATTTTATGATACAATTTGGGTTTTCTTCCATATTGCACATAGTGTTAGTATCGATAACGTAATATCGACTAAATCACAACTCTATCTCATTACGTCAACATTCCTTAAGATTTCTCGGACATCGCGCGCGAACTGTAGTTCCTGTTTTATTAGATACTGGATTCCATCGAGTAAATCTATTTTTTTGTCTACGCTAGAGCCCTACCACTATAGATGTAAGGCCGGTTCAAAACCAATTAAACCAATCGGTTTAAATCGAAAAAAACGGTTTAAACCCGAAATAGGTAAACCATTTTTTTCCATTTTAACCCGTTGGTGTTGATGACTATGTTTTTCTTAATTATAACTACATTTTCTTGATTTTACCCAGGTTTGAAAAAGGGTTTGAATTTGAAAATATTAAGTTGATGGAAACACAGACTGTAATGCGGTAAAACGCACTTGATACTTGTTTTTTTTTAAATGTAAAAATAGGTCTCAGTTTTGACAGCGTATTAAGTTATACCATGTCCACGTAATTATAAATTATATTTATATAAATTTTATATATTATATTCCCCGTGAATTCATCTGCGTGGATTTTCAACACACGCAGAAACCGTATGTTTTTGTTCAGGGGATGAGTCAAAAGAATCAGACAAACATTTACTTTGGCATTTTATTTAATGAGAATTCACTGACGCTAAAGATTAAGAACAAATTATCACTTGATCAGGGGGGATCTTTTGAACTAAATATTTAAGGATAGTATAAATAAATTGAAACATGTCAATAGTCAAAGCTGTTTTATTAAAAATAGGTACCAACACTTTACTTTTTTGCAGGGAGTCCTCCAGATTCCCTGATTAAATTGGCCCTCATTTTTAATAAAGGTTCGTTCGCTTGCACCTGGAAATAAATTTAAATAGTTTATTTAATATATAATTTATTCGCATTTTCAGCAAAAAATAATTATGTTGGCGGTTCCGTATATACTCAATAGACCCCTCCTTAAAAACAACAGCTCCTATCGAGACAGCATATTTATAAACCCCACCCCAAAAAAAAATCAAATTGAGATAGATCTGGGTCCACTTAAGATTGTTACCATTCATCAAAGCGATTTTTTTTATACTGCCTCTCACTAGTTCTAGCAACTTGTTCTAGATCCTTAAGTTTCTGAAGGACAGCCTAGAGATGAGGTTTTAACTCTTCGCTTATTCCATCTTGTTATTCCATTTATACAATAATTAATAATTTTACTAATATTATAAATGCGAAAGTTTGGATGGATGTATTTATGTTTGTTACTGAATCACGCCCCAACCACTGAACGGATCTGGCTGAAATTTGGCACAGAGATAGATTAGTCTGAAAATAGCACATAGGCTTCTTTTTATCACGGAAAATTAAGGTTTCCGCGGGAATCAAAAAACCTCAAACCACGCAGACGAAGTCGCGGGCATTCGCTAGTAGGTATGTATTAAAACTTGATAGGAACCATCATAATTATATAAAAGATATGAACAGGTGAATATTAACCGATTAAACATTTTATATAAATAATCTAGGTATTTTATGCAAAAAAACAGCATCGTGTTCTTCCTTTACGTCTTGGAATTTGGGAATCATGTTAAATAATAACTCGCGCACATTACTTTGAATAGGTTTCATTCACTATTTCACTTTTATTTTCGAAATATTAAAACGAACTTAAACAACCTGACGGCTGAATTGACAAAAGCTATGGCCAAAAATATATCCATACTAGCGGTCACCCGCGACTTCGTCCGCGTACAGTTTCTGATTTCCTATGAGATTTTCCTGCTGCAAAAGGCCTACTTATAACTATATACCTAGGATCGGCAGGTTTTTATTATTTAAGACTAATAAGTCCTTAATGCTGACATCAAAGCCTTATAACCTTCATGCAAGCTTTATTTTACCTATTTCACGCCCTTTGGGGTGGATAATCGTAAAATTGCTTATGCAGTTTATTATTACTTAAAACTAATAACCTAAATCCAGATTTTCAAGTCTCTAACTACAAAAAAATAGGACTTGCATACTTTTCAACCCTCTTTTCACCCTCTGTGGGGTAGATTTACCTTTATACCAAATTTCAGCAAAATTGGTTGAAATGATTGCCCGGGAAAACGTAGCAGACAGACAGACACACTTTCGCATTTATAATATTAGTATATTGCTGGTGGATGCAGTTTATATTATACCTACTAACTTAAGATTTGTAAGATTGCAAATAAAAATACGTAATAAGTAATTCGATTATTTTATTTAAGCTAATTACGTATTTATTTTATTACTAGATGATGCGCGCGACTTTGTCCGTCGAATAAGTTTTTTTGATTCCCGCGGGAACTCTTTAATTTTCCCGTATAAAAATAGCCTATGTCCTTCCCCGGGATACAACCTATCCCTGTACCAAATTTCATCGAAAGTGGTTAAACAGATGGGCCTGGAAAGCGGAGCAGACAGACAGATAAACGGACAGACAGACAGACAGACACATTTAAGATATTAGTATGAATTTATATACATTGTAGCATTCAGGCGAGTCTTTACAGATATAGCCTGTTTGTATTTGTAACAATCTGGTAAAAAAAGTTCAAAATTGTAAACTTACGTACCTATTTAAGGTTATGTTTTCGTATTTACGTTCAACTCAGACCGATCTGTGCTGGCGTCCCACAGGGCTCAGTACTTTCCCCCCTTCTTTACTCGCTGTTTACCAGTGATATCCCCGCGTCCCCTCATGTTAGCACGGCCCAGTACGCGGATGATACGGCCCTATATAGCTCTTCGCTAAACCACCTCTTTATTAGATCCCGTCTTCAAGCGGCAGTTAGTAGTCTGGGCGACTGGTTCCGCCGTTGGAGAATCGAAGTCAATCCCGAAAAGAGCGCCGGTATTCTCTTTGTCCCTCCAAGCGTAGGAAAAGGCTAGACCTCTCCGAAATCACTTTGTACGGTCGCCTCATCCCCTGGCAAAAGAATGCCAATTACTTAGGTGTAACCTTTGATAGTAAACTCAGCTTTAACCCCCACATACGCCGAGTCCGTAACAAGGCTAGCTATGTTTTATTGCGTCTATATCCCATGATTTGCAGCAAAAGCAAAATGTCCCTGCGACACAAAGTCACGCTTTATAAAACGGGTATCCGCCCTATTATGTCCTACGCATGCGTCTTATTCGCACACCTCCCTCACTCTCGATTTAACAGTCTCCAGGTCCTTCAAAACAAGTTCATGCGAATGGCCACGGGATCCCCGTGATTCGTATGCAACGTCGATCTCCATAGAGATCTCGAACTCCCAACATAGCCCAATATTTCAAGCAGCTCTCCAAAAATTTTTTGAGAAGGCATTTAGACATCAAAACCCTCTTGTAGTTCAGACATGCATCTTACACCCTCGACCGAAATGACCCACCAGACAAAAGACGTCCGAAACACGTCCTTAACGACCCCGATGACCAAATCACTACCGACAATGCTCCCTACTTAGGGCTACACACAAACACCTACCAAACACTGACCACACGAGGACCCTGATATCTTAAGTCAACCGGACGTGGTCTTAACTCACGGCCTCGGGGGCGTATGGACTAATCTAGTCCAACCGACCTCCCTTTCATCCCAACGTCATCCTAAGCCGTGGTCCGAGCCTCATAAGAGGCGCCCTTAGGAAGACGTTGTCCCCCCCGATGGCATTGAGCCCTAGGGCTCTTTTCTCGGCGACGCCTAGCGCTCTCCCATCCCCCCGGTGACACTGTAACGGCCAGTAGGGCCTATGTAGCATATTCAATCCGAAAAAAAAAAAACAAATTTACGTTCAGTTCGGCTTTTGCAGCCTAAATCTGTTTACTGTGCTAATACACAGCTCACAACAAACTCAGCCGGGTTTTTTATAAGACTGCCTGAAAAAAGGAGTATATTGTTTTCAGGGTTCATGTATGTATGTATGTATGAATATATGTACCTATGTATTTATGTATGTATGTACATAGTTAGAGACATCTTTAACATGTCTTCTGGGAGCTTATTGTAGAAGCGGACACTGTTTCCAACAAATGAATTGCTAGTTTTACTAAGCCTAGAAGCAGGCATTACAAGTTTATTTTTATTTCAAGTATTGACATTATGACAATCACTTTTCTTCTTGAATTTATCAATGTGTTTATGCACGTATACTAAATTTTCAAATATATATTGGTTGTGCACTGTCATAATATAGATTTCTTTAAATTTATCTCTTAGTGACTGTCTTGGTTCCATATTATATATGGCTCGAACAGCCCTCTTCTGCAGCATAAAAACAGAATTAATATCTGCAACATTAGGTACCCCATAATAATATACCATATGAGATAATGCTGTGAAAGTAACCAAAATAAACTAATCTCGCCGTT
Source organism: Erebia palarica (assembly GCA_964035005.1). NCBI lineage: Eukaryota > Metazoa > Arthropoda > Insecta > Lepidoptera > Nymphalidae > Erebia > Erebia palarica. The sequence goes on from OZ035986.1 coordinate 28,279,317, forward strand.
TCTATATCTGTCAACTGGCGAATCTTTTTAACCGCGTATGCAGCAGAACTAAGCCTGTTCGATAAGTCATTTATGTGATGACCCCATTGGAGTTTAGCATCTAACGTTATACCGAGAAAAACAGCGGTATCCACTAAATCTAATTCCTCATGATCAAGTTGTACAGTGGTTTTTACCTGTTTGACATTAGGTAATGTAAATTTGATACACTTTTTTCCATTGAGGAGTAGGTTATTAGCTTCAACCACTGTACCACTTTAGTGAGAGAATTGCTTACTTCGTCAAGAGTTGTTTCGTAAAGATTTATTTTAAACAAAAGAGATGTATCATCAGCAAACAATACTATCCCATGAATATCCTTGGCAAGATAAGGAAGATCGTTAATGTAAATGAGGCCCTAAAATTGAAACTTGTAGAACCCCCATTTTTACAATCGATCCGGGAGACCGCTTTCCATTGACGTCTACTTTTTGTAACCTATTATTTAAATAGGAATTCATCATATTCAATGCTACACCCCTAATTCCATAATGGTGCAGTTTTCTGATTAATGTTTCGTGATCAACACAATCAAAAGCCTTGGATAAATCACAGAAAACGCCAAGTGCATCACGTGACTCCTCCCAGGCTTCGAATATATTTTGAATTAACTCAACACCAGCATCGATTGTTGAGCGACCCCGTGTAAATCCAAACTGTTTACTACGTAATAAGTCATTATTACAAAAATGATTAAGCAATTGAATTAATATTAATTTTTCAAATATTTTACTGAAGGTGGGTAGTACAGATATAGGTCTAAAGTTAGTGGGGTCATTCTTACTACCGGATTTGAATAGAGGAATTATTTTACTATGCTTCATTAAGTCAGGAAACTCATCACAATCAATACAATTATTAAATATTAATGCTAACTCTGGTGCAACGATATCAATCAATGTTTTTACAACGTTAACGGAAATGCCCCACAAATCATTTGTCTTCTTATTGTCAATTAATTTGAATGCTTTAATAACGTCAGAGCAGCTAATGTGACGGAATTTAAAAACGTTATTACATTCAGGCACGTTATCCTCCAGTAAAGTAAGAGCGGCATTTGGTGATGAGTTCAACGATTCTGTGGTAGAAACAGGAATATCCGTAAAGAAGCCTTCAAAAACAGAAGCAACTTCGGAGTCTTCGAAGATACAGGTGTATTACCGACATTAAGTTTAAATTCACAATTTTTCCGTGTTGCTCTTCCTGTTTCTTCATTCACTATGTTCCAAGTAGTTTTGATTACATTGGAGCTATTTTTTATCTTTGTTTGAATGTTTTGACTTAGCCACAATGCAATCTCTTTTAAATTTCCTGGAAAACAGTTGAACATGCTGCTTGAACTCATCACCAGTATCATACTGTCGCTCTGCATACAATTCATATAATTTTTGCCTATTTCTGTGTAATTCATTTGTTGCCCATTAGCTAAAAACATTTGCATCAGTAATTAAGACCGTTCTACTGGTGAATATTGATTAGAATATTTCACTGAAAGTATTAAAGAATATGTTATACATTTCATTAGGACTCAACCCATTTGGTAAAAAAGGGAGTTCCTTCATAAGACTTGTTCTTATTTTTTCAATACGGTCCAACGTTACTGGTACAAAAGTTATTTTATGCTTTGAAACATTTCTATTTAAATTTTCAAACTGAATTAGTTGTCCACAATGATCTGAATCTAATTTACTAATAATGTTTTTATCAGGTGTAAAATTTGTAAAAATATTGTTGCATGTGGCACTAGTTGCAGTTATTCTAGTTGGCTCTTAAACATATTGGATAAGATAAACGATTTTAATAGATTCAATAACTTGCCACTTTAGCACTTTAGCCCTTTAGGCTACTTTCCAAAATATTTACATTAAAGTCTCCGCACACAATAAGCATTTTATTTGATTTCGAGAGTTTAAATAGTACTTCATTCATTTTCTTTTCAAAAAGTTCAAAGTCAGACAAGGGTGATCTGTATACAGACACAACAATGTATTGCTCCAATTCGACTGAAGATAGTTCTATTGTTCGCTCAACAGACAGGCTCACAATATCATTTCGGTTCTTAAATTTTAATTTTTTATTCAACAAAATTAAGGAGCCTCCATGGATGGCATTAGATCTGGTGAACCACTTTTTCGTAAGCTGCGCTGCACAGGCAGCAAACACAGTTCCCACTTTTTCCAATTCCGATTTCGTACGAATATGGACGATTAACAAATGTGACACAGGATTGTCTGACCTAAACTGTTGGATAGGTCAAACAATAAAAAGTAAAACTCTGAGCAGGACAAGAGTACATTTTCTCGCTTTGTCACTCTTTGGCGTTTACGCTAATGCGTATATACTCATTTCGTTCACTTGTGGTAGTAATGTCTCCTCTATCTTTTTTTTTTTTTTTTCTTTTTATTGAAAATAATACAATAGAACTTAGTGCTAGCTAGCCTAACCTAATTACTATATAAATCATGCCCACGTGGAATGGTGGCAAGAATGCTAGCTGCATTTCCGCGCTGGACAGCCAGGCTGATCCTTTGCGCAAAAAATGAGCCAGCCCTTCTGTCACCAGATGAGGCAATTAACCGCGGTGAAATATCTCGCAAAAAATTTTTGGCACTAAGACTCCACGGCCCAAGGGTCTCCACGGCAAACGGAACAAATATGTAACTTTCTATGAGAGAGGCATACTTCCGCCGCTTCCTCTATCTATATATACTTACATAAGCTTTGTATGTCTCTGCGGAAAAGGGTGATTTTAGAGGGTTGTGTAGAATTGGTCACAGTGCAAGGAACTTTCATTTACCACGGGGAGCCCCAGTCAGAGACAAGTAACATATCCAGTATACTAAGTCCAGTGACTGATCTGAGTCCAGTGTCGTAGATACTAAATATTTAGTCTGTGTTATGTTACTTGTCTCTGCTGTGTACTCTTTGCTGGGAATCTGGAAAATTGGAAAGCGACGGAAGACCGTATTGATTATTTTAGATGAAAAGTTCTACAACTTATGTGCTTTATGTAATGCACTAGTGTATCATTAACACAATTATTGGCATAAAAGCAAACACAGAAGATGTCCGCAAAACTGCACGAAGCTCAAGAACATTGCAAGACTGCGGAGAAGTAGTAAGTTATTGCTCGGTGTTACATACTGTTTCTTTTCTTCGCTAAGGAATACTAGGCTATTTTATTTGCTTCGGCGTAATGCATTGCGATTGTGATTAGATTACCTGTGCATAAACTCACCATGGGATTATACGAACCCATTAAACTTTATCATAGTTACTAAATTTTGCGAATTTACTATTGTTTACACTGTCGGCCTCAGTGATTAAATATACAAACCTTTAAGTTTTTATGTAAGTCATTCTACATATAGTACTAGTAGAACAGCACCGGGTTTGCTTGTGTGGAATTTCTATTATCCTTCTTTTGTGTTCTTTTCTACCTTATGGTTGTGGAATGAGTGTGGAAGCCCAGGGCATAATTGTTCCAATTGTATTACCATTGGTAAATATTATTGTTATTATTCCAGTCTTAAAACATCCCTGCTGAAGTGGAAACCTGATTATGACTCAGCTGCTGATGAATACAGCCAAGCAGGTCAGTAAATATATATTAGTTACTAGATGAATCCTGGGACTTTGTCCGCATTGTTTAAGTTTTTTTATTTCCGCGGGTACTCCTTAATTTACTGGGCTTAAAAAACTTGCGTGTTCCACAAGATACCACCTATCCCTGTACGAAATTTCATCAAAATTGGTCGAATAGATGGGCCGTGAAAGCGTAGCAGACAGACAGACAGACATACTTTCGCATTTATAATATTAGTAAAGTATGTATTTTAACCACTTATTTTAATTATGACTACAACTTTGTTGGCATGGATTATAGTTTTGATTCCTGCTGGAGCTCTATAATTTTCAGAGATAAAATTTAGCTTATTTAAAATTTGGCCTTTTATTTAATTTAGCTTATTATTTAAAATTTAATTCAGGGTAGAAGCTATGTCCGTTCAACATTAGTTCAATAAACACTTTCTCATTCAATATGATACTGGAAAGATAATGAGTATGGATAATTATGTAATATTGTGTTTCAGCTCAATGCTATCGCATTGCACGTGATTTGCAAACTTCAAAGGATTGCTATTTCAAAGCTGCGGAGCTTTATAAGAAGAATCGCGCGTTTTTCCATGCGGCCAAAGCACTTGAGAATGCTATTATAGTCGGCAAAGAGATCACACCACCCGATCAGGTAAGATCTAGGTTTATAATTGCACAAGTTTCTCACAAGCAAGTTAGATGACCTCTGTGGTGCAGTGTCGAGTGCTGTTGTCTTGTTTGTTTGTGTCTGTGTTTGTTGTGTTTAATTTCAGAATTTTCCCTAGCCTGCCCTGGTGGGAGGCTTCGGCCGTGGCTAGTTATCACCCTACCAGCAAAGACATGCTGCGTTCCAGTATGATGCTGTGTAGAAACCGAATAGGGGTATAATATAACTGCCATGCCCCTAACAGGTTAGCCTGCTACCACCTTAGATTGCATCATAACTTACCATCAGGTGAAATCGCAGTCAAGGGCTAACTTGTAGTGGATAAAAAAAAAGCACAAGGTGTACCATGGACTAAACTTAGCTTAGCTTAGTAGTAAAGTGTGCAATCAACTATGCAAGGTAAGAAAAACAACATGTAATGATGGGCTGCCGGTCATCACTTCTCTATTATACATAATAATGAGGAGGTGAAGTGTGGTAGAACAAAAGTTCACTCAGTTTAGCTTGAATAGTAAGAAGATAACCAACAGTTCAGTTAGCTCTTACATACAAATAGGTGAGACAAATGTTTGGATTTCCACAATAGCATTACAGGTTAAGTGATTAAGTTGCATCTCATTATGTCAGAGGTTCATATAGGAATGTAAAATTTCATTGTTCCAGTTGTACTCGCTTGCTTGTGATTCAAGCAATTTGTACCAGCAGCACGGTTCGGGAGACTCCGGTGCAAGTGTCCTGGACAAAGTGGCGAAAATCATTGAGGAGAAATCTCCAGAGTTGGCCGTTAAGCTATTTCAGCAAGCAGCTGATGTTTCTTCGGTAATTATAACAAAGTAAAGTAAAGCTGCCTCGCTCCAGCTTTTCTGGAGTGGAATTTCTTTAAAGTAAATCCTTTAAGAAAAAGAATTAAGGATTAAAAGAAATTCCACTTCTGAAAAATATGTATACAACAAAGAAAATGTGATATAAGCTACAAGTTTCTAAACAAAAACTACAGTAATATTTATAATAATTATTATGAAAACTGGTTTAGTATGTATCAGAAGATAAATTATGGTTTCATAGTCATGCTCATAAAACCAAGAAGAATCAAAATCAAAACCAAATTATTTTTGTTGTGAACCACTTAAGTCTATTTTAGTGTTTCACAACAAAAATAATTTGATAATTGTACTAGATGATGCCCATGTGGATAAAGGTTCTAAAAATAATCTTTTCTAATAAGTTCTAAGAAACTGTTTGGTTTTACAGGATAAAAAGTAGCCTATGTATGTAATCTAAGGAGCTTCCGGACCTCAACAATATTCATGCGAAAAATCTTGTTGATCTGTTGGTCTGCTGCAGTGGGATTAAAGGATAAACCAGCATAGACATATAATGCATTTCTCTTGAACAATGCATTATCTTTTGTAAAAAAAAAACTTTGTTTATTGTTTACTATGTGCTAATAATATGGTAATTCAGAACTCATGACCTGAAATATTCAACTTGTTGAATTGTTCATTTAGGATGCATTATTTGGTAAACAATAGGGTCATTTCAAGAAATCTCATATTCATTTTAGACTGAAAGTGGTCAACATCAAGGCTCAGAGTACATCAGAAAGGCGTCAAGGATTTTGGTGAAACTTCAAAGGTTTGTTGTATACTTTCTTTTTATTATATTGTGGAATACATGCAATTGAAACCGACTTGAAATGACCAAAACATGTATAAAAAGCGAATACTACTAAAACAAATATAAAACAAATGCCTGCTTGAGCACATATTATATAATATTACATACAGGACATATATAATAATACATTATAGTATAATATATTAGCCTGGTGGGAGGCTTCGGCCGTGGCTACCGGCAAAGACGTGCCGCCAAGCGATTCGCGTTCCGGTACGATGCCGTGTAGAAACCAAATATGGGTATAACTGCCATGCCCCTAACAGGTTAGCCCAATAACATCTTAGACTGCATCATCACTTACCGTCAGGTAAGATCGCAGTCAAGGGCTAATAGGCCTATTACACTGCACTTTTCACAGGGACCCTTACACTTGAATCAGTGTAGTGTAATATAAGGTGTGTAATAAGCGACGTTCTAACTAGCGGCCACGCCCTTACCACGCCCTGTAATAAGTCCAGTGTAATAGGCCTATAACCTGTAGTGGATAAAAAAAACAGTGTTTATTTTATTTTTATTATTTTTGCACAAAATATCGTCTTAAAACTAATAGAAAAAAGTGTTCAATCTTGTATGATGGTACGGAACCACGAGGAGTGTGCGAGTGCGATTTGCACTGCACAGTCGCCGGTTTTGTTTTTTTAATTACTAGCATTTGATTGAGTGATTTTGTTTTGTCGTCGCCTTTAACTTTAATTAAAAATGAAGGCATTGAGCTTTTTTATTTTGAAGTTATACTTCTTTTGGCGCGTTAGGGAAAAAATATCAGAGTGAATTTTTACGATGCGCGCGCACACCGACACCCTGACGGTAGTTAGAACTTATAAGTCTTGCAGAAAAGGCCTACCAACAAAATAAAAATAAATACATTTACTGTATGTTGGGTGAGAACTAATAACGATATTCAAGATATTTATTATTTGCTATCAAAAAGTATAACTTCTTGCCTGCGTACATAAGTACACAAATACACATTTTTTTTTGTTGGGTCAGATACGACGAAGCTGTGGATAGCCTTCGACGTGAAATCGGCTTCCACCAGGAGGCCGGTAACATTATGGCAGTTGGGAGGCTGACGGTTGCGATTGTGCTCGTGCAGTTGGCGAGAGGTGATGCCGTCGCTGCCGAGAAAGCTTACAAGGTAAATTAAGTCGGTACTTTTGCAAAAGAATTTCTGTAATATTGTTTTACTTTGGATCAAGTGAATTTACCATTTTATCACTCGTAGAACTAAGCAACACTTTTACTATCAACATCCGCATTAACTGATACTGATGTGTCCATCGTGATTATTAAAAACTAGAATCCTCAATTTTGTTTATTTTAGTTAGTCGCAGCTACCTACAACTTCTTTCAACACTTTATGTGGGGTTAAAGAGTAACAAACATTCAAACTTTTACATGAATGTGTTTCTCAATAAACATCTTTAAGTGAAAGTTTGATTAAACTTAATAATTATTATCAGCAGTCAGTTGCTGCTGCAGTATAAAAAATTAATACCTGTGTCTACAGGTATCTGTATATATGTCACCGTAAGATTGTAAAAACCGTTAGATTATAATCTAACTCGCGAAATTCTAAACTGTCGAAAGATTGTAAACAGTTAAATGTTCTGAGTGTCAATTTTTGAAATATTCATTTTATTTACGTTTTCTTGTCTCTTTCTTGTAGGTTAGGTTAGGGTTCGATAAATAATCAAGTAGTGCCCTTAGGTTTTGTCGGGTTTAAAAACCTATCAGATTACAATCTACCGGAAAATAATGCGTTAAATTGTAATCTTTCGACAGTTTAGAATTTCGCGAGTTAGATTATAATCTAACGGTTTTTACAATCTTACGGTGACATATATACCTATGTACATCACACGACTGATTCGTAACTAAGTATCTTTCATCGTATATAGTTGAAACTTCTTCTTTATGTCCTGGGATTATTTTCCGCACTTGGACGTAGGCGTCCGCTGTGCGTGAAAACCGCTGCTGCGACTCCCCGCTGGATCACTCCAGCCAGCCGAGCTCACTCCAGAATCCAAGCAGGCCACCCAGGTCGGCGAGGACTTCCGGTGGAGTTGCTGGGGAGCCAATGTAGGCTTCTCGTTGGGTGGAAACACCGCTGCACTCGAGCAGCACGTGTTTTGGTGTCTCGTCGCTCTCCATGCAGGCTCTGCATAGAGGGCTGTCGGTGATACCTAGAATGAATAGGTGTTTGTTTAGATGGCTGTGTCCTGTTATCATACCTACAACTATCCTGAGTTTGGCTCAGTTGAGTTGCAGAAGTTTTTTAGTTAGTAGTTGATTGGGGCTGTGTATCGCCTCCTTTGTTTGTCTGCAGTCTGTAGTGTTTGCCCATAGTTCGGCATGTGTATTTACGGTTTGTTGCCTAATCCAGGTTTTATATTCACTGAAAGGTATCGGGACGATCGGATCGGGTCCCGCTACCTTCAGGTATGAGGCTCGTGCTAGTTCGTCGGCTGCATCGTTTCCTATGTTCTCACTGTGACCTTTTACCCAGCCCAGTGATGTGGGTCATAACCGAGTGTTCTTGTGTTTAAGGAATGGGGCAACAACTGCGAGGTTCCGGAAATGCAGACGATCGAGCAACTGCTACAAGCGTACGATGAGGAGGACCGCGAGTCCGCACAGAAGGCTCTGGCGTCACCGTTCATCCGCAGCATGGACGTTGAGTACGCGCGGCTCGCGGCCACCATCCCGCTGCCGGAGGCACTTGAGCCGGTCCCCAAAGGCGGCGTGAGGGAGAACGCCGCGCCTTCGTATGTCAGCGCGAGTGCTAACAGCATAGCGGTGAGAATTTTCTTGAGACGTTCACTCTGCTTTGAGGATCCTATGGGCTGCTCTTTTATAATTTTGCATGTTTGGTTTATTATGGGTACATATTTGCATATAATATACAGAATTAAAGAAATAACGTTTGACATTTTAGTTTTCCGTGGCGCTCGGTAATATTGTTTTTTTTTTTTTATAATGGAGAGTCGGGGGTCCAACAATAAATGTATAGAACCTCAACAATAATTTGTATAGAACTGCTGTCATGTCGGCATTATCTTTTAAATATAATATATTTACACACATAATACAAAAAGAAACAATGAAAATAAAATCATTAACTTAAGTCAACACAGTCATTCACGACGATACTAACCGGCGCCGAATATCGTCAAACGTCGCTCAATGCCCGAAAAGTATTATCCTAATAGCATATGGATATGATAGTACCACTCCCAAACAAAACGACCACAAAACCGGTCACCAATCCTATCCAAGGCTGATATTCGTCATTACTACTATGCCTACATCGTAGAGTTGTTCAAAACTGTTATAAATCCATAGCACGCTACGGACTATAAACTATACATTTTTAACATGCTTTTAAATACCCTATTTTATAACGCGCTTGTTATATGAAAGCGTGTCGGCGGCCGGCAGGCGCGATATGTCTTGCAGCACGCTCTAAATTTCGTAGCGCGCTAAATTTTGTAACACACAAAGATGACGTTCACTCACAACAGCGCGTTACGCGAGACTTACCATCGGCCAGCGGCAGCGAGCTACCGGCAGGCGGGCGCCGCTACAAGTGCTAGTGATATTCATAACGCCGTATGGCCGTCATGGCGGCTCCTCACATAGCGTTGTCCGCGCTTTGGAACAATAGCGCGCTATCATATTGCACTATGTGTTATATAATACATATATATATACATCGTTGGTCCGAAGTCAAACGTCTGCTGATAATGCATTGTTTTTTTTCCAGAAGATGGACAATGAAGTGAATTCGCGAATACAGAGCTCTTACGACGCTGCTCAAGAGACCAAGGAGCAAGGCGGCGAAGAGGAGGGCGGGCTTTGCTAAACTCGCAAATATATGAGATGAGTCGGCAGGAGCACGGCGATTGCGTTTTCCAACAATCTATGTTCAAATATCAAACACTACGGCCATCGCTAAACTGCGAACTGTTCCTGACGACCGATTTAACAACCTCATCCAATTTGAACAAGCTGTGATGACAGCTGCCAGTTAGCTTAGGCTGCATTCCCACCAGAGATGTGCTTATATCCCAACAGTATACTCCATATTCGTGGGTTTGACACACATACGATGCTTAATCCACGTAGCACATCTCTGGTGGAAAGGCAGCCTTACTATCAGCACATATTACTTAATATTAATTTTCCAGGTACAAAAACATAATTCCACTAAGTTCAAATTACGTCTTGATATGCAGCCTTAATATTTAATCAACGCCTCTCTTTCTTCTCGCGTAAAATATAAGCAGTGTATAATTTTGTATTAGTAAGGAGCAAGTATTTGCTATATAATATTTGTCGCAGTTCTTATCGATTTAGCCTTTAAAAATAGTTTAATAATTGAATTTAGAATCAGTTAAATATACATAAACTTTTTTTCCTTTACGACGACGATTAGAACAATATCAGTTGATCTTTCGTAGTTACATTTCAAATGGATACAGGATTGACAATTCATAATTGACAATATAATTAATTCTAAAAATGATAATACATAGGAAAACTATAAAAATCAATAAACAAGTTTATGAGCTAATATTAAGTGTTGGTTAAATCCGTAATTTTTTTTGCTGATGACCTACCTTTAGTTTATAGGCTGACTGGAGGTCGCTCGCGACTTCGTCCACGTACAATTTCTGATTTCCTATGAGATTATGAAATTTTCCTGCTGCAAAAAGTCTATATGTATATAGTATAGTCTTTATAAAGCCTAAGCAGGTTTTTAATATTTAAAATAATAACCTAAGTGCTGATTTTCATGTCTATACCTACATCAAAATCATAGAACTCTTATGTAACCTTCCACCCCCCATTTCACCCCTTTTGAGGTGGATTTTCGTACTTACTTAAACAGGTTATTATGTTTTAAACTAATAAATAACCTAAATCCCGATTTTCAAGTCAACTTCAAAAACTTAGAACCTTCATGCAAGCTTCAAGCTTCCAACCCCCATTTCACCCCCTTTGGGGTGGATTTTCTAAAAACCGTTTCTTAGCTGATGTCTACGCTATAGAAGGAATCTACCTTCTAAATTTCAAGTTTGTATGCTTTATAGTTCCTGAGATATGATAAGTCAGTGAGTGAGTGTGCGGTATTTCGCTTTTATATAAATAATATAGATGAGAAAAGGTATGTTATTCAAATAGGTGGGTAGCAAATGGTGTTCAAAACAAACCTGAGTAGTATTAGCATGCTAGTCAAATAAAATTGGCGGAATATGTTTTGATAGATGATAAAATCAAAAGTTATGTGTAATACAATACTCTGGGTACATTTTTAATTGTATATAATGAAATTTATATGTATGTACTTAGTGCAAATTTCAATATTTCTGTCTAACTTATTATTAATAATAATTATTATAATTATAAAAATTCTATTCCAATTTATTTAAGTATTGACATTGTGAATTTGTCTGTAGGTAGGTATTATGACGTATGTATATAATTGATTAGACATACAAGTGAAACACATCTCGTGGCCTAATTAGCTCACCAGGTAAAAAGCAGACAAACAATACATTGGACTAGGTTATTTTAGAGTCTAAATTTTATTTATCTTTATTATCTTTACTAATAACTTTTTGATTTATAATAAAATGCGTCAACACATTAATAATGAACAAACAGACACACACATTTTTCTATGTTACTTGACTTGCCGTTGATTAGTAATAATTAATTGCTAGCGCCATTTGTCGTTGCGATGTTACTGTTTCAGAAAGTTTAAATCAAGTGCTAAGAACAATTGTAGAAAGTTGCCACACAATTAGATGAATGATTCGCGAACGCCTTTGTAACGAACAGACAAACATCAATAATTTTATATTTTTCTTAAGAATAAGAGAACTTACTTTGTTGCATATCACATTTAGGTATTAATTACACTTATATTCAGTTTTTGTCCATATAGGGCTCCATAAATTCTAAGGAGCTCCATATATTCAGCTATACACAACTGAAAGGTCGCATATGCATACTAGTTTTATATGAACAAAAGCTGAACAAGCGTAATTAGTCACATAATGTATGAATATTTTATGTATAGAGGGTGTTTTTTGGAAGCAGTCAGTGAGTGAAATTTCAAATTAGGTTTTTTTTTAAAATTCGACGATATATTTTTATGGACAAGAGCTGGATAGAACTGCATTAGTATAGTTAGTCCCTAATAGTTAAAATAGCCTTACTGACTGCTCCCAAAATATCAGCCTATAGTGAATTAATATGTATCGAATACTTTATGTACATAATATTATAAATATTTTACTTAATAATTAATTATGTGTACCTGCAGTTAGGCATCTTAAAAATGTTTACTAATAATAACTTTCTAAATTATTGCAATTGCTCTTTTGAATTTTAGGTATACATAGTTATTTCACAATAAAAAGTGTTATCAAAAATGGGATTGATAGTTTTGCGAGAACGATTGGGAAAACTAGACAAGTGAGAAAGTATGCATATAAGCGACTTTGTGGTTGATCAAGATATAAAATTATAATGTATATCATAAAACCTAAAATATGACTTCACCATGCACAATTGATTTCTAGAGAAGGTCTGAATCAATAATGTAGAGAAAATTAGATTCTCTGTTGTTGATATTTATGTTATGTATGCTGGTATTTAATCATAATATAAATTGTGAGTTTGAGAGAGAAACAGCTACAAGAAAAAATATGGCATAATATCTCAAGAGAAATAAACCGAATATTTGGTAATATGGAATCATAAATGTGTAATTGTTTGACAAGTTACTTAAGTTAGATTTGCTGAGGTGGTAGATAACCATATATCGTCATAAATTAATAATTGTTGCTAAAAAATCGATTGCTGTTTGTTTGTACCTATATAAATAAGTAATTAATGATTATACTATCATAATTATGTGTTGTCACCTAGCTCCAACGCACTGAATACAAGAGCTGTGGCTCACATCTCTTAAATCCCACATGCTCTGTAATAGTCTGATAGTACTATATCAGATTTTAGGGAAAAACATCAGTTATAATACATATAATAATAAAATATACATTATTTAATACGTAAGCTGAGTAAGCTTCGTGATTTAAAAAATAAATAAAAAGTAAAGTGGAGATTAAATCATTTATTCACAAGACTCCTTAATATTCCTGTGATTAAATTAATTTAATCCACTCATAAATTATGTATTGAATTTGATTCCAAGAACTCTGCGTTATTCGATCGCTTTTGTCTACGAACGAATATTAAGGAAATTACAACCCTAATATTATGAACTATGTTTTTACTCATAAGCAATATCTAAAAACTACAAAAAAATTGTCAATTTAGCTGATTATCTTATGAGCTGCTTTTGTCATCAAAATCAAAATAAAATACATAAATGTTAAAATATGTTTTTTTATTATGTACTGGTTACGTACTTAATTAATTACCTTACTTAATACATTATTTCAATAGGTGTTTTAGACATACATAAGTTACAATGACGTGCCTAATTTAATGATGAATTGAAATTATTATATTATCAAGTATTGGTTTTTACGGTAAAGAAATTCTCAGTAGTAGACCAGTAAAGAAGTTTACGATGTTTCGCCACAGATCTTACTGACATAAAGTAATATTTCATTCATGTTGGGTACAGTCCATCAATCTTATTTGCTAAGTTTTTGTTTTTATTTTATTTTTAGTAGATGCAAGCGACGCTGTCACTGGGTCAGATAATTCTGTGGATCTATAACTATTGGGCCTGGCAGACATTCTTCAGTTCTCCCTTGAACCTAGAACCCGATTGCAGCGTCACCTACCAGATTCAATTGTGAATCTAAACCATCCTGGGATCCTGGGGACAAATGTCATCAGAATCAGTGCAGCCGTTTTCGAATTTTAGCAAGACACGCGCGGAAATTGATTTTTATTTAAACAATATGCTTACTTGTACTAGCTCACCTGCCCATTGTTCGCTCAGGTACAATTTCTGAAATTTCTTAGAGAGTGGAATTTTCAAAGATTCTAAAAGACTTTTAACTTTTAAGTAAAAGCCCAAATACTATTATTTTCATGGATAAAAACTGAAAAATGACTGACTTTAATTTCCCATTTAACCAGATTAGGGTGGAAGTTCTGGAAATGCTTCTAAGCTCTTTCACCATCTGACGAAATCACAAAATAAGTTTCGTGTTGATAGTAGTCAATCTGTTAGGAAGCGTATTTTAAGAAGTATACATAATATTATTTATATATATAAAAGTATATCAGTAGTTTTATGTAATTATGCCAAAAACAAAACAGACTGTCTTCTAATGCAAAAAATCCTTCTTCAATGTTTCATATGCTCATAATTTTCAAAGTATGTTGTAGCTCATTCATAGAATCAGCTGGTACCAACTGGCTCAACCTAAGAAACTCGCAAATAATAAAACAAAGTCTAAAAAATTACAAAAACCTGAATTTAGTTATTTAAACCAAAGTTAGTAATAGCTTTCATCTTAATTCAATTATATATATTTATTTTAACAATAAAATTATTTGACAAAGTTCAGACAACATAAGGGTAGATATATTTTACACATTTTGGCATTATTGTTGTACACAATCTCTAAGCTAAACTAAAATGACAGGTCTTAATTGAATGCTGTTCTTTTGTAACGTTCCTTGCCAAAAAGAAAGGCACACCTTTAGACCTGTCATTTTAGTTCATCGATTGTGTACAATAGATACAGTTACATTGTCAAGACAGGGTCTAGACCAGATCAGAAAACTATATATTTGATTCTGACCACTACACTGACGAGTACAACTTTCCCTAATGACTACACACACACACTGAATTTAGATTCTCTATTGAAGTTACATTTTCTAAATTATAACAGAGTAAATAATAGCATTATGGTGCATTTCCACCAGAGATGACTAGACATCGCTAAGTTATGATTGCATCAAACCCACCAACATGAGGGCTAGATTTTCATAGCTTGGATTGCTAGATGTTTTTAATCAAGATTGCTAGTTATCAAACACACCTGTTGGTGGGTTTGACACACATGCATAGCTTAGCAACATGA
This sequence comes from Erebia palarica, assembly GCA_964035005.1. Classification (NCBI taxonomy): domain Eukaryota; kingdom Metazoa; phylum Arthropoda; class Insecta; order Lepidoptera; family Nymphalidae; genus Erebia; species Erebia palarica. Next base: position 28,294,383 of record OZ035986.1, read on the forward strand.
CAATTATCTGGTAGAAACACCCATAAGCTGAAACCCTGATTATAATACAAGAAACATGCTAGGATTTGTGTGTACCAAAGATATTACAGGGGAACAATACCTTGCACTAATTTCTAACCTAAATTTTTAAAGTAACATTAAATTACTGGATATTTTTATGATTGAACATAGAGTGAATGTATGGTGTAACCATTTGAGGGACAGATGAGGTTGTTTCTGGTGCATGCTCTTTCTCTTTATTATTTTTAGTCTTTCTGAATTGGAACCCATTTTTACGTAATATTTTTCGTAATGTTTCTCTTGAACCTTTGAAGTTTATTTCCTCTTTCAATATCTGTAAAAGTTTATTGATGGTAGGAACCTCTTTTTTGAATGCATAAAACTCATGAATCTTTCTTCTAATAACTTGCAGATCATATTCATCAACTTCAATCTTTCCTTTGGTACGAACTCTTTTCTTAGGTGCCCTTTTAAATGTCTCTGGATCTAATAATCCTTGCTCTACTAGTCTAGCTTCTTTTACTATATTGAGCACTGTTCGTTCGGATACTCCTAAAAGAAAATACTATTACTTAGTAGTTAGGTAATTATCAAAATTTGTTAACTGCCTATTATCTGTTGCACAGAAATGAAGCCGCTAACAGTGAAGTACTCAAGATTATGGTAAATTTTGAATATTTTAAAAGTAACTATAGAAGCACCCAGTATCTAGCATCATTTCAGGTTTCATTTGCATATTAATTATAGCTAAATTACGTGGCCATAGTAGGTATTACATGAAGTTTGTCTTTAATCTCTATAATAATACGTTTATATAGAAAAGTCCTGACTGCCTAAACTTCAGAACTTAGAAAGCTGAAATGATAATTTTTCTTTATAATTTAGACAAGTCATAAGGTCGGATTTTTCAAAATTTCCACGGGATTTCGTTAGTAAATACAATTCTAGCCAGTGATAAAGGGTAGGCACATAAACAATATTTGATAAAGGTGATAAATCGCTACACGAACCTGTGGCAGCAGACACCCTTACGTATACTTTACTGAGCGGTATTATCGGTACTTGCATTCTTTTCTCCTCGTCCATAAATTCTTTAACTTTTAAAATTATTTCACGTACTTCATTTGTTATATTTTTCGGCATTTTAAAGAGAAAAGTTTATTATTTAGTTGATCTTATTTTGTTGTCACTTGTACTTTTTTTTATTTGGAAATTTTTTAAAATCGTTACTGGCTTTACGGCTCTGTCTTCCAACACATTTGAGTCTTTGGCTTTCATCTTGGAGTAAATATTATATTTTGAGTGCTATGGTTTATGGAGTAACATAAAACAAACTTTCTGAATCCGACTTAAAGTTTCTTTTGCATTACAACAGATGTACAAAAATAATGGAAAGAGAAAACTACGCATGGCGTAATAGGCCTATTACACTGCACTTATTACAGGGCCCTGACGTAAGGGAGGGCGTGGCTGCCTAATAGAGATTCGCTTTTAGCACAGTAATAAGGATTAATATAGGGACCCTTACTTCCTAAACCTTATTACACTACACTGATTCAAGTGGACACTCACACTACACTCCACTTATCACGGGGACCCTCCCCGTGATAAGTGGAGTGTAATAGGCCTTTATGAATATATCTGCGTGTTGGTGTTTCACTCGCACACATAGCAACTGCCATTGATTGAGAACTGCCACGAAGCTTTAATACCGGGTGGCCACAAACGTGGAACCTGCGTGGGACAGTTCACAAAATTATTAGAATCTCACTAAAGTACATTTCTAAACCAGGGTTGCCAGCTACTCTATCTTTTTAGAGTTCCATACCCAAAGACCCCAACGGATATTATTAAGATTATTGTAGATATTTGCCTGTAAACCACAGTAATCCCTATCAAGTTATTATTAATTCCGGGTAATATACGAAGATTTAAAGCATAATCCTAGCTGCCCTTCAAACTTATAAAATTGGAAAAAGTTGATATGGCCTCTGGTTTTATACGCAATTCATCCAAATTGATTTCGATTCTTGTTTCATCACTAGTGATAATCAGTTTATGGAAGATTCTAAGAGCAATAAGTGATAGTGATGCAATGTGTTGAAGAGCCTGTTGATTTTGAGGATATAGAGTATTTCGATTTAGAGTTAAGAATTTGATTAATTAAAAATTAAAATATCAACAATTATTTTTCACTTTTTAAACTAATATTATAAAACTGGCTGATGCCCGCGACTTTGTCCGCGTGGATTATACAATCTGCGAAACTAATTTTTACCCTTAAGGAGTTGACTTTAAAAAAATATTTTGGGTGTCTACGTCATAATAGCTATCTGCATGCAAAATTTCAGCCCGATTCGTCCAGTGGTTTGAGCTGTGCGTTAATAGACCAGTCAGTCAGTTTAGATTAACTCACATCAAGAAAAAAAGGATTAAAAGGAAACGTGAGTCAAAACGGTGTGAGTTATATTCAATACAGTTTATTCGAGTACTAGAACCGAAATCAAGTTTTTTTTGATTGAAAATAATACAATAGAACTTAATGCTAGCTAGCCTAATCTAATTACTATATAAATCATGCCCACGTGGAATGGTGGCAAGAATGCTGGCTGCATTTCCACGCTGGACAGCCAGGCTGATCCTTTGAGCAAAAAATGAGCCAGCCCTTCTGTCACCAGATGAGGCAATTAACCGCAATATCAAGTTTGAATATTCGTATCAAAATCTATAGTAATTGTTATTTACTTAAATTACGATATTTAGCGTGCTGAAAGAAGTAGTGTGCTGGCTGACCGCCTCCACGCTTTCTTAAAAATAGCGCGTTATAGTAGAGTATTTAATAGTATGCCAAATGATAAATGATTTATTTATTTCATGTAGGACAACTTATGAAACGTTAAGACTCTACCATCGGATCGGAAAGCTAATTCTACTGAGAAGAGCCGGCAAGAAATTCTAAAAATGTATAGTTTATAGTCTGTAGCGTGCTATGGATTTATAGCATTATTGAACAACTCTATTGTGTATGGCGCGCGGCGCTTAGGAAGTTTCTTACTTGCGTTAACTTCAGTTTCACATTTGGTAATTACTGCGTAACTCTCTGTATTTTCTTATTTATTTTTATTTTCTGGACCATAATCTTTTTTGCCGACGTTCATCCTTTATTTTTACCCCCTTTAGGGTAAATTTTTTAAAAACTTTGAATGTCGTATATATTTATATGTAATCAAAATCCATCAATTAAATCGGTTCAGAAGTTTTTGCGTGATTGCGTAACACACTGATAGACTGAGTTACTTTTGCATTTATAATATTAAATATAAGGATATAAAGTAAAAAAGAACCAAGAACTCAGGCATAGCTTGCTACCTATGCGCTTTTAATGACTTTTTCAACAGGCAACAGCTGTGCTTTTAGATGACAAATGACCACACTATCATGACAAACATTCCATCAACAGATTTTCAATATTACCATTTATTGTAAATAATAATTTTTTATCTGTATCAGCTCTGTGTGCGTTGTCAGATCTGAGGTAGCCAGACCACAGAGCCAGACTATATCTTTGATTTTATATATAGGAGAGGATATGAAACATCATATTTAAATTGAAGCTTCCGGTAAGTAAAAATGGCGTATGGGCGGACTTAAGCTGGGGGTTAGGACTGGTATTATCGATACTTATATAATCGATATAAAATTATAACAAATAAAATTAATAAATTTAATGAATTATTGAAAAAATGTTACTGAATGTGATGATATGAATAATAAAAGTAGAATGATTTTAAAATTGTTTTAATAATAATTAATATCTTTCTCCGTAAAATGACATGACTACATATTTTGCTTGCATTTACGGAATTGAAATTGTTGGGTTGTTAATGTCATTTAGCCATTTCAGCCTTAATTTAAGACTTTTTGGGAAATTGAAACAATTGTAAAACATTAGCTAAAATAATACACAATAACTACAATGAAGGGACCAAAAACCACTTAATATACAATGTAACTTTCGAACACGCGACACCATATCGGAAATCGGGTGTCTTAATCACTAGATTATCATCGCTACAGTCTAAAATGAGTTTGGCAATATTATAAGTAGAATCTGACTGTTCAATTTCATCTCTCTACCCCTCAGTGTGAGAAACAGTAGGAGTTATATGAAATTTTAATTTTATCGATACTCAATTTATTTGTAAACAATACAATCCCCGCACTATCTAAACACTCAAACAAAAAGTAATGAAATAATCCAAATTTTTGGGGACAGCGCAAAAATTTACGTGTTACGGATTCAGTAAAGAAGAAACTAAGCTATAATTAGTCGAAATAACTTGAAATAGTAGCCACAAAAAGAAAAACTAGACGACTTTGTTACTCACCTATAAATGAAATACCTGGGCGTTTTACAATATTATTATTACGACACCCCAAAACTGAGCACTTCACCATAGTTGATTGCATAAATCTAAGCAAAAATACATGAAAATATTCAAAAAACAGGTAATTATTCACAACTGACACACCGGAAGCACAACCGACGCCATTTATAGTTGACAAAAAATTGGCTTCAATAGCTAAATTTGATGACGTCATATGACAATTGCGCGACATGTTCACGCAATAACATAATAGACCTGTCTCGCTCTAATAACGTAGCTTTTAAGTAAGTAAGAAAAGTCAAATCATAGTTACATGTTTTAATAACAAAATGCATCGTATAACTATAATTGAGTAAAATACAACATATCCTCGCCTATATATAAAATCAAATCAAAGGACTATATCATTGATACTGTACCTATATTATATCTATGTACCTATTGTACTTATATATGTCACCGTAAGATTGTAAAACCCGTTAGATTATAATCTAACTCGCGAAATTCTAAACTGTCGAAAGATTAGAATTTAACGCATTATTTTCCGGTAGATTGTAATCTGATAGGTATTTAAACCCGATAAAACCTAAGTGCCCGGCCTGAGGCCGGACACTACTTGATAATTTATGTCGAACCCTAACCTAACCTACAAGAAAGAAACAAGAAAACGTAAATTAAATGAATATTTCAAAAATTGACACTCAGAACATCGAACAGTTTACAATCTTTCGACAGTTTAGAATTTCGCGAGTTAGATGATAATCTAACGGTATTTACAATCTTACGGTGACTTATTTATGAGAGAAGTAGTACAATCTTTCATCTTTGACTTGTATCATTTTGTAAGACAAATGGCTCAGCCGTGGGTTGATTCTCAAGAATGTTACGAACACGTTTGTTTAACAGTATATGAAAAAGATGTACTCGAAATGAACTTGCAAGGTACAAATTTGTTTGCGAGTTTAAACCGGTGGTGGTACGATTTGTTTCTTTTGTCATATTCAGATAAAAGAGCCAGAAGTTTCTATGGCAGTTCGCATGCTGTTAGAATGGATCGATCCAAACATTTTCGTCTATATAGGAAGACCATTCATCCACTAAGCAAATTTAGGTAAATATTAAGTAGATACATAAAAAACAAATAGGTTCATATAATTTTTATACAAAGAGATGCCGTAGAGTGACTTCTTCACAAAGTAAACGGACCAAAAACTAGCCAACGCCCGCGGGACCGCTCTCCGAGGCTCCCATGAAATTCTAAAAATCCCACCTTATGCATTATCTACATTACTAGCGATCCGCCCCGGCTTCGCACGGGTAGCACTACTAATCCTAGTAGTCCATATCCAATATAGCCAGTGGGCAGTGGGCAGGTTTTACATTTTAATCATTTTAATATTACATTGTAAGAGTACGCCCCGTCCTCACCACACCTGCCACAGCCGCCAGCCCTCAGATTATAGGTAGTCAATCTGAGCGCCGCCGGCCGCAGTCGCGCCATTTCCCTTGCATGCATTTCTCCTAGCTGCCTCGTTGGTCCAGTAACTGCCTCGTTGATCCAGCATGTTTGACTGCGGCCGATGAGGTCCCGGGTTCGAGTCCCGGGTCGGGCCATAATTAAGTATCGGGTTTTTCAATTTAGAAATTCCCAGTACTAGCCCGGAGTTAGGAAGTTGGTGTTGTTTCACCCCCGTGCCTCGGAGAGCACGTTAAGCCGTCGGTCCCGGTTATTATCACTAACGTGATAATAGTCGTTAAAGCCCGCCAACCCGCATTGGAGCAGCGTGGTTATAAGCTCTAATTCCCTCTTTCCTATGAGAGTGGAGGCCTGTGCCCAGCAGTGGGACGATAATGGGCTGTAGTGGTGGTGGTGGTGGCATTTCTCCTTGTTACAGTATTTCTATGATATTCATCTAAATTAAATGATGTAAAGGACAATTTTTATCATAAATAAATACTTGAGATGACTAATATATATATATATATATATATTACTATGCCAGTAAAACACCTTCGCTAGTAAAGCATTGGCTTAGACCAAAATTGAAAATCATAAAAATTGTTATTGTTATTTTAAGGTTGACTAAAAGATATATGTGCTATCGCGGACTTTTTTTAGAACATCGAGAGAGAAACAATTTAATAAGTACAATGTTTTCGTGTAACTTTAACTATTTACGCAGCGCAGGCCACGTAAGGCCACTCAGAAGAGACGATTTTTCCGACTTAGTTCACATTATTGCAATTTTCGTAAGGATCTCTAATATTTTTGAAAATGAAATATATAGCCTCTGTTACTCACTGATAATGTAGCTTTCTATAGCTGAAAGAGTTTTTAAAATCGGTTGAGTAGTTTTTGAGTTTATTCGTTACAAACAAACAAATCTTTCCTCTTTATTATATTACTTTATAGGCAACCTCTGTGCAAACTTTCAGCTCTGTAGGTACGATGTCTTTCAGTCTTTTTTCAGTCCAAGGCTTTTTACTATGGCACAGAAACACGATTGGCTACAATTTTCTCCACACTAATATTTTCCAAGGAAAATGCTCCATAATCTTGGTTTTTAATTTAATTTGAAAGCGGTCAGAAGTTTATTGTAATTATTTTTAAATTATTAGGATGTAGATTATTGAAATTGCCTATTGTATATTTTCAAAACGCTACAGGTACTTGCGTAATTTGCTCCTGTTGCGGCTAACATTGCTTTATTGTCATCTTTTTCCCGCGAACTATAAAAGATCATAAAGTGGCCTAATCATCCTTCTTAGGTGCAAAACATATATGGCAAAACACGTGTTTTGCGACCCTAAATAAATAATAATAATTTTTTAAGTTTCAATTTAATAGTTATTTTGATTGCAGGAGTATGTGGGAACCATTCATTATTTATGTGCTTATCCTAAATATGGCGATATTTTACCACAGTACGTCGACTATTTATGGTGACTTAGAATGGTCCTATTATTTTGTCGGAGTAATCCTAGAATTCATAATATTAGTAGACATATACGTTAATTCCAGGACCGGCTTCATTAATTTTGAAACGCGAAAAATTGTTTTGAATACGAAGAAAGTTTTAACACATTACGCCGCGACCAAGCTATTTGCACATACATTATCGTCGTTACCTTTACAAGCCCTAATGTTTGTCAGATATGGTAAAAATATAAACTGCGCTACCTGCAAAACCAACAAGTTTGTTGCGACCTTAAGTATCCTCGGCGTCTTTCGATTGTACCGCCTGTTCGATGCTTCCAGCTACTGGAACCGCCAAAGGGAATCTTTTAAGGCTACGTATTTCTTCAAATTTTTGCGTATTTGCGTGTTCGGTTTGTCAACCATGCTGATTTTAATGAATTTATGGGACACAATAACATTTCTTGCCATAATAAGTACAGGCCATGTCAATGAAAGGTCCTATTTCGGCACCATTGTAGGCGTAAAGCATGGCACAGCAGGTTCGCTGTCAAACTTCATCTTCATCAGCATAGAAATAGCTAGAGCTTGCAAATCCTTCGTGCTGTTCAGTTTTAGTCTCAAGCCACGAGTGTACTTTTTGGACAAAATAGCATCACTGGTTTCATATTTTGTCGCCATGGTATTTTTTATGTGGAGTCTCGTTGAGTGCTATGCTTGTATTGGCCGAATAAATTTTCCTCAAGAACAAATGGTTACGACTTTAGAAAACACCACTAATTCAGTTATTTGGCGTCAACTGTCTGATAGTTTTTCCAGAAAAATAATTAAATATTACGACTTCAATATGACTAAACTAAAAGTAACAGAAACTAAGAACGATTTATTTAAAAATTTGCCGAAATGTCTTAAGAATGACATAGTCTTATGTTCGTATACTCGGCTGGTGAATAGAGTACCGTATTTTTCTGATTGGCCCTCATTTTTGATAGATGAAATCGTTTTGATTCTAAAAGAAGAGACTTATTTAAAAGGAGATGTCGTTGCAGAGGTAAAAAATTTAGATTTAACCTGTAGATAAGTAATAAAAAATAATTTACACTGGATATTCATACATTTGCTTCAGGTACCTTTGAGTTTCTTCAAAGAAACTCATTCTTTCCTTTCCAAGAAGAGTAAGCAGATTCCTGCTTACTCTTTACGTTTTACATTCGTAAAACTTCCTAAATCCTAAGTTACGTTTTTAAAAATATTCTAGGCTGCAGTTTCAAGTGATGGTCTTATTATAATTGACGTTGGAGTATTAGCGGTGTACTCGTTGCGAAATGAAGAAAAGGGCCACCTGATAGATGGTGATTATTTTGGCGAGCTTTCTTTGGTAACAGACAGAGAGAAAAGGATGTCCTCAGTAGTGGCGTTAAACCCGTGTAAAGTTAGTAGATGTGCCTACTCACTAAGACACTACTTATAGGGCTATTACACCGCAATTTTCACAGGGACCCTATGGCAGATTCAGTGTAGTGTAATAAGGTTCAGGTCCCTGTTTAGGGAGAACGGGTGGTCCCGGTCTGCTTAACTACCTGAGCGCTCTGCAGACTGGGTAGTGTGATAACATTCAGGGCGGTTAGGGACCTCAGTTGTCGCACGACCAGCTTAGAGAGTAGTTGTCTCTATGGCTCGCATGTGCATTTTGTCAATATATCGTGTGCTAAACTATAATATAGAATATATATATATATATATAACTATACTATAGAATAGTATAGTAATTTACTATACTATATGAACTACTAGCTACTGCCCGTGACTTCGCCCGCGTGTATTGAGGTTTTTTTGGTTCCCGCGTGAACTCTTTAATTTTCCGGAATAAAAAGTAGCCTATGTCCTTCTCCGGGACGTATCCTACCGATGTACCAAATTTCATCAAAATTGTTTGAATAGATGGGCCTTGAAATCGTAGCGTATACTAATATTATTAACGCGATCCACGCGGACAAAGTCGCGGGAATCATCTAGTTTATAATATTACTATGGATACTACTTTTTTTGCATCGATAGCATGGGTGCCATAATCAGTAAACGATAATAAACATACTAAGATACATGTCCAACTCTCTTGACGTTCTTTTCAGACTGAGTTAGGGCCCGGTGGTAAGTGCAGTGTAATAGCGACGCCAAAACTAACGCCCACGCCAACCCTTTCCACAGAGCCCAGTGAAAAGTGCGGTGTAACAGGCTTATTAGAAGTTTTCTTAGAAGATCGCTCTAAGCAGCTCAGCAATTTTAACTTTTGAGTGATATACCTATCATATCTTCAATATTTAAAGAACTTTCCCTACGTGACCAAATTAGAAATGAGGAGATTTGTAGGAGAACTCGAGTAAACAATAGAGCTCGAAGAGTCGCTAAGTTTAAGTGATAGGGCGTAGCAGATAGTTTGAAGAATCTTTATGCGTTGGGGTCCCATGGTGCTCTAATTGCGGCCTCACACCGGGAAGCGCAGCGTTGGACGACCCCTACTAGGTGGACGGATGATCTCAACCGAGTAGCTGGGAGCAGCTGGAAACAAGCGGCACAAGACCATGTTCTGTGGAGATCCATGCAGAAGACCTTCGTCTAGCAGTGGGACGTCTATTGATTGAGACGATGGCGATTAGAAACGACTTTAAAAACCTAAATCTACGCTGACGGTCTCGCGGTATGCCCGCTTACTCTTACTCTACTTAATAATATAAATACTATTAGTGTGCCTCTCTGATACTTTTCTCGGCATATTCAGTTTATCTTTTCTTGTAGGCAGAAATAGACATCAGGGAGTGAGATATTTTGGGATATTTAAAAATTTGTAAAAATTATTGCCAGTTTATGCATCGCTATCATATCTGATTGGCTAACAGTGTTTCATTATTGGACAAAATCTAGTGTCGCAGCAAGAATGCCACCTAGATTAGCCAATCACACCAACAGAGATAGTAATAGCAGTGATACAGCTTTTTGGTACATTATCAGCTGTACTTAATTACTATGAAATTTCACAACAAGCTAAGTATTTTCTACTTTATTTTTAGATTCTTCTTTTGGAGAAATATTCTTTCCGAAAGTTAATGAGAGATTATCCACAGCTGTTTTTTGCAATGCAACAAACATTAACTTTGAATAATTATGCCCCACAAAATCAAATTGATAAAAGTTATCAACATAAGTAACGGAACATGGAGATTGGAGTCAGTAGATATGAAACAGGTGCCATAAAAGGTAACACTTTTATAAGTTATGATATTATTACACATAATAATTTTATAATGATCTATATAAAATATAAAAAATTCAATTGGCGTGCGTTAGTCTCGCAAAACTCAAAATAGCTGGACCGATTTTGATAACTTTTTTGCGTGTTTGTATATGTGGGTCCCGGCATGATTTCGATTCATAATTTGTCCCGGTACTCAGGTGGCGGTGTAATAGGTGGGTGCAGTGGGTGGGGTTCTAAGGTCAGGGCAAGACAAGGTCTGCTGAGCCTACTAATAACTAATATTAAATGCTAGATGATGCCCGCGACTTCGTCCGCCTGGATTAAGAATTTGACTCTCGCGGGAACCCTTGAATTGCCTAGCTTATGTCCCTCCCCGAGATACAACTATCCTTGTACCAAATTAAATCAAGATCGGTGGAAAAGATTGACCAGAAAAGCGTAGTAGACAGACAGACAGGCACACTTTCGCATTTATAATAAGTATTATAGTATATTGTACTTGAAGCTATCGACTATCTATTAGAACTATCTCGGAGAACGTTTAAAAAAGGAGAATCATTCGAGCGCAGTCCAAGCAAACGAAGTCATGATTCTAACTTGTCGAGCAACGATATCAAGCAATTAGACGCAGTAAAATTGTATACGACACGCTCTACTCTATAAATGTAACTAGTAGATCGCTCCGAAGTAAGCTTATATTTATTCACATATTATTTAGTTTCAAATTCGTCCGTCCATTTTTTAGAAATCTGACAAACACCGAAACGAGCGTGAAGTACGCACCGATGGATACGCATAGAGTTTGATTGATCAATAATTATTGTTTCTTCCAAGCTCAGTAATCAAAATATTATATGGATCAAACTTCTTTATATATATCGGGCATGTGCTTTATGGACACTTAATTTACTACACTTTTCAAGTTTTCCTTGACTAGGTTTCTCGTGACACTAATCCGTGATCCCGACATGACTAACTAGTAAAACCAATAAAATATGAGATTATTATTAGGTATGTTTAAAAATAAAACAAATATGTTGAAGCAAAAAGAAGCTTATTTTTATTTAAATTCTAGTACCTATCAAATATAATAAATAGGTAATTGCTACCTGTTGTCATAGTTTATTTTTAGACCTTTGTTTTCTTTAGTGGTACCTACCTGAGTATTATTTGCAAGATGCGTGACAAAAATTTCCAAGTTAGGACAGTTTGCTCAATTGAGTCAAAAGCGGGCCAAAACAAATGACAAAATTGTTTTTTAAGCGAGGTGTAGAATGTAGATTCTGCGATCGTGCGCGACTGACCACTGTGACCACGTGGGGAATGCGAAACAGTTTTTTGCCCTTAAATGTAATTAATATTCTCAGTAGTGTAGTATTGCGACAAGGCGGAGAAATGTTAACTCATTGTTGCGAAATTACAGAGTTGCACCTGAATCTCTTCGGTTGTAACTTGCTTTTTGCTATGTATCACAGAATATGCAATATTACTGATGTATCACAGAATAAATAATATTACAGCTGTAGTTGTATACCGATTTGCTGACGGTCATGGCCCCTTTCAGATAAGATAATAATTACACTTTGCCGGTGCTCCAAATTGTAAGTTTTACGCCGTCGACTCTACTACGACGTCAAATTATGTAGGGATGCAATTTTTCCGACCAAAATGAAATAAGTAGTGGGCCAAAGTCGGCGGCAGAATTTAAAAGCTTGCCGGGTTAAATTGTAATAATTATCACCATTCCATGGAAGCTGAAAAGTGGACACGGAAAAAATGGTCTCATCCCCGACTTCAAAGTCACTCAACGAGCTATGGAAAGCGCGATGTTTGGTTTCTCTAAGGGATAGAAATCAGAATTCGCAATGCCAAGCTGAAACCAATGAAAAGTTGCAAATGGAAATTGGCAAGGGAAATTGGCAGGCAATGCTTACTGTAGGACGATGTCCGCTGGAGCCGAAAATTATTTGAGTGGAGAACGCGGAATGGAGTTTGCAGTGTGGGGCTCTAGTGCAATTAGGTGAATGAATGTATGTATGAGGGTGGCGGGAAATTACTGAAAGAAGAAGGCCGAGGACCGGATGTGGTGCTTACTAGGGAAAGCCTGGTTTGATTCACAGGCTGACGATGGTGACGATGATGATGATTATCATGACATTACTTCCCTTCCTTTTAATAGTAAAATTGAACTACGTATATTTATTCAAAATTTTGTTAATAAATCATTTCAAATGATTATGTCACGGTCCTCTACGGGTTTATATACTTATTTATAGTTGAGTGGGCACTGAGTCGGTAGTGCTGTAGATGTCACCGTAAGATTGTAAAAACCGTTAGATTATCATCTAGCTCGCGAAATCGTAAACTGTCGAAAGATTGTAAACTGTTCAATGTTCTGAGTGTCAATTTTTGAAATATTCATTGTATTTACGTTTTCTTGTCTCTTTCTTGTAGGTTAGGTTAGGGTTCGACATAAACAATCAAGTAGTGACCGGCCGCAGGCCAGGCACTTAGGTTTTATCGGGTTTAAATACCTATCAGATTACAATCTACCGGAAAATAATGCGTTAAATTGTAATCTTTCGACAGTTTCCTATTTCGCGAGTTAGATTATAATCTTACGGTTTTTACAATCTTACGGTGACTTAAACCCAATAATATACTAGTCGTTCACCCCGAACAGAGACCTCGAGGTATCCTTAAGATAGTGCTAACTATATATTGTAATAGTTAACTTTTAACATTAGACGCAAAAGGTCTAAAGAGTTATTGGAGAAATAAACTTTTACAGAGCGCCGTCTATTGAGATTATTGTGTGACTGTTAAAAAACTGAAGCTCAATAAAAATTAAATAATTTTGTTTCCTTTTAATATTTATCTAATTTTAGTATTTGTTGTTCAAGTACAGAGTATAATTCAAATAATTGATCAAGTTTTAGGCTCAACCTTTCAGAAAATTGAGTTCTGAGGTCAACTTTGGACGTTAGTAAATCTCCACTTTGAAAGCCCCCCATTTCGTCAACTTTAGGGGAAAAATTAAAAAAAAAAATTTTTGTACTCTATTCCTAATTATCTTTAAAATGATATACCGCAACCCTATGTAACGCTATAATTTTTTTTTACTTCGCATTCGCTTCTATGAGAGCCCCCCTGAAAAAAAGATTATTATATTTTTTTAAGCCATATTCAGCTGGAGGCCAAAGGTTAGCATATTATATTTAAATTTGAAGTAATTACGTTCTGTAATTCAGAAGTTATAAGGGTCTGACAGACGGACGGATAGGGTTGCCAACTTTTTTTGTCAAAAAAACGTATAATATAATGGTTTGGATAGGAAAAAAATAAAGTATTTGGAAAAAAAAGTATTTTTCAAGTTTTATGTTTTTATGTCAGAATGTCATCTGTTCTGTCACATTCACAATACCATATCTGACATCTAACATTTCGTTCCACCACCCACCACCACTACAGTCTATTAACGTCCCACTGCTGGGCACAGGCCTCCACTCTCATAGGAGAGAGGGAAATAGACCCACCACGCTGCTCCAATGCCGTTTGGCGGGCTTTAACGACTATTATCATGTTAATGATAATAATCGGGATCGACGGCTTAACGTGCTCTCCGAGGCATGGGGGTGAAACACCGGCAACTTCCAACTCCGGGCTGGCACTGAGAATTTCTTAATTGAGAAACCCAATACCTAATAATTTTTTTATGCCCGACCGGGAGTCGAACCCAGCACCTCGTGATCCGCAGTCGACTACGCTAACCGCTAGACCAACGAGGCAGTGAAACATTTCGTTCAGTAATTATAAATCGTTTCCATCATCCGTTTTAACTTATCTGTACCGTTAAATAGTTAAGTACCCATAATGAGTATTTTGTTTTACTCATCACATTAAAGGTTGAAAATAAAGTATTTTCACATACTTTATTTGTATGCAAAAGTATAAAGTATAATTACCAAAAATAAAGTAGGATGCGTTTTTATAAAGTATGGTTGGCAACCCTAGGACGGACGGACAAGTGCACATACGCTCAAGTAGACTCAGAGACCTTCGCTTCGCTTGGTCAATAATTGTATGTACTATGTCTAATAGGTGGGCGATTGTTTTAAAGTATATTACTATTTTATTATGTAAGCTTATCAAGTCTCTGAACGAATACATCAGGTTTGGTAAATGAGGTTTCTCGTCCACTCTCTTTGCATGTGTATTACTTCGGTAATCATTTAAGGTTGAACGGTGAATGTTATTTTGTAATGAGTAGGCCAAAGGTTACCAGAAAAATCCCCTATAAGTGTTTTGTGGGCTTATTAAATGCCAAACAAGATAGGAACCTACTTGACATCGCTTGCTCTTAAGGGTTAAGTACCTAATAGGCGTAATATTGAATCATAATATATACTATCGTGCTGTGTAATATTCTTACTTTAGCTAAAGTCGAACTACGAATACGTTATACTATAATAATATAATATATTTATTATTACATAACTCATGTTCTTAATAGGTAAGTAATTTGTTGTACCTACATACTGACTTTGCTCCATTTTTTATTAATTTCTATAATAATTTCCAACATAATAATTCCAGATCTTCTATTTATAAACTTTTATTTATTTATTTTATTTTATTATCAATTTTGCACTCATCTTGCTATAAACTATTATCACTAATAATTATTTATTACTTACTAGCTGATGCCCGCGACTTCGTCCGCGTGGATTAAGGTTTTTTATTCCCGTTGGAACTTTTCATTTTACTGGATCAAAAGTAGCCTATTCCAGACTATAAAATCTATCTCAGTGCTAAATTTCATGCAGATCCGTTCAGCCGTTCTGGTGTGATTGATCCATGCATCCAAACTTTCGCATTTATAATATGAATACTAGTATTTAATTATTACATTTACATCAATAAAACACTTCTAGGAGAACAATTCTGTCGATAAGTCAGTGAGTGAGTGGTAATTGAGCTATATATAGTATAATTATCTGTTATACTAAAAATAAACACAACGTTTCGAAAATAATATTCTACACGGCACAACCAGCCATTTGGAATTAAAAACGCAAGCCTTCGGCCGGTAGTGAGCGGAAGTTAGCGGGCGACGACCAAGCCTTCGACCAAGGTGCGAGGCGTACACTGAGCGCGCGTAAATTTAACTAATTATCGATTAGCGCAATCGATTAATTGATAAACTAGTATGTTTTGTGGATGGCACTTATTTCATATTATAAAATATTATATTGTTATATAGTATATTACTTAAATAGATCTAGTTTAGTTGGTATGGTAATTATTGGTATTGCCGCAAGCTACGCAATCTTAGAGGAATCGGCACTGGACCTAAGTATTTAATATCTATCGTGACGAAACATGGCACAGATGTATTTGCATCCTACGGACATCGGCTTTTTATCTTGGGAAATCCAAGAAATTCCCAGGCAATTTTTATAAAACCTTAACCCACGTGGATGAAGTCGCAGGCACTAGATATCATTTGTTATCCATACTAATATTACAAAAAGTGTGTATGTCTGTCTGTCTGCTACGCTTTCACGGCCCATCTGTTCTACCGATTTTGATGAAATTTGGTATAGGGATAGTTTGAATCCGGGAGAAGGACATAGACGTTTTATCCAGGAAAATTAAAGAGTTCCTGCGGGAATTAGAAAACCTTAATCCACGCGGACGGACTCGCTTGCATCATCTAGTTTCAAATAGAAAGGTTCCTATTCCTATGTCATACCTATACTCTTACTACTATGTGATTATATATTAGGGCAGTATTTAGGCTGTTCCTAGCAGACCCGCCACAGTGTTTGTGTGATAATATAACTGCCTAGTTGGTCCAGTGATTAGCATGTTTGAATGCGGATAACTAGGTTCTGGGTTCGATGGGCTCGATTTCTGAGGGCCATAATTGAGTATTGGGCTTTTCTAACAAGAAATTCTGTGTACTAACCCGGAATCAGGACGTTGGCGATGTGTCACCCCCGTGCCTTGGAGAGCACTTTAAACTGTCGGTTATGGGCCTGATACCTCTCCGGATGTGTCAGATTTTACGTCCCATCGGATAATGAGACTTAGGGAAAAGAGACTTGCACCTGTATTTGCGCACACACTTCTGCACTATAATATCTCCCGTGGTTAATATCTGTGGAGATTGGCTGCAGTGGCCGAAAATCGGTCGGGAGGACATTATGTTAATAGTTGCATTATCTAATATTATCTATAATATATATATATGTATATATATATATATATATATATATATGTATTTATATATAATATAGATGGGAAATTGGGCTGTCCAAAAACCAGAAGGCCCGGTTCGAATCCAGATGTCACCAGGCGTAATTTTTTTTTTTTCAAGTTACTTCTTTTGTGAGTAGAACTATTATTGGGAGCTCAATAGCACTAGTAATTTTTTATTTGAATAACCAGTTCATATTTTTAATGTACTCTGTATTTAAATATAATTTCCAAAAACACGATTTACCAAAAAAAAAATACAGAGCACAGCTCGGTCACCCAGGTACTTTTAATTTCAACTGTGGTTACGATGAAATGTTAGTCGGTTTTAGTAAAATATATCACGAAACACGAGTATCTTGTATCAACCTACTCGTGTATCTTTAAATTAGCAAACCGCGTCCACTGACCGAGATAAACATGAGCAAAAATATGTTATGAAATTCCTCTATTATTTCCACTCTTAAGTAATTATTATGCGTATAATGTCTATAGTATTTTAGCGTTGCACTATTACATCAACAAATTGGCATGCATTTCGTTTTCCCACCATTATTCCTTAATGGTCAGCGTTGTTATCAAGAAACGTAGTAAAAGAGCATAGAGTATAGAGAGAGTAGTGAGTATAGAGCATAGTAATAAAACAGAGTAAAAGAGCTCGAATTTTCTAATTTTAATTTGACTTTAATTTGAGTACTAATTTTAATACGTGCATGGATTTAGAAAGCACTGTGCACTTCTATACATAGAGTAACGATAAGTACGACTAAGGTATATCTATCCTTTAATTTTATATATAAAATCAAAGAATCTATCCTTCTGGAGGGTAAGGTCCTAACTCCTAAGCATGCCTACTATCTACCTTATCATCGGTATTTTAGATATAAGTACATTTGCAAAGTTGCAAATCGAAACAAAAGTTTTAAATCCGAATGCCAAAATTTGTTCAAATAATGTACCTATATGTATCTAATATAGTTATATAAAGGTGAAACTATTAAAAGCGTGCTAAAACCTCATACTGATTCAAATTCAAACCATCAGCCAGCCTGCGTCCTATATCATATGCTGGACAAAGGGCTATTCTACCAAACACGGTCCTTCACTTTCCTCATCTAACCGCTGCCCGCCACCTTCTTCAGGTCCTCGGTCCAGCGAGCTGGAGGTCGTCCTACACTGCGCTTAACGGTACGCGGTCTCAACTCTAGAAAACATCTGCCCCATCGGTCTGAATGATTATAAGACACTATATTAAGCGAGGTACCTATTACTCAGTGGCGTGCAGTTCATAGAGGCATAAAAGCGCTTACCCAAATGGAAATACGTCAATGTTCATTTCATCATAACAGTCAGTAAATTGGTTTTCTGACTATCTAATGCCTATCCTAGCTTCAAACCCTGTGCACGCCTCTGCTACTACTCGAGCGGGTTATGGAAAATATCAGAAAAAGTACTTTATGAAGACCTCCAAAATTTTAACGACACAAGTACGCACAGTTCGTAATAATATTATGTAGAAATAATAATTGCGCATAAAAAAGCAACCAAAAATAATTAATATATTTTGTTACATAAGTTTAGTCAATTACTTAATAAGTTTTGATAATTATAATAAATTAAAGGCGTTTTTAGATCTTACTTAAGTAGGTAGTTGAATATGATTAAGAAACGCTGTTTCAGTCAAAACTCTAATAAGAATTACGTTCATGATGATAATACTAGCTAACGCCTGCGATCTCATCCACGTGGTTTAAGTTTTTTTAAATACCCCCGGGAACTCCTTCATTTTTCGGCATAAAAAGCTTAAGTATGTCCCAGGGACACAGCCCATAACTGTGACAACAAACAAACATCAAAATTGGTTAAAAAGATGGGCCGTGAAAGCGTAACAAACTCACTTTCGCATTTATAATTTAATATATATATACATACATTTCTTTACGACTTAGGGAAATGTCTGTGTGTTACGTACAGACTAGGTAGTAAAGCCTACTCTGGCGAGGCCAGAGCAAGCCCATATTTTTAGTTTTAACACACATCGTCTAACGTTACGCCTATTTTAAACTGTAATTAACGTCGTTTGCAATTATCAAATTAAGAGAGTGGAATATTTTTTCAATTTGATTTCGTAATATATCTTTTCGATATTTATATATGAATACGGGTGGGTATGTTTTTGGCCTTTTCTTTAACTTCGTGCCTCGAAAATGTCGCAAACATTTATTAATAATCATTATAAACCTAAGAGTTGTATTATTACTCTTAGTCGAATTGTATGTTATCCCAAGAAAACCCCTGCCATTATATGATTATTTATAAAAAAGGAACGAGGAATACGATGCGAGAACGAGATAAATATGTGTACCTATACACTGTGTTTATTGTGGACTAGTGGGCCCGGCAGACGTTGTCCTGCAATTTTTCTATATTTTCTCACCGTTTAAACCTTCCCTGGACTACGACAAACATTTCAAAACCAAGATCAGCTAAATCGACCCAGCTGTTCTCGAGTTTTAGCGAGACAAATGAACAGCAATTGATTTTTATATATATGGAAGATTTTTGTAGTTTTAATACTCTGGTTTGGTCTGGTAGTAGGCTCCGGCCGAGGCAAGTTACCATACTACCGGTAAGATGATGTCGTGTGCCGTGTAGAAACTGCTATACCCCTACTACCCTTTTTTTCAAATAAAAAAAAACACATTTTGAGACGAGATTTTCTTCATCACCCCACCAATTTGTTTTTAAATTTTACTAGCCTATGTCATCTAGAATCAGCTAGGGATTCTAACGATACCTCATTTATCAAAATCGGTTCAGGCGTATAGAAGTTATGGTGGAATATACAAACTCACATACATACATACATACATACATACATGCGCCCTGAAAACAGTACTCCTTTCAGGCAGTCGAATAAAAAGCTCCTACTCGGCTTGCTGATGCTACAATAGTAAGTAATGTACACTTATGAAGTCAGTAGGATTTATTAAAATGTCAAAATGGTTTAATATTAATTTACTTGGAAAATGTATTTAATTTATCTGCTTGTATTGGGGCCAATTTTTTATTGGTTTACTTTAGTCTGTTACCTGTTATATCAGGTGAAATTTTTATTCTTATACAAGAAAATATTATTTTTCCATTTAATTTGAAAAATATATGAGTTGCACGGTAAAAATTTGAATACAAAACAAAAATGTTGATACTTTTTAAAATTGACATCAATAGATTGATTGAAAAGTTGGAAAAAGCCACAGAAATAACCAATTTTTTTAAATAAATATTGAGCAAAAACAATCTACAGTTTTTCTACCTGTCGTAGGCTTACAGCCACAGCTGAATTATTTTTATCACGTGGGTGATAGTACACTTAGGGCCGCTTGCACAAGGACATTTAAACTGATTTAGTTAATTTTTTTGGTAAATGCATATTGTAGTTGCCAAAAAGGGACAGCATTAAAATATTTAACTAAATCAATTTAAGAGTCCTTGTGCAAGTGGCCTTTAGACTTTTCTGCATAACTCGTATCAATCCATACTTCCATACTTAATATATAAATGCGAAAGTGTGTCTGTCTGTCTGTCTGCTACGCTTTCACGGCCGACATGTTTAACCGATTTTGATGAAATTTGATACAGGGATAGGTTGTATCCCGGGAAAGGACATAGACTACTTTTTATCCGGAAAATTCGGTTCCTGCGGGAATCGAAAACACAGCCCACACGGGCGAAGTCCTAAGGCAGGATATCATAGGAAAATTTCCGTTGCACCATTTAATTTAAATAAATTACTTGAGATATCATAGAAATAATGTAACTTGCAAAGGAAAATGGCGCGACTGCGGCCGGCGACGCTCACATTGAATATACTTTATATTTAGTTGCCAAAGTGAAATTATGTTTTAATCAAGCAGTCTGTTTCACAGGTAGGTCAATCAACAAGCTAACTTATTGTGAACGTACGCACAGCATTAAAAATAAATAATAACAGGTATGTAGTTATATAAATAGAATGTAGTATTAAAAGTCGCCAAGCACTTAATGATAGAAACTCATGATACCATAGGCAAAAGTAGCGAATCTAAACAACGTTATGGTTTCTATAAACTTAAATCCATAGAATTGCATCAGTATTACGCACTACTTAAAGATCTAGAATATTTTGATGGTCCCCATTTAAACTATATGAATACGTAATACTTTATAAAATAGCCGACTTCCTTCATCATACCTGGTAGTACCATTACGTATCTATAAGTAGTTTTAGCCACAGTTTTTCAATGCGTATTCCTAGACTTATTTAAATCTAGGTACCTAATACAGTAAAGGTCACCAAAATTAATAAAAACATTCCTCAGAATACTATTCACTAGAAAAACAAATATAGTGCACTCAATAAGCTATCACACGCATACCGACTTGTTACACTTTATGGTAGTAAATACAACTTACGCCGTGCACTTTTAGAATTACTCTTCATTTCACCCCACCTGCAAGTGCCCCACCAAAATCAAAAGGCACCTTTCTACTCCAAACTGATGAATCTGTATCACCTTTCTAATATGGTCGGGTTAACCGGGCTAGTAGGGAACATGGGGGAAGGATTATGCAATTCTTGGACATACGGATGGCGTATATAAGCTTGAGGAAGGACTGAAGTAAGTATAGAAAGCCAGCAAGTCTCAGCAGGCCAAGTGTTTCATTGAATCAGTCCAGCAAACCAAGCAAGATGTACGCGAAACTCGCTGTAAGTTTCAATGTTGCTAAATGATTTGTTTTGATTTAGGCCAGAGATATAATAACTTTGTTTATTCCAGCTTGTTGCCGTCATGGTCGCTGCAGTTGTAGCAGTACCTACTGGAGGAGGCGGACAGTAAGTACTTCACTAGTTTTACTTTACATAATATCCTCTAGCTATCTAACGGAACTTTTGAGTTGCCCTACTGAACAAACAAGTGTAACAAACAATCTGACCAATAGGAAACCCTCATTAATTATAATAGTAAGCACAAAATATGACTTCATTCCTAAGCATTAATGCAAGCCAGTTTCAGTTCAAGATCAAAAGTAAATAGAAAAATAAGAAGATTTTATAAGCGCCACTCATTCATTCATTCTTATTTTCTTTTCTTTTTTGGTTGCCTTGCTGAATGAGCCAACGATTTTTTGTGTTCTTTTTAATCGTGGCTTCTTATCGATGGCTTAACGTTTATTTTTTATTTGAATTGTTTAGTTTGAACATAATAAACTTGTTGCTAAAACAAAGCTTTCTTCTTAAAGGTGTGATCATTCTCTTTATATTGACTACTTACTATTATATTTTGACAGTGTTTTTAGTTTCTTGGGTTAAGGTTTTTTTAATCAATTCAGTAGCACAGTTTTTCCGAGATAAAAATCACTTCTTGCCTCTACGTACGTTATGTTCCGATAAAATCGGTTCAGCCATTTCAAAGATAAGCTCGGACAATAAATACATTCGTGTACAAACAGACGAGCAGAAAACTAAGTAATAACGAGTGTTTGGACTTCAAAATAAAAGTTTTTCGTTAACATACTTTTTTAGTTTTTTAACATAAATAGTTTATAGTGATGTTGTAGTTGAATGGGTGCTCTTTTGAGTAGTTATTGCATTCCACATACATGCAAGACAATTTTACAACGTTGTTTATGGTTGTCACTTGGTAAAGTTAATGTAGATACTAATATTATAGCGATAATACTTTAGCGATCTTTTCATTAGATTTTGATGTTATTTGGTATAGGGGTATGACATTGGATTTTTATCTTGGAAAATGAAGGAGTTCCCCTCTGGAATCAAAAACTTACACACGCGGACAAAGTCGCGGGCATCATTTAGTCTAGAATAATAAAAAAATGGATGTTATTTGTTTGTGTGACCATGTTAGGAGTGTAATCAAAGTCACCTTAATTATTATGCTGATAACTTAGCGCTGTTCTACATTAAACTTAGGTAAGCATAGGTACTTACCTCATATGCCCAAAAATATTAGGAGTTCATAATTAGGTTCGAGCGGTTCGAGGTTAAATGCATATTCCAGTAAAGATTGAAAATATATTTGGTTATTCTGTCAGATGAAAGAAGGTGGCTTTGATATTCTGAGACCTGACCGTTCTTACGTGACCAGTTATCGAAAACAAAAGAAAGTATCTTAAATGTAGGGAACGTAGTAGAGCATGATCCGAAATGAATACGTGTTGTAAAAGTTAGCCATTCGTAATCCTACAAAACGAGTAGTGTTTGTTAAACGTAGAGTTATATAATTATTTGGGTCTACAAATTACTATGCTTGCTAGTCTGTTCTAGATTAATCATACCGTGTTTTTATCGTTGCTTTAAACTCTTGAGGAAACATGGTTGGTTAAAAGCTCGACGGCATGCCTTCATACAATATCAAAGATTTAAATAATAATTTACTCGATGTAGATCGAATTTGAAGTGAATTACGCTATAATTAATATAATTATTAATTTAAGTAGAATTAACATTCTACTTCGGATGCCCGCAACTTCGCCTGCATTTATTTTCCGAGTTTTTTTTTAAATTGTCTCTACGACACTTACAAAAATGAATTCAATTCAATTTTTCAAGATAATAATGATTTTAATCTACATAAGTTAGTCACACAAAAAATATGTGTAGCAATATTCGAGGAAATAATATGACCGCATACTGTTATTTTATATAACCTACCTTAAGGTACTTACTCTAGTAATAATAATGCAGAAAAAGCATTGAAATTTCCTCAGTTTTTGTGCAAGTATTCTAGGGAAATTGCGTCATTACCTAGACGGTTACTGTTACCGAAGAAGGCTTCCCATATAATATTGTAGGCTTTTCTACTCACTAAATATACCATCATTAAATACCAACTGTTTTCGTTGATAGGACAGAAAACAAATATGCATAAAATTCCGTGACTTCGTTCGCGTGGCATAAGCTTTTTAATTCCCACAGGCACTCCTTAATTTTCCGTTATAAAAGGAAGCCTACGTCAATCTCCAGGTACTCAACTATGCGAAAAATCGTGTCGCCGCAACTGCTCTGTTGCGGTGTGATTGAAAGACAAACTCTCTATTTGTCGTCCTTGGGGATAGAAATTTCAAAACCTGTGAAATCCGTATTTCATCATTTTAAAACAGAATCCCAAATACCAAGTTTCATGACTATAGCTTGAAAAACGACATACTTTCATACAAACTTTCAACCCCATTTCAACCCTTTGGGGATAGAATATGCAAAATTGGCGAAACACGTATTTCTTCATTTCTTCATAAACCGATAGCTCAAATACCAAGTTTCATGGATACAACTTTTCAACAATTTTACAAAAATTACGAACTTTCATACAAACTTTCAACCCGTATTTTACCCCTTTGGGGGTGGAATTGGAAAAAAACCCTTTCTTAGTGAATACCTACTCTTCGCGAAGAATACACCCTCCAAATTTTATAAGGACCAGCGGTTTAGGCTGTGCGTTGATATTTAAGTCAATCAGTCAGTCAGGACTTTGAATGTTTAAGATTAAAAAAACATAAGAACACGAAGACTGAATTTATTTGAAATCTATTTAAGGAATAATATGCGTTATGTTAAAAAATAATGTTATAATTGATCTCATCATCAGTACAGCTGATTCCAGCAACAATGCACTCCTTGTTTTTAAAAAGATCTTTTTACAACCCATTCAGAATTGATAGCCCAAAAGCTTTTTATTTTTCAACTAGCTTTTGGAGTGCATTCTACCGCGTATGTTAAGTTTTTAAAAAGTCCAATAGTTGGAAGAACAAATCACTTATATGTTTTTTTATCCCCTATAAGTTAGCCCTTGACTGCGATCTCACCTGATGGTAAGTGATGATGCAATCTAAGATGGTAGCGGGCTAACCTGTTAGGGGCATGGCAGTTATATTCAACCCATACCCCTATTAGGTTTCTACACGGCATCGTACCGGAATGCTAAATCGCTTAGCGGCACGTCTGTGCTAGTAGGGTGGTAACTAGCCACGGCCGAAGCCTCCCACCAGGCAAATAAGTTATATACTTCCTAGAATATAAATCAGAAACAGTAATTCTCTATTAAACGTTACAAACTGATCGGCATATTGGTATATTACCAGTGAAAGGCCAAACGTAAGTAGCAAGTATCTTAATATTATTAATGCCCGCTAACTCCTTCCCGTCATTGATCAATAAGTAACTGTAGTTTGACCCATGGACGCGTATCGCAGACGACCGATGAAAATTGAAATAGTCGGTCCGACAAATGTTCATGGCTGCATATTTACTATCAACGAAAATGTCGCAAAAACGGATATCTCTCATCAATTCGACTATTTTCCAGAGAATGAGTATTATTCTATAGGTAATGATATGAATACGAGTAAACCGCGGTAACGCAGACAATTTTTTCAGTTGGTCTTAAATCGGTGGTTTGTTGCTTTTTAGTCATCATAACTTTTGCTTGTATGTCAGTCTTATGTCCGTGAATGGCCTAGGAAGCGCGGGCAAGGACTTATTTTTTTAAAATTATTAACGTCATATTAGATTCATTAGAACTGTGTAAGACGAAGCCAACACAGACCTGATTTATTAAAATAAAATCTAATGTGTAGGTATTTATATAATTAAAAAAGAAACCTCCAAACGTTGATGAGTCCTCTTCCAAATTATTGAAACATCAAATTTTATTAAAAAATAGATCCAGTTTGTTGTCGAAGGCCCCTTAGGATAGTTCCTGTTAAATTTATGAAAAAACT
The DNA here is from genome assembly GCA_964035005.1 of Erebia palarica. Taxonomy (NCBI): domain Eukaryota; kingdom Metazoa; phylum Arthropoda; class Insecta; order Lepidoptera; family Nymphalidae; genus Erebia; species Erebia palarica. The sequence continues at coordinate 28,319,983 of OZ035986.1, forward strand.
TAAAGCTTGCTTCGCTTGCCCACTTCGTTATAGAAAACATTTCAGTTCAGTTAAACATATAATAAATTAAGTTTGATTCGGTCGCAGAATTCAGTATGCGTTGACTAATTTCCTGGGGCCTCGGGGGAACCGCCCCGGGCCTCCAACGGGCTTAGTCTACCGACCATGAGAAAAAAATACATGGAATTCAGAACCACCATGTTTTTTAGGTCGTTTAAAAATACCGTTCCACTTTAGTTCACGCGATCGTTCGAAATTCCAAGCGTATCAAGTTAACAATGACATAAACACAACCACGGCGTACTTTCCCAGTAATGACTAACGAATAATGGCAATGATCAAATCAAAGACCATAACACGTCAAAGGCAATACGAGTGCAAGAAAATAAAATGCGGATAGAATTATTATATAATTCTCTAATTACAACTTTCAAAAATCAATTGAACGCATTTGGACCATTCAAAAACTGGTCATGTGCGAGACAGGCTCGCCCACCAAGGGCTCCGGAAGTTGCAAAGAGACATTTAAATAATTATTTGGTTAAATTAATCCAGGTCTAAACTCAATTAATCCGTTTACTAAACTAAACAAACGATAGATGGATAACCTATTTCCCTATTTCACAATTTTGGTACAGAACCCTAGGTTTGTATACACATTATAACGCATTTAGTATGATTTTATTGTATGTTGTTTAAGTACAGCTGTAATATCATTATCGTGTTATTTTTTTGCATAGATAATTCTATCGTTTACTGATCACTCTGTGTGTCTTGCACCTTGCAGTTTAGTGTTGCAAAGTTTACTGTTACATAACGAGTAAACGAACGTGCCACACGCTGCCGTAAATTTAGCATGGACGGGCCCAGTTGTACTAGTTGGAACTACCCGGTAAACGACGTGATTTGGTAGATTTACGCAACTCCTGTTAGGTACTACTAATACAGTCCTAATATTATAATTTTATATTACTATCATAAGAGAACACAAATACCTTAGTACTGAATAAGTATGACAGTAGTGGCCATAAACTTGATTTGCCAGTGAGAAACCAAATGAAGGCATTTCGAAATACAGAACAGTCCAAAACTAGACCCCAATATGCACCTATATCATATTTTATTGACGACGATCAGACATGACCTTCATCTAGAGTAAAAGTCAAATAAAGTATTTGAGCTTTACCAAACTCTAGTTCAATTGTTCCTTTAACGAAATAATTGCCTTTTTGAGTTCAAAATCATTATTGGCTGGAGTTTTTAAATTTAACTCTCTTTGCACCTCTATTGCGCGAATCTAGTGTCCACTATTCAGATATGGGTTGGATTTGCCTTGGATAAAAATGACATGTTACTTGCTTACTTAGAATCAAGAAGATAAAAACTTAAGTATATATATTATGTGGTTTAATGAAATATCGTTTTTTTCCAGCAAACACGTGACAATCCACGTACCGTACAAAATTCATACCATCCACCATCACCACGTATCGAAAGTACCCTACCCTGTTCACGTGCCGGTTGTGAAAGAGGTGCAGGTCATCAAAGAGGTCCCTGTTGTGAAGCATGTACCTGTGCCGGTAATCCAGCACGTTCCGTTCCCAGTTTACAAGAAGGTGGAGGTTGAGAAGCAAGTGTTCGTGCCCGTACATCACGAGGAGGAACATCACCATGGATGGGAGAGCGAGTCGCTGTCGCACGGCTGGCACTGATTTAAACAACTTATACATATTTAGATTAAGGTAAGCATCATCAACAAAATTACAACCTATTGTCGGCTCACTAAGTACTAAGCACGAGACTCCTTTCAGAACCTGTAGGGATTATGCAATTTGTTTTGTTTCCATAACTTATTTTATTTTCTTTTATCTAATTCTAATTCTTCTTAATATCTAATCCATTGGCCGAAACATTCACCTCTTTCATCAAAGATACGAAAATTTTATTGTTTTATTAACGATTTGTCTTTTTGTTTACAGGTACAAATAAATAGCTGATAGTTAAATAATTATAAAAATTCATCATTATCATCATCATATTCAAACAATCCAAATACCGCATTCAATGAGATCGGATTATTTCTAGCATTTCTTATGTGATATACCGCCATGCAAATGCAATCTGTTCGTTGAATATCATCTAAGTCTGGTCATTAGAATAATGCCGAAAGGATTTACGAAATATTCAAGAAGCGATTAGGTCCGACTGACACATATTTATTCTTTATATTCTTTATTCTTTATAAAAACATGCCAGGGAAGACTTTACAGTCGCCCAATTCATCTTCCCTGGCTACAAAATATATTTAGTATCCAGCCGAGCTTGAAATTACAGTCAGTAGGTCTCCGCTGCCGTCGGTCACAAGACTCAAACGTTTGACTTTTGTGGATCCTTTTTCGATATTATTTTTTATTGTCATGCCGCATACTCAATCTATTCTCACAGTTGCGAGTTCCGTCAGCTTTTGACGAAGTTCCTTTATCAAGCAATTCTTGCATCGTGAGATAGATCTTAAGTATTAGGTACTTACCTAATACAAACAATATCAAGTGGATTGTACTGTAAATATTAATTGATGTCATTTTCATAAATGTTACCATTGTTGTATATAAGAACCAAAGAAAGGAATAAAGAGCCGTTGAATATTTTTAATAGTGATTTTATTGTATTTATAAACCGTGCCGCAAATGTAGAGACTGAAAAATGAATGTGTCAATGAAATTAATATTTATTTCCGTAAAAGAAAACATACAAATTCATAAGTTGTGAACATAACTATATTAGTAGCTTGAGCTTTGTACAAAGTCACCAAAAAACCTCTATATAACCCTAAGAAACCTTCTATATTAACAGTATCTGTTATACATTTTACAAGGCTGGTACATTTTACTAAATTTCTGGACGTACTCGGGGCCTGAAATTTGTCTTGTGGCTTGTGACTCTGTAAGGAAAGAAAGTAAGGCTTATTAAAACAAAACACGCAGGTTCAAGTCATTTCAAAGTTAATAATAATCCGATTAGATTTAACTTCTCGCTCTGTTAGTCGTTCTTAAAATGAAAATTGTTCTACAAAAATAAAATGGAGATAGATGGATAAAGATACATAGCCTTACGCAGGGAGAAGATTTTACATCGGCATAGTTGTTTTACATATTATTAGCTGATGCCCGCAACTTTGTCCGCGTGGATTGACTTTTGTCGGTTCCCGAGAAAAGTCTTTAATTTTCCTGGATAAAAAGTAGCTTGTGTTATTCCAGACTATAATCTATCTCTGTGCCAATTTCTAGAAGATTTCACCCAGATCCGTTAAGCCGTTCTGGCGCCCATTCATACATCCATCCAAACTTTCGCATTTATAATATTAGTATAGATTAACATAGATGATTAGGTATGTTAATATTATTCCTATACTACAATATTCAATAATAATGATGTATTTATACTAGTCAACAGAACCAAGCTCTCAATTTTACGGTTTCAGTGTTTTTTCGTTATCTAAGTAAAACCGACATCAGAAGTATGAGATAATTAATTTAAACTGGGTTAATTAAACCCAAGCTCGGTGCTCTTTTACGAAACAATAAATTATTATAATTGAGAGAAAAGTACTTTTGTGTCAGTTATTTTTCGAGCGTAATAACTGTATAGCGTAACTATTTAATTAATTATTTATTATTGTTACGAAAGATATTTTTTGATTCGTTTCATAATATTATGATCGAGCAGTTGCGGAACATGAATCAACTCATATTTATTATCTAATTATCTATTTGATATATTAAAACTGATTTTCTTCAAGTAAATTAATATAGGCGAATAATATTACCTTCTAGTTGACCAATCCCGGCTGCGCGAGGATTGTATCTAAATAACCTACTAAAATTAAACAACAGAGGTGCGATTATGATACGTTTAGGTACGTACGATACCACGAAATTGAGCTCTTAATTCAATACTGTTATGGTTTATTTTACTTTGACTCCGAACTTTGACGATTGGATCGGCAATTCTTACATAATCGCACCTCTGATTTGCTACTACCCATTCCGTCCACCTTCTCCAGACTACACAATAATGTTTAAGTGTAGTGTATGGAATGATAAAGTATGGAGAGAATACATGGACAGAAACTGATATAAAATTATGTCGCTCAGCATGCTATGAACTATGGTTCTAACAGGCATTTTTGTAACGAGGTAATTTAAAAAAACTAAGCGCACAAACGGAAAGACGCCGCAAGTGACGACTTTTTGACGACCTCCGTGGCGCAGTATTGAGCGCTGTTGTCTTAATGTGCGGTGGTCCCGGGTTCGATCCCCAGCAGGGTCAGTTTGGGAATGTATTATTTCTGAGTTTTACCTGGTCTGGCCTGGTGGGAGGCATCGGCCCTAGTTACAACCCTACCGGCAAGGACGTGCCGCCAAACGATTTGGCGTTCCGGTACGATGCCGTGTAGAAACCGAAAAGGGGGATGAGTTTAATATAACTGCCATGCCCCTAACAGGTTAGCCCGCTACCATCTTAGACTGCATTGTCACTTACCAACAGGTGAGATCGCAGTCAAGGGCTAACTTGCTATTTAAGATTTTATTATAATATATATGTTTTTAAATAATACAATTAGGCACATAAGTATTATCACAAGTAACAATTACATTGAAGTAAATACTTTCCATGTATTGAGAAATTACGAATACTGTGTAAATTGAACAAGATGGTATCTAATAATATGTAAATGAAACTACTAACCGCTATCTGTAATCGGCGTTTAGCCAAATCTAAAGGGTAAGTAGCCGTTTTTGAGACAATTCCAGAAACACATCCAGCAATAGTGGAAGCCAGAACCAAATGTTCTGGTTTGTGAGCGTTTGCTTTCGGATGGCTACAGTCCCCATTGCACGTGTAGAGATAGCTGAGTATCATAGGCTGCATCACACTGAACACGGAAAACGTTATTCCAACTTGTGGTCCTAACTGAAATAAAAAGTATCTACCTTTAACATATATATTATATACATATATATATATATATATATATATATATATATATATATATATATATATATATATATATATGTTTAAATGAAAAATTTCTTTTAACCGGCGTTCCGTATAGAAGACAAAAATTCATACAGAGAGAGCTGATGATTGGGGATTTCGAAGACGGATGAAGAGCACAGTCAGGGTATTGAAGAAAGGTGGGGTGTGCTCGAACAAATGTCACTCGAAACCTCATCCAATTGGCGGTAAGTTGAAAAAAAACTCCAAAATGGCGGATAAAAGATGGCCGCCATACAAATTTCGTCAGTGTCTGTCTCGGAGAGTATAAAAGATGGAAGAGTCTCGGCAAAAGATGATCAGGACCTGAAGGTCCATACTAGTCTATTATAGCCATAGTGATCAAATCTGTGATCAGGTATAATCAGGTATAATGCGCATTACCAAATAATTATTCAGGCATAAAAATATCTTCACAAATTGGTAATTTACCTAGGGGGCAGTTAAACCAGACCATGAACAGTGTTATTTGGAGTATATGGTGGAAACCAGTTTAGCCCTATTCCGTATTTAAGTTGCATCTATCTTTGTTACCTACTAAAACATTGTCATTGTTGTGATTGGCTGAATTTTGTCAATTACGAAATTGCTGCCATGGGGGCAACCGCGTTTAAATTCGCCGCTAGAGGCGCTAGTGTAGAGTGAGCTTTCCGAATTGTCAAATAGTTATTATCACTGGGCCTTTATCGCGGGTCTAATTATGTCATTATTGTATTTTGCAATACCGGATTAATTAATGAAGATGTAAGATACGTGTCAATGAATGTCAGTGCACTGGGCTTTGAAGGCGGAGCTAAGAAAAAAAGTGCAAAATTAAGCGGGTTGAAATAAGAAGAATTCAGAAGTACAGCATGTCCCTGGTGCCTGTGTGCTTACTATTTAAAAAAGTATTTTTTGTTAAAAGTTTGCTTGTTTACCGAATTTACAGCTATACTAAGGACCTTACTTGGCAGTGGCGCCAGCTAGTGAGCATATAAATGGTAGCCCTCATTGTTACACTGTAAAAATAAGGCCCCCGGGTTTATAAGGGACGGTACTTATTATCATCCCTTGCCAATATGGTTTTGATTTCCAATTTACGAATATATATGTCATTAAAACCGTTAGATTGTAATCTATCGGGCGAGATTATAAACTGTCTAAAGATTACAATTTAACGCATTATTTTTCTGTATATTGTTATCTGTTAGGTATATTAAACCGATAGAACTTCAGTGCCTGATTATTTGTGTCGAACCCTAACCTAACCTACAAGAAAGAGACAAGAAAACGTCAATACAACGAATATTTCAAAAATTTACACTCATAACATTGAACGGTTCACAATCTGTGACATATACATGTCACCGTAAAATTGCAAAACCGTCAGATTTCAATCTAACGCTTTTTATCTCGATAGATATGTAGATGTAAACTGTCGACAAATTGTGAACCGTTCAATGTTCTGAGTGTCAATTTTTTAAATATTCATTGTATTTACTTTTTATTGTGTCTTTCTTGTAGGTTAGGTTAGGGTTCGACTGCGGCCGGGCACTTAGGTTCTATCGGGTTAGTATACTTAACAGATTACATTCTACTGAAAAATAATGCGTTAAATTGTAATCTTTTGTCAGTTTATAATCTCGCTAGATGAAAACCGTTAGATGGTTACCTAACCATCTAACCGTTTTCACAATCTTACGGTGACATACATAAAATCGAAAAACCACTCATTCACTCACTCACTCACTGACTAATCTCGATCTCAGGAACTTTAAAGCATACAAACTTGAAATTTTGAAGGCAGATTCCTTCTATCATTCTATGGGTGTAGACATTGGCTAAGAAACTGTTTTGAGAAAATCCCTATATCCCTAATCCCCTAAGTGGGCGATACGGGGGTTGAAACTTGAAAGTTTGTATTAAGGTCCTGTTTGGAAAAAAAAAAAAAACTTTAAATATGTAATAAAAATCTAAGCAGTTTTACGTAAATCCACTCCAAAAGAGGTGAAATGAGGGCTGGAAGGTCGTATAAAAGTTCTATGATTTTGAAGTATAGATATGAAAATCGGCATTTAGGTTATTAGTTTTAAATAATAAAACCCTGCTTAAGCTATATTATAAAGCCTCTATAGATAGGCGAGGGATTTTGCAGCGGGACCTAATCTCAGAGGAAATCAGAAATTATACGTGGACGAAGTCGCGGGCGACCTCTAGTAGGTAATATCTCCTTGCATCTATAAATTGTTGAATATTTTAGGATTTTAGTTCAGGATTTTTGTATAACCAAATACCCGAAATGGCGTGCTAATGGTCAGATGCGATTAGGAATTGCGTATGAGCTTACCATAAGTACACTAGCTGTCCATCCTTCAAAAAAGGCCAGAAGTCCACCAGACGCGTATACCGCCTTGGTACCATTTAGCAAACCCCGATATTGTTTCGTTACCAGCATCTGTCGCGTTCTGATTACTTCCAAAGGAGTAGTGAGCGTGGCGCAACAGGCGCCCGCAGTTATGCCACACATAAATTCTAGAAAAGATCTATAAAAAAGAAAAATACCATTGTATGTATGTATGTATATACTTTATTTTACACCACGAATATACAAAAACAACATGTTACAAACAAGAAAACAATTATAAGTAGGTACAATAAGGCGGTCTTATCGCTAAGCAGCGATCTCTTCCAGACAGCCTTAACGTTAGGGAGACAATGAAAAATAAATTAAAGGGAGGTGGTGCAAAATTAATAATAAACTTAAATACTAATAGCTAAATAAACTAACCAATACCTTAAATTACAACATATTTTGATTAACTAATATAAACAAAATAATCATAATAGACATACATAAATTAAATAGACATACCAATAAATACATAAATAAGTACTTTTAGAAAGAAAACAATAAATATATCGTTACTTATGATAACGAGATAAGTAATAATTTTTAACATCAAATTTAAACTTAAGGGTTTTAGCACGATGAATATGTGAGGGAAGTTCATTCCATAGACTAGTGGCCCTGAGTGCGAATGAGCTTTGGAAATATTTAGTGCGATGCGTTGGCAGCTTAAGGATAAGTTTACCGGCCGACCGGAGGACCCTATCTGGTCTATCATGCCCGAGATATTTAAAATTATCCTTTAAATAACCAGGAGTCATGGGATTGAACAATACACAGTACAGAAGAGAAACAATATGAAGATTCCGGCGAAATCTAATGGGTAACCACTTGAGCTTTGAACGAAATTCGGAGACATGGTCATATTTGCGCAAACCAAATATAAACCTAAAAGCTAAATTTTGCATTCGCTCAAGCTTATTCAGTTGGTCCTCAGTTAAATCAAAATAGCTTGCGTCCGCATAATCGAGAATGGAGAGCAGTAGGGATTGTGCTAACATAATCTTAGAAGGAATAGGAAGAAAAGAACGCAGACGCCTTATTGAACCCATGGCTGCAAAAGTTTTCCTACTGACTTCTTTTAAATGATGATACCAAGAGAAAGTAGTATCAAAAAGTACACGTACAATATTGCACGTAGTTAATATTGATTATTTTTTGCTGCACTATTTTAGTCAACGGTCAAAGCAGAAATTTAGCATTGCCTGAAAATATTAAAAAGCAAAAGCGACCGTCCCTCTTTCTTTAAAAACGTAAGGTGATATGCTCTGTAGAGAGCAAAATATAAAATATGACATGGGTCTAATATGATACTAGAGTAATGAAAAACTTACTTGTATTTAGGATCTACAGGATAGCTAAAAACAAGTTGCGTAGTGATTTCATATACGAAAAATTGACTCGTCGAAGAGACAACCGAATGCATCTATAAAGGAATAGAATATGAATTAAATGCCGTAGCCCACATTTTATACTAGATAATGGCCGCGTCTTTGTCCACGTGGATTAAGGTTTTTTGATTAGGCTTTTAATTTTTATCCCGGGAGCTCTTTAATTTTCCAAGATAAAAACAAAAAACTTTATGCAGGATGCAACCTACCTCTGTACCAAATTTCGACAAGAATGGTTAAAAAGATGAGCCGGAAAAGCGTAGCAGACAGACCGACAGACAGACAGATAGACAAACAGAGAGATACACCTTCGCATTTATAATATATGGATGACCCTGAAAAGGAATGGCACCACTGTGACCTATTCCTTTCGACAAGGTTTATAATTTATATATATATTAAAAAAGAATCCTGCATTCTGTAAAATACCAATTTGTGTAAATGCAATATTGCCACACAATAAAAATTTCCATGGCTTTATATAAGTACACAATATAGGTATTGTATACCTATCATATAGATTACATTAGGCAAAGAATACATTGCCCCTGCAGCATGAAGATTGTAGAATTGGAACCTGAAGTCCAATGATAAAGTTTATGCTTGGTACCAGTGGTGGGCAGTAACCCTGCAGCAACAGAATTGAGGATTTGGGACCTAGAGTTTACAATGTAATTATACCTACTTATTTTCATAGCGACAATGCAAAGAAATGTCGGAAGTTTCATGAAAGCTGTAAATAATTATTTTATACCAATTATAAGCGACTAATTCCAGTAAAGTCTTACCTGTCCAAGAACGTGGCCGTGCCAAAAAGCGGTTATACCCTCTTCTATCAACATTTTTTTAGTCATATTGTATAAACTGAGCGATTTGCCTTCAGGCATTTTTTTTTGCAGCTGTGTCCTTATTTTCAGCACGTCTAAAGGCTGTATTACAAAACGGGTTACCAGGCCAGAAACACTACCAGCAATTAATTTCTGGCTTTGTGTCAAAGAGTCTCCTTGACTATAGCCGACCATTTTTTGTAGTCGCTTTGGTGAAATCATTCCTGATATTTCTATCAAATCGGTATCGAATTTTAATCATTGTTATTAACAGAATTTTGTATTTATTATTATTTTATCTTATCCATGCTCTGCGCTGTACCCACTGGCTGTTTCTTGTCTTACTGACAGACCAACGATTGACAGATGCTTGTTGTGACCAAGTTGTGACAAAAGTAGTAGGTATATAATAGGTAGGTTTTTATAAAGCGTAAAACAGAGGAAGGAAGGCAAAAAATCAAACAGACACAAGGATTATAGGGACAGACACAGGGACCCTTTAGTAGATGCAGTGTAGTGTAATAAAGTTCAGTGAGGAAGGCTCCCTGAATAGGGAGCACGGGTGGTCCCGGGCTGCCTAACTGCCTGATCGCTCTGCAGTCCGGGTAGTGTAATAACATTCAGAGCGGTTAGGGACCTCAGTCGTCGCACGACCAGCTTAGGGAGTATTTGTCTCTATGGCTCGCGCGTGCATTTTGTCAATATATGTGTGCTATAGAAAAAGAAGTTTTGTTGTTCTGAAAGACATGTACAAAGAAATGCCTTATTTATGGAGAAAATAGCATAACGACTATATGAACTATACTATAGAAGAGTATAATAATTTACTATACTATATGAACTACTGCCCGTGACTTCGCCCGCATGTATTAAGGTTTTTTGGTTCCCGCGGGAACTCCTTAATTTTCCGGAATAAAAAGTAGCCTATTTCCTTCTCCGGGACGTAACCTACCGCTGTACCAAATTTCATCAAAATGGTTAGAATAGATGGGACTTGAAATCGTAGTAGATAGACAGACACACTAACACATCCATACTAATATTATAAACGCGATCCACGCGGACAAAGTCGCGGGAATCATCTAGTTTATAATATTAGTATGGATACTACTTTTTTTGCTTCGATAGCACGAGTGCCAGAATCAGTGATCGATAATAAACATACTAATATACACGTCCAACTCTCTTGACGTTCTCTTCAGACTGAATTAGGGCCCGGTGGTAAGTGCAGTGTAATAGCGACGCCAAAACTAACGCACACGCCAACCCTATCCACAGAAAAGTGCGGTGTAATAGGCCTATTAGTGACTGTGACACTTTCTGTGACATATCTACTGTTTGTGGTGTGAAGCTCTGAAAAGTTAAAAGGACTTGACCGGTGGAACTATGGCAGCTTGCCTAGGTGTCAAAAATCAATGTTCAGCAATGATTTCTTTATTATTGTAATTGTAATATTTCACTGTTTTCAGATAAAAAAGTTTCAGGAGTCTGAAGGCTCGGAAAACTGCGAAAATGTACAAAAAAAGTTTCACCAAAAGACTGCTTTCCCACACTAGATGGCGCTATTTATTGTGTTGAGCGAGTCTAAAAAAATATTTTCAAGTATTATTTCTTTATTATTGTAATTGTTATATTTTATAGTTTTCAGATAAAAAAGTTTCAGGAGTCTGAAGGCTCTGAAAACTGAGAAAATAAATAAAAAAAAGTTTCACCAAAAACTGCTTTCCCACACTAGATGGCGCTATGTATTGTGGTGAGTCTAGAAAATACTTTAAGTATTGCTCACTACTTTTAGTTAACAAGTTCAACTATTCGACCACAGATGGCAGCATATGCAATGTGAAAGGGCGTTCCAGTTCAACTATTCGACCACAGATGGCGGCATATGCAATGTGAAAGGGCGTTCCTTTAAACACAGTATTTCAAAATGCTTTGTTCGATCTATTAGTATATAGTATATAGTATAACTTGTCAAAAAATAAAAATAATTATAAACAAAACATACATTTCCTTTTCCTTACTATTTAATTGATCAAAAATAAATCATTCATAATATAATGACTAAGGTACTTAAATGGTATTCATGTAGGGTTACAAGATTATTATTAGGCATGGGTATAATGGAACGTCAAAATGGAGTAGTGCTTAAAGAGGAAAGCGGACGCTCAAGATTTAAACAATAAACGTACTGTTTTTTTTTGTCATTTGAACCCTGACCTTATTTGGAATAATAAATCCATAATAATTTCGTTTTGAATTTTTAAACTTTACTGTAAAAACGGAAATCCTGTGCATTGTCCCGAATCGGAGGGCAATTACTGGTCATGTCCTTTATATAGAGAATTTGACTTTGAATCCTTTCAACTTTATGCCCGCAAGGACATTTAAACTGATTTAGTTTAATTTTGTAATGCTGTCCCTTTTTGGCAAATGCTTATTGTAATCTCCAAAAAGGGACAGCATTAATATATTTAACTAAATCAATTTAAGAGTCCTTGTGCAAGTGGGCCTATATAAGGATTCAATGATATTATAAGGGTCTACCAGTATTATAATATTAAATGTCATTTTATGAAGTTCTTAAAAAAACTCGTCATCGCGTCGGTCTACTCAACTGTTTTTTAACAATGAGACGTATTTTTGGCCATAGCTCCGAAGATTTTGAGAGGATCGAGATGGGAATAGTCTTTGATTTGATATATAGGAGAGGATATGTTGCATTTTACTCAATTATAGTTATACGATGCATTTTGTTAATAAAACATGTAAAACTACGATTTGACTTTTCTTACTTACTAAAAGCAAGGTTATTAGAACGAGACAGGTGTATTATGTTATTGCGTGAACGTGTCGCGCATTTGTCATATGACGTCATCAAATTTAGCTTTTGAATCCAATTTTTTGCCAACTATAAATGGCGTCTGTTGTGCTTCCGGTGTGTCAGTTGTGAATCTGTTTTTTGAATATTTTCATGTGTTTTTGCTTTTATGTAATCAACTATGGTAAGTGGTCAGATGTGGGGTGTCGTAATAATAATATTGTAAAACGCCCAGGAATTTCATTCATAGGTGAGTAACAAAGTCGTCTAGTTTTTCGTTTTGTGGCTACTATTTTAAGTTATTTCGACTAATTATAGCTTAGTTTCTTCTTTACTGAATCCATTACACGTAAATTTTTGCGCTGTCCCCAAAAATTTGGATTATTTCATTAGTTTCTGTTTGTGTGTATATGTCACCGTAAGATTGTAAAAACCGTTAGATTATAATCTCACTCGCGAATTTCTAAACAGTTGAAAGATTAGAATTTAACGCATTATTTTCCGGTAGATTGTAATCTGATAGGTATTTAAACCCGATAAAACCTAAGTGCCCGGCCTGCGGTCGGGCACTACTTCATTATTTATATCGAACCCTAAACTAACCTACAAGAAAGAGACAAGAAAACGTAAATAAAATGAATACTTCAAAAATAGACACTCAGAACATTGAACAGTTTACAATCTTTCGACAGTTTAGAATTTCGCGAGTAAATTTATAATCTAACGGTTTTTACAATCTTATGGTGACATATATATAGTGCGGGGATTGTATTGTTTACAATTTTTACAAATAAATTGAATATCGATAAAATTAAAATTTCATATAACTCTTACTGTCTGAGGGGTAGAGAGATAAAATTGAACAGTCAGATTCTACTTATAATATTGCCAAACACATTTTAGATTAAGACTCATTTTAGACATTTTAGATGATAATCTAGTGATTAAGACACCCGATCTCTGATATGGTGTCGCGTGTTCGAAAACAGTGTCTATTTAAGTGGTTTTTGGTCCCTTCATTGTAGTTATTGTGTATCATTTTAACTAATGTTTCACAATTGTTTCAGTTTCCCAAAAAGTCTTGAATTAAGGCTGAAATGGCTAAATGCCATTAACAACCCAACAATTTCAAACCCGCAAATGCAAGCAAAATATGTAGTCATGTCATTTTACGGAGAATGATATTAATTATTATTAAATTAATTTTAAAATCAGTCTACTTTTATCATTCATATCATCACATTCAGTAACATTTTTTCCATAATATCTAGGAATTCCAACTTATATTATGTGTGGCGGTCTTCGCAGTCCGCACATAATCCAATAAATGGCATTACTAGTACGATTCACGCGACCACGAAGAGCCCAACTCACGATTACGAAGCGTTCTCTGAATTACGCTATATATACGACCTCCAAAGATGAACGGTCGGACCAGTGGTCCCCGAGCACGTCACCCGCTCGGAGGATGATCATCCTTTGTTACGGTCGAGCAATATCACCTGCTCCCGTACATATGAAACAGTATTGATTGTAAGGTTCACACGAACTATTAATATAAATCTATACTAACACATATTATAAACGCGAATTTGGGATGTAAGGATGATGTTGTTAATCGTGCCTAAACTGATCTGTATGAAATTTGGGACAAAGCTAGATTTTAGTCTGGAATAACATGCCGGCTAGTTTTTATTCCGGAAAATTCAAGAGTACCAAAAAAGCTCAATTCACGCGGACGTAGTCTTGGGCATCAGCTAGTTCATTAGAAAATACGAATCTAGTATTCGTAATTTATGTATACTGGTGTTTTTTCAAAATATTATGTTTAATTATCTATTAATTTTATTTGTTAAGAATTTTAGAAAAACGGGTATTTCCGTATATAAAAAGTGATGTAGCTTCTATGATTATTGACCGATGGTCATGGTAATGGTGCTAAAAGATGCGGACGTAGAAGAAAAGTGCATTCGAGTTGGAATTTTGAAAATCGGTTATTAAATTTTTGTATTCATTTTCAATATAAAAAAATATTGTGGTTGTAGGAAAACCATTTTTCGATTTAGGATTCCGTTTGCTAAATAAAAAAATGCTATAAAGAGCTAATTCTTTTTCTTGGGGTCAAGTGTCCCACTCTCTGCCAGCTAAACGGTTGTTTTAGGATGTTTGAAAAAAATCAAGGCAGCAGTATATAATATGTATAACGAAGTTAAAAGGATAACTATCACAGCTAAGTAGGGTTTAAAAGTTATGTTGTTGTTTATACACGTAAGTACCTACCTACGTCAAAATTTGATGTGTGTATAGCAGTGATTATTCGTATATTAACTGAGTGACCTTTAAGGAGCTACGAACAGTCCCAAAGTGCTCATTGTTTTTGAACCGTCTTAGAGAGTGGGCAAGTAGTAGTATAACCGATTTCATGATTATTATTATATGTTTATGGTAGTTGGACCACATAATATATTTGGACATACATATATATTTTGCCCGGGTACGTACCTACTAATAATTAGTTAGTAAACATTTTTTAAAGGGGAATTACGCCGTCTGTGTGTGTTCCTACCTACCTATATCCAAGAACTGCTTCGTTGGTCTAGACGCTAGCACCTTCGACTGCGGATGACGAGTTTTTTCTGTTAGTGTTTCATATCGTGCATTGGAGAGCACGTAAAGCCATCGTCGGTCCTGTAAACTGACCTCTCTCCGGTTGTGTCGGTTTCCGTGTAATGACAATGAGAGTAAGGGAATAGAGTGTGCAGCAATGTTTGAGCACGCACACACTTGATCACTAATAATATATCTCGCGCCATTGATGTTTAATTTTATTTCCAACGAAGATAGCTTGACTCTGGCTGGTGTAGCCGTAATTCAATCGGGAATACATTATTTTGTTGCAAGAAAATCTGCAATGGTCATTGCTAATATTATAAATAAATAATGTTGGTAAGTTTGTAATAATCGCAGAAATTTTTTTGACACTATCTGATACGCGCGACTTCGTCCGCGTGTATTAAAGTGTTTTGGTTTCGGCGGGAACTCTTTAGTTCTCCGGGGTAAAAAGTAGCCTTTGTGTTATTTCACATTATAATATATATCTGTGTTAAATTTAATTACGATACGTTCAGCCGTTCTAGCGTGATACAGTAACAAACAATCCATCAAAACGTTCGCGTTTATAATATTAGTATAGATTGAAAACGTTTTTGTGGCCTAATGTTTTTATGGTGTATTTTTTTGTAATTTCAGAGATATGACGCATCGATATTCAGAAGATCGTGATTGTGATATAGAAGAAGATGTTGGAGCTATTTATAGAAATAAGGTAGGAATAAATATATTTAGTCTGGCCATAAGTTCTGATACAAATGAAAATGGATTTATTTTTTTATGGAGTAATGTAATCTTCATTAAACTTATATGTACGTATTTATTGAAGTCTGGGCAATAATCAGAGAATAATTTTATTGGAAATGGGCACCTTTAGCTTTGATAGAAGGCTTTAATCTGGCTGGCCACGAATCTATGGAGTTACGTACTCTTTCAATTGGAAATTTAGATACTACTTTCTCTAGAGATTTCATAAGAGATTCATTGTTTAGAGGAGGCCATGCCCACTAAAACTGACTATAATTTGTAGTCCAAGCGGGTCAGATCTGAGTTAGATGAGGGCCAGTCTGCAGCTCTTATACAGTCCAGAACGTTGACTTCAAGCCAGGCTTGCGTAGTTCGTGGTTTATGACTAGGCGCAGTCATGTTAGAAAGTCCACGGTACATTTCTAAAAAAAGTGTTGCCTCAGGTTCACAACACGATCTAAGATGGTGTCTTGATGCACTTTGGCTGAAGAATTTACTACTTTTTCACAAAAATGAAGCTTTTTGACTCCTTGATAAGATGCCCCCAGTTAACCATGACTGACGCAGGATGATGACCATGTTGCACTTTGCCGACCGCTTGCGAAGCTTCTTTAGAACTATGAGCGTACACTTTGACATTTTGCTTGTTGTCAATTTTCATCAGTAAAGAGGCTGTTTCTGTGCTTTTCACCCGTGTATCTGGACAATAAGCGTTTTGATCGATCCACTCTCTTTACCTATAGGGTTTGATTTAAGGCTTGTCCTGTTTATCGACGATAAGCACCGACTCAGGCCTTGTTTGATAATACGCGACAGAGTTCTAGCGGGAGTCTTAATTTTTTTTTTTAAATTATATAGGCCAGCGCTTGGCTGCAATCAGACTTGCTTAAAGTGGTGATGCAGCCTAAGGTGGAGCGCGCTTGCCTAGAAGATGCCTATTCACTCTTGATTTGAAGGTACCTATTAAAAAGCCTACCTACCTACCTATTAAAAGAGGAGGGGAAAACGGAAGCCGGAAGGGCATTCCATATCCTAGCGGTTCTAATTAGAAACGAGGAAGCAAATCTCTTCGTACGAGCCCGCGGAATTTCGACTGCGTAAGGGTGCAGACCTTGTCGATGCCTTGCGGTTCGATAATAAAAAGGTGACGGAGGAACTAGATCGAATAGTTCCTGAGCACACTCTCCGAAATATATCCTGTAGAATACCGACGGACAGGCAACTTTTCGCCGATGTTCTAAGCTTTGGAGCTTCGATCTGATCAGCGCTTTGTTACCAATAAGTCTCCTGGCGCGACGATCCACTGAATCCAATGCATCAAGCTGGTATTTGGCAGAGCCATCCCATAAATGGCTGCAGTACTCCATGCACGACCGAACTTGTGCTTGGTACACGATAAGAAGCTGTTCCGGCGTGAAGTACCGCTTGACTTTGTTGAGGATGCCAAGTTTCTTGCCAGCTGTTTTTGCTTTGGATTCGATGCATTGTCCAAAGTTGAGGTTGGACGAATTGTTGATACCAAGGAGCTCGACACTGTCGGTAATTGGAACGGATATATTTCGGAAAGTCAGAGTGAGTGGGAATGAACTCCGTTTCGCGTTGAATAGACACGCTTGCTTTTTGATAGCGTTAAACTTGACGAGATTGGCGTCACCCCAGTCGGACACCTCCTTCAAGATCAAGTTGACTCGTTCTACCAAAGCCTCTCTGTGCTTAAGAATCTCAGCTCTACTGGCACGGGGACCAGATATGTATCTCTCTGTAATGGTGCTGTTATCTGCATACCCAAAAAAGATACCGGGTTTTAACATGTGCAGCAAAAAAAGCGTTGCAGAGAGAACTGATCCCTGAGGGACACCGGCATTGATTTTTTTGTTTCGATATGGGTCGTATATTATACTCGTATCGAATTCGGTCCTTACCTACATTTACAGCCTTTGTAGTTCTAAAAATACATGGCCGCTTCGATTTTTGACCTCGCTTATGATTTTCGACAGTTGGAGTGTTGGTATATCTGTTCAACGATAAACGATAAACCAAGCACTTGAAGCGTCTTGAAAATGACCGACGGCTGCATACCCACTTTGTGCAAGGCAATCACTGCACTTCTAATTTGTATAACATACCATCCCATATTGTAATTAATTAATAACGGAGAATCAATCGAAGATTCAAACATGTTCCAAATTTTAATTCAGCAAAAAAATATATTCAGATTTTCTTCATTTGTAACAATATTTAAGGTCAGACTAGTTAGATGCAGTCATATGGGTATAATATGGGTACATAAGATGAACCCGCCCATGCGACGCCGGGGCGGGTCAATCGATACTTATTATAATTAAACTGTAACTAGACGATTAATAAATAATTAATGGCATGATCCAAAACTTATACAAAAATATCCAAAAAATATCAATGCGAAAGTTAGGTATTTACACATAAAATTTAATTTTTAGGACTGCATATTTTCTGTTTCTTTTTAAAATAATAGTAGGTAGTATATTTACACTCTTAACCGAAATATGAAACGAAATTAATGATGCAGAACATTGATATTTAAACCGATTTTATTATCAAATCCAAACTGTGTTTACGCGAAAATGTACCTTCCTACTTTAACAATTGGGTATAACCAATCAAACCTTACTTCCTTATTGATTTTTTATTGGATATTTATAATATACGTTTAACTCATCATACTTTATCATAGTGTAAAGTTTCGTCACCTGAGGAATTATTCTTTCGGTCAACTAGCTTTATTGCCTAGACTAGAAACTACTGAACATATTTGGATGCCAATTACCACTAATATGACGAGAGGCCATGCAAATTTTGGGCCCTAGTTTCCATAAGATTTTAATAGCCTCTGTATAATTCATGTACTTAACTTATATTTATTTGCTATTGTCACAGCCCGACGTGACTAGCGTACAAGCAGTCTAGTACAATAAAACATTAATTACGCTATACAAAATATCAGTAGGTGTATAAAGTGGACAACTATAATCAACTTTATGTTTGGTTATAGTTGTTCACTTTATAATATAGCTAGCGTGGTACAAGTATAGTATAGTATAAGTTTGTAGTTATGTAGTATACTAGCGGATACCCGGCGTATGCTACTACGCTAAAAAATCCATCTTCTATGAATGCCTTTCTAATGAAACCGGTTTGGGGCACATCGGTTGGAAGGTTTCAAATGCTCGGACATTATATTACGGCAGAAACGTTTATTGTATTTTATATATACTGAAGATTCAGTCATCGATCGATGATACACCATTGTCATTTATGGGTATTTTTAAACGGGTCCAAAGCCAGAACCACTACTTTAAACAAGTCATAATTAAAAAAATTAAAAAACACAATTGCTCTGCCAAAAAACGAACTTAAATGGTAAAAGTCTAAATTAATCTAGATATATTAGAATCTTATTCACATTTTTATTAAATGATATTTTTTTGTGAATCACTTTTGGAATCTACTCATCATTTTCTATATGATGATTATATAGGTAGTTAATCTTATTTTCGGTTTTTTTTTTCAACTTTAGTCTTTAATGCGGAACCATGGACACCCATCATTTATTTTTAAATTTTACTAGCCTATGTCATCCGGAATAAGTTAAGGATTCCAACGATACCTCCTTTATCAAAATCGGTTCAGGCGTATAGAAGTTATGGTGGAATATACAAACTCACATACATGCATACATACATACTTGAAGCCTGAAAAAAAAACAATATACTCCTTTTTCATGCAGTCGTATAAAACGCAGTAAACATGTCACCTGGCCACCGGTTATAAAAAAATTTCGTACTGAGTCGTGCCCTTAGTTGACTCCAACTATAATTAGTATATGACAACTAAATATTTCAGAAACGGATCACTGAATCGACACCCTCAATATTTTTAACGACCTATCCAATGACTCCCCACACAATGGTATAACATAATTTAAAAATATGATTTTATCATTTTACCACTTGGCCAGCGAATCCCGTGCCAAATAACAGCTTTCTACGAGGGAGCGTTTTTAAGTTCGCGGAATGGGAAGTAAATAATAATTCGCAAATGTCTTTCTTTTTCTATATATTCACCTGCTAGCCTAATACATTTTTCAGATCGCTCAATAAGCTTATGCATACCATCGAAAAATAAAGACTAATTTTTGGCCTCCAAATACGCTGAAACAGCGTCCTTCACTTATTCATCATTTAAAATTTCTTGCCACGAAGCTCTTATTTTCATGTTTGGGAATAGATAATAATAGCAGAGGGTCAGGTCTGGACTACATGGTGTGTGATTAATTATTTTAAAGCCTGACTTGTGTAGCGTAGCCAAGGCAACACGGCTCTTGTGAACAGGCGCATTGTCGTGCAATAGCAAGACGCTTTTCGTCAATTTTCGTCGTCTTTTCTCTTCGATTGCTTCCCTCAAACGCTCCAGAATTGACGCTGAGTACTCTCCGGTAATATTAAAGTCCTTATCCTTATAATCGATCAGCAGGATTCCTTCAGTATCCCTTATTATTAGGCGGTGGGTGTCTTTTGTATGCCACTGTATAGTCTTGTTTTGGCTCAGGTTCATAATAATGAACCCACGTTTTATCTCCAGTCACAATTTGACTCAAGATACCCTCTTGATCTTCGTTACAGAGGTCCAAAAACGCACATGCACTCTCTACACGACGTTGCTTTTGCGGCGGCGAGAGTATTCTCGTACTGGCCTTAGTCATACCGAAATGGTCATGAAGAATTTTAATTTTTGCATCGGATACTCCAACTATTTATGCAAGCTGTTTCATCTTAAGACGAGCGTCTTCCAATATAAATCATTCGACTTTAGCGATGGTTTCGTGTGAGGTCACCTCAATGGGGCCTCCAGGCCGGGGATCGTGTTCTCTCGTCCTTGCTTGAATAGACAATACCACTTGTAAACCATGGTTTTAAAAAGGGCAAGAGTCGCTGTAAACGGACAAACATCTCTTCCGTAATGGTATAGACTACGGACGCTATTTCCTTGCTTGGTAAGGAACTTAATAACGGCGCGGTGCTCGATTTTCTTCTTCGTGAACGCTGCCTTCCCGATTAAATTGCTTGGTTGATTATTAAGTTCAGAGATTAATGAGCCGATTGTAATAAAACTCGGTATTTTTACTAATAGTGAATCTCGACACGTTGAGATTCTAATGAGACCCCTCACCCGTCTCCAACTCCGCCATTCTGCGAACTTAAAAACGCAACCTCGTAGCCATCATCATTATCAGCCTCTGAGCTAAGCCGCGGACTGATAGACAGATAGATTAATTATTATGAGTTTTATTGATTTCAGGTATCAGAATATGATCAGCTTGAATTGAAACAAAAGCCCAAAGGGTTTTTTTCAAGGTTCATACCGAGAATTGGTAAGTACTAAGTACTTGCGTATATAATAAGATTGTATCGGCCTCGAAGAGGCAAACTAAACTAAAATGACAGCTCTATTTATATTGGTATCCCTTTCATAATACTCAATGCGGAAAGAGGTAGCACTAGATTTAGGGCTGTCATTTTAGTTTACTTCGTCGTCTCAATTTATAGACGTCCACTGCTGGACGAAGGTCTCCTGCATGGATCGCCACAAAGTAGTTTACCAACAGGCCACAAGTCAGATGAGGTTTCTTTAATTTAAATTATGCTTTTCGCACTCATGGTAGGGACTAAGTGCTAATGGAGTGCGAGCCAATAATAAGGCTTAAATTAAGAGAAATTTGTTAGTTATCCTCATAATTTAACAGACTAAGATATGATAGGATTTCTACATATCATCCGTCACAACATCAAAATTTTATTCAGAGGTTAAACGTTACTCAAAGTTGGAGAAATTGGGTATCTGGCTACTAGTGGAATAAATAATTTTTTTGTGATTATTGATGATATAAATGATCTCCCAAAAGTCGTAATATCCACGACCCCTGCTAGTTTTATTTCGAATAACAATTTTAAAAAGTTGTCAAATACCCAATTAGCAATTATTTTGAAAAATTTTTGAACAACCAAATTACTTAAATAGTTTTATTTAGTAAGAAACATATACTTAGTATTTAAAATTATTATTTTTTTAAGTTATTCAGTATAATATGTATTACTAGCTGATGCCCGCGACTCCATCCGCGTGGATTGAGGTGTTTCAGGGTTTTAAAAATAGATAGTAGCCGATTCTCAGACCTACTGAATATGCATATAAAATTTCATAAAAATCGGTCAAGCCGTTTCGGAGGAGCATGGTAACTAGAAGCTGCCCTTAAGGTTATGGGATATTTTAAAATAATTAGCCCTACAATTTGTCCATTACTTAGCGATTTTGATACTTTTTCAAACAGCCAGACGACGTGGTGCTCAGAAAGACATTAACAGCAAATTGACAAAGTATCTCGACCATAATGAAGAAATGCTACAGGCTTATATTATGAAGAGTGTGCCTTCGAAACACTTGAAAAGTTGGCTGGACGAAAAAAAATGCCTTGAACATGTTAGTTATGGCTCACAGTTTTATGCTTTATTAAGATTTTAACAGCATGTTTTTTCAGCTTTATATTCGTCTGGTATTACAAGGACGAATAGACTATTAGATAATGATAATGTCCAAATAAAACTTGAGAACAGAAGATTTGTTCTTAGATGTAATGATAATGTTCGTAAAAGTATTTTTGGGGAAATACAAAATATATTATGATTTTACTAATTACTGCTTATATTAATGATGCTTAATTTACAAGCATTTTATTTTAATTTCTCGATAAAATAGAGTCGGGAAAATGTATATATTGAATGAACTACAAGTTTAATTCGCTATAATCCGCTACAGTAGACAAATCTGTGTGGTACAGTGCGTGTCTTTCACCTGCAGCATGCGACACCCACCACCCAGCAATTCGCACAGGCACAACACCACACCACACAAATCCTCCAAATCACTCTCAACGTACGTTTCACTCCGACACCGGAGCATCTTCAGGAGATGTTGACTCGACAATGCACGATTGTGAAGTGACTATCGTATCGCAAGTTCCGGCTTATATACCTTTTTGGCAGGACTCATACTGAAGCCCCGCCCCCTCCCCTATTACTGTATAAATTGAGTAAAGGTGAATTTGATACGTTAATTTGTTCATTTAGCAACTCAAATCCTTTATTATTGTGTTTAATTATTTCTAATTGCTCCCAAACGCACATTCGAAACCCTTTATTACATTTATGCAGGATTTTATATAAATGGTTATTGCCCACCTCATGTCCACTGTCCAAAAGATGTTTAGCGAAGCTTTGTGGTTGGGTGGTAGGAACGATCAACCTTTGTGGTTGATCGTTCCTATAAGCAGACATATGTTCCTTATAGCGCGTCTCAAAATTGCGCCCAGTTTGACCAACATATGTGGCACCACATTCGGGACACTCAAGCTTATAAACACCTTTTTTTGATGATTCTTTAATTTATCTTTCCCATTGCAAATCCTCCGAAGCGTATTATTTGTCCTGAACGCGACATGCACATCATGTGATCTGAGCGTCTTTGCAATGCGCTCAGATATAGGTCCAAAATACGTCAAACTGGCTTTATATTTACTTATTTTATCCGATGTAGCCATGTAAAGATTTTTTCTAATTTGTACTGACTGCTGTTGCTTTGCTGAATTATATTATTCACAAAATTCTGATTATATCCATTTGAATGTGCGATTTGGTATATAACCTCTAATTCTTTCCTATAGTCCTCTTTTGACAGTGGAATGGACAATAACCTGTGTACATAGCTATGGAATGCTGCGAGTTTATGTTGCCAAGGATGACAAGACGATGCGGGTATAGTTGTGTCAGTAAATGTAGGCTTGCGATAAATTTTGAACTCATGTTTATTATTAACCCGGGATATAGTCAAATCAAGGAAATTCAAAGATTTGCTCTGTTCTAATTCTGACTTAAACTTAATTTTTGGGTGTAATCTATTAAGTTTTTTAACGAATACATCCAGTTGTCTCGCTGTCCCCGTCCAACATATGATAATATCATCTACGTATCTGTAGTAGTAGAAAATACTGTTCTGATTCACTATGTGTTTATTCTCAAAGTTATCCATGAACATTTCAGCCATTAGAGGGCTTAGAAGAGAACCCATAGCTAGCCCCTCTTTTCGATGGTAAAAATGATCATTAAATTTAAAATAATTCTGCTCCATACAAATTTGCGTTAACTCAATTAATTCTGATATTTCATTAGGGTGTAACCGTTTAATTTCTAGCAATCCCTTTAAAATATCTAAAGTTTCACCCACTGGTACATTAGTAAATAAACTATCTACATCCAATGATAACAGCATACATTGGACAGGTAAAATCAGATCTTTTATATTCGTGACCAAGTGACTGCTATTTTTAAGAGCAATTTGGGCTTAAATGATGTTTTTGATTTAATTATATCATTTAACTCCTTTGCCAGTTCATATGCTGGTGCACCAATATACGAAACCACTGGTCGTATTGGAATATTGTCTTTGTGAATTTTAGGCAAGCCGTACAATGTTTGGGCATAGGTATTCATCAAAATTACCCTTTGTTTTGATGCATTTTTTGGAAATATATATTCAGATTTATTAACAGCTAATCTAACCTTCGCAGCAAATTTTTTATCTAATTTTTAATTTTTATATTTTTTAATGTATATATTAGATTTTTATAACACTTTCATGTTTCAGGAAAAAGCTAAGCCTTCAGATAGTCAAAGCTTACTACAAGAGAGGGAAGATTTTTTTTTGGTGAGTTGGATTTTATTTTCTTACCATAATAATTATATAATATTTATTGTGTTCAGTTTTTATTTTTTAATTTCTATCGTATACATAGTCGTATTTATTCATTTCAGAAATGCGAAACAAAATTTAAACAGAATAGGAATGAATTTTCGTCTATCATCGATCTTGTTCACCATATTACATCGACAGTGGCGATAGATGCATACAGAGTTTACAAAATAGATCACAATGACTCAAATTCAGTGAGTTACTTGGTAATGTCACCGAATGTAAGTACAATATATGGCGAACAAAATAAATTAGCGCCTTCCGAAACGTATCTTTATCGACATCTCGAGATGCTATTGCCTAGCTGTTGAACAGGGTCGAGTGGAGAATGCGGTACTACTTGAGACAGTGCGCATCTTGATTGGTGACCACCAGCTCTTTGTTTCCTGCCCCACTAAAGCAAGTGCAAAGCACTGGCATAAGTACCTATAATTTTTAAGGATAATTAGTGCGAACATTTTTAACACACTTTATTACATTAAATTTCAGACTGACACATTAATTGAAACTGAGCTTTCTGAAGCAGATAGTGATACAGTGAAACTTGTTTGGCACGTAGCCATCAAACAAAAATGCTTACGTATCTCTAGAGGAAACGATTCAGGATTTCCTCATACCCCCAGAACTTTATTCAGTACATTTAGCATTGAAAGTGAGGTAGGTTTAATGTCTATCATAAGTATACCTATTATTAATTTTATATATCCTATATAGCTATTAAAGTTTTTAATACTATAACTAATATTTTCATTAAAATTAAAACACATTAAAAAATTTAAACAAATTAAACATTTACACACTAAACATTATTCATATTCACATACTTACATTATTCAAACTTAATTAAATTAATACACTAAAATTACTAAACTTCATTTTATATTTTTCGTAGATAGAGGCAAACCATTTATTTTACCAGCCCGTGCCAACCATCGGGAATACAAAGTACGTGATTGAAATGTGGCGCATCAGAGACAAATTTGATGATAAAGATGAAGAAATATGCGCTAATATTGTAGTTGCTTTTCATTATTGTAATTTATATATAGTTAAACAGAGAGAGAGCAACATGTCTGACGTCTTACTAGATGTAGTAAAGTAAGTGGAAGATTTTAGAATCCGATTGTAAATTATTATTGATAGCAATAGTAGTATAATGAATTTAATATTTTGAACTATAGTTATGTTTTTTTATTATACTCTTGAAATGTTTTAGGGAGATATTTGAAGATATGGTTTCGCTAGATCAACTAAAAAAGAGAATATTAAAATCGGCTAAAAGGCTTGTTAACGCGGAAAGAGCATCTTTATTTCTTGTAGATAACAATGATTCTCAACTTGTGTCTACCGACTTTGACTTAATATTTGACCATGTGCAAGATAAGAATGTGGCACAACCAATTATGATGTCAATAAATCAAGAGATAGCTCGACCTGTTGCGTCAAATGGGGAAACATTGAACATTCCGAATGCCTACTCCGATTCCAGATTCAACAGGTGACAAAATATTTTTGTAGAGATCGTCTAATCTTAAAACGAACGCGCCTTACTATATAAATCACGGCATATTTTATGCACTTGTTAGCCAGAAAATCCGCCCGTAGACTTTATGTCTAAGTAACCGGCTATTGAACGACCAATGACGACGCCCAATTTTTATGTAGTTTTACACATTGCACACCTATTTTGAATGTGAGCGTAAACACATTGGATTGATGGTGCGATCATTTTTAGATTAGACGACCTCTAATTCTTTCTCTAATAGATTCTGCACTCTGTTACAAATAATTAGTATTTATAAATTATTATAACACTTACATATGAGAAGTACTCTATTATTTTTTTTTTTGGTTTGTCTTTGGATTTAAGCCAGTTTAGGAGTAGTCAGTATATATTGTTTTAGCGCGGTGGATATGGCTACTGGATACAATACAAAAAGTATTTTACGTATGCCCATTAAGGTTCGAGGAAAAGTTATAGCAGAGGTTGAAATGGTAAATAAACGAAATAACTCAAATTTTGATCACGAAGATGAGATTGCATTTGAGAAGTATTCCATATTTTTCGGACTGGCTCTTCACAACTCTAAACTGTATAATAAAATTAAGAGAAACGAGGAAAGATTTAAAGTGGCTTTGGAGATATTGAGTTATCACAATACTTGTAAGGACCATGAAGTGAAAGAAGTGAAAAATGGAAATTGCGCATTACCAAATTTATATAATTTCAATTTAGATCCCTACGAATTAGATAATTTACAGAAATGCAAAGCTGCTATAAAAATGTTCGACATTTTATTTGATATATCGAAATTTGATTCCACGGCTGTAACCAAATTCATATTGACGGTAAAAAAGAACTATAGAATGGTACCTTATCATAATTTTGACCATGGATGGTCAGTTGCACACTCCATGTTCGTAATATTGCAAAATGACCATGAGCAGCGGCTTAACTTTAAAATGGTAAGGTATAATAAATTAAATTAAATATGAAATTGAATAGTTTTAACAAATACTAATAAACCTAATGGGTTTCCCAGAAATTAGCTTTATTTGTAGCATGCCTTTGTCACGATTTGGATCATCGAGGCTATAATAACGAATACCTGAAGGAGACAGAAGCTCCATTAGCAGCTATGTACTCATCATCACCATTAGAACATCACCACTTTAGCATTACAGTGACTATTCTACAACAGGTAACTTAACATTTAAAATTATAATTGCACCTATACAATTTATATTAGGTGTAAAATTTTGTGTAATAATTAAATTAAATTTTATCAGGATGGTCACAACATCTTCTCTCATTTATCCAGTGAAGATTATAAAGAAGTTCTAGAATACATAAAACAGAGTATATTAGCCACAGATCTGGCTGTTTTCTTACCTAATTTAGCCGACTTAAACCGTATTTTTGGCGAAAATTCAGATCATCAAAGTTTCGATTGGGAAGTTCCTAGCAACAGGTAAAAACACTCAATTTTGGTAAAAATTTACTAAAAATTTCATTATCTTCATAAAGTACGTGTGTAATATTAATAGTAAGTATACTAAAATATAGTTTTATTTGAAAGAAGAAAGAAAGAAAAGAAATTTATTTCCAAATTGTGCCATACATAACAAGCATACCTAAAGAGGTAGATCACCTCTGCACCTCAACGATCTATAATCTAAACAACAATCGATGAGGCGCAGGGATGAACCATATCACGCATGGCACAACCCAAAAAATGGCCCAGGCTCAGCATAATGCTGTATGTTCAGTGCAAGCACTAACCATACAGCGCTGATTTTCAGCCCAAACCCTGTTTCAGGTGACACCACGGAAAAAAGCTACGTAGCTGCAAGCTAGTAGGATACTTAAAAAACTACTTATAGTTATACTTATAGTAATAGCAAATCTATCTAACTAATTATCTATCTATCAAATTAAAGTGCTACACATCCACAAAAACGACCACAAATGTTCATCAGTACTACATACAAATATTTTTATAAAATATATTATATATTTTTTTAAATATATATTTTTTTAAATATTTTTTTTTACAGAAATTTAGCTATGGCTCTGTTAATGACTGCAGCCGATCTTTCAGCTTCAGCAAAACCTTGGGAAATACAAATTAAAACCGTGGATGTTATATTTGAGGAATTTTATTTACAAGGTGATAAAGAAAAAGAAGCTAAATTAAAACCTATGCCTATGATGGATAGAGAAAAACCAGAAGAGAAACCTACTAGTCAGGTAAATAAAATATACACTGTTTTTTGTAATTTTGTATGATAACAATTTGAATCATTCAAATCATTATCGCATAAAAAAAGTAAAATAAGTTTTCGCCTCTCAAAAAATTAAATTTATTTAGCGATTGAATCGGGGAAAATCTTTAGACAAACAGAAATTTGTGTAACAAAGAAGTTCATATGAGGTTAATAAATTAAAAATTTTTATAAATTAAAATTAAATACTTAATAATTTTTTTTCAGGTGGCATTTTTAAATCACATTTGCATACCTTGCTATGGAATGCTTTATAAACTTTTTCCTGAAACGAAGCCTATTTACGAAACGGTATTGCAAAACCGCGATAAATGGCAATCTGAGTGTGAAAAATATGGTGACACTTCGAAAAAGGTGATAAGTTAAATTTTGGATCACAGTGATCTCTACTCTAAAGTAACTAACATAATAATAATAATAATAAGCCTGTCCTGATGTACACCTTTGGCGTGCTCAGATGGACTCAGACCGAACTTGACGCCTTGGATAGAAAAGTCCGCACAACTATGACACTCTATCGCATGCACCACCCGAAGTCGTCTGTGATGAGATTGTATATCCCCCGGAAATGTGGTGGTCGAGGCGTATTAAGCGTCAAAACCATGTTAACCAATCTCAGAACATACTTCGAGATGAAGAGCGAGTCGCCCTTGCATAGAGAGGTCGTAGAATGTCATAAAGGACTCAATCCCCTATCCTTAGCCAAAATCGAGTGGCAGGCGCCGAAGGTACTTAGCAGCTGTGACCGGGAGACCGTATGGAAGGAGAAGGAGTTGCACGGACGCTTTTTTAAAGCTCTTAATGAGCCACACGTTGATAAAAAAGTGTCCGTGCAATGGCTGCGCTTTGGTGACCTCTTCGGGGAAACCGAAGGTTTTATCTGTACAATACAGGATCAGGTAGTTAAGACGCGGAACTACCGAAAGTACAATCTGAAGGATGGCACTCATGACATCTGTCGAGCCTGTCGCCTTCCCGGTGAGTCACTCAGACATGTGCTTTCGGGATGTTCGGCGCTTGCTAACACTGAGTATCTGCACAGACACAACCAAGCGGCCAAAATCCTTCACCAAGTACTGCTCTGAAGTACGGTCTCCTGGATCAGAGGCTGCCGTACTACCAGTACACACCGCATTAGGTCAAGCTCTAAGATGCATCTCAATCAAATTTCATTTTAAAATAGTCATTAATGTCATAGACGTTTTCATTTAATAATTTATTGATTAAATATTTTTTATATTTATGTATGGTTAATACCTTAACGCAGTCTGGCAAGTAATTATATATTTTGATTGCCATGCAATATACATTTCGCTGGTAGACACTCAATCTTTGCCTTGGTATTTCAAACTTTAATTGTTGTCTTCTGTTAAGGTTTACATTTTTTGAGGAAATAGCTGCATATTTTTTCTTATAAATAGACAGATCTCATAAATATACAGGGCTGGCAAAGGCAATATCTGCTTTTTCTTAAAAAGTGGCTTACAGCTGTCCAAATACTCGGCACCACATATAAAGATATCATTGTCTACAATAGTGTCAAGTCAGACAAAGGTTTAGAAAAATATTTTTTTTATTTAATTAAAAACTCAAAATGAACAAAATAACAAGAGAGTGTTAACTAGCAAGTCGCACAGAAACTACAAAGAAAGGTACTGAAGTAAATAGATGAATGCAGCCTGAATATGCAACTGTGTAGTAGAAGAAAATGTACGTATAAAGAAGTAAATTAAGAGAAAGCAAAAAATGATAAATGATTTATTTCACGTAGGACAACTTGTGTCCCTTATGATACGTCAAGGCTCAAGACTCCACCACCGGTTCGAAAAGCTGCGGTTTTACAAAGAAGAGTCTGTAAATAACAAAGGAGTAAAGTAAGGTGATTATGATCATTACTAATATTAATATTATTATTATTATTATTATTAAAACTCTTTATTTGCACCACACAAGAGAAAAATAAATAAGATTTAACAATAATTATAGATGTAATTTGAATTGTTAAACTATTATTTTATTATATGATATTATTAAACTATTATTACTACTAGATTTGTTATTTTTTTTTAACAAAATTAAACATGTTATGTCTTTAAAACTTTTCGTATGAAAGACATCCAAAATTTGTTTTGTTGAGAAGTTGATTTTCGCACTGTAAGAAACTGGGTAAAATCATTTGACAGATTTTAGGATTTGTTGTTGTGTGTTTCCATTCATTCAAACCATGTGCATTAGGTATTTAACTTGTTTGTCTATGGGTGCGTATCGTTTGACCTCACCTTGCCCAAAGATGTCTTTTGTACGTGTTGCAATCTTGTTTTTGTGCTAACCAGTTAAATCGGTTAACATGGAGAGAGCGTGAGCAGATACTTTATAGTTTATCGAGCTATGGCTAAGGATTTCCATGTTTGTGGAATACAAAAGTATTGATTATAAAAATAGACAAAACAGCTTATAGACTAAGAGATAGCTGCACTTTAGGTAACTAGCGCCAGAAAAGCTGATTCAGTATTAGGTAGGACTCTCCATTGATGACGATTGTGAAAGTCTGTCCGCATGCGGGTGGGCCTTTCATTAGATATGACCGCTTAAAGACGGTTTATTGTTACCAAAAATGAACCATAACTAAAAAAGCTGACTCTTGTATAGTATTAAAGTATGCGCAGTGCAAAACTGATGCTATTCATCGGGCCTTTCGCTAGATATCCCCCCTCAACGACCTTATGAACATGCATACTGTAAAAAAATATTAGCAATTATTATGTCATCACGTTGATGGCTGTTAAATAAATTCTTACGCCTTCATATTTTAAAAGCAATCAAAGTGACGACAATGATTGCTAATATTTTTTTACAGTATGTATGTTCATAACGTCTTTGAGAGGTCATATCTAGTGAAAGGCCCGATGAAAAGCGTCAGTTCTTATACTGTTTACATAGGTACTGCGCATACTTTAATTCTGTGTAAAAATCAGCCTTTCTGGCGATAGTTACCAAAAGTGCAGCTATGTCCTGTATTATTACGAAATAATTAAAACTCTGAAAAATATAAAAAAAAACAAAAATCAATGTGTTGCAAGATTAGTATAAAACATTTGGTTTTAAACATGTCTCAGAATACGTGTCTCAGTCTATGAAAACGCAAAAAAGGCTACATAGGCAACAAGTAGTGTGACAATGCAAGCACGGCTTGATACTTAGATAGAAAACAAAGTTTACAACATACAAGTTTATGTGAATGTTTCGCTAGTGGAAAGTCACGGTAACCGATTAGTTTTACAGAAAAGCAATGCTTTGTTCAGCGATTTTATGTAATTATTGAACTTAAAAGGTTAACGCGCAGCATTGTCTATACGTTTTGCTTCATTATTGCAGCGGAACATTGGAAAATTGCACTTATGGACCTTGTACCCCAGAATGTAGTGATGAAAATATACATTAATAAATAGATAATAGAAATCTTCTATTTATAGTTATATAGCTAGTTTATCCAATCGTGGGTTAAAATCATGAAGTTAAGGTAGACCTTGATTAAGGGCGTAGCGAGGTACAGGCAGGGGGGGGGGGGGGGCCCCCAGAGGAGGCAGACACTTTCTTCCAAGTGTCGCGTAACTAGGTAACTAGGTGAATATTACACGTAACCAAGGAAACGAAACAACCTCCATGTCAAGTTGTGATTCTAAGCTTTGTTTACAAGATACTTTACGCAAAATTGAACATGATTTTGTAAATTCCTAAAAGAACAATGGAGTTAGTTTAGAGTCAGCAGACAGCGAGGCGACAATAAGTAAGAGTGGAAAACGAGAGAAGAAGAAAGAAGTAGAAGTTACACGACAGAAGAGAAGCATTGGAGAAGTGCCATTTGCCCTTAAATTGTGAACTCAATAAATTATTGTTAAATATCCCGCATCTCTCTCTGAATTTACGAACCCCAGCTGTAACATTGGTGTCAGAAGTGGGATAGGTGAAATTGTAGGGACTTGCCAGGAGGTAGTTTGGTTGAAAAGATGTCAAGACGATCATAAGGAGTTAAGTTAGGGAGGAGAACAGGTCTCAAAGCTTTTGGAGGAATGCAGAGATAATCTTACGAAAGTACAGAGGGCTGAAGCCGAGAAACTGCTTAGTCGGTATTCTGATTTATAAATCAAAAAATGATGGAGATATTGGAAGAACTGGGCTTGTTAAGCACAAAATTAACACCGGAGACGTCATGCCAATTCGCCAGCGCCCGAGACGAATTCCATGGGCAAGAGATAAGGAGGTTGATGACATGATTGAGAACATGAAGAGGAATAACGTCATTGAGCCGTCAGCTAGTCCATGGTGCTTTGCAGTAGTATTAGTAAAGAAGAAGGATTGGTCAACGAGGTTTTGCGTTGATTATCGCCGATTGAATGATGTCACAAAGAAGGATAGTTATCCTTTACCTCGAATTGATGACACTTTAGACACATTAAGGGGCATGAAGTGGTTCTCAACTCTCGACTTAAAAAGTGGCTATTGGCAGGTAGATCTAGATCCCCTTGATAAGGAAAAAACGGCATTTTCAACGGGAAAAGGGTTGTGGCACTTTAAAGTTATGCCATTCGGACTATGTAACGCTCCAGCAACATTCGAGAGATTGATGGAATACGCACTTGCAGGACTGCTAGGAGAAGCGTGTCTGGTTTACTTGGACGACATAATTATAGTGGGACGTGACTTCAACGATCATTGTAAGAAACTAGAAGCAGTTTTTGACAAATTAAGGGGGGCTAATTTAAAGTTGAGTGCAAAGAAATGCTCTTTCTTTAGACACCAAGTAAGTTATTTGGGACATGTCATATCTGAAAATGGCGTTGCAACGGACCCCGAAAAAATTACGGCAGTAAAAGTTTGGCCGATTCCGAAGGATAAGACGCAGGTTAGAGCATTTTTGGGATTATGCTCCTATTACCGACGGTTTATAAAAGGGTTCTCCGATATAGCCAAACCGTTGCACCAACTTACGGAAGAGTAGAAGCCTTTTTTCTGGGATGAGGACTGTGAGACGGCTTTTGAAAATTTAAAGAGACTCCTCTGCGAAACCCCAATTCTCGGGTATCCTGAAATTGAGGGAGATACGGTAGATTGTTGATACCGATGCAAGTAACACCGGAATTGGAGGTGTATTATCCCAAATGAAATCTGGTGAAGAGGTCGTGATAGCTTATTTTAGTAAATCATTATCAAGACCAGAAAGGAATTACTGTGTGACTAGAAGGGAATTGCTTGCCGTGGTAAAGACGTTGCAGCATTTTAAAAAGTACTTGCTGGGTCGTAAATTCTTGGTAAGAACTGATCATGCTGCCTTGAAGTGGTTAATGGAGTTTAAGAATCCGGAAGGACAGGTAGCAAGATGGCTTGAGCAACTCCAGGAGTTTGAGTTGGAAATCGAGCATCGTGGGGGCAAAAGTCACGGCAATGCAGATGCCTTATCCAGAAGGCCATGTACAGATGACTGCAAGCATTGCCAAAGGCAGGAAGAGAAGAATTTATTGTCCGTCAAGATTAGTAGAACTAACTCCATTGACGAAGCATGGAGCGACGACGCAATGAAGAAGGCACAAGAAGACGATAAAGACATTTAACCTATCTTGAATTGGCTAAGAAATGGTGGACCAAAACCGAAATGGTCTGATGTGGCAAAACATAGTACAGTCACTAAGAGTTTGTGGGCACAATGGAAGAGTTTGACATTACATAATGGAGTGTTGTGCCGCAAATGGGAAGCTACACGTGAAAACAATTGCCACCTACAGTTAGTCGTACCTAGAAGTAAGGTACCCGATGTACTGAGAGCCCATCATGATGGTGCTTCTGGTGGACATCTAGGGGTGAAGAGGACCCTAATCAAGATTAGGGAACGATTTTACTGGTTACACTGCCGTGATGATGTGGAAGACTGGTGCCAGAATTGTGTGAATTGCGCATCTGTCAAAGGTCCTGTAACTAGAAACCAGGGGGCGATGAGGATATACAGTGTGGGGGCCCCATGGGAAAGGATTGCATTGGATGTTGCGGGCCCGTTTCCGGTTACTAATTTAGGAAACCGATATATTTTGGTAGTGATGGATTATTTTACGAAATGGCCTGAAGTATTTGCCATTCCAAATCAAGAGGCAATCACTGTTCCAAATATACTAGTGAACGATGTGTTTTGCAGATTTGGGGTTCCATTGGAAATGCACAGTCATCAGGGAAGGAATTTCGAGTCACAAGTATTTAAAGAGGTTTGCAAGATTATGGGGATACATAAAACTCGAACTACCCCTTATCATACACAGTCAGATGGAATGCTGGAGAGATTTAATCAGACTATAGAACGACATCTGGCTAAAGTTGTAGACAGTCATCAAAATAACTGGAATGAGTATTTACAGTTGTTTCTGTTATCCTACCGTACTGCAGTTCACGAGAGCATTACTGTTACACCTGCTTTTGCCAATTCTGGGAGGGAACTTCGGTTACCAGCAGATTTGTTAAGTGGATGTCCGCCAGACACTCCCAGAAGCATTACCGAATATGCTGGGAACTTGCAACTGACGACTGACTAAAATGACTGACATTTATGAGCAGATAAGAGAAGCAGCACTCCATGCTAGTGAACGCATGAAGAGGCGATACGATAGGAAGTCAACGGACTCAAGCTTTGAGGAAGGGACTCTGGTGTGGCTTCATAATCCAGTGAGGCGAAAAGGGAGATCTACGAAACTGCAGCCGAGTTGGGAGGGACCTTATACGGTGATTACGAAAATCAGCGATGTCACCTTTCGGATACAACGCACGTTACGAAGTTCACCTAAGATTGTACATGTGGATCGCTTGGCAAAGTACTACGGCAACAATAATGCTCGGGACGAGCATGTTTTAAGGGAGAGCAGTGACGCGTAACTAGGTAACTAGGTGAATATTACGCGTAACCAAGGAAACAACCTCCATGTCAAGTTGTGATTCTAAGCTTTGTTTACAAGATATTTTACGCAAAATTCAACATGATTTTGTAAATTCCTAATAGAACAATGGAGTTAGTTTAGAGTCAGCAGACAGCGAGGCAACAATAAGTAAGAGTGGAAAACAAGAGAAGAAGAAAGAAGTAGAAGTTAGACGATAGAAGAGAAGCATTGGAGAAGTGCCATTTGCCCTTAAATTGTGAACTCAATAAATTATTGTTAAATATCCCGCATCTCTCTCTGAATTTACGAACCCCAGCTGTAACACTAGCAATTAAAAAAGCCATCCTTATTTCGTTGGCACAACCCTGTACAACAAGTAATACCTATAGAAAGGGCTTTGTCAAAACGTGGCTGAGGTCTACGATGATCGAAAACCGTTTGAACGGGCTATGCATGTTAAGCGTACGCAGGAAATTTGTCAAAGAAAAAAAGAAGAGATTTTGAGAGAAGTTGTAAACAAATTTTGTGAATAACTGCGCCGATTACTGGTCAAGCAATAAAGTTATTTGTGATTGTTATATATTGTGTTTTTAAGTTTTACCTCACTTGCGACCTCCACTACTAATGTGAGATACTAAAAAAACTAGGATTTTCTTTATCTGCCCCCTTCTATATACAATCCTGGCTACGCCCTTGCCTCGATAGTAAACTTTACTACCACTCATGCCTTGAGTTAGATAAGGTCTTGAAGCAAAAGTAAAGCTTAAACAGAGCATTGCGATATTGCTTCTTCATTAACAAACGGCGCGGTGGGTGGATAAACTAAAACAAAACCGGCAAGTGAATGTCTGACCACGCGCAATGTAGGGTTCCGTAGTTGCCCGTCACAATATGCGCACATTTTATTTGTACGACTATTACTAGTAAACTTGTAAAGTCTTAGCTTAGCTGTGATAGTTTTCCATTTAACTTCGTTCTACAACATGTTTACATATCTACTGCCATGGATTTTTTCACATATCCTAAAACAACCATTTACCTGGTAGAGGGGCGGACGGACGACATTCCAACAAAAATTACCACTTAAAACTTAATATTTCGCAACGCCGTTTCCACACACAGCATTTTTCAACTACACCCTCATTAATACAACGGGATTCATGGATGGGGGGTGTTTTTTCAATATTTTATTTTACTATGTTGTCGGTGTGATAAATAGGTATTCCCATGCCAAATTACAGATTTCTAGTACTAAGAACTTCTGAGTTTAGCCGCGGACACATGGCGATACTATAAGGGTTCCTTGTTTACTACGGAACCATAACAAACATTCATTCATGTCATAATTAAAAATAATTGTATGTAAAATTACACTTAAAATAAATGAAACAGCAACCAAAACAAAAGGCCTGATGGCATATTGTTTGCTTATTGTATTTTGGCGGATTTTGTTTCAAAATTCAAGATCTGCTATGGTAGTGCCATTTTTTGCAACGTTGTGCGGCTCGAGATCGTAGAACGTGAGAAGAAATCTGTTAACAAAAGACAACTACGTTCACTACTTATTCATAAAATAATAATTGGGACTTTGTTACAATCTGACAGTCTAAATAACTACCATCAGCAGTTTTCCCAACTATTTGTTTAATATTCTGGCAAACTTCATTCTCGGAGTCTAACTTTCAAAAACTTTACCAAGTTTCATGGATATTTATTGTTATATTTATGATATTATAAAGGTCCTCCAGGTTTATCACACTGAGGTCATTTTGCATAACGGGCGAAAGCGTTTTATATTTGGTATATTTGTAAAGTTCAGTCATATTATGTTTTTGGTTAAACTATTATTTAAGGTTTTTAAAAATCCCGTGGGATTTTGATTTTCCGGGGTAAAATGTATATATCTGTCTTGAGGATATCATTGTATGAATTCTTGTAAAAATACGTAGGTAAATAGTAATTATATACTACAGGCAGAGTAACAGACAAGCAAGCAGATCTACGCACTCTCTTTAGTATTTATTAGTAGTTATTGATAATGTGGTTTACCTACCTTCCAGGTTTCACTCCAAGTTCACTTTGCATAACTGCAGAAAGTAATTTAGCTATTTCTTTGTTTTCTTTCGGCCCTAAATGGCCAATAGATTCCAGGGAGGCACTTGCAGCTGGTAACGTGGAGTCGCCGTCTATTGATAGTAGGCAGTCAGTCTGAACCATGCAAGTGAATTTCTATAAAATGCAATTTTTTTTAATAATTAACTATACGATGTTCATGACTTTATCCGCGTGGATCTGGGTTTTCAGAAGCCCCGTGGAACTCTAGATTCTTCTGGAATAAAAAGTAGCCCCTGTCATGTCGCAAGATGCAACCTATCTTTGTATCAATTAATTTCGCCAAAATCGGTTGAACATGTCACAAGATGGCTAGTTAAAAACAGAAAGAATGACACACTACCGCATTTATAATGTTTCTATGAATTTATTTAGAATGATAATTGAGAAAGTCTGATGGATATCCCCAGTTTCTTCTAAGAGCATTTGCAACCAGTATGCCTTTGATCGGTGTGAGATTTGACTACTCTAAAGCACTATTTTTGAATTTTATGGGGTATCTATTAGTGAGTTCGCTGTTACGTATATGCCTCCCTCTCTCTCTCGCCTTTTCACAGCCCCGTAAAAAAGGTATAATACTAGCAGTAGATTTAACGTAGGCAACTATTATTGCAACTATTATATGCAGTACATTACAATAAACACTAATATACTTATTTGATTTGAACAAATACCATATTTCAAAAAAATATGTACTATATTACTTATACCAATACAAGTACTATTTAATAATTTCAAATTCTTATTAGGTACTTACTTCAGCTTCTTTTTTGACTCCATTTACGAGAGCTGGGATAACCTTATCCATAAAATCTTTGGTAAGTCGGGATTTTGGTACGTTAGTAAAAATCTTTAAAACAGGCATATTAAAATGTAATAAATGTACAGCTTATGTAAAGTTTAGTACATGATACTGTAATATGGTATCATGTCAAATCAATAAAAGAACGTTGTTAACTTCAACGTCATTCTCGTGATTGCGATAAATACTAAAATAATATTAAATTGGAAATGGACGCGGTAGGTTCCGCAAGCTCGTTACAAAGTTATAATCATAAAAGCATGAATTTGATTAAGTACATAGAAATGTATTTTAGTAATAAGTTATTGTGTGATCCGAATAGACTTTGCAGTATCAACACGTCTTCATTACCTTGGTCGACTATAATTAAACTTTGACTATCAAGTATATGCTTTGACTAAGTAATTAAAACTAAACTAGCTTTCAGGTTTAGTTTACTTACAGCTTCCTGG
Organism: Erebia palarica; assembly: GCA_964035005.1. Taxonomy (NCBI): domain Eukaryota; kingdom Metazoa; phylum Arthropoda; class Insecta; order Lepidoptera; family Nymphalidae; genus Erebia; species Erebia palarica. The sequence continues at coordinate 28,358,727 of OZ035986.1, forward strand.
TTTTTGAATAAAATGGCGATGATAAGTATGCCAAAAGAAAAAGACGGATAAAGAGACGTACAGAATGGTAATAACGAATGCGAAACCCTAAAACCTCCTTATCTTTGTTTATAAATAGGTAGAGAAGTGATATTTATGCCTTGCCTACTTCAAAATAACACTGGGTTAGTCAACAACTAAATACATTCATATACTAGGTAAGTTTTGAATATACCTATTTTATGAAACGTATTTCTTAATTATGATTCAGATAATAATGAGACCAATACGCCGAAATTAACACTTAACTATAAAATAATTAAATCGGAGTTCTTAGGCAGTCTTGCACGAAAATGTTACTGAATTACTTTCTGTAACGCTACAACATCATTTATTCACAGTTGACATGAAAATGGACAAAGAAAATCTTCTCTCTCTCTCACTTATCAACCCATTGCCGACTACTGAGCACGAGTCTCCTCTCGGAACGAGAAGGATTTGGCCTCCACCACGCTGGTAATGTGCGGATTGACAGACTTCACACTCCTTCGTGTACGTTATGAAAAACTCTCAGGTGTACAGGTTTCCTCACGATATTTTTCACCGTTTGAAGCAAGTAATATTTAAACGCACATAACTTCGAAAAGTTGGAGGTGCGTGCCCGGGGAGTGCTCCCGCGACCCCGTACAGGAGTTTGGGTGTTGTAACTACTAGGCTATCACCGTTTTTTATCCGCGAAACATTGTCATCGATTCCGGAACCTGCCTATTGTCTTAAGAACGATGAACTTCATTCGAAAGCGACACTTTGATGGAGTTCAAACAGCTTCGTGGTGCCGGGTGCGATTATTATTTTCCCTGTATATTTTTTTCTTGTTCATAGTTTAATTATGTCGGTCTCTGTGTGTCTCACCGCCATTTTATTCTAAGCTACGTAAGATTGGTGGGAAATATTAGATATTTATATTTCAAAAATCCTGAACGCACTCAAATTGAATTTTAAAAACTGCATAATATGAGTATGTTCCCGCTAAAGTGCGTGAACGCGTTAGGGTTGAGAATTGAGACCAGCTAATCTCAGTTCTAACGTACCGAATCAGCTAAAATGCGAAAATATTATTAATAATATTGTTTTTAAATATCATAGTAAAAGGTAATCAATATTAATTATTAAATGACGGCACATTTAAATCGACTTATATATGTATTAGAGATTAGAGATCTCTGGAATATAAGAAATAGCCTAATAATAAAATGTGATGATACATTTATTATTATCAACAGGAATGTACCTAAATAAAATGAAATAATATTTTATTATGTAACAATCTACTCGATGAACATAATATCAGTTAATAAGATGATAAATGTAGATTCTTGGATAAATCGAAAACAATCTATTGTGACCCGGTTTGAAACAAAGATCCCGTAATAGCCGCCGCAGCCTTATTTTTATTATAGCATTGTTATGTCATTACGTAAGTCCGGTCTTTGTGAGGTTAGTGTTACGTGACCACTGATCAAGAAAATAGACGCATGGTATAGATATGGTATAGCTTGACTGCTGAATGTTAAACACGTATATTGTATAATAATTAACCAACCTGTGAACGACGATGACAGCTAATTTAGCTGATAAGGTAAATCCTCACTAACTAATGGTCACAGAAACCACATTTAGGACAGCGGTCTATCTAGAAGATATGCTGGAAGGTATGGAAGGTAGCTGTGTCAGTCTTGTGAGCTCGAATTTCTAAATAAGCCATAACGGTATTGAGCTATTTTTTAAATAAGCAATAACGGTACATCCAGCGCTCGTCAGGAGTAACACGTTAGCGTGGCTAGCGTTGTATAGGTATGTACCTATAGAAGAATGTTGAATAATGATGCATGTGGAACTTGGACGAATTATTTCATCCAAGATGTGGAAGGATGATAGAGTAGAGGAAGACTAAAGAAGAGATGATATGCATATGAAAGGGGTAGATAGTTTGTTTACAGAAGCAAGTGGAGGAAGAAGACCTATAATAGAAACCTAACTTCGATAATGCAGCTCAAATATTTATTTGATTTTACAAATATCTTTTGACATTACGACTTCAATAGCCAACCAATTTGGATATTTTTTTAACCGGTTAAATTATAGCCTATATGTTTTAATGAATTCCCTTATCCTTGTCCTGTTCAGTATTCTATTCATTTATTGAATCCCATAGTGGGATTGTATGTGTTATGCCATTGCAGCAATGTATCTCAGCTCTTATCTTACTTCCTGCAACGACGACTCTGCCCTTCACGATGTGAAACTAACGGTAAGCTATAAATAAATATTTCCTAGAATCAGTATGTACTACAAACAACTTTCATTCCTTGCTGGACTGAGTAGCAATTCGGATACTTTAAAGAAGCATTAAAATAGGATCGACTACTATAAAAGTGTTGGACGGGGTTGATTTCCTATTATATATTTCCCCGTAAGATTGTAAAATCGTTAGATTATAATCTAACTCGCGAAATTGCAAACTTGTAAAGCTGTAAGTTCTTATTTTATTCTTCCGAAAATTTGGCTTGCTGCCTGCTGGTAGAAACTGTACTTTTAGGTACCTACTTAATAATAATTCGTATATGAAAACTAGCCAAGCCAAAGCCTTAGTCTTCAACATTTTATACTAAGTTATAGGAAGAAATGATATTTTAAGTTGTTATAAAATATTATATGTTGTTATAAATAAATTTCAGGACTGACCATTGAACTTGGCACCCATTTAGATCTCACTTCTTTTGTCGCTGAAGTCAACAACCAAGGCATATATATACCACAATTTTGAATTTGGCTCTCATGTCACATTTATGTTTTTGATGAGATAAATAAATTGCAGGACTGACCATTGAACTTGGCACCCATTTAGATCTCACTTCTTTTGTCGCTGAAGTCAACAACCAAGGCATATATATCACAATTTTGAACTTGGCTCTCATTTTACATTTATGTTTTTGATGGGATATCATTACTTTTTGTACAGAAATTATTGAACTCAATCTCAAACTCAAAACATATTTATTCAAAATATGTACCTACAAAGCACACCTTCTGAACGTCATGCTTACAGAGCATAAGACGTGATGGTGATAATTAACTACGGTATCTTAAAACTAAAGCTACGAGGGTTCCAAACGTGCCCTGCTGAGAAGAGCCCGCAATAAACTCCGCTTTTTTTTTAATTATCACCATCTCACAAATATTTGAAATTATATATATGTACTTATAATATTACATTACATAATCAGCCGCTGTAACAATTCATACCCATGCCTTGCTTTCATTCAAATAATCCTTTACATTGTAATAGGACTTTTCTATTAGTTTATTTTACGTTTTATATTAGTAGGTACTTATTATTCGGTGTAAGGTCAGTGTGTCACCCACCAGTAATTCTATTGTACGACTCATTGTACAAGATAATTAAAGACGAGAATTCTCAAGAAAAATATATAGTGTACCTAGAGTTACACTGACATTGACAGATTACATTTATGGTCAGACTACCTCTACAGCACATTTCTACATCTCATCAATTTTGATTGCAAAAGTTCAAAATCAAAGGTTTTTAGTGAAACATTGAAAACAAGCACGGTAAACAGTCGATATCACTAAAACCACTATAAACAATGAATACAAATCACAATGACTGACAGCTTGAACTGACGACTTCAAATCAAGACACGCGGAAGCGTGTCCAACCAAAGTTCAAAAAAACTGGCGAGCAACACCGTGTGTAATATTACACGAACCATTTGGAGCCACTTTTGACCCCCTCATAACTCAAAAACTATTTCACATAAACATGTCAAATTTGGCGCATATATCGAGACCCGTGAGATACATATGTGCTCCAAATTTCATAAGCACACCTCAAATGGTTATTTAGATATAAACGTACAAAAATCGTCATTTTTATGCTCTACCTAGGTATAGATCAAAACTCTGACACGGGGCATACTACCATTGCTTAAAGCCGTATTATTTTAATATTGTTGACGTTTATGTTGTAGTGTTATAATCATTATTTTAAGGACGTCAAAGTACGTGACATTCAACCGTTATTTTTAAACAATACTGCTTTAAGCGATGGTAGTAACTCCTTAACTATTGAAAATGACACATAATTATTATTTTAATGTAAATAATAATGAATAATAATATAGTTGCATTAAAACCTTACCTTCGTATTCATGCATTTTGTGCAACGAAACGTCATTGACAGAAAAGAAGAAGAAACGTATCCCATCAAAAACATAAATGTAAAATGAGAGCCAAGTTCAAAATTGTGATATATATGCCTTGGTTGTTGACTTCAGCGACAAAAGAAGTGAGATCTACAAGTGAGTAGGAAGAGGAGGAAGAGTAGTAGATTAGGATGACTGGGTAGTAGTAACTCGAAATTAGAAATAACTTCTCTATCTACCTACGACAAAGCTGCACAAACACACATTGGCTTAGAATAAAAAAAAAGTAAGTAGGGGATTTCCAAAGATTTCAGAGGAGAGTTGATACAATGTAAGTTTTTTGGACCACGATTTTAAATTGTTAGGACTGTTAGAAGTCCAATGAATTATTATGAATAAACTATCCTCCCTACCGAATTTCGGCCACCGCGGACAAAATTATAGACATTTTCGCGGGAGATATTATCCGTAATGGATGTGTAAGTATCAAAACACTCGGTAGATTTAAACCGGTTTACGTATTGTATAAGAGTTCGGAGTTGTAATTTTTTAGCATAGCAATTATCAATAACAGCGTAGGTATTAATTTAGTCGCTGTAGCTATTACCTATCCGGCTTTCTAAAGGAACACTTTTATGTAATTGCTGACATCATATTTTGGTCGCGAGCATTATTCGGCATTTGACAACTGACCCGAGGCCTATAATCAAGGGAACATTCATGAATCATGATCACAAGTGAAAGGTGCTAGTACGATGATAGAAAGACAGAGAAGTACACTCTAAGTAGGATGAATATAAATATCTTACTATTGTTGGTCAAACATGCTGACCACTTACATGCAGACCAGTCAATCTCCTAGCTGGTTGGAAGAATTGAGGGTGGAATGATGAACTCCTGCATGACTAGGTACTTACAAAAGTAGAGCGATTAAGCATCTTTTTTGTTATTTTGTTCCTGAGGCTGATTGATCAGTTTCCATCAGGTGTACTCAATTGGAGTTTTAGTTTGTCTAAACTCATACTTATTCAAAACTTGCTTTTAATTATTAAACTTTATTATTTGCATGAATTACAATTATAACCTAGATTTCTTACTAGTCTTACAATCTGCGTTCTTTCTTTTAAGTGCATTTGAGGGTAGTCAAAATAATCGTAAGTACTAGTGACAAACTAACTATTCAAACCATTCAACCTTCGGTTACAGCCTGTGCCGGGTTTCTTTTAGCCGCATTTGTGGGTGGGATTCTACCTACCTCTATACGAAATTTCATCAAAATCTGTTGAAAAGATGGGCCGGGAAAGCGTAGCAGACTGACACTTTCGCATTTATAATTAATATTATTTAATTATAGATTAATTACGGTTTTACGTCTTTAAAATAATTGACGCTATTGCTTTTGATACCAGTTTTAGTACGATATATAGTGATAGTAAAAGATAGGCTACTCAAGGTCAAAGGTTCTGCCGTTTTAAAAAATGATAGCGAGACCGCTTCTTCGACATGTATGCTGTGGTAATACAACTGTTCCCCTGGCCCCGATAAACATTAATACATACATCGTAGTGCAGTCGTAATGCTTCAAATTAAGCAGAATCCCATTAACTTCTTTTAATTGCAAAACTCGTGGTAATATTCACCGATTCTTTTTATAACGTTACAAGCTAGTGGGTTGGTAGTTGGCCATATACAGATTGTTATGGAAATGAGATAGATAGCCTGAATGAGAGTGTAGCATTCCGCAATATACTGCTGCAATAAACTATGAAGGCGATTGTTTCATGAGTAGGTATACCACTACAGCACATTAATGTCCCACTGCTAGGGTACGGTAGAGGGTTGGGTAGAGGGTATTAGAGCTTAGACCCACCAAGCTGCTCCAATGCGGGTTGGCGGTTTTTAACGATTATTATCATGTTAGTGACAATAACCGGGACCGACGGTTTAACGTGTTTTCCGAGGCACAGGGGTGAAACACCACCAACTTCCTAACTCCGGGCTAGTACTGAGAATTTCTAGTTGGAAAAACCCAATACTTAATTATGGCCCGACCCAGGACTCGAACCTGGGACCTTGGCGGCGGCCGCAGTTGAATATGCTAACCACAAGATGACTAGACTAACGTGGCAGTTAATGAGTATACCTGAGTTTTAAATTCAAAACACATTTTCTTACTGCTTGAGCAAAAAGGACTTTTGCTGGTTTAAGAAGCAAACCATTTGCTCTCATTGCCGCTTCTTATCTGTTGTTGTGCTGATTGGCTGAAACATGGTGGATTCGGCTGCATCGGACAGATCTGCCTAAGAGCAGAAACTTCCGGGAACGTCGGAGGTACGTTTTGTTCAGTCCTCTAGTATGTGCGCTCCATAGCGGATAATGACGCGGAATTTTTTGTCCTATCCGGTCCAACTCGCTCTATTCAAGTATGGATTTTGAAAAGAGGCAAAATCTTAATTACATTTACTCAAAGCTTCAAAATATTAAGTATTTTGCTCATTTTCTGTCTTGAGGGGTCTACCTATAGATCGTATCTCCTTCCCATCAGTCAAAACAATGTAGACTGACAATGGTTAATAATAGGTTCAAGTACATTTTGTTCTCACGATCTTTATAGGTTGGTTTACACATAGACATGGCACATAGGTAACTTAGATGTGCCTTTATTATGAAAAATGTTCATAAAATATTGGGCATAGATTAAGTATTAGGTACTACTTTTTTAAGTTACTTTTCTATGGAAATGTTTACTGAAAAGTCAACAGGGTTTGGCAGGTTTTTGTCATTTGTAATTGTGACAACATGTAGTGGATATTCCCCGCCCCATAAATGTTGAGTGCTTCCTTAGGCTAGTCTTTAGCCGTTATGTTAAATTTGTTTGCAAATATATTAATACTAACAAAATAAAAGTGTAAATAGCTATATTTTAGCTATCTTTGCTTAATCCCTCCTTGTATTATGTGTCCTATCTGTTTTTGTTGATAATTAATGTAACTAATAAAATCCATTCATTGCATACTCTTCATACTTATAAATTCACTTTTTTTTTGTACATAGTCTCCTTTGTGGATCTTCCACTCCACCTGAAATTGGCAAAGTACATTGTGTTGGTGTGGCACTATTAAAAGCCTTAAACAAAACAACAACAACAACATGTAGTGGAGTTTTGGCTTAGGTATACAGGGTTTCCCTGGATAAATTGCAACCTCGAAAGAGGGCGAAACTAGACCATAAATTGTAGACAAAAAAATTAAAAAAAAATCGCATCAAGATTTTTATTTCGTACGTAAGAAAGAAAACGATTTCTTCAAAATTAGTGGGTCAATGCTTTGAAATAAAAAAAAAATTATGCCACATACTTGGCGGTAAGGATTAAATAACAACTAGCTCGTGGGCAATCTCGTTTAATTTTTTTTACTGAAGTTTCATTATAGTATATACTAGTACCTATTTACTACACGATTAGGTATTCCGTGCTTACACATTTCGCATGCCCTGCCCCAATCAAGCTTCACATCACACCACGTGGTTTCTCCTAAAATTTTGTAATTATTGTACCGAGAATTTACGATCCAATTTCCAAATCCACCACCACCACACCACACACATCGATTTTCCAACTTAACGTGGTGGTTAAATGTTATTTCGATCGAGATTGAAAACAAATAAATTCAAGAAACAATTTTAAGCTAAGTAAATACAGATCTTACTCTTACTAATATTATAAATGCGAAAGTTTGGATGGATGTATGGATGTTTGTTACTCAATCACGCCCCAACGGCTGAACGGATCTGGCTGAAATTTGGCACAGAGATAGATTATAGTCTAGAATAGCACATAAGATTCTTATCCCGGAAAATTAAAGAGCTCCCGCGGGAACCGAAAAACCTCAAAACACGCAAACGAAGTCGCGGGCAGCAGCTAGTTATTATATAATTTAAATTCCATTTTGTGCAGACAGATAATGATTTTCCACGTAAAATTTGATCATACTTCTTCCGATGAAATTCATTTTTTTTAACAAGCTTTTATTAATATGTCTTTACCTATGAAATTGCCGTTTTGTTAGGGAGGGACATAAAGTCTTTTTTTTAAAATATCATATATTTATTTAATCAAAGTATGTACCATTGCTATCTATGTACTTTTGCCATCTCATAGGTAGTTCATTGATCCCTTTACTAAAAAAAACCATTCGGACGGGAATCTATAAAATCTGACTGCCCCATCGGAGTTGAATTTTTTCCCTTGCAAGAGTTATCCAAATTTAGAAAAAAATGGTAATCTGTTGGAGCAAAGTCCGGGGAGTACGGTGGAATGTCTAATTCCAATTGAAGCTCCTCTAATTTGGTAGCCGTCTGTTGTGCAGTGTGTGGTCTAGCGTTGTCCTGAAGCAGCAGTGGCCTAGAGCGATTGACGAGCCTCGATTGTTTAGCAGCTAGCTTTTCCATCATGGTTTGCAGTTGCTGACAAAAGACATCCGCCGTAATCGTCTGGCCAGATTTAAGAAAGCTGTAGTGAGCGACACCGGCATTAGTCCACCAGACGCGCACAAGTAATTTTTTTTGAGTCAATTTTCGCTTGGGGCAGGATTTGGCTGGTTCGCCAGGGTTCAGTCATTGCGATTAGCGTTTCCGATTATCGTACAGGATCCACTTTTCATCACAGGTATTCGATTTAAAATCCCTTCATTATTGTGCCGGTTGAGTAATGTAACGCAGCAGTCGACGCGCGTTTGTTGGTTTGCTGCACTCAATTCATAAGGTACCCACCTTTCAAGCTTTTTCACCTTCCCAATTTGCTTCAAGTGGATTAAAACAGTTTTATCACTAACACCGCAACCTGCAGCTAGCTCGGACGTGGTTTGCGATGGATCCGCTTCCACAATAGCCTTCAATTCTTCATTATCAACTTTGGTCTCCGGCCGTCCACGGGGCTTGTTCTGCAGGTCGAAATTTCCAGAACGAAAACGTTGGAATCAAAAACGCACTGTGTTTTCTTTTGCGACACCGCCGCCATACACATCATTAATCCTTCGAGCCGTTTCTGCAGCACTGGTATCACGATGGAACTCGTACTCGTAAATAACGCGATATTTCAAGTTTTCCATTTTGTAAACTGAGTGACGCAAAGAAAAAACCAAAAGAGAAAAAAACAAATCAATAGGGGTTTTCAAAACACAAAAACATGAGTAAATAGTTGTATAAATTTAACCACAGAGGAGATATTTGAAATCAAAGTGGCCAGTACGACAAAACGGCAATTTCATATGTAAGGACCTAATATATTTAGCTTGCAATGTTCGTGGGTTTCTTTAGGGCAAATCTTGCAACAATTACCTCAACTGAAATGATCAACTGGTTTGCTGAGAAGAATACGAAAATAGTACATTACATCGCGAGACCGGGAAGTACACGTTTTCTGGTCGAGTGTTAGTTAGACGGCCGAGCTAGGCGAGGCCGGCTATATACGAGACCAGAAATGCTCTCCCGGTCGAGGTATGTATAGTACTTTTCTAAAAAATTAAACAAGTGACTTCTTCTTTTAAATATATTAAATTATGTAATTAAAAGAAAGTAAATGAAAAACCAACCTACTTAAGAAATATTATACTTTTAATTTTTTGCGCTGTGAGTGCTGAACGCGTAATACGGTAGAATTCCAAATTTAAACTATTAAGGCCAAAGAACATTATAACAAGTTACAAGATATTCAGGAAGAAAGATTCCAAATTCAAACTTATGATATGTAATGAAAATACATACATTCTTTACTGGCCTAGGCCGGGAAGTTCAACTTTCGAACTCATTTACAGGGTATGAAATGTGCACATTTCATATCATTTTTTAGAAAACAAAAATACGTCACATTAAATTCAATATGGTGGACGACAAAAGCTTGTTTTAAGAAAATGTTTTTAACGATTTAAGATTAATTATAATGAACAATATTTAAAAATAGTTATGAAAACTTCCACAATTAACGCCAATTCGACTGCTCGCCGTCTTATTCTATTTTCAAACCTATGAAACATCCATGTGATACGTCTAGTGGATACACCCTAGCTGAAAAACATCTCTTCTCGTCTCCGCTTGGGGCATCTTTTCTCGTCTCTGCTTGGAACATCTCCGCACATCTCCGCTTTGGTGGAGTCCGGGCCTTACAGATTTTCCATACATAATACATTAAAAGTTGAAGTACGCATAAGTATAAGTAAGGCCGTAAGTGCACCCGAGTTAGTCCGGGGTAGGTGGGCTACTAATACTTAAATATAATACGAATACTAATATTAACCATTGAACTAAATCAACGATCCTATATCCATAAAATTAATGGGTTCACCATAAAACACAAATTTTTCAATTTTAGTAATTACCTAGTAGTTTACATGTTTTTAATATTGTGTAATTTATTCCGGCGCGATTATTATTAGCATATAAATAGACTTCTTTATTGTGCGTTACCATTAAATATTTCTTTATTCCAGCTTCAGGGACGAATGAAATATTATAATTATTATTTAAATTAGAAGTGTAGGTACTTCTCGCCGCTTTTGTGTGCAACGTGATAATATTACAATTATTATTTAGGTACTTAATTGGTTATCAAAAAAAGTGTATTTCCGAGGTAAAACCGGCTTGAAGATTTAAATGATTTGCAATTTAACTTATTCTAATTATTATATCAATTATTACTGCACAATTGCATTGTGGAGTCAAAATCTCCTGAAGATGCTCCGGTATCGGAGTGAAACGTACGTTGAGGGTATTTTTGAGAATTTATGTGGTGTGGTGAATATCGAGGGCATCAAGTTCAAGATACGCACTGTACCACATAGATTTGCCTTCTGTGGCGGATTATAGCGAATTAAACGTTCTTCATTTTTAATCACTTATATTATTGCTCTTCTTTAATAATGACCTTTACTGTCGAAAAAACAATATTATTTATGTATTATTTGGTTCGTGTCCAGGTGTCTCCAGTCAGATTATTTATTTCCCTTTTTTTTTCAAATTCCTTCTTTTATGAGAAAAGCTATTATTGGGAGCCCAATTGCACTAGTGTTTTTTTTATTTAAATAACCAGTTCATATTTTTATCGTTTCGTATCCCAAAAGGAAAAAAGCCTTATAGGATCACTTTGTCGTCCGTCTGTCTGTCAAGACCCTTTTTCTCAGGAACGCATAGAGGTATCAAGTTGAAATTCATATCAAATACTCAGGTCTACTGTCCCTTGGAGCTGTGAAAAAATCAAACTTCTAAGCCAACGCAATTAAAAAATACAGCCGTTTCCGCTGCAAATTTTCTATATTCACTGGGAATCAAAACCTACAGGTTACTTCCCGTGAACTCAGAATCTTGAAATTTGGTACGAAGCAACGTCTTATAGTTAGCACAGATATAGGAAAAATTGCGAAAAGCATACATTTTTAGTTACATCATAGATATAATAAAAATATTTTTAATAATTCTGAACTTACTAGTTTTTTTTATTATTATGTCAGTAAGATCGAAAAATATTATTTATGTTTAATCAATAAGTAATAATTCGTATTTAAATATAATTTACAAAAAAACACGATTTACCAAGAACAAAATACCGAGCAAAGCTCGGTCATCCAGGTACTTTAATAAAAAATCCCAAATACTTACTATATATTTTGACAAAATTAATTATATTTTTTTCATTTAAACGGTACCTGTGACGCTACCTACCACAGTGTGGTGCACAAATATCTTAATTATATAAAATTAAAATTATTAACATTTCTTGCTAGTTTGATAGTAAATATTCATATTAATATATTAATTTTGTTCCTAGCATCGATCGTTAACTTTATAATTATTACATAATATGCTATTATACCACCTGTTGATCTTCGAGTGTAGTTTAACAAATAAAACGCATTAAGAATGACATTTAAGATGTTAGTAGTGGGATTATAACAATGTGGTATTTATTTAGTCACATTTAAATGATCTTCATTCATACCTGAGCAGGAGCCTTAGTTACGCAAGCAACTTTTTTTTTGTAAATGCCACAAGTTCAGCAAATACCAACGTACCAAAGAACTGTTACGTTTGCTAGCTGATGCCCGGAACTTCATCCGCGTATTTTTTCATTTCCCACGGGAGATTCAAACTTTCCGGGATAAACAGTAGCCTTTGTCACTCTCCAGGTCCTCGACTAAAACCATGCAAAAAATCATGTCAATCCGTTGCTCCATTGCAGACTGATAGAAGGACAAACAAACGAACCAAGTAACAACAGCGACGACCTCCGTGGCGCAGTGTGTAGCGCTGTTGTCTTAACGTGCCGAGGTCCCGGGTTCGATACCCGGCAGGGTCAATTTGGAAATTTATAATTTCTGAATTTTCCCTGGTCTGGCCGGGTTGGAGGCTTCGGCCGTGGCTAGTTACCACCCTACCGGCAAAGACGTGCCGCCAAGCGATTTAGCGTTCCGGTACGATGCCGTGTAGAAACCGAATAGGGGTATGGGTTTAATATAACTACCATGCCTCTAACAGGTTAGCCCGCTACCATCTTAGACTGCATCATCACTTACCGTCAGGTGAAATCGCAGTCAAGGGCAAACTTCAAGTGGATAAAAAAAACAAACAAACACATTCGCATTTATACTATTAGTGTGATGGATATTAATATAAAAAACCAGTATCAGTATCCTTTGCCTATCAGTATCAATTTCTGTGTATGATCAATTTTCAATAATCAATATCATTTATTCAATATAGGTACACTTATTGACGTTAAAAATTACTTACTTATAAAACATGATGGTGATAATTGGTTACGGTAGGTATCTTAAAACTAAAGCTACGAGGGTTCCAAACGCGCCGGTTAGAGAAGTGCCCACAACAAACTCAGCCGGGGGTTTTTTTTATTATCACCATCTCACAAATCATCTTAACTTAGGAACTATCAGAGCCATAGATCAAATTATTGCCAAGCCTCCTTGTCGTTTAAGTAGTCCTTTACATGGTAATAAGATTTTTCAATGAGTTTAAGTTTTACATTAACTTTGAACTTATTTAGAGACATCTTTAACATGCCTTCTGGGAGCTTACTGTAGAAGCGGACACTGATTCCAACAAATGAATTGCTAGTTTTACTAAGCCTAGAAGCAGGCATTACAAGTTTATTTTTATTTCTAGTATTGACATTATGACAATTACTTTTCTTCTTATATTTATCAATGTGTTTATTCACGTATACTAAATTTTCAAATATATATTGGTTGTGCACTGTCATAATATTGATTTCTTTAAATTTATCTCTTAGTGACTGTCTAGGTCCTATATTATATATGGCTCGAACAGCCCTCTTCTGCAGCATAAAAACAGAATTAATATCTGCAGCATTACCCCATACTACTATACCATATGACATAATGCTGTGAAAGTAACCAAAATAAACTAATCTCGCCGTTTCTATATCTGTCAACTGGCGAATCTTTTTAACCGCGTATTCAGCAGAACTAAGCCTGTTCGATAAGTCATTTATGTGATGGCCCCATTGGAGTTTAGTATCTAACGTTATACCGAGAAAAAAAGCGGTACCCACTAAATCTAATTCCTCATGATCTAGTTGTACAGTGGTTTTAACCTGTTTGACATTAGGTAATGTAAATTTGATACACTTTGTCTTCACGATTTCATTCAGTAAATTGGCGGTAAACTGGCTACTACCTAATGTCCGTCACTTTACAAGGTCCAGATAGTGGTAATTTGCAAATTTCGGTTCTAAACTATTTAGAGTGATGCCTGCGGTGATGCAGTCGTTGTCTTTTCTATTTTCAACAGCTGATGTTCGTGGAGTGGATATCGTCATGTTGGATTTCTTACTATCCAGACATAAAAAGATTTGCTTTTACAAAATAATAGGGATGACGACAACTCAAGTAAATCAGCAACTCTTTATGAAACTTAAAAACGCACTTCTAGTATGGAAGTTGTATGATACTTACAATTCTTACGTCATCAAATTTCAACGCACTTTTTTTTTTTAAACTATATTTTAAAATGGTTATCAAACTTAAAAATAACCGAGGATGTGAATTTTAAATCTTTTGGGAGACCCTCTATTTATCAGTTAGAAATAATTTATTTTTGATAAAGGCATCATCCCTCTTAAACTAATATTATAAAAATATACGAATATGACTTTCATTGTTTCTTACGCTTTCACGGCCCATCTTTGCAATCGATTTCGGTGATATTTGATTATCTAGTTGTGGCCTGGGAAAGGACACTTTATTTTAGGTCTACGAAATTTAAGGAGTTCCTGCGGGAATTTAAAAATAACCTTGAAACACGCAACATACGAATGAAGTCGCGAGCATCAGCTAGTTATATTTTATCTCCAATCCGACCAATAGTTAGAATATAAACAGGTTAGTTTTCACTTTAAAGTATAGTACAGATTACTTAACTCAATACGTGTCGTAACAATTGCTCCTTGGTAGTCCATTAATGCTTGGCGTGCATTAATAGATTTGGGCACAGTGAACTCACGAGTATGGATTGTGAGTATAATATTTACAATTTTATAGCTCGTATGACCTAAACTCATATTGCTTCAGTAGTCATTTGTTCGCCGAAAGTTATGCACGTTTTAAAAGTATACAATTTTAGAAATTAAAATATGTATTAGACAGTACTTTATATTTTTAATCTCATCGTAGTTCTTTGTTCTTTGACGCAACAATTGCCATATCACTGTACCACACTGTATCACATACCTATTCTGTGGGTGTGACTACAGAATTGGTAATAGTACAAGTGTGGCTTAAGTAATCCATTAGTGCATAGCGTGCATTAATAGATTTGGGAATACTGAAGTCACGAGTATAGGCCGTAGTATAGATGTAATATCAACAATTTTATACCTCGTGTGACTTAAGCTGGTATTGCTTCATTAGTTCATTTGTATTACAGCGAAAGTTATGCCTGTTTAAAAAAATCACAATTAAAGTCACGGTCAAAAGAGTGATAACAGGCAGCTCACGCAGTGAAAAAATTAAAATATGTATTAGACAGAACTTTATATTTTTAACCTCATCGTAGTTTGGAATGGAATGGAATAATATATAATAGCGAATGCCCGCGACTTCGTCTGCGTAGTTTGAGATTTTTTCGTTCCCACGGGAACTCTTTAATTTTCCGGGATAAAGAGTAGTCTATGTGCTATTAGAGCCTCTATCTCTGTGCCAAATTTCAGCCAGATCCGTTCAGCCGTGATTGAGTCACAAACTTCCATACATCCATCCAAACTTTCGCATTTATAATATTAGTAAGATTAGTAAGATAAGATATATAACCATAACTTTTATAAAAAAATATTAACTCAAACATTTTATATCAATTATTATTATTATTCAAACACAAACCGAAAAAAGTAAACTGAGATTACTAATTTGTTATTTGATTCGGATTAATGTATTAGCTGTCATGAAACTTATTTTCACCATTCCGTAACAACTGCAAAGATTACAAGACTGTATCATCGGGCACATTTAAAACTTTCAAGACTACTCCTTTAGAATAACCAACAGATTAACGCACACTGATTGTATCACTGTGCATTTGTAAGTAAATCCTCATTCCATCTTACCATTCAGTCACGTACCTCTTCTATATAATGTAGCTATCCTACCTTTTTTGCGTAACATCTTGTACAAAGTCGCACCGTAAATGAGGTCTACGTATATATACTTAGTTCGCGTGCGAGTTGAATGCAGAGTAAATGTATTTGTCACCATACAAGTGTACTTTGTTGGTCTATTAAATATTTTAAGCATTACTCAAGCGCCTCTCAAGTACTATAATATATTTATTATCTCAAGTATATTATTATAATTGTACGAATATTTTTGAAATAAACTTCTAATACGCGTGGTAGGAAAGAGCAAAAACATTAGAGATAAAAAAGGGTAAAAAACCGGAATTTTGTTGTTTTGATGTTGAAAGTTTTGCTTGACGACAATCATGGCATAAAGCTATGCTAAGGTCTAGGTTGAAGCGCTTTTATTATAAATGCACCCTTGTCTTGAAATTATACGTAGCGGTGCGGGTTCGTATTAGAATTTGTATCGTATTGTTGAATAAAAACGCTCCACGTCATTTTTAGGGGTTTGTACTTAGGTATAGGGTGTTATGAGGACCGGTATAGATCTGATTTCTTTTACGAAAGTATTCAATAAGTAATACTCAGTGTTAAATCTTGTGCAGTGGTATGGAACCTTTCGACGAGACCGACGCGCACTTAGCCAGTTTTTTTCTATTTTGAAGTTGAGGGCAGCGGCTCATCTTTGCCTCCATGCAAACATACCTGAAACTGTACTATTACCTGTGCCTGACACACATGAGTTGCTTGTTAATTTTTAAGATATCTCAAAAGTTTAGCAGCATAAGAAACTAAATATAATCATCATCCTATTTGATGTAAGAATACACATAATGTATACCTAAATACATTATCTCGATATATAACACAATACAATTGCAACACAAGGAAATTATACTTATTATAATTGCGGAAAATCGCAGTAAGATTTCTGAGTTATTGGGCAGCATATATAGCACACACCGGCCACAGCTGAAGTATCCGAGCAGACCAGAGACTATTTAGAAATAATAAATACCCCAATTGCTCCTGCTAAGGGTTAAACTCGGTACCTCCCACTTACTGCAGCGGTGTGAGATTGTTAAAAGTGTATTTCATTTAGGTCCTTGATGATATTATTATGATTTAATGCTCATTTTCTGAATTAATACATTGATAACTGTAACTCATTTTCTAGAATAGAATAATATCTCTCTGTCACCTTTTCGTTGAACCGATCTTTGTTTAGCACAGAGATAACTTGAATTGGATACTGGAAATTAAAAAAGAACTACGGGATTGGGTTTAAAGAATGCCTAAATCTATGCGCATAAAGTCGCAGGCATCAACTATAGAATAAAGTATTGGTAATATGTCAGCATGGAATTTTTCGAAATTTTGTAGAAGTAATTATTGTTTAGTAACATCTAAAATACGCGATTGTATCAACTTACACAATAAAAATATGTTAAAAGCATTAACCACCATAAGAATTTCAGCTTAATTTACATAATACGACGCCAGATGATGCAACGTATTGGTTTTATTGCAAAAATATGCGTAACGGCATCTTAGAATATTTTACAAGTGCTTGCAAGCATCTATAGCCGTTTCTCGTTCGGATAATCTTATTACCAATCCATCCTGAGTTCCTGACTTTTCTTGATTCTAATGTTGAGGATTATAAAAGAAGTATTTTTTATTATTCGAGACTGATGAAGCATTCAATTTCTATTAATATAATTATTATATAAGTATATGTCATATTCGATAGTATAAAGGGACGTACCTTGGAACCTTGATCCACTTTCTATTAGAAAAACAATCCATGTATATTGGACAACAATGCGTTGCGGGCAGAATTTTTAACACAGATTTTTTGATGAAGAAACCAATACCTATTGGCCAATTAGTTAGTCGTTTTCTATTAGAATTCTCATTATAATGCAGATGTTAAATTACTAGATATGTTCGGTTCATCACTTTGTATTATGTCGGAATTTTTGTAGTCCATAGGTTGGATAAGCCTTTTATAATTAATATGTTTAATATGAATTGTCGCTGATATCATAATTATTTATACGTCTTAACAATGATCAAAGTACCACTCAATAGGTACTTTAAACATAATTTTCATATATGCTGCATTGAAAACGCGAGTTTCAATGCCTGTTGAGCCACCTGAAACTAGTCAGTTTCATACGAAAACCATCAATTTCTGCCCTAGGGCAGGAAGTGATAGTTTTCTAGCCGCTGCGTGACGTAGCAGCCTTCCTTTCAATCCTGTCAGAGTATCTTCAGTCTATTTCAAACCTTTTAATTGTCATTTTACCCGTCAATTAAACTGACAGATAATATGATATTTGTAAACAACAACCTAGCAACTAAAATAAATAAGAAATACAATTTTAATGCACCCGCACTTTTTTATATGAAAAATATAAAAAAGTGCGAGTGCATTAAAAGTGTGTGCACCACGGGATAAAACACGATTTCAGATTTCGGGTGATGCATGCCTGAGCGGATTTACTGTCACTGACATTGTTTGATGGGTCAAAGGGTCGATATTTCGAATCGATCACGCAAATCGTGCCCCAATTTCAGAGATTGTGGTCATGACGAGATCAAGACTCATATAACTGAGGCGATGCGTAATAATAGTAGATTAGACATGTTACAAAACAAGCTAGATGAACCGTCCTGCTTCGCTCGGCTGAAAAATCTCGAAACACATATCCTAAATGTCACTTTCATATAAATAACATGAAAAATCACATACTTTTATTTAAACTTTCATCCCCTTTAGAGGTAGAATCTTCAAAAAAATACTTTCTTAGTGATCAGCTATGTCGGTAATATTATTATTGCCACAATAATTATTAATGGAAATCGATAAACATGCAATTAGCTATAATAGTTAGTAATTTAGTATTCTGTGTTAATAGACAGATAATCAGGTATAGGTTAATTTCCGGGTCAAATGTCATGACGTAATAAATCTGCGTTAAGGATCCTTAACAGGTACTTTCTAAACAAAACAACGACTTACTTCGTCCGTTGTGTAAGTGAGCCGTAAAGGTGTGTTTAAATAATAAGCCTTAAAAACTGTTCATCGAAAGAAACACAGAAAATACGTTATTATTGGCTGTAGTTTGTATCCACTTCGAATATTTAGAAGATGCCACTCAGACTGAATATTGTACAGCTTAACCATAGGCCAGATCATAGTCGCGAATGCAAATACAATAATAGTCCGCTGATTTAGATTCTCAACGATCCGGGTCATGTTTAAATAGCAAATAAGTTTGCTTTAATTATACCTGTTCTTTCAGCTATCGTAAAACACGTCAAGCAAAAAATTAAACGGTCTGCTACAAAACGACTAATAAAGTCTGAAGCCTGTGAAGGACGTAGTGCGAACTTGTGCGTTTACCCATGGTCTCATTACTTTGAACCATTGGTAGACCATAGGTAATCTAATATTTATACGAGCTCTCGATCATACAAGTTTCCTCACAATGTTTTCCTTACAGTTCCTTGTTATCATTTATGATGATTAATGAATTTACGTGTAGGTGAGCAGGTATACCTAACCTTGGCCTGTATGGGTCAACTTATGTTATGTTATGATTACAGAATGTTTTCTTTATTTTGCGCGCGTCAAAGAATTTCTGTGAGCATTAACTACTATGACTGTGCGGATTATGTAAAATATATTGGAACTGGGCTAAGTTAATAAATGGGTAAAATAAAAATATTTCGTCAATCATCGTGAGTATCTTTTCAATATCGCATTACATCGAAGCTTTACATTGTAGAATATTGTTATGAATCATCATCCATTATCATCGTTTCAACTCATTGGCTCACTACTAAGCACTCTTACAATGAGGGAGGTATAGTCCAACACGCTGGCTAAATGCGGAATGACAGACTTCACATAATAGTATGAAGAACTCTCCGGCATGCAGGTTTCCTCGCGATGTTTTTCTTCACCGTTTTAGCATCATACCACGCGTGTATGATTTATATAGTAATTAGGTAAGGCTAGCTAGCTTTAAATTCTATTGAATTGTTTCAATAAAAAAAACAACTTGTAAAAAAGTGTATTTCATTTGCTTTAAACGCAAATAGCACAGAAAAGTCAGTACGTGCCCAGGGAGCGAACCGCCACCCCATATAGCAGGAGGTCGGGTGTCTTCTAATTATGTACCTACGAGTACTAGATTAAGTCTCCAACTTCATTCGTGTGGGCGAAGTCGTTGAGGTATTTTGGTTCCCGCGGGAAGTGTTTAATTTTTCGGGATAAAATGTTAATCCAGGGTATAATCTATCTCCATTCCAAATTTCAGCCAAATCCGTCATGTAGTTTTTGCGTGAAAGAGTTATAAACTTACAATCTTTCACCTTTATAATATCACTGTGATGTGATATCTATCTAGTATCTATACCGGTATACCTAATGTTTTTATTCGGAAACAATAATTGTAAGCAATAAGTACCACAAAATAGAGGGATACCTACTTTGGCAATTATTTCCTTATTGGTAACAATCCATAATAATATTATAAATTCGAAAGTGTGTCTGTCTGTCTGCTGTCTGTACGCTTTCACGGCCCATCTCTTCTACCGATTTTGATGAACTTTTGTATAGGGATAATTTGTATCCAGGGGAAGGATATAGGCTACTTTTCTACTTTTTATCCCGCCAAACTAAAGAGTTCCCGCGGGAAACAAAAAACCTTAATCCACGCGGACGAAGTCGCGGGCATCATCTAGTATACCAATAAACAGATTTCTCGATGCGATGTCAATTGTTTGCCATGAGTACACATAACATGAGGCTTTTTCTCGTATTATCGTATAGGTGCAAAATTATTGCAAACACACCAACAAATAACTTGATACAATAGTGAGCCGGCAATGGGATGAAATGATGACGATGACGATGATTCTAGAGTTAGCTTTTACCTATGTACTAGTGGGCCCGGCAGACGTTTATGGGATCAAGGCAGGATAGCCTTGACCCTAGAACCCGACTGTAGCGCCACCTACCTCGTCCAATTATGAATATAAACCATCCCGGGAACCACTCAAACACATACGACAAATTTCATCAAATTCGGTCCAGCGGTTTTCTAGTTTTGCGACACTAACGCACGGCAATTGATTTTTATTCATATTAGCTGATGCCTGCGACTTCGTCCGCGTGGATTGAGGTTTTTCCACGGGAACTCCTTAATTTTCCGGAATAAAAAGAACCCTATGTGCTTTTCCAGACTATAGTGTGTCTCTGTGCCAAATTTCATCCAGATCCGTTCAGCCGTTCTGTTGTGATTGAGTAACAAACATCCATCCGTCCATACATCCAAACATTCACATTTATAATATAATATTAGTAAAGATTTCATTTTTTGTAAGGTCTAGATATATGAGTAAGGACCACAACATACTGACCCTGACGGTGTTGAGTAAAGGCAAGAGTCGAGTATTTTAGATATAAAATTAAACATAGATTTTATATAATAATTAAACATAGGTTATAGAAATATAAGTGGAATGAAAGTGTAACAGAATCGAAGCAAAGAAATAAATGGTTACAGATTGATTGGGTTACAGTATCGTTTCTGTTTCCCATAAAAGTGTTTCTGTTTTATAAAATGGAGCAAATTTTAGGGTAACTGCCGTGTACACGTAAAGTAGGGATGATTTTTGGAGACCTCTTTTAGAATCAATTTTCATATATAAGACCGGAGTATGAAAATTTATGGGGAGTAAAATCAAACTTTCTACGTTAATTAAAATGAAATTTTCTCCGTGGAAACATAAAGTAACACTTGTTTATGTTTCATGACTATGTAATGAATTTTGATGAATATAAATTATATAATTAATATAAATAAATGTATCACGCATTTCAGTAATATAAAAAATGCGTTATTTTACTAATTAATCTATTCTTGCAAATTTCTAGAGGATACTTGAAGAAGAAAGACGTAAAAGCTCTCCTGACTCATTTATTAACATGAACAATAAAAATATTACAGCGAGAAAATAAAATCACACAAGAACGATACGCAACGACGGGTGAGAATGTAGTTCGCAGCAGATGCGCACGCATCCTTTTATAACCTCATCTCTGACACCATCGTTACTTTTCTTAATCGCAGGGAATGTATTCCATTCTTGAATTTCATTTCTTTATCCTGAAACAAGTATCTTATGTTAGTAAATATCTTCAATACGGCCAGACTGACCCGAGACCGTCCCCGGGCTCCTCCTCTAGTCCAGCAGTGGCATTGCTTAGACTCCGTTGGACACAGACCAGGATCTTGAAGCTCTTAAATGGCAGGCACAACAGAAGCACCTGCAGGCCTCGGCACCACAGAACGTTGTTGGTTGCTGGCAACCCGGACATCATCTCATGTCCTTGTCTGCACCTGCGACATAAAACAACAAACTTCACATATCTTTTTACGGCCATTACCGAATACAACGCTTCAAATTTCAGAAGACACGTTAGAAGTATAAATAAAATTCGAAACGTTACGGCCCCTGGTTAAGTCATTAAGTACCTACGACGTTAGCATGACATACCACGACAAGACAGTGGCACAACGTTATACCCTATCTGGTAAGCAGTGTTAGAACAACTTGGGCCTAAGTTATTAAGCACGACGTTAGCATGACTTAGCCCGGCAAGACAGTCGCACGACGTTAGCTTGTCTGCCCGATACGATGAAGAGTACACATCTAAGTCATAGGCACGACGTTCGCAATAACTTAGTACGGCAAGATAGAGGCCCGACGTTAGCTTTTCTGCCCAGAGTGTACAGACAGCACAGGCCTAAGTCATTAAGCCCGACGTTAGCATGACTTAGCCTGGTTAGACAGAGGCGCGACGTTAGCTTGTCTCGTTGCGGTATCGTTGAGAAAAGTATAAAGAGCAACTTCATGGCATAAGACATAGGTGCGACGTTAGCATAACTTAGCCCAAACAAATAGTGCACTCGGCCAAACCTGAAACGACATCAGTCACCGCATCCTTGCACGCAGTTAGTTACACGTAGCGTCACACCTCCCAGTGTGACTAGCGAACACGCCTTGTCACGCCTCGCAGCGCGGCAGGCGAGCGTGAAGTGTCGCGCACTAGGCGAGCGCGCAGCCCTGCGCGACGTATAGACGCGCAGCTCGGCGCAGCAGGCAAGCGCGCAGCCCTGCGCGACGTATAGACGCGCAGCTTGGCTCAGCAGGCAAGCGCGCAGACCTGCGCGACCAGCAGACGCGCAGCAGCAGGCAAGCGCGCAGCCCTGCGCGACCAGCAGACGCGCAGCAGCAGGCAAGCGCGCAGCCCTGCGCGACGTATAGACGCGCAGCTTGGCTCAGCAGGCAAGCGCGCAGCCCTGCGCGACGTATAGACGCGCAGCTTGGCTCAGCAGGCAAGCGCGCAGACCTGCGCGACCAGCAGACGCGCAGCAGCAGGCAAGCGCGCAGCCCTGCGCGACCAGCAGACGCGCAGCAGCAGGCAAGCGCGCAGCCCTGCGCGACGTATAGACGCGCAGCTTGGCTCAGCAGGCAAGCGCGCAGCCCTGCGCGACTAGCAGACGCGCAGCAGCAGGCAAGCGCGCAGCCCTGCGCGACGTATAGACGCGCAGCTCGGCGCAGCAGGCAAGCGCGCAGCCCTGCGCGACGTATAGACGCGCAGCTTGGCTCAGCAGGCAAGCGCGCAGCCCTGCGCGACTAGCAGACGCGCAGCAGCAGGCAAGCGCGCAGCCCTGCGTGACGTATAGACGCGCAGCTTGGCTCAGCAGGCAAGCGCGCAGCCCTGCGCGACCAGCATACGCGCAGCAGCAGGCAAGCGCGCAGCCCTGCGCGACGTATAGACGCGCAGCTTGGCTCAGCAGGCAAGCGCGCAGCCCTGCGCGACCAGCAGACGCGCAGCAGCAGGCAAGCGCGCAGCCCTGCGCGACATGTAGACGCGCAGCTTGGCTCAGCAGGCAAGTGCGCAGCCCTGCGCGACCAGCATACGCGCAGCAGCAGGCAAGCGCGCAGCCCTGCGCGACATATAGACGCGCAGCAGCAGGCAAGCGCGCAGCCCTGCGCGACATGTAGACGCGCAGCTCGGCTCAGCAGGCGAGCGCGCAGCCCTGCGCGACCAGCAGACGCGCAGCAGCAGGCAAGCGCGCAGCCCTGCGCGACATGTAGACGCGCAGCTCGGCGCAGCAGGCAAGCGCACAGCCCTGCGCGACGTATAGACGCGCAGCTTGGCTCAGCAGGCAAGCGCGCAGCCCTGCGCGACCAGCAGACGCGCAGCAGCAGGCAAGCGCGCAGCCCTGCGCGACGTATAGACGCGCAGCTTGGCTCAGCAGGCAAGCGCGCAGCCCTGCGCGACCAGCAGACACGCAGCAGCAGGCAAGCGCGCAGCCCTGCGCGACCAGCAGACGCGCAGCAGCAGGCAAGCGCGCAGCCCTGCGCGACGTATAGACGCGCAGCTTGGCTCAGCAGGCAAGCGCGCAGCCCTGCGCGACTAGCAGACGCGCAGCAGCAGGCAAGCGCGCAGCCGTGCGCGACGTATAGACGCGCAGCTTGGCTCAGCAGGCAAGCGCGCAGCCCTGCGTGACCAGCAGACACGCAGCAGCAGGCAAGCGCGCAGCCCTGCGCGACATGTAGACGCGCAGCTCGGCTCAGCAGGCAAGCGCGCAGCCCTGCGCGACCAGCAGACGCGCAGCAACAGGCAAGCGCGCAGCCCTGCGCGACCAGCAGACGCGCAGCCCTGCGCGACATGTAGACGCGCAGCTCGGCTCAGCAGGCGAGCGCGCAGTCCTGCGCGACGTATAGACGCGCAGCTCGGCGCAGCAGGCAAACGCGCTGCCTGGCGCGTCCAGAACGCCTCACGCCGTGTTGAGCGCCGAATACGAAAGAGACATAGAACAGATAATGACCACACCACACACGTCTGTCACAGGTTCTGAATACCCTTACAAGCCATATCACATGAACCACTTTTCGAGTAATAACTTCGTAACATATCCATCGAACGAAAGTAACTCGAACAACATTCTCTAAATGCGAACAAGTAGAAATGTTCCTTTTTGGTGCTCTCTATAAATGTGAGCATACCAGCGGTCTTTTATCTGTGAAAGAAATACGAACAAACAAACCATACTTTATTCTACGTGCACAACTTTAACAAGATCACAAAACGACCAAAAATTAACAGGTCAAACTTCAAATAATTTTACACGAAAGTAAATAAACACAAGTAGGCAAATAATTGACATGACATGACAATATGTCATGGCTGATATGCGCAGAACAGAATAAGAACCTGAATACCCAATGTTTACATCTTCAGGTTACACGGCAACGATGACAATTATATTAGCGGCACGCTATGATGGCCGGTTTGACGTTTGTCCGCTCATGAAGTTCCGTATTAATTGATAACGACTTTGAAGGAAATAATTGTATTACTTTATTGACGATAGTGATGTGCAGAGATTCATAAATTTTATCGAATGTAGTTTTAGGTTTAGGACTCAAAATTTATTTATTAAATTGATTTCTTAAATGTATACAAGTGTAGAAAAATCAGTTTGCACCATTTAAGGGGTGAATGTACTTGTGAATATGAACAATTTTCACTATGTGGACAAACCTCTGAAATCGCAAAAAAATATCAATAAATTTTTAAAAATGGAATCTAATACGATCGTCACATAGGATCGCTGGCTAGCACAACTACTACCTCCGGCAAACTCGCGTCAATGCTCAATGCAAAACAAAGCAGTTTCGAATTGACGTTGCTTCGAAAAGTATAAACTGTCAGTGCAATGCGATTGTGATATAGTTTTGACCTGGCTTTGGATTTCAAATATTGATACTGCATTACTGTTGACCCTTGCTCGTTAATTTGGACTCTGTTCAAGCCCTTTGTTGTGGATTTCGTCGATATGACCGAACGTACGCAGAGAACTGTTCTAAATAGTCAGACACGTGAGTTCGTAATACGCCTTCGTAACTATTTCGATCGTGAAGCTCAAAATGGAGGGCCAATTTTACCTATAACGTCAGTGGTTGAACGCGTAGCTGATGCGCTTAATATTGGACAACGAACTGTTAGACGGATAACTAAAAAAAAATATGGCGAGACTGGCACAGAAGAAAATAAACTTCACACACCAAAAAAGAGAAAACGAGCAAAACCAGTCGTAGGCATCGATAGCTTTGATGCCGATGCTATCCGAAGACATGTTTACGGCTACTATTTACAGAAGGAGTATCCAACAAGAAAAAAGTTGGTGCATTCACTGAAGGAAGCTGGATTATTCTTCGGTGGGGAAAGTTCTTTAACGAAGATTTTGAAGACCATTGGATTTCGATACAAAAAATGTAACAAACGCAAAATATTGATGGAAAGATTTGATATAGCGATGGCAAGGTATACTTTTTTACGGCAAGTGAAAGAAATCAAAAATTGGCAAAATGTTGTGTTCTTGGATGAAACATGGCTTAATGCTAACCATACTGTAGGCCGTTCTTGGAACGATGACACAGCAGCATCTACTTCCAAAGTTCCTGTAGGAAAAGGATCGCGACTTATAATTTGTCACGCCGGAACCATCAACGGGTTTGTCGAAGGTTCTCTCATGGCTTTTGCATCAAAAACCACTGGAGACTATCATGAAGACATGAATGGAGAAAAGTTTACTGAATGGTTTACCTCAATGTTGTGTAGCCTCCCTGAACCATCTATTATAATTATGGACAACGCCCCATACCTGCAAATTGACAAGCCACCTGCCCAATCCCAAAAGAAAGCTGATATCGTCGCATGGCTTCGTAAAAATGGCGTAGATGCAAACATGAATATGTTAAAAGCGGAATTAGTACGTCTTTTAAAAGAAAACAAACCAACCAAGATCCGATACGTCATTGACGAAATAGCATTAGAACATGGGCACAGAGTTATACGGTTACCGCCTTACCATTGTGAGTATAATGCGATTGAGTTGGTGTGGGCTCAAATTAAGGGATATGCTGCAAGACACAATACAGAACCCCCATTTACCACAAAAAAAATGCTAAAATTATTAGAAGAAGCTTGTGAACATGTGACTAAAGGAGACTGGGAAAAGGTTGTGAATAGAACTGTTAAATTAATAAGGGAAGATTATGAAAGAGATGTGAAAATAGATAATATTATAGAAAACGAACATATAATTATTAATGTATGTGATGATAGCAGTGACGACAGTGAAAATAGTAGTATGGACGAATCTGATTAATTATGGCCTTTTGTGGCACCTTTTTTGGTATCTTTTGTATTCATATGTTTCTTGTGTGCATATAAAGTATGTATATTCATTTTCGTTCAAATATTCAGTTCGTTCAAATAAATTAAATGAACA
Organism: Erebia palarica; assembly: GCA_964035005.1. Lineage (NCBI taxonomy): Eukaryota > Metazoa > Arthropoda > Insecta > Lepidoptera > Nymphalidae > Erebia > Erebia palarica. Next base: position 28,385,963 of record OZ035986.1, read on the forward strand.
TATACATTTTTGTTTTATTAAACCTATTTAATCAGGTACAAAAACAAAACTTAATTGTTTTTTGTTCGAGAATAAATTGACATTCCACATCACTATTGTAATGTGTCAAACCGGCCATCATAGCGTGCCGCTAATATAGACTGCAATCCAGTTTTTCAAAACACCAATTACCCAACACTGAGCCCTCTCACTATTCGTAAACGAAGAAGTGAACAACAGGCATAGTCAACATATGTGCTGTAACTATCTGAACTCTTACTCATTACTTCAAACAAAATGATTGCATATCCGCATTCACGTCACTTACAACACATTCCGATTCCACACCCAACATTTGACCCCTGTATGGGTGCACCCAGCGGCTGCAACATGACCGCCGGCTCATAGAACATGACGGAGGTTTTTCCAACAACGCAGGCCTATCAGGCGATGGTGATATTAGGCGTAGCTGTCTGACTTTTCAAAGCACCTGACGCAAGCTATTATCGCGTCCACTTCATGCTTCAAACAACCATTATGACGAGTTCTACGACATTCACGCGATCACAATGCATTCTTGCCTTCCTTCCTTCCTCAAGTATAGAATTATAGAATCAGAATAGCCGGTAGGATTAGGCATCACGTTGATACCGAATCCCACTTCTGATCTTGCAAATTTCTAGAGGATACTTGAAGAAGAAAGACGTAAAAGCTCTCCTGACTCATTTATTAACATGAACAATAAAAATATTACAGCGAGAAAATAAAATCACACAAGAACGATACGCAACGACGGGTGAGAATGTAGTTCGCAGCAGATGCGCACGCATCCTTTTATAACCTCATCTCTGACACCATCGTTACTTTTCTTAATCGCAGGGAATGTATTCCATTCTTGAATTTCATTTCTTTATCCTGAAACAAGTATCTTATGTTAGTAAATATCTTCAATACTATATATTTTATAATCGTTCGTAAAGAGTGAACTCCAGAGTAAACTGCGTCGGAGCTGACACACACTTTTTTTTGAAGTAAGAACTCAATTAGGAACGCGGGTTATACATTCTAATATAGTCCGAGAATAATATTATATAGCTATAAAAATATATGGCCAGATTACCATCTATTTCTAACAGACTTCAAAAAAGAAGGAGATTCTCAATTCGACTTTACGTTTACTTTGTATTTGTTACGCGATCATTCCGCCAGTTATGAATCAATTTCAATTTATTTATTTTGCGCTCATTGAACCGGCAGGGATTAGTCGGGATGGTGGCAAGAGACCTGATGGATTGACGTTGGTTCCGGGGACGGGGACGGGCGCTAATGTGGGACGAAACATGCGTTGACACATTAGCCTCGTGTCATATCAGGGAGACAACATCAAGGCCGGGAGCCGCAGCAGAAAAGGCTGAAACCGGCAAGCGGCGGAAGTATGCCTCTCTTATAGAGAGTTACATATTTGTTCCGTTTGCCGTGGAGACCCTTGGACCGTGGAGTCTTAGTGTCAAATTTTTTTTTGCGAAATATTTCACCGCGGTTATTTGCCTCATCTGGTGACAGAAGGGCCTGGCTCATTTTTCGCGCAAAGGATCAGCTTGGCTGTCCAGCGCGGAAATGCAGCCAGAATTCTTGTCACCATTCCACGCGGGCATGATTTATATAGTAATTAGGTTAGGCTAGATAGCATTAAGTTCTATTTTATTGTTAACCATTAAAAAATAATATTTCTTTATTTCAAAAAAATATATTTAGATTTCTTTTTTTTTTGTTTTTAGTATATATACGACAACGCATATAAGTCGATTGTGATTGTTACGCAACGTTGACCCAAGTTAGTAATTGGATGGGTGACCGAATTTGGTAACTTCCGGAAGAGGCCGCTCTTCGTTTCCTTTTTATCCACCTCCGTACCTCGGAGAGCACGTTAAGCTGACGGTCTTGGTTATAATCACTAACATTTTATTATAATCATTAGAAACCTAAGAGTGGTAATAGTACTCAGTCGAGTCGTATGCGGACTTGAGAACCTAAGTATCGCATTATTATACCCAGAAAACTACTGCCATTATGTGATTAAGATGAAATTATAAGGTGAGGAATACGACGCAAAGGGAGAGTGTATTGCGTACTTAAAGAATTCCGATTTGAGATCATCACTACTTTTTCAGACGTAAGTGATAGGTAATAATCGGGACCGACTGCTTAACGTCCCCTCTGAGGCATGGCGGAAAAGAAGGTAGAGTCGGAGTTTCCACCCTGAGCGGAGTAAGATGAAAGGAGCGGTAAGCATATGGACTCCGTTTAATTCGCAGAGAAAAACAACTAGCAAGCTTTTCAAGCAGCTAACAAAGAGCTTGCGGAAGACCTAAGCGGGCGAAAAAAGTTCTGAAGGATTCAATGGAAGTACACACTTTTGTCTACACAGAGTCCGTTTCGCGTAGTCATTTCCCGCTCATTTTGCCTTTTGCAGTGGAAACCCTACTTCAAGTTGCTCACCCATCCAGTAATGATTTATATATTACGCGACCTTGTAAATAGGTCATAATAGCTGCATGGCATAAATTTCAAAATCACAGACTGATAATTGCACACTAATTATCTATTACCTACACGTCCAAACAACAAAGTGTAGGTACTTAGCCATTTAATTTCGTAATCTTTGTTCTCAAACGACGTCATGATTCGCAACGGCAAGTTGATGAAGCCGCACTAACTACTTTCTCTGGTCACCGGCCTTTGACCCCATGTCGAGATGATCCACCTGATCGTGCCGTTTCCGCGGTTTGCGTTCCCTATGATAATAGATTACTGTAACTACTTGTGACTACTGCGTCTGCCATGTCTGGGCATAAACACTTTTCTTTACTTTAATTTAATTTTAGGGTTCCGTACCAAAATGGTAAATAGGTTTTTTGGTGCGACTATTATTTTTTGTAACAAGTCTTAATTAAAAAAATTCAAAACACGGCTGCCCTGCCTAAAAACAAACTAAAAAGTTAAAAATCTAAATTAATCTAGTTAAATTAGAATCTTATTCACATTTTTATTCAATGTTTTTTTTGTGAATCACTGGATATTGAACTATAGTGTTAGGTATATATTTTTGGAACCTACTCATTATTTTCTTGATGATGATTATATAGTCAGTCTTATTTTCGTTTTTATTTTTCAACTTCAGTCTTTAATGCGGGTCCATGGTCACCCGAAATAAACTAGGGATTCTAACGATACCTCATTTATCAAAATCGGTTCAGGCATATAGTAGTTATGGTGGAATATACAAACTCACATACATATACATACATACATGAACCCTGAAAACAATATACTCCTTTTTTCAGGCAGTCGTATAAAAAATAAGGCGCTTATAAAATAAATAAATTTACGTGCGATATGAATGCGGGCAAAGTTATGTGTATAGACAGGTTATAAGAAAAACTTGTTTAAGTGTGTAATAAGCCATTCAACTAATGTACTCGTATTTTTGGCTTATCATTTCGTTACAGCATCAAAGAAGCTATTCCTACCTACAAAGTATAAACAAACTACTGGATAATTATACGAATTTGGTACTTAAGGTATAGAGAATAAAGCTTTAACTATAATGTTTACTTTTCATGTTAAAACTAAGAAATTGTGTATAGGCGTAAAGATTACTTAATTTAAACTATAAGGCACAAATTCTTTTAAGCGAGCATAGTGAGAATGTTAAATGTGTTGTAAAACGAGGCTGACTTGAAAAATTTGTATATTGTATAAGTAGGTGTTCAATTACATGATTATATATGTTATATAATAATACCTACTTAAATGGTATTATGCAACTAAAACCTCTGAACTATAAAGGCAGGCCTGAACCAATAAATGAGTTTTTAGGGTTCCGTAGACAACAAGGAACCCTTATACTTTCGCCATGTCCGTCCGTCCGCGGCTTAGCTTAGAGGCTGTTAGTCCTAGAAAGCTGTAATTTGACATGTATATCCATGTCAAATTACTTACGCTAATATTAATTACGCCGACAAAGTGGTAAACTAAAATTAAAAAAACAATAATTATGGTACCTCCCCGAAACGTGAAGTGGGGATGTTATTTTTTTGTCTGATGTCTATTATACTATAGTGATACTATAATATAGGGTGTCATTGGACAGGTTATTCAAAAATATTGGGAGTGTGCGCCCTTTTTCGATTCAGGGATTCGTTTCCGAAATATTTAGTTTTAATTTTCGTTAGAGTTAAGTGTAACGTCTCCCCCGCACCTGCAAGCAAAACGGTTGTTTTTGGAGACGTGAAAAAATTTCATGGCAGTCGTATATATAACTAAAAAAGTATAACAGCTTAGTAGGCTTTACAAGTTAACGAGTAATAGTCGTATATTGTAACGGGTAACTACGGAACCCTACACTGCACGTGGCTCGACACGCACTTGGCCGATTAAAAAAAATTACTAGTAACAAAAATATCACTATCACAAAAATGGAGAAATTGCATCTTTCTATCTATCTGTCCTGTTTCTGAACCTAAAACCACCTGACCAGTAACTTAAATGAATTGTTAATTGACTGTTAGTTTATTTATTTACATAGGCGTTTTGTAGAGTGCGATACAAGTTAGCACTCGTATTTACCATCTTTCTTATCTCTCTTCCCACCACGTCTTGCCCAGCGGGCTGAAAGTCGAACTACTCTTCATTTACCTGTACTTACTTGATCTCCACTCCAGAACGTTACTTGGTCATCAATAGGTACAAATTAGATTAGATTCGAATAGTAGCGAATGAATATTGATATGCCAGCCATCATCCTAATATTTCTAAATGTAATCTATATTTTATAAATTTAATCTTGGTATTTATATACCGACAGCATTGAAGTTGCAGTTTAGCTACTTATAATTCGACAGTGAAAATTCATCTGTACCACCCGGAAAGCTACTTGCAAATAATTTACATATGCGAGAACGTGTATGGACGTTTTATATGGACGTATAGTGCACAAGGGTATTACATAATCGCAATCAAATGCAAAGGGACAACAAGATAGAATATTTGCGTGTTGAACGCGTGTATCGCAGCGTGTGAATTTATTTTTCTTCCGGTTAATATGAAAACTCTAAGAATGGAAATTTCAACGAAGATAATGGTGTAATTATCATCACGTAACACTTCCACAATAACACAAATGCGAAAGTGAGTTTGTCTGTCTTCTTTAAGACTATTGAATTTTGTTGAAGTAAGAACTCAATTAGGATCGCGTTTTGTTTCATTTCAAAATAGCATAATATCTATATATAGCATGTAAAAGAAAAAATACTAATCCTTGCTTACAGAATATATGTTTTTATGTTAAAATAACGAGTCTTCGGGCATATCCCTAATAAAAACTTTTCATCTGTGGGCAATTCCTTAGAGCGGGGCTAAGGAATTACTGAATTAATCAATTATCATCAACATCATGATCATCATCATGAAGATGCTGATGATGACGGTCATGGTTGTGATCATCACCATCAATATCATCAGCTTCGTATAATACGTCAATATTTCGTATACTAGCATTAGCTAGCAAAACGCTTGTGACTTCTACGGAAGTGGAAAGCAAATGTACAAAATTTTAATTAAATCAGACGTACGTTGGGCGAACGCATAGGCACAGACAAACAATTTTTCATAAAAAGAAAGGCTTGTCTTCTTCTTCTACTTCTTCTACTTCTGTAGGTATTTCCTTGCGAATCGCTCGACACAGACACGTTAATTACTGTTTGTGTATAGGCAGGCATAGGGTTACTTAACTTCTTCTTGTCGTGGACTCTTAGTCACAGAATCCATACTAATATTATAAATGAGCAGTTATCTTTCTTCTTACAATGAAACCTCCCAGAACTGATGATTGCCTCAATACTGCAAGTTTACCATATCCTTAGCTCGAAGGAAAACTCTAGATACACTTTATTATCTCTTATTATTGTTTCATAGATTCTTAAATTTATTCTTACGTAATGATAACATTTTTTTACTGATAGGTAATTGTCATGTTTGGGCCTAACGGTTTATAATAATTGATTGATGAAATAACATAGGTATTATTTACAGTGTGCAAGAGACGAATAAGTAATTAATTTCTGTAATCACCTGTATGTTGTAATGTTGGTAAATCGGTAATGTTTCGCTATTATTTCATCGATCAAAATATTAAAAGCGAATAACATTTTACACGTTCCATTTTAGACGTACCTACTATTTTTATGTCTATTTTCAAAATTTTCGGAACGAGTCCCTTAGCCAAAGAGTCTACCTCTCAAAATCCTAATTAATTTCTACGAAAGTGTCTGTCTGTTACCTTCAACGTGACGGCTCAACAACCGAAGAAACGATCGTTGAAATCTTGATGAAAATCCGTATAAGAGTAGCTTGGAGATGGACCTACTTATAAATAACTTTTTAAACTTCGTGAAAATTAATCATAAGATAATATTTTTTTTCACGAAGCTTAGAGAGTTTCCACGAGACTTTAAAAAAACCTGAAGTTTAAGCTGACGAAGCGCGGTTACGAACTAGTATAGCTTTTTTTATACTCCTTTTAAACGTAACAACTCGCCAGTATCAGTATAATAAAAAAAAACTTAACATGTTAGAATCTATGACGGTTTCGGAATGACTCACACTTGTACCTCTAAGTAGTAGTAGCACAGACCAGTTGCTTGAATCCCAGGAAAAGATAAGTTGCCTGAATGCCTTTATATGACAAAAAATCTTACGTATAATACTGCTTACTTTCCGTACTGTATTGTATTCCGCATTCTCAGCTTCGAGATTTAGGCCATTCATTGATTTTAATTCCGTTCAGCATCGCCTTCGGTGATGTAGAAAAAAGTCCGTGATATTTCGCTCCATAATCCTTTCAGTATCAGGTTTCGGGATCACTCACCTCAAAGGGTGGGCTATTGATTGTGATTGAGTATGCCTTGAACAGAGTAGTAAGTATATGTCTACGTGATTAAAGACGTAGGAGAACCAGAGTAACTGACATAACTAAGAAAGTTGCGAAGTGGTATAGTCGGAGCATACCGTACGGGTCGCAGGGTGCTTGAATGGTGAGCTCGCAACAGAAAATACATCGATGGAATAGCCTATTAGGTGACGGATATCAAGCGAGTCTTTGGGATCTTCTGAACGCAAGCTGCACATGGTCATTAATCTATGTAGTTCTTGCAAGAGAACCTTAATTGATGAGTAGTAAGTAGACGTCTATCGGTTCTATGATCACTGCGACTCTTTCAATAAAGCTATTGTCATTCAAGTACACTCTATCGGTGTTGACGCCTTATGTCCAACTACGAGAACTCTTGCGAAATTGGATGAACTATGAATCTTAAAGGAATATGTGCTAGTATTCAAAGCGGATCTTCTATTTGAACACCCGAACTTGACCCCTTTGTATTGACTATTTGCATTTGGTATTGCACAGCGTAGGTAGCTGGTACGCTTTAGTGGTTAAGTCCTACAATTTTTATGTGTCACACGTTTGCTTCTCACCGTTTAAATAATTTTCATTATGTATATGTCGCTGCCAAATCGTAATATTTGCGCTTTTAAAAAACGGCTAGCCGTATTACAAAATGGTGTAAACTTGTGGCTCGTCGTTCTGATTTTGGAGTTTGCGATATGGTTTATTGACTTTAATATTTTCAATTCGATGGTTTATTTCACGCTGTTTTATAAAAAGGTGGCTCGTGGTACACCCAATTACAATACGGCTAGCCGCACTGAAGGACGCAAAACGTTGATTCAACGCGGCGGACGTTCGTTCATCCGTTTTACAATCTGGTTGACCGTCCAACTACCGTATTGCAGAAAGGCGCCGTTTTGTTATACGGTAGATTCTTTAATCCGGCTGTGACATATAACGCTGCTTGCGCTAACGGACTGATTAGTCTTCCTGAAGAATTTTGTATGAAAACTTTTTCACCAAGTGTTGCGCGTAGAGGTTAAAAGTTTTAGATCGATAAAATTGTAAAGAGAGCTGGACGTGGAAAATAAACAAGGGTACCCCAGGGGTTTTCGAGAAGAGATATTTCTTCCAGGCTCAAGGCTTAAATCCGATGTTCGAGGGGGCTTAATCGATCGGCGGTACGTATTGCCGGTAGGGTGGAATTAGCCATGGCCGCAGCGGAAGCCTCCCACTTCAACCAGACCAAGTGTATAATATCTTTCTTTATCGCGGATTAGCGTTGATAGATCAGTCAGTCAGACAATCAGTCAGGACAAGACTTATTTCATACTATATTACTAGCTCATGCGCGCGATTTCGTTTGAGCGGATTAAGATTTTTTGGATTCCCGCGTTAACTCTTTCATTACTCGGGATAAAAAGTAGCCTATGCTCTATCCCGGGATGTAACTTGTCTCTGTAGCAAATTTTGACAAAATTGGGCCGTGAAAGTGTAACAAGCAAACAAATAAACAAAGTCACATTCACATTTATAATATTATTTAGAATAAGTATAATTTTCATCAGTATTGTGTATAAACATGAAGGTAGTACATATTATTAATGTATCATCATATATCGCATTTGGTTATTGTATTCCGAATAAAACTTGTTCCTATGTTTCAAAAACACCTCTACTGCAGTCATGACCTCGCCATTGTTTTCGAATCCGGTGCCCCGGATGTGATCTTTTAACTAAGGGAATACTGGTGAATATGATGGGTGTTCCATCAATTGAAACCTGGCATGACAGCAAAGGACGAAGAAGACTTCGACGAATAGCGGGCACTTTTTGATCGCCCCTATAAAGTTTTTGAGTTTATAATTACAAATGTATGTTTGATACAAAAAATCTAATATTTTCTCTTAATAATATTATATAATTACTAGCAGACTTGCCATAAGTTTTAAATTCCCACGGGAATTCCCTAATTTTTTGGGATAATATTTTAGCCTATGACACTCACAGATGATGTGGCTTTCTATTGGTACCAGTATTTTCAAAATCGGTTCTGTAGATCCAGAGATTACCCCCTACAACGTCACAAAGTCACAAACTTAACCTCTTTATAATATTAAGTATATATTACAACATAGTTTGTCAAGAGTGAACATCCAGTTATTAATAATAAATTAATTATTAACAGTTATCACATTAGGTTACAACCGAAGCGGTTTTTATTAGTATTCTGTAGAGAACAATCAATTGAATATTAATTACTGGTACTGGGTCATGTTATATAATATTTTAACCCCGATCGCGAATGTGATTCTAACAAAAACCACATTGTGAAATGTAATTGACTTCCTCCCTGTCACGTGTGGTCTTACCAGTGGGAGGTCTTATGTTCGATCTTTGGCAGGGTCAATTAGGAAATTCTTAATTTCAGAATGTTCTTTGGTCTGGTCTGGTGGGAGACTTTGGTCATGGCTAAATACCACCCTACGGACAAAGCCGTGCCGCCAATTCATTTAGCGTTCCGGTACGATGTCGTGTAAACCGATTAGAGGTATGGGCTTAATATAACCACAGAATAGGTAATAGATATAACTGCCATACCTCTAACAGGTTGGGCCGCCGCCCTCTTAGATTGCATCATCACTTACAACCTCAGGAGATCGCAGTCAAAGGTTAACTTGTAGGGGAAAAATATGCATATCTCAGTACTGATAAGTAGACAGTGGTTTGAGCTATGTGATAGCATTGGTTCAATCCATAAGCATGCCTACTGAACAAAGACATTTTTGAGAAAATGCGAGCCACCAAACATCGATCTCCGCCTTCTTTATCCACCAAACTCCCACTACTTACAAGCAGGTAAAGTTCAGGTCAGCCTCTGGCTGGAGTTCATGCTACATTGTGATGACCTTTCGTGTGTGATCTTTTTTATCCTAGCTTTTACGGTAGGATTACGCTCATTGCTAGTGAATAATATTATGTGAATATTATGTTTATTGTTAGTGTACTGAAATTGCTTTAAATAAACATTAATTATAGTTTCATAAGACTTCAAATTTTCGCAATCTGATCCACGTATCATATTCAATACCACTACCTTCTTGGCTTGGTTCTATCAAGTAACTACGAGTATTATTTAATCAGCGGTGTGATGACCGCTAGGGCACAGATTAAATAATACCTAGTTTCTTCATTAACCATACTCTACATACCGTTTGGACCTCTGTACTTAATATACGTAGTACCTGGGTGATCGAGCTGTGCTCGGTATTTATTTTTGGTAAATCGTGCTTTTTGAAAATTATAGTTAAATACAAATTACATGATGAAGAAATATGAATAATATTTTTCGATCTTACCGCCATAATAATAAAAAAATATGAACTGGTTATTTAAATAAAAAATCACGAGTGCAATTGGGTTCCCAATAATAGTTTTTCTCACAAAAGAAGGAACTTGTAGAAAAAGGGAAAAAATAATCGGACTGGAAACATTTTGACTCGAACCGGGATCTTCTGGTTTTGGGATCGCCTAATTTCCCGCCTGAGCTAATATAACCTCGTAGATGGCGGCGACATTTACCTTCGTATTCTAATGATGTTGTAGCAGTTTTCACTGAAAATACGGATGAAACGACATTTTCTAAAAATGAATCCTAGCTGGATCGATTTATCGCCCCCGAAACCCCCCACATACAAAATTTCCTGAAAATCGTTTTAGCCGTTTCCGAGATTCAGGTTATTATATATATATACCAAAATTGCTCGTTTAAAGGTATTAGATTATACGGATTGATATTTGAGTTGCATCAACTATTTGGTAAACTTTTTTTAAAGCAGTCCAGGTTAACTTGCCTTAAATTGAGACCTTTTTACGTAATAATGATGTACCTAGTCCACAACTGGCAAACAGGCGCAATGCGATTAGCCTTGGAAATCATTAGGATCCCTAAGTCCCTTACATAAAAGCATTCAACTCATACGGTTTTTTGTCCTAAGCCCATATCCAAACAATACAAAAGTACATTAAAAGCTAGCTAGCCTAGCCTAATTACAATATAAATAATGCCCGCGTGGAATGGTGGCAAGAATGCTGGCTGCATTTCCGCGCTCAATAGCAATGCTGATCATATGCGCGAAAAATGAGCCAGCTCTTCTGACACCAGATGAGGCAATTAACCGCGGTGAAATATCCCGAAAAAAATATTAATAAAAATATATTCTGATATATTGGAATATAAAATACGGGCGTTTAGTAAGTGATGACCGGCCTTTGGAAAACATCAAGCTCTTTTTTATTTGTTTTAATGTTTGGGTTTACAAAATATTATACCAATCTAACATGCAACATAAAGACGGTATCGATTTCTACCACATTGGCTCGTTAAAAGTGCCTTTTAACTGTTGGTCCTAGCTCTGGTCACGATTGAGAAAACGTCATAAACGATCCTGAGCAAAGGAATACACACATGAGAGAGGGGCTGGTTGATAAATACACTCGCGCGGGCGTTTCGAAGACAGTCGTGGCAGCGTGCACCTCGCTTTCAAAATGAGGACGCTGGCGATCACGGTGGGTGCCATATTAGTGATGTGTTGTTGTTTTGTCTGTAATCTAAACAAAAAGTGAATCAAGATCAAAATTTTTATAGGTTTCATAGAAAAGTGATATGAGCTACAAAGCTTTTTTTTTAAATTACAACAGTGAACTAATGATTAATAATAAATTTATAAAGAGAATTCATGTTTGAAAAAAAGTGAAAGTTTTTTAATGACAAAACCTGAGAGGATCTCAAAAGTTTTGTTGATAAAAATTTAGTTTAAATTTACAAAATCCGTCAATATGAGTTAGCTTATCTTCAGCTCAACGTACAGATGTGGACGCGGCGAAGTAGCTGAGTTTGTACTCAGGCGCAAATATATACAGTTTCTTGCAGCTAAAAGCCTTTAATAATAAACATTTACAAACCGTTAATTTTTTTTAACCAAAAAACGGGTCATTTTGTAACAGTGGGACGTTATCAAATGATATGACAGATACACACATAAATAAAATCACCAGTGACTAAATTTTTATTCGGAAAGGAATATTTTTGGAAACTTCACAATTCGGTTTTTTAAATTTGTGATTAACTTTATACATTGTAACTGTGCTTATACAAAATCTAAAAATATCCCATAAATAAATAAATTTAAATTAACCTACCACTAATAATAACTGTATTTACAAAAAATATAATATGCCATCCAAATGATCGTTAAGGCATGGTGCCCAATAAACTCTGGCGCTATAATTGCCTGTCTGGATAGTAGGGCTATGGAAAGGCTTAATAAGCGCCAGCTCTTAAATTCTTGAATTGAACTGAAAAGATTAGTCACAATATATTACGACTATAAACCAATGATAGACAAACAAGAGATAAATTATACAGTTTAAATTCTCAGCATTTATAATTGCAACTTCCTATTAAAAAAAACTGCGTTCAACTTCATTCGATTGCGACTATAGTACCTATATTGTTTAATATTCCAGTATAATCATTATTATATTTACCTAAACGTAACTTATATTAACATATGTGCATAAAGTTCGGATAAATATCTATTATATAATTAGTATAAGATTTAACATACAGTTTTAATGAGGCCGTAATTCCGCTATAAACATTTATTCAACTTTTAACACAAATTTAAGTTACTTTATCTAAGTTCAATTTTTTAGTGTTAAGTTTTATCTCAGGATTGTGTTTTTAATTACTTTTTTATTTTATTTTTCAGGTATGGTTGGCACTTGCCGTAGTGGCTTCAATAGCCATTCCTTTAAAAGATACCGAAAAAAATACTGAAGTTTCAAGACATAAACGGTCACCTCCTGACTGGCACTCGCCTCCAGAAGGAGTTTGGGAGAAAAAACTGGTCTGGAAGGAAGAGTACAAAAAAATTTGGGTCAGCAAGAAAAAGCTTGTTTGGAAACAGGAATGGAAAAAAGAAAAGGTTGCAAAATGGATTACAGAGAAAGTTGAACAAGAAAAGCATGTACCAGCATATAAAGTCATCAAAAAGCCAATTTTGAAGGAAATAAAAGTGCCTATTTGGCGGGATATCAAGGTAGGTTAGATCGAGGCGCACGGCAGTGCGTCAGGCCAAGTTTCGAATTCACGCAGTGTGATTTTTGCACAAACCGATTGATTTGTTTTTTGATAATTTGATTATCTATAGAAGCGAAAGGTCACACGGAAGCGGAATTCATCACGATATCTCAGGAACTATTAAACATAAAGACTTGAAATTTGGAAGATAGGTTCCTTCTATGGTGTAGACGGCAGCTAAGAAACGGTTTTGGAAAAATTCACCCCTAAGGGGTTGAATTGGGGGTTTGGAGTTTGTATGAAAGTCCTTTGTTTTTGAAGTTAGAGACATAAAAATTGGCAATTAAGTTAATAGTTAAGTTAATAAATAATAAAACCCATATAAGCCATTTTACGAAAATTCACCCCAAAGAGGGTGTAATGGTGGTTGTAAGTTTGTATGAAAGTCCTATGTATTTGAAGTTAGAGACCTGAAAATTTGCATGCAGGTTAATAAATTTAAATAAATAATAACCTGTACAAACAATTTTCCAAAATCTACCCCAATAGGGGTGCAATAGGGGTTGGAAGCTTACATGAGGGTTTTAAGTTTTTGATGTTAGAGACTTGAAAATCGGGAGTTAGGTTATTAGTTTTAAATTATAATAACCTGTATAATCAATTTTACGAAAATTAACCCCAAAGAGGGTGAAATGGGGGCTGTAAGTTTGCGTCCAAAGTCCTTTGCGTTTAAATGATAAATGATTTATTTATTTCATGCAGGACAACTTGTGTCACTTATGAAACGTTAAGACTCTACTACCGGTTCAGAAAGCTGATTCTACTGAAAAGAGCCGGCAAGAAACTCAGCAGTTGCTCTTTTCATAGAAAAGAAAAGGTTACAATATGTACAATGTGTACAATATGTAGACTTTGAAGTTAGAGGCTTGAAAATCGGGATGTAGGTTATTAGTTTTAAATAATAATAACCTGTGTAGCAATTATACGAAATTCCACTCTAAAGGGTGTGTAATTGGGGTTGAAAGATTGCATGTAGGTTATAAGTTTTTAAAATCGGCATTAAGGTTATTACTTATTACTTATTACTTTTAGCCGCAATATGTACCTAGGCTTTTTGCAGCGCGAAAATCTCATAGAAAATCAGAAATAGTACGCGGACGAAGTCGCGGGCGACCGCTTGTTTGATTATATACGTAGGAGTGTAAAAGCATAATGCATCTCAGTATGTAAATAAAGTAAGAAAAAATCTAAGTTTCACTAGACCTCTGTGTGCGGGACAAAGAGGTCCACTTTAAAAGTACATTTACGTCTGTCTGTTCCATCTAACACACGTCATAGAAATTACTATTACTTAACAGATTTTAGTGTTGTTTTTTTAAATATGTGTATTTTACTCGGAGGTACAATTTAATTTAATCATCCATACTAAAATTATATATGTGAAAGTGTGTATGTCTGTCTGCATGTCTTCTACGCTTACGGCCCATCTTTTCAACCGATTCTGATGAAATTTGGAACAGAGACGTTGAAACACGGGGAAAGCATTGGGCAACTTTTTATCCTGGAAAATTAAAAAGTTTCCGTGGAATACAAAACGCACGCGGACGAAATCCTCATTACATTATCTAGTAAAAATACATAAAAAATTATGTCACCGATTCTAACTCACATAATAATTATTTTGACGGAATATAAAATATTCGCGACTACTATCAAGGCTCACGAATAAGGGCCGCACGATTTCGAAACTAGTCGGGCATATCATGTGAGTTCTGACAAATTATAATGACATGTTATAATATGTTTATAATGAATATTACTCACGATAGTCAAAATGTTAAAATTAATGTAATTCATTGCTATATGGTAATTTATGGAAAAATCGTCTGTTTTTCTGTCATCTCCTCAGCCACGAAGACTCACATAATATCAAGTTAAAATTGCATGATTACACTAGGAGTCCCAAGTCCTAGAAGATAGTGAATTTATACTGTAAAAACACATGTTGTGCTAATCCGAATCTTGATGTTCTAATTGAATATTAATTAAAATTGGTTATTTGGATTTATATTTAATAGATTAAAATTTAAACAATGGATAGTAAGCAAAAGGTAAACCGCACCAGTGAGGAGCTGGGGCGGCAGCTAGTGTTAACAGATTACTGGAATATTAACAATGCATTAAAAGCTTTAAGGTGGTTGAATTATTTTAAATATACTGTAAGAATACCTACTGAAGCTGCATGGTTCCAGTTAGCCATAATTTTGAACTCAATTTACTTCAAATGGGCAAAAAATAAAATTTTTGTTTAAGATTTAGCTAATTTGTTTCGTTTTGTGTGTTTCAGTATTTTAATTGTTCTAATAAATAAATTTCTTTCAGGTTCCAGACGTAAAAAAGGTATACAAGCCGGTATGGAGAGTTATACAGGTGCCGATAACGAAAACTATACAGGTTCCAGTTTACAATAAGAAGTTTATCCCCCAATGGGTTAAAGAGGGCGTGCCTGGTGAAAAATACTTAGGTAAAGATGAGCATGGGTGGGAATACACGAGCCACGATCTTTGGCGGAAAAAGTTGATCTGGAAACCCATATGGGTAAAATCGTTTAAAACAGAGCATAAACAGGAGTGGGTAGATGAGAAAAAGTTGGAATGGAAGGAGGAATGGCAAAACATTTGGCGATGGGAAAAGAAACAAGAATGGGCCATAGAGAAGAAACAGGAATGGGTTGAAGAGAAGGTCCAAATTACGAAAACTGTTAAAGTTTGGCTGCCAGTGCAAAAGAAAATTTGGGTTGACAAATGGCATCAAGTGAATATTCCTGTATGGCAAACTACAGAAGTTCCCGCGTACAAAAAAGTATACAAGCCGGTATGGCAAAAAGTATGGGTCCCTGTTCACCATGATCACCATGAGCATCATGAACATCATGAACATCACGAACACCATGAACACCATGGATGGGATAAGTAGTTTGTATTCGGGTTATGTTATTTGTACATATAGAGATAATTGTGTAGTCGTTTGTTACTTAATTGTTACCGGTGAGACCCAAGATATTAATGTTGAGTTTTTTGTAAATAATGTTATGGATTGCTTATCTACTAATAATGCTGGTAAGTATTTGCCTATAAAACACTTTAGGCGTACGCTAACGCGAATGCTCTCTTTTGCGGCGATTGCGAGAATTTCTAATTATCGCTTGCGAATGTTAATTTGGTTTTACGTGCGCCTTGGGTGGTGAACTTTTGATGTTGCATATTAAGAATTTTTAAACATTTTTATCTGCAACATTTAAAGTTATATATGGCATAAAATGTTACTTACCAATTATTATTTAAATTAATAGTTTAGGGTTAATTTTGAAAATGACGTTCAGTCATAATTCGTTTGATTTTTGCAAATGATTTATGAGTGCACCATATTCAATCGAGATGGTGGGGAAGGTTGGGATACATACCGTGTTATTCTCTTACTGGTTTGCTGCCAGTATTATAATGATTATTCAAAAAACATGTGCAACCTACGGGATGGGATCTTGTACGCCTTGTTAGTACATTTCTACATGTTTTGGAATCAAGACTTCTATAGCCACCATAATATTAGAGAGGCTATCAAGAGAATTAGTAATCTACCATCTAATAAACATCCCAGATTTTAAAGTACAGATTTCTGTTTCATAGTGATACTATAATATTTATAGTCTCACTGTAAAATCGAAATAAATGAATATAAATAACGTTTTATTGCGATAGTCAATATTTTTTGGAGAAGACGATTTTCAGAGAGTATGAACTAACAATTTGTACTGGAATTGAAGTAAATATAGATTTTTTTTAAATAAAATGTTTGAAGGGTATTTTCAGTAACTTTTCATTACCACAGTTGTTTGAACCAAAAATAATTATTATTTATATTTTTATTTGCTGTTAGTTCATAACCTGTGTAGGTGATTAATTGGTACCATTATGATGTAAAGTACAATATTGTTTTTATGTTATGTTTAATATAAACAGGTAAAAGAAAATAAAGAAGAAGAGTACATAATATGCGTTTTTTATTTCTTACATTTCACGTGAATCTATCAAAGAGAAATGAGGCCTGAAATGAACCTATTATTTGACATATACATATTTTACCGGGAGGTTTATATGACGTAAAACGACACTAAGAAATTATGATTTTTGAAAATTTTGCTCCAAAAAACGTTAAATAGGGACTGAAAGTGTATGCAAGTCCGTCATTTTTCTAATCGGAAGGAATAAAATTGGACCTATTTGAGCTTCCGATTAAAAACAAAAAAATTACTTATACTTTCACATAAATTTTTAAGAATTCAATACGAGTAAACCCAGGGCAGGTCAGCTAGTGGGGAATATTTGTTCGCTTGGTAACTATGTTCCAGTAACTAAGGCTATCCATTACATAATCCATACATAATACCCTTTGAGTCATTCATATTATATCCTTATATATAGAATTATTATATTGTGATGTAATAAGGATGTAGTCTTAAATTCTATATGGTTTTTTAAATCCAAAATGGCAGTTTACTCTCTTTTTTTTAAATTTTATCTTATCTTACTTCTTAATAATATTATAAATGCGAAAGTTTGAATGGATGTACTGATGTATGTATGGATGTTTGTTACTCAATCACGCCCCAAAGGCTGAACCGATCTGGCTGAAATTTGGCACAGAGATAGATTATAGTCTGGAATAGCACGTAGGCTACTTTTTATCCCGAGAAATCAAAGATTTCCTGCGGGAACCAAAAACCTCAAACCACGCAGACGAAATCGCGGGCATTCGCTAGTATATATATTAGGCACAGCTATACAATTTATCCAGATTACTACTATAATACTATGCAATACGTGGTTCGGAATTGGGTTTTTATTGGTATAAAATTTTACAATCAGTATTTCGAACTCATTTGAGCGCGATAATTGACTGCGGGTAGGCACTTGTTTTATGGCTTAAGGAGAACATACTTAGGTACCATATACAACATTTCTATCAATATAATAATTAAAAACCCGAAAACATGCTTCAGGTTTTAAAAAATAACTATCTTCAGGTTTAACTATGTTTCTATACCAGCGATGTTTCGGACAATGGCTAGTTAGGTACTTAGATGAATTCATACAAATACAAGAAGTCTTCGTTAACACCTTCCCTCGGACTTAATGTTTGCGTTTGCCATTTTAGTAGATTTCACTCAAAATGATTCTCTAGATAGGTTTCGTAACGTGGAAGGAGTAGTAAATGGTCACATAAAGTGAGTGTGTTATGTGATCATAATATTATTACTGATAACGTCAGATAAGCGTAGGTAGAAACTGCACTTGCTCGTAACGTTACGTTGGTGTGATGTAATTATGGTGGACGCGTCGAGCAACCGTAACACACCTATGTGCATGACGTAGATGTAATACGATCATGGTAAGTACAAAATTATGCTGATGTTATATGCGCAGAACCACGCGGCGAATTTTTTACGCTCTTGTAACGGGTGATTCATTTGGAGGTACTTTATTCAAAACAAAAAAACATATAAAAAACTAATTTATCGGGTTATCTTTAGTATCGTACAAAATAACCATTCTTGACATTTATTTTTTAAAGATTATTTTTTTCAAATGTTGTCTTTAGCTGCGGTGAACTTGGTCAAATCTGCATTTCCATGACACGACCAAGCATTTCAAGTGGAATTTGGCAAATAACGCGACCGGTATTGTGTCATGATACCGGACTATTTGTTTTCGGAAATTGAAGCCCGTGATCTCCAGGACATTTGGTACCAACAAGACGACGCCACTT
This sequence comes from Erebia palarica, assembly GCA_964035005.1. Lineage (NCBI taxonomy): Eukaryota > Metazoa > Arthropoda > Insecta > Lepidoptera > Nymphalidae > Erebia > Erebia palarica. The sequence goes on from OZ035986.1 coordinate 28,404,802, forward strand.
GCCACACAACACGTGAAACGATGACTTTATTTCGAGATCAATTTAGTGAACAGTTAATTCCGGGCTTCGGCCCGGCGAGTTGTACGCCTTGATCCTGTGACATCACACCCCTAGACGTTTTCTTTGTGACTTTTTTTCTTTGTGAAGTCTATATGGATAAGCTGCGTACGATTGAGCAACCGGAAGCCAACGTTACTCGCGTTATTCGCCAAATACCACTCGAAATGCACGGACGCGTCATCGAAAAATGCAACTGCAGAATAGACCATGTTAACTGCAGTTACGGACAACATTTGAGATAAATAATCTTTAAAAAATGAATGTCAAGAATGGTTCTTTTGTATGATAATAAAGATAAACTGATAAATTAGTTTTTTAATATTGTTTTTAAGATTTCAAAAAAGTACCTCTAAATGAATCACCTGTTACTAAAGTTCTTTAACTTATTTAGGGTTGACATTTGACATGAAAGGGACCCATTGATAATTTAAGTTCATAATAGGTGTTTGCACTTCTGCATCTACATATTATACCTAATTACCTATTTATTTTATAACTCACTATATATGTCATCATCTAAGTATGCTTTATATAAGGCTAAAATGAGAAAGATGCTCGCGATATATTCCTATTCCTATACGTAAAATACAGGATTTAAAAATTCCTGAAGAAGAAACTCTTCTTTTCTGTATCTTCTGTATCTTTTCTTGTATTGGCTAACTTTTGTTGTGTGCCTTTTTAAAATTCTGAGAAATAACCAAAATTTAAATTGGTTGCTCTAGATATAGGACTACTCCACCGGTTATCACTAGACTGATCGACTACAGCCTACTTTATACACGAAGTTGAAGAGCGTCTAGAGTGTACAGTGAAATGCTTAAAAAAATGTTGAATTTATTGAGTTTTTGAAAAAGTTTGAGAACCAAAGCTTTTCATTATTATGTAGAGAGCTTGCTCTCAAGAGGTAAGTACTAGTATTTTCAAATAATATATTTTAGATACTAATAATAATATTATACATGGCGCGTTCCAGCCTAGATTGTCATTTGTCGTCAAGCGCAAGCCTATAACGCAATAAAAAAAATGCATTTGTTATTAGTAGATGCCTACAAATGCATTTATTAATACCTTTGAAAAGTAGATATTGATTTTATTTTTGTAAAGTATCAAGGTTCGTAAAGTTTTGGAATAAATCCTGCATATATTATTATATTCTTTGGCGACTATAGTATTTTATTTTGCAATTTTCGTTGTTTATAACCTTTTTACAATTTCAGACTATGTTTACAATATTCATAAAATATTTATAATGAACGCCAATAAAAAATTGGTGCTTAACACCTAACAAAGATTTCATATATTGATTCATGTATAGTGACCACAAAAAGTAAAATTATTTTTTAATGTTAAAAAAATAGTGTAACTACCATACTACCATAAATTAGATAAAATACGGGAATGTAGTGTGAGATTTATTATTTCGATAGCTATAGATAATGAGACTCTCATCTTGAGAGATTCCCAAACGGTTCCCTTTTAAGAGTATAAATCAAAGAATATTTTACTTACGTTGTACAAAATACCACGTAATTCATGCCTTTAACTACCACAATTAAAAGTTTTAAACAGTATTATCAAACTAGCTAGTTATGCACACATTTCTGATTACCAAATAGGTTCATTATATTGCTATTGTCGTCACGTTTAGTGCATCAATAGAAACCTAAATGAATTGTACCTACATCATGCGTCTGAATATAGCCCACGCACCGGATTATATCACAGTTGCATAACTTTCACTCCTCGAATAAAACGTGTAATAAATAATTCTGTTACCAACCCATCGCCAGCTCACTACTGAGCACGAGCTTCTTTTCGGAAGGAGAAGGAGAATTTAGAATTTACTAAAATATAATTACCGATTTGCCTCAGCCAGGGGTAAGCTGGAGGTTTTTCTCACTATAACACTAGTATAACCTACCATAGTGCTTTTGTACCAAGGAGGTCGTAAAAAGTAACAATTTATGATATTATGTAATATTCACACCTAGCTATAATAGGTAGCTTATAATATTTAATTATTATTAATATAAACAATACGTCAAAGACATCAAAATTTATCTAAATAATGTATCTGGAAAGAACAATGCGCAGATAAGAAACTAATTGATATACGGAAATTTAGCAGGTGGTAACAACTTTTCGGCCAAGGCAAATACAATCTGGCACTAAAAAGACAGGAAGCCAAAGTAATTTGCATTGTTTCCTCAATTCTGTGTACACGAAATACACACTTGTATATGTTACAGTTGAAATGTTGTAACTAAGAGCGAAAACACACTAGGAACCAGGCAGAAGGAGGGGCTATGATTGCGGCTCCATATAAAACTGAGTTGCTCATATTGATTGTCTCGAGAATTTTCGCTTCATACCTACTATACCTAGTACATCAGCCAGGGCACCTAAAGTTAGATTAGGTTGACTAACTTTAAGTTCTATTGTTTTGTTTTGTATTTTAAAAAAACTCTAGATTAACGATATGTTAGTATAATAATAAAACAGATTCATTTAATACTCTACATAACTATCTTCCTAAGTCCATAGGTATTAGGTACTTGGTGAATTTTACTTACAGGTGCCGTAGTTTAGGTAGGCAGTAAGGAGGAGATAGAGCTCAGAGCTCATGATTTATAATGTTATTTAATTGTGATGAGAATAAAATTATAATACTGAGGAAATCACAACCATTATGTGATTAAGATAATCATCGATTAGGAATGTGACGCAGATTTAGCAGTCGAATATATATCTACACAAGAAGTACTTACAAATAAAAAACTGAGTACCCGACTACAGAAAAAAAATTAGAAACCTCAGTTTTTTGGATGTAGCATCCGTCATATGGATTTTACGTATTAGGTATGTGTAAAATGTAACTTAAGTTACCCGGACCATAATAACGAATCGATTGGCATCTTATTCATAAAAATTGGATCAGTAGTTAAGGCACTACGGTCAAACATAGATAAATACAAACATACATGCCTACATACAAACATATAGTGTATACATATGTATATACTTACATACATAGACTGTTAAAATCATTACCCTTCATTTTGTTTTTGCCGTAGTCGGTAATAAAAAAGTTTAAAAGCTAGGAACTTCGTCCAACAGTTCAAGCTATTGATAAAGACAATGTAGAGTTCAAGTAAAAACAGAAAGGATTAGTTCAAAACACCACACAGGAACAATGGCAGACAACGAGGTCGCTCCTAACGAACAGATCATGCCAAAGGCAAGAGGATTGCGTCAGGCCTTGCTGTCTAAGTATTTGCAAATTTTTGCGAAGTGCTGGATAAGTAATCATGTGACACGTTGATCGTTGAGTTGACTGAAGAGTTCAAGCCAAGGTTCAAACCTACAAAATCTTACTACGTAGGCTGAACTCATACAATATGTAACATGTTAGCCAAGGGTGTGAGCGGTATTTGCGATTGTCACACTTTAATATTCGCAATTAGAATTTATCGATTAGATGAATTTCACAATTTCAATTTCATTCAGTGGTAAACAGATGCAATTAACATATTTCATATAACTGCGAAACTTTGGCGCTGGGTTTGCCTGTAAGCTTGTGATGATGGGATTTATAATTTATTTGACATTCCTAATCCGAAGAGAGTTTTCTATAGTAACAAGTATTGATATAATAAAAAAAACTCGACCAACTGTGAGTCAAACTTGCGCATCGAGGCTCGACCCATAAAATATAATGATGACGGCGCGGCGCTACAAGATAAGTAACTAAAAAAAATTTATTAAAAAAAACTGTCTCAGTTAGGGAGTTAGTTTCATCAATAATCTCTGAAAAAACCCCTTTTATTAAAAACGCAAAACTAAGTTTGTTTTTAAAGGGTTATGGCTGATTTCTGAAAACTATCTCAGTCAGAAACTTTTCCTGTAAAATTAACACTAAAAGTAAAAAACAAACTTAATTAAAAATTTAACTCATAAATAAATAAAATTTTAATTTAGTATTAGCTTTTACCCGCGTCTGCGTCCGCGTGGACTATACAAATTTCAAACCAATATTTTACCCCTTTAGGGGTTGAATTTTCAAAAGTCCTTTTTAGTGGATGTCTATACGTCATAATAACTTTCTGCACGTCAAATTTTAGCCCGATCCGTCCAGTGGTTTGAGCTGTGCGTTGATAGATCAGTCAGCCAGTCCACCTTTCCCTTTTATATACTTAGATGTGCAATTAAAGCCCTTTTATATGATAAGCCAGTCCCTACTTTAATATCTCAGCCCCTTTTCTAATAATAATATTTTTGGTTTTCTTTCATTTGCAATAAGTTTGCGTAAGCATTATTTAAAACTATTCCAAATTTCAAATCTCTAGCATGTTTTACTGAAATATGCAAAGTTTGACGGACGGACATAGTCGTACTTATAAGGGTTTCTTTCTTAAATTCATAGAATTTTGGTAAGTACGCAACAATATTACGAAATCAACATTGTTGAAGCAGAACACGCCCGAGTATGGTAGGTATTTCTTTTGAGAAAGGGGTGTGAAACCATTTAAACGAGATTAAGTAATATAACGTTTCGACAGACTTTCAGAAAAAAGTCGACAAGAACGATGAAAGTCTTTTACAACGAGTTTTTGAGGCATTTCGAGATACAGTTTGGAAATTCCAGTGCATATACGGGGTGGTACAAGGTACAAGTTGAAAGACATGATGGTGAGAGTTATAAGTGGCTAACCATGGCATAATGCACGTTTAAGTGACATAAGGTAGACTGTAACGTACTGCTTTTTAAATGACCTGAATCCGTAAATACTGTTAAAATGTGTCCTATGTAACTAAATTAAAGCTGGTAGAAAGCATTGAGCGCTCACGTCGATCAAATAATGGAACTTTGTGATTGCAACGTGGAATCCTGATATCTTATGATAATCTGATCCTGGATCCCTATATCTAACAATAAGATCTGAAACTACTTAATATAATTTATTGCTATTTTGAAAGTGTGTCTGTTTATTTCTTAGGTTTTGCTTATTTTCGCTGACTAATATACTTGTATGCTGGATGCACATAATATTGACCAAACCGATAAGCGTTAGAACCCCAACGCTTATCGGTTCTACAAACTATGTGCCCCGCCCATTGCCACTTATGCTTGGCGACTCTCGAGCTATGTCGGTTAATCTGGTTCACCCACAGATCTCCTCATTTCTGATTTGATCACGCAAGGATACTCCAAGCATCTCTCCATCGCCCGCTGATGTCCCATCAGCTTCCATCTTCCCGCTTACATTTTTATGAAATAGGTGCCGTCATCATGCGTGCATAAGTATATAAGTATTATATCGTTACTTGCTATCAGGTGTGACTGCAGACTATATTTGAAAAAAATACCAAACATTTACGTGATACAATATTGGACAGGTATTGGAAATATTGGGCATTTTCATTGACAGTTATGTAATGTAATGAATATCAGTCACGATAGTTTAAATGTTAAAATATTGGACAGAGTAATGTGGCTTAAAACTAGTTCACCTATTTATGTAACACCAATAGGAAATATCTTAACCGTTAACGCCTTATATAGCTTAATAGCCTAGCAATACTGGCACCCTAAGCGAGATTTTTACCGCACCCCTTTTCACGCGTGTTCCGCGATTTCTCTTTCAATATACTTGTTTGGTTTTGTTACATATACGAAGTGGTAAGTAATCATAATATGGTATCCTATCCTCCTATATCCTGAAGAACATACATTTACTCTGCATTCAACTCACGCGCGAACTGTAATTATCTTGTGAAAAATTTTATTTGCATGAATATTTGACTTCTCTCTTTGAGTTGGAACTTTTATTACTTTCCTGCCTTGGAATTAACAATCCTATATGTTAACCCAGAATGTGAGCTATGGATATGCTAAGTTATATTCAAATCTGTTCAGTAGTTAACGCCTGACGCGTGAAAAGACAGATAGACAGAGAAAAAAATTACATTTTACTGTTTCAAGCTCTTAATTATAGTAATACTTTATAAGCTTTCTATTTTATTTAAACTTTGTTCAATGTAGGGCACACTACCATCGCTTGCCGTATCACCGAATACATAAGCAGAATGGTTAAAATAGTGTTGGCGTTCGTGTTGTAGAATTATAATCCTTATTTTAGGTACGTCAAAGTACGTGACAAAACTGACATTTTGAAATAATACTGCTTTAAGCGATGGTAGTAACCGCTCAGAAATCATCCACTTAAGATTTATTACAAGTATTCTAATTACCTTGACAGCTTGAAGTAAGCGTTTTCATGTTTTGACAGTGATGAAATTCTTATATAACGATATGTTTTGGAAATAATTTCAAACTATTTACTAACTCGATTCCTTTGAAATTTTGGTTTATACGAATAGGATAGACAAGGACACAGTATGAATTTTTTGGAGGCCCTAATCTATGACATGTAGTCTCCGAATAATAAGTTTACGACAGTTTACAATTTCGCGAGTTAGATTATAATCTAACGGTTTTTACAAATTTACCGTGAGATATTCATTGAATAATACCTAAAGAGACATAAAATAACATTATTTTTAATGCTGGAGCGTATGAAGAGTCATACAACCTTGGACATGTAGTAAAACGTGATGAAGGGAGAACGGCAATGGCAGCTGCACCACAACAAGACGGAATTTCTCTAGCTACTACCGTACTTAATTACTTATAATATTATCAACGCGAAAGTTTGTATGTATGGATGTTTGTTAGTGTTTCACACCAGAACAGCTGAACGGATCTGGATGAAATTTGGCACAGAGATAAATTATGGTCTGGAATAACATAAAGGAAAAAACTGAAATAAAAATCTCGTCTACAGAATTTTTCAAAAAAGTAATTAACCTATTTTCAAAATTCCAACTCGAGTGCACTTCTCGCCTGCATCCGCACCTTTTAGCACCATTACCATGACGATGGGTCAATAATCATCGGAAGCTACATTACTTTTTATACGGAAATACCCGTTTTTCTGCAATTCCAAATCTTAAGGGAATTGCACAATTATTAACCGATTTTCAAAATTTTTCTCCATTTTGTAGCTAAACTAATACCCTAGGACATTATTTTTGGTATTTTCTTAAGTCGGTCTTGTTCCGAAATAATTACAATTTAGGGAACAAACACCCCCCAGGGTGTTTGTTTCCTAAATTGTAATTATTTCGTAAATTGTAAATATTAATAAAACCCGTTTTTTTAAAATTTTTCAAAATTCCAATAAAAGTAACCAGCCGATTTTCAAAATTAAAACGCTCACACGGATCTCAATATATTTTTCAACTCTTGGTATTATTCTCATCTCGATCCTCCCAAAATCCTCGGAGCTATGGCCCAAAATACGTCTCAGGCGATTAGCATCTGATAACCATTTTCAGTGGTGAAATCTGGATTCACGCAGACGAAGTCACGGGAATCAGCTAGTTTTAGTAGTAGCCTTTCCTTCCCCGGGATATAACCTATCCCTGTACCAAATGTCATCAAAATTACAATTTCAAGTTGAAAAGATGGGCCGTGAAAGCGTAGCAGACAGATAGACAGACACTTTCGCATATTTTTTTGAATTCGAAATCACAATTATTTAACGGGTAAAAGGGTTTTTAACCAGACACCATAAAACTTGAGAAACTTCAGAACTTAAAAAAATTAGTTAATTAATTTACATTTTTTTTGCATTCCGGAAGCGCACAATTTTACTTTTTTCCAAAGAGGAACTTTTAAAACTTGTACAACCATAAATTCACGCGGTTACATAATCCATGACTTAAATTGATTGATATTAATAATCAGTGAAATTGAACTATAGATCCAATTAAATACAACTCAATTAAAATCGTCACTGCTCGTGACATCCGGTGCACCAAAAAACGTGAGGTTAAACTTCACCTCTGAAATGGGAATATGAGTCATTGTAAGGGTTGCCAACATTTATTTTAATAATATCACATTTAAAATGTTATTTAGCTCCACTTATGATAATTTTACTGTGTCTATTACTAGCAAATGCTCGGCATGCGTTACAATGCATGTTTGTATGAAATACTCGTATGCCTGATGCCAATTGTTCTTGTACGTTGATGGTGCTATGTCAGAATTTTCGCAAGTCCCAAAAATCATTGTTCAATCAAAGATTTTTACTGCAATCCGATGAATGGTAAAGGAACACATAAAGTCCAAACAGACATACTACAAACATCTACATATCTACTAGTTTGTGGCCGCCACTTCATCCACGTGGTTTAAGTTTTTAAAAATTCCCATAAGAACTCCTCAATTTTCCAGGATGAAAAGCAGCCTCTGTCACTCTCCAGGTCCTCAAATATACCGATGCAAATTATCACATTGTTTCATTGCTCCTTTGCTGCGTGTTGAAGGACAAACACACAATAGAATTTATAATATTTCTAGATGATGCCCGCGACTTTGTCCGCGTGAATTAAGTTTTTTGTATTCCCGCGGGAACTCCTTAATTTTCCGGGTCAGAGTAGCATAATAAGTATATATGTACTAAAATCGGTTGAAAAGTTGGGTCGTTAAAGCGTAGCAGATAGACAGACAGTTATTTTTATATAAAACTACACCTCATTTTCTATACTCATCAGGGGTACTTAAACAGGTAAGTACAATATTTTGATAAATGAAGGTACTTAGGTACGTAAAGTTTTATTATAAAGTTTGTTCTCTTGATTTTATTTATTTTTATTTTAGAAGCGACAAAATGTCCCCTAATAAGGTACGCCACGCGAAAGTTGGCAACCCTAGTAACTCTCCAAACTAAGGCGACTTTCTGTCGATTTATTTTTATGGACTCTTTCAATTTATGTTATAGAAACGTTATGCAACATATAAACGGATTTAAGACAAAAAAGTTGAAGTGACTTACCATTTTTTTTCTCAATACCGTGGAATAATTTAATATTTACGTAATACTTGGGTTATTGGTTTTTGTAGGGCAGTATAATTCTGTAATAGGGTTTAGCCACAGTAAACAGATACAACGCCTATATGCCCAATGATGGTGTCTGCTATAAGTTTGCGCCATCCTTCTGTGAATATCTATTTTGTGCAATTGTTTTTGAATAATAAACACAAGATTGCTCTTCAAAGTAACACAATATATCTCGTCTATTGGCTTGATTTTTTTTCCTAAATTCAAAATTCTTTATTTGAATTTTTTTAGAATGAGATGTTATTTGTGAGTTTTCCAGTAGAAATGTTTCACCATATAATAAGGCATACAAAATTACATATTTTGTTTACATTAACTATTATTTGAAATTTAAAAATTCATCTATCGTGTAGATTGCACCTTTCCATATGCCACCTTTTAAGACTTGATTTAAAAGGTGCAGGCATAAGGAAAAAGGTGGCAAAACTTGACTTAAATAGATTGAATGCGAGTTCTCTAATTGCTTTCGGAATTTTATTGTATACTATAATAAAATTTATTGCGCAGTTTCTTACTACAATGACACTTCTACATCCTGGCATTATTTTTTTGTGGGATCTCTAAGTAGAACCTTGATTTTGACTTCTAAATTTTCAAAAAGTTGCGGAATCTTTATCACAAAAATTCCTACTTATAAAATATACAGACATGGAAATGTTAGTAGCTTTCGACCTTTAAATATTGGGCTTACACCATTGGAGAGGATCTGCTCCACATATTAAAAAAAATGCTCTTATGCATTTTTCTGTGCTATAAAAAGTATTTTTAGATGTGTGGAACAGCCCCATACTAGGTTTGCCATAGTATATTAAATCCAAACCTGGTTTTCAGTGTCAAGAGTCAATGTACCGTAAGTTACTAGTCGACAAGCGTACCTCTACCTACCAGTTTCTGCAAAACACTTGTATAGGTACGAGTACACAAAATGGGATCGGCTCGGTGTTACGCAAATCATGGACGTTTTCCGATACTCACACATTGCATCATTATTTGTACAACTCAGGTAGGAAACCAGAAGTGGCATCTAGGAAATTTTGAGACACATTTAGATTAGGTATAGATAGAATAGCTATATTAAATGATAGCTATGAATTAAATGTTGTAGGTATAGGGTGTGCCTTCATCGCCAGACTAGAATAATGAATTTCCGAACTTCTAAGATGCAGTTACAGTGAGTTAGTTGAATTGGATTACCATTAACTTTAACCATAAAAATCAAGAAGCAAAGTGAGGGGCGCAAGTAGTACCATTGTGGTCCAAAGGGTGGTAAATATTATAAGTCTATGGAAAGTTAGTTTGGTCCAAATCAATGATAGTTCTATATACATATAACGAGAGAGACGAGGGTCCAAACCCAGTTTAAAGCTATGCAACTGCGGCTCTATTACCTAGTTGGGTTTACCTATTCGATCGCGCTAAGTAATAGTCCGACGAACGAAACGAACTTATCTGGCCCGGTGGCCAAAATTACTAACTTAGAAAATAATTTTTATGACTTTATTTTATTTTTCATATCAAGACACGCGGAAGCGTGTCCAGCCAAAGTTCAAAAAAACTGGCGAGCAGCACCGTGTGTAATATTACACGAACCATTTGGAGCCACTTTTGACCCCCTCATAACTCAAAAACTATTTCACATAAACATGTCAAATTTGGCGCATATATTGAGACCCGTGAGATACATATGTGCTCCAAATTTCATAAGCACACCTCAAATGGTTATTTAGATATAAACGTACAAAAATCGTCATTTTTTTGCTCTACCTAGGTATAGATCAAAACTCTGACACGGGGCATACTACCATTGCTTAAAGCCGTATTATTTTAATATTGTTGACGTTTATGTTGTAGTGTTATAATCATTATTTTAAGGACGTCAAAGTACGCGACATTCAACCGTTATTTTGAAACAATACTGCTATAAGCGGTGGTAGTAACTCCTTAACTATTGAAAATGACACATAATTATTATTTTAATGTAAATAATAATGAATAATAATATAGTTGCATTGAAACCTTACCTTCGTATTCATGCATTTTGTGCAACGAAACGTCATTGACAGAAAAGAAGAAGAAAAGTATTTGAAGTCGTCAGTTCAAGCTGTCAGTCATTATGATTTGTATTCATTGTTTATAGTGGTTTTAGTGATATCGACTGTTTACCGTGCTTGTTTTCAATATTTCACTAAAAACTTTTGATTTTGAACTTTTGCAATCATAATTGATGAGATGCGTTGATGGAGGATGGACTTGATCCGGCACTAAATTAAAAATAATAGTGCGAGTGAGACCCATAAATTATATCTGTAGGATAAACGAGATGAAATATAATATCTGTTGACTCTTTCACGTATGCGAATTTTTTGTTTGGACCCAGTTCATCGGCTCCCAACAAACATTAGCTGTCAAACATTGTTTAGATAAGATTTCTTTAAAAAAGTGTGTTTGTGACGCGTAATAATATAATTGAGTAAATTTGTGTGAATTTTTGAACTGTAATCATATTATAGTATGGGGCGTTGTTGTGTATTAGGTTGTACGAATAGTCCAGAACGAAAAATTGAAAACATAACCTTTCATCGGTAAGTATGCTTGGTTTTCCAATTTTATCGAAGTATTTACTATTAATTTAATAGAAAACGTTCATTAAATTTGTTCTTAACTACTGCGTGTATTTGCCGATTAATAAACAAGTGTATTTTTTGCAATTTTCTTTTCTTATATTACCCGACCAGAGTGAATATTACTATTATAACTCGTGACCGCCATTTTCAATGCTTCTTCTTAAATTGTTTGGGTTTTCATAGAGTTAGGGATACCAGACTTTGCAAAATTTACCCATAAATCCTATTGTCCTATCCTAATTCTCACATATATTGATGCTATTTTTCGTTTCCAGCTTTTCAAAAAAACTGAAAATTCGAAATTTGTGGACTCTACTTACTGGAAGAACACTGAAAAACTGGCAACCAACTGAGAATGCTCGAATATGCTCCAAACATTTTGAATCTAATTGCTTTCGCAAAACAAAACATTTAACTTACTTGTGTCCAGATTCAATTCCAACACTTTTTATTCCTGTAAGTATACCAAAATATACACAATTTTGTAGAACGTTAAATTTCCTATAAGTTTGATAACACAAAATTTTTTGTATGTAAATTCGTTACCGAGATATGGCGCTTCGAAAAAATATTTTTAGTTAGAAAATTAAAAAAAATAAGTTAGAGAAAATGTTAATTAACCATCCCTGAACAACATACCAAAGTTTCATTAACTTCCGATCCTTTTCCCTCTGAAACTACCTGTCGCCTGGGCTAAAACATTTAATAAAGGGGTATTTCTGAATCGTTAAAATTAAAAAATATGATAATAATTAAAACTTTTACCCCCTAAACAATAATTTAAATTGATTTATTTTTATTTTAAGCTTCCAGAAGAAGATAATTCTATCACAGTTGAGCAACATAAACCAGTAGAAGTGGCTATGGAAGTTGAATTTTCATTGGCATGTTATTTTTTATAGTTGTTTTATTTCTCGAATGCTAGATCATTGCACTTTATGTTAATTTCATCGTACATTCTTGCTGACGGGTCGCGTGAAATCAAACTGTATTTATCTATATCAGTTTATTTCATTGTCTTGCATTCAATTTGAATATTAAGTAATTTATTTAATTTCATACGTTTTCAGGGTCTTCGTGAAGTTATTTTGGACACAGATCAACTGAGCACTTCCACTTGCACACCAATTAAAGTATTTAAGGAATTATTATTAAGTAGGTACCTAAAAGTACAGTTTCTACCAGCAAGCCAAATTTTCGGAAGAATAAAATAAGAACTTACAGCTTTACAATTTGTGAACGCTATAATTCGTATATGAAAACTAGCCAAGCCAAAGCCTTAGTCCTCAACATTTTATACTAAGTTATAAGAAGAAATGATATTTTAAGTTGTTATAAAATATTATATGTTGTTATAAATAAATTTCAGGACTGACCATTGAACTTGGCACCCATTTAGATCTCACTTCTTTTGTCGCTGAAGTCAACAACCAAGGCATATATATCACAATTTTGAATTTGGCTCTCATTTCACATTTATGTTTTTGATGGGATAAATAAATTGCAGGACTGACCATTGAACTTGGCAACCATTTAGATCTCACTTCTTTTGTCGCTGAAGTCAACAACCAAGGCATATATATCACAATTTTGAACTTGGCTCTCATTTTACATTTATGTTTTTGATGGGATAATATACTAACAACTCTGTCACCGGTTCACATTTTGTATGGAATTGAACAAGCGTCGTTTGTTATTTGTCATCATGCGTCAACTGCAGCTCACTGTACTGCGATCGATGCGCTGTGTGGGAGGTCCCGTGCGTGATTGCCGGTCAATTTGAGAATTTACAATTTCTGAATTTTCTCTGGTCCGACCTTGGTCGGAGGCTTCGGCCGTGGCTAGTTACCACCCTTCTGGTAACCCCGGCTCCCTACGCTACATACAGACGTACCGCTAAGCGAATTAACGTCCCAGTACCATGCGGTGTGGAAACCAATTAGAGGGGTATGGGTTTAATATAACTGCCGTAACCCTAGCAGGCTAGCCCGCTAGGCAGGTTAGCCCGCTAGGCAGGTTAGTCCATCTTAGACTGTATCAACAGATAACATCGCAGGAAGGGCAAACTTATAGTGCAATACAAAAAGTACTTAATGAGCCACTACGCTGGACCTAAGTAAAGTCTTAGCAAAATTAAATAGTATGAAAGTCCTTACAGTTTATATATTTCATCCTTACTTATACTTCAAACATCACCAATAAACTCATAAACTCAATTTATTTATAACATGTAGGGCATACAGGTGACTCTTAATATGTTCGTCATGTTTTGACTCTACCATTGGTTCGGAAAGCAGTTCTACTGAGCCGGCAAAAAACAGCAGTTAGCAGTTACTCTTTTTAAAAAACAAGATAATATAAGAATTCGTAGGTATATGTCACCGTAAGATTGTAAAAACCGTTAGATTATAATCAACTCGCGAAATTGTAAACTGTCGAAAGATTGTGAACCGTTCAATGTTCTGAGTGTCAATTTTTGAAATATTCATTGTATTTACGTTTTCTTGTCTGTTTCTTGTAGGTTAGGTTAGGTTCGACATAAATAATCAAGTAGTGCCCGGCCGCAGGCCCGTGCACTTAGTTTCTATCGGGTTTATATAATTATATAACAGATTACAATTTACCGAAAAATAATGCGTTAGATTGTAATCTTTCGACAGTTTGCAATTTCGCGAGTTAGATTATAATCTAACGGTTTTTACAATCTTACGGTGACATATATAAATTAAATACAGTAGTGTAAGTCATTATACGATCTTTTGGGGCGTTGGACCCAAAGTCGATTTCTTCCATACATTTTTGTCGTTAAAAAATTCGTCAATTGTATAATCGACTTAACAAGTGTTCATTCCTTTATGGTTGTATTAAATTTGTGTAATGACAAATTTAAAAGTTCTTTTGGAACCATATTATAATTTAAGCAAATATTATATGCCATATTTGCCATAAATATGCCATAATATGGCAGGTAGGTCATCAAAAGTTCTTGCTTCATCATTACGGCATGCCCTCCGGTCATCTATGCGGGTACATCGAAGTAATGGAGATTCTCCTATTCACAACACGTTCTCACAGTTTCACTACAGGTACGAATAATCGACATTGCTCAAGGGGTAATCGGCGACACAAGTTAATTTCACATAATAATACCTATGATTCCTACTTCCCGTTTAGTTTATATTAAAAGATATGTCTAAGTACCTACTTTCACTTGTAAGTAGTTATTACTATTGCTGACACGATCTTTAGCCAATGGCATGCAGGTCATAGAGACGTAAAAGAACTGTTTGTTATAGTTGAAATAGCTCCATAATTACCTACTTAACTAGCTGATTGGCTCCCTACCTTGGCTTCCGCCCCGTTAGTGGACCATAATATTTTTTGTTATTGGAAACGAGGTCCATCCATTTTATTTGAAATAAAATATATAAATATTATCTATTTATACTTAGCTCCATAATTGGCTGCGCCTACGAATGTACTAGCTTGCGATTTAATCGCGATGCTATCCTAACGGGTCCCGACCTTACTTACATCACGCATAACGTGACCTCTCGCATGTAGTTTCCGTATTTACGTAATTACTCCTGTGTACTTAGTACGAGTTTGTGCATCTCGATAACGTTAATGACTTTCGAGTAGGTAGCAGTGTTTTACGCAGTAATGTCAAAGCATAAGGGTGTTACATTTTCCAAGTAAAGGAAAATGTCTTGGATCCTCCTTATCCAGGGTACAACAGCACACGAAAATGCAGAGAAATATATATTTCTTTGCTTTCTTTGTATAGCTTCGCACAATGAGTTAAAAAATCTGAATTTTGAGAACATGTGCAGGTTTCATGCATTTTCCTGAGCTAAAAGGGGCTGATAAATGTCCTGTGATAATTTATGATGAAACTACAATATACCTTAATGCACCCTCATGGGATTATTCAAATATTCACCATTTTAATATCATCTCGATCAACGTTTTCGCTTGTCGGTATGTGCAAACTAGTACTAGATCTACTGCAGTGGTTAAAAGTCACTAATCTATTTGAGAAAGCTTTGAATTTTCGTGAGTACTAAACGATAATTATAGTTTATATACATAATTATCGATATTATAATTTATATATAAGTATAATTACCGTTACGTAATTAATATTACATAACTTCTTATCACGATCATCGAGATGTTTTTTCTACGGTCGGGCCCTTGTTACGTCAACAATTTACATCTTTTTTTTATAAAATAATAGCTGATGGCCGCGACTTTGTCCTCGTGGAATAAGGTTTTATAAAATCCCATAAAAAGTAGCCTGTCCCTTCAGTTCCTCAACTATATCCATACAAAAATCACATCGATCCGTTATTCTATTGTGGAGTGATTGAAGGACAAACCAACAAACAAACACATTTTCGCATTTAAAAAGTTACTAGCTGATGTCCGTAACTTCATCCGCGTAGTTTAATTCTTTTTTGTTTCCCGTGGGAACTCCTTAATTTTCCGGGATAAAAATTAGCCTATGTCACTCTCGAGGTCCTAAACTATACCCATTGCAAAAATCATGTCGAGCCGTTGCTCCGTTGCGGCGTGATTGAAGGACAAACCAAGAAACCTACAAACAAACACACTTTCGCATTTATAATATTAATATGATACCAAATAAACTAAACTGAATAAGAAGTTTTGCCTATCTTTCTTTCACTTTTTTAGGACAAAACGTCCGAAACGTAACTACATTGTACTATTACCTATTCTGTAACGTAACTAACCGTTTAAGCGGGCATAGCGATAAAATAGAGGTATTCTGGAGATAAAGGATTCGCTATTCATCCAAAACCTAAGTCCATGACATTATGACAGTATGAATTACCCGTTTAATCTACTTATTATAAAGTTTTAACAATCTTTATAGCCCACTAAGTATACACCCGGTAAGTTATTATAAAGTAAGTAAATACCATACTAATAAAATTACCTGTAGTGTATTTCTGTGACCTTGTATTACCAATTAAATATTTGAGAGTATTACCTACCTTATAACCTATTTACAACTAAAAAGAAAGTAGTACGTAACTAGTAGGACTTTGAATAAAATACAGTGGACCTCCGGGAATCGTGTCGAACTATCGAATTTGTCGGATTATGGAGTACTGCCTAAGACCGCCCCCATACTCCAGATTTTTTTACAAAAGAGTACCTTGTAATCCGACAAATCACAGATCCAATGATAAGATTATATGTGCTCTGAAGTACAAATTATGCTTCATTATGTATGTCAAATTTAATAAATTAAACAACAAAATAGAGAGCTTACGTTCCATCATAAAATTAACGTCATTAATGCTAAAATAGACATGTGGGATTACATGGGGTGCCGGATTAGACAGAGGCCGGTTTACCTGGGGTCCACTGTACATGGATTAAAACAGACAAGGAATTAGTAACATAGTTTTATGGCGGTGCTTTTAAAAATGCACTCGGTTGACATTCCAACATATATGTTTAGTTAAGTTGGCAAAATTATTCTGCATTCCATTTCTTTAATTTAATGGTAGTATTTAATATTTTACCATTTAGAGGGAATCGCTTACATAACTAGCGCCACACTAGATTATGCCCATGACATGATGACACATGAAATTTGGAGGCTGTGTTCTTTATGAATTTTAATAAGAAAGGGTTTTTACAAATTCTTTCTCTAAGGGGGTGAAATGGGAGGTGAAAGTTTGTACAAAAGTCCTTTATTTTTCAAGTTATATCTACGAAACTTCGTATTTGGGGTTTTGGTTAAAAATAAAGAAGTACGTGTTTCACCATTTTTAAAATACGCTGGAGTTTAAGAGAATAGTGTTTTTTTCACTGTTAGTTTTACGTAGGTAAGTACGCCAGTAAGTGCTCCTAAATTGTGATAATATTGACGCCTCTCAAAAAGAAAGTTAAAAACGTTGTTTACAAAGAAATATTGTAAGTATTCTCGAGTCAGCTGTTAGCAAAGCCACAAACAGTCTTCTTTTGAAAATGAACAAAGGATACTTTTTATACCGGAAATCAGACATTTCAGACCAGATATTAAAAAACATTATAAATCCAAGTATCTTAAACCAGAAAAGATATCAGATTCCAAAAATTAAAACAGCGTTTATCTAAAATATGAATGTTTTTTGGAAATTAAATTTAAATAATAAAATATATATTATTTTTTAAAGTAAAATATTATATTATATTTTAAAAAAGCTATTATAACCTTGTAGACGGTGGTGAAATTTATCTTCTAATGATATTGTAGCAGTTTTTCATTGCCTGAAAATACGGATAAAACGACATTTACTAAAAATGAACCCTAGCTAGATCGATTTATCGCCCCCGAAACTCCTTGCAACAATATACAACAGATGTATTTTATTTACAAGAATTGCTCGTTTAAAGGTATTAGAATAGGCAGCGTAACTATAATTGGTTCAGTCATTGTGGCTTTGACGAGTAACAAACATCCAAGCTATCGCATATTTTTATATTATTATAGTATTACTAGCATTTGAACGCAACTTCGTCCACAAATTTCAAACACCTATTTTACCCCCTTAGGGGTTGAATTTTTAAAAATCCTTAGCGGATGTCTGCGGCATAATAGCTCAGCCCGATTCGTCTAGTGGTTTGAGCAATGCGTTGATACCTTTTTCTTTTATATATTTAGACTAGCAGTCGCCCGCGTACAATATCTGATATCCTGTGAAATTTTCCTGCTGAAAAAACCTACCTATAGAGGCTATAATACAAAGCTTATGTAGGTTGATATTATTTAAAACTAATAACCTTAATACCGATTTTCAAGTCTCTAACTTCACAAACTTAGAAACCACATGAACTCACAATAACTTGGGCTCAGCTTCCTAATCTTACCAAGCCATCTCAGCACAATCGCCGGGCATTGTATTTTATTTATGACGTGGGATATAATTCTTTTGAATTGTGGGGTTCGTGCTTTCGTTTCTCATGTTTTATAAAGTTACGTTGTTGTTTTACGTGATAAACGACGAGATAACAATTACCTAAGCTACTTGAGTAGGTACATGAACCAATGCGATGTAGTGACTTAATTGGTGACATCTATCTTTATAAACAAACTAGCTGATGCCCATGACTTCGTCCGCGTGAATTGAGGTTTAATGGTTCTCCCGCGGGAACTCTTTAATTTTCCGGAATTAAAAGTAGCCTACGTGTCCAGACTATAATCTATCTCTATGCCAAATTTCATCCAGATCCGTTTTGCCGTTCTGGTGTGATTGATTAACAAACATCCATCTATCCGTCCATCCATCCAAACTTTCATATTTTTAATATTAGTGTAATATGGTCGGGAAAAAAGTTTCTTCTTATTTTATATACACATTCAAGACGTTTTTTTCCAAAGTTTAATTAAAGTATGTGCCATTTTGTTTGATAACTTTTTGCCATCTTGTAGGTAGTGACATAATCCCGTTCCTCTAGCTTTAGTTTTACTAAACAAAAGTACCGTGACTGATTATCATCATCATGTTTTATAACTCATCGGAGTCAATAAGTGTACAGAGTACCTAAATTGAATAAATATATTTTGAATATATTTTTAATAAGCCACAGTCATATTATGCGGTTGCATAAAATACCTCAAGATAACGCTTCTGTAGCAAAGTTCGTTATCTGCCCTTTCAAGCTACTTAAACTCTGGTTCAGACTTCAGATTGAGTCACGAAATTTGTAATACACGAAATTAAATCCACATAACACGGGATAGCAAACATCACCATACAATAAGGCATCGAAATATTATGGAAATACCGATGTAAACAGTAAATAATTATGTTGACGGCTGTTGACAGATTTTCCCTTGGTCACAATTTTTTTTAATTAATTTTGTTCCCTTCAAACGCCACCAAAAAGATATTATTAAGTCCGAATCAAGAGAATTGCTGTTATCTGTTGAGGAGTTATCTCTGATAATATTTATCAAATCTTCACCAAAATTGGGTAAAACTTACCTGATAATGCATACCTTCTAATAAAGAAAGATTTATTCAAATCAGTTCAGATTTGACTGTTTTATGGAGTAAAATCAACAAAAAAACCCTTATCCTGGAGGAACCTTATTTTCTATCAGGATAAAAACAAGCCTATATATTGACCCGGAGTATCAGCTACCGCTATACCAAATTTCATTTAAATCCGTTCATTAGTTTTCGCGTGATGCGCAGCCATACAGACAGACAGACAGACAAAAATTAAATAAAAATCTGTTTTGGGTTCAGATCGATAGTAAAGCATACCCCGATTAAAAATTTCAGAATATATTAAATGTAGAGAAATCTTCCAGTTACAGTTTTATTATAAGTTTAAAGATAGATGAGTACTTAACTTAAAGCACCTGCTCAATTGTATCGACGTTTATTTGCCTGTCGGAAAATAAACGACCTGTTTGAGGGCGCCACATTTTCATTTCTCTTTCACTATACTTATACACATATTTCCATATTATATTATGTACTAGCGGTCCGCCCCGGCTTCGCACGGGTAGCACTTAATCATAATAGTCCATACTCATTAATAGCCAGTCGGCACTGGGCAGCACACCAGGTTTTATTACCATAGCACTGCGATATCTACATGTCGCGGCCGCCCCTATTTCTGTTGCGCGTTAATTTATTTCTATGATATCTTCTAAAATATTCATCCGAAAAAAAGGTATTAAAGGTGAATATAGTCTTTATTATAAGATAGATACGTCAGTAAAAACTCCTTCGAAAGTAAAGCTTTTTAGACCAAATTTGAAAATCATAAAAATTGTTAGTGTGGGATAACCTTACAAGATAGATATATGCTATCGCGGACTTTTTTTAGAACTTTTTGAGATAAACAATTCCACCATATGACCATACATTGTTTTCGTGTAACTTTTACTTAACGCCATGGAAGCTCTCACATGAGACGACTTAATTCACATTATCGGAATTTTCGTAGGGATTTTTAATTTTTGAAAATAAATTATAGCATATGTTACTCGCAGATAAGTTAGCTTTCTATATGTAAAAGAATTTTTAAAATCGGTTTAGTAGTTTTTGAGTTTATCCATTACAAACAAACAAATCTTTCCCCTTTCTAATATTAGTTTAGATATACTATATAAATATTTTTTATATTTCGGGTCAGGGTCAGGCTATACCTATTGAATTTGTCCATAAGCTCGTTCAACGCCGACATTTCCACTTTCCAAAATCCATATCTAATCATCATCGGCGGGCACAATCTAGTAGCTTGAATAACATTTGCAGCTTTTTAAGGTTTTATTTTGACAAAAATTTATTTGATTACGAAAATTAAACTGAATACTTTTTTTTTATTTACCGCGGGAACTCTTTAGTTTTTCGGTATAAAAAGTAGCCTATTTCACTCTCCAGATCTTCAACTATACCCATGCAAAAAATTACGTCGCTGTTGCTCCGTTGCAGTTGTTGTGTTGCAGTTGCATGTGATTGAAGGACAAACCAACAAACTCACTGTCGAATTTATTATTATGAGATATAATATAAGTATATTATAATATTAGCATGATATAATTACTAACATATATGACCAAATATACCTAGGTCTCCAACTCGGCATCATGCTGTAGCGGTGGTTTTAACATTTATTAATAACATTGATAAAGTTATCTCAATATTATGTTAATTTTAGAAAAGTATCTGGGTACTCGTAACTGCCTATTTTCAGTAAAAACTGCCTAATGAAACCGGTGGTCTAGCCCGTCGTCTGATACTAGCGCCATCTTCGGCCTTTGTGCTGTATCTCTTGAAAGGCATGCTATTCATGTTGACTGTGATTTTAATTAGCAGACAAGTGTGTGGGCACTGGATGTGAAAGCAATACTCGCATCTCAACTAGATGGCGTTATATGAAAAGTGAAAACAGTAACGGTACACTAGGTAAATAGGTAGTGGTTTTATTACACTTCGGGTGGTAAAGCGAAATAGGGCGAAATCATACTACATACAGGACAGGTACACTCTTGCCGTGCAAAACACGTATATGAGTTAAATTCACCGCGTACGGGAAACACGATTCTTGATGACGCAGTAGTCTGTACAGCTCCATAATAAAAGTACATCTCCCCGTGATGTGTTTTTGCTGTTGGAACGCAGCAGTGGGCTTAAACTTTTAAAGCCGTATTATTCTTAAATTGCAGTTTTACATGACTACCTTGATGTCCTTAAAATAAGGACTATAGTAAGCCTCCTGAGCTTGCGTTAAACTTCTGGAGCATAGTCAAGTAGGACCAACTAAGGATTGGAAAAAAAGCTCATGAAAAGTTTAATGTCTATAAAATTTAATTAGTTACATTATTATTACTAGCCAACATTAGTTTTTAGTCCATGTAGTGTTTACATAAAGAACCTCCAGTACATTTAGATATCACACTCAGTAATTACTACACATATTATGGTTGTTTTTTTGTTATTGTGTTAGTGAATGTTAGCATAGATACTGTAGGGTCTGGAATAACACATACGCTACTTTTTATCCCGGAAAATTAGAGTTCCCGCGGGAACCAAAAAACCTTTATCCACGCGGACGAAGTCGTGGGCATCAGCTAGTTATTCATATACCTACGCAATACTCATGTAAGCCTATGTAGTATGTAGACTACGGTAGCGCGAGCGTGATTCTTGAATTTTACGCAAAACGATCTTGCTAAGCCTCAAGGCTCAAACTGCAACGTTGGTCTTACTTTTTTTCCAATAGAAAGGTGGCCTAGGTGGACACCCCTTCCGCCCCACCCGTAGTTTGCCACTGCCTACTCTCAATTTATTCGGGCTACTTAATATATAATAAGATGGCTGAGTATCTTATTGGCCGATTTATAAAATATTTTAAAATTTAGGAAATGTTAGCTAAAAATACAATGTGACTGATTCTGTTGCACAAAATCTCTAAACTTAAATAAAATTACTGTATTGAAAATATTGCTAACCCTTTTGTAATACTTACTCCTTGTGGAAAGGGACAAAACTAGATATAAAGCTGTCATTTTAGTTAAGAGATTGTGTTAAATACAGAATTGGCCCCATTATGGCCTGTAAAAATAATGAAAAACTTTCTATAACTAAACTTTATCTAATATTAATTTCAGATAGAGCACAACACGGGTGGGGTTTCCTATTTTGAGGCCTGTTTTGAATTTTTACAATCCCTTTAAGACATGACTGACTAGACGTGAGTTTAAACTAAAGTAAAAAAGTCGTAAGCTGTGAAATGCAGTCTGGTTACGTCAATACTTCTTTTAGCTGTAGGCGCCGTGGCGTCGGCATTATTTCTATATCGAAGGCCGGTATGAATTTGTCTGGCACTTTTCACGGATCCATTCCGGGCCGACTTTGTAGCAAGTTGCAACTTGCATCCCAAAAGATGTCAGCTTGCATTTTAGGGTTTTATTTTTGCAGGGTTGCATTTTATCCCGAAAAATATCTTAGTTCCACGGGAGAACAGATAACTATTGGCCAGAGGTAGCGGACAGCGGTCCTCAGATAGTTGGTACCTATAGCATAAGAGATTTCACTTAAGCACCAATGTGACTTACAACATATCAATAGCCTTACCTGTTTTAGCTGCCTCGTTTGCCCAGTGGTTAGTAATAAGTATGTTCGACTACGGATTACGAGGAGCCGCGTTCCATTCTCAGGTGGCTCGTCATCCATACTAATATTATAAATGCGAAGGTGTGTCTGTCTGTCTATCTGTCTGTCTGCTACGCTTTCAAGGCTCATCTGTTCAACCGATTTCGATGAAAATTGGTCCCGGAGTAAGATATAGGCTACTTTGTATTCCGGAAAGTTGAAAAGAACCAGCGGGAACCAAAGCGGACAAAGTCGCGGGTATCATCTAGTTAAGTATATTGGGTCTTTCTGACAGTAAATTCTCAGTACTAGATCGGAGATAGAAAGTTGGCGGTGCTTCACCCCCGTGCCTCTGAGAGCACTTTGAGCCGTCGGTCCCACTCCTGCGCTTGATCTCTCGCCGGTCGCGTCGGATTATCCATCCCTGCGGACTATAATGATGGGCACTATGGGAATGGAGAGTACATCTGATTTTGCGCACACACTTGTAAACTTTAATATCTCCAATCTCACAATCTCCTAAAGCCACTGGTAACCCAATTAAGTAAAAAATTTTATTTAACTAAAACGTGTCACAATCATTTTTGTATCCACTGATGTTTCTAGTTGTCACCCTCTGCAGAAAATCTCAGAGAAAAATGATTGTAACTAACACGTTTTAGTTAAATAGATATTTTTACTTCATTGGGTAATCAGTGGCTTTTATTAGATTATGTCCCAGAACATCCTGAAACATATCAAGGAGTCCTGAAACCCAATTAAAAATTAAAAGTAGTTAATTTGTTTCGAAAGAAAGTGAACGAAAAGTACGATGGAAGAAAATCAACAGTCTGGTTCTGGCCTTTGCGGTCATATTGAGAAGTTAAAAGGTACACAAAATTATGCATACTGGAAATTTAAGGTAAAAATCTATCTTGAATTGAAAGGCTGGTGGTGGGTCGTAGGAAATGAAGTTCACACAAGTAAGCAGAAAGGTTAGTCGAAGTAGGCACGAGGTAAGTGCTACGCTTTGTCTTTTACTAGAGCCCGATTGCTTTAAGCATGTATATCGAGCAAAGACTACAAAAGAGATCTGGGATAGTTTATGTAAAGCTGATGAAGACAAGGGTTGGGGAAGACGTATTCTGTTACAACGGAAACTATGGCAATGTAAACTTGAGAACTTCGAATCTATGGAGCAGTACATCTCGGAAATAATGTTTTTGTTGATGACGACTGGATTGTATCTACAATGTTAAGCGGGTTGAGCGAAGTATATAATCCCTTAATAATGGCTGTAGATAACAGTGAAGAAAAGCTTAGTCTTGAGCTACTTAAAACTAAATTGATGCAAGAGGCTTATAGAAAGCGAGATACATCTACGCATGTGTTAATGACTAATAAATCTAAAAGCTGTTCAAGAGTACAGAAGCCGAAATTTGTTTACAAATGCTATAGGTATCATCAAAAAGGCCATAAAGCCAGTGAATGTAAAGAAAAGAAGCAGAGCACAGCTTTAAATAATTATGCGTCAATTAGCATGAGTACTTCAGGTAAGAAGCCAATCAGAACGAATAGCTGGTACATTGATAGTGGATGTTCGCACCATATGACCCACGATATACGTAATTTATCTAACTATCAAAAACAGAAGGAAAAGAAAATAAGAGTGGTAAATGGAGAAGAACTATCAATCCAAGGAAGAAGGAATGCTAATGTGAAAATCAGTGCAAACAAAGAACTTTCATTAGATAATGTTTTGCATGTTCCCGAATTGTCCATGAATTTAATTTCCGTGAGTAAGCTAATTGAAAAAGATTATGTTAAGAATTTCAATAAAAAAGATTGCATCATAGTGAAAGAGAATAAAAAAAATGACAAATATCAAGATGTTGATGGAGTTTTCGAATTAAAAGCAATAAAAGAAAATCAAGATGTGTATTATTGTTCACGCCCGTTAAGCGTGATTCACGAATATTCCCGAGCGCGACGCCTCGGCAACAGTCGGTTGACGCGGCGCGCGCGCGCAGTCAGAGTCGAGTTGTCACTTGAAGCGAAGCCGGTACGTTTGCTTACTCGCGGTGCTGTGCATTCAATTATTTGGACGGAAACGTATAATTTCTAGGGTTTAATCGTTGTTCATTTGTGTTTGCGAGTGGCACTCTATTGCCTTAAGCCGGTGTATTGTTTTCGCGAATTTGTAACGTGCATAACGGGCATTCTTGTGACCCACCCTTTTGAAACAATTGTATGACTCAAATCTTGAATATTGACGAAATATTAGTTGTAATATTGGATTTCCGTTGTGTATTAACTGGTTATCCTTGTGCAAGTGCAAAAATTGTGAATTCGGTGATACGTATTGTGTCGACGGTATTTTTTGTGACTGCGGGTAGGACCGGCCGGGAGTTCGCTTGCCCCGACTGATAGTCTGGGCGCTTGGAGCGCTACCCTAATTGGTTGGCCAAGCTACACACTCATTATCAGACAAAACCACTTTTATCACGTCCCGTTCTCTCACCACCCACACACACATCTAGCAAGGCTTGCCTCATTTTGGGGACGACGACCTAACATAAGGTAGGTTGCGGTATTTATTAATTATTTAATTATAGTTAGTTAATTGTTCTGACGGCAGACAATTTCAACCCGTCACTGACAGTGAGTCGTATGTTGCCGCCCCGACCGGGCTGCAGTCGTAGGTCGCCGCCCTGAACGGGCTGTTAGTCATAGGCGTCCGCCCTAGCCGGGCCGTCACTGACAGTGAGTCGTAGGTCGCCGCCCTGAACGGGCCGTTAGTCGTAGGCGTCCGCCCTAACCGGGCCGTCAGTCATCATCGACCCATTACGGATCGTTATTATTAAGGAGGCTACGGGCCGTTACTGGTAGGCAGGTGCGCTCGACTAACCTCCGTAGTTCACTTCAGTCGAACGGTTATTCTACTCCGATTCGAACGACTGCCCTTGTTTGTCCGAGTGAGTCCTGCTATGGGCCCCAGAACCTAACTCAAAATTCTTGCTTAGGACAACCAAGTGGCCGAAACACATTTGGTAGCAGAGCGTGGTTGCACGCCCTCTAGCGGAGTTGTTAGGCTTGATCGAACGCGCCTTCCTGTCTGTACGCCTGGATTATTTGTTTTGCTGATTGCGATTAATTAATTGTTTAATTTGTTTGTAATTTGTTGTCGTGTTTAATTGTAACTTGTTGCAACTCGGTTTCTTTGTCGAGTTGCGTGCTAATTTGTGTAACTATATTTGCTTAGTTGTATTGCTAGGGCTGCCGCATTCCGGTAGGGTCATCACTTCAGGGTCGGCATTTGTTGATTTTGAGACGACTTTAATTTTTTTTTTATTTTTTTGCTTGTCGAATTTAATTATTGGCTTGTCGTCATGCCGAATGCTAAGTCACCGTCCTATCGGATGCAAACCGAGCTCCGGTGGACCTCGAATGCTCATGCTCTAATCAGCCGCCCTGACAGAGCGGCGAGCCTGCTACAACGGCTCGAGCAGGTCCAGACCAGGCGGGCCATTTTTCAGGAGGTTTGCGCCGAGTTTATGAACTCGATCACGAATGCTGAGGAGCTCGCGTCGGCTCAGCGAGACTTTGATCAATTTTTTCATTTAACCGACGATCTCATCGAGGCAGGAGCCAAGCATAGGAAGGAGTCCCGCCTTAGCGGCCTGCTCTCGCCGCCTCGGCCACAGCCTCAGCCGGCCTTGTTGGGTCGACTACCCACTTTAGATCTTCCCAAGTTTTCGGGCAATCTGCCCGATTAGATGGGCTTTGTGTCAATTTTTGATAGCCTGGTCGACTCGCGGTAGGATCTCACTGCGGGCCAAAAGATGTCGTACCTGCTTGCTTCCTTGGAAGGAGAAGCTTTGGGGGTAGTTTGCCACCTCAACCTGTCAAATGACAGCTACCCCACTGCCAGGGAGCTCCTTACAAGCAGGTACGCCAACATGCGCTGACTAGCTGATGCACACATGGCACAGCTGATGTCCCTCCCGATACTCAAGGATCGGAGACGCTTGCGGGAGGAAATCATAGACCCGGTAGTGGTTGCCTGCAACGCGCTACGCCGCTTGGAACTGCCGGTGGACCAATGGTTCTTTTGGTTGCTGCACCTGGTCCTGTCACGCCTGCCTCTCGATCTGAGGATACATTTTGAGGAAAGGTATGGCGGAGACGGCGCGAACTACATTCCCCCCTTTGCTGATCTGCTCAAGTTTTTGGAGCAGCAAAGTCGCCAGGTCGAGAATGCGGTTGGTACTGGCTCGCCGGCTGGGACGTCTGGCCGGGCACAGCCGGACAGGAAATCGAGTGCCCCGTTCAAGGCCCCCAGTCCCAAGCCGCAGAAGAGTGCGCGCGCAGCAGAACGTCGGACCGTACCACATTACAGCGGCCTTGCAGCCACTGAGGCGGTCCACTGCGCGTATTGCCGCGCACCTACCCACCAGGCGTCTGCTTGTCCGAAGTTCCTGGACAAGCCAGTCCAGGCTCGGCGGGCCATCGCAAAGGAGCGTCGCTGGTGCTACTCCTGTCTGGAGCGCCATCTCCAACGGGACTGCCCGCACCAGCGCCCATGCCGATTTTGCAGAGGCAATCACACGCCTATTTTGTGCCTCAACCGGAATGGTGTTGACAGACCGGAGCCGGCCGGACGCGATCCCCGCACGGGCGGGGGCGCCCGTTCAGATCAGCCTCCTAGTCCCACGAGGCGTTCACTGATCGACCTACCCGCATCTGATTTTGTAAGGGGCCCGAGCCCACGTGGGGCCGGGATTCACCCCGCCAGGGGCGGGGGGGTTTCACCCCCCCACGCAGTTTGAATGCGGGTTTTGCTGCGGTGCCGGCAACCGCTCGACCGGAGCGTTACTCACCTCCACTCCACGAGTGGCCGCGACTGGAGCGCAGACCACCCCGAATGGGTCGTCAGCGCTACTACGCTCCGGATGCGGTTTATGGGATGAGGCCTGCACTGACGCCTCGGGAGAACCCGTGGTTGTACCCAAACGGTGGACCGTCTCCACCACCCGTGGAGGTACCGCCTGAGTCCCGTTTTGAGGACCCCCGTTATGGGCGGTTTGAGGACCAGCCCGACGAAGTCGACCAACAATAGGTAGTCGCCGCCCTAGCTCCCACCACAGCCACCTCCCCTGAGAATTTTGATCCCCAGCTGTCTGTCTGTCAGACAGTTCTTTTGCCGACGGTCTCAGTGAGAGTGTTCAACCCGAGAGGCGAGTCTTTGATTGTCCGCGCCCTCTTGGACTCGGGTTCTCAGCGCTGTATTTGTTCGTACTGGTTGGTGGGAAAACTAGGGCTCCCTTGGAGTCCCGAATCGCGCCTGATGATAGGCATAGGAGGTGCCGAACCTCCGACTCCCAAGGGACGGGCAGAGTTAATGTTTGGCCCAGTGGAGGGTCCCCTTCGCATTTTGGTCAGAGTGAATGTTCTCGAGGATATTGTGGGTTCTCTCCCAGCTGTTCCCATAAATGGCACAGCGGTTCATTGTACTTCAGGCCTCATTCCGGCGGACCCTCAGTGGTCTGAGCCTGGGCCCATGGATTTACTCCTGGGTGCCGACGTATTGGGGCTGATTTTGACAGGGGAGATTAAGACATTGCAGAAGAATGGGTTGTCAGCCTTGTCAACCATCTTTGGGTCTAGCTTCATGGGTCCAGTCTTATGGTCGATCTCTCCACCTGAAGTGGACCAACTCCAATTGATTGGGGTTTCACTCTCAGACTTGGTCCAACGATTTTGGGAAATTGAAGAGCCGCCTCATGCGGCTCGGGTAGACCCGCTTCACCAGGAGTGCGAGCTATTCTACCAAAATAACACGGGCCGTCGTGTCGACGGTCGATCGATTTGTTACTCGCTTGCCCTATCTGGCTACACGGCCTCCTCTTGGTCGTTCAAGGGCCTTGGCGGAGAAGAGACTCCTCTCCATGGAACGCCGCATGCGGAGAGACCCCACCTTCCGCGACAAGTATATTGAGTTCATGCGGGAGTATGAGGAGTTAGGTCACATGTCTCCCTCCAAATTTGATTGGCGTTCGCACGAGCATTATTTTCTTCCCCACCACGCCGTTTTGAAGTCTCCGGGTGGCAAAATTAGAGTGGTATTTGATGGATCGGCGGCCACTTCTAATGGAGTGTCCTTGAACCAGTGTCTCCACTCTGGTCCCAAATTGATAAAGGACATATCCGACATCCTCACTCACTTCCGTCGGCACCAAGTGGTCTTTGTAGCCGACATCCGAATGATGTTTAGGCAATCGGTGGTGCATCGTGACGATCGTCGGTATCAGCTTATTTTGTGGTGCGAGAAGCCCAGTGACCCGATACGGGTGTTCGAGCTGAACACCACGACCTATGGTCTTAGGTCTAGCCCGTATATTGCTATGCGGACGTTATTGGAGCTAGCCGAGCGAGAACGGCTAAATTACTCGCGAGCGGCTGAGACCTTGGAGACCTCAGTCTATATGGATGACATTTGCACCGGAGCTTCCACCATTGAGGAAGCTCTTATTTTGAGGGACGAGCTAATTGCCATCCTGAAGTCCGGGGGTTATGAGTTACGTAAATAGCTGTCCAACTCCCCTCAAATTTTGAAGGACTTACCAGGAGAGGAGCAACAGGATCCCCATATCTTTGACCATCCGGAGAATCCTAATTTGTTGACGGTGCTCGGTATTCAATATCAGCCTGTTCAGGATTCCTTCACTTATCGGGTCAAGCTGGATCCCCCTCCTAAGGCATGGACTAAGCGCTCTGTTCTGTCCATGGTCGCACGCACCTTTGACCCTAACGGTTGGATAGCTCCCGTCATTTTCTTGGCCAAATGCTTTCTACAAAAGCTGTGGGTGTCCGGACTGGGCTGGGACGAGCCTCTTCATGGTGCCCTCCTGAAAGAGTGGCTCTCTATTGTGTCCTCCCTTCCCGATGTCAACCGAGTCTCCTTGCCAAGGTGTTTTTTGCCTCCGGGGAAATTTCGGGCTAGCCTACACGGCTTCTGCGACGCCT
This sequence comes from Erebia palarica, assembly GCA_964035005.1. NCBI lineage: Eukaryota > Metazoa > Arthropoda > Insecta > Lepidoptera > Nymphalidae > Erebia > Erebia palarica. Next base: position 28,435,093 of record OZ035986.1, read on the forward strand.
CTGAGAAAGGCTATGCAGCCGGGGTGTACCTGCGGACCGTTAGCCCTTCTGGCCATGTATCGGTGCATCTTGTCCTTGCCAAGAGCAAGGTAGCTCCTATCTGGTTCCGCTTGACCATTCCCAAATTGGAATTGTCTGGAGCCGCGCTATTGACGCGTATCCTCAACCACGTCCACACCTCTTTGAAGTCCTTTGTTGACATTGTGGACGTATTTGCGTGGTCGGACAGTGAAATTGTCCTTTGTTGGCTTCGAGCTTCAGCTCATAATTTGGAAGTTTTTGTGGCTAACCGAGTGTCACAAATCCAGAATTCGGAAACACTTCTGATCTGGAGACACGTTCCTGGGGACTTGAACCCCGCAGACTGCGCCTCACGTGGCTGCGAGGCACCATTGTTGGTTAACCACCCCCTTTGGTGGGGCCCGGATTGGCTGACTGGTTTAGAGCCATCCTGGCCTCGGGGAAAGTTCTCAGCACCGGAAAATTTACCGGGCCTACGTTTGCGAGTTGGAGTGGTTAGGGAAAAGTCCACTTCTAACGGGTCCCTTCTGGAGCGATACAGCTCCCTTGACAAATTGATTGGTGTAACCGGTTGGATGCGTCGGTTTGTACACAACGCGAGAGACCGCTCTAATAAAATTTCAGACCCGGTTCTCTCGCCGGTTGAACGCCGAGAGGCCCTGATGTATTGGATACGTGTGATCCAATTGGAACACTTCGCGTCAGTCATTGAGACTTTGAAAAGAGGCTCAGCTTTGAAGGGCTCGCTTGCCCGCTTGAGCCTGGTCTTGGACGACACTGGAATGTTACGCGTCGGCGGACGCCTTAAAAATTCCACATTGCCTTACGGAGCACGCCATCCGTTATTACTCCCTAAGGACGGCCCTTTTACCACATTGTTGGTGACTCATCATCACATTAAAAATGCCCACGCAGGCTGTAACGCCCTCTCGGCTATTTTGCAGCGTGAATATTGGATATTGACTGGTCGACGAGTCATTCGAAGCATTATATTTAAATGCATGCCTTGTTACCGATTGAAGGCTTCCATCACGCAGCCAATTATGGGGGATTTGCCACCTGACCGTGTCACTGCTACACGGCCTTTTGCCGGGGTGGGAACTGACTTTGCTGGCCCCTTCCTTGTTAAGAGCTCGAATCTTCGTAATGCCCGGTCACTTAAAGCATACCTGTGCGTCTTCGTTTGCCTCTCCACGAAAGCGGTCCATCTAGAACTTGTAAGTGCCCTCACCACTGAGGCCTTTATAGCTGCACTAGGCAGAATTGTGAGCCGTCGAGGCCTGCCTGACCTGGTCCGGACTGATTGTGGCACGAATTATAAGGGAGCCGATCGGTATTTGAAAGAAATTGTCGAGTTTTTATCTAATAATAAGAATAGCATAAGCGCAACTATGTCCAAAATGGGCATCACTTGGAAGTTCGACCCCCAGCTTGCCCCCACTGGGGCGGGATCTTCGAATCTGTTGTAAGGGTTGCAAAAACGCATCTCCGTCGCGTTATTGGCGAAACTATATTAACTTTTGAGGAGCTTGCCACCGTGTTTTGTAAAATTGAAGCGGTCCTCAACTCTCGCCCCCTCTGTCCTCTCTCTTCCGATCCAAATGATTTGGAGGCATTGACGCCGGGTCATTTCCTGGTTGGTCAGCCCCTTAATGCCTTGCCTGAATATCCCTTCAGGGATGTGAAATCATCACGTTTGTCTAAATTTGAACTGCTGCAAGAGAACGAAAACTTTTGGCACCGTTGGTCATTGGAATACTTGCATCTCTTGCAACAACGCGTTAAATGGGCTGACAAATCGGAACCACCCAAGATAGGAGACCTTGTATTACTTAAAGAGTCAAATTTGCTGCCTCTGTACTGGCGTCGTGGCCGCATTGTTAAACTTTTTTACGGATCGGACGGAGTTCCCAGAGTGGCCGAGATATTTGTCGGAGATTCTGTTTTGCAGCGTGCCGTAGCAACCTTGTCCCGACTACCTATTGATTAACGAATCTAACTTCTTAGATTCGTTGGACGGGGGATTGTTCACGCCCGTTAAGCGTGATTCACGAATATTCCCGAGCGCGACGCCTCGGCAACAGTCGGTTGACGCGGCGCGCGCGCGCATTCAGAGTCGAGTTGTCACTTGAAGCGAAGCCGGTACGTTTGCTTACTCGCGGTGCTGTGCATTCAATTATTTGGACGGAAACGTATAATTTCTAGGGTTTAATCGTTGTTCATTTGTGTTTGCGAGTGGCACTCTATTGCCTTAAGCCGGTGTATTGTTTTCGCGAATTTGTAACGTGCATAACGGGCATTCTTGTGACCCACCCTTTTGAAACAATTGTATGACTCAAATCTTGAATATTGACGAAATATTAGTTGTAATATTGGATTTCCGTTGTGTATTAACTGGTTATCCTTGTGCAAGTGCAAAAATTGTGAATTCGGTGATACGTATTGTGTCGACGGTATTTTTTGTGACTGCGGGTAGGACCGGCCGGGAGTTCGCTTGCCCCGACTGATAGTCTGGGCGCTTGGAGCGCTACCCTAATTGGTTGGCCAAGCTACACACTCATTATCAGACAAAACCACTTTTATCACGTCCCGTTCTCTCACCACCCACACACACATCTAGCAAGGCTTGCCTCATTTTGGGGACGACGACCTAACATAAGGTAGGTTGCGGTATTTATTAATTATTTAATTATAGTTAGTTAATTGTTCTGACGGCAGACAATTTCAACCCGTCACTAACAGTGAGTCGTATGTTGCCGCCCCGACCGGGCTGCAGTCGTAGGTCGCCGCCCTGAACGGGCTGTTAGTCATAGGCGTCCGCCCTAGCCGGGCCGTCACTGACAGTGAGTCGTAGGTCGCCGCCCTGAACGGGCCGTTAGTCGTAGGCGTCCGCCCTAACCGGGCCGTCAGTCATCATCGAGCCATTACGGATCGTTATTATTAAGGAGGCTACGGGCCGTTACTGGTAGGCAGGTGCGCTCGACTAACCTCCGTAGTTCACTTCGGTCGAACGGTTATTCTACTCCGATTCGAACGACTGCCCTTGTTTGTCCGAGTGAGTCCTGCTATGGGCCCCAGGACCTAACTCAAAATTCTTGCTTAGGACAACCAAGTGGCCGAAACAATTATTGAACGTGACATTGTCAAGTCAAAATTTTTCCGATCTTTGGCATAAAAAATTAGCTCATCTAAGTCACTACATACTAAAATTCTACATCAATGACACTACATGAATACGTTAGAAATCTAGTGGATCGAATTAAATTTCAACCGAATGATATAATTGAACCATGCATATCGTGTATCGAGGGAAAGACATGTAAGCAGCCTTTCAAAAATAGAGGTACGAGAGCAAATGTCTTTGAGATAGTGCACACTGCACAGCGATATTTGTGGTCCAATAGAAGAGCCAACGTTAAGTGGTTCGAGGAATATGCTACTGTTTATTGATGACTTTAATCGGAAAACACATTAATATTTTCCTCAAAGTAAAAGTCAAACTTTTGATAAATTTCGCGAGTGTAAGGCGAGAAGGAGATGTACAAGCCAAGCCTTAAGGACTGATAATGGGTTGGAGTACTATAATCGAGTATTTGAAATTTTTTTAAAGTCTGAAGGTATCAAGCACGAGACGATGGTCCCATACACAGCCGAGCAGAATGGTGTTGCTGAGAGGGCAAATAGATCGATTATAGAGAAGGCAAGAACATTGTTATCTGAAGCTAATTTAAAGAAAAAGTATTGGGCAGAACTGAACATGTAGATATAAAATATCATTACATACGGAAGGCTATAAGAAAGAATCTTGATAAGTTTGAATATATGGCAACTGAAAAAATGGTGGCAGATATATTAATAAAATGTTTACATGGTCCTAAAATTCAATTTTTTTATCAGAGTTGAGTCTAAAAACATTTGATCCGTGAAGATTGCGTTAGTGAAATTCGGTCGGGACGATAATATAATCATAACCTTTATACAATGTGAGACGTAAAAATTTATAAGTAGTGTAAATAAACATCACCTGCTTGGAGGTAATTAACGCTTATAAATAATGACGCAACACCGCGCACGGGCTTCACTGCCAGAACTTGAAGGAAGTGAACATTTTATATTACATAAAATGTGGTTAGTAGAATCCTCTTCAGATATAATATTATAATATATTTGTTGCTGCTTTCTATGCATAACTTGGTTAATTGCTCCATAGCATAAGTAAATTTAAAAAAAACCAATTAAAATCGTGCACGTTTTCCTCTAATGACAAGACTTTCAGAAACATTTTCGTAGTGGGACTTAGTTGATTCTTTCGTAACTCTTCTTTATCAAGTTTCGGAGCCGTAAGTCATCACTGACAACACGCACTGTAGGAAGACTTTCGTCTTCAAGCAATGATAGTATTTACTTTTATAAAATGATACAATTTTTTCTTTGAATCAAACTCTAAAAACATACATAATAATATTATACCTTTAACAGATAACATGTGTTTAAGTAGATTATAGAGCTAATTCGCTGCGATATAGAGGATACAACTAGAGATTCAACGGGATCAAGCTTCTTAGATACATGTTACTCGATCCTCATGGTTGCGACAGCATATGTCCACGACACGACATTCTCTAAACACTACGAGTTAGAGCGAAAAAACCATCGCGCTATCACTTTCTTATACGTCACATTTACGGGGATTTTCAGGCGGATTTGGTCGTCACATGTAAAAGCGGCTTTCATCGGCTCGAAACTCTATCGGTAGGTAAAGCAGTACCGTTCTACTTTTGTTAGGGGAACGTTGTTAGATTGAAGAGCTCACAGAAGTGTCAAAATTTTAAGCTTTTATAAAAAAACAAACAGTATATGGTTCAAAGCTCAGTAAGAGAAAAAAATTTGGGGTTAATTTGCGCTATTGAACATTATAGTGCTTTTCATTAGTGGATTCCTGTAGAATTTATTATTATTTACTTATGCTGTTACGGATTTTCAAGAAAATGGAATGAAAATTACTGTCCCGAAAGGTAAGTTAATTTCTTACTATTATACTTATGAATTATTACTACTAATTTCTTAATTATATTTGAGTAGTACTTACTAATTATTGATTCAAGCTATGCCGCTGAACTTTTATTAAAAAGTAGTAACGTTAATTGCTACTTGTCTCACTTATTTTAAGAATATTTAATGTTATGCCTTTAGGAAACCACTTAAGGTTCCAAAAATCTGCAATTTTAAAATCTTATTAATTTTCAAAGAAGCTTATACTATAAGATGTGATATGGCGAATTATGAATTATTATTTTCAGCGCTAATTCAATATGATTTTTAAAAATCAGAATTTGTACCTAGAAAGGGTATTAGAGCTTTTCGATATTAGAGAGTTTATAGTCTTTTATTGACCGCGCGAAGCGAAGTTTACTTTAGTTTACTTGAGTGAATTTTCACTCGTCCGTCTGTCCGTCCGTCCGTCTGTCAGAGCCTTATAACTTCTGAATTACTGAACGTAATTACTTCAAATTTAAATATAATATGTAAAACAATGGCATCCAGCCGAATATGGCTTAAAAAGTTATAAAAATCTTTATTTCAGGGGGGCTCTCATAGAAGCGAATGCGAAGTAAAATATTTTTTATAGCGTTACATAGGATTGCGGTATATCATTTTAAAAATAGTTAGAAATAGAGTCCAAAAATATTTTTTTTTAAATTTTTCTCCTAAAATTGACGAAATGGAGGGCTTTCAAAGTGAAGATTTTCTAACGTCCAAAGTTGACCTCAGAACTCGAAAGGCTGAGCCGGAAAATTGATCAATTATTTGAATTATATCCTGTACTTGAACAACAAATACTAAAATTAGATAAATATTATACGGAAACGAAATAAGTTAATTTTTAATGAACTCCAGTATTTTTAACAGAATTTCACAATGATGTCAATAGATGGCGCTCTGTAAAAGTTGATTCGTTTGTGCTTACAAATAATAGACGTTAGCACCATCTTACGTGGAATAAAAAAAAAGTTAACTATTACAATATATAGATAAAACTATCTTAAGGATACCGCGAGGTCTCAGTTCGGGGCGAACCACTAGTGCAGTCCTTTCGACTAAGAGCGTTTTGGCGATCGTATTCGAGACCGACATCTTGGCCATTTACGTGAGGTCTGAGGCCCGTATTAATATAAACAGATATCAGCTGAGAACAGGTTCGCATGAATCGATTTTAAGCTGGTGAAGATCTATACTTGTGAAAATGTTCTTGGCTGATATCGGTTTATTAATACGGGTCTAAGATAGATCTGTTACCGATCCAGTTAGTGGCTTGGGTTAATTTTGGCTATCAAATGCGTTCTATTGCTAGGCTTTAGTGCCGTTTTATGTAAGAGTTAGCTTATGCTCGCGGCTCGGCTCACTTTATATACGATTTTCATACAAATTTCAAAGCCCTATTTTACCCTCTTAGGGGTAGACTTTTCAAATATCCTTTGTTATAGGATGCCTATGTTATAATAGCCTCTCTGTATCTGTATGACCCAGTCATTTGATGCTCAAAAAGGGGCTTACCTGGAAAGTTTCTCGGGAGTTTTGAAAATTGGCGCATTTTATAGATTTCGACGTGCTCTTTCCGAATTTTTACATTTCCTTTTATATATTAGGTTTGGCACTCACAATGCGAATTTTTTGGTGGGCAAATTAAACTATAACCATTAAGTACCTACCATCAGTGGTGCAATTCACCCTTATAAAATTAACATTGCTTTGTTTAAGGTCGCACGAACATACCTATGAACGCTGGCGATAATTAATAGTAATAGCAAAAGATCATGCACAAACAACTACTTATTTTGTAGTATTCTACTATTAAACTTCTAACACAACAAGCAAATTGGTGGATTATATTTTCTTAAAATTTATCACACAGTTAAAAGAATTAAGAATCGTATTTTATTGCAATGCTTATTATTTTATTGTTGAGTTATCTACACCCCTGAAATTGGGATGCCGAGGTGTATTATGTATATGTACTACTTGCTGATGCCCGCGACTTCGTCCGTGTGGATTGAGGACTTTTGGTTCCCGCGGTAACTGTAAAATTTTCCGGGATAAAAAGAGACGTGTGTTCGTAAGACTGTAATGTATTTTTGTGCCAAATTTCATCCAGATTCGTTCAGCTGTTCTGGCGTGATTTATTATCAAACTAACTTTAGCGTTTATAAAATTATCTTAATATGTATAACAAGGCTTGGGATTCTAAATTGGGCCGTGAGATTTTCTATTGATTTGAATAAAAATAACAACTTCGTCATACGTAGCTATTTTGCTATTTTTTCTATTTTCGTGTTTCAAAGATGGTAATTTAGATGGAATAGGATGATGATGTGACGCTAAAAGTGGCCTGAATTAGTTCAAAAGTTAGGTAGGTGGACAGATTTCTTTGAAAACACGAATAACCTTTTAAGGGTAGCTTCTGTTACTTCTGTATATTGAAATACTAAACAACTTTTATTCTATGTCTTACGAAAATTTTCGAAAAATCCTCAGAGCAACATATACTTTATAATGTATTTCTGTAGAAGCAAATATTATGACGCACTTGTAACATGGCCAGTAAAGGCTTCCTTACGTCAACTGTTCAATGACATTATCGATCAAGAGTACAATAACTATCACCCTATTCTAAAGTGTGACAAATCAATATACTATATTAGAAAACGAAAATATAGTATCGAAAGTTGAAAAATCGACTCCCTTCACAAAAGTTCCCTTCTCAAACGTAAAATTTTCAGGAGTATGATAAACCCCGCGTAAGCATATATTACTAAATGATGACCGCGTCTTCGTCCGCCTTAAGTTTTTTTATTCCCGCGGGAACTTCTTAATTTTCCGGGATAAAGCCTATGTTCTTCCCCGGGCTTCAATCATACCAAATTTCATCAAAACGGTGTAAACTGTTGACCTTTAAATCGTAGCAGTCGGAGAGATATACTTTCATGCACCACATCACCAAAACAAAATTGAAACAAAAAAAATTGTACCTACCAGTTACTGAAAAATTCAAGTATGACTTCCAGACGGTTCGGTGTAGTTGCAATAAGCAGTAGGTAAGGCGATTGCGCCACATGTGGTTATGGTAGTTTGATCACCTAAAAAGTCAGGAATCTTCGACTTACTTCATAACTTTCTGTGGTCTGCAACTGAGGGTCCGTTTTATAATAAAAAGTTACTACTTTGTGTCCAGAGGATTACTTTTCTACCGTTTTTATGCAGATCTCAAAAATTTATAGGTAACTCAAAAACAGCAATTCGATAACGCGAAACTTAAACCTATAATCATTTTTGACAAGGACCTTATTTGTTTTTGGAGGGGAGGTAATTTTAATATTTCTTTTCTTTTGCCCTTTAGAACTATTTTCGTAAAATATATGCAGAGGCTTGTAAAATTGAAAAATGGACTTGCGAATGCATATTAGATAAACTAATAAATCACATGCATGGAAAAAAAGGGGATTTATTACACGTACTAACTTATTAGTATAATACCAGATGATATCTGCGTGGATTTAGGTTTTTAAAATTCCTTGGCTTAATTATTTTTAGGGATAAAAGTAGTTTATCTATCTTGCATAGATAACCCAATTGCATAGAAACTTTACGTAATTTTTTATCCCAGAATGCAATCTATCTTAAATTAATTAATTTCGTCAGAATCGGTTGAACAGATGGGCTGTAACAGCGTAGCAGTCAGTAGACAGGTAGACAAATACTTCCTTGATTATAGATTTATGAACATAGGGATCTTCAATTTAAAAAAGAACGAAACAGCTTTTATATATATTTTGGTATCCTGTTACGGATACTAAAATATATATAAAAGCTCAATATGGGCCGATATGCAGATTTTTTTACGGACTACGGTGACGGCCATTAAATGACTTAACAAACGTAACTAACGTTCGTAACTGAAAATACACTAATATATAGCTCTTCACTACTAATTAATTTAATCAGTTTATCAGAGTGTTGCTGCTTTCGATTTATGCCAATGTACCAAAGCTCAATTTTTTTATTCAGTTAATCCTTGACTGCAAGTTCAGTGGCAGTAGGATAACCTAGTAGACATGGCATCGTTCTGGAACGCTTAAGTGCTTGGCGGTACGTTTTTGTCAATAGGGTGGTAACTAGTCACGGCCGAAGCCCAACAGTCCAGACGGGGAACAATTTAGAAATCATAAATTCCCAGATTGCACCTGCTGAGGATCAAACACAAGAGCTCCCATTTTTAAAACCACAACGACTCACCACTGCACTGGGTTATTTGGACGGCTGTCTTTACCTATAGTGACGTGGGACATTATCCCTATAATTTATGTCCTATTAGGTCTTACTGAATCTGGAACCGGCATATTGTAGTCACCTGATTATGACGCATGCGTCAGCAAATTTTCCCAACACGCTTTCCATTTACTTCAAATGAAGTTGATGCTACCGCCCTCCTCGGTCTGTTGTAGTCAGCTAGCAACGTTCCGCGATAATAGACCCATCAAGAAATTGAGCGGGATTTCCGAATAAGAACTTGAAGTTGTCTCTGTAAACTTATCGTTTGGAGCTTGGCAGGCAATATGACTGAGGTACGTATGAAAATACAAATCTATTCTTATAATAAAAATGTTACTTGACGAATGACACTACACATTTAAATATTAAAATCTACTAACAATTAACGATACTAACATGAAGATAAGTGAATACATTATATCTTAAGGAAATAATGTTACAATTTAGTCATAGATAAGGAAATAAATAAAGGCTTAATAATAATAAAAATAATAATATTTTACATCATATTGAATTATTGGTTTAAATATTTTAATTGGAAGAAGCTTTACTATTGACTAGTTGATAGCCGCTACTTCATTCGCGTGGGATAAGGTTTTTTGATTCCCGCGGGAACTCTTTAATTTTCCGGTATAGCCTATCTCCTTCCCCGGGATGTAACCTGCCTCGTTACCATATTGCATCAAAATCGGTCGAACAGAGGGGCCGTGAAAGCGTAGCAGATACACAGACAGACACACTTTCGCATTTATAATATTAAGTATAGAAGTATGGTTATAGAGCACAAACCTTTTTTTAATTTTATTTGTCTGTCTGTCTGTTAAATGCACGCTGATACTACTGAACATATTTTGAAGGAAACTTGGCTACATAAAGCGCATACATTAAGGTATCCCGAATTTCCCCGTTCCAAATTTTTATCCCGAAAAACAATGGGCCAAGGTGTAAAAGTTTTTGCTGATGCGACTCCATTACTCCATTAAAATATCTGAACTGATTTTGGCAATTATTTTTAGCTAGACGATGCCCGCGACTTCGTTCGGATTAGGATTTTTTTATTCCCGCGGGAACTCCTCAATTTTCCAGGATAAAAAGCCTATGTCCTTAACCGGGAAACCACCTTAAAGGTGGGCCGTGAAAGCGTAGAGAGACAGACACACTTTCGCATTTATAATATTAGTGTGGATTTACATGGTTAATACTGTCAGGTAGTTTTTCTGAATATTTCATGAAGATTGTTAACCATACATACATACATACCATAACATTGTTTGGTAGTTGGTACCATTCAAGCGACTGATTGAAAATTTGTACAGTCATTGTTAGAACTTTTAGAAGTTTGCCGACATAGTACCATCAACGAACAAAAGGTGGTGAATGAGTCGTTTATACAAAATTCGGGAATTGCAACGTGAGTAGTGCATTTACAGCGTATAATATAAAGGTATTAAAGTTTTTTTAACAGCAATTTTGGCTTCAATGCCCAATTTTATATACCAACCAACTCGCATCTTACGAAGGGTTCCGGACATGATTTAACACTATAATGTACTTTGAAATACAGATTTAAAGTGATTTAATTTTTCACTTTATTCTTATTATTTAGTGTTTGATGATAAAAAGACGCTCTGTGAAAATTTCAACTGTTCATGATTCATGAGACAGATATAGCTCGCTGATAGACTGACGGACAAACGGACGGAGGTACGTCGGAGGCTTGGTACTGATGGGTCCCGTTAGCAGTTTTTGGGTACGGATCCCTAATTAATATCAGTAACCTTTTCGTAATTAATGTTTCATCACTTCGTGCGCTTATGAATCATTTTAGGCACTAAAGTCCCTAAACACATTGTACGCCTTTGAATATATCAGAATTCTCAATAGCTTCGCTTCCAAGTAAATATTTGCTACCGGTAATGATATCATATACCAATAAGGCATTGTAAAGAATTCCTAGGAAAATGCAGTACCGGGCTTTTGGAAATATGTTATCTAAATACATCATTTATTAGATAAGTAGTTGTACCGTAAAGAAACATTATGAAATGCAAGAACAAATAATTAAAACAACCATTTTCTTCGTTCGCAACTACTCCCTTCAGTCCACTCGGCCTTGATACCCGGTAAATGCCAAAATATTGTCTGCCTGTGCGTCGGTCTGTCTGTAACGTTTTCACGACTTATATAACTTATGTAAGCTATTATAGAAAAACAAGGTAAAATGCGATATAGAAATTAATTTGTGCATACCTTTGTTGACACTTTGACAATTTGGCCATCGATGAACTGGTCATGGCCCATGCCTCTTACCATCTCAGACATTAAACCACTTTTTTATATTGCGAGATAGGCTTGCGCTTGACGGCAATCATGCTTAATACAATGCAATGATGAGGTCTAGGTTGGAGCGCGCTTGGCTAGAGAATACCTATTCACTCTTGTCCTGAAGGTGCTTAAGTTATAAGTTTCAGGGAATAATACATCGTGTAATACGTATGTGCTGGAAGGGCACTCAAAATCCTGACGGTTCAAATCGAATCAGTAACGTAGAGCAGAACCGCGCACTTCCAAAATTATAAAGATCAAAAGTAACCCTACCAAGAATTTAACTAAGAATTGTCAATTAATGGAGTCACAGCATATACCATGCGCCGCGTATCGTTATGTGTTGGCAATTCGAGTTTTCCCAGAATTTTTGCTGAATGTGCTTTGGTTGTGGTACATCTGAAAGTTCAATACTCAATACTCAATACTCAATATCATTTATTCAATATAGGTACACTGTAGGTACACTTATTGACGTTAAAAATTACTAACTTATAAAACATGATGGTGATAATTGGTAACGGTATCTTAAAACTAAAGCTACGAGGGTTCCAAATGCGCCCTAGTCTGAGAAGAGCCCACAACAAACTCAGCCGGGGTTTTATTATCACCATCTCACAAATCATCTTAACTAAGGAAATGGTAATAAGATTTTTCAATGAGTTTACGTTTTACATTAACTTTGAACTTATTTAGAGACATCTTTAACATGTCTTCTGGGAGCTTATTGTAGAAGCGGACACTGTTTCCAACAAATTAATTGCTAGTTTTACTAAGCCTAGAAGCAGGCATTACAAGTTTATTTTTATTTCTAGTATTGACATTATGACAATCACTTTTCTTCTTGAATTTATCAATGTGTTTATGCACGTATACAAAATTTTCAAATATATATTGGTTGTGCACTGTCATAATATTGATTTCTTTAAATTTATCTCTTAGTGACTGTCTTGGTCCCAGAACAGAATTAATATCTGCAGCATTACCCCATAATAGTATACCATATGACATAATGCTGTGAAAGTAACCAAAATAAACTAATCTCGCCGTTTCTATATCTATCAACTGACGAATCTTTTTAACCGCGTATGCAGCAGAACTAAGCCTGTTCGATAAGTCATTTATGTGATGGCCCCATTGGAGTTTAGCATCTAACGTTATACCGAGAAAAACAGCGGTATCCACTAAATCTAATTCCTCATGATCAAGTTGTACAGTGGTTTTTACCTTTTTGACATTACGTAATATAAATTTGATACACTTTGTCTTTTTTGCATTGAGGAGTAAGTTATTAGCTTCAAAACACTGTACCACTTTAGTGAGAGAATTGTTTACTTCGTCAAGAGTTGTTTCGTAAAGATTTATTTTAAACAAAAGAGATGTATCATCAGCAAACAATACTATCCCATGATTATCCATGGCAAGATAAGGAAGATCGTTAATGTAAATGAGGAATAGAAAAGGCCCTAAAAATGAACCTTGTGGAACCCCCATTTTTACAATCGATCCGGGAGACCGCTTTCCATTGACGTCTACTTTTTGTAACCTATTATTTAAATAGGAATTCATCATATTCAGTGCTACACCCCTAATTCCATAATGGTGCAGTTTTCTGACTAATGTTTCGTGATCAACACAATCAAAAGCCTTGGATAAATCACAGAAAACGCCAAGTGCATCTCGTGACTCCTCCCAGGCTTCGAATATATTTTGAATTAACTCAACACCAGCATCGATTGTTGAGCGACCCCGTGTAAATTCAAACTGTTTACTATGTAATAAGTCATTATTACAAAAATTATTAAGCAATTGAATTAATATTAATTTTTCAAATATTTTACTGAAAGTGGATAGTAAAGATATAGGTCTAAAGTTAGTGGGGTCATTCTTACTACCGGATTTGAATAGAGGAATTATTTTACTATGCTTCATTAAGTCAGGAAACTCACCACAATCAATACAATTATTAAATATTAATGCTAACTCGGGTGCAACGATATCAATCAATGATTTTACAACGTTAACGGAAATGCCCCACAAATCATTTGCCTTCTTATTGTTAATTAATTTGAATGCTTTAATAACGTCAGAGCAGCTAACGTGACGGAATTTAAAAACGTTATTACATTCAGGCACGTTATCCTCCAGTAAAGTAAGAGCGGCATTTGGTGATGAATTCAACGATTCTGTGGTAGAAACAGGAATATCCGTAAAGAAGCCTTCAAAAACAGAAGCAACTTCGGAATCTGAAGTTATACAGGTGTATAACCGACATTAAGTTTAAATTCACAATTTTTCCGTGTTGCTCTTCCTGTTTCTTCATTCACTATATGCCAAGTAGTGTTGATTACATTGGAGCTATTTTTTACCTTAGTTTGAATATGTTTTGATTTAGCCACAATGCAATCTCTTTTAAATTTCCTGGAAAACAGTTGAACATGCTGCTTGAACTCATCACTAGTATCATACTGTCGCTCTGCATACAATTCATATAATTTTTGCCTATTTCTGTGTAATTAATTTGTTGCCCATTCGCTAAAAACGTTTGCATCAGTAATTAAGACCGTTCTACTGGTGAATATTGATTTGAATATTTCACTGAAAGTATTAAAGAATATGTTATACATTTCATTAGGACTCAACCCATTTGGTAAAAAAGGGAGTTCCTTCATGAGACTTGTTCTTATTTTTTCAATACGGTCCAACGTTACTGGTAAAAAGTTATTTTACGCTTTGAAACATTTCTATTTAAATTTTCAAACTGAATTAATTGTCCACAATGATCTGAATCTAATTTACTAATAATGTTTTTATTAACAGGTGTAAAATTTGTAAAAATATTGTCTATGCATGTGGCACTAGTTGCAGTTATTCTAGTTGGCTCCATAGACATATTGGATAAGTTATTCGATTTTAATAGATTCAATAATTTGCCACTTACTACTACTACTAGGGCTACTTTCCAAAATATTTACATTAAAGTCTCCGCACACAATGAGCTTTTTATTTGATTTCGAGAGTTTAAATAGTATTTCATCCATTTTCTTTTCAAAAAGTTCAAAGTCAGACAAGGGTGGTCTGTATACAGACACAACAATGGATTGCTCCAATTCGACTGAAGATAGTTCTATTGTTCGCTCAACAGACAGGCTCACAATATCATTTCGGTTCTTAAATTTTAATTTTTTATTCAACAAAATTAAGGAACCTCCATGGATGGCATTAGATCTGGTGAACGAACTACCAACCTGGTGGTCACTAAAATTGAACATGTACTCATGGCCATTTTTAGCCAATGTTCAGTTACACCGAAAAACTGGTACAGTACGACCTATTTAGGACTATATAGCTATTGTTTACCGACACAATTGTTTTATGAGGCACAATATCATAACACAGAATAACCTTTCCAGAACATCAAAACAGGCAAGTGACATGTAAGGCAGGCGTCCACCATACACAAACGGAAGTACACCATATAAAGACACACTGCGAACTGTTCGTTCAGCTTGAATCAGATTTACGCCAAATTTTCCAGTCATCATAAGCCTGCGTCAAATAACGCGGAAGTGTGTTTATTTGTTGGTTTGTGCTTCAATCACGCCACAATGAAGCAAAGGATCGACGCGATTTTTTGCATGGATATAGTTAAAGACCTGGAGAGTGACTTATGGTACTTTTTATTCCGGGGAAAAAATATTCCGCGCCGCAGCTAGTAAAATTTACTTACCGTGCGTCGGGACACACTTGTAGCACTTTTCATTCATTTTATCGGATTTCTGCCAATGTTTGAAGATCATTAAATCTTACCACCCAAAACAGTATACTCGAACTAAAATTCAGAATGTATTTCTTCTTGGCAGGATAAAACGTGGTGACTAGTTCTGAAAAAATCGTATACTTGTGATAAAAAAGCGTTAAACGCGTGCATCTTTGACGGAGAGAGGCAATGTGCTTTCATATATTTTGTTTGTGTATTTTGTATGTATTTTAGTAAGTGTTGACCATTTTGAACACTTCCAAGTAGGCCTTTGCAGCTTGGGATAAAGCCACGTCTTAATCAAAATTTCGCAGGTTCGAATCACTCTTATGAAATTAGTGAATTTATATTTGCATATTTTAAATAGAATCGAAAGTACTTGTATGTTCTTATGGGGTGTCCAACGACATCATACAGCTTTTTTGATAGTATGATTGTGTACTTAAGGGTGAAACAAGACGATGTGAGATGTCAAGAAGATGTCATGACATGACATGAGGGTGAAGTTGCCAGCCTCAGCGTGGCGAGGGCTGGCATTGCCCGAAGTCTGATACACACTATAATTTTCATATAACCTGTATTGAAAGTGCGAGTTTTATTAAAATTGTATTTCTTATATATTTTAGTTGTTAGGTTGTTCTTTACGAATATGATATCTATCAGTTTATATAGTTGATAGTAAACAAAAGATACTCTGACAGGATTGAAAGTAGGGCTGCTACGGCGTGTAGAAAATCATCATTTTCTACCCGCTGAATAACATTCATTTGAAATTGACTAGTTTCGGGTGGCTCAACAGGTATTGAAACTCGCTTCAATGCAGGTTAAGTAAATGAAAAATTCATTTCTTGATTATTACCAAGCCATAGATTCACTTTAGAAAATATTACGCCCAACTCAATAAGTATGAGGTTTTTAAAAGCAACGTTTTTTGCTGTCAAAAGAGTACTCTAAACACAACATCCGGTGGTATGACAGAGTTGTATTGTGCCAGGCCAATAACTACATCACAGTAGGTACTTTATATTATAATTTGTTTTAATGGAGCTATAGGGTGAATCACTATTCAATTATGTGTGATAGGAATTACAATTTTAAAAGGTATGTTAATCAGCCATTTACCAGCAAAAAACGTTTGTTTTTACAAACCTCATACGAAAACTCGCCGTTTCCAAATTATTTATACAAATATTTCAATCAATACAGAGCCCAGAACCATTTATTTTGGAATTTCTGTCTGTCTGAAATAATTTAAATATTTAGCTTTATATTTTATTCATTTTTTATATAGCTATACATGTATATACACGTGACGGGTACTCACTTCACACCATATCAAAAATGGTAGGTACCTACTGTTGGTAATTGTATTAGGGTACGTTGAATGGAATGAATATGAAATAGAGTAGGTACATCTTAGAAAACCCGTTTCATTTCTTCCACTTTGCTGAAAATGGATACTTCAACGGCGGAAATACGATCGAAATGAGATAGCTGTATGGGCACTATTTATAACTACTAAGAACTGCTTTGTTGTGTTCCTTCACTCAGACAATGCAGTTTCAATTCAATTAGGTATTGAAGCATTCAATTGCTTTCGCTCGGAGCGCAGGTTTTAAGTTACGACGGAAAACTGAAGAGGATTAATATTTGTGGAACTTTCCTGTTATTAGGTATGGATTGAAGTCCCAAGGAAAACCTAAAGCTAAGTGTGAGATCTATAGAGCGAACTTTGACTTGGCTTAGACTTAAGACATGGTTAAAATGAGACAGATCAAGATCTACCTCAGGCTTCTCCAAAGATTTTTTTAATTGTACTAAACGTTAGCCCTGAACGACGATCTCACTTGATGGTAGCTGACGATGCAGTCTAAGATGGTAGCGGACTGACTTGTTAGGGGTATGACAGTTATATTAAAATCATAGGTCTACACGGCATCTTACCGGAACGCTCAATCGCTTGGCGTAAATCTTTGCCAGTGGAGTGGTAACTAGCCTCGACCGAAGCCTCCCACGATTCAGAAAATGTAAATTCCTAAATTAAATTGCCGGGAATCGAACCCGGGAACTGCCTTAATAAGATCACAGCGCTCGCCACTGCGCCAGGGAGATCGTCAAATGATGACAACAAAGAATCTTTACTAGAAATCGCAAATCCATACTAATATTATAAATGCGAAAGTGTGCCTGTCTGTCTGACTGCTACGCTTTCTCGGCCCATCTGTTTAGTTGATTTTGATGAAATTTGGCATAGGGATAGTTTTGTATACCGGAGAATTTTAAAGCGACCCGCGGGAATAAAAAAACCTTAATTCATTGACGTAGTCGCGTGCATCATCTAGTGTGAGTAAAGTTTAAGTAGCCGAAATCCGTTAATTAAATATCACGCACTCAACTTTGAGATTAGAGGACTTTGAGCACTTTCAAATGCGCTCTGAAACGCAATTTTGCAGTTAGGCTTAAATTTAAGTTCCGAAACTGTCAAATTTGAAATGAACTCTCAAGCTCCAGTTCTCAAACTTTACAAAATATCAATTCAGAAACAAAATTTGCTTAATTAGTACTTAAAGTAGTCTTTGAGACAGACTCAACATGAAATTCTCAATTACTTAGTTACTCACATAAGTCCATCTCGTTCTAACTCTAAGTAAAGTCTGAGCGAAGCCAAAGTACGTTCTATTTATATCTCAGCATAAGAGTCCACTGGCAATTGCACTTGCAAACTTAGCTATGGCAAGTTACTTGCATTGGGTAAGCACTGGCATCAGTGGAAGGCGGCATACTACCATCGCTTAATGCAGTATTTTTTATGTCAGTTATGATAATATTATTATTTAATATAATATTATATTATCAAAACTGGCAGTTACTGCTTTACTTTACTGCAGTTACACTTCAAGCCACCAATACCACACAATTTCATATTTTACCTAATTTCACATAACAAATTTAGGCCCTCATTTTTAAGCGATGTTCGCAATTATGTTGATTTATTTATTGATAAGTAGAGTACAAGCTCTTCTAGAAAAATGTTTCAGTCCCAACATCTATCTATCTATATAAGGTGAAATGGGGGTTGGAAACTTACATGAGGTTTTTAAGCTTTTGAAGTTAGATACTTGAAAATCGGCATAAAGGTTATTAGTTTTAAGTAATAATAATTTGCATAAGCAATTTTACGAAAATCTACCCCACAGAGGATGAGAAATGAGGGTTGAAAATTTGTATGCAAGTCCTAAGTTTTTGTAGTTAGAGACTTGAAAATCAGGATTTAGGTTATTAGTTTTAAGTAATTATAAACTGCATAAGCAATTTTACGATTATCCACCCTAAAGGGCGTGAAATAGGGGTTGAAAGCTTGCATGAAGGTTATAAGTTTTTGATTGAAGTCAGCATTAAGGACTCATTAGTCTTAAATAATAAAAACCTGCCGATGCTATATAGCTGCTATAAGTAGGCCTTTTGTCACGGGAAAATCTCATAGAAAATGAGAAATTATACGCGGACAAAGTCGTGGGCGACCGCTAGTCTATATATATAAAAGCGAAAGGTCACTGATTCATCACGATATCTCAGGAACTAAAGCATACAGACTTGAAATTTGGAAAATAGGTTTCTTCTATGGTGTAGACGTCAGCTAAGAAACGGTTTTGAGAAAATTCATCCCTAAGGGGTTGAAATGGGGGTTGGAATTTTGTATGAAAGTCCTTTGTTTTTGAAGTTAGAGTGCCTGAAAAACGGCATATAGGTTATTAAATTTAAATAATTAATAATAATAACCTGCATAAGCAATTTCACGAAAATCTACCCCAATAGTGTGCAATAGGGGTTGGAAGCTTACATGAAGGTTTTAAGTTTTTTTATGTTAGAGACTTGCTAATCGGGATTTAGGTTATTACTTTTAAATTATAATAACATGTATAATCAATTTTACGAAAATTCACCCCAAACAAGGTGAAATGGGGGCTGTAAGTTTGCATGAAAGTCTTTTGTGTTTGAAGATAGAGGCTTGTAAATCGGAATATAGGTTATTAGTTTTAAATAATAATAACCTGTGTAAGCAATTTTATGAAAATCCACCCTAAAGGGTGTGAAGGTGGGGTTGAAAGCTTGCATGTAGGTTATAATTTTTTAAATCGGCATTAAGGTTATTACTTATTACTTAATAGTTTTAGCCGCTGTATGTACCTAGGCTTTTTGCAGCGGGACAATCCTATAGGAAATCAGAAATTGTACGCGGGCGACCTCTAGTATTATATATTAGTGATAAGAGTTGTCCTACGTTATTAAAACAACTCACTTCATTCCATTGTATTTCATTTCATAAGCATGGTTGCATAAGCGACGGTTATTTCTATGGTAGTTCTGAAGGTGAGACAAATGTGCTGGTATATTACGACAGTATTTTGAAATGAAAATAGTGGAAACTTATGTTCTTACTAACTATGCAGTAAAAAAGTGGCTTCAGGAGTCCTATTATATCTTCGATATAATAACACACTGAGAAGGCTTGCTTTACAATTTATCAACTGTACTTACACGGAACATTAAATTAGTAAAAACGTAATTTTCCGCTATTTTCATTTCAAAATACTGTAGTAATAAACCAGCACATTTGCCTCACCTTCAGAACTAGTTTAGGCCATTATAACAAAAGAAGTATAAGGAATATCCTTTTTAAGAAGTTTAAAATTCAAGTTCTTAATTTGCCTAAAAATTTATGCCAACATACAAATTCAGTTCTGATAACAACTGATGAAATTGCAGACCAAGGAAAACGGGAAACATAAAATTGTTTTCGCCTATACAATTAATTATTTACACATTATTGCAAGGTAATGAGCGGGGTATTAAAAGTTTATCTCAAAGTCGGTATGGTACTTACAGATTAATAGTTATAAATAGGTAAACAAGTTTTCCAAGCGCGCCCTGGTATTAGGAATCTATTATAGATTTCCACACGGCATCGTACTGGAACGCTATCGCTTAATAAGCGGCGCGTCTTTCCCGGTGGGGTGGGAACTAGGCACGGTCAAAGCTCAATGAAAGAAGATGGATTTCAAATTGACCCTGCCGAGGATCTCCGGGGACCTCCCGTTTATAAGACAACAGCGCTTACCACTACGCCAGAGAGGTCCAGGGAGGTAATTTTTTTGATTTTTTATTCAATCGATAACATGGCATGCTGAGTATTTTGTTTTGTTTCAGATATAACAACACAAAAATGGCACGGGTATTCAGAGTATGCGGCTACACTCCTCGGCGTCGGTTCACCGCGTGTCTTATATTCTTAGTCTCTAGCGTCTCCTTGACCATTGTCGTCTCTTTTCTACGAATTTGTGAGTACCTATTTATATTTATGTGGAAGGACCCACCTGCCACAATACTAATATTATAAATGTGAAAGTGTGTTTGTTTTTGGTTTGTCCTTCAATCACGCCGCAACGGAGCAATGCATCGACGTTATTTTTGGCATGGGTATAGTTGAGGACCTGGAGAGTGACATACGCTACTTTTTATCCAGGAAAATTAAGGAATTTCCGCGGTAACCGAAAAAACTTAAACCACGCGGGCCAAGTTGCAGGCATCAGTTAGTTATGTCATTAATGTGATGTGGTAACGACCCTCAGCAATGAGGAATACGACGCAGAGAGAGAGATTTTTAATTTGCGCAAGTACATCTGCAGAATGGAGTGCTGCATGGTTTTGTTACAACTCAAAACCACATGGAGGTCGTTGCTTTGGATTATCTCTCGCTCTATATTTTGAGTCCCCTCGTTGGTTTGTTAGAAATAATTATTTCAACCTTATTTCAAAGTAGCTAACTTATCAGAAAATACTCCATTTCACTCCGCATCCGCGTCGAATCTTAAGTGTTAAGTGCTATTTTCGAATCCTTCCGATTTCGAGGAAATAGTCAATGCGGATACAAAACTTTCCACTCTCGTAGCATATAGAGAAGTAGTGTTCAATTTGGCTGAACATTTACAAGATAGGTTTTGAAATACAGCCAAAATCAATTATTGAAAGAGCTGAAGCTTAAATAGTTAATTAACAAACCCATACCAATAATCCATACTAAAATTATAAATGCAAATGTGTGTCTGTCTGTCTGTCTGCCTGCTACGCTTTCCCGGCCCAGCTTTTCAACCGGTTTTGCTAAAATTTGGTATAGAGGTAGGTTATATTATAGTTTTATCCCGTAAAATTAAACCTTGATCCACGCGAACATCGCGGGCATCATCTAGTATATAAATGTAAAATGTAATATGTACTCGTATCTGTTTGTAAATTTTTCACGGTCCATATCTTTAGCCGATTTTGATGTTACATTTGATATCCCATGCTATGAATAGTTTGGATAAATCAGGTATTTTGATATTCGTGAAAAGTTCATGCAAAGTGCAGTTCAAACATTCGTAAATACACTTTTGTACTTTGGTTAAACAAGCGAGGATGCTGTGGGTTGCAGTTGTTTTGAACTGTCAGCGAAGAGAAGAATAAAAACCGAGATGTAAACAGTTTGTAGGCAGTATTATTAATAACTCAAGTATTCGGACGCCCCTTAGGTTCTCTATATGAGATATCTGACCATAGTCTGACCACGGCCAAGGATGTCAGACCAAGCTGGGATATGTAGGTTTCTGTTGCTGAATTTAAATCTCTAATTGTTGCTAAAATCTTCCAGTAACAATTATTATGAGAATACAGCCGAACATGATACAAAACGGATAACAGGATGAACTAATTAATCAACCTTGCAAACACGGGATCTTATTTTTATAAACCTAAATCAGTCCCTTAGTGTGTGTTAATCTCAGAAACTAATGAAGGGATTTTCGGTCTATGGATTTCGAAAATGTTTAGGTGTTACACAAATACTTGCTCAAGTATTAATTAGCAGACTTTTAATGATAATTAGGGTTGATTAAGTGCTAATTTTACCCTCAGTGGGCGTTAATCTCAGAAACTATAATGTAGGGATTTTCGGTCTATGGATTTCGAAAATGTATAGGTGTTAAACAAATACTTATTCTAGTATTAATTAGCAGAATTCTGATGATAATTAGTGTTGATTAGGTGCTGATTTTACCCTCAGTGGGCGTTAATCTCAGAAACTATAATGAAGGGATTTTCAGTCTATGGATTTCACCCATTTGACCATTGATTCGCTAAGGAGGTCGCCGGCACGCTTCTTTCGCTTCACTCAGGACCTCCTTCGCGAGCTTCTAGCTTCGCGTTCTACAAAACTACTTCAAGTGCTAGTAAGACAGACAAGACTAGGTGAAGTCGAAGTGCCAGATTGCATTTTGGTCCCGATTCTATCGTTTATGATATTTTGGGCATTTCAACAAAACAAAGCTCTTGTGTAAAATAACTAGTGGTTTTGTAAAAGATAGATTTTGCAATTCATCTGCGATACGTACTTACTGCTACGTAACCGCACACACACACGGTTTCCGTATTAACGGCAACGGTTTCAGTATTTCAGTGTAGACTAGTGTAATTATTATTATTATTCTACTACTAAAAAAATTGAATAGATAACCTGTGTCGAGTCATTACGTAATTCATGCTTTCTAATTCTACAAAGAAAATAGTTTTCTTGTTAAGGTAGATATCCATAACCATATTGTATAGGATTGTTGGTGTGGTAATGATTGAACCGTTTCCGTTCACATAACGAGCTTTCGTAGAGCTACGTACGTGGTAGGTACCTAGACATTATTGTAGGTTATAAATACTTGGTGACTTTGCGACATTTGCCAATTTATTAGACAACTGACAAAAATATTTCACATTATGATATTTAGGGCCGTATGTAAGCTAAACCATACAGAAAAATACTAAATCGATAACGAAATATAAGACTAATTAATATCAATACTTGCTTTAGTACACGTACTTACCTATTTGGACAAGAACCATTATTTGGGCGTCACCTTCAAAAACTACCTACATACATGTTTTGATGTTTTGTTTATTGGCGAAGAGTTTTGGTTTTTAGTTGTTTTTTGGTTATGGTATTTAAAAAGTTTATGATCTTTAAAAGGGTTCTCAAACGACCCCATATATAACCCACGCAAATTCGTTCTCGCTAATTATCAGAAATGAAATGGATTCAAATGCGGATGTAGAGCACTATGTAGGTATATATAACTCCGTTTGATAGTGCAGCGCTATTGAAATTTCTCCTTTGACATGCAGACGTTACGGGAAATGGGGGTAGATATTCCTTTCACAAACGAATACATTAGATTCATGATATCGGCTTCGTTTGCAGCCTAACTTGATTTTAGAGTTCCGTAACTGAAAAAGGAACACTTTTGCAATTTCCTCTGTGTATGTTAGAATTTCATAAACAATACGTCACAAAGCGAACTCCACGGAAACAAAGTTTCTAGTTGTTTGCACTGTGATTCGGCACTCCAATTTAACTTGTTAGTACTCTAGTCGGTCTGTAATACTAACGACGGTGGAACACGCAGTGCACACCTTTTTTTTCTTAAAAAGACTTGGAAAAAAATGCAACAGGTAGGTGAGTCTGTTCTGTGAACCATTGATTAGTTTCTCCTGCTGCAAGATGTAATTTGCGAGTAAAAATTACGTTTACATAAAACTAGCTAACCCGCACCCGGCTCAGCACGGGCACATCTTATCCTATCAATCAATAAATCGTTTATTTGCTAGAAACATACCTACTACACGAAGTACAAGACCTAAGCTGAGTTATAGAGTATGGTTAAAAATCTATTTCATATTATACTGTGAGCCCTTTACCAGAAAGGCGTATCTCCTGACCTCAATATATTAAAATCTTAGTTTCCTTACTTCATTAACTTTAAAAAATTACAGCACACTTTCCCCAAGAAGATTTAATGGAAAAAACTATTGCTGATATGCATTCCCGTATGAGATTCATAGAATCCCTCTACAGAGCTCGTCAAGAAGATATTATAGCCCTTCAGGTAAGGTTATATTTTCTTTTGAATCGTCCAAATAATTCATCAGAAGTAGTTCCATTATTAAGGTCCAACCAAGGATCTGAAATAAAGATTTATTTATTATTTTGTGATTTTGTGATAAGGTTGTTTTGTGGTTTAAGGTTGACCAATATTGAAAAATAGCATCTATTAGATACCAATTTTATTTTCAGAATAAAATTTATACTGCAAGGAGCAATACAACGTTTAAGCATGCCGTTGCTAAGAGCAATTCACGTCATTTCACCGTCCCACCAGAAACTGTTGCAATGATGAGAAATCTTACTGGTACGCATTATTCAAATATTATAGGTACCTCAGTATAGTCTATTTTTCTTTAGTGTATAGTAACGGTACACAACTCACCCTTCCCTTAGAAACCTTGTTAGCAAAACGCGTAAGCCACGCGCTTTGCCCGGCGCTATAGACCTTCTCGACTAAGGGTTTTCACTCGTATCGATAATATCATCGTTAGCTCGCGGTCACAAAGTCCTATACGCCGTGCAAAGCGTGTCTCCTACGTGTTTCAATGAGAAGCTTCATTTTATGTATCACTCACGATGTATCTGGGTTCAAATTTATCACATGTTTTCAGTTTTCATGATTTTAAGAAGTAAATCACACTGTAAATAATGAAGTACCTCTAGTCCGCGCGCCAGCTCTTAGGAATCGCGGACTGAGGTAGCGGGCGGGTGCGCACCGGGCCTGACCCGTCGCTTCATACCCCGCACACTACCATACTAGAGCCGACCGTGACGCGAGAGTACACTTTATCGAGTCCTGTTTTTAATTTTGCAATAGCAGGGTTATATTGTACAATAAATAGTACAATACTTAAAAGTTTCTTTGTCTGTGCAAATAGCTGTTTAATTTTTAAATTCCTTAAAGTACTATGACTATTACTAATATTACTATTAATAAAATTTTTCGTTCATTTTGTACAGTTCATTATAATTAAATATGATATAATTTGTTTTTTATTCCTTACTAGCTAATGCCCGCGACTTCGTCTGCGTGGATCGAGGTTTTTTGGTTCCCGCGAGAACTTCTTAATTTTCCGGGATAAAAAGTAGCTTATGTGCTATTCCAGACTATAATCTAACTCTATGCCAAATTTCAGCCAGATCCGTTCAGCCGTTGGGGCGTGATTGAGTAACAAACATCCATACATCCATCCAAACTTTCGCATTTATAATATTAGTAAGAAGTAAGATAAGATTGCACATAATATCCACACAGATACTGAACATTAGTATTGATAACGTAATATCAACTAAATCACAACTCTATCTCATTTAATTGCATTACGTCCTTAAGATTCCTCGGACCTCGCGCGCGAACTGTATGTACTTATCACGTAACAATCTCTGTTTTCTATCTAAAAGCGCTTCAATTTTAACTTTTACGCTTGCAATTTAAACAGGTACATGCCAATATTCACTATGAAGGTTGCTAATTTCAAAGGACAGGTTAAAAAATTGTAACACATTTTTTACTAAGCGAAGCATATCGTGCTTTCTTGAGGGTTATGCGTCCGTGGCTAATTCAATTAGTTTGTTGCGCGCTGCCGCACCCTACATTTGTCATTGCTGTCCTATGTACATATAATGCGTGCATAACTTTAAAAGCTAATAAATTCACTTCGACGTACAATGGACATTATGTGTATGAGCCGGTGTTTCGTGGAGGATAAACTGTGTAAAGTTAATGTTATTGACACTTTTAATAGCTTTCAACAAAGTTTAAAAATGTTTGGCCCTGCCAGAACAATCTGCAAAATATGAAATGATTGAAGGAAGGAACTAGTAATGTATTTATACATTTTAACAGTAAAATTTAACGCCCATAGTACACCAACGCATTCAAATTTCTCGTACATTCTGTGAAAAACTGTGGCGCTTTATATATACATATAGGTAGGCATTTTACCGCATGCGAATTTATAGGTGTGCTAGAGGCGTAAATATTTTATTCATTTCGTAAATATAGACTATTTTAATAACTGTTATCCATTAATATTATGGCTGATTTTATGCGAAAATCTGATTTAATATTTGCTCAGCGTAAGCGAAATAATATTTTACCTCTCATATTTTTCCAGATGCACACATCCAATATCATAAAATGTTTTCATTTATCTATTCGTTTCTGACATCAACTTTTTACCTGTTGCTACATATTGTGTCCATTGCAATCATTTGTACGTATTTTAATTATATTTGTAAGACCGATTAGACGATTGTGTATTCCACCTCTACCCCACCGATTTTCCACGACCCTCTGTAAACACTTCGCACGTTTCAAATACCGGAGCATCCTAAGTCAATTGTACCTACATGTCAAGAAGATAATATCTAGTCTTCAATGCATAATTGCAAAGAATGGCGCTACTATTTTGTATTGTGGTATCCTAATTTAACGATGCTCCCGTGTTGATGTGAAGAATCTGAAGAATTATAGAATGTCTTTGAAGATCTGTGTGGTGTTGTGTGGTCTGTAGAGCAGGGCATATATCTGGTTAGTATGACCTGTTCTACCTCTATTTACCAGAATTTTAGTCTATATTAAAGTAACGCCATCTTAAATCCATGATGCAGGTGGTAAGGTATTTAATTATTTTGAACAGGCATGAAAGCTGCTTCCGGTTTGCAGACGGAAACTTTAACTCTCATGCAGACATCATTTGTGTATCAGCTTCTTCCTCATCTGATGGCTACCCCGACTAGTCTACAACCTGCTTATCACTTGAAGGGAGGACGGCTGTTTTCCGAAGTAGTCATCGGTATACCTACCGTAAGGCGAGATAAAGAGAGTTATTTGATGATAACTCTATCGGTAAGATATGGAATGCATATGTCACCGTAAAATTGTATAAAACCGTTAGATAGTAATCTAACGCAGATTGTGAACCGTAACATACTGCTCACAATTTAAAGCATTATTTTTTGGTAAATTGTAATCTCTTAGGTATGTTATGTCGATAGAACCTAATGGACTACCTGGATATTTGTGACAAAACAAGAAAGACGTAAATAAAATAAATATTTCAAAAAATAATACTCAGAACATTGAATGGTTCACAATCTTTCGACAGTTTACAATCTATCGAGATAGAAATCGTTTTCCGTTCATTATATATAATGGGCTGTATTTAAAAAGAAGGCTTAAAGTAAAAAAAAATAACAAGTTGGCGTACCGGATTATTTCTGCATAAAGTCGCGACTCTGTGCAGTTTTGTCTACACTTTAACCTCAAAATTCTTCGATGCGAGATGGTATTCCACATATTATGCTCTGTCAAACCAGAACTACTTGAGATGTATTACCAATTCAGTTCAAATATTGCAAAATTAATTTTGAATCTCATCATATTGTTACGTTATCGGCAAACCTTACAACCGCAGGCATCGCAGGTGTATTGTTTTTACTATTTTCGATTCTATTTCTAAATTAAAGTAAAACACAGGTCGTTCTTTATTTTAATCTAGATTACAATTAAAATTAAAACATTTGGATATTTTGAGCAGTTTCCGTTATTTAATCGAAGAAATTATACATTAAAAAGTATAGTTCGCGCACGAATTGAATGCAGAGCAAATGTATGGTGACACATATATGCATTAAATTGAGATTGTTTTTATAGTTTACAAATAAAAAGTATTTAGCGAAAAAAAGCGAATTTATACTGTCTGACAAAAAAAATTGCAGTGAGTTTTCGCTCTAATAATGCGGGATATTATCATGTTGCGGAATATACTTAATATCAAAGAGTGGATTTAAGATAAAGCTAGACCCACGCAGACATTTGCGTGGATGTAGGTTTACGGTTGCGGTCATCACCTAATAACTTAGGTGATGACCGCACCTATACTATCTATACTTATACTTATTATAAATGCGAAAGTTTGGATGGATGGGCGTTTTTTACTCAATCACGCGAGAACGACTGAACGGATCTGGATGAAATTTGGCACAGAGATAGATTATAGTCCAGAATAACTATATACTATCCCGGAAAATTAAGGAGCTCCCAAATCCCGCGGTAACCCAAAAACCTCAATCGCGTAGCACCGGCTAGTAAGACATAAAGCTCCAAATCCCTATAAGCTTGAGAATTAAAGCTTTATTATTTTATTTATTATTAAAGCTTTATTACTAACTCTAATATTACCCATAAAACAGTTTTAAGAAAGATTGTAATGAAACTTTTTTAATTAAAACATTAAATTGCAAAACTTTGAGTAAAGTAAATTTCTAATATAACTTATTTTGTTTGTTCATAACGTAAATTAAAAGTTGCACTATTGAAAAATGGAAGAGATCAAGTGCATTGTTAATTATGAAGCTTATAATTTCCATCTATTCATAATTTGAAAGTTAAGCGTTTTCTTGTCTAATGAACATGTTAGCCGCTACATATACAATCGATAAATTATTTCCTGCAAGGGTTGAGCTCGCCATTGACCATTGGTCATTTCACTTAAGTTTTTGACTTACGCCAAAATTTTTGCCCACTAACGGCATCAGTCCAAATTAATCATGTTCTTGAACTGCAGGCGGGTAGGTACTACGAGTTCGTATGCGGTCTGCACGGATTTCGTACTCACTGTCAAAATGTCATGACGTCATGTTAGGCTCGGAATTTTCGTTTGACATAGCACCATAATTTGGCTTACAGGTTACACACTCATGATAAAATTTTAGTGTTAAATCGTAACTTAAGTCAAATGTCTTACCGTCAATGGCCAGCGTCGACGGCACTATCGGCATTGACGGCAAACTGATCTAGTTTGACCTGGCCCACCAGCCTAGTTGTTAGTACTGAAGTGATAATATTTGTACTCAGTAACAGCTAGCCTGCTCACACCTCTCTCACACCTGCATCACCTTATAATTTATTTCACTATTTTTAGCATTTAATTAGTGGCTTGACTACAGCAGACTTGAATACAACACTTATCGTTATTTTTGTCGGCGAAACTGACTTGGAGTATGTCCTCAACATCGCCAGGCAAGTTGAAACAAAGTAAGTTCCCACTTTCTATGTAAGAGGTTAAACATACGAAATTGTGCTATCCGTTATATTACTAATTTTGGGCGAAAGTGTATCACCTGCTTCGACAATATTCTAGTCTAACTTTATTGGAAAATTACTTATTAAGCACAAATACTTACTTTAAAAATATAAAATGACAACGTTCCTGGGTATTCCAAATTATAAAACTGCTTTCATTCCATGCCATCCTATTTTCCCGTAGGTTTCCAAAGCATGTGGCTAACGGTCTAGTAGAAGTAATATCTCCATCCGCTTCATATTACCCTAATCTTGACAGTTTGCCACTGACATTGGGTGACTCTTTCAAGCGAGTTAAGTGGCGAACTAAGCAAAACCTCGATACAATTTACTTAATGGCTTACGCGCAGACGAAGGGGACTTTCTACCTTATGCTAGAAGACGATGTCATCGCAAAAAATAAATATATGCAGGTAAGACATTAATTACGTTAGTTTATTAAAGCTTGAAATCAGTTCATAGTTTTTTTTCGATTGAACTTTTCATGTACTCGACAGTGCTGTAATTTGTTAATTAATATTTTTGTACATGCACATGAATATGTACATAAAAACCTTTTAAAAATATTTTCCCTATCAGTATTAGGTACTTAAACCATCAACATATTATCATGTAATCATTTTGAAAATAAATTTCGGGATGTTGTTTTAGGAAATCAAGCACTTCACGGCTGCTACGTCTGTTTCGACACCGAATTGGTACTTCTTAGAGTTTTGCCACGTAGGTGGGATAGGGAAACTTTTTCGATCTGCTGATCTTATACATTTTATCACCTACGTTCAGTTGTTTTACAAAAACATGCCGATTGACTGGCTCTTGGAAAGCTTTCTTGCTGATCGTGTTTGTACTATCGACAAGTCTGTCGTAAGTATTTATTTTTAATCTATATATCACGTGATTTCTATGAATTTATATATTATGTTCATCTAAGCTTACATTTTCTGTTAATCACCAAGATCCATTCAAAATACTTTTTGCTTATTATTGTATGTTATGAGTGTTTCGACGATCTGCTTTATTATTGTTAGATTTTGACAAAATAACTTCTTCCTTTGTATTCCAATTTAAATTATTTCAAACCAAGAGCGAAGAATACCTAGACATTAAAGAATTTTGTTTAAAGATTTGCTAACATATGAGGAATTTAATAAGCAAAAATTAAATTCCTTTTACTTTATTTTATTTGTGTCAAAGAATGTATGAACTTTAAGTAAGGCTCATTCATAATGTGACTTTGCTTGGACAAGTTACTCTATGAAACGCCTCTAAAATAAATACAACTATCCCTGCTCTCGTGAATTTCTTATCGTTTTTAATTATCATGGACTTCCGCAAAGTATCGCCTGCTTGTATCCAATATAGTTTTTCTGACTCATATAACAGATTTTCTACGCCATAAAATATTATGAACGTACCACATTTATTATTATTTAATTTTAAGTATAT
Source organism: Erebia palarica (assembly GCA_964035005.1). Taxonomy (NCBI): domain Eukaryota; kingdom Metazoa; phylum Arthropoda; class Insecta; order Lepidoptera; family Nymphalidae; genus Erebia; species Erebia palarica. Next base: position 28,466,029 of record OZ035986.1, read on the forward strand.
ACATTATGTATAACACATTTCAGAACAACTGTGGTAAAAACAAGCTGCAAATACGTCCTAAGTATAAATCATCATTGTTTCAACACATTGGGGTATATTCTTCCTTGAAAGGAAAAATACAGAAAGTAAAGGTATTATAAATTTTACTCCACATTTTTGTTGAGCTTATACTCGATGTAAATTTAGTGAAGAAAATAAAAGTCAAGTAAAATTATTAATTGAAGTTTTCTGTAATCAAAACGAATATTTCTTATTATAGATTAAATTCTAATAATATAATTTATTTTAGGATCCTCAATTTGGCGTGCTAGTAACTTACTATCCTCATAATAACCCGCCGATTAAACGAATAAACACTGATATTAAGGAGCATTCAGACCACACTGTTAAAAGGGCTTACGAAGGCAAAACCTACTTCTGGGGCATTAAGCCGAAAGAAGGCAATGTCATCGAGTTTTGGTTTGCAAAACCAACAGCTATCACTAGGTAACTTAATCCCTAATACCACACTTATGACATTTTTAACTGGCATTCGTTTTTCAACTGAGGTAATAATGTAGATCATTAAGATCTGGGTCCTGATTTGCTAATCAGGTCAATCGGAAGAGCGACTGCCTGAATCATATATTACTGGTAATGTAATATTAAAATTGTGAGCACGTTAAGCCTGAACTCTCACCGGTCGTATCGCATTTTCCGTCCCGTTGGACTATGAGAGTAATAGAACAGAGAGTGCACCTGTGCATGCGCACATACTTGTGCACTATAATATCTCCCGCACAGATGGCTAATCTCTCTGGAGGCAGGCAGCCGTGGTCGAAATACGGTCGGGAGGACATTATTATTAAAGTTGTAAATATTATGATGTATAATGCCTGTTGATGAAGAACTAGAAGTTTCATTCGCTATAATCCGCCACAGAAGGCAAATCTATGTGGTACAGTGCGTATCTGTACCACATAGATTTGTCTTCTGTGGTGGATTATAGCGAATTAAACTTCTAGTTTTTTCATTCTCATAGACTTCCGCAAAGTAACACCTGCTTCTATATCCAATAATGCCTGTTGTTCATAAGGTTTAATTATTTTTTACAATATTATCAGCATCAAGCTTACGAATGTAACTACTCACCTACACGTTACATAAAATAAAACTTCAGAAAACTTAACAATTTGGATTTTTCACTTCAGTCTAGTTGATCAAGTTGATTTGTTACAGTTACATATTCCGAAGCGGAAACGTCGAGCATGTTTCAGACAAGTTCTACAACACTGTGGTCGAAGTACTACCGGTAAATGCAAGCAGGCATTTTATTCTTGTAGATAATTTTGACGAATTCGGTTTGGCTGAAGGTGAGCTGAAGCGCAGCATTGGGCCACTGTTGGCTATTCGTATACGCGTTACCAAGGATAGCTACTATTGGACTGTTTTAAGTGAGGTTAGTCTATTTTTTTATTACGGTTGTCCTAGTATTAAATATTACGCTAATTAAACTTACTTCTCATAGATCATTTTGATAATTGGACTTGTTGCTCAATGTGGCTGTGTTGATAGTTAATAGGTCTTATTGTTGGTTTAAGGTCAGTTTAATTTAAGGAGCTTATGATACGAAGAGAACTCTCGGAAACTTTTATTTGTATTTACATTCCGCCTTTACTCTGTTCCGTCTCCGAGGGCATTTTGACTGTACTAAGTAATTTGTACTTTTAGATTGGGTTGAAGACTTTTGATCAAGCAAAGAAGAGTTGACGGTCGCAGAAAATAACTTGGAACCGAATTACAAGAAAGCCCGTTGATCAGCCACTGCACAAACCGTTTAAAAAGGTCGCCCGTCAGGGGCACTGAGTCCTAAATTGAGCCATCTTATTTGACATAAAAGTTCACTTGGTGTTTTAATTAAGCGAAAATTAAAAATCACAAATATGTATTAATATAGATTCTGTTGGGAGGTATATCGTACTCGTATATAATATTCTTGATGTGGGGTAAAAGTAAGTATAGATAATTAAGTACCTTTTTGTAACCCGTGTATTATTTATTGATATTATAAGATTTCTACAAATAAATAATTCATGTACTTATTAAGTTAAAAAATATCTGGTATTTAAAGGTCCTAAATGTCATACAGTGGGTAGTTTACTAATTGTATAATGTAAAAATAAAGGTTAAGTATAGAATCTTAAATTCTTAGAACTACAAATAATAATATATTTTTTTATCTTGAAAGATTATGAAAGACAATTAGTGATTCTGTACATTGAAACCATGGTATTATCTTGTTGGAATTTTTCGAATCTCATGTCATTAGGTATAATGTTGAATTATTTATTTTTAATCAGTCATGAAAACTAGAAGATCCTAACTAAAAATAATGACGTTTTTATTAAAAAAAAATATAGATCATCATTTGTTAAGACCTGTATCGAGTTATTCATTGAAATAAGAATTAGTAATAGGCAGATTCCCTGTACCGTGGAGTTAATAGTACAAGAGAGAAGAAAGGAATTCTTCCAATGAAGGGAAGAATTTTTTAAATTGAGTTTTAGCTTTGAGCGTCTGTTAGTTTTACGTAATTATAAATAATATCAGGTCATGGAGGTAGAGACTATTAATAACAAATAAATAAAATAAATTAAGAGTATGGTCGCCAAAAGTAGTTACTGACTTCTTGTTTATTTTATATTTTTATTCTCTTTTATGATTTTATTTTTGTACTAGATGATGCCCGCGACTTCGTTCGCGTGGATTAAGTAATTTCAATTCCTGCAAGAACTCCTTAATTTTCCGGGATTAAAGCCTATAGTCCCTATGTCCTTCCTCAGGATACAAACTATTCCTGTACCAAATTTCATCAAAATCGTTTGAACAGTTGGGCCGTGAAAGCGTAGCAGACAGACAGATGGACAGACAGACAGAAACACTTTCACATTTATAATATTAGTATGGATTTCTCTTTTACTGTACCATAATGTACGTACTTATATTTGATTTAATTTTAATATTAGTTCTAGCTTTACAGTCAAAACTTTATAAACAATTTGTTTTGAATTTGTTAATAGTTATAAGAATATTACAATGATTAGGGGTATAATAATATGGATCTAAAACTTTCACTTACTTTTAAATTGATCCAATACGAAATAAATACCGAACTAAACTTTAAAATGACCACTTATGATAAGTTGCAAAAATCTACCACAGTTATTTAACAAAAAGTTAGCAATTGGGTATTTGACAACTAATCAAATCAGCAACTTTTTTTCAAACGTCAAAACGCGTGCCTATTATGTATTTTGTATGAAATTTTAAGTTGTAACGTCATCAAAGTTGACGCACTTTTTTTACTTTAGTCGATAGTTTAAAATGGTTATTCAACACAAAACTCACAGGGGACGTGGATAATACGACTTTTGAGACATCCTTTATTTAATAATTACTAAAAAATAATTTATTTCACTAAAGGAGTCTAAATTGTTAAATAATTAGTAAATTAGGTTGGTACTTTCAATTATTTGCGGAGGTAAATTCTGTTCTGTATACTTAATTGTGTTTAAATACCCGCTGGTCATTTCATGTACCTAGATTCTAAATTTAGAATCAAGAATAATAAATATATAATTTCTATAATTTAAAACTAATCTAGACCCAATTTAGTACTAGGTACATACTACTTACGTATTACAGCATGAGTGGTTATTAGGTGTCTATTTATATATAGATCGTAAGTATTTTCTATATCTAATTGATACATTTGATTGTTTAGGTATATGTATAAGAAATCATATTTTTTAACTGTAAACTTTTAAATGTACTTGCATTTACTAAACTTCTAGAAATTAAGATATTACTTAACTTATTTAAATTTATACCTTTAAAGGTTCATAATTTGTAAAAATTTAAGTACATGCAGTACTTTGTATGTACTTGTATAAAACGAACGAGAAGTCGCCCGCGACTTCGTCCCCGTACAATTTTAGATTTTCTATAAGATGATGAAACTTTCCCACTGCAAAAAGCCTTTAGAGGTTTTATATAGCTTAAACTTTTATTATTTAAAACTTATAACGTAAATGCGTGTCTTTTCTTCAAAACCATAGAACTTTTATCCTTCAAACCCCCTTTGCACCCCCTTTAGGGTGGATTTACGTAAAATTGCTTAAATAGGTTTTTATTATTTCATCGTGATTAGTCAGTCAGCCAGTGAGTGAGCGGTATTTCGCTTTTATATATTACTAGCTGATGCCCGCGACTCCGTCCGCGTGGATTGAGGTGTTTTAGGGGTATGAAAAATAGATAGTAGGCGATTCTTAGACCTACTGAATATGCATATAAAATTTCATAAAAATCGGCCAAGCTTTTCGGATGAGTATGGTAACTAGCATTGTGACACGATAATTTTATGAAAAGATATAGATTAAGGGGATATTAGAATTCACTTTCTTAATGATTCGTTATTACATTACTTTACGCGATAAAAACACAGAGATAATAATTTATATTTATCCAGATTTAACTTTGTACCGGTATAAATATCCACAGTATTATCATAAAGATTGATATATAATATGAATATTGATTTATAACTATAACATAATATAACTAGTGGTTACTTACCTACTGATTATATTGAGTAGGGCATACTGCAGTCTGTAAATATTTCACCTAGCGAAGCGAGGACTTCGTTTAGTTACACCCTTCACTAAGGGCTTTCGTTGCGCCTGATAAATTATTTTATATAGGTACTATCCTTTGCCGGCCCTAGCCTTCACGAATTCAGAGCGCCTCATAATAATATTATGTCTAAATCCCCTGAGTCTTCCAAAGTTATGGGGTCGCAAACAAAGTTACCCATACTTATATTATATACCTAGAGATGTTGCGTGTATCTTCACATAAAATGTTCATTACATTTAAGGTTTTGCTATTTATTTTAATGTTTCAACTATGCCTTGCCCTAATTTATAACACCATAGTCATAAGCTTTTTTGGCGTTGAAGCAGGTAGACTGAGTTAGCCTATTTCTGATTAGAAAAGCATTATTCTCGGCATTGTCTAGTTCTCTAGCTATTCTGTTTATTTTAGGCGTCCATCAGGCATTCATAATATTATATCAATAGAGGCCATAGAGCTCCTCTTCCCCTTATAATTAAAATGAAGACAATCATAATATTTTAAAGGCGCCGTAGTCATACGCTGTTAGATGCAGTTTAAGAGGAATGTGCAGCCCCCAGACAAGACGACAAGGCTTAAGGGGAGCTAAGAAACAATGTTAAAGTAAAATTTCTTTGTTAATAAATGAATAAAAAATGCACATCACAACAAAAAAAATACGAGACATAAAAATCTCATGAAATAGCTCTCACCGTTGTACAGCAGGATGAGGACATATCGACAAGCGGCGCCTATGAGTCGTCTGTCTATGTTGCCTATAATTTGGGTAGGACGCAAATTTGTAATTTATACCAGATTGATCTCATTCGATTCGATTTTAAGTATTAATCCTTAACCAATTAAGTACCTTAAATACATTGTGCATTCAATATAGACCAATAAGGCCCTTTACAGCATGTAATTTAAATGAATATTTTCGAAGATATTACAGATTTAAAATATATTTTAATTTTTATTTGAAATCAGCATCACATAAAAATACATAATTGAAACAATTTCTGACTAAGCATGGTTTGATAAATATTAATGGGTGAAATGTACGTAAAAGTTATTCTGTTTAAAATCGACACCACCCAAGGCCAAATTCCTATTTCTCTAGATCCCAATACGACCCTGACAGAAGATCAACCCAAAAATTAGTTTTAAATTGCAATTATTGTTTTTAGGAGGCAACTGCTAGTAAGTGTCTATATTTATCTATATGCTTATTAATATTGTAAGTAGGAATTATTAAAAATCCGGAGTAATATTTGCTTAAATCTAGGGTAATATACTTCTCCCTAATTTTAAGATAACTAGTGATATAGAGGAGAACGAGGTGGAGAAGCAGATGTTATAGGTACAAATTTTTATAAATAATTTGCTATTTATCATTGTATACATTGCTATATAGCGCGATGTAACAACATAAATATTTCTTTTTCTAACACGTTGTTAAGGTGCCAAATTCAACTGCGAGCTCAAAATGCAGGGCAAATGATTTAATTATTATCACGAGATGTGAAAGTGTTAGAAGTGTATTTTATGAAATTCACTTAGATAAGTCATTCGGTGTGTTGGTGTCTATTTATTTATATGTAAGTGAAATAACTTAGTTATATTATTTAAAATCGCTTGAGGATGATCTCGCGAAATGCCATTCAAGTATGTCTGACTTTTTAAAATAAGTTAATAATATTATAAAACAATATTTTGTAAAAAGTAAATTACTGATTAAGATTAAAAATTTACCTATTGATAAAATGTAGAAATAATATTTATTATTTACTTACTATGGATATTGTTGAAATATTTGTTTTGTTATCGATCTTTTAGGCCACTCGAGTCCGGCTTCACCCGGCTTGTATGTATTTATTTGATACTAGCTGATGCCCGCGACTTCGTCGGCGTGGTATTTTTGATTTCCGCGGGAACTCCTTAATTTTCCGGGATACCTATACCCATACCAAAAATCACGTCGATTAAATAACAAACCAATAAACCAACAAAACCAACAAAACGCTTTCGCATTTATAATATTAGTATGATGATTATGATCATTTTACTTTTGAATTAAAAAGGCCGATTGGTGTGCTATTAAATATAATATTTATTGTGGTGTGTTGGTGTTAGAATATGACGGAAAACATACAAGTAACAGGCTAATTGTTGAATTGAGTCACATCGATCACCTACTAACTCAGTATTTTTAACCGACTTCAAAAAAGGAGGAGGTACTCAATTCGGCACGTATCTTTTTTTGAGTATAGATTATATAAATTTATTAAATCAAAATAGGTTATTTACATTGATGTAGAATTTCAGTAAGCACTCATTTTATTTCGATGGCCCCATACTACGCGCGAGAAAATATGGTATTGCGACCCGTCTTGTTCTTGCGGTCAACTTGAGTTTCGCCTAAATGATTGACGCGAGCTATACTGCGCGTATTTTGTATATGTCACCGTAAGATTGCAAAAACCGTTAGATTGTAATCTAACTAGCGAAATTGTAAACTGCGACAGATTGTGAACCGTTCAATGTTCTGAGTGTAAACTTTTGAAATATTCATTGTAATTACGTTTTCTTGTCTCTTTCTTGTAGGTTAGGTTAGGGTTCGACATAAATAATCAGTTAGGTTTTATCGGGATAATAACAGATTACAATCTACCGAAAAATAATGCGTTTAATTGTAATCTGTCGACAGTTTACAATTTCGCTAGTTAGATTACAATCTGACGGTTTTTGCAATTTCACGGTGGCATATACAATCTTTGTATAAAATTTGCATACGTTTACGGTCAACCGTAGCGCGTCGCAGTCAGGGATTCGCTTTATTCACAGTTATATAATATTATGTTAACCTTACGGCGAATCACACTGTATTTTTGATTTGACAGTACCTATTGATCGTGTAATTCTGAAATCGAAATCTTTATATTTTAATCTTACAATTAATTTAAAAAAAAAAACATGTTTTAGGTAGGTATATTTAATGCTAAGTCGAGTAAAATATAGATTTATCTGTTTATTTATTGATGTCCGTTCCACTGTTGTGTAACTTGATGTCATTGTAAATCAATGTCTGTAATTCATTTCTCGGTATTGACTATTGAGTAATAAATGAAATACAAATATATATATTTCTTTGATTTATTTATTTAGGCAGGTATACACTAACTGGCCCGGTAGACGTTGGCCTGCACTGAAGCTAGAACCCGATTGCAGCGCCCTCTACCGGGTCCAATTATAATAAATTTAAATTATTTCGGGACTCACACAAAAAAGTCCATCAAAGTCGGTCCAGCAGTTCTTAAGTGATGTGAGAACATATAGTTCGTCAGTCGATTTTTATTTATACATATAAATGAAAATATACATTAAATTTATAATCTCCATTACTGTCAGTGGCGTGCACAGTATTCGGAGCCCGGTAAAGCATTGGTTACTTTCAGGCAGGGAATGATGAAAATTATGCATTGAGCTTTTTAACTAGGGTAAGCAGTACCTTTATGCCTCTATGTCGTGCATGCCACTGCTTGGTGTCCCAACTTAAAATACTGAGTGGTAATTACCTAGCTTAGGATAATAGAATGAATCTAGCGGAATTCCGCAAATTACACACTTGTTGAGCAGGAAATTCCGTTACAATGTGCAGTTTGATGTTTGGGTAGCGTGTTGTTGGTGTCGCGTGTACAAAATAATATACGAATACGGATTCCGCGTGAAATTTCCGCTTGCAAAATTCCGCTAGATTTGCCCCTGACCTTAATTCTTTTTAAAAGAAGAATATGGTAGGGATGGTGACCCTACCTAACTTATCTTAAACAGTATAGAATCTGTGTATCTCAATTCTCAACATCTTGTTAAAAATTTCGCCGTAATCGTCTCAACCGATAGACGCTCACCGCTGGACGAAGGTCTTCTTCATGGATTACCACAGGAAACGGTCTTGTCGCGTCCACTTAGTGGGGGGAAAAATGTAAGTATGTCAAAGAAATCAGAACTTTATACAAGCCTTTCCCTATTGATCAAATTTAAAAACATACTTACATAATATGATTTAAATGTTTTTCGGGTAAAATCTACGACCGATCTAGGTCATATTGGCCCGTTGTCCTAGGTGAGCGACAGAAGCGACGCCACGCGACGCGAGTCTTTAGAAAATGACAGACGTTCTCGCATAGATACCACAGAATAGGTAATATGATACGTCAGTTTTTTATGGCATCGCACCGCATCGCGTAGCCTAGCGTCGCTTCTGTCGCTCGCCTAGGACAACTGGTTATAAGGGTCGTCGTTTTACTTGTACTGCCATCTATCGGTGCGGATGAAAGTTCGTTTCCAATGAAGGTTTACCGACTTTACAGTATCATCTCAACGTAGGCTATGAGAGAATTTATTAAGTTTATAGCAAGTGTATAAAATTTTTATGAAAGTAAGTAGGTATTGTGACTAGGTCACTAGACGGCGCTTTCCTAATATGACGTGTTTATGTTTATAAAGCACTTATAATACGTCTCACTAACGTAAACAACGTTTAATATGTGGTTAAACCCAAAAAAATATAGGTAATTAATAGTCATTAAGCCTACGTTAAGAGCTCTCTACCAAATTTAATTATGTACTCAGTCCTCTAATGAGCTAGACCACAGCGCTCATTACTGCATTGAGTACCAACTTAATCAAATTATTATATTTAATATTATATTATAATAAATGGTAAGTAAAGTTCGCTCCCTGGAAATTTATAGGAATTTGTAATTTATTTACAAATTTTCTCTGTTCTGGTTGGTGGGAGGCTTCGGCAGTGGCTTATTATTACGACCCTACCGGCAAAGCCGTACCGCCAAGCAATTTAGCGCGTGGATTACTACTAGGTACTTAATATGTTAACATACATTACTACTTACCTTGTTATCCAGAAAGACTGCCTTAGTAATACCATCACAGGCAACTTCAGAGTTCAGACAACACGGCAGACGAAACCACATAGTCAACACGCAGCCACAATTAAAGTAATGATATATAAAGAAGTTCCTATGTTTGGTGAGCCTTCTACCAGTAATTCAAGATCAATCGATGGCTTTTTGTACTGGTCAATAATTTTTTGAATTTAGATTTAAATATTTGTTTAGTAAAGTAGTAGTGGTTTGATTGTTAATAAACGCTATGGATTGATAAACGTTATGTTCATAATGCCCTATCTTTTTAAAAATAAAAATGAAATTGTACCATTTCAAATCAAGCATAAAAAATCCGACCAAACAATTATATTTTCGTTTCTTCTTCTGGTTTTACATAATATAGACAATGCAATACGTTTAAAAAGGTAAAATATTAAACAAAAGTACAATAAGTACTTAATACACACATACAGTTCGACTCGCGCGCGAACTTTATTACAATTTTTGTTAGAAATTTAAGAAATGTTGTAAGCAGTCAAGATATCTAGTAAACTTCTTGGAGCATAAATTAGATACTATTTAATAAATATGTGATACCTACACAGTAATAAAATATTGTATGAAAGTAGTATGAGAAGTAAACACATATTGAAATTAATTTGTCTCTTGTGTCTTTATTAGCAAAAATACTAACTTCATTCCCACCACCTGTAGGGCTAGCATGCGCACAATGAGTAAAATTATGTCTACCCGTTATCTCTATTTGTCTATCGAAGCTAACATGGCTCACATCACATCAAATGTAGAGATAAAAGTAATATTTCTTATCTGTGGTATTTTTGTCTACGAACCTCTAGGTATATGCCGACTATTTCTTTTTGCAATGTACCGGATTTTGTGCATGTTAGGGTAAACGAAAAATTTGTCGGCAACGACAACGTCTCTCTCTCGTCGCCGGATAATCTCGTTGAGTGCATGGCTAAGCACACTGGATACGTACTTACTAGTATGCAATAGTTCGTAGGTATTCTGTGATCTGTGTAGGTATTTCGCATACCTATGATTATTGTCATTGTTGTAAAATAAAATAATTGTTTTAAAACAAACTAAATACATATTTAGTCCTAATTACGTGTTCTTAAGTTATGTCATTTCATAAGAGGCAATTAATGCCTTTACTTAGGACTATTTAGGATCAATTAATGAATAATTATGGTCTCGATAGTAAGCATAATGTGACAAGTATAGTCCGCACGCCAGCTCTGTAGTGCTGATTATTCTGATTGCGACAGATTAATTAGATTTTTCGTTCATTTTTTACAGTTCTACTTATATTTTATGATACAATTTCTTTTTTCATCCTTATTGCACTTAATATTCTAATAAAATTATTAATTCAATGCACGCGCACAGATAGCTACTATAGATGTGCTAGTATCAATAACGTAATATCGACTAAATCAGAACTCTATCTCATTACGTCAACATTCCATAAGATTTCTCGGACCTCGCGCGCAAACTGTAGGTATTTGAAATATAACAAAGCTGATCGGCAATTAGCGTATAAAATTATGATTGTCTAGTTTATTAGTTTTGAAGTTAAAATAAAATAACATTTTCTGGACTCGCAGTATTTTATAAAAGCTGCAGGTAATCTTAAAACTTAAATCACATAACATTGTAAAGATGGTTTCACACCGGCTAGGTAAGAATTACTGGTGTAGGAAAATTTTAATTCTAGTCCCGCCCATCTTTGTTGTGAAAAATCTGGATGCGTGACGAAACAAGAGTCGAAATATTTCTTGGTACAGCATTAAACTGTGTGCTTTATGAATAGCGTTAGTATTTACCTATTACATTGCGAGACAGCGCTGGTCGACGCAAGACGGCGCATCACAGCACGACATCGCGATATCGGTGAAGAGTCAGCTAGCTGATTTCATCCCTGCTCGCCTCACCGCCGTGAAACCACGTTTAATTAAGAAATTACATTCTCGAAATTACCAAAGCGTTAAAAGGAGCCGCGGATGCCGTGGCCCCATCAACATGATCAAGAGATGGTGGGCAATCCCCTGGCACGGGTAAGAACAAGAATCTCTGAAGCATAGTTGTAATGAACATAAACATATTACATTTAGCTAATACGTCTCCCATGCACCTGTGCTTGGATATCCCAAAAGGAAAAAAGTTATCTGGTAAGCTAAGCTTGCCATTAACAATAAATCTCTCCGGTTTGAATCCATAGGGCTCAGGGAAAAGTTCCGGATCCATTAGTATGTTTGGAAAATTGCTAACCACCATTGTATCCTGTAAATAAGAATTCAATAAATGAGGGCAGTAGGTGAGAGTTTATGAGCCTATGCTGATTGCTTGCACCTCCGTTCACGTGGATATTAGTGACATAGCATAAAAACTTTCGCCATGAAATAATCTGTTATTGTAAAGAAAACCGTAACTAGATAATTCCTGTAATAAATGCTTACAGGAGGATGACTTTGGAGAAAGTATTATAATCGATTTAGAGCCTTAAATATTTATTTATATCGTCTGTCTGTTACGGCATCATGCTGAAATTGCTGGATGAATTTGAATGCTACTGCGATGAATGATGAGATGAATTAGGCATATTTATAGCAAACACTTTGAATTACCGTGATCGATACTTTGACCCAGAAAATCGGATTCTTTTAGAAATTTTTGGTAGATTTTAATAAATATTTTCTACAAATCTAAAGCCATATTGGTGTTTTTCTTAATAAAGTTTTTCCAGACATTCCATTGAAGAAGATAGAAGATATTATTATGTTGAACAATGCCGAGTGGAACTCCTCTACGCGTAACAGCAAATAAATTGCGATCAGTGTAAACGCTTAGGTATTAAAATATTTAATTTAACTTTGCGTAAAGGATCAGCCTGACTGTCCAGCGCAGAAATGCAGCCAGCATTCTTGCCACCATTCCTGGCAGGCATGATTTATATAGTAATTAGGTTAGGCTAGCTAGCTTGAAATTCTATTTTATTGTTATCAATTTAAAAAAAAACGTGTAATACAAAGATATCTCAATACTTTAGTAGACAAGATACACGTGCGAAGGTGGGGCAGGTCAGCTAGACGATAGATAATATATGTGATTGGTCAAACATCACGAATTCTTTTAGTCTTGAATAACCAACATCTATTATTATATGAACGGAGAACATGTTCACCAATGCACTTACTTTAGGTATATAACATCCAGCCAAAGTAGTGTTTCGTAACGCTCGATGTGGTACTCCAAAAGTTCTACCCATAAAGTGTCGTATACTTTCATGTACAATTGCTTCATTATAAGGCATGCTGTAAAAGAATGAAAATAGTTGGTTAAATATATCTATATAAAAGTAATATAATTATCTAGCTTATGCATACGCACCACCTACTAACCTTGATGGTACTATGTCAGAAATCGGCTCATAAGTCTCAACAAATATAAACAAAGTTTAAAAACAATAGACATGATGACTGATTTTGAAAAATGGTCAGATTATGTTCGGAAGTATCCATTATATCGATAAAATATCTTATTTCAGCAGAAAAATAAGGTTTGGTAGAAAATATTAGCATTTGAAATTTAAATTTTAAAATTCACGCCAAAACGCTCGCCAGTGTCATGGCGTCGTTTATGACGTCACTATTGTTTTTACCGATGTACTCTGTGCAGTGTGCAGTAAGCAATAATGTGATTGTCAAAGCTCGAAACCAACAATTGTGACGTCATTCGATTTTTGGTGTTTCATCCAATATGGCGGATTGGTGTATTTTATAGATTTATTTTATCAAAATAAATAGCAATCTCACTCGAAATAGAAAAATAAATACGTTTTTTATATTCCATGAATCCTATTTCATTAGATAAATTCATAATTTCATTGATTCTTGGTTACTGTCATCATGCCTATTACATGGGTGATGTGCAGACGTATCGGTAACGTAAAGACAACCTTTAACTTTTGTATGTACAGAGAAAATTACCTAATAAAGTATAAAGGTGTGTCCAAACATAAGAACGGTAGTGCGCGGCAGCAACACGCGGCGTTTGCAGGACAAAATTATGCAGCACCCCATCAAGGATTTGAGGACTTTAATTATCTACCGCCGAATATAAATGCATGGCAGACGTACAATAACAGCGCGGCAGTAGCGCAGAGTGCCGCGCCAACGTTTGGACACACTTTAAGAATAGAAACATTTATGAACATACTTAGGACGGTCGTCAAGGCATGGCATTCGATTTTTACCAACGACTCTATCTATTTCTTCCTGAGCTTTCTTCTGAACACCTGGTTCCCTTACTAGATAACTAAAACAGAAACTCATACTTTTACTTGTAGTTTCCGTCCCAGCCATGAACATGTCCATGCAAGTTGCTACAAGCTGCCCTTCAGAGTACGAATTTACCTCTCCGTGCTCATTTAAAGCCCTGATATAGGCATCCATAAAATCTCTATCTTCATTTTTAGGGTCGAACCTTATCTTATGTTTTGTAATTTCATCGCGCAGAAATTTCCAAATTCTTTTATGTGTTCTGACAAAGTCTGTGTAGCCCGAAGCTTTAGGTGCTAGCAGGCTCAATATCGGAAAATGGCTAAATACACATCCAACCATGTCGATGGCTGCAAACAGCTCAAATAAAATATTCTGCAACAATATCATGTCAGGTTCGCTTGGCTTATAGCGTATACCAGCCATCATTGTCCAGAGTGTGTTAAGAATATAAGTGTTGAAAAAGCTGTGCATATTTTGAATAACTGTACTATTGTTATTTTGCATTATTTCCAGTACATCATTTATCATGTGGCCAGCTTCAGAAAAGGCAATTTCACTCATGCCTCTTCTTCCAAAACCGAATTCCCTTAAATGTTTTATAAGAAATCTTCTCTGTTCTTTCCACAGCTCACCGTCGGTGAGAAGAATGCCTCTTCTTTTGCCCCAAGTTCGAGTTTGATAAAATATACCTTTTGGTCTTCCGTCAATATCTTCGTTATGAAGCATTTCTTTGTTTGCTTCTACAGTATTAACCATAACAATTCGATCTTTTCCTATTTTGAGACCAATTAGGGGCACTCCTCCACAGTAAATACTTGCTAATTCTTTAACACTTTTATAAAGATATCCAGTTTTTTCTCGCATTTTGTTTACTTCTATGGCACTTCCTACAATTGGCAACCATTTGGGACCAGGAGGAAATTTATTAGGTTTGACAGTGTCTAAATAGAGGAGAAGGCCAATAATTGACAATATCACCAGAGCGGCTAACCACATCTGAAAAAAACAAAATAAATGCTTGATAGTGTGGCCGATTCTGTATATCATAATCTCTAAACTTAAATGTCGGCTCTAAAATTATGAAAGTGTATATAAACTTAGTTCCAAAAACTTATCTGGACTGGCGGGGGCCAAAATTGGAACACATTATTATGCATGTTTAGTTATGGTTTTATTTTATCACTAGCTAATGCCCGCGGTTTCGTCCGCGTGATTTGAGGTTTCTCGGCTCCCACGGGAACTCTTTAATTTTCCGGGATAAAAGTAACCTATGTATTATTCCAGACTCTCCAGATACCTCTGTGCCAAATTTCATCTAGATCCGTTCAGCCGTTCTGGCGTGATTGAGTAACAAACATCCATCCATCCTAACTTTCGGATTTTTAGTATTATTAGTATAGACTATAGATTCATAGATACTATAATAGCATACTAAAATTCTACATCAATGGATACTAGTGACGCTGTCTTCGGGTCACTACAATTCAGTTTAGAGATTGAGTACAGCTGAATTAGTCTCCACGTCTGATTAAGAAGGAGACTATATTACCATGTATCTGTATTAAATACTAAGTTAACTCCTTATTTTCTCTTCCTATCCAATAAATTCAAATTTCATAAAAAAATCATATTCTATCAATCACATCGTAGGATAATTAATATATTTAAAAAAATACGGCGTAATGGATTTATAATTCAGTATAAAAAAAATTACATGCTAGATGTAACATTCACAATGTGTAAAAATCATATAAAACTAAACACAACATGCACACATAGCTACATCATATTACAAAAATTACGTATGTCTGTATGGTTAAATACAATAACATAATAATAAATATAAATTATATTTACAATATTTATGTGAACCGTAATCGAATTTACTTATTTTATTCTCAATTTCGTATATGATATTATAATGACAAAAAATAAACAAATGAATAAATTAAGTGTAAATTGTTGATTGTGATAATGATGACTTTATAATAATAGTAACAAAAAAAAGACAGGTAAAGCTTAATTATAAATCAATACCTAGAACTGGTATACTAATTTGCGAAACACAGCACGTGAATTTAAGTTAATATCTACAGCACAGTCTAGGCAGAGTAGTATTGGCGCCAAAGACTGTTCTGCTGCTGATAATGTACTCTGTGTGCTGCTGGCACTAGGGGAGTTATGGGAGTGCTCGGATATCTATGCGGCGCTCTAAACTTTATTTTGCTAAGCAAATTTAGACAGTACTTTATTTCTTAGTAAGTTGTATAGAAAAATAAGATCTAATAAATCTCTTATTTTTTCAAGGGTCATCATTTAAAAATAGTTCACCCTTTCTATTTTATGAAAAAACTGTTTTGTGTATTTTAGCTGCAAACGACAAATGCCACATAAATAATTTTTGTGTACGTTCCATTCTTAAATAGTGGGTAGCATAATGTGGCCGCCAAAGTACACTACAGTGATCTAGGTGACTCCGAACAATGCTGTTATAAAGAATTATTTTTGTTTTAATTTCTTTAAAGGACTGACCTTGCCTCATAATAAAACCTACCATCTTTGATGCTTTGTTAATAACATTGTCTATATAATTTTGATATGGCAACTTGGTATCTAACATAACATCCAAGTCTTTTATGTGATCACCTTCATTTAAAATCTTGCCATCTAAGCTATATTGAGTTGAAATAATGTTATGATTACGGGTGAATTAGATATGCAGACATTTATTGAAATAGAGTTGTATAATAATATTAGAAGTGCACCAGTATGTTAATCTGTTAAGATCCTCTTGTAATAGGATTGAATCGTTTGAAGAACAGAATATTAAAAAACAAAAAACGGACTGGTGATATCTGCCCCCCGATTGTGTAAGGAAATCGTAATCGTAAACCTTTGCCAAACGTAAATTCAACCTGTTGACGGATGTAATAGATACCTACACGTCAAAAAGCATGTATGAACTCCTTAAAAACTTGGACCTATACATTATGAACTGAAAATTATTACGATTGGCTTAGACAATTAGGGCTCTGGACTGGAAAGGGGTCTTCTGGTTTAGGGACCGTCCGATGTCCCACCAGAGCTATTATAACAAAATTGTAGATGGTGCCAAAATTTATCTTCGTATTCTAATGATATTGTATAAAATTCAAAATTCTTTATTTGCAGAAACATTCTTCACAATGAGATGTTATTTGTATAAATGTTTTACCTTTTTTCACCTCAGGCATGTAAAATAACATATTTTGTTTATATTATCTGTTATTTGAAATTTAAGAAGCAATTTTTTTTTGTCTGTAAACACGGATAAAACGATATTTTATAAAAATGAATCCTAGCTAGATCGATTTATTGCCGCCGAAACCCCCTGAATACTAATTTTCTGAAAATCATTAAAGCCGTTAACGAGATTCAGATTATAATATATATAGGTATATACAATAATTGCTCATTCAAAGGTGTTAGGTAATGTATTTCAAAAAATGTTAAAAATTAGTAGAGGTATCTTGATGAAAGATTTTACCTAATGTAGACATTGCGTAACTATACAATACAAGCAACATAATAATAACAAGATTAAAATATATCTAGATTGTAATCTTATTATATGTACATAAATAATTCAACTTATTTATTTTAATTACGGCGGTATCGACTGTCGATATAATATTTTCCAGACTATAATCATCTCTGTGCCAAATTTCATCTAGATCTGTTTAGCCGTTGGGGCGTGATTGAGTAAAAAACATCCATCCATCCATCCATCCAAACTTGCACATTTATAATATTAGTATAGATAGGATTAGAAAAAACATGAAATGAAATGAAAATATTTATTTTCAGCTTAACTCTAAAGTAAAGTTATTACAAAGGTATACTTAATAAATTTTTACCGACTTTTACATTTTACAGGTCACAATTGAATGTTTTGCTATCAACTACACTAAGCGCAGCTTGTTTTTGTAGTTGACTGCTTACCCTCATGTCACAATATTTTCTGTATTACTTATTGGTCTTTTGTTTTCGATAGTTAGTAGTGTTAGTAGTAGTATTCTAGTAATAGTAGTAGTTTATTAGAAGAATATAATACATACCATATACACATAATATAATAAATATATACATCGTAGAAGTGATTACGTGCATTTGAGCATGTGTGAGTGTGTGTGTATGTGCGTTTGTGAGTAATTTGTTTGCGTTTGTGAGTAGCACTATCTTGATTATTTAAATTATAGTTTTTATAAACTTTTCAGTTTCCGTGTAAATTAGATTGGCATAGCGACCTGCCGCCATTTTGTTTTTTTTTCAAAATCGCGGCGCACGATGAAAGTGGTATGTATGGATAGAAGACACATAGACGAACAAATAATGTCAAGTAACATAGTACCCCAAAGTGTCACGTTCCCAAGATAATTGGAGGTAAAGATAGACATATGAGGACAACGACAATCATTAAAAATAGACTTATTACGTGTCTACAGGCGTCAAATTGTATCCAAATAATCGTTCCCAGGTTGATTATTATTATTACTGTTTATTAGAAGAGAGTAGGTACATTACTTACTACTAGGAGTACGAGAAAACTACTACTATAATAAATTATTTATCTACTAAAGCGCATCATAATGAAACGCAGTCGACATGTCGCGTTGGTCGCATGTCACTGAGCTTAAAAGCATTTTTTAAGTGGGTAAGTATTGCAGCTAGTTAGATATGTAGTACCTACTTGTACCAAAAAATAACAACTATAGTAAAAATAATTGTACTGCCTAACTACTGGTTAAAAATTAAACAAAAGGCATGTGATTGATGTTAAGAATCATTTATTTATTGCTGTAAGTACAATCACGGAATAAGGAATAATACTAACGTACAGAAACTGCACTAAAAAGAATTATAATATATCTAACACGTATCATGCATATTTGCATCGAGTGGGCTATCAGGTTGCTTCAAATCAAAATGACACAACATTTTGAAATCACGATAAAACAAATGTCATCACGATAAAGATCATGTCAATCACGATATAGAATATATGTGCTTGTTTTAATTCACCTAATACAAGATTAATTATCATCGTCTGCATCCCTAATTACATAATCCAAAAACTCGGCAGGAGGTCGAATATGGGTTTCTTGATGCCGAGCCCAAGCCATGTACCATATAATGCACATAACATGGGCACAGCATCCGAGAGTTCCCATTCCCACAAGACAGTTACAGTAGTGTCCAATGATTTTATTTCTGCCTTGTAAACTATTATCCAGCAAGATGTAAACGAAATACATGCGGGTGGTTTGATGTTGCGAATGTATTTTAGCTCTTGCGAGCCAAGGATTGTGAGCTATTATTTTATTGTTATGATTATTTTATTGTTCATTTGATAATGCAGCGGGATGAAAGACATTAAGACAAGCCAACACGCGCGCGCGAGATACTTTGACATAATATAGCGATTCATTGCGATGCAATGCGATTTAGTAGGCAAATAATTAATTGTAGTAGTAGTTTTCTCGTGCTCCGAGTAGTATGTAATGTACCTACTCTCTTCTAATAAACAGTAATAATAATAATCAATCTGGGAGCGATTATTTGGACACAATCTAACACCTGTAGACACGTAATAAGTCTATTTTTAATGATTGTAGTTGTCATCATATGTCTATCTTTACCTCCAAATATCTCGGTAATGTGACACTTTGGGGTACTATGTTACTTGACATTATTTGTTCGTCTATGTATCCTCTATCCATACATACTACTTCCATCGTGCACCGCGATTTTGAAAAAAAATCAAAATGGCGGCAGGTCGCTATGCCAGCTTCCATACAAAAAGTTCAAACCCCTTTAGAGGTTAATGTCTTAACTTGTTTTTTACATATAGAATATATTTGAATTTCTTTGTTCACTTTATTATATAGATATGGGCCTATGAAATTGGAAAATTTATGAGCAGCGGAGGTGTTACAACTAGGGATTCTTGCAACACGGTAATAAGTTCTTTTGTTTTTGTAATTATTGTTGAATTCTAACTTGGAATGTTGTTTAATTATAGTTTCTAAAATAAAGAGCTCTCTTACGGTCAAAAGAATCAATAACCTAAAAACATGAACCAATCCAGGGTTTAGACTCAGATTTCGATTGGGAAACACGACGCCGAGCTTTTCATAAAGTTCCTATCACGCGATGGTAGCTAATTGTCATCCTTTCACTGATAATAGAACCGTCATAACATAACCGTCAAGCATCAAAACACAGCTGGTTTGTGCAAGTAGTGGCCTCATGCTTGAAGCTGGCCGATTATGTAATGAATATAAGTAGTTATAGTTAGTATTGTATAATACAAAGCATTGCACACAAATGCGTTTGGAACTAGTCTTTCTGGGAAAGCAGGTAGCGTCATGTGTTTAGAAACACAATATTATTTTTGGTGAACTACTTTAAATTCATGACTCTCAACACTACTCTCTGTTGGCTCTGTTGCTTCTTAGGACACCAATATCCATTTAGATGGCTCAGTTTTTGCACTTGGACAAAATGAAAAAAAACTACACACTGCTTTGAAGTCGGGCTAGCGTAGTTAGTGTAGTAAACTGCATACAATTTCTAAAATCCCTATGGTTTAGGAGAACACAGTTAATATAGAAAAAAAATACGCACCGAATTGATAACTCCTCCTTTTGGAAGTAGATAAAGCTAATAAATCCACATTTCTTTTTTCATGTAGCACCAATCAGGCCACTTTATGTTGCACTGTGTAACTGCCACCCTAGTCCGGTCAAATTAGACATAAAAATAGTGATCAAATACCCAAAACTCCGACAGATCTGAATTTTGCTAGAGACCTTGGCAACACCCGTAGAAATAAATTGCCAAAAGTCTCCATAGATCCCATGTGTGCTATTTTAGGAATGGTGATTTTTAGGAAAAAAAGTATAAAAACTTTTTTATAGACGATTTTATGATCTACAATTTTGGTTTGGGCTATATTTTTGATAAAACTTACCGTGTACGAGAAAAATCCAAAAAACCGAAAATTTTGGCCTTTGACCCTGAATAACTTTTTTAGCACACATGGGATCGATGGGGACTTTTGGCACTTTATTTCTACTAGTGTACCTAAGGTCTCTTGCAAAATTCATTATTGTCGGAGTTTTTGTTATTTGATCACCACTTTTATGTCTAATTTGACCGGACTACTCGGTCAAAATAACAAAATAAAGTTAGAAATAATATTAGCTATTGAGAAGATTATAATTAGATGAGAAGAGCTGGGAAAAATTTCACCAATTGCTCTTTCACATTCTTAAAACACTTGAAGCGGATAAAGGTAACAGACAGACACACTTTAGCATGTATAGTATTAGTACAAATCTATAATATTATTACAGTTTGTTTTCTACAGGTGATAAGAATTTAATAAACTAATGGAATGTAAGTAGGTTAATGATATGGGTAAATTCAATGCATTTTTACCGTTCAATTTTGAGTCCTCGATTTTTATCGGAAAGGAAAACGAAATTTGTGTTTGCTCGTGAGGTTTTTACAAGACACCATTTTCTTGAAAAACTACTGGGCCGATTTTAGTGTGGTTTATTCATTACTTATGTATCAATAAAGCTGGTTCTCAGACATGTTTTAGTTGTTTTTGCTGTCGTAGTTAGTTATTGTATTATTTTTACATAATCAATATTACTTCAATTGAACTTATTTTTATACACCTTTGGAGTTTAGTTACCATCCGGGTTCCAACTCTTTCTTTAATCTAATGCTACAAATGTACTGTTTACCAATGATGTTCTTCTACTTATATAACAATATACTAGCAGACTTGCCCGCGACTTCGTTCGTGTAAAAACTCCCTTATTTTTCGGCATAATATATAGCCTATGCCACTCACAAATAATGAGGCTTTCTATTGGTACCAGAATTTTCAAAATCGTTCAGTAGATCCTGAGATTACCCCTACAACGACACAAACTCACAATTCACAAACTCACAAACTTTACCTCTTTATAATATTAGTATAGAAGTATATAGATGTATAATGCTGCTTACCTAAATGGTATAGATGGAAGAAGTCAATGTTAATATTTAAAAAAGTTTGCTCATATGGTTTCAACTCCACAACATAATGCTGTAATCATATTACTCACCTAAATTTTAAGGACTAATTGGTTTATGACTGTTAAAAAATTGAATATTTCTCTTACAACATTATTTTAACACCTAAAAGGTTGGAGCCTTCTCAAATTCACACACAAGTACTTTTGAATCGTCGAGTGAATCTATCACTGGTTCGGAATGCCATTCGTACCGAGAAGAACCAGCAAGAAAGGGCCCTTCTTTTAATGGTTAAGTTACCCCTATGGTAGAAGACTCCGCTCTACCATAACAATAATAAAAAAATAAACAATATGTGGTTAAAAAAAATATGGTTATAAAAAATAATTATGCAAACCAATGTGAGTGACAGCTGTGAAATTATGATACTAATACTGCTGGGCGACCGCGTATTTCTGACAGCTACAGTGTAACGATGACAATCACCTCTGATTGGATAACACTCTTCCACTATTGGACAAAATCCATTGACGCAGTAAGAATACCATAAATTCAACCAATCACAAAAATTGATACTGTAACAATGATTGATGCAGAAGATACGCGGTCGCCCTGCTGTTTGTGCAGTAGTCTGTGGTAGTATATTTGCAAGCGTCATTTGAAGTGTATGTATGTGTGTGTGTGTGTGCGTTGATAGTTGATTGTAAATAGATATTATGATTTCTGAAATACATTTCCAAACTCCTCAACATATTGCTATATTCCTATTTCCATGATATAATCTGTGATTGACATAATTTACTTTAAATGTAAATGAATATTTGACATGTAATATTAATAATTATGAATTCATTACTTATTCTTATTCATTACTACATTAAGCCTCCAATTTCATACTGCTAGACTATTGCCTATAGCCCTATACAGGCACCTATCATCTAAGAGTAGGTTCTCACATAATATGTTGTTAGGCCATTAGTTCGTCACTGTTCGTTCACTGTTCAGTCCGCGTGGAATAAATATTTTAATTCCCACAGGAACTCCTTATTTTTTCGACATAAAAAGTAGCATATGTCACTCTCGAGGTCCCCAACTATGCCCATGCAAAACTTGTTGCTCTGTTGCGGTGTGATTGAAGGACAGATCAACAAATAAACACACTTTATATTTATAATATTAGTATGATTATTATTTAGAAACTACCATTATTACTAGATGAGTTACTTCTATGACAGTTTCTTGCGTCAATGCATTATAACTAACAAATTATATTGATACTAAAAGTAGGACGCATTATCCTGCTCGTAAAAATGAAAATCACCTATTTATGTGGAATTGTCTAAACTCTAGAGCATTGACTTGAAGTCTAACACTTTCAGTACGCGTAATTATTGCTCCATTACGTAAATACCTACCTACATGAGAATTAATAATTAATTAGAAACTTCCATTAAAATTTCGTTCATGATTTTATTAACATCATTGAAAAATCAAATGCAGTCGAAACTAAATGTATTATTTGTTAGGAAATAAAGGCTCCAAGTAATTTTTATTAATAAATTGTAACAGTGTACAATAATTATTATATTCAGATAATAAAATTAGGTACTTATCTGCTTGAGTTATATAAATATCAATTTCAAAAGTCGCGCAGTTATGTAAAATTAGCGCATCTAATAGGTATACCGAGTTATTATGAAACTTCGTTTGAATGAGTTAAGGCAAGTCCACAAACCGGTCGGTCCAACGGCGCGGATCTTCATATTAAATTAATTATTATGTAGTCGTTCATTTCATACGTACCTGATTGCTTGAACGAGTATGAAAGAATAATATGAAGATCTAATAAGTATATTGGATCAACATAGTAAACATCTATCACCTTGGTTCTTTAATCAATATTTACATCATAAGAAGACATTTTGAAATGATATTAAGGGGAAAATTAATTAGGTTTTATCTAAATTCGCTGCGAAGGTGTAATGTGCAGATATCCTAGATAAAATTCAAAAATACCAATAGTGTTAAGATGTATCTAAATACTTTTGTTTGACACACACAAATGTCTATTCAATTTCGCTAAGCAGGCTAATATTATCACTACTTCTACCTGTATACGGACATTTTAATACTCAATAATATTATTAAGAACCTCACTATTTATAATTAAAATCGTCGAACGAAAGACATCGTCAAAAGCAAAGCTATATTTTTATTTTGTTTACTTATTATATCTAAACTAAAATACCTAACACATAATATGTGAAATACAATATGTTTTGACAAAAACATAAGAAATGAAAACTGTAAATTTTACCTTAAACGTCCAAACTTTCACCGTGTTCAGCGAAAGTGCGATTCAGCAGCATGTAGTAAATATAGCTCCTACAGCTTGAGCCCCAAGGGTGTAGGATTTAAATAATATCGTTTCTATATATTCACGGCCTTTACTTCTCGTTGTGAAGTCAAATTCGTACTGGGCGAGTTGGTTGTGGTCGATGAGGCAACGGAATGTCAGGTGGGGAAAATTAAGGAGGGATCGCAAAACCAGATCGTAAATTCATCCACGCTTCTTTACAAAGTATAATAAGAAAACGACATCAAGATCTCTGCAAACCGTTTGTGTATCCAGAGAAACCTGCTATTATAAGTAGGTACATATATACTAACTAGCTGATGCCCGCGACCGTCCACGTGGATTGAGGTGTTTTAGGGGTATGAAAAATAGATAGAGCCGCTTCTCAGACCTACTGAATATGCATATAAAATTTCATAAAATCGGTCAAGTCGTTTCGGAGGAGTATGGTAACTAACATTGTGACACGAGAATTTTATATATAAGAAAATTACTTTAAAAATATTATAAATACAA
The DNA here is from genome assembly GCA_964035005.1 of Erebia palarica. Lineage (NCBI taxonomy): Eukaryota > Metazoa > Arthropoda > Insecta > Lepidoptera > Nymphalidae > Erebia > Erebia palarica. The sequence continues at coordinate 28,490,835 of OZ035986.1, forward strand.
AATGTGAAACTCAAAAATGTGTGAAATATTATGATGCTATATATACTAAAACCTTGTATTGCTTGAATTCAGACTGACATAGAAATTTAAAGAAATTATGCATCTTCATCATTTCTATATATAAAAGATTTAATTAAAAAAATATAAAACCACAGAAAAGAAAAGATAGGAAAGTAGTACGTAGGTATAATTAATTGACTCACTATGACCCAGGAAACGTAACGGTTAGGTATTATAAATTCATGCTGTATAAAGGCTGAAGCCTGAATCCATTCGGAAAGTCGCGACTAAAGACAAGAATTAGATAAGAGAAATAATAAGTAAAAGTACTCATATAGGCACTGCGCCTATAACGTATATACAAGCAGAAATACATATATGGGGTACTGCTTTATCGAACGGACAAAAACAATTGCACACGAATAAAGTTGAATTTTGATGCATTATTTTTTTTTAGCTTTTCCGAAACATAAAACTATAATTCAGTCAAAAAGGGGAGGATGCCAATAATAATATCCGGGTAATAATTAGTGGTCTATAAAAACCAATTATTCCCGGTTAAAATGAAGTGCGTTAGCGCTACATAAAAGAGGCTTTATATGAGGTGTGTGCGAATCCTGCATATTAACAGAAGATGATACGTTTGATTAAAGTTCTACAAAATGTTTGCTATATTTAGTTATTGCGCATGTGATATTTAGGTACAAGCTTGACAAAATTGCATGAAAAATCATTTTGTTATTCAATCAATCATGGCTTAGCTTAGATTGCATAATACCACCGCTAAAAGCAGTATTATTTTTTAATATTTGAGAGACATCTAGGAAGGCAACGTAGGTAAAAGTAAAATATACTTTATTGTACACAAAGAATTGAAAGACAAAAACAATAATATTATTAGTTATGGCGCAACAGGATAGGTACCAACGTTTAAATTAATCGAATAATATTTTATTTATTTATTCAATTAGGTTGCCAGAGTACGAATAAAGTACCCAAGCTAACAAAGTACCCAGTAGGTGCCCTGTACCCTGTACACAGTTAATTTGGATCCCAATCATTCTACCACTAGGCGCCTATGTGAATGCCAGCTATCAGCTATATTACTTACAACAAAACTGTAACTCGACGATTCCTCTACATTAATAATGAATTTGTGAAAACTTAATTGAGGGAATCTTTATTATCTGTGCATAAATAGTCTTAAACATTATAAAGTTGTTATGAACATGAGTTTGTACACAATGAGTCCGTATTATTATTCAGGGATATCTTTGTCGACGCATCGTTACCCAATGCCCACAATAGAGCTCATGAATGTATTATTCCCTCATTTTTATAATATAATAAAATTAAATACTTCGTCTTATTATTTTACTGTTTTTTTTTCTTTGTTCGCTTTATAGGTAAATTTAGACAGGACGATAATGAGTCAGTCAGTGAGTGAGTTAGGATTTTGCTCTTTATATGTAGCGATTAAATAACTCTACATCTATACTTATATAAGTATAATTATAATTATATTTTATTCTCTAAAATAATATTATAATTTATGGGAAAGTTTGGATGGATGGATGTTTTTATTCAATCACACCAGAACTTTGGCGACAGAAATTTGGCACAGAGATAGATCAGATAGTCTAAAATACATAACACAGGCTACTTTTTAAACCCGAAAATTAAACAGTTGCTGCGGGAATCACAAAACCTCAATCCACGCGGACGATGTCGCGCCATATACTTTGTACCTATGTGTTGCAAGAAAGTTTAACTGCGATCCAGTCACAAGCAAGTTAGCTGTTATCAATATTATAATACAGGGCGTGATAACATAGGCTTTGTACGCTTTAATAGGCGTTGTAACTTTCTGGGAGTTTGAAGTGGTTTCTGTGATTAATAAAAATAAACTATAAATTTAAAAAAGCATCATAATACATGTTTACTGTACACTAAATTATTATAATTTTTAGATGTGAATGTGTATGAACCATTGTAGTGATTGATAAGTATCAGTGCAGGTAACCACAAACTATTGTATTACCGCGACCACTATTGGCAAAAGCTAAATCTAAACCCACCAAAACACGTGAATCTAACAGTTTTATTTTTTAGTCTAAATCAGTCAATTGTATAATACATTACCAGCATCTTTGGCTGACCGAAATCTAAATATCCTAATATTTAAACAAAAAATTCAAGAATTTTTGCTGAAGAAAAGATATTATACTTACAATTAAGGAGTATTTAACAGACACAAATATATGAATTTTTCGAACATTTAAGTAATAAACTATAAAACATTAGTAAAATAAGACTGACGGTTTTGAATACAATACAATAAATTTTAATAAAATAATTTGATATAAATATTGTATAGAATAATAAAATATATTATAATATAACTGATAATAAGATTTAAATGATGTTTAGAATAAGTATTTATTAATATTATATAATTTTTGCATGCCAACATATGGCAGATTGTAGTTCATGCTAATATTTATTAATAATGTAACACAAATTTTACTACACAATCTATGAAAATAAATGATTGATTTGATTTGATTTGAAAATACTGTATACAAAATAAGAAGTACAATATAATATTTAATATGAACCATTGACCAATTATTTCATAAATGAAGTAAAAAACGTCTCCCCCTATTTGATACAACAAGAGTCCGACAATGTCAATAAAAATTCTTTAAAAAACATGAAGATGACTTCCAAAGTCGCTGCAAATTAAAAAAAACCCTTGATTTCATTTTCTACACACTTAGGCGAGCTTGCAGACGCGTCGACTTACTATCATACTAATATTCGACGTTTCTGATACGAACCGCTAGAGTGTGGAACACCCGCCCAGCGCACGTGTTTCCTGCCACATATAACATATTAAGTACCTTTTCAAGAGTGAATAGGCATCTTCTAGGCAAGCGCATTCCCACCTAGACCTCATCATTGCTATGTAAGTATGATTGTCGTAAAGCGCAAGCCTATCACGCAATAAAATAAAAATCCTTCCCGTGGGAACTCTTTAATTTTCCGGGATGAAAAGTAGTCTATGTGTTAATTCAGACTATAATCTAACTCTGTGTCCAATTTCATCCAGAACCATTCAGCCATTTACACGTGATTGAGAAACAAACATCCATCCATCCAAACGTTCGCATTTATAATTAGTAGATAGAGTACAGAGTAAGTATAAGTATAGAATAGTATAGATAGATTATTATCTTTACAAAGTCGGATTGTCGGATTTAATTCAATAGGAGTCAAATACTTAGGTATAGAGCAAGATTCCCCGACGATCAGACCTTCGTTATTTTATTTAAATAATAGAGGTATAAACGATCCCCGACTATGAAGTTTGGATCGCGGTTACTTTGGAAGGTATCAGGTAGAAAAGGTGGCACCTCAAATTCCTTAAAGTATTAAGCTCCGTTTTTTTATATTTTTCTTTGGATTAATATTAGAAACCACGTTGTCTATCGTCAGACACTTAGTACGATTGCAACCCCCTATCAGACACCCTGTTGTTTTATAATTTAAGAAAGGACCATTACCGTATTTGACTGTAGAGGCTGCTGTGTTTACTATGCTCTTAGCTATTTCTAATGCTTCGAGGACGAAAGTAGATTAAAAAAGTAATTTTTGAGAGTAGTTGATTCAGGGAAGCTGCACAGGGCAGTTCTTTAGGGTGCATGTCCATTGCAGTCGAGCGGAAATGTGCCAATAAAAAATAATAATGATAAATTTTCTTAATTTTTACGAAACATCCCCATATTATGGCCCTGTTATAGTTTCTTTTAAAAATTAATTTATCATTCAAAACGTTTCATTCAAACACCTCATCGGCAGCATGTTTTTTAATAAAATCCAAAGAAAGATATCTTAACCCATGTTTAACCCAGAATGCAAAGACCACCACTCTTTTTTTTCTGGTTCTGCGGTGTACCAATTTATGTTTATATTTTGTTCATTGTCTGTTTCAATAATAGTTTCTGTAAGGCTTAGAGCGTCCAATTGTTTCCTATCATCATAAAGTTGAGTAAGAGCAACTTGTAGTAAATTTAATTTTGCTGTTTGAGCTGGCAAAGTTTTTATGCCTATCTAGCGGATGCTCGCGACTTAGTTCGCGTGGCATAAGTTTTTTAATTCCCACAGGCACTCCTTAATTTTCCAAGATAAAAAGTTACCTATATATCACTCTCCAGGTCCTCAACTAAACCCTTGAAAAAAATGACGCTGATCCGTTGCTCTGTTGCGGCGTGATTATAGGACAAACTCTCCATGTAACGTCCTTGGGGATAACATTTTCAAAAACGGTGAAAATCATATTTCTTCATTTTCAACCGGAGCTCTTACACTATTTGCTTAGTTTCATGGCTATAACTCGAAAAATGAAGGACTTTCATACAAACTTTCAACCTCTATTTCACCCAGTCAGGGGTAGAATTTTCAAAAACTGTGAAACACGTATTTCTCATTTTCAACTGGTGGCCCAAATACCAACTTTCATGGCTATAACTTAAAAAATGAAGGACTTTCATACAAACTTTCATCTTTATTCATTCGGGGGTAGGATTTTCAAAAACTGTGAAACGCGTTTTTTTTAATTTTCAATCCGCAGCTCATTTACCAAGTTTCAGTCGATTTATAGGTTTTGCGAACGTTTACGATTACTATTACAATACTATATATACTATTACTATACACAATCGGGGGCGGATTGGTCCAACTAACACATCTCCGCTTTACTTCAATAGACAGGCACCCTTAAACCCCGGGGTAGTCTTGCCAGCGGCGGACTGATGGAACTCGAGCACTTATAGTGGGTACTTCAAGTCGAAATCTTCTGGTCGCCAGTTTTTCTATGAAATTATTAATTCTATCGGTATCTATATTTATCGATTATTTACCATCTAGCTTAAGTCCATCTATTGATCCCCAAGAGTTTGAAGAACCGTGGCGAAATCGCTTAATGAAGCCCCTAGTTTTAATATTGCTTTTTTGAGACGGCGGCAGCGAGAGGTTTTCAGCAACCAAATATTGATGCTTAGTTTTTAGTTTCATTTAAGTGCGACCAAAGAAAGCGCAAACTTGTTTCATTAATATTACAAACGAACTTTAGGGCATCAAACTACAATTTGAAAATATTCCAGCTTATTTGAATGTACCTAACGAGGATTTGTCAATGTTTGGAGGCCCCTCAAGGCTTGAACCCTGAGGCGGACCGACCCTCCACCCCACCCGTAGGTCCGCCACTGAGTCTGGTCAAGTTAATTACGCAGACACTCGGAATTTCTTAATCAACCTTCATTCTTCAGACATATGTATAAGCTACCTCGTTTTAACGACGGAGGAAGACATCGTGGGGAAACCTGCGTGCCTGGGAGTTCCTCAGTAAAGTCTGCCAAACCGCACTTGACCAGCGTAGAACACAATGGCCAACCAAACCCTTCTCATTCTGAGGGGCAATCTGTTGAAACGATGATGATGAGATAAAAAACCGAATGGTGAGAAAGTAGAACTTGACGCAATAGGCAGTTTTTATCAAGCTATAAATTAAATATTAATTTCACTATCGTACCTATATCGATACCTGAAGTATAACTCTCCCTAGGAAGCAGGTCATGTCTGATAATGATGACCTATAAATTGGCACGCCAATTACACCCATTATTATCGGTTTTGCGTAATACCACAGAATAGGTAAAAGTAAGACCGAGTAATTGTATGTAAACTGTTTGACTACTACTTCTAACGTTTCGGTTTTACTTAACTTTTTATTCTCGCAGGAAATCCTTAATTATCCGGGATAAAAAGTAGCCTATGTACTCTCCAGGTCCTCCTCCAGGTATACTCATACCAAAAATCACGTCGATCCCTAGTTCCGTTGCGACGTGATTGCAGTACAAACCAAGAAATCAACAAACGAACACACTTTCGCATTTATAATATTAGTATGATATGATGTTCTAGTGCACAATATCTTGAAGGATCTCAAAGGACTCTTTGATTGTAAGGGAAATCCTTTTTATCGAGCACCCGTATACTCATATCTCGTATGTTCAATTATTATTGACTAGCTGATGCCCGCGACTTCGTCCGCGTGGATTGAGTTTTTTTTATTCCCGCGGGAACTACTTATTATTTCGGGATAAAAGTAGTCTATGCCACTCTCCAGGTCCTCAACTATACCCATGCCAAAAATCACGTCAGATGTACCTAGGTATGTTCCTCTCATATAATATTTTGAAAAGCCGCTTACAGTGATCATATCAGTCTATTCATTTAAAACTTGCATCAATCACATCACAACACATGCGGTCGTGCAAGGACAACTGCTTGCACATTCCCGCCCATCACACGCGGTACTATGACAACTCCTTTACGTGCAAGTCTGTAATACTGTGGAATAATAGTCTGCCTTATAAAATCCGCCATTCCAAATCGCTCTCAATTTTCAAAAGTCGTTTGTATAATCACTATATTTTATCTCTTTTTAATGATTAGTGTTTACTTTATTCTATTATCGAGTATATATTAAAGATATATATTTATATTATATATATATATATATTTATATATGTAGTTATACATATTTACATCTATTTATTGGTCTAAAATTTGTGTACTTTATCGTGTATGCATTTCTTATTTATTTATTTTTAAAATACAGCACCATCCCGCGCTCCGGTCTATTTATCCTTTCACTAAAGGTTGTCTGTAAGAGATTGCTCTAGCAATCAGACCGCCTTTGCACATTTCTGTTGTTTTACTAGTTATTTACTGCTTTTAAACTGTATACTGTATATTTTGTGTGTGCAATAAAGAAATAAATAAATCAGTTACAGTCTCAATTGTTGTGATTGACCGAATTTATGGTATTCTTGCTGCATCATTGGATTTTTGCCAATAGCAGAAGAGTGATAAGCAATCAGAGGTGATTGCGATTGTTACAGTGTAGCTGTCATTTTTAGCTAATTATCCCCGCGGTTTGGACTATACAACATCAGATAAATTTAAAACTTCACCCCACCCCTTTTTTACAACGGATCCAAAGACTGTGGAACTTAAACCAGAAATAAACAACTTCTTTTGAAATCCATAATACTTTTAACTAATATCGCTAAATCTACACAGATACATAATTTATTCCATAAATGAAAGGAAAGTTACTAAATTAGAGAACTGGTTCATAATACATTTCAAGGTTAGCAGAAGAAGTCATTGCCTCTTCAACTTGACATACCTACCATAGTACTACCTATTACATCGCTGTATTTGGGCAAACCAGTCAATTATGTAATCGCAAAAATAACAACACACCAAAGCAGTGGGTACCTAGTAGGGTTGTAACGGAACCTCGCCTCCGTCTCCGTAAGTGCGGAACTTTCGCAAGAAATCGTGCCTCCGCTTCCGCATTCGCCTCCGTCATTTTATTGCGGAGTTGTAACGGAGGTTTATTTACGTTGAATTACAAGAGGCACAAATCGAAGAAGGTGACGTCAGTTACACCATTACAACAAGCAAAAAGGCAACTGTCCTGAGAAGAATCCTAGAAAAAAAACAAATATGGGATTTATCGCATCCTAATGGACGATCCAGCACAGAAAATGGACGATGTGATCGGAGAAATCCACCTCCCTCTGCGCCTTCGTTAACCTCCGCATCCGCAGAGGCGAAGCCCCTTCACCTCCGCATCCGCCTCTGCTTCCGCTAAGAACGCCTCCGTTACAACCCTAGTACCTATATACAATTCTCGAATTTTTTACGAACAATTCCAGATAAAAAGGTTTGATGACGGTAAGCCTTACTTCTTTGATAGTGAAGAAGAAAAACTTAATTGCACACCAAAGGTAAGAAATCGAAACTAATAATTTTATACAGAGACCTGTGCCGAGCTGTCGTATAATTTTTTAAAACTAACAATGAACACCTAAATAACTCTAATTTATTATTATAATAGGTATGTATTTTTGGTTCAATAAATCTGAAAGCTAACCCTCCCACGTTTTGTATTCCATTTATTATTTCCAGGCCAGGAATTGAGTTAGTTACTTTGCCAAGCAGTTTTCAGTTTTTTTTAATACCTTTAGTGTCTAATATTTATGCTACGGTTCTTACAAATGAAGGTTTATCTGATAAAAACGTTACAAAATAAATGAAAACACATAGTTTTCATGTAAAAAACTATTTTAAATAATAAACCCGACTTCAAATCCATTGAAAAGTGAGTCTTCACCGCTGCGCGACTTAGATTTTCGTCCAAATAATCTCAGCTAGCCGGTCTAGGCTATGTTCATAAATGCTGTTTTGATGATTAAGGTTAAAGGACCGCAAGGCTGACTCGTTCGCAAAGGTAAAGGGTTGCCTCACTGTGTATGTATTATTTTTACTCTTTGGTGATAGGTACCAACTACCAAAGCTATTAGGTAATGCTATTTCTAGGGCAATAGAATAATCACTGTAGTTTTACACAACACTATATTTTTCCACTCCAACGATCCCGGCAAGCGTTATTGTGCTTATATACAGATAGCTAGCTAGTAGAGTGATATTACGAGTATGAATGGAGTTATCATGGGTGGCTGCGCATGCGCATAACGGTCGCGCTATCCGTCTGCATGCCAGCGTTGCGCGGGATTTGTAGATTGCAGACTAACTTTTACGCAGAGACATTAGAGCTATATTGCGTGCAAATAATTTATGCATTATGTCTGCTGACAAGTACTGAATGTAATGTATTCACCGGATATTTGTACCGGATTTATACCGGCTTTATAAATAAGTGACGACTAATTTTACATCAAAGTTTTACTTTCAAATAGGTACTTAAGTGAATGTGTGAATTTTTTATCACAAAATTTGATGTCACGTTGGAATCTCATGTCCCTTTTTCCCATAAAATATGTGGTTATTCGGACTTGCTCCAGTTTTTATCAAATTTCTGGCATTTTTTAATATTCTTCTTTGGAATAATAACTAAGGTCTGATCGTCGCGGGCTTACGCTACATAAAAGCAAAAATCGCAATTTTTGACAGAGCTAGATCCCATCTGCTTAAACAGGACCCTAGTCAAGGCACAAAATTCCTGACAAAGTTCACAAAAAACTTTGTTAACGAGGTCATAGGCTAAACATATAAACCTTAACCTAATATCCTTACTTCATTCCTCATTTAGGAAAGATGTTGGGCAGAATTTCGTAAGCAACCGTTTTTTTAGGTTTCCAGGCATACAATCTGTCCAAAGAATACCAAGACACGCTGAATATAATATGTGATTGACAACTTAATTAAGGACGCGCTGTCTTGAATGCAGTCCAGGGAATCTTGAGCATCTTCCTTCAGCAGCACATCTCAAAAGCATCAATGTGAAATCATTAGCTGAATTCAGTAATTTCAAAGGATGGTCTTAGATTTCTAGCACCTAATGCATGTTTTAAGTATAAGCCTTTTGTGTTTGTAATTGGTAGGTAAATACGATTCAATCACTATCACTTGTTATTGTAACTGTTTAATATTTTAGACAATTTAACCTCATGGAGTTTGGTAAATGACTAGGACTCTAAGCGTGGCTCATATTATTATGTATCATTTCCTGTTCTGTAAACCAAGCTACTCACATATTATTACGATAAGGTTATCCATAAGCTCCGATCGTTTGGTAAATAGGGAATATATTTTAGTTAACACAAAATTTAAGATTACGTTTAGGTATTTTTAAGTAGCTACGCGCCACTTCAATCGAAGTTACATGATAAACATACACTTCCCAAGGCAATAAGCAGTCATTTGCTTTTTATCATCAAGAGTCATAATTCATGTATGCCTAGTTTCTAGGGTGGGAGTATTGTCGAGACGACATCCTGTAGGGATCAGAAAGAGAGATATCATAATTCTCTATTCGTTACTAGTCTACACTTGAGGATACTCGCGGGGGAGGTGGCGGTGGGGTACTCGGCGCGGTCCGTACTCCGTCCGTACGCGAACAAATCAGTCGTGCGCGCTCTACGGCGGTAGGACTACGTATGTTGTGCTAAAAAGTTCGATCAGCGTCACATGTAAGCACGATGGATGTTCTCCCTAGCGGTAACCTATTCCGCGAGCTTCAGGATGTTACTGACACCGGTTATTTCGAATGGAAGCTATCCCTTGAAGATTACTGGCAACAGGTAAGTGGTGCTGTGCGATGACTTTAATCCCTGTGGCATGCTATGCCAGCAAGCAAGTTTGCGCATTATTGTTTAACAATTTTGAGACTCGAGTCTTCACAGTTAGGGTTGCGTCGCGCTTGCGTGAGCTCTCGCGGTCGATTTTCAACGGATCTTCAAACTATACCAGAAGAACATCTTTTTGAAACAAGCCGCTGGAAGTATCAACTTTTTAATTTCTAAATTCAATTGCGTTGAAGGTTGTCGGTGTGCGATGTACGAGCGCGTTTTACTAGCTATGAACTTCTGATCGTGCTTACGCCATTACTAAAAATATCCTAGCTATGTTTTAAGAGGTTTGGCTTTACGATTTATTGCGGTAACCGACTTTTTTAAACACTAAAATCTTATTATCATGACTATAATGACGTCTACTTCATGTTCGTAATCAGACCGATTTAGTGATATTTTTGCTTAGCGCAATATTTTTGTGATAGGGTAGTTTCAAAACTTGTTAAGCTTTTTTTAAAATTGTTTTAGCAGCTGTAGCACAGATTAGATTCGTAGTGTTGTTAATTACATAGGTATTCTATGGTTTATGCAATTTTTTTATAGTTTATATCTGTAATTCTATGGGCAAAGTCAATATGTATATGAAGGGGCTGTAGTTTGGTAAATAAGTAACCTAGCTCCTGTTACTGTTTTACTGTGTACTGTGTTTTGTGTTAGAACTCTAGAGGTATTAGATCAACTTGTTTAAACTTCCAAATCTACTCTGAACACAACACCTTGTTAAAACTTAGTTTTGTTGTGGTTATAGCGAATTAAGCTTGTTATACCTAGCATCTCATTAGTAGTTAAAGCCTGCTTCTATTCAAGCTACTCATCATTTTCTAGATGATGATTATATAGTTAATTTTATTTTCGATTTTTTTTCGAATTTGACTGATCCTTGAAATCCATCACAATTATTAGCGTTATTCTTATTATCTAATACGGTGCATTATTAAGGTCTTCATAAAAATACGTCATTGACCTATTGAAATGGGGGATGACTTAAGTGGTCCGAGTTGAGAACTTAGCAATCGCTTTAGGTAATTTTATGATTACATTTTTCGTCTTTTCTGCTTAAGATCAGAAAAGGACCCACATCAAACTTCTCCCATAATATCTACAAACCCTTTAAATTGTTGCAGAAATTAAAAAAAAAAAACTAATATTTGTTACCGCTAGAATACCTGCGGCGCTAAAGTCAACCAGATAAATATTTCTCCGGAATAAATCATCATTTAATTCTTAAACAATGCATAAGATAAGTCTACTGTCACCCAGACTGTAATTAAAGCTCCCCTGGAGCTTTCCTGATAGAGGTTCTGAATGAAGCAAACCTATAAATCCGAGTGGACCGAACGGAGGAGGTGGCGCGCGAACCGAACCGGCAATATCTCGGCATATAATAATATCAGGAATATTTTACGTGCTTTCTTTAAAGTAAAATTTTGCACTTTAACGTATGAAAATCGTTAAAGTTATCATTGTGACGATAAAGATATTGATGAGATGAGAGATAGTTATTTATTTCAAAAGAGCAACCACCCTTTTTCCTGCTAGTTCTTCTCGATAGGAACGGCATACCGAAAAAGTGGTTATTCTTTGCTTTGCTATTCAAAAGCACTAGTCAAAGTCTACTTGCATAAAAATATTTGAATTTTTAATTTGATTATAAAACTAATGATGATTATCATAATGATCATCATGCTCTTGATGGTTGATTTTTGTTTCGAAAGAAGACTCGCTTCGTCGCCGCTTCATTAAGTTTCACCTACTCCACCTACCGAGATCACCGGTTCAATTCGTCAGACGCCTCTCCCATTCGCTTAACTCGACCTCGAAGGATTTCTTTATTCAGGAGCTCTTCCGGTAACGTACTTTGATTTTCCACGCAGTCTCTAGGATTAGGTCTGACAAGACTGCGTAGATTCGGAGTGCAAGTGCTCTGATTACGATCTGAGACATAATCAACCTGAGCATTACGTACATTTTTGTGTTAACTACACAAAAATGTACGTAATGCTTTACTTCTTGTTCTTCTGTTGATTTACTTCTTCTAAATTCCAGTGTGCGAAAATGTGTCTATCTGTGTGTCTGCTATGCTTTCACGGCGCATCTGTTCAACCGATTTTGATCCGAACCGGGATCAAAAATCTTAATCCACGCGGACGAACTCGCGGGCATCATCTAGTATCAAATAATATAATCAATAATGAATATCTTGACTTAAATGCAAATCCTTGGTCGACAGACTGCAGATTACAGAGGGAATCATATACATTATTTAGTTAATCAGAGAAAGTAATGAAAGTTTTCTCATTTTAAGGGAGTTGGTACTTTATACCTGAGTTTATATTGTTAGCTCAAAGAGAACGTCCATTTAGGTTCAGTTTAAATTCATTTTAGCGGTACATGATAATACTCGCGACTTAGTGAATTTAGTTTTCTTTAATCAACGAGTACTTTGATTCTCTGATTGAAGTTCTGATTGAAATCTGATTTTTGGGATAAAAATTAGCAGAATTATGACCGTAACCAACATGCAGTCACTACTGTAGCATACCATTTGATTGACATTGGTAAAAAAGTATAGAATAGAGGAGAATATTATACCCAATAGAAGAAGTTAGGCATCTAAGTTTAGTCCAAAAATACTTGATAGTGAATACTTGATAGTACTTGTGTACCGTACCTACTACCTACCTATTATCACTTAGCAGATATCACTTCAATTAATATAAAGATAAAATTCGTGATGTGACGTGTTTACTTGAAATAACAAGTCATAATTTAAAAAAAATAAAAAACAGGACTGCACTGCCAAAAAAACGAATAAAAAGTTAAAAATCTAAATTAATCTAGTTAAATTAGAATCTTATTCACCTTTTTATTACCTATATGATATATTTTTGTGAATCTATTAATGGAATCTACTATTCATTTTGTAGATGATGATTATATAGTGAATCTTATTTTTGTTTTTTTTGTAATTTAGTATTTAATTCGGTCACCCCATTTTATTTTTATTTCACTAGCCTTTGTCACCCGGAATAACCTAGAGATACCTACAAACGATATTTATCAAAATCGATTCAGGCGTATAGAAGTTATGGTGGAATATACACTCACATACATACATACAAACATACATGAACTCTGAAAACAATATTCTCCTTTATTCAGGCAGGCATAAAAACATGAACGTATTAGTACTTACCTCAAATGTTATAATTATGTGAAATCCAAATCGAGGATTCTAATTTCCAACGTTACTAAGGGAGAAAATAGATCACGAAATTAAATTTCAGATGGGGATGTGTATGTCACCGTAAGATTGTAAAAACCGTTAGATTATAATCTAACTCGCGAAATTCTAAACTGTCGAAAGATTGTAAACTGTTCAATGTTCTGAGTGTCAATTTTTGAAATATTCATTTTATTTACGTTTTCTTGTAGGTTAGGTTAGGGTTCGACATAAATAATCAAGTAATCAATCGATTGGATGACAATATGATGACAATAGATGATTATGATAGCAGACACTTAATGCTTCGCTCTTCAAGTAGTCGCGATAACCTATACAGTATATATGCCATAAGCATAACCTCATATTAGCAATGACAGGCGAAAATACGAAGCCAACGACACTCCATATTTCAAAATTTGTCTACCTAACGCGACAGTGTAACATCAAAATATTAAACAAGTACTGTTCGCACCTGAGTTGAATGCAGAGCTTAGGAATGTGCTAGTGCTGTGACCTTATTACTGACAGTCATATAAAGATAAATTACAAAAACAAGCAGTGGTTGTACTATTTAAAAAGATTCAAAATATTGATTGAAACACAATAATAAAGTACAAAATTTACTTTATTACTTAAGTAAAGAAATTAAAATCATTCGGACAATTAGGGAAGATTGTTTTAGTCAGATAAAAGTGTTCTATAGTTCTGTGAATTATTACGATTAAAATCATCTTTTTTAGAAGGAGAACGTCCTTCTTTAGCTTCTTTTTGTATTACAGATAATGTTGTTTTTGATACTCCGTTATATCGACTCGGTCTGCCGTTAAAGGCAAGGCCAAAAAGTTATTTTGCTTTTCTCAGTACACATATCCAAAACTTTTTCGCTAATTCGCGTAGTTAGCGAAAACACGTTTTTTTGTTACTGAGCCTGAAGCACTCAAATCAGTCATTTTAAAAAATGTACACGGAAAGCAACTTGATTATATTAAGCGACAAACAAGCAACAAGCGTTCCATCAAAGAGTATGTATGTTACCGCTTATATCCGGAAACTAATAATGTCTGCGTTTCCTAGGAATTGCCGATATAAACGGTTTCGATATCGACTTAGAGCTCAAAATTCGTCAATGAGGTGCCGGTTAGACTCCGTATTATCTAGGAAATGTCAACTTACATCACCTATGTAGTATGAGCAAGAAAACAATTATACTAACTCTAACAGATTCGATACTTCTTAGAGACTTCTGTCCAATATAATGTTGACATTGCCTTAATTTGAACATAAACGGTTTTAACAACTTTAACGGTAACTTATAAATCACTCCGTATACGTATGTATATCGTGCGATAGATGTCAAAGGCAGCACTTGACAACACTATCCACGGGAGTGAGAGGCGAAGTGTGCGGACGGGGGAGGGAGATGCTCCCGCCCATCACCTCAGGCCCTCACTGCATTCAACTCGGGTGCGTATAATACATAAATACATAGGGAGGTAATAGTGACTTCTTAAATAAAACTAAAGTTACCCTTGCTTCACTTCGCCGTAGCTGGGTAACAGACTTAAGGGAAGTAAATAGGCTGAGTGGGATTTTTTGTATTCGATCGCAACAAGGTTAACTGCCACTTATATGGAATTGATCGAGTGCCAACTGTAAAGCGCTTAAAATTCCATACAAATCGTAGGTAACGTTCTCGCGACTCGCGATCGAATGGGAAGAAAATGACCCACTCAGTTCTCGTACTATGTTATAGTAGCTTGTGGTCGCAGGCGTGAGGCGTATAATTGTACTTACTTGTTACATTGTTGACTTCTGTGTTGCCTAATGCACCATTAATTAAGGGACTAGAAGTTTAATTCGCTATAATCCGCCACAATATAGGTAAATCTATGTGGTACAGTGTGTATCTTATACTTATAGCTTGCGATATTCACCATACCACAGAAATTCAATATCATGGACTCCCGCAAAATAACGCTTGCTTCTGTCCAATATAATGTACCATTGTACATTAAACATTGTGTTGTATGGTAGCCAATGTTTTAACGTGACTATAAGGTAAACGTCAATGGTCACCTATCGACCAAGTAGAAAAGGTTTCTTAACAAATTCTGTTTATTTTTTCCACAAAAATTAAAGAAGTCACAAAATTAACAACAAGTAAACATAACATACTAAAGAGCCAATTGACGTATTGTTTTTTTTAAACAATCAAGCAATTTCCGAGGAAGAAAAATAACATAATTTTATGTTTTGCATCTCTTGAAACCCGTTTATACGATACAATTAAAACATTGTGCAGTTGTTGTTGATATTGGCGTAAAAGTTAATGGAAAAGTAAATCCCATCTAAAAAGTATAATAATATATCGTGCGAGTTATTCAAGAAATTTAATGCAAAAATATGGTGTTGAACTTTTTGTAAGTAATTTAATTTAGCGTTGCGGATGGCAGAAGCTCGTTTACTTAAAATATAATTTGCTAGTCTGGCAATTTTTCCGCTTTAAATGCTCCTCAGCTAGATTTTTAACTCGGCACCAGATTTATATTGCACTGCTTAAATATGTATAATTTATAACATTGTTCAGTTATATCATACTTTTGTTTTTTAATTAATTAAATATAAGGTAATTTTATTGTAAAAGTCATACCCAACAGACATAGTCAAAAAATAATCAAATCAATGATCGTGCATTTTTGTTAAACATTTCAAAAGCTGCTCACTACATTCCCCAACAATCTCAACGATGAGTTACTTACTAATCATACATACAAATTGCCAGCAACTCCCTAACTATTTACTGTGGTGTATATATTATGGTATTTAATGTATAGGTACGAGTGTCATTATGAAAGTCTTCTGTCGGTATACAGTACATAGGAGGAGGAGGGTGGTAATTATCTATCATTACCTATCCCCGCTCGGCACAAAAGAAATGCAACCCTCTGATAAATCAGACAGGTTACTAGCTATACCGAAGTAATTATTAAGTGCTAACAGAGGGCCAATATGAGAATAATCTTAATACCTCACAGAAAAATTTGTTCTAAAAAGCAAAGATTTCTGACGGTGTTATACGAGTGGAACGAGATAAAGTTTGATCATTTAGTTTTTTAACGAAATCTGCAGCAATAGATGTACCTAGTTTAATAAATATACTACGTACACCTCATTTACTTATTTGTATCTAATAATGCTCCGATGATTCCTATTTTGGGTTTCTAGTTATTAAATACCTGTGATTCATTACAATTAGTGTACTATGTGACTCTGACTACACACTAACTACATTCCTAGGAGATAACCCATGCTTCGCTCTCTATCCACCTATACTTACGTTAATTAGTGTCAATTAAAGTTATGATTAGATGGGTACATACGAGTACGACTAAAACAAATGGATATTGTTATTGTTAGAGATTATCATTTAAAAAAGGTTAATCGCCGGAACGCCTGTTTTAAATTAAATTAGGAACAATATGTATTATGTTTTCGTTAATATGATATTTTTATAGTATTATATTTTATTCGCCAGATGACGTTTCAATAGTTAAATTAATTTTATTTTCTTAAATTTAGTCCTTCATTTGCTATTTTGCACGTTATAAATAGAAATCTGACATTGAAATAATTATAATCCTAATTTATAATAGGTGGCAGCTGTTAAGTGTACATATGGGCATTGGCTATGGCAGGATTTTCTAAAGAACTTAAACAGAGACTTTAGAAAATTATCGATTTTGCTCACTTTAAAAGTTTCCATCCTGTATATTAATTATGTATGAGTAGTGAACATCGCGTCGCATACCTCGGAACAAAAGAGTAGGCGTTCGTTAATATATCTGACAAGCTACTCTTTACAAATGTTTCCAGAGGTCAATGGTAATTTATATCATGTTAGTGAACCGGGATCTAAAAATCATGATATATACTCATTACGTCAATGTATATACTGGTTATAAACAAACCGTTCTAAAGTAGGTTAGAAATAAACACCAAAAAACTATGAATAGATTTTTATTTCCTTTCTTTCCAGTAAAATTACTTGTAAAATATAACCAGAATCGCCCTCATATCGCAATTTATCTTCATATTCATAATTTGAAGCTACTGCAGTTTCGGAATGCCATTCTGTCCAGAAGAAACTGCAAGAAACTGGTATATTTACTATTTGTAAAATTATTTAACGGCCAATTAATAATTATCTTAAAACATAAATATATAATAAAGACAATGAAATATTAAAAATCCATGTTATGACTCATCTGCTTGCTTGCTTACAAAATTTCTGTTTTTATTGTAAAGTTAGTTAAAATTGATTTTACATTATATTGGATATAGTGAATTTAATCACTAGATCTGCCTCAAAATTCAATTCAAAATCAAACCGTTTAGAAACTTGTTCTGAAATTGATAACCTAACATAACTTTTTTATAAAAGCAATTACTTTTGTACAATTTAAATATTGAAATCCACTCGTAACCTTCCACAAAAAAACAAATATGTTGATACATTGAATCCAGTCATAACACCTTTGATTTCCAGAAAAAAAATTAACCGCCATTCATTTTTCTATATCTTTTCCAATATTTTCTGTTACCGACCACCAATCCAATCTGACCAATTACTCAACCCTTAATACCTGAATTTTTGTGATTGGTCCACATAACACCAAATTTGTCAATTTAACAAACTGGACAGCATTGATTGTTGACTTTATTGAATTACTTAGCAATGATGAATATAATTATTCTGTAACCTGTAATATGTTGCTACTATACTGAAAAATATAATTTCTCGGATAAAATTAGCAATAATTCACTATCATCTGAATATGAAATTATATGAAAAATTAATTAAAAATCACAACTAAGCACAGTAAAATTACTGTTCAAATTATTGTTCATTCTTAACAGTTAGTATCACTGTCCCCTCAGCCCAACATCGGCATCGCCCAGCCCACTACCCACAAAGTACGAGTCTTAATCTGAAATGAATGATGGTTTATGTCATAATCCACCACCTACCATTGAAAGCATTAGTATTCCGGCTTCCTTACGATGTTTCCTTCAACTTTAAAGCAAATGATAACTATTTAAGTAAGTAACTGCTGTCTGAAATTCACTTCAAAACTGCACCAGGGAGGTCTTCAAAACAATATAATGCCTTGTTAGCTCGAGTTCCGTAATATAGTTAGTTCAACACACTAACAATACAGACGCGGCGAGCCAAATTGCAACGGAACCTGGACTATGTGACCACTAACAAGGTCAAAACTTTAATAATTCTCCAGATAAGGCCTGGCGCCCATAGACGGAACGGCATGGCTGGGGATTATTCCTGCGATGAATAGATATAAGATATAAATAACTTAATAGTATGACAATAAAATAGAAATTTCAATGCCTATATGTTTAGTGTTTTTGTACTACGATGATCATCATCGCAATTTTATTTTCATACTATTAAGTTCAAGTCTTTCTATTCGTCGCATGAAATTCCCGTGCCGTGCCGTCTATGGGCACAGGCATTATAACCTTCTCGTTTGACAAACTGCGCTTGGATACAATTTACTTAAATAATTTACTTACTTAAATGCTGATACTTAAATAAAGTGACAATTATTGCTGTATACCATAAACTCCGTTATAATATAATAAGTAGAATCTAGATTCTATCCGCGACTTCGTCTGGTTCGAGAACTCTGATTTTTTTGATCGGTGGAACTCTTTGGTTTTCCGGGATAAAAAGTAGCCTTTGTCTCGGGATGATATGTAATGCATGATTTGAATGTTCCGCCCATCATAATCGGTTAAAGAGATGAGCCGTGAAAATCTAACAAATAGACCAACAGACACACTTTCGGATTTATAATATTAGTATGCATTATTACCTCTATTAATTGTAGGAGTAGTAGTGGCCTACTAGTTACTTAGAAAATCAGCTGATTGCTGCATACGCTACAATATACTCATACAATATAATATTATCTTCGTATGAGTGTTATCAATGTGTAGAATTTGCGATAGGTAGATAAGTGGTACATTCATTTTTTTTCATAGTTACTGTATGATAAGCGTTTCATATAGTAAAATACATATTGAGGATGGATCGATACTACCAGTACTAATACAGTGAAGTACTGTAGTTATAGATGGGTGACACTACAAGGAGAAGCAATTGTTTTTGAGCGTAGGTCGTATTATAATTTAAAAAAAATACCAAATTAAATACTTACCACTATATTTTGGTATACCTCGTACAAAAATTTACTGAACGGTCGCGCGTTCATCGCCATTTTTTTATGCTTATTTTTACCTGCACTTTCCCAATTTAAACTTGCATGGGAAGCCAACAGGAACTCTAGTTATGAAGCGCCTACCGCCAGCTCTGTATATGACAGGTTTTTAATGGAAAAGTGAAAACCGTTCAAAGGTACTTACCTGATGTGAAAAGTGTAATGACTCGATTACACACTTAGTCCATTGCAACATTCGGTACCACGACACGTTCCTTGCGCTGGCAATGGTAAAATCGTTGTCTTCCTCACTTCGAGCTTGATCCACACTAAATACGTATTGTGACTGTAACCTTTTCATGGCCAATCTGTTTGTCGAAATTTTGTGCATATAAGATGTGTGGACGGAGCCTTTTTGTAGGATAAAGCATAATAATTTGCGCTCATACTTGATGTTTTGATCGAACTCAATGGGCTGATGAACTTACTGACCGTGCATGCAGTCATGTAGCTTGACGCTGTTTGCTTAACGCCTCGTTGCGTTCTCTTGGGATGATTCACCGAGTGTTACAAGAATACTATAATGATTCATTTTACAACTCGTTATGATGTCGTATTGATTGGCCTTGCTCATTACAGTGCAGACGTGATGTTAATGTTAACTCATCTAAGATACGTCTACATTTAAAGTGATAATCGGCCAGTTCTAATTTTGCAAAAACGAAGATACGACTATAAATAACTTCTTAGACCAGGTAGTTAGTAAACTTAATTTTTACAGACTTCATATTACAATGTTATGCACGTGACTTCGACCGTGGTGGATTAAGGTTTTTGAAAAATCCCTTGGGAACTCTTCTATTTCCTGAGATAACAAGTAGCCTATAACTAGACCGGGATGTAATATATCTCTATACCGTGCCGTACGTACGATACAATTTTGTGAGTACCACTTGAAAAGATTAACCGTGACCCGTGTAACGTAGCAGGCAGAAATACAAACATCTTCGAATCTATAATAATAATTAAGAATGGATAATATTATTAGAAGACTTACTTACTATTACTGTATTAACTAACTAACCTATTTTTTTTCTATCGTTCGGTCAGCCGCGAGAGCTATTTACTTACACATATAAAAAATATGGGTTGTTTCTTAATTAACAATATCATCACCCTTATAGTTAGTTCCTGAAGACCGCCAAAACATTTCCACAATAATGAGTTAAATATAGTCTGTATGTGAAAGCGGTAAGGGTAATAATACAGTTACAGTTTAGTTTAGTAATTCCGTGTGTTTTCTAATTCTTTAAGTAACTGACGCTTAAAAAAATTTACCTTTTAATACGTTAAAGGGTTTCAAGTTCTCAACCCTATAATACTTCAGCAATGTTAATAAGCAATTCGGGAACTTTCGTTGTTCTAAGTTTTTTATACAACATTCCGAACACAATCAACATCGGCTGTTGTTGAATGAACATTGAGATTTTGTAAAGAAATATTTTCTCTAAGAATATTGAATATCAGTTTAAAATAAAAAAATATTTTAAGACTTCGCTAGTATTTCGATATTTAATAAAATTAGATATTTCTCCTGAATTTCTAAACACGTAGTTTTCCAGCCAATGTTTAGGCCATTTTATGTTGAATGAAAATGAAATGAAAATATACTTTATTGTACACCATACATAAAACACACATTAAACAAATACAAGAATATATGAAAAACTGTACAATAGGCGGCCTTATCGCTGAGAAGCGATCTCTTCCAGGCAATCTAGAAAAGGAAATAATAAAAGAAAATTTGAATGAGGGTGCACATAAAGTAGGTAATACAATTAAGGGAAAAAACACTTAAACAAAGGTAGGAAATCTAAAGACTTATAATATATTTATAATTAAGATTCTTAAAAATAGGCAACGATTTTGCCTGCTTAATATGAATAGAGTTCTGAAGACAAATAGCTTTAATGGAAAAGGACTTGGAGTAGAAAGCAGTGCTATGAAAAGGAATTATAAGAATTAGATAGTCCTCAGAGCGGAGAGATCGACCCGAGTGAGAATCACCGAGAAACTCAAACCGTTCTTTCAGTTATAAGGAGGAGTGGCTGGATTAAAAAGAACACAGTACTCTCTCTAGTACTCTCATAAAAGATGAGTATTCCTGCGAACATGAATTGGGAGCCACTCGAGTTTATTGCGAAATTCAGAAACGTGGTCATATTTACGAAGCCCAAATATGAACCGTATGTACAAATAATAATGTAATTTTCAGGGGCAACCTCTTCTAAATATATAAAAGAAAAAGGTGACTGACTGACTGATCTATCAATGCAAAGCAAAAACCACTGGACGAATCGGTGTGAAATTTGGCACGTAGATAGCTATTATGACATAGACATTCGATAAGAAATGATTTTTGAAAATACAAAGCCATAAACCAAGAGAAGAAGAAGAACCCTTAGGGGGGTAAAGGCATCAAAAAATCTAATATCTTTCATTAAAATCGTTTGAGCCCTTTTCGAGATTTATAAATGATGGCAATGAAAAACTGCTATAATATAATACGAAGGTAAATTTCGCCACCAACTATAATGCCTCAGGTGGGAAAACGGCGGTCCCAAAACTAGAAGACCCCGGTTAGAATCCAGATGGCTGCAGTCTGATTATGGTTTTCCTTTTTTAAATATAATAAAATATTTTATTTAAAAAAATTAAGTATAATTTATTATTTAAATATAATTTCCAAAAACACGATTTACCAAAAAAAATACCATCTCATCCAGATATTAATAATTTAATTGTCTCAAAATGCATTGCTCGCTGTCAACACGATATGGGCGCAGTTTATTAAAATTATGAACATACTTAATTTTTTAATAATTTTGAACATACTGTATACCAAATTATAAGTCAAGTCCAGTACCAAACGATTAAATATTTATACCCTTCCGTTTCCACAATTGAAAATAAAGTAAATAGGTAGGGGCCTTACAGTTCTCTGAATCACAACGAGGAAAACTGGATGTCAATTTATACTAATTTTAGTCATGACAGCGTGATTCACATATTATAATAATATTTACATTATGTGGTTAGTAAAAATAATTTGAAATAATTTTGGATCAGACCATTCATAGAGGACTCTGCATTCTCTGGTTTATTAGTGTTTTATATTCTATGCTCTTCATCAAACAGCGTATAGCCAAACTGGATCGCTTTCTCAATTTCTTGGGGCATGCCTCTAATAGACGCAACGACATCTCCATTGAACATCTAGTCTTCAGAGAAGATTAGGTAAAGATTACCAAAACAGGGGAAGAATATTTCCACTGACTCCACTCTTACTTGCGGAAATTGACGCTCTATTTAGGCGAACGAAATCGTTGATACAGCTACGGGAGCATACTCATGCCTTGGCCCTATTGCGCATTATAAGATTTCTTGCGTCATGAAAGTTATATCTTATATTTTGTATGCGCGTGTCTGATAAGACACAAGAAAAAATATCTTGTAAAATGTAAGGTCTCATAAAACAACCATTGCGACTGAATTGCTTATAAGGCATTTCTTAAAAGCCACATGATATATTCTTATAATGCCCAATAGGCCTAAAGGATTAAGGTCTAAGGAATATCATATTCCATTATTCACATGTTTATAAAAATGAATTTACTAACATCCATAATATTATATAGATATTTGGCTTAAAAGATATGTGTGGTTATTACATACTCCGTACCAATGCTCCGTACAGTTTATAGTACCACTTATTAATTCCATTATATTATACTTACTTAAACTCTTTTGTGTCTGTCGTATTGGCCACAATGAAGTTCATTTTTATGTTGACAAAATGGTACATAATAATCTCATTTTACCAAAAATAGAGATGGGTCTGGCTAAAAGGTGAGATGTCGATGATGTCGTTTAAGTTATCATGTGTTTTTGTCAAAGTACGTTTATTAGCACAATATGTTATAAAAATGGGCTGCTTTAATTCAAACAAATTGAAAATAAACTAAATATCGCTCGATCCTATGACTGTGACGTATACAAATTCTGATACATCACAGTGATATTATATGATTGAACAAGAATATGATAAGTATATTAAAATTGCCGCGGACGCAATTCAGCGCATTGTCCTTGCAGTTATCCCCGTTAGCAGCATTATTCACTAAATTGCTCACAATCAAGTTACGAGAGCCAATAATTGACCCCACTTATTAAGTTTAATGTCAGCCCGCCCCGGCTTCATACTGAATAAGCCCGTATTGGTATTCATTTAGCTAACTAGTCCGTGGCTTGTTAGCTTGATAAATACTATAGTTTCCGTAGAAAATTATGACTACGGCTTAACACAGATAACTCTCCTCAATTTTTGGACTTAACCTCCTTTAGAATCGATTTATATATAAATATATATAAATCGAATAAGCCCGGGGTATAAAAATTACGGGAAGTAAAATCAAACTTTCTTCGTTACGTTATTGACTTTATGTTATAGATTTATTTATTTTCCATGATTATGTAATGTATTTTGATGAATATAAATTATATTATTAATATAAATAAATGAATCAAGCATGCTTTCAGTAATATAAAAATGCGTTCATTTACCCTCATTTACTAATCTATATATTTTATAATCGTTCATACAGAGTAAACTCCAGTCGTGCTTCGGAGCTGACACACTTTTCTAAAAAGGGTTAAAAAAACAACTTATGGGATGGCAAACAAAATAAAATATGATACACAAAACGTTTTCCAAAGTGAAGTACAATTCAAGAGTACTCTAAAACACTGTAATGCCCAGCATCCAAATACCCAGAGAATAATAAATGTTTCATCGTTCTTCCCTGTCCATAAACTATAGTTTTTGAACATCCATCTCTGTGGACCGTAAAAGTGACGTCAGGATATAGTTCACTGACGCAATGCAACTCCACATGCCCCGCATATTCTCCGTCTCTAGACATTAAATTACGATAGTCTGATGCGTCTCGAATTGCGAGTCCGTACGATCTGTCACCAATTATGAAATCCTTATAGCGTTGCCAGTTATTGACCACACGATCCACTACTCTCAATCTTATTTCTCGGTGCTTTTCCTGTGTTCCGAATAAGCAGTACGACACAGATCTAAAGAGACAGTTTCCGTCACCGCGGATCGAAATAAGACGTCTTGACATTTTCTCTTTACCAGTTCTACCCTTTTTCGGTCCGATGGGTTTCTTGCACTCGATTGCTCGGTCTCGATTCATCGAAAAAATCCTGCATTCCCTATCGATGTCAAAATTGTGTATTCGGTTATCAATATGAATTTGAAATATTTTTCTTTTCTCTTTGAAAATCAATGGAAACCGGTTGTTTATTTCTTGAGAAAGGTACGGATTTATTTAAATTTTAAGCGACGGCTGATATATTGGTGGTAAATAGATTGAATTTCATTAAGTGATTAAAAAAACGTTGTTATTATTTTATGTACTGAAATTGATGGCTGACATTAAGCTGACATTTCTTTTTTTTTAATTGCTCTATGTCAAATCATAATAAATAAAGGCGTTTTTTGTTTGCTAATGCCATATAATATTAATTGCTTCAACATAAAAGGTATAAGGTTTAAAATGTACAGCTGCATTCATCATGCAACTCAACGCGCCCATGATTATCTGATGCACTGAATCATGCACCTACGTCGATAATGATTCATACTGTACAGCACAAAAACTCTCCAAATACCTACGTTAACAGTTTAAAAACAATAATATACAAAAAATGAAGGACGTCTAATAAAGGTAGGATTGGCTATTTTGGTAGAGAGATAGCTTTCATCTCAGAGACGGACATGAGCTACAAAAAGCGAAAAGCTAAAGAAAAAGCTTCGAGATATTTACAAAATCTAAACTCACGTGGGCTTGTTTTAACTATGAATTTAAAGTAAGGATTTGATAATATGTTAACCATGATCCAAAAGCAGCGAAACAAAACAGACAGTGAGATTTTTTGTGAAGTTATTTTTGTTATAATGCAGGTAGGCAATATGCCTGTGCTTCATTGGGGGCTGTTCGTAAACATTCTATTTTTATAAAGTACTGTTTTGGTAAACTAATCCCTAGCTCAGCATTGGATTTTATTTTTGTACAGAGTATTTAAAATATATTGTATACGAACTATATTATAGGCACGATAATGGGAAACACTTGATTAATCATTAGTAGAAATTGTTATGTTTCAAACTAATTATTATAAGCTCTCATTTCTACCTTTTGGCTAAGATTTAAGTGACTCAATATTAGTTCAACCATTTGATCTATTAATATTAAGTTTAATAAGTATATGTATATGTAGTAGTTGAACTCATTGCAATATATTTTGTGTACAATTATTTCTACTTGTTGAAAAAGTGGTTTAGGTCGATATTTTGTAGGCACGCTCTACAAATTAATATCAGAATTCCGTAAAACAATATAACTAGATGATGAGATTTCCTTAATTTTCCGGGATAAAAAGGAGCATATGTTCTTCCCTGGGATACAATTACAACCTCTGTACCAAATTTCATCAACATATTCTCTTGAAAACAATAGGTAGATATAGCGTAGTAGTAAGACAGATTGTTTTATAGATCACTTATAATATTAGTAAGTATAGATTATGTAGTGTTACGGGACAATGGGGCTCATAGATTTGTATGAAAATCTTTGAGTGCTTGTCATTGTGTTACTTATTTTGAAGCTTTAAATTTTTAAAAATGCCGTATCCAGACTGGAGCCATATTGCCAAGGCTTAGAGCAATACATAAGCAATATTACTCAAATGACAGTTCGATGTTACGTACCTTGAGTTCCTAAAATAAGGATTTTATTGTAAAACACGAAAATCAACATATAATAAACAATATGGCTGACAGTATGGCCCCTGATTGGCAATAGGTATTTTATTCTACTCATATCGTAACGAGAAGGGTGTGCAGTGTGCACTGCCGCGTAATTTTCGGAACAGCGGAGCGGAAGCGGTGACACGGTAGGGACGTAATAGTTAACTTTGTTAGCGTTGCCTGATACCTGTCTGCTCTTCAAATTATTATTGAGATGAGATAAGATAATGTGTTTAATAATTGTTTTATTCTCATCTGTTTGGAAATAGTTACGTGTGTCTACCTACCGGCTTCCGGTGTTCCCACTGTTGTAATATTTGTATTTCCAAACTAAAAGTGAAAATGAAAACTCTCCAACACATACTACATCATCACTTGCTAGAAAAAATAGTTGCAGCCAAGCGATAGTCTATAAAGTGATAAAAAAATAATGTTTTGACCTGCTTTGTTGGAGTATTTGGACCAGTGCAAGAGAACTTAGGTATTTGAGTATAAGAGCCGTAAATATCATGAAATGGTAGATAATTCAGAAAACGCGTTAAATACGGTCTGAGGAGAATCGAAAAAACACGAACTAGGGTAACACTGGATGAAAGACCCGGATTTTACTCAAATAAAAAAGCTTTATAACTGTCAGCCTTTCTCAATTACGTACGTACAGATTTAATTTCACTCTGGAAATAAAAGACGTGTCCTGTAGTGTTGTCTAGTTTTGTTGGCGGTATACAACACCAGCTATTATATATAATTTGAAAAGTTCAACTATCACTCACTACTTAGCAGTTCCTCAGTAAGCCTTAGTTGCCTTTTTTTATCCACTACAAGTTAGCCCTTGATTGTGATCTCACCTAATGGTAAGTGATGATGCAGTCTAAGATGGTAGCGAGCTAACCTGTTAGGGGCATGGCAGTTATATTAAACCCATACCCCTATTCGATTTCTACACGGCATCATACCGGAACGCTAAATTGCTTGGCGGCACGTCTTTGCCGGTAGGGTGGTAACTAGCCACGGCCGAAGCCTCCCACCAAGCCTATGTCATTAGAATCCGTTTTTAAGATGCACAGTATTGAGGATCCGCTTATTTAACTACTAAATAGTATAGGTACATTTGCTCCGTAGTTAAGACGTACTCTTGTCTCCTCACAGTTTGGCAAATCTATCAGTTTTTCACGCAAAAATGTGTAAATACATCTCACAATATTATAGGAACACAGAACCTGAAGTAGACGTGTTTTTTTCACAACCATGCATGTTTCCAAAACATAGTTTTAACTGCATTGTTTAAACACCCTGCGTTTCCACCAGAAATGTGCTACGTTGCTAAGCTACAGATCTGTGTCAAACTCACTAATAGGAACGCTTGTTTTTTATAGTTTATTAGATCAGTAGATTTAATAACACCAAACGCTCCTAAAGGTGGGTTTGCCACACGTCCATAGCTTAGCAACATCTCTGATGGAAAAGCGCCTAGGTATAGGCTGCATTTTTGGTGGGCAACGGGTGAGCAAATCGTGATCCGCTAATGACACATGCGGATCCGCCGCGTTTTCCGCTCTCCACCGAAAACATTCCATACAAAACGTAGGGCACAAGCGCATCGCAACTGTGGATCTACTTCCGCCCCGCTGTCCACCGTTAATGTAGCCTTACTGTGTAGAGACCTTTTATGTTTGGCTACCTTTATCGATGACAGCATTTTGCGTTTGACCGTGATCTATTTTTTATGGTGATAGAGATGATCCATTCATGATAGAAGCGCGCTAACCTGTGTCGCCCGAGCACAATCAATGCGACACATCTCTCTCGCGGCTTTTGTCGATTGTCATTAATTCTATTGCTTTGATAATGATATCATATCAATCCATCGCTGGCCTATTTCTGGGCAAGGTCTCTCTGGCTCAAATTAAAAGAGTTTTAGGTGCTTATTAGCAGACTTTACACACCTTTGAGTACATCATGAAAACTTTCAGGCGTATTTGCACTTCTATTGCTAATGAAACAAATCGAGGGAAAACTTCTTTCTAGGGGATGGCAGTTTTTTTTCTATCTAAGATTTTTCAATGTTGAATGATAATGATGCACAAGTTGTGTATGTAATTCCCTAATTACAGGCAAGCCAATATTATAAAAAATATGCATTGAGCTTTTTCAACATGGGTAAGCAGTGCTCTAATGCCTCTATGACCTGTTCTTCACTGAACATTATGACATCATTGAGTGCCTTGCAGTTTAGTTTTATTGTTCGTCATTCTTGAATTTAGGTATGTCTCGCGCTAACTCTGATTCGGTCCAAGGTTATTCTAGATAAATTTTGCTCGCCTCTTATTGACTTATAGCGTCATAATATTTTTAAGTTTTAGTTTGTTTTGGTCAAATCTTGCAACTGCATATACAGTTATCCCTGACTGATTGAGCTGAAATTTACACCTTTAGTTTGGATGACAATGCATGGTTAGCTAAGTGATGTCATTCTAAATCTAATATGGCGTACTTACCAGTTATTTTTATGTACCTCCATGATGTGAGTATCAATTAAAAGGTAAAACGTCATACGAAATTCAATATCGTAATATCGCTATATGTTTTTAATGATAACGACTTAGGCCTCGGATACACGGACAGCAAGCAGTCAGAATGGACTGCTTCAAGCTGCGATTGCATAGTGAACTACAGTCTTCTACGTACATACCATAGTACATGGACAGCTCGAGCAGTTGGAACTGCTTCTGGCGGTTGGCAGTTGTCAATGGTAGTTTCAAGCTGTTGAATATGACTGCTAGAGCGGTCCGTGTATGTTGATCACTGGCTAACTGCTCGAGCAGTCCGTGTATGGCGGCTCTTAGACAGTTGATATTTTATCTGCTATGAATTATCATTTTTATCAAGAATCCCGTTGCTCCAAAATGTTTATACTTAAAATAGATTTCTAGTTATTTACTAAGCAGGCAAATTTATTCCAAACTAAAATCCCTCTAAAATCACTGTATTGTATCACTCTATACAATACAAATCTAGATCAATGCTGTTGAATGTAACGTAAGCCTACCCGTGCGAATCCAGGTCGAGTTAGCTAGTAATAAATAATATATTACCCTCTTATTCCCTTAGCCCGTTGTCGTAACTACATATTCAAAGCTAGGAACAACAATTATCAAAACTGAATCGTACCAACAACACGAATTATGACTATAGTTATACTACTAACTATAAGATACCATATCTATAGTTGTACTAACTTATAGTTTGAAATATCCCGTAAATATTTTCGTATTTCGTTTTGCAACGTTCTGTTAGGTTCGAGCCAGCTATTTGAAATATTCGTGATGTGTACCCAAAGACAAAGTTGCCTTTATCTAAAGTAGTTACCTCATGCATTCCGAGTTTAAGCGACTTGACAATTAGCTTGAATGTAAACGCCTAACATATTTTAGCCACTCTGATGTTTTTGTTGCAGAGTTACTGAGTAAACAGCCAACTCTGAGATAACTCACTCAGCTTGCTTTAACTTGCTCTCTTGAAGATTTAATCCGCATGGAGCAATAAAAGAGCGTCTATAGTTAGTGCACTTCATAACCGTCGTCCAAGTATTCATACTATTATTACTAGTGTTTCGCCCGAACTGAGACCTCGCGGTATCCTTAAGATAGTTTTAACTATATATTGTAATAGTTAACTTTTTTTTTATTCCACGTCAGATGATGCTTAGGTCTATTATTTGTAAGCAGAAACGAATAAACTTTTACAGAGCGCCATCTATTGACATAATTGTGAAGTTCTGCTAAAAATACTGAAGCTCATTAAAAATTAAATAATTTCGTTTCCTTATATTTATCTAATTTTAGTATTTGTGTTCAAGTACAGGATATAATTCAAATAATTGGTCAATTTTCAGGCTCAGCCTTTCAGAAAATGTAGAGTTCTGAGGTCAACTTTGGACGTTAGAAAATCTCCACTTTGAAAGCCCCCCATTTCGTCAATTTTAGGAGAGAAATTTAATAAAATATAGTTTTGGACTCTATTTCTAATTATCTTTAAAATGATATACCGCAACCCTATGTTACGCTATAAAAAATATTTAACTTCGCATTCGCCTATGAGAGCCCCCCTCAAATAAAGATTTTTATAACTTTTTAAGCCATATTCGGCTGGAGGTCATCGGTTTACATATTATATTTAAATTTGAAGTAATTACGTTCATTAATTCAGAAGTTATAAGGCTCTGACAGACGGACGGACGGACGGACAAGTGCAAATTCACTCAAGTAGACTCAGAGACCTTCGCTTCGCTCGGTCAATAAATGTGAAAGTGTGTCCGTCTTTTCAACCGATTTTGATGAAATTTGGAATAGAGGTAAGGTGAACCGAGGCTATTGTAACTTCGGGGCTATTGCGTCTTATCATTTTATCTTCCTTCACAAATAGATTTACGGGAAATGACATTTATTGGTGGATAGACAAACTAATGTTTACTAAAGGGGATCATAGAGTGTCCTTGTATCGCGCCTACTGTTTTACCGACGGCGTCTTCGTTTATAGTCGGCCATTTTTCGTTGAGTGTGCTGGAAACATAGTGTGATATTTTATTCGACAAAAATTTACTGTGAGCCTTTTGGAACAATATTTTACGGTAAGTACAAATTTAATGAATAAGTCCTTGTTATTTGATAATTATTTTCTTTCTGTGTCGTAGTTATCTAGAGTTATTAGTAAAAACACATTAACCCCACTAAAATTGTGACACGGGGCTATTGTATCTACAAAGAAAGACACAATAGCCCTGTTGATTTTAGTATGGAAATAAAAGTACTAGTGATGCCAACGTATTTTTTATCGATAAAATAAAAAACAGAATTTGTAAGAAAATAAAAGGTAAAAGTTTGGACTCGAGCCACCTTCACCGAGGGTTGAGAGGGGTAGCGGGAGAAGGGGAGGGTATTTGTTCTCACAAATCCAACTTGCCGGAGACGTGTAGTTTTTTTTATTTTTAGTTTGATGTAATTGTGGGTCACTCGAATCCACAATTTTACTCCCTACCAAAAAGTACTCAACGCGCCTAAAGAAGTTTTTACTTCAATAACCAGCTAAATGCCAGGACCACTGTGTGTGTTTTTACTAATATTGGCTAAAATATTAAAAACAATATTGCTCCTATGGCAAAAAAGATTCGTGGGAAGGGGTAATTTCCCTTTTTCCTTAACAACCCTTCCCCCCTGTACCCTTCTCAACCCTCACAACACGATACAAAACTACTTAATTTATTAAATAATTTCAACACCTTTTATTTGCACTTATGATGATTATTATTCAAACTAAACCTATCAACGTAATTATTTATAAGAAAGATTTGTTTTTAGATGGTGCGTACATACAAAAGAAAACGAGAAAAAACATACTCAACAGAAGACCTTTTTAAAGCTCTAGAGGCAGTAAAAACAAAAAAAATAACAGTTATGAAGCCTCGAAAGTATTTGGTATTCCGAGGTCAACCATTTCCGCCCGGATAAGCGGTGCGCGTGGCGCAAAAATGCCATCAGCTGGAAAACCTACAGTGTTTCCCAAGAAACAAGAAGAACATCTCGCTTCACTGCTGCATGTAATGGAAAAGACTGGCTAGTGATACTTTTGTGATAGTAACCTAATTTTTGCTAGTGGAGAATTAATTTAATTTTTAGAAGGTATTTTTTTAACATAATATTACTTTAAATTTCGTCCTTTTAATTTTATTTCATTAATAAAAATATTACATAAATGATATATGAAAACGTGTTTCATTCAAAATATTATCGACAATCGACACAGCACAAATTATCAGGCATAATCCAACACTAAAATTTAAAAAAAAGCTACAATAGCCCCACTTATATCGAAAAAGTATTTTTAAAGAGAAACTAACCTTCTTATATTGAGATAAGTCTCAAATTCATTCAATTATGCCTCTGTTTATCATATTCAGTGAGTTTGAGCATAATATCTCTTCGAGTTTAGGAATTAAGAGTGATAGTTACATTAACCCCCGATACGGGGCTAATGTGGCTAAAATCGGTCCTTGAAATTAAAATCAGTTTTAATAAGAATATAGTGGTTGTTTTCTAACGCAAATGGGTAAAAATAAGGCTTTAGGATCTAATCATTCAAGATATTAAAACAGTTTTTCCCTAAATTATTTTTTAGCAGAAATACAGCTCCTTCAACATACCTCGGTCAAAAAAAATTCAATTTTTAGATGCAATAGCCTCGGTTCACCTTAGGTACTTTATCTAGTACAATATATATTCATATATATCAGATCTTTTTTTGTCAGGAAATACGCATTATCGAACAATATTAAGTAACTTACATATCAACAAAGCAATTAGATGATGCCCGCCGCCCGCGGCTACGTTCGCGTGTTTTGATTTCCGCGGGAATTCTTTGATTTTCCGGGATAATAATAATAGCATATAAAATGTTAATTCAGGTGTTAAGCTATCTCCTTTACAAATTCCAGCCAAATCGGTTCAGTCATAACAGCGAGAGGGTGTAACAAACAACCAAACCTACAAACTTAAACAAATCCAAAATTTTCACATTCTTAATTTGTAATATGCGCAATATTATCTAGGATCAGGTCGTTATTTACATTTTATTGGTACATGTGCATGAGTGTACTCGGTGCGACTATCTGCTGTTGAGGTTTGAGGGATGATCGATCCCGGGCCCCGGCCGTAGGACGCCGCGTCGCTGTCTTTTAATGTGTACGTGATTTCACAGTTTTTTCGTTCGGTAGCTTTTGTCGTCCTTCGTTTAGCGCCAATCGATATGGAGAAACGATGATTTTTAGAAGCGGCAGATGTTTTACCCGCAGCATTTTCCAAGCGTTAAACTTGAACTACTTGCAAAACAGCAATATTATATAGCAATGTACATTACAATAGACTTCTTCAAGAACCCTTCGTATCCATTAGTATATACCTAGTCTGTACGTCTAGGTAGTCTATATAAAACACCAATGCCGTCCATTTTCTGATAAATGCTAGAATTGCTGGTTTCTCCGTAGGGATATGATTCCGAATCAGTGGTAGATTGACTTCACGATGCAAAATCACTTGTAAAAGTTTATTTTTGAGTAAAAACACTCGAATTTTTAACGTTATCTTCACAATCTGAATTTAAGTGCAAAGTGAATCTTGAGAGCAACACCAAAAGAGATAGAGAAAGCAGTGGCCAGTGATGGTAAGCAAAAATAAAATAATTATTATTATGAACTAGTATATAGCTGACTTGCTGTAGTTTTAGGAACGTTGGGCTTAATAATAACTCTTTAAGCTTAGGTACTTTTCTCTTGAAATATTTTACGTGATGCGTTAAAATCCATAAAGCTGTATAAAAGCTTTAACCCATAGATTTAGGATTGGTGTCCGCTAGAGCGGAGATCGATCCTTAAATTTTTTTTTTAATTTAACTGGTTTAACGGCTCTGGATTGATCCTTAAATAACTATGCTTAAACCAAAGTTCATCGACAATAATGATAAGACTTTATTATGAACAATACAGAGATAGTTATCAAATCATGTAGTATATCGAAAAAGCTAAGTAACTTAAACCGTTCAAGCAATGGCAATTTTAAAGTATGTCATGATATAGATAGGTAGAGGTATCTAAAAATATCCGTGGCGACACTAGTACTAAAAGTACAAATGGCAACAAGGTAAATAAGTCCAGTGAGAATCCAGAAAATCGATCCTTGACCCCTTTACTAACACACCCCAATCCTAACTCGATGTACATTTATACCCTGCGGTATAGGAAACTGTGGTTACTGAATTTCCTAGTCTATATGTAAGGGACTTTGAACCGTGTGTTGTGTGAATAAACTCCAATTTAATTTCCTCGAGCATGACTGGCCCAGTACATGTTCAAATTGGTGAAAAGTGAGAACGCTTTTTGAAACGTAACGGACAAGCAGCAAACACGACTAGTTGATGTCTCTCGAATTCCATTGTACTTTGTACTGGCGCTATTGGAAAATCAAATAATAGTAAATCCTGGTTATAGTGTTTGGTATTCCGTTTGAAACCATAAATAGAAACATAACGTGTTGTATGTTTCCATTATTTCGGATTACGCCTTTTGTATGAAAGATGAAAGTGCCATTCGTGCGAGAAACTAAGCCTACTATAAATACTATAGTTCGCGCAAGAGTTGAATGCAGAGCAAATGTATGGTGACACATACGTTTACTCTGCATTCAACTAGCGCGCGAACTAGTAAAATATTTTTTTGCTCACTAGATCGAAGGTGTATGATTCACATGAGTATCCAAACTAACGTTATAAATGCGGATCTATGTCTATCTGTCTGCTACACTTTCACGGCCCATCTGCTAAGCCCAACCAAGTTTTTAACGAAAATTGGTACAGAAGTAGGTTGCATCCCGGGGAATGACTGAGACAACTTTTTATTCCGGACAATTAAAAAGTACCGCCAGGGATTAAAAAAAACAAATGCAGTCGAGGAACCGAGCATCGTCTGGTATTAAAATAGTTAGACATCTCATTTTATGCCGATCCTTCATTACTTAAGTGTGGATTAAAAGTGTCGTGTCGCCCTCGTAGCATCAATTAGAGGGAATGTGGCACTTGAGAGCGTCCTCTTGAGTGTCACACCTAAGTGACGAAAGGCTCGACCTTTTGAGACATCCGATATCGGTCATCTTTTTTGCCTCATTCTTTATTGCGTGCTATTAATAGAAAACTGTAGAAGAACCGCCTTTTGCAGTGAACGGCGATATAATGAGTGGGTGCAATGATCAATAAAGATTTTTTTGGTACAAATTTTAAGTAATCGGTTGGTACCTTAATGTGTTGTTAGATGACTATTTACTTACAAGTTTACTAAAAACAAAGGTAATTAAATATAAACAATCAAGCCATAACAGTGAATGAATATAATTATGACCATCATGTCTTATATTTTGTAAGCATGACGTTCAGAAGGTGTACTTTTTAAGTACCTATTTTGAATAAATATGTTTTGAGTTTGAGTTTGAATAATGTCAAAATCATGAGATTTTAGTTAAAGGTAAAATTTTAAATAATTAAAATCTATTTTGAAGTAAGTATTTTAAGTTAAAAGAATATAATTAATCATGTGCCAATAGTCAATGCAAATATGAGATTTTTTCAAATGCACTTAACATTGGCTCTATGTATGTCTTTGTTGCCAAAACCAGCCCTAAAAATTAATTCAAATACCTAGTACCCAATCCTTACCTATAATATTCAAATAGGCTATTTAATTTCCTTGGAATCGGAAAATGCATAAAAAGCTCTTTTCAGAATGTTGTTTGAATTGAGTGTAAGGATACAAAATTACAAACAGGTACTGAGAACAATCTTAACAATAACTATCTTAACATTTTGAATAGAATAGAATACAAAAGAACATGTTTTATTTTTTGATTCAACAAAGAAAAACAGAAATTACATAACATCTAATTTAGCTTAATTATCGTCTAATTTGATGACCATAATCTCAGTAAAGATCTTGAAAAGCACTAAGAAAATATTCCATTTCATCTAAGAGCATAAAATATAATAAACAATATAACATGTTTATAATCAACGTTTTAAAAATACCGTAAAATATCACAAGTTTATGTGCGTGCATTCTACAAAGTGAAGCCTAGAAAAAAAGTATTTATTGTGAGTTTAATCCCTTATAGCAAGGTTTCAACTATTAGTTATTTAATTATTGATACGGTCGTGATATAATTTACTGACCGTTCAACGGTCAGTAAAATATAACATGACCGCATCAATAATTAAATACCTAATAATATTTATTACGCGATAATAACGTTATGTACTAGAGGTCACCCGCGACTTCATCCGCGTACAATTACTAATTTCCTATGAGATAATTAAATTTTCCCGCTGCAAAAAGGTTTTATATTACAGCACTGGCTACACTTCAAAAACTTAGAACTTTCATGCAAGCTTCCAGTTCCAACCCTCATTCCACACGATTTGGGTTGATTTTCGTTAAACTGCACAGATTTTTATTATTTAATAAAACTTTTAACTTAAATGCCAATTTTCATGTCTCTAACTTCATTCATACAAATTTCCAACCCCCATTTCCCACCCCTTAAGGGATGAATTTTCTCAAAACCGTTTCATAGCTATTCATTGTAGAAAGAATCTACCTTCTAAATTCAAGTTTGTTTGTTTTGTTGTTTCTGAGAGTTCGTGATTAATGAGTGAGTGGTATTTCGCTTTTATATAAATAGATTAATAAATATCGGGCTCAGGATAACCTTATGTATTGTAGATAAGACCTTTTGCTCTCCTCTGGACCTGAAAAAAGGACTATTTTTATTATTATTTATACTTACTCATACTTTATACCTCATATGATCAGGTTACACGGTACCCAACATGCTCATTATTTTAACTTTATCGGATACTATAAAGTGGTAATTTAGAGTTAGCGAGATATATACCTAAACAATAGAGTAAAAATGTGCCTCTTCCACGACATTTATATATTTAAATACTTACTCTTTGTAAGTGCCAAACGCCAAATTTATATAAAAAGGTCGTAAATGTATGCCTTTTTCTTAAAGAAAGAAAAACTGTTGATGTCTTACTTGACATCCACTTGGTACTTAAATATAATAAAGCTCTTGATATTATTATAATTAATACAGACGACAATTATGACGCAAGCGCAAAAACAATATACCCTTCTTTTTTGCAACTCATTAAAAAGTACTCACCAATGCTAGTGTACGGGAGCAGGTGATATGGCTCGACCGCAACAAAGGATGATCATCCTCCAAGCGGGTGTTGTGCTCGGGGACCACTAGTCCGACCGTTCATTATTGGAGGTCCTATATATAGCGTAATTCAGAGAACGCTTCGTAATCGTGATACGCTGTTGCGTATCGACTGTGCTGGCCGCTGGGCGTGTGGCTCTGTGAGCGGCTGTGCCGGAACATCGGTCGGCGTTGCTGCGTTGTGTTGCTGTGCTGCGTTGGTTGCTGTGCTGCGTTGGTTGCTGTGCTGCGTTGAATTTTATCGTGCTGCGTTGGGTTGCTGTGCTGCGTTGTGATGCTTTTGTGTCCCGCTGTGCGTACTGATGATACTGTCCTCGATGTGATGGCTTGGAGATCACGTCGGGGTCACCAATGTACGGGAGCAGGTGATATGGCTCGACCGTAACAAAGGATGATCATCCTCCAAGCGGGTGTTGCGCTCGGGGACCACTAGTCCGACCGTTCATTATTGGAGGTCGTATAAATAGCGTAATTCAGAGAACGCTTCGTAATCGTGAGTTGGGCTCTGGTGAATCGTAGTAGTAATGCCATCTATTGGATTATGTGCGGACTACGAAGACCGCCACACTAGCAAGAAGGTGCTCCTGCCCAATATTCGTAATTATTCTTAATTTAACCTATTTTGTATCTTCCTCAAAAGAATAAAATTAATTTTAAGTACCTTACGAACACACAATATCATGAAATTGAAAAATCGCAATTGCGTGTTTGTATGTTTATTAGCTAATAAATTCTTAATAAAGAATTGTAATGAATTTCAATGCAATTTTCACAATTATTTTGTCTATTCAACTACCTACTACCTGCCTAAAGCTGGGGCGACTCACTAGGCTACTTTGTTTATAATATAATACGTACCAGCTGATGCCCGCGAATCTGTTTTCATGGATTTAAGTTTATGAAAAATTTCGTAAGCACCCTTTGATGTTCCGGGATTAAAATCCTATGTCCGACTCCAGGGTTTAAGCTTTCTATTTGCCCTATTTCCTCTAAATCTAAAAAAAACACCATTATAATAAGAAGCCAGACAATCGGTGTTAATTTCGCATAATTAACAAAATTAGTATCGATAATTGAACACAAAAGAAATCGTGATCACAAATGACACGTACAAGGTGCGACATTCCATTATTTATACCTATGTAGTTATGTACTATAATGTAACATTTATTTCAATGAGTCATTCGAAGTCAGCTGTTCAGGTCACGACATCTGACCGTCAATTGAACTTAATAAGATCGGGTGGTGACTTGGTTGAAATAGGTAACCAAATTTAACCGGTCACGAACCGTGAGTCAAGCGAGCTTTTAATTATTTTGGGCCAGATTTTGCAAAACTAGGTTTAAGCACTTGCAAAGTAGGCAGTATGTTTTCCCGGTGAACGGCTCAAGTGGAATTAGTCGGGTCGGTGCATTCAAATATATCCCGTGCTCCAGGAATGCACATTGGTTGTACCTTAGTGTACTTTTTTACAGACAAATTCGTTAAATTATATTAAAAAAAACATTGAAGTCATTTTAATTTTCGTATTTTTATCAGCAAACCCTTTTAATTGATACAGTACACATGAGGGCGAATAAAAAAATAGTAAAAAGTTATATTAAAAAAACGTTTTTCAAAACCGGCTACATTGAATTTAGTCATTTTAATTTCCGTATTTTTATCAGCAAACCCTTTTAATTGATACAGTATACACGAGGGCGAATAAAGTTAGTCCGCCATCTTTGGGAGCCCACCATTTTGGATTTAGAATGACGTCACTTAGCTAACCATGCATTGTCATCCAAACTAAACATCAAAACTAAAAAAAAAACTAGAAAAATTTCAGCTCAATCGATTGGGGATAACCATTGATGTAGAATTTCAAAATTTAGATGCAAGATTTGACCTTGAAACTAACACACAAACATTGCAAGTTTGCCCGCGACTTCGTCCGTATAGATTAAGATTTTTTTATTCCCGCGGGATAAAAACTAGCCTATGAGATAGTTTGTATATATATAAAGTTCATCAAAATCGATCAAAGCGTAGCAGACAGACAGACCCACTTTCGCATTTATATTATTAGTATGATTAGTAAGATGTTACGCAAGCAGCGATCATAAACAAGGAACATCATAATATTGTTGTTTAAAGTACCAATAAAAATAAGAGACAATAATTCAATTGAGTAGGTAATGTCAAAACGAATACCTACCTAACGGGCCTTGTGGTTTTGTTTTGTTCATTTACCCGAATTTGCAGGATTTTCCAAAAAAATCATTTTTATCGATTTCCTTAGCAGAAGGAAATACCTATGTGCTTAATTAATAATATAACTAGATGATGCCCGTGACTTCGTACGCGTGGATTTACGTTTTTTATTACCGGGGGGACTCTTTAATTTCCCCGGGGTGCAAAGTAAGCATCTCTGCATCAAAATCGGTTGAAAAGACAGACAAAACGATATTTAATAATTTCGCATTTATAATATTAGTATGGATGCATATTTACAAGGTTGTTCCGAAAATTGATAGCCACAAAATAAATACAACCTTTTCTTTTATGAAACTATTTTTAATTGACGGCTAATTTCAACACAAACCCCCTTTGTGAAAATCACTGGCCAACTAAATATGTGTAGTTTTTTTTATTTATATTTAAAGATTATCTGTTACTCTTCTTTTGTTTGCAACAATGGACGTCTCGCGGGAAGCTTTTCGTGCTCTGATTTTCTATGATTATAAACGAGGGTTAACCTTCAAGGAATCTCAAGAAAATTTACAAGCTGCTTTTGGGGAGTCTGCTCCTGCGTTAGCAACAATTACTTATTGGTTTCGTAAATTTAAACGTAGTCGAGAGAACTTAAACGATGACCCCAGACCCGGTCGACCACCAACTGCAGTAACTCATGAAAACGTCATCAGGGTAGAGTGGCTATTGCGAGAAAATAGACATATTACACATCGAGAGATACAGACTGAACTAAACATTGGATCACAGGCAGTTTCCACCATCCTGCATAAACACCTTAAAGTTAGGAAGCTTGTTTCGCGATGGATACCTCATTCTCTCACCGATGAGCAAAAATGCCGTCGTGTTGATTGGTGCAAATTTATGTTAGAAAAGTTCGAAGGAGGAACTTCGCAAAACGTATCCTACATTCTTACAATTGACGAGTCATGGATATATAGCTACGATCCTCTCACAAAGCAGCAATCCACGCAATGGGTGTTTGAAGAGGAAGATTTACTGACAAAAGTTGTTCGCAGTCGGAGCGTTAATAAAAAAATGATAGCGGTTTTTTTTCGACGCAGTGGACCAGTAGCAGTAATTCCGCTAGAAGACCGTAGAACAGTTACTAGTGAATGGTATAGCGAAGTTTGACTGCCTCACGCTTTCGGGGAGTTGGATAGCAACCGCCCATGGAGCGGCGTCCGTGGCATTATTTTTCACCAAGATAACGCGCCCGCTCACACAGCTGCTAGAACCATGGACTATTTGACAACTTCGGGGGTACAAATATTACCCCATCCTCCGTACAGCCCAGATTTTGCTCTATGCGATTATATTTTATTTCCCACAGTAAAAAAAAAATGCTTCGTGGGCGAAAATTTAGCACTGCAGACGAGGCCGTCGAAAAATTTCGGCGGTTATTTTTCGACCTCCCGCAAGACACGTTTATTAAATGTTTTGAAAGCTGGTTTACCCGAATGCATAAGTGCATTGGGATTGGAGGGGGATATTTTAAAAAGATGTAAAAAAACTTTTGTTATATTCTAACTATTTTTCATTTCAATAACTATTTTTGGAACAGCCCACGTATGCCTGCCCATTGGCCATTTCCAGTTTATTATTTTCAGATTCAGCTAAAATTTTGACACCCATTTCAGCCTTTTTGTGCTTGTATTTTAAGATTCTTACAATGCTTTAATTTGCAAGAATGTTGGGCAATCATAATAATTGG
Organism: Erebia palarica; assembly: GCA_964035005.1. NCBI lineage: Eukaryota > Metazoa > Arthropoda > Insecta > Lepidoptera > Nymphalidae > Erebia > Erebia palarica. Next base: position 28,532,184 of record OZ035986.1, read on the forward strand.
GACTATTCTCAAGTATTCGTTGTTGTAACTGAAATAAGTCGTTGTGACAAATAGATGGAGATAAAGTAGAAAAGTTCATTTTTTACCAGTTCGGTGCGGAACCCTAAGAACGAAGCCGTAAATACCGTCGGAAGCGAGGTCGGAAAACGCGGAATAGATTTCCGATGCGATTTTGTCGGATGTCCGACCCCGATTGCTGTTTTCTCGTGTCATCCGAGAATTCCGTGTAATTATGAACTCGAGTTCTCTCTTGAAAATCATTGAAGATTGCAATCCTAACCTGATATCCTAACCTGACCAAATCTTGCCCGCTAACGGTGTCAAGAGTAACTTGAAAATTTGATCAATATACTTGTGAAATTTTTAATATTTTTCATTGCTAATCTGAAACAATACAGCCAAAATAATTAATTATCATCTAAAAATCACACCTATCTTACCTATTTGGACCAAATGTAGGTATCGCTTGTTAGCCAAAAAATTTGGCTGCTCTTTGCAAGTAATTTTACCATAGTTAAAAATGTTTTGATGATGTTTTCTATGAACAGCAATTGCACAGCATACTATTTACATAGCGGCTTAGTTAGGCTGAACAAGATTTAAGACTTTGATTTTCTTTTATCGTACAATACCTCCTTTAAGATTGTTTTGTGGACTCGATCAGATTATGTTACGTAATTATTAGTTTGATTGGCTATCGCAATAACATGAATTTGAAAAATAAATCACATTTTTTATATTTCATTTTATTGACTGACGGGATTGGACGATGAAAGTAATAACAGTAACGGAAATAGTGCAAACATGCTGCCGCTTTGTGTAACTTCATTGTGTGAGTAGTATTTATCAATATATTTCTTGAATGCAATATATATTCATTTTGAATATCCCAGATTTATTTCAGTCACGATATCAAGCGGCTGTGCCGTGAGGAAGTTTCCAATTTTCCACGATATACAGTTAAATAAAATGTTTGATGTTGATTTCACTAATAAAACTCCTGTGTATGATATCTATGAGAACACTACATTATCAGCTAATGAGACAAAAATCCCTCATGAAACATTTATCCCGTTTCTATTCAATACATCTATGTGGCTATTGCAAAACGTCCAAAATAATATCATCAAAAACTACGACCTGAGTGCCGGAGAGATAAAAGATATAGAAAGAGCGTTCGATTCAAACAAATATCAATATCAAATCATTTTTAAGAATAATCTGGAAAGTATGACGAAAAACTTAAAATATAATTCTCCAGAAATATTTTTGTTGGATTTTACGGATTTTTCGAATTATTTGATACAAACGATAATCCAGAACAATTTAAATAATGTCAAAGGAAAGTTGCTTGTTCCGAGTAAATGGACTAAACATTTGCTTAAATACATGATCGTAAGACAGCAAACAAAAATTGTTATTAACATTATAGAGGTCTACATTTGTCAAAAGTTTTCTATATGTGTATCAAAATCTGAATATAGTGAATATATGGTCCAGTGGTTGAGACATCTCTTGAACGTGGATAACGCTAAATTGAAAGAGTTCATAAACCTAATATCTCAAGTACTGGCAAGCATAAGCATAATAATAATAAGCATCTGCACACAGTAAAAACAAATGAAAAATTCCGTCAGAAGAGCAAAGATTTAGTTACAGCAAGATTTGCTTAACACAGGAATTTAATCGACTTTATTGATGAAGTAATTACAGAACAGGACATTATGAAAGTGTTGCCTCATGAATTAAAAACAGTCGTAGTTTTACTGAAGGATTTATTCGTATTGATCGATGAAAATTACGATTTGAATGCTGAAAACGAAAAGGAAATGGATAAGTTAAATACTAAGTTCTGGCTATGGGCAGAAGGCCAAAATGTTAATTTATTGAAAGTATTGGAGGACATTTTAGATAATATGTCGCGTAATCTGCAAATTTGGCCAAAATATGCCCAATCCAAACTTGAAAACATTTGGTTCAAAATTGTGGTATTATAATAAGTAAGTAAGCCTAAATTGATTAACACGGTCAAGTGTAATCCTAGTTTAGTTCCTAGTTTTTAAATTGTGATGTTATTCCCGAGGTCAGTCCATCTGAAAATTGTATTCCAGGGAACTTTTATCAATGAAGTTTATAAATGCAAAGACTGGCGTAGCGAGAAAAATAAGAGTGCAAGTACGTTTTCTACACTTCTACACTAATATTATAAAGAGGAAAGATTTGTATTTTTGTATTTTTGTATGTTTGTATGTAACGAATAAACTCAAAAAGTACTGGACCGATTTTAATAATTCTTTTTTCATTAGAAAGCTACATTATCACTGAGTAACATAGGCTATATTTAGTACTAGATTACTATAGAAATCTTTAGAAATTCCTATTAAAACCAACCGAAGGTGTAAAAAAATTAGCCATAAAATGTCTTTCATCATCGCATATGCTGCGAAGAGTATTAATGATAGGACAAAAAAATGTTCGACAATATTATAGAATATATCAATATCTACAAAAAACTTCGCGAGACCATGTGTCTAACTATTGTAGTTACATCACTATAACTACTTTTTTACATTTAACAAATTGATAGAAATGCCGATCAAAATCAGACCGTGTTATCCATACCATTTATAAATTTTTATCCAAATAAATAATTTAATATTCAAGACTGTCTCAATACCTGACGATTACTTTTTGAATTATTGAAATCGGACATTCCATTCAAAAGATATCATGAAATTAAAATAAAAATACATGCCGGCGGCGGCCGCCACGCAGCGCATCGAGTAACTAACTCTTCGTGAGAGGGGCAGTGCGGGAGAAGGATTGATCAAAGAATTAAGAGATAATGTGATTGTAGCAACTATCATTACGGGTCCCGCGGCTGGTCAGCTCGCACAAGTTCCGCGGATCCCGATGATACCAACTGATTTGCCCATATCTTTAAAAAGGTTACAGTTCCCTTTAAAAATATCCTTTGCCCTAACAATAAATAAATCCCAGGGACAAACTTTTTCCATAGTTGGTATCGACTTAAGGAAGTGCTTTTCCCACGGGCAATTGTATGTGGCACTTTCTCGAGTAGGATCTCCTGAAAATCAATACGTTTTGTTGCCACCTACAAATACCACAGCCAACGTTGTGTACAGGGAGGCTTTAAAATAAGCATACAATTTTTTTCTAATTTAGTGATTCATGGTCGTTTTAATTAGCATGCTTATAACTTAAATATCTGTACCTATTTATGTCTACCCGTGCGAAGCCGGGACGGGCCGCTAGTAATTTATAAACGTGGAGTAATAGAGCTCTTAGCGGTATTGAAAAATTAAAAAAGCCCCATCCCCGTTGTCCTGATTTTACTTTTTAAAATGCGTTATAGTTTCCCTACACATTTGTTCGCTTTTATTTCTATTAAGCTAAAATTTAGATACAAAATAGTTACTTAGTTTTAGGTATGCAGAATAACAAAAAAGGTAAATTACATTCTACTAATAAGCGCGATGTGTGTTTGATTCTTGGTTTCTCCTTCAATAACAATGGAACGGAGCTATCTCAAAGCAAGCATAATTTTTATCTTTGAGAATTCATGAGTTCCCACGGGAATTAAAAATCAAAACCGGGCAGTTACATATAATAACTGTGGAGCAGCGAATCCTTTTGAATTATAATACATTTACTTATATGGATAACAATATGATCCCGGTTTAAAATATTTCAATAGCTCTCAGTAGGCCTGCTGAGGTCAATGTGAGGAAATCATTTGGGATGCAGTCTACATATATGCTTATTATGTCACACCTCAAGAGTTCGTTAGGTGGAGATGTTTTTTTTTACTTTTTGAATTATATCACAGTGATTTTCTTGTTGAAACCGTTACCTATAGATAAACTTGCGTACCTTCAAGCTAGCAAAATGTCAAATGACAAGCCTGATTCTGATATCCTTAATTAAGCTTTTGAGTCACATTTTCGTAACAAGAAGATAGTACCCTGACTTTGGCATCCCAAAGTGGCTTTTTGTAGTTGGTCAAATTTAAAGTTAACTACCTATGGAGTAATTGACCATTAAACTTCCATACACGGACATTGGGATTCGGGGGATAGACAAGAGTGGTCATCGAACAACAAATGAACGTATATACGAACCACGGATCATTCGTGCAGTTGACTGCAGTTTGCCAGCTATAGACCACTGATCATTTTAACATGAATACATTATGTGTATGTTAATAATTTGTATCATTCGCTATGAAGTTCCAACCTAGCTGTATATTTATGGCTACTCTATAATATTATGCATTATCAAGTTCATTGATACTGCACTTATAACATAGATCGACCCAGGTCATGAATCGTGACATAGTTTTACGAATTAGCGTTTCAATTGAGATATAGATGTGAAATCTAGATGCTGCACCTTCATTAATTTTAATATCTCCTAAGTATAAGTATTTTGTATAAGTAACTCGCACGGTTGAGTCATTGTCTTTGCACAATGGATTGAAATGAATCGGTGTGACGCCAAAACATTCCATCCAAGTATCCACATCCACAATCAATGGTATTGTGTGTTTACGTGACTAGACTCCAAGTGGGTTGTCATTCGAAATTGACCCTTATCTGTTAGATAAGGAGTCCCTAAATCCTAACAACAATCTATACATTTGCAGTGAGCTTTTTGTTTTGGAATTCACTACCCTCAGCGACCTGGGTTCGTGAAATGCGCAACACCTGTATATGGCGCGTTGCTCTGTTTGAGGAACTTTAAACGTTTTTAACTAGTGCAATAAATAGAATTCCTTGAGAATTTTTATTTCACACTAGATGATGCCCAAGCTTTGTCCACACAGATTTAGATTTTTTTTATTCCTGCGGGAACTCTTCTCGGATAAAATGCAGCCTTTATATTACTGGCTAATGCCAGCGACTTCGTCCGCGTGGATTAAGGTTTATTGATTCCCGCGGGAACTCTTTAATTTTCCGGGATAAAAAGTAGCCCATGTCCTATTCCAGACTAATCTATCTCTGTGACAAATTTCATACAGATCTGTTCAGCCGTTCTGGCGTGATTGAGTAACAAACGTACATATAGGTACATCTATCCCTCCATACATCCATCCAAACTTTCGCATTTATAATATTAGTATAGATAGTATCTACTGAGTATCATCTACTTCTATGAAGCTTAGAGATTTGTTCCAATATTTTGATATTCATTAAAAGGCTTACATCAGTTTAAATTTTAAAGGTTCGTTACTTAGCTTTGCCGCCTATATTAATATTCGCGTGTTTGCCGGCTTTTGCAGGCGAACTCGTAGTGCGGCATTCCAGAAGAGTAATGTTACGTCATGTAACGGCCACTGTCCATAAGCTCACAATCGCCCAGCAAAACTTATTATTCGAGGTGTTAATGTTATTTCAACAATCTTTAGGTTTATTTTAACGGGCGCAATCGTTACTTCTCTACGTGGATTACTAGCGGCTATCCTTCGTCCTAACTCCTAATGTTTAGCTTTGCTTTCATATGAGTCAATAACGCCAGTTTCTAAGCGTTATTTTACAAATTATTACTATTAATTATTATATATTTTATAAATAATACAAGTTAAGTATGTTTTAATATAAAAAGTAATAATATCGGCTTAAAAGTAAATGGTTAGTCTATACGTACTTATAGACAAATATCATGGTTCATACCTACTTCAAGGATTGGCTGTCTTTGATCGGTAACATAACAGGTTGTTAGTCACCGATCTCACATAATGTTCTCATGGAAACTAGTCTGAATCTTCCCACGACTTCTAAATTTCATTACTCAATACTTATTTAAGAATACCGGAAACTTTAAAGTCTATGCGATGCATCAAAAGCACGTCCTTGATATCTTAAACTCGTCTCTTTATTTAAAGGACTTGACCGGTGGAACTATGGCAGCTTGCCTAGGTGTCAAAAATCAATGTTCAGCAATGATTTCTTTATTATTGTAATTGTAATATTTCACTGTTTTCAGATAAAAAAAAATCCGGAGTCTGAAGGCTCGGAAAACTGCGAAAATGAACAAAAAAAGTTTCACCAAAAGATTGCTTTCCCACACTAGATGGCGCTATTTATTGTGTTGAGCGAGTCTAAAAAATATTTTCAAGTATTATTTCTTTATTATTGTAATTGTTATATTTTATAGTTTTCAGATAAAAAAGTTTCAGGAGTCTGAAGGCTCTGAAAACTGAGAAAATAATTAAAAAAAGTTTCACCAAAAACTGCTTTCCCACACTAGATGGCGCTATGTATTGTGGTGAGTCTAGAAAATATTTTTAAGTATTGCTCACTACATTTGTTAACAAGTTCAAGTATTCGACCACAGATGGCAGCATATGCAATGTGAAAGGGCGTTCCAGTTCAACTATTCGACCATAGATGGCGGCATATGCAATGTGAAAGGACGTTCCTTTAAACGCAGTATTTCAAAATGCTTTGTTCGATCTATTAGTTTGAGACTTGTCAAAAAATAAAAATAATTATAAACAAAACATACATTTCCTTTTCATTACTATTTAATTGATCAAAAATAAATCATTCATAATATAATGACTAAGGTACTGGTATTCATGTAGGGTTACAAGATTATTAATAGGCATGGATATAATGGAACGTCAAAATGGAGTAGTGCTTAAAGAGGAAAGCGGACGCTCAAGATTTAAACAATAAACGTACTGTTTTTTTTGTCATTTGAACCCTGACCTTATTTGGATTATTAAATCCATAATAATTTCGTTTTGAATTTTTAAACCTTACTGTAAAAACGGAAATCCTGTGCATTGTCCCGAATCGGAGGGCAATTACTGGTCATGTCCTTTGCAACGGTTTTGTAATTTTTATGCAAGTTGTTGAGTTCTTGACCATTTTTTAAAATTTTAATACATATCTATGTACCAATTTTGTTTCAAACACTTTTGTTAAATCCCGCATGAATTCTTTCATTTTCCACACTAAGTCCGCATCCAGTGCGGTATCCAGGATGTCAGCCTTCTACTGTGCCTAAGTTGGTTTAGGTGTTGAGTTGTGAAAAGGTAGTAAACAGGCAGAAACACTTTAAGTACTTACAACATTTATAATATTGGCATGGATTTTAAATAATATGAAGATTGTATTAATTATTACGTGTTAAATGATTGAACTGTACCATTTTGTATGCGCAAATCGTTCCCATATCAATAAATAATTGATATGCAACACAATGAATGGATATTAACAGCACAAACTGCACTTCGCATCTAGAAAGTGAAGATTGCATTAGTAATTCAATGACAAAGGAAATCAAGGCAGTTATGTTCTAAGGGATTTCTCAAAACAATTAAAATAGAAAGCTACCTTTGAAAAATTTAAACATTGCAGACTCGCTGTTGTTATCTTATGTTTTAGACCCATTCCGATTGATATGTAAGTTCACCAAACAAGAAAGAAATATCTTATTTTACTGAAAACTTGGCGTTTTAGCTTCATTATCATAATATGGCTACTTATATATTAGAATATTCTGATTGTTTATTGTAGTTACATTCTAGCATTGTAATCCGTTATCTTATAAATTACATAAAGATTACCTATTTTGGAGTCTGCTGCTTTATAGCCTCGAGAGTTCATCTCATTAAAATATCATACTGGCTGTTACTTCGTAAGCTGTCAGTGAGACGAAAATTGGATGTAAAAAAATTTGGTCCCAAGATAGAGTCTCGTTGATTTAAAAAAAATAACTACATTGAAGGATTTTAAAAAGTATTATTCAAAGGGCAAGATTTAAAAAAAATCTTTGGCGATTGTATGCCAGCGAGGGGGCTAACTTGGTGATGATTAGTGAACTTAGGTATAACATAATAATTTATAATTGTAGCAAATAAAGTGACTTATGTCCATAATATTTGTACAGTAACTTATTTTGAGATACTCAATTACTTACTCACATTCCTAAAACCTCGTGTTCGTGTTAATGGAAACCACATGGAAACAATGAGTCTTTTATACCTAATAAAAGTGATGCCTTTGTCTACCCTGTTACCGGTCGTGCGAAAAGCATCACGGAAAGTGAATGAAAACAGCTGTGCTAATAGCCTAGCAGCTTTCCCTTGTTCAAAACGCTTGGGATGCATAATGGATAGCATTATTCGGTATAATAAAGGAAATAACTAAAAATTACCTATACGTTTTGTCTAGCTTTGTTTTGTGCTATGTTTTATTATATTCATTTCATCTGACTAGCTCGAAAAGGCTTTATTTATTGTTCGAAATCCGCGCGCATTTTTTGCCAGCATGGAAAAGTTATTTGAAATTCAAACTAGGAACTGTGGTGTATTTATCTTTTTTTTGCATTAAAAACAATTTCATTAGAAACATGATTCGTCCCTAGTCTTAATAATTAGTAATTAAACACCGTTTGCTCCATTTGAATTGTTTATCTTTCATATTTATAATTAAAGCATTTTGATCGCTGTAGATGAAAAGTTTTGTCTTTGGCATAACTGAAAAATAATTTGCATCTCGTGCCTAAGAATCCCTCACTACGCTCAGGATTCTATTTTTGAAATTTAAAATCCGTCAATTGGTTGGTATTCCAGAGACACTCGTGCCAAAAAATAACTTTTCAGCATTGCATAACAAATAATTACTAATCATGGGTTTTTGTCTAATGCGCGACTGTCGTTGATCTTCAACCTTTGCTTAAAGCTTTTGAAGTTAAGCTTGTTGGTATATAAGCAGAAGCACTGACATCGTGCGATACGGTAAAGGTCGATCCTTTGACATTGACATCAGAGATGAAAATTGGTAAATTACGTGTCTGTCGATTATTTGTAATTGACAATGTCAAAGGCTCAACATGGAATTCTCAATTCAGAAACTGGCTGTAATTATTACTAGGTTGTATCCGCACTGTGAAATTTCGTCGCGAAATGTTCCCGCAGAATTCTGTGACTTACCTACAAAAAGTATGAAGCTGGAATGTTTGCGAAAAGAAAAGCGCGAAAATAATTCCGTCACCTTCTGTGTTTTGCTGCAGATTTCAGATTTGTGCGCGAATTTTATTCACAATTGGAGAGTAGATTTCAGAATGAGGATTATAAACTGAAATAGAAGAGAAATCTCGCGAATTAACTTCGTAGTCCGGACTTTTCGTAAATATACAGGATATTTCTTAACCGTTTCCGAATAAAATAAAGATCTTGGAGCAGTTTTTTGTATAGAGAATATAATTGTATCCAATCGTGTTTCCATTACTCATCAATTTGAGATTAAAAAGCCAAAAAGCTAATAATGAAAATTTTGCAACGTTATTGTAGGTATTCATATTTGCCTAATGTGACACAAATTTCACTTTCAGAGGATTTATTTTGTAAAATTAATAAAGATTTGTTTAAAATTATGATATAGTTCTCAAATAAAATTCTTCCTATAATTATAGGTACGCAAAACTTTCATTTTGGGCCCTTAAGGATCTCATTAAAAACAATTTTAGCGCCGCCGCATTCCATTCATACTCGTACGATAAGTAGAACACTGTAAATAGCTACAGCAATTATCATAGAACAAAAACCATGTTATATTATATAAGGCTAATCACTCATGGTCTGTGCTATGCCAAGCTATAAAATAAAATATATTGAACATTGTACTATGCTTTTAAAAATCACTACTAGTAATATTATAAAAGCGATAGTGTATTTTGTTTTTGATTAGTTTTTCAATCACCCCACAACGGGACAACGGATGGAATTGATTTTTTAATACAAATGTAGTTAAACAACCTGGAGGGTGGTATAGGCTACTTTTTTCTGGAAAATTAAAGCGTTCCATCGGTAGACCTATGTAGGAACAATAGGGAGACCAATTTAGGTTTCTCATAAAACTGAAGAAGGCCATTGATATTAAAACTACACACAGTTAAAGAGCTAATTAGGTACTCCATGTCCGTTAGGATCCATTAAGTTTAATGTTCGCTAATAATAATCAGAGTATCGGTTTGTTATAGGATCTTTTGAACATTTTACTATTAACTTTTCATATGTACAGTGTACATGCATCAAAATTCATCAAATTCTGTCAGTAGCTGCAAATCGTCATAAGTAAAACCAGATTGAAGTAAAACATTCAATCTACCATTCGATGGTAAAACAAAACTAACTACAAGAATCGATCTTTAAAGTTTTGTTGACATTTGAAATTCTCATCCATCACGATGTGAATTCCAAACAAGGTTGTCACTCAGCAAATAATAATATTCTCAATCATATCATATTTTATTATCCACTTCGCTTTCCCGTGCGTGGTGGCCAGTCCAGCACTTTGGGACCCCAACGTCCCTAGGGATTAGTAATAACATGTAGTTTAAATTATGGTTCTTCATTTGGTTATTGTTATGGTATTTGAGTTTTATTTTCCTTTGCTTATTTGGTTTCTTTGAAGTCCGCAGGTAGGTTTCCCCTTCCCGTTTGATAAAGTTAAAAGGGAAGTGCCAATATGTAAAAGTTAGATTGATGCTACTGAGACATTGATATTTAATTATTTACATAATATTATTATTATAAAATGACGTACATTTATTATATATACTCTACCAAAATGGTAACTCGTTCTTAGTTAATGCTTTACTGACATAGCAAGCCAACTGGATGCTTACCTTAATACATTAGAGAGGTCGATGAATAATGCATGACTCACACTAGATAAGGAGAGCAAACATAAATCATAGTCTATCCTCTGAATAGCTACTACTAACCCTACTATAGGTACACTCAAGAGCACAAACTTGGGGAGTTCTATTAAATACTTAGTATAGTCAGACAACTATACTGCCTCGTTGGTCTAGTAGTTCGAATGTTCGACTGCGGCCGACGAGCTCCTGGGTTCGAATCCCGGGTCGGGACATAATTAAATGCTGGGTTTTTCTGACTAGAAATTCTCAGTACTAGCCAGGAGTTATGAATTTGGCGGTGTTTGACCCCGTGCCTCGGAGAGCACCTTAAGCCGTCGGTCCCGGCTAACTAACACTACCATGATAATAGTCGTTAAAGCCTGCCAACCCACACCGAGGCCTGTGCCCAGCAGTGGGACGTTAATAGGCTGCAGTGGTATAGTCAGACAAACTTATTTGATCCCGTGATAGCGTCGCTAGTATTTATGAAAAACTAGATGACCCGGTGTACTTCGTAGTTCGTATCACCTATCCGTACGACATAAAAAACTCTCACTTCGCTAAAATGGCTGAAAATTTTGCTCGGTAATCTCAGGCATTGCCATTTTCATAAGTAGGTTATTATTTGACAGGAAAGTAGGTAGAACAGTTTATATGGGAAAATGAAATTGTTGTTTTTACTATCTTCCTCGCAATTTTTCCATATTTTCCCACCGTTTAAACCTTCCTTGGACTACGACAAACATTTCAAAATCAAAATCAGCTAAATCGGCCCAGAGACAAACGAACAGCAATTGATTTTTATCCATATAGAGATAATATAAAAACAAAAATAAACAGGCATTTAAATTACTTCCAATTTTGGCCCTTGGGCCAGAATAAGTTTGTCGGACTATAGTACTATATTATGACATATTAGGTGGTAGTTAGTATTAACAATACAAGTACATTTTACATACCTACTTTAGTGAGGAAAAACCATCAAAATTAATAAAAGTGTGTCTGTCTGTCTGCTTGTACGACTGGGTGGACTATCTATCTGAAAAACCTAAATCCACGCGGATCGAGTCATGAGCAATAAAGTTTTATAAGTATTAAAAAAAATAAGTACGTTACCATTATATTTTCAGAATGATTGTTCAGATTTAATATGTATAACCAGCTGATGCCCGCGACTTCATCCGCTTGGATTGAGGTTTTTCTTATCCTGGAAAATTAAAGAGTGCCCACGGGAACCCTTTAATTTTCCAGGATAAAAGTAGCCTATATGTTATTCCAGACTATAATCTGTCATAGTTATAAATTTCATCCAGATCCTATAAGCCGTTCTAGCGTGATTGAGTAACAAACATTCATCCATTCATCCATCCATCCAAATATTCGCATTTATAATACGCATTTACTAAATTAGTATAGATGAAACTGAAATTAGGATGATGTTTTAAAGAAAAGACAGGTTCAGTTGTAACTATTCCATATTAGTTATTTTATTTTGAAGAGATTGCAGGAATATTTATTTATAGCAAGTATATGTGTATAAATAAGGCCGGCTGATAGCTTGATAAAGCATGGTAGCTATTTTTATCAAGTATTTGGTACATGTATAGTCGATAAAGTTAGAGGTCAATGACAATTTTGTTTTTTATTAAATAATCCATACATATATTATTCGGTATTAATGCGAAAATGTGTGCTGTCTGTTTCTGGTCCATCTGTTCAGCCCATTTTCTTTCAAGACTTTTCCACAAGATTTTCAAAAGTTGCGCGTGTTATCTTGTTAATCGTAAGTAGCCTAATAAATCCTTAAATTATATCCATATGCTATACGGTGACTTTCCAAGGTCTCCGAAATCTTAACGACAGTTTGCCCATTAATATGATGCGCCCAATAGAGTAAACTTTAATATATGCAACTTTGTGGTATCGCAAACCAAAATACCTTTTAAAACTAAACTACATTCCAAAATGAAATTAGTATACCTACCTATCGCCTCGCTACTCATTATCCTCGCATCATCAAATTACGGATTATTGGAAGCGCCAGCAGCCAGAGTAATATAGTGAAAAGCATATTATCATTCTATCCAACTAGTACCTATAACGTTATTAATTACGATATTAACTAAAACTATCTAAGTTTTAGAAAATCTGATAAATCGTGAAAATATCACACACGTAGAATTTTCATCATGTATTAGTTTAGTAGATTTTATAATTTTAGGAACCAGAAGCGGATTAAAATAATATTATTAGATATTATATTTTCTCCATGGACTTCAAGTATACTTGTTACAATAAAATTATTCCTAAACATGTTTTACATTTGACAAAAATGATACACAAAACATATTAATATAATAATTATATAAATTATATATAATATATTAAACCGTGATATGGACACGGAATATATTGAATAAATAGGTCATGAGATGATATAACAGATGCTTGCCACTGCTTGTCCCATAAAATTCCTATCCATTTCGAACCAACCGTTAGGAATTTCTTCTTGCGCGATCGGAACGTTCCATTTAATCCATTCCATTTCCACTTCCAGTGTTTGTGTTTGAATAGTGCTGCACAAATTACGGAGAAGCGGGAATGACCGATTTACCACAGTGGATACTCGTTGTACTACTCTGCAAAAGATTGTGTGATTCTAATGCGATTAGATGGGAATGAGAAACTCTGATTGCACTCACAATTAGATATACCAACTATTAATTATCTACGAGGATATAAATATAAAAATACTGGCAACATTCATTAGGCGATCGGAATCGAATCCAACAGTTGGTGTTTACTGTGTACATAGTGCGGGACGATATGCTAAAGGCTGTGGTTAACGGGAATTGCTGGAGTCATAGAGGTAATCTAATGGAGTAAACTCGTTTTACCATATTAAACTATGTATGTTTTCGCACTATCTATGTACTTAATGTAGATATTGCTGGTTTGTGTTCAAATTTTAACCTAATTTAACCACTAACAACGGTAGGTATTCTTAAATTATGGTTTACCTACTAATATAAGTACCTAACACTCATTGTCTTATTTAGTTTATTTAGTATTTACACATTGGCCCTATTATTGCAATATATTATATTAGGTTAGGTCGAGATTTTGATGATACCCAGGAGACAAATCTAATATCTAATCAGCCTTAGTATATGATTACTTCTTGACGCTTGTGTGTAGTTATAAATATGTAAGACCTTTGTGTTCGACTGTAACGAATTTTCGATTTTTAACAAAATAGGCACCTATTAAATCTCTCAAACTACAACACAACATCAAACTTGTTTTGGTGAGAACCGTAAATGAAAACAAAGTTATACCTGTATTATTTTTTACAAACACAAGTCATGTACTATTTTATCTATAAATCGGTTACGGGCTAACCCCAGAATAACGAACTTGCTTTTAATGAAATGAATTATTTTTATCCTTAAGCTCAAAGGTCTAGCAATTAAACCGACCTCTCCCGATATGCACACCTACATAATGGATATTCCACAAGTCTATTAGCGTCAAATGGGGTCCGGGAATGGACAGCGCTGATTGCATAATTGTTTGAGTGTTCACGCCGCGCCGGAAGGATCGGTAAAACCTGCAATAAAAACACCTCGATGAATTCGAGCGCTGAAGCGTTTTTAAAAAACGATAATGGAAAATATTAATAGCTCACTACCTATCTACGACAGTACTAACAGTCTAACATAATAATATTTACAGATGGCGCCAGAAACGTCCGCATGGATTTATAGGTTTGAAATCAAATGGGAACGTTTTGATTTGCCCTTTAAATATGACTTATGGCGTGATGAGTCCGTCTACATAAACTACTTAATATGTACAAAATAACAATGTATATTACAGGTTAAACGGATAGGCCGTTTAACCTTTTATATAATTATGACGTTGAAAAGTCAACAGACATACAGACAAGACAATAAACTCGTGTATGTGTCATATTAGCATGAATTTGCATTATAGTTAGATCTATGGAAGAGGAATATTTCAATAAGACTTATTGAGAGAAGAATTAATACAGAAGATTTCTTAACATTATAATTAAAAAAAATATGATAATATTAAGCCACTAGAATTTACATAAAAACCACCACGAAGCCGAGTTGGAATTTATGTGTAATATCTGCTATTTATAAAATGAAATATAGATAAAATATTAAATGATTGACCGAGTATTATAACATGTTTATGTTGGCAAGCCTCACTATACCCGATGTATTGAAAGTAGATCTTGGTTATTATTTGGCTGTGCTAAAATTTGTAAATTAGTTCAGAATGAAGTTTCCTCAAGAGTCACAAACACAAGTTTATCTAGGGTCATACTGCCAGCGCATATAGCAATATTTTTATGCAATATTACTATAAATGACATTTTGATGTCACGTACTTTAACGTTCCTAAAATAAGTATTGTATTTCTAAAACACGAAAGTCAACAATAATGAAACAATTTGACGTTAAGCGTTGACAGGACCCTGACCCGGTGGCCAAAAATGAAACTAATTTTTATGACTGTTTAGTTTTTCTTTCTATTTCATTTTTCATACATCGCTAGTATGTATGAAAAATGAAACGCTGCCACCGGGTCAGATAAGTTTGTTGGACTTGGTAAGTATTGGTTGAGATGGCCTCATGGATACAGTGGGGCTAATTCACACACTCTAAGCTAAACTAAAATAATCTAAATACTGGGTTAAACTTGCCCCATTTACATCGACGGAAAATAATAGATACAACAGCTGTACCAAGTCTATTTTTTCACAAAGGGTTTTACTTAAATGAATCGTCATCGTGAAATGTTTTATCGGTTGTTAGTACGGCATTGAAATCCAATAAGTAGATGTACGTAAGTAGTTCAATTATTGTTCGTAATAAAAACGCATAGGTACGCAATACGCATACACCGATAAATGCACTAGGCCGCTTTTAGAAAGGAAATGATACCCGAAATGTACTGAAATGTACCGAAATGTACTGAAATGTCTCTTTAAAATTTGGTTTATGTACTTATTTTAAACTGTCCCAAATCATTGATTGCAGTTTATTAAATTAACGTTTGTAGATCTAAAAAAAACTGAGTTTAACTGGTATTTTGGCACGGTGCCTGTTTATATCAAAAGATTGCATGTTTCCTGATTACGAAACAAAGTTTTTTCTCGGTACTAATTGTTTCAATGCTGACTTCTGCGTTATATGTTATGTTGTTCACTGATTGAGGAGATTTTAGTTCCCAGAAAAAAAGTGCCAGAACTGTAAACTGTGTATTCAAAATTCAAATTTATTTTCAAAATTGGTTAAGTAGATCCAGAGATTACCCCCTACAACGTCACTAACTCAAACTTTAGCTCTTTATAATATTATAGCATAGATTATGAACCTATACTTATAAGTCTTTCGTTTGCCAGCACCATCGACAACCTTTGTCGTCGACCTTTTGACACATGTTCGTATCCGAAACAAAGGTGTTTATCAAGATCTAGGTCTGCTTTGATTGGACCTTTTTATGTCCACAAATAATGCTGTAATCCGTTTACCTTCAAAATCCGTAACGGAAACAGAAAACACCCTTAGGCTAGAAAATCGACGGCAATTTCATTGCAGGATCGGACGTCAAACTGAACGGTATACACACGTGGGTACGATGGATCAATCAATCGTGATCTTGAATCTCAGCAAATATGAATAGTGGAATTAGAAAAGGATTTGAATTTAAATGATAGGAATACATTCCGAACCAGTGGTAGATTCACTCGACAATTCAAAAGCACTTTCTTTAAAAATATTTTTATATTTTTCTTTTTCAATACGATTTACTGTGTATACCTAATTTTCATCCAATAAAAAATCATTACTAGCAGCCCTAGAAATGGGCCAACGGTCACAGCGAATGCGGCTCTATATACACGCAACATTTACAAACGTCGGAACAGATGTAGCATTCTGTAAAATGAATAAAAAGTGTGTACTTGCGACAGTATTATCAGTACAAGTAATCAAGCACGTGCCGCGTTTCGTAGTCCAGACAATCAGCTATTCATTAGTTAAATTGTATCGGTGCAGAATAAATAAAAGCCTTACTTAAACGCTTGTTGTATATTACCTACCCAAGTATGTCAAAGGGCAAAGATAAAAATATTACTAAGTATTACTTATCGGAATTTTAATCGGTCATTATTTTTATTCATAAACTCAGTATCCATACTAATATTATAAATGCGAAAGTGTGTCTGTGTGTCTGTCTGCTATGCTTTCACGGCCCACCTGTTAAACCAATTTTGATGAAATTTGGTTTAACAGGTGGGCCGTGGATAGGTTGCATCCCGGGGAAGGACATAGGCTACTTTTTATCCCAGAAAATTTATGACTTCCCGCGGGAATCGAAAAAACAGTCCACGCGAATGAAGTCGCGGGAATCACTCTGTATTAAAGGTTTATTCAAGTATTTTTTCCGATGCAATAATCATACTTCATACTTCTACTACTCCATATATAATTTTATCATTTTTATCTGAGTAATATTATAAATGCGAAAGTGTGCTTGTTTGTTTATTGGTTTGTCCTTCAATCACGCCGCAACAGGGCGACGGATCGACGTAATTTTTTGCATGGGTATAGTTGAAGACCTGGAGATTGTCAAACGCTATTTTTATCCCGAAAAATTAAGGAGGTGAAGGGGAGGATATCAAAAGTTAATCTAGAAACAAAACAAATTATTTGTTTTACAAATTAATTAATTCAAATAAACTTTTACTTTGATTTTGAATCGTCGAATGGTGCCGTTGGTTTCTAATATCGTTTCTTATTTCTTAAAGAGCCAGCAAGAACCTCGGTGTTGGTCTATTAAAATAAAACAAAAATTACAATAATTGTTGAGTTAATTAAGTAACAGTAGCCCCAAGCACAGCTGAAGCGAGTCAAATCTACGCTCTTTTACATATTTATTATACAATATACATACTTAGGGTCCTTGTTTCAATGACTAGGCGCGTGATTGGAGTGCATTAGCTTAATGGAGCAGGGAGGAAAAAATATCGTTTTACGTTTGCTAATACGTGTGAAAAAAAGATGGCCACCAAACAAAAAAAAGTACGTCTCTATACAAAAATTTCCTAAATTTTCAAAAGGCTCTCAACGTTTTTTGTGAGGAACTTTTCTGCCTTCAATTCGGCCTTCAAGATTACTTATCACTGATAGATTGGTCTGCATTAAGTTTCTTATTAATTATGATTTCCTCAGTTATTTTTCATTCGAAAGTCTAATTATTAAGAAAAAAGTATATGAAACCTTTGGAATTCAAAATTGTAGCAAGATGTCGGTGACCATAAAATGCGTAAATCAAGATCCAAATAGTCCCAAACTATTTTCAAGGAATGCCTAAAAATTATGAGAAAAAGAGCAGCGTAAGTTATGAGCAGGATGCGGGGGAGTGCCAACGGTATTCTGAATACACTTGTAGTTTTTTTTTTAATCCTTTTGTGAAGCACTGGGTAGGCATGCACATGCATTCCTAGTGTTTCAACAATGGTAGATATTATATTAATTAACACCAATAACATAGTTCTAAGTTTATTCTTTTACTAACATGACTAACATTAGGTAACGTTAAGTATTTAGATTAAGTAGTATAGATAATGGATGCCTGTAAATAAAGGTATTTATTATTATTATTTATTTATTTAAAAAGACAATGTTTGCATTTAAATCAACTTGGCATGTCAGTGCATCCAACATACTAGTACTTTTCTAACTTGATGATCCATTCAAAAAATAGTTGTGCCAACCCTACCAGAGGGCCTATGAACCGGCATGAGTATGAGTCACCGACAAAAATACCATAATTTTAGAATGAATTTGGCTCGTCCGCCGTAACTTATTTTATTATTACTTTTTTATGTATCCATTTCCATTCCTCTGGGATATATATATCTATATTAAGTTAACTTTTCCTACTTTTCTTGACTATTGATACAGGATCAGCGATACGCTTACAATTATTGTGCATCATGTTTTATTTAATATCCGGTTTTAAGCAGGACTTAGGACGAGATAAGATATTGAAGTAGGTTAGTATATCGTCTTTTTATATACTCGTAAGTATGGAACATCATTGCCTAATCAGAAAATGGCTATCGCCGATTAACTGAATCAGCGAGTGCATTAAAATCTAAAACTTTTTCTATCTATAAGTAGGAACTCGTCCCATAAAAGGTTATAAAAGATACCTTGAGGTATATTTTATAATTTCTATTCATACCGAACAATCCGTGGTAAGCCGTGATCGCGAGTCACGATCTTACCAAATTACTAATGAAATTTTTAAATCCCAGAAAACTATCCAGTATTTCTATACTTATAATAAAATTGTAACAGGTCTAAATCGATATTTTGTACATTTTTTTGGAAGGCACTTTATAATCGATACTGAAGCCAAAATAGTATTTATTTTAATTTTAGTCTGTCTGTTTGTCTGAATCTTGGCCGCGCATCACACCGAAACTACTGAAGAATTCAAATGAAACTTGGCATGATTTGAGCTTAGAACACCTACTTTTTATCCCGAAATTCATCACGGTCCCGTAGGAAAGGGGATGAAACGTGAAAGTCGAAATCATCATTCATTATTTTTGTTAGAGGAGGAATTTTAAAGATTCCCGTAAGCATTTCAAGGTCATTCATTCAACGCTCGGTATAACTGGCGCCAAAGATTTAGAGCCCCTTCACAAGGACATTTAATCTGATTTAGTTAAGTTTTGTAATACTGTCCCATTTTGGCAGACGCATTAATTGTAGTCGCCAAAAAAGGACAGCATTAGAATATTTAACTAAATCAATTTCAGAGTCCTTGTACAAGTGGGCCTAAGTATAGTTAAGTTTAGAAGTTGACCGCGGCACAGGAGTTGAGAAGGCGGGGGGCGCCAGGGGTAAAACGCTTCATACTAATATAATATAATATGCGAAATTGTTTGTTTGTCCTTCAATCACGCCGCAATAGGGAAACGTATCGACGTGACTTTTTCGTTTCATTTCAGGAAAATTAAGGCGTTCCCTTGGGAATGAGAAGACTAATTCCACGCGGACGAAGTCGGAGGCATCAGCTAGTATTCAATAAAAGTTCTATTATCGACCGTTTAGCAGTTATTGCTGTAACAACCTAACTACCTATATTACAAACAGCTACTAGCGGCCTCACAGTCGTGACCTCTTTTCGAGTGAAATACATTTAAGCACTCAAAATGTAAACGTTAACAACTGTGAAATCTCTGAAAAGTTTTTTTGTGCATCTATTCCTAACTATACCTTTTGTTTGTTCCTTGGCTAATGAAATTAACTGTGTCGTGAATAAGTTTTTATTTTGAAATAGCTATTTTGAGATATATTTATTTGTTATAGTGCACTAGATAATGCACTAGCCTACCTATGATATTTTTAATCAATGTTTGGGAAGGCACTGGCCCCTAAGATTCTCCTAGGCTAAGGGTCAGGAATTCATTGTAAGTAGGTACTGTGTAGTTATTTCCAATAATAAAGATTTCTATTTCTATTTACTCTATAATAATAACATGAGCGTACCGGTAATGAGTTTAAAGTTTTACTAATATATTTTCTCTTTTTACTATACGAGTATTATTAGAAGCCAACGGGATAAGTTTTTAAACTGAATAAAATAATAGTTATTATGAGGCTATAATTTTAAATGATATTCACTCCAGTGATGTATGTACTTAAAGATTAGCATAAATTCCTAACTAAATTGGACTCTCTGACAAATAGTATTTACCTAGTGTGTAATTGAAAAAGATTAGTTCGTAGAAGCCCATAATATCAATAGAAACCACTTTAATTTAGTTTACCCCTTTTATTTCATAATTTTGTGGCCATTTTTATTTAAACTAAAGTGTGGAATTTTAGAAAGAAATTAATTTAACATTTTACTTTTTTTTAATGCAGATTTCAAAATTTTCGCAGTAACCAGGCTTCTTATTAGTGTAAGATAGGTACAATCACGGGACTAGCATGCGTGATGACTTATGACATACAATGCGTTTGCGAGAAACTTCGAAAGGCGGTTGTGAAAGTAACTCACGCGCAACGGAAGACTGTAGGGTGGCCATGTTAAAGTATCTGGGAACTGCGGTTTTATGTTTAATACGTAGCTGTCAACGTGCATGGGAATAAACACAGCTATGCCTATGGATATGGTTACAGCTATTTATAAACAAAATGTGGTTACAATTAGCAGGTGTGCGGAGTTTGCACGGATTTACCGAGCACGTTACTAAACTGGTTTTAAAATTGTGTTGTAGCCCGAATCAAAAAATACCCTCCCACCTAAGGACTGAAACAGTAACCGGTAAATAAGGGGCTTATTATTATTATCGACATAAGTTTCGATCTCACGCCCGCATACAAAATAAATACATATATGGCCTAAAGAGTTATAATAAACTTACGTAAATAAATATAAATTAATAAACTTACATACACAAACACACAAATAAATATTTGTAGCGGGCGGAGGAATACACCCCGGCAGGGGAGACCAGACGGCCGCGGGTTAGGGCGACAGGTTGAGAAACCGGCGGACTATCCTAGCCGAGTCTAGCAACACCACTTTCTGCATCCTGGCTGCGAGCGAATTTCCACGGAACCCCAGTCGCCTCAGATGGTGAGCGAGGCTGACTGGGATTAACCCATTCGAAGATATGACGACTGGGATGGTTTCGGTGGACCCCACATGCCACATGTTTGATATTTACGTTTCTTCTCCGTCTCAGCTCTCACAAGGTTCTCGTCTTATGATGATGATGTCCACCAAAAACACCCGCAGCTGCGCCCGGTCCAACAGCACGATGTCAGGCTTATTCGCTAGAATAGCCCTGTCTGTGATGATGGACCGGTCCCAATAGAGCCGGACTCCGTCGCGCTCGAGTACAGGCACCGGTGTGTACTTGTGATACGGCAGCCTCTCATTCAGGAGACCGTACTTCAGAGCAAGCTCCTGTGAAGGATTTTGGCCGCTTGGTTGTGTCTGTGCAGATACTCAGTGTTAGCAAGCGCCGAACATCCCAAAAGCACATGTCTGAGTGACTCACCGGGATGGCGACAGGCTCGACAGATGTCGTGAGTCCTTCAGAATATACTTTCGGTAGTTCCGCGTCTTAACTACCTGATCCTGTATCGCACAGACAAAACCTTCGGTTTCCCCAAAGAGGTCACCGAAGCGCAGCCATTGCACGGGCGTTTTTTTATCAACGTGTGGCTCATTAGGACCTTTAAAAAATATTATTATTGTTATTCATTTTATTTCAGACAACAAGGCCCATATTATAAATTACATAAAATACATTATTACTTAAAAAATTAAATATTATAAGATAAATTAAAATACTATAAGTAGGTAAATACAATATTTAAAAAACAATAAGAAATAAAAAACACTAATACTACGGTAGTTAAACACTGTTTTTTGAAACTGTTATAAAACAGAAACAGATACGATACTGTAACCTAATCAATCTGTAACCGTTTATTTCTGTTAATAAGTGTTTTTACCTTTAACCCTAAGGTTACAATTTAAATACGCTTCAATAGTAAGTTTGGCAAAGTCGCTAATTCGGTTACACTTTAAAACACTTTAAAATCCTTTATTTCGGGTACATATTCGTTTACGTTACAGAAATATAAGTGTTTCGGGTTAACAGAAATAAAAACACATTCAAAAGGGTTACAGCTTCGATTCTGTTACACTTTCATTTTGTAACATTTATATGTCTGTAACCTTTATGAATCTGTTTTTCAGTCCCTGCTCCCACTACCACGGCATTAAGATAGGGAAGGGCATTTAATGTATGTAGAATGTATCCGTGCAGCTCACCCCTATTGGGTCATTTTTAATGCATGTATGGGGTGTTGTCTACTTCCCCGTACATTTCCCAAAGTTTGGCTTTAATATGAGGTCATTCCGTATACATATTTAAAAAAACAGCTTTGGGTGTAAAAAACATAATTTCTACGATAATCAATAGGTAACCTTCAAACCTTGGTAAAAGTTTTGGCTTCTAATTACCTTTAACAATCAAATCTTTTAAATAATATTAAATATTAAATATCAACCTCCCTTTATCTACTTTTCAGCTTTCTCGGCTTCGGGTCATAGATTTATTTACTTATTAAAATGTTTTTTTATTATTTATGTCATTGTGCCTTCTATTCATAGTGTAGTCATCAAATTATATTTAAACTAGCTGATGCCCGCCACTTCGTCCGCGTGGAGTGAGGTTTTTGGTTCCCGCGGGAACTCTTTAATTTTCTGGGATAAAAAGGAGCCCTTGTGTGTTAAGTTAGTTTTTATTCAGTGTCAAGTACTTTTGAAATAGAAAATGGTATGTAAGGGAAAAAATAAACTGAAAGAAAATAATTACCTATTACACAATATTCATTATTTTTACTCATATGAGTTTTCACCTGCAAGCGAATTTTATGCTTCTGCGAATTTTGGTATATTATATATTTTTTATTATGCGTGCGAAAATTTCAGTGGAATTGCGAGGAGCGAAATTTCCAGTTTACATTGTTAAATGAAATTGAATCCCAGATTTACAGCTTTTGCGATTTATTTAAAATTTACTTTTATTTATTTGCTGCAGCCGCTTTTGTTATTTTGAATTGACTTGTTTGTATTAATTAAGTTATGCACAAAATATTATTACCTTAATCACGTATCACCAAACCGATATTTTAAATACTTGTTTTCACATTTTAGTAATTGTTGAATCTCTATATCAAATCATATTATGACTATTATTTGCACTAATATTTAAAGCAGAGTCCGTTAATTATATCATGAGCAATATAGCAAATCGGCTTTATTCATGAGAATGTCATTATGAAGTAATTTTATGAAATATAAAACTAACGTTAGTAAGGGCGAATCGTAAAGTTTAAGACTGAGATGGATGATTGATATAATAACAATGAACATATATATAGATATAATGTATGATTATCTATCTATATATATATATATATATATATATAAAAGCGAATGGTCACTGATTCATCATTATATCTCAGGACCCATAAAGCATACAAACTTGAAATTTTGAAGGTAGGTTCCTTCTATGGTGTAGACATCCGCTTAGAAACGGTTTTGATAAAATTCACCCCTAAGGGGTTGAAATGGGGGTTGGAAGTTTATATGAAAGTCCTTTATTTTTTTGAAGTTAGAAACTTGAAAATCGGGATTTAGGTTATTAGTTTTAAGTTATAATAAACTGTATAGACAATTTTAGGAAAATCTACCCCACAGAGGGTGATATGAGGGGTTGTAACTTTGTATGAAAGTCCTGTGTTTTTGAAGTTAGAGACTTGAAAATCGGGATTTAGGTTATTCGATTTAAATAATATTAACCTATATGAGCAATTTTACGAAAATACACCCCAAAGGAGGTAAAATGGGGGTTGGTAGCTTACATGAGGGTTCTAAGTTTTTGAAGTTAGATACTTGAAAATCGGCATAAAGGTTATTAGTTTTAAGTAATAATAAACTGCATAAGCAATTTTACGATTATTCACCCCAAAGGGCGTGAAATAGGGGTTAAAACTTGAAAGCTTGCATGAAGGTTATGAGTTTTTGAAGTCAGCATTAAGGACTTATTAGTCTTAAATAATAAAAACTTGCCGATGCTATATAGCTGCTATAAGCAGGCCTTTTGCAGCGGGAAAATCTCATAAGAAATCAGAAATTATACGAACGAAGTCGCGGGCGATCGCTAATATTTTTATAAATGTGAGATCGATGTGTAATTAGTACCTACTGACTTTAACTCAAACTTCATTTGAATCCGTCATCTGAACTGCTAGTAGTTTCGGAAATTCATCATATTATTTTAATCTTGATATTAGATTTCATTGAGAACGACTGTAATTTATGTAATACTAGCTGATGCCCGTGACTACGTCCGCGTGGTTTAAGTTTTTTGATTCCCACGAGAACTCCTTAATTTTCCGGAATAAAAAGGAGCCTTGTCCTTCAATCACACGGCACGCCGCAACGGAGCATCGTATCGACGTGATTTTTGGTATGGGTATAGTTGAGCACCTGGAGAGTGACGTAGGCTACTTTTTATCCAGGAAAATTAAGGAGAGAATCAAAAAGATTTAAACCACGAAGACAAAGTCGCGGGCAGCAGCCTTTTAAAAACTATGTAACCATATATTTAAATATAGGGCCAAATTGGAGTAGGTACTTATTAAGCAATCCAGATAATTATAAATTAACGCAAAAAAAATTATAATATATATACTGTGTACATATACTGAGTGCAATCGTGATTTGAACTTTCAAACCTTGTAACTCTAAAGATCATAAGGGTTGTTTACTTAAAAGCTTGCATTTGTTTTGAGCTACCGAATAAACCGTTATGTTATGAGAGGCACTGTGCCCTGTACCTTCACGTTCTAACCTTGACTGGGGCTGTTGACCTTTGTAGTAAAACGTGGGCTGCTTTTATAGTGGGCGGTATTGTGCATTGAGTAACGTATCTGTATTATAATCATTCAAAGATAAATAAAAAGTTCAACCGGGTCCTCTTCCTAGATTCAATACAATGAGCGTCTTGTTACGTTGACAGTTGACACTTGACAGCGTTTTTTATGGCGCCTTACCTAGTGAATTTATTATTAGATATGTTTCAATAGATAGAGCAGCTATTACATTATATTATATTATTATATTATATTACATTTTTTGGTAATAAATGTAGTCGCGCGCCTTGGAATATTATAAAATACAATACGTACCTATATATACTACCAGAGTTGCAGTAATTTTAGTCCATTTATTTATATTCGTTGCATAAATGTATTTCTCTTGTTTAAATGGTGTACAATAATATAATATTTCATATTTCATACATTTTGTGACTATTCAAATGTTTATAATATAGTGATTCATGTTTTCTGCAAATTTAAAGGATTTGCTTAAAAGTATTGGACATTACGCAAAATTACCTTAATTAAATTGAATAAAAAGAAATTAAGTTTCTATTTTACTTCTTACAGACATGTTACGAAATGGAGAGGTATCTTCAAGAAGAGCCGCGGGGGAAACTTGCAGACTTAGATCAAGAAGAAGAATGGGCCGTATCGGCATCATCATCACCTCCATCGCCTCCTTCGCCACCTTCACCCAGACCTCACATCGTCACTATAGTGAAGAGTGAACCTCCCAGTGACTCTGATGAACCAAGAGGTGAGTGTAACCTTAATAAGAAAATAATCCATCATTTATCACGTACACCATTTACATTTTACACACCATTTACATTTTTATAGTTATCGAACGAAGCGGTGAATGGAAACTTGATAAAATAGAATTATCCATCTTGGTGCACTTATTACGTTCACGACTTTCACCCGAGCCTACACCCTCACATCCTTACAATTGTAACGAGAACGAGTGAATCTCCCAGCGATTCTGACGAACCAAGAGGTGAGTGAAAACCAAAACAAGAAAAGGAAATACACCGTGTCTAAGCAATACGCATACTCTATTTACACTCAAGCTTCGCATCCTCTGAGTGAGTGGCGAACGAAGGATTGGAGACCTGAAATAAATAGAATTATACATATTGGTGCACTTATCATATAGTGAATATTATAGTCATGCTCAGGTCCCTACGTCGTCGCAATAATAACAAGTAGGTAAATCTCCCAGTGAACCTGACGATCCAATAGGTGATTGGAAATCTGATAAAGACATTTTTTCCTATCGGCGTATAGCACCACAAGGCTAAAGCAGCAGTAACGGGAGGTGAATGTCCTGTACTGTATTTTCTAAAACGATTTGATTGTATCGTAAAATTTGCATTCAAGAATTTAATTCTTTATTAGCTCCCTAATATGAATATGAATCGGTGATATATTGTTTCTTACCTAATATCTGATGCCCGCGACTTCGTGGATTGAGGTTTTTTAGAACTCTTCAATTTTCGGAGACAAAAAAAAATTTACTTATGTTTTATTCCAGACTATAATCTATCTCTGTGCCAAATATCATAAAGATCTGTTCAGCCGTTCTGGCGTGATTGAGTAACAAACATCTATCGATCCATACATCCATTCATCCAAACTTTCGTAATTATAATATTAGTATAATATTATATATTATTATAATATTATTATAGATTTAGTCTTATCTCTTGTGACTATGAGGCTACAAAGTTTAGCAGAACTAAATATTTCTTACCCTGCTCTTCACTTTATGTTATACAAAACGACGTGTGAAACAAGTGAGTATGATTCGTTGAAATTACGCGACTCACAACTCAAAAATTTACGCTCTCCTGGACTCACACTTCCTATACCATAACGCTACGAAAACATAGTGAGGAAACCTGCATGCCTGTACGGCCAATGCGCCTATTTCCAGCTGTTTTGCTCTCAGAGATTTTTACACAATGACCTGTATTTAAAAGAGATTTGCCTATATATATTTCAGATGAGCCACCAAGCCCAGCGCCTGTGAGACGCCACGTGCCACGCCACCATACCCATGCGCACACCACCGACCCCAGGCGTCGCGTGCATCGATGTGAATTCCCCGCCTGTGATAAGGTCTACACGAAGAGCTCTCATCTTAAAGCACACAAACGTACCCATACAGGTGAAGGTTTTAACAGATAATATATTGTTACTGCTTGACGGATATGACCGGTGTATAAAAGCGTATTAATATTACTTTATGGACCGTACACCATTTGACTCTTGTACCCTTCTACTCACCGTGACAACTTTCATTAAAATGGACCGAAAATACCTTTTTCATCATACCTATTCGAAAAACGAACATTGGCTTCAGAGGATAGCGGGAGCAAAATGTAATTTTTAGGCACCTGGGACTTTTCATATCTCTGTTCTGATTGGTCCGCGTTCGTGCTTCTGATTGGTGCTTAAACGTATAGGTAATGTCAATACATAGTACGTTGATACTCCTAGCTTTTTCTCATACGTAATGATGAAAAATAGTGTGTGTCACTCGGGCCAATTTTTTTGTTCTCGGGCGGCGTATATTGAATCTACGCTCGCTCGCTACGCTCAGGATTCTACTTTAGAATCCTTCACTTCGCTCTGAATTCAAAATAGCGCCCTCGGGGAACAAAAATTTTCTTTGGCCCCATATAACACAAATAACTATTTAGTGCTCAAAAATCGTGAAATATAGTATGCTTTTAGCGTGCACATTGTTTTTAAGCGCACCAAATATTGAGAAAAATAAATACTGTTATTACTTAATTCATATTTAAAATACAACTAGGGAAGCCACCTAGCTTGGCTTGGGCAAAGGCAAAGCCTAAACACCTCGACAAAATAATAATAATTATTGTCAACCTAGTTTTACGAGTACGTTGTAATTGTTAGTTTCACCTCGTCCGTAAAATCATATATTTTCGGATGGAAAAAAATAAATTAATGAGGAATTATTAGAGGTGTTAGAGATAGAGGAGAGAAGGTTTCAAATTTTAGAATTCAATTTGCATGTTTCTCGTTTCAGGTGAAAAGCCCTACAAGTGTTCTTGGGAAGGCTGTGAATGGCGATTTGCGCGATCAGACGAATTGACTAGACACTATCGTAAGCACACAGGTGCGAAACCTTTTCGTTGCCGTCACTGCGAGCGCTGCTTCTCACGTTCTGACCATCTAGCATTACATGCGAAACGCCATGCGTAGCCCGAGAACCCACCACCCACTCCCAGGAAAAGAAATCGGAGTAAACGCTCTGAAAAACTGTTAACAGTTGCCAATGTGCACTAAATGTTTGTTGTGGCATTACCTGGCGCGCGTCTTTCCTTTGATATGTGTGATTCTGTTTGTAGTTTCTGTACGTTGTGGTCTTACGAATTGGACGCTGTGATTTAGCATTAGCGTTCGGTTCGCTTAGTGCTGATATGTTTGTCCTGAGGCGTGCGCTTGTGGGGGTGGGTGTTCGTGAAGCGTTGCAAGCCAAAGAAATGTCGCTACGTATGAGTACTACGTAGCCGAGTCAACACTCATTGCACCTAATGCTTTAAACTTATTTTTATTTGATGAACGCAATCGACGACGAAATTTTAAAATATCTTGATATTTCGGCTTATTATCGTTGTGGTTCTTTGTTGCAATAAGAGAACTATATTTATATTTGCCGTTGTTTATTATGTAAAAGATTTTTTCTAAGCTTTATGTACAGAGAGGTTTGTTTTATGTCGGCCGGTCGCCAAGCGGCCGTCGCCGACAGCTGTTGTGCCATCGTTTGCGGAGCGGCGGGCATGCGGCGTTCGTGCGCACGCGACGCTTCCGCGCGTTTTCGTCAACCTGCATTTGAAAATACAATGTGACATATTAATTTATTGATTTGCGGGATGATCGGCAGATATTCCCACCGACGCCCAGCACAACCTTTTGTTAGTCGTAAGCTTAGTAGGATGTGCGTCGCGCGTTACCTGATGTTAAGTCAATTTCTGAAAACAATTGCTGTGAAAATTGTTATTCAACTTGCAAATACGTGTTAAAAAACATTATCAATTGTTGAAAACATACTTACACTATGTACTGTTTTAAGTATATAAATTCCTTAATGTTATAATTTTAGCCATGAACGATTGTTTTGAGAGATTGACTTGTGTTTATTTTAAATGTTTATTTTTAAGATACGCATTCACTGCGATATATTTACTTTTAAGCTTTCTCTATAACTCTCTCATTCCGTTGGTGTAAGATGAACCGTGCTTACGGTGTTATGGGTGCCGTAAGAATAGTGTTTACCCTGTGTTGATAAATTATAATTATATAATATACAACCTTTACACACATAGTATTAAGATATTACAAATATAATAATATAACGTAAATTATTGAAACATTTAAGAGATTCTTGTCAAATGTGTTACTAAGTGTGTAGAGGTGTAAAAATAATAATTATAATAAGCAAGTTGATTCTTAAACACAGTCGCTTTTTAGTTGAATTTTCTTAAGATATTCAATATCGCGCTCCCACCAGCCACAAGCGCTGACTGCTGCGATCGTAGCACGTGCGAGATCGGGAATAGCCGCAGAAATACTAATCCAATTGTTCTTTGAACAAACAGGCGTAGGTAGGCAAATTTTCTCATACAGTGATTTTCCCTTTTGTCGGGTATGTAGATACTATATCGAAGCTTTATTGATAACCTGAATGTGTTATATGCGTCTTGAGAGATTAACATAGGATATTACGTGTGTTGACTCGAAAAAACTAATAATACGCTGCTGCTGTATGAACAAAGGTTTGCTTTATAATATTATACGTGCACACATTATAATCAGTGAAAATTTAAACGCTACATGAATAAATAAAAAAAAAGTAATATTATATTTTTAATTTTTGGCGTTTGGCTAGACTACATAGTCGAATTATTATAATATTATTGTTGGCATTTAATAAATTGAAAATTTACTGAATTATTAATGTTAAGTGGTTATTGTAAGAGCTTAAAAATTTTGACCTTAAGATTTCGGATCTCCTAAGTTACAACATATCATATGAATGTTATATGGATTACGGAGTGATTTTGTAACATGCAATAAAAAGTTCGACTTTGTAATAAATTGTAAGCCATCGGTTTTCTTGAGGTTACGAAACTTTTGTAGAAAACTTTCTTTTCGGAACTGCTATTTATAAAACTTAATAGTTTATGTATTTATTAGATGTATGCGGTAGATCTATATATGTTACTCGTTAGAATTAATAATAATCGTTTAATTTATTTTATTTTTACAAGTAACTACACTACCATCATAAATTATAGCATTTATTTTATTATTGACGACATGAGGGAATTCAAGATTGCAAGTCATGATCTAGACAAGGACGAATTTATGAAAGATCTAGGCAACAACAGACCGCCTAGGGGCCTCGTCTCACGACTACCCGCGTCAAGCAGTATAATCGAGATTAATGAAAAATATTATTTTATTCATTTTGTTTTATTTCTATGAAAGGAATTCTGTATCCATAACTTTATTTGTATGTTTGTTACTTTTTCACGGGTTGTTCTCACAATCAATTTTGAGGTAATAATTACCTATTCGATATAGAGTACTTTTTATCCCGGAGAATGCGAATTTCCACGTAACTTCCTCTTAAATCTAAGCGGACCAAGTCGTGGACACAACTCGTTGGAGTTTACCTCCTTTAGAATCGATTTTCATATATAAGTCCGGGGTATGAAAATTTATGGGGAGTAAAATCAAAATTTCTCCGTTACGTTATTGATTTCCATGGTAACACTTGTTTATGTTTCCATGACTATGTAATGTATTTTGATTAATATAAATTATATAATTAATATAAATAAATGTATCAAGCATGCTTTCAGTAATTTAAAAATGCGTTCATTTACCCTCATTTACTAATCTATATATTTTATAATCGTTCGTAAAGAGTAAACTCCAGTCGTGCGTTGGAGCTGACACAAACAATTTTTTATTTTTTCATGAACTCTTTTCATACTTTTCATATTATAAAAAATAACCGATAGAGTGCAATAGAATTCGAAATAATTTAAACAACATCAGTTCGAACCAAAAACAAATTCATCTATGGTTAAAAAAAAAATTAAAAATACCGATTTTTACTACATTACTATATTATCAATAGGTTTAGAATTTGGTATAAAATATTGTCTAGTTGTTGGATCATTTTGCAGTTTATATACCCGTACCTATCTACGACAATGGCAAATAGGCCGCAAAGGGACTAATAACACTTATTCGGCTCGATTCAACTTTGTCCTTATAAGAAAAAACATTGAATTTTGTATGGTCGAAAGCAGAACCGAGTATTATAAAACAAGACCCTAAAGTCGAAAGGCTTATAGCCTCTTTCGGGTCGTCTTTTAATATGCGATCGGTTGTTTCTAGATGAAGAATTCCTAGAGTGCATCCCTTTTTGAGGAAAGCTGTCACATATTATATTTGTCATAATTTACTAAAACATTTTTCTTGATAAATAATAATTATACACTTGTCTTACCTATCCAAACATTAAGATAACCGCGTTATGAAACCTAATGTAATTATATACAATGCAGGCTGTGGTATTTTATATGATGCATCATAATTAGGTCATGGTTGTACAATATAGTTTTTCGATATTTAAGTTCGTACCCGGTATCCATCCTTTTTGGGATGTGTTTGAAGTAATCTAGAGAATTTTAACTACCACGACATCTGTAAATTTTACTGCCATAGCTATAATATATCAGATTAGTAAAAATCTGTGCTTTATTTTTGACTATATAATATTATGATATATGCAAAAAAACATCCGGGGGGCCAATGATGTAGTCTTCCCGAATTGAAATGTGATTTTTATATCGATGCGATCTCAGGTACAATTTATCAGATTCTTGCATGCATAAGTTTATCTAAAGGTCGATATTAGCGGTTGCTTTTCACCTAAAACGGGAAACTTTACCGGCAATTTTAAATTTCTAAAACATAAAACCTGTATACATATGCCTACTTACATTATATTACTATGAAATTAAGGGTGAATTGCACCATCGATGTCTATCGATGGTGCAATTCACCCTACCAATGGTGCAATTGGATCGATGTTCTACTTTGTTTTTTTACGTTTTTAGTTTTTCTACTTGTGATTTAACATTTTAACGAGACTTTAAACGTATTTATTAATGATACTTTTCTTTTTCAATAAAATATCAAGTATGTAAACAAGTCCTTGCTAAACATTAACATGCATGAGCAATAGCAATATAATATTATATGTTTGGATCTTGAATAAATTGGTGCTGATAGATCCTTTTCGATATAATTAGAATGACCACTTACAAAAACGATATTTGCCAAATGTTTTGGATAATTTCTATAAGAACGTTCCCTGATTTTCTTCGAAATTGTCAACTGATTTCTAGATTCGATAGGTTGTAGTTTTTTGACTTTCTATTTAATATATTTATGAAAAAGTTTTATGAAGGCCTTCGCCGTACTTTTACATAATCTTAAGAAAATCATGAATAGGTATGTTCTTTAATAAGGTAATTGGTTTAAAAATATTAATACAAATAGCATGTGTCTGTACATTTTTTTTTTAACAGAATTTTTTGGAGCTGTATACTTTATCAAAAAAAAAAAACATTTAATGTAAAATTATATGGGCAACTTCCGATCGAAAATAGTGTCTCCTGAAATCAAAATTATGACCAAGTTCTTTGCTAGGCTTTCGATAAACACTACGTGCGTGCGGTAGGTCGGAACTTGGCCTGGCGCACTTATGTGCGCCTACTAGTATGCGAAATTTCAATTCAATTTAACGATGCGCGCACCCATAGACAACGAAAAGACAGATAAATAGCTAACAAATACAGGTAAAAGAAACAGCGGGAAACAGTTTTCAATGACACGTAAGGCCTTGTTTTTAAAGTGCAACAGGAGAGGAACCGCTATCCTCTGCTCGTTTGGTTATTTTCGAATTATTATGAACTATCTGCGACAATCGTTGGAGCAACTGTAATAAATAAAAATCGAATTTAAAGTAATGGTAGTATCAATTCATACTCAAACTAACGAATTAGTATTTTCATTTATTAACAAACTGTGTTAACAACTTAATATTTTATACTACGCCATTTATTCTTCCCATCAATATTATATGACCATTGAAAAATAATATAGTTAATTATTTGAAGTAATATTATATAGTACACTAAATAACAAAGAGTAGATCCATGTGTGAAGGTTTTAAATATTATATGGTAAAATAATGTTAACTCTAAGGAATACATTAAAAAATGTGATTCATACGTTTATTCAGCACTAATGACCTATTATAATGTCTAATGTATTGTGTCATAGGACTATATTGGAAATGTTTGTGGTATAAAATTACCTGTGCTTAAAAGGCGAGTTTTAGATGTGATTAGATATAACAATTATATAAAATAATAATTATATTAATTATTAATGTAACGCACGATGGCCGGATAATGCATGCCTATTATAAGTAGAAGCGTAGAAAAATGTAATAATATTTTGAGTGAAAATATGGATGTTATTTGGTAAATGTACTAAAATAAATTTACAACTAAATATAGGAAAATATTATAAAAGGGAAAAGTTGCGGCTGTGTATTTTTGAATCAACCTGTAGATAGGTTTTACAATAGTATGTTATGAAAGTATAAATCCATTGATTGATAGAAGCACGCACTTAATTTATTTAATTAACAAAAGAAAAATTGTAACAATTGACCATTCATTTATTTCAAAACGTAAACGTAAAATCATTGATGTGTGTAATTACATTAAAAGTACGTACCTGGACGCTAAGAACAAACTATCTGCACTCGGCGTTTTTCAATTTGATTGGTGCTTATACTAATTTTCCACGGGAACTCATGCAAGATATCTAATTTCCAGATAAACTTACAAAGTAAAACACTCTGTAAATTAATCCACACAAAATTAAATCCAATGCAAAATGCATCCACTCAATAGAGCTATTTTTGAAAAACCAGTTACATCTAAGTACACATATTTATAAAATATCCCGTTAGCTCGTTTAAAATGTATGAGTAAAATTTTATTTGTACAGTATATACAGGTATAAAGGTAAAACCTTTAGGAATAATTATAGGAGTTTGTATCGTTTTTTATGTTGTTCTTATCCATTGTTACGAAACGACGAAATTGGGTATTCCACAAATAGTCAAATCAGCAACTTATTTCAAACGTCAAAACGCGTTCTAAGTATGGGATTCATAATATGAAATTCTGAAGTGTGACGTCATTAAAGTTCGTCGTACTTTACTTTAATCGATTGTTTATAATAGTTATTCAACATAAGACTATCAGGGGACGTAAATATTACGACTTTTGGGAGATCCGCTATTTAATAATTACTAGAAAATAATGTATTTGAATATTAGTCAAATATCCAATTATTGAGTAGCCAAGTAACTACACCTATCATACCGCATACGTGCGCGAATATATAATAGTAATACATTCGGGCCCTGAGTTAAAACGGCGAGAACCCCGTTCCGTCGTCCGCACACCTGTCTCTAACGCCTGAAAAATTACGTCCAGCAGGCTTAGCATGCGCACAACGAGATATCTCGCGACGAGAGAGAGATGTTGTCGTTGCCGGCTAATTTTTCGATTCCTAACATGCAAAAAATCTGGTGTATTACAAGAAAAAACTAGTCGGCATGTAAGGGTTCGTAGAGAAAAATACCACAGATAAGAAATATTACTTTTATCTCTACTTTTGAAGTAACGAGATTAGTAACCATGTTAGCTTCGGTAGATAAATAGAGATAACGGGTAGACATAATTTTACTCGTTGCTAGCCCTACTGGACTACTTTCAAAGAACGCATGAGGGTCTCGCCAGTTAAACTCAAGGTCCAAATACGTTTAAATTATCGCGAACCTACTGTTTTTTTATGTAATACTAGTTTGTGATATAAGAGCTATAGTGAGTGTTTTTACAAACGAGTTGACTCTTCATTCTTTAATGTTATTATTTTACATCACTTAAACCAAACTTATTAATTATAATATATGAGAAAAAATTCACTGAATTTAAAAAGATCGCGCGTTATTATAACTGTGCTTTTTTTAATGTTTTCATGGCTCTGGGTTCTAGCTTGCCTTGCCTGTCAAGCCTTTTCTGTTGTAGTTTATAAAAGTAAAAACGTTTAAAATTTTATAATTATGTACTTACAATTTTTTATTTCATGAATTGATTTCATCAACCCACATCTAAATTTATTATTTTTTAAGTTTTCTACACACAAAGACAATAATATAATTATAAACCTTCTGGTATGAAAACTTTTTTATTTAGAAGTACAGTTAGAGACCTACAAGAAGGAGGACTTCCAAAAATTTAAATTAACTGCAAAAAAGATAGCACGAGGGCAGTAAAGTTAAGTTACAAGCCCAGCCCTGTTTACTGCGTTTGTAAGTGCAATTTTTCAATTAACAGTATTAATTAGATTATATTCAAAATCGAAGACTATAACTTAAAAATTAATGTATCCAGTCGCAAAGTATCAGAAATTCGACCAAAGATGATTTTACGTTCACGAGATGAACAAAAACTCAGAAACTTGAAATAGGATCTACACACATATTTATCTTACATTCCAGTGCTTTTAAAGTAATAAACAATCGGTGGTTTTATACTACAAGCACTAAAATATATTGTTTTCAAATAAACAAAAAGTAAAAATTCCGACAGAGGTGTCTTGAAAGAGCGAGATTTTTAATGAATTATTATTTACATATATTTTATATTTCGGTTGTTATTATGCTTATGTAATATAAAATTACCATACCACTTCTAGCTTTAGAGAGTAAAATACAAGGCTCTTGTCAAAAATTACGTGTTGCTCACATTTCATTAATTCATATAAATAGGGTTAATTTAAAAATATGTACTAATAACCTCTTAAGAGCAGTGTGTACCTAATACTGAACCACTTTAGGCCTATGAAATTTAAGAATTTTGAGTAAAATCAATATTTTTTTTTTTTTAAATAATAAAATTGGCTGTTCTGATATAGCATTACTCCACGCGTCATGCGATCAGCGCACAGCAGACCGGTTATCGTGTAAAACTAGTATACTGCCTATATAAAACAAGGAGGTCAATTGTACAGCGAAAAGTTGGGTTTTTCTGATTAGAACTTCTCAGTATTAGCCCGGAGTTAGGAAGTTGGCGGTGTGTCACCCCCGTGCCTCAGAGAGCCGTCTGTCCCAGTTATTATCACTAACATGATAATAGTCGTTAAAGCCCGCTAACTCGCAGCGTGGTGGGTCTAAGCTCTCTCCTATGAGAGTGGAAGCCTGTGCCTAGCAGTGGGACGTTAATGAGCTGCAGTGGTATCAAGTTAAAAAAAAATTAGAACAAATACTTTTTGGTATTATATAGAAAAGAAGCCCCTAAGACGTTATTAGTATTTTTAAATGCACCCTGCATAAGCAGCGTTTAATATTTTGTATTAGTAGGGGCCTAACTAATGACTGCGAATCCATATATTTCAGAAGTACTTTACATTAATTTATATAGGGAAAGAAATTTACGATCTGTAATCACTATAATCACCTAGTGCAAGTACATTTTAATACTACTTTGCTTTTTAAACTTTTGCTTATATTAATATTCTTTACAATTTTGCTTTACATTGGAAAGTCTATCTGATAGCAATAAAATATTTATTTCCGAATAAATCTGGGTGAACTTTTTTATACATAGGATATTAATTTATTAAAGAATGCCTATTAAAATCAGGAGATATTTTACGAACATATTCCTTCATAAATGATATGGTACACTACTTCGGCAATACTTGTTAAAAATATGAGCTCTGACAGACTAGGACTATGCAGGACAAAACGTCTGAGGAAACGCTAGATGAAAAGGACGTAATTTACTGACACGGTAGTGTGTGCAGATTTTTTTATGTCCCTAGTGTGTTTAAGCTCCAACACGAGCAGGGATTGTATTCAGTGGAATGCCTTCTTTTATCACAAAATATTTAATAGTAGACTTTTTATTCTTTTTTACACATATTTTTATATACTACTTACCTTTTAAATACTATATTATTTACTGTTATATTGTTTTGTTATGATTTAAATTTTAATAAAACTGCAACTTCGAGCAAGTCACGAGTGAGGAATTTTTCATAACAGTGCAGGCACCAAAGAGAGTTTATTAAATTTTCATATAACAATTTGGTAATTTGTCCGATCTTATCAATAAATTTTGATAAAAAATCCTCCTTTATGTACTAAACTGTAAATATATCGATTAGGTACAATAATTTTTAAATAAATAAAATAAATTATGATAAATGGTATTATGATGATTTATTTAGTTAAAAAAATTCAAAACCAATGCAAGTTTTGGTCAAGACCCTCATAAATCACATAATATTAAATTTCATAATTTATCAAACAATATCGATTTAGTGCAATATATCCTATAATAAATCTATGTTGCGTTCCCTTTTTATCAAGGCCCGGCTGTGCGACATGCCAAGTTTACTATTTAATCGATTCTTAGGTTCATGCCGAACAAAGCTTAGTATATTGCATTTTATATTGATATCAATACCAAACAATAATTAGCACCTCGATATCATGGTATGGTATTATCTAAATGTTAATATTTATGTCTCAAGGCGTTGACGCCTTACAGCCATAGTCGAATCAGTGCTACTACGCTTGCACCAACAATTCGTTGCAAAAGTCGTCAAATTTTGAAACGACTTTCATCATCAATCAATCCTATTATAAATGCGAAAGTATGTTTGTGTGTTGTTTTTATTGGTTTGTTGGTTTGTCCTTCAATCACGCCGCAACGGAGCTACGGATCGACGTGATTTTTAGCATGGGTATAGTTGATGACCTGGAGAGTGACATAGACTACTTACTTTTTATCCCGGAAAGTTAAGGAGTTCCCGCGGGAATAAAAACTAACCACGCGGACGAAGTCGCGGGCATCAGCTAGTCATCAATAATTGTGTGTGAGGAAAAAAATCGGGATTGAAAAGTTGGTCTAATTGTGTGAGTTCTTTATGTAATGATCATGGGACTCTGAGTGCGGCAGTTAGAGTGGAGTTTGTGGATTGACTCCAGTTAACATTCTAACAATTAATTTATAGCATTGATACGACAACTTAGCTTTTACACTACCGCAGTATGCCTTGAGACTATAATTAAAACATGTATCTGTTTTTAAAATATCTATGGATTATGGAAACAAAACTGGAATAATAATGTTATGAAGATGCCACAACTTCACATTGAATTAATTTTCTGATTTAAAGTTCAAAGGTGTACTACTTACTTATTAATTAAATACAATTTTAACTTCAAATTTCAAGGTACGCTCTGATTTCCAAGTATTTGTTCAAGTTCAGTGAAGCTATAGTTACAGGTACCTAATGAAAAAGAAACACCAGACACCGCGCGCTGACTATACGTGCCGTAGCCGGCCACATGTACATACTTGAAAAAACTTTAAGCCTAGTTATTACTAGATAAGTTGATAATTAAGTACCTATTTACACTTGGCATTAAAATACTAAATATGTCCGTAACTATATGAAACATATATTGTTATTTTTCTCCGAACATAACTATTACTTAATTGAAAGTGTATTACTTGTGAACCCATCGAAAGGGACGAGTTATGTAGTATATTGCATTTTATATTAATAAATTTTTCTTATATGTGGCGCGTGGTGTTTTTTTTAATATTTCAACTGTGGGGGACTTTTTCGTTCTCCCTGAGGTATAGGGGTGAAAACCAGCCAAATTCTCCTAAATCCGACATAGTGCTCTTCTTAATTTTTGAGGGATAAAGTGATTCACCAAAGAACTAAAGTGGCCGACATAGCTCGCAGGGAAGTGGCAGCAAACTGCCACTTCAGCGTGCCAACCCTGGCAGTTTGGTCAAGTGTGTCGGAGGACCGATGGACGTTGGAGTCGAAACGTCCTCGAGTAGAGTCTCATCATGGTAAACCAGTAGGGCACCCCCATCAATGTGGAGCGATGATATCCGGCGGGTGGCTGGTATCGATTAGATGTGAAAAGCCAAGGAAAGAGCACGCTGGCGCTATTTAAAAGAGGCCTATGCCCAACAGTGGATGCACAATGGCTGATGCAAGAATTGAGACTTGGTTCAATCAGACTTGCTGGCAAGTGTTGATGCAGTCTAAGATGCAGCGCGCTTCAAGCAGCTGCAGCACCCTCATACTTGTACTACTAATCAGTGCTTACGGCACTGATTAGTAGTACGTGTAGATAGCCTTTTCTGCGCCCTGTGCGAGCTTCTATAACTATGCCCTTGTTTTTAAAGATATTATAGGTACCCAAGCTAGAGCAATGCTATGTATAGGCCTTTTTTTTTTTTTTGACGCTGGGAAATGCGTTTAGGCATCCCTTTCGGATGCTATGTATAGGCCTACTTTATTTCATTCAGGGTGATAAAATAAAGCACAAGGACCTTGGTGATGGTGGACCAATTATCTAATATTTTTGAAAAAAAAATACTATTTTTTAAAGAACTAGAACTGATGTGGGCAAACAAGCAGACGAGCTATTTAAGTGGACCCTTCACCTATTATACCACCCACTGTCGCACTAAAACTCAAACCCAAGTTCACTAGAGCAAATGCGTTGCCCACCCTGATGCTTAAGATTAAATTTTTGATCCACTTTGGTCTTCATAATTCTATAATAAAATAACATCCTGCAAAGTTTAAGTAAATAAATATAATTTTAAGTACCTACTTGGTGTGGTAGAGTTTCGAATATCCTTATTCGAAACTCTACCACGCCAAGTATGCTACCTTCCTGGTAGCATAACATAAATTGCGTTTAAGTATGAATTCGTGAAAAAACGTTTTCATTTTACTTTAAAAAAGAAAAGCACTAGGGGCGCAGCGGGAACTTATCAGGAGCAAACCGAAAAAATAATAGCCCTGCGGTCTGACTATTTTTGCGCCCCTCAGAGTCTACGCCCTGTGCCTGGGCACATGGGCACCGGTGGCACCGCCCTATTTACGGCACTGCTACTATTTAGTACAAGCATAGTCCGCGCGCCAGCTCTGAGGAATCGGGGACTGAGGTAGTCTTTGGGTTTTCTAATGATTATTGAACGTAAGGTCAAGTTCAATAATCATTAGAAAAGAACTACTGGTTCGCCCCGAACTGAGACCTTGCGGTATCCGTAAGATAGGTTTGACTATATAATTGTAAATAGTTAACTTTTAACATTAGACGCAAAAGAGCTAAAGAGTTATTGGAGAAACGAATAAACTTTTACAGAGCTTTTTTTTTAATTGTGAAGTTCTGTTAAAAATACTGAAGCTCATAAAAAATAAAATAATTTAGTTTCCTTATAATATTTATCTTATTTTAGTATTTGTTGTTCAAGTAGGTACAGGATATAATTCAAATTATTGATCAAGTTTCAGGCGCAGCCTATCAGAAAATTGAGAGTTCTGAGGTCAACATTGGACGTTAGAAAATCTCCACATTGAAAGCCCCCCATTTCGTCAATTTTAGTGGAAAAATTTAAAAAAAATTAATTTTTGTACTCTATTCCTAATTATCTTTAAAATTATATAAGGCAATCCAATGTAACGCTATAAAAAATATTTTACTTCGCATTCGCTTCTATGAGAGCCTCCCTGAAATAAAGATTTTTATAACTTCTTAAGCCATATTCGGCTGGAGGGCATCGGTTCACATATTTATATTTAATTTTGAAGTAATTACGTTCAGTAATTCAGAAGTTATAAGGCTCCGACAGACGAACGGACGGACGGACAAGTACAAGTTCACTCAAGCAGACTCGGAGACCTTCGCTTCGCTCTGTCAAAATAGTATTTAAATAATCTTTATCAGAATAAAATTGGCGGGCCAGTAACCAATCGATGATTTTAGTTTTAAATTGGTGCAAAGGCAGGTCAATAAGATCTTTTGCCAACTTACTATAAACCTCAATTGCCATACAGTTAACTTTTTTTTTATACAGCATCAAGTAAACCATTGTGGCCTTTCTAGTTTATTTCTCCGTCTGCTATGCTTCCCATGGATATCACCAAACGTTTAAAATATTGATTGTGTTTTACAAATATACAGATTTAAATATTGAATAGAAGCAGGCGTTACTTTGCGGAAGTCCATGACAGTGAATGAACTAGAATTTTAATTCGCTATAATCCGCCACAGTAGACAAATCTGTGTGGTACAGTGCCTGTCTTTCACCTGCAGCATGCGACACCCACCACCCAGCAATTCGCACAGGCACAACACCACACCACACAAATCCTCCAAATCACTCTCAACGTACGTTTCACTTCGACACCGGAGCATCTTCAGGAGATGTTGACTCGACAATGCACGATTGTGAAGTGACTATCGTATCGCAAGTTCCGGCTTATATACCTTTTTGGCATGGCTCATACTGAAGCCCCGCCCCCTCCCCTATTACTGTATAAATTGAGTAAAGGTGAATTTGATACGTTTATTTGTTCATTTAGCAACTCAAATTCTTTGTTATTGTGTTTAATTATTTCTAATTGCTCCCAAACGCACATTCGAAACCCTTTATTACATTTATGCAGGATTTTATATGAATGGTTATTACCCACCTCATGTCCACTGTCCAAAAGATGTTTAGCGAAGTGGGACCTTTGTGGTTGATCGTTCCTATAAGCAGACATATGTTCCTTATAGCGGGTCTCAAAATTGCGTCCAGTTTGACCAACATATGTGGCACCACATTCAGGACACTCAAGCTTATAAACACCCGATCTTTGATGATTGATTTCCTGAATGTGGTGCCACATATGTTGGTCAAACTGGACGCAATTTTGAGACGCGCTATAAGGAACATATGTCTGCTTATAGGAACGATCAACCACAAAGGTCCCACTTCGCTAAACATCTTTTGGACAGTGGACATGAGGTGGGCAATAACCATTCATATAAAATCCTGCATAAATGTAATAAAGGGTTTCGAATGTGCGTTTGGGAGCAATTAGAAATAATTAAACACAATAACAAAGAATTTGAGTTGCTAAATGAACAAATAAACGTATCAAATTCACCTTTACTCAATTTATACAGTAATAGGGGAGGGGGCGGGGCTTCAGTATGAGCCATGCCAAAAAGGTATATAAGCCGGAACTTGCGATACGATAGTCACTTCACAATCGTGCATTGTCGAGTCAACATCTCCTGAAGATGCTCCGGTGTCGGAGTGAAACGTACGTTGAGAGTGATTTGGAGGATTTGTGTGGTGTGGTGTTGTGCCTGTGCGAATTGCTGGGTGGTGGGTGTCGCATGCTGCAGGTGAAAGACAGGCACTGTACCACACAGATTTGTCTACTGTGGCGGATTATAGCGAATTAAAATTCTAGTTCATTCACTATACAGATTTATTTTATATATGTCACCGTAAGATTGTGAAACCCGTTATATTATAATCTAACTCGCGAAATTGTAAACTGTCGAAAGATTGTAAACTGTTCAATGTTCTGAGTGTCAGTTTTTGAAATATTCATTGTATTCATTTACGTTTTCTTGTCTCTTTCCTGTAGGTTAGGTTAGGGTTCGCCATAAATAATCAAGTAGTAGGGCACTTAGGTTTTATCGGGTTTAAATACCTATCAGATTACAATCTACCGGAAAATAATGCGTTAAATTGTAATCTTTCGACCGTTTGCAATTAAGCGAGTTAGATTATAAACTAACGGTTTTTACAATCTTACGGTGACATATACATACAAGGCAAAGTTAAGATATTTAATTTTTTAATATTGGTTTAGCGCTATCAAAAATGTGTGTTCCACCTAACACACTTGACACACTTTTTTTGGGCTTTAAATGCCCTATAAGATATAATGTAAGTCTGTCGAATCACCCCATAGTATGAGACCACAGTTTAGCACAGAAATATGACCCATGATAGGCACTCAATAATGCCTCTCGCGAGGAAGTCTGGCATATCCGTCGTAAGGCGAAAAAATTTTGTTTATGTTCTTGCAGTTCATTAATTAAATTTTATAATACAATTTGTTTTTCCTTCCTTAATGCACTTAATATCCTCATTGAATTATTATTACATAATTAATTCAATGCACGCGCACATATACCAAGGATTGTGTTGTGGTCAGCCTGAATAGGCACTTCAATCGAATCAAATTCAAACACAGGAAAGCACCAACGTGACACAGTTCGGTCAAAGCGAGAAATGATCTAAGCGCACTTACCATATAAGTGTGCGGTTTGAAAGGGAACGAATTTAGCTCTACAGCCAAGTACTTCTAGGTACAAATCGACTGAATCGGAATAAGTGGATCAAATATGCTAGTAAGGAGTAGAATTCATATTAATATTATAAATGCGAAAATAAGTGTGTCTGTCTGTCTGTCAGCTACGCTTTATTGGTC
Organism: Erebia palarica; assembly: GCA_964035005.1. Lineage (NCBI taxonomy): Eukaryota > Metazoa > Arthropoda > Insecta > Lepidoptera > Nymphalidae > Erebia > Erebia palarica. The sequence goes on from OZ035986.1 coordinate 28,575,914, forward strand.
CATCTTTTTAACCGATTTTGATGAAATTTGGTATAGTGATAGGTTATATCCCGGGGAATTAAGTAGCTAGCTTTTTATCCCGGAAATTTAAGGAGTTCCTGTAAGAATAAAAAATCTCATCCACGCATCGAAGTCGCGGAAATCTAGATTCCAGCATATCTATCTCCTATATAATATATTTATATGTATAAAAGCGAAATACCACTCATTCACTCAGTCACTGACTAATTACGATCTACGACAAACTTGAAATTTGGAAGGTAGGTTTCTTCTCTGGGGTAGACATCAGCTAAGAAACCGTTTTGAGAAAATTCACCCCTAAGGGAGTGAAATGGGGGTTGGAAGCTTGAACGAACGTTCTAAGTTTTTGAAGTTAGAGACATGGAAATCGGCATTTAGATTATTCGTTTTAAATAATAATAATATGCATATTATTTTCCATGAACTTCCATAATTTAACAATGAAGAAATCAATCATTCATAGAAATCATCATTCTACTGAATAGTAAATAGTTTAAATAGGACACTATTTACCAAATATCTATCAGCTGGCTTAGCAAGCGCACGAGATATCTCGCGACGACAGAAAGATGTAGTCATTCCCGGCAAACGCACAAAATCAGGTATATTACGAGAAAAAATAGTCGACATTCCTAGAGAAAAATACCACAGATAATAAATATCACTTTTACGAGTATCTCTACTTTTAACGTAACGAGACAAGTAACCATGTTCTCTTCGGTAGTCAAATACAGATAACGGGTAGACACAATTTCAGTCGTTGTGCGCATGTCCAACAAAGCCGTGCTGCCACTAAGCGATTTAAACCGGTCGCCGCTATGAATTTAATCACACTGCCATACCCCATTTAAGCTGGCCCGTTTTCACCTAAGACTGCATCGTTACACTTTACCACCAGTTGAGAGTTATATGCTCACTTATCGTTATAGGTACATAGAAAAACTAACCCTGATAACCTATCTACTCTAAAGTTAACCCACTCAGAAAAAGGTTAATGGCGTGATTTTCCTCTTTTCATTCCTTCATTATCTGCAACACTAATTCCTTTACCCTCATCCCCGGTAAAATTCACGGGAAATTACCCCGGTGCTTCAAATATTTCAGGATCGTTAACAAATATCATTATACAAGTATTACGTCGCCAAAGCTGTTTATTAGTACTAAGAGTCCTCAAGACACTTGTAGATTGTGTTTCTCAAGTTCCTAAGTACTTATATTTACTTGAACTCTTGAATACGACTTCTTGTGAAGTAGCATTTAAATTTGAATGCCAAATGAAATCTTGCTCACTAATATAAAATGATACAATATCTCCTTGTCCTAAACTAGCGGCACGCTATGATGGCCGGTTTGACGTTTGTCCGCTCATGAAGTTCCGTATTAATTGATAACGACTTTGAAGGAAATAATTGTATTACTTTATTGACGATAGTGATGTGCAGAGATTCATAAATTTTATCGAATGTAGTTTTAGGTTTAGGACTCAAAATTTATTTATTAAATTGATTTCTTAAATGTATACAAGTGTAGAAAAATCAGTTTGCACCATTTAAGGGGTGAATGTACTTGTGAATATGAACAATTTTCACTATGTGGACAAACCTCTGAAATCGCAAAAAAATATCAATAAATTTTTAAAAATGGAATCTAATACGATCGTCACATAGGATCGCTGGCTAGCACAACTACTACCTCCGGCAAACTCGCGTCAATGCTCAATGCAAAACAAAGCAGTTTCGAATTGACGTTGCTTCGAAAAGTATAAACTGTCAGTGCAATGCGATTGTGATATAGTTTTGACCTGGCTTTGGATTTCAAATATTGATACTGCATTACTGTTGACCCTTGCTCGTTAATTTGGACTCTGTTCAAGCCCTTTGTTGTGGATTTCGTCGATATGACCGAACGTACGCAGAGAACTGTTCTAAATAGTCAGACACGTGAGTTCGTAATACGCCTTCGTAACTATTTCGATCGTGAAGCTCAAAATGGAGGGCCAATTTTACCTATAACGTCAGTGGTTGAACGCGTAGCTGATGCGCTTAATATTGGACAACGAACTGTTAGACGGATAACTAAAAAAAAATATGGCGAGACTGGCACAGAAGAAAATAAACTTCACACACCAAAAAAGAGAAAACGAGCAAAACCAGTCGTAGGCATCGATAGCTTTGATGCCGATGCTATCCGAAGACATGTTTACGGCTACTATTTACAGAAGGAGTATCCAACAAGAAAAAAGTTGGTGCATTCACTGAAGGAAGCTGGATTATTCTTCAGTGGGGAAAGTTCTTTAACGAAGATTTTGAAGACCATTGGATTTCGATACAAAAAATGTAACAAACGCAAAATATTGATGGAAAGATTTGATATAGCGATGGCAAGGTATACTTTTTTACGGCAAGTGAAAGAAATCAAAAATTGGCAAAATGTTGTGTTCTTGGATGAAACATGGCTTAATGCTAACCATACTGTAGGCCGTTCTTGGAACGATGACACAGCAGCATCTACTTCCAAAGTTCCTGTAGGAAAAGGATCGCGACTTATAATTTGTCACGCCGGAACCATCAACGGGTTTGTCGAAGGTTCTCTCATGGCTTTTGCGTCAAAAACCACTGGAGACTATCATGAAGACATGAATGGAGAAAAGTTTACTGAATGGTTTACCTCAATGTTGTGTAGCCTCCCTGAACCATCTATTATAATTATGGACAACGCCCCATACCATTCGATGCAAATTGACAAGCCACCTGCCCAATCCCAAAAGAAAGCTGATATCGTCGCATGGCTTCGTAAAAATGGCGTAGATGCAAACATGAATATGTTAAAAGCGGAATTAGTACGTCTTTTAAAAGAAAACAAACCAACCAAGATCCGATACGTCATTGACGAAATAGCATTAGAACATGGGCACAGAGTTATACGGTTACCGCCTTACCATTGTGAGTATAATGCGATTGAGTTGGTGTGGGCTCAAATTAAGGGATATGCTGCAAGACACAATACAGAACCCCCATTTACCACAAAAAAAATGCTAAAATTATTAGAAGAAGCTTGTGAACATGTGACTAAAGGAGACTGGGAAAAGGTTGTGAATAGAACTGTTAAATTAATAAGGGAAGATTATGAAAGAGATGTGAAAATAGATAATATTATAGAAAACGAACATATAATTATTAATGTATGTGATGATAGCAGTGACGACAGTGAAAATAGTAGTATGGACGAATCTGATTAATTATGGCCTTTTGTGGCACCTTTTTTGGTATCTTTTGTATTCATATGTTTCTTGTGTGCATATAAAGTATGTATATTCATTTTCGTTCAAATATTCAGTTCGTTCAAATAAATTAAATAAACATATACATTTTTGTTTTATTAAACCTATTTAATCAGGTACAAAAACAAAACTTAATTGTTTTTTGTTCGAGAATAAATTGACATTCCACATCACTATTGTAATGTGTCAAACCGGCCATCATAGCGTGCCGCTAGTGTAGATGGACATCATCCAACTTGCGTTTTCTATAAACAAGTCCCACCAAGAAAACATTTCAAAAAAGGTGATGTTTTCTATGGGTGAACATAAGTTACTTATAATAAAACTGTTAGGGTTTCTGTACTTTAATTTAATTGGGTATTTGACAACTAGTCAAATCAGGAACTTTTTTTCAAACGTCAAAACGCGTGTATAAGGGATTTGTTTGAAATATTGAATAGTGACGCCATTAAAGTTCGACGCACTTTTTTACTTTAATCGATAGTTTAGAATAATTATTCAACATAAAACGTACAGGGGACGTGGATATTATGGCTTTTGGGAGATCCTCTATTTGATAGTCACTAAAAAATAATTTATTTAAATAGTTGTCAAATACTTACCCAATTGTGAAAGTGTAAAAATAACTATAACTCTGATTTTCTGCGATTAGTAGCCCGTGTCCTGCATTGCTATTGTCGTTGCCCAAAAGCAAATGCACAAATAAGATTTTAATAATATTATTTAAGCACTCTATGACTGAATTTCGCATATTATTAATTTTTAGCCCAGACTTAAATGCCTAGCCTATTCTTACTCCATGCAAAAATGTATTAGAGTGTAAAAATGGACTACCTAAATCATGCATAAGCGTAACACGGACTTCACAAGATATAAAAATAATATAAATATACTTACGATACTAACTCGTTATTTATGAAAACCATATTTCACAAATAACGAGGATCTGACGAGCATGTGAAACTATCTATACTTACTCATCATTATTCTTTGCCATCTACAATATTATGTTACGGACAGGGTAAGTTGTTAGCTGACTACCTATGTTCAGGAATATTCTACCTACACCTACCTAACCTACACAATACCGACAAAGTGTCTTACCGATTTGAAGCAATCTTCTCATGTTTTTTTTTAGAAAAAACAGCTTAAACCTGTGTAGTTAGAAGCTTGAAATTTCGAAAGTCCGTACGTAGTTTATATTCCCTACGTAACGAAGGCACTAAGAGAGAATTTTCGGCTACCTTTATAAACCACATAATCACGGCAACTTGAATTGTAACACATATAAGGCTGCATTTTTGGTGGTCAGCGGGGCGGAAGCGGATCTGTTAGCGCTTATTTAGCTGTATTTCATTATTTTGCGCATAATGAATGAATATTCATTCCATTCTGTGCAGCTGAAATGTTTAGTATCTTACAGTCTATATATAGGCTGCGGAGTACGCCAACCCGCCCATGTTCACGCAATAAACGAGACAAACTTTGCGTTGAGAGTAACATATTAAAATCGTGACATAGTCGTAGACAGTAGTAGGAGATCCCCTGGGAATTTATACCCTCCTATTTACCCCTTCGGGGGTAGAAATGAAAGAAGTAGAAAGAAACCGGTAGCTCAAATACCAAGTTACTTTCATAGATATAACTTGAGAAATTACGGACTTTCATACAAACTTTTACCCCCTATTGTGACCTCTTAGGGGTAGAATTTTGAAAAACTGTGACACACTTCTTAATTTTTTACATAAAGCCAAAATACCAAGTTTCGTTGATATAACTTGAGAATAATATCTTGAGTTGAGTTGAGTTGAATATCTTAAACTTTCATCCCCTATTTCACCCTTCCGGGGGTAGAAATTTCAAAAACTGTGAAATACATAACTCTTTATTTAAACAGGTAGCTCGTATACCAAGTTTCATGGATATAACTTGAGAAATGACGGACTTTCATACCAACTTTCACCCCCTTAAATGAGCAATTTTGAAAAATCCTGCCTTAGTGAGCGCCTACGTCATAAAAGAAACCTAGTGTCAAAATTTCAAGTTTCTAACCTCAGCGGTTTAGGCTCTGCGTTGATCCCTTAACGATTTTATATATTATATAGATATAGATCTTATCCGTACGCAATTTACATACGCAACCTATTCACGATATGTCAATGAGTATGTTATCTATCATTTATTTGTTATAACAAATAAATAACAGATGAGGGTATAAATTTCTTATACCGGATCTTAGACTAGTATCATATTGCATTGATATGGGCGGGTCGGCGTATTCCGCTATCGAAAACACAACAGCGGAACCACAGTAAACAGATACGGAACGTTACGTATTTTATTCCGCTTCCGCTCCCCGTTGCCCACCGAAAATGCACCCAGCTAAGGTATATGGTATCTAATAAAATGACTTTTTTATATGTAGGTATTTATTTGTTAAGGAGCATAGTGCTTACTATGTAGTTTCCTTCTATTAGCATTTTATTGGCATCAGAACACAGTCGTTAGGGGGCTGGTCACGTATTGAGATTTATCAATTTTTCATGAACTGCCCTCTCGCCCTCACTGACATAGAATTTCGGCTTCCAATCACGGAATGTTACGTAATGTGAAAATATGGCTTCTCAATCCAATATTATGGTCATCATCAAAATCACCAATTCGGTTGAATTGGTGGTTGGCAGCTCACTACTGAGTACGAATCTCCACTCAGAATGAGATGAGATTGGGAGCTTTCACACACCTTGAGAAATAATGAAGAACTCTCGGGTATGCAGGACTCTTTTTTTTTATAGGTTTGCGCTTGACGACAGTCATGCTTAGTGCAAAGCAATGATGAGGTCTATCGCGGTTGTATCGCGCTTGCCTATTTTCTTTAAACGCATACTACTTGAAAAGTTGCAGATTCGTGTCCAGGGATCGAACCACCTGAATAAAAAGCACGGCGTCTATACCACTAGGCTATCACGGTGTCAATATTGTCATATTAATTGAAAATATTATATTCTAGGATAAGAATCTTGTTCTTACAGCCACCTTGATGATATCTTATTCTCCTATATATATGAATTTGATTTATCCATAAAACTTAGCTGAGCTCAACTGAAATGGACAAATGGATTTTAGAGAGTGAAACTTTTAAAACATTAGAGAGACGTAAGTCCGTAAGTCCAATGAAAGTATAATAGGTATCTACACGAAAGTGACGCACCTACCTGTGGGCTACATTACACTACATTAAATTTCTAATGTAACATTCACGTTGAGTAACGGAATGGAATAGGAAAGGTAGGCCGTATTTCTTTTACAAACAATAAAATACTACAACGGAAAAAACGATCGTAAGACTTTATCGCTACTATCCACTTTTTTATAGTTAACATGGACTTCTGATTCTTTAATTGGCCTATAAAAGTTAAAGCTATATATTAAGGATCAATTAAAATATAGATCCATCCTCCATGATTCAAGAGATGTCACCAATATTTTATGATTAAACACTAAAATTATTCGAGTATCGACTAGAAATAAAATTACAAACACTTTTTAATTACTTACTATATTATTAACATACCAAATGTGTACTTATTTTATTTTTATTCCGGTGTCATTACAAAAGCTACCGACGATAGCCCGAAACTCTAAGGGGTCTCAGTTCATGGTGAACCATTTACACAAACTTTAACACATAATATTACTACGCAACACAATTTTATATTATAGGTACTAGCAGACATGCCCGCGACTTGCGTGAAATAAGTTTTTTAAATTCCCACGGGAGTTTCCTTATTTTTCGGGATAATATATAGCCTATGACACTCACAAATAATGAGGCTTTCTATTGGTACCAGAATTTTCAAAATCGGTTCAGTAGATCCAGAGATTACCCCCTACAACGTCACATACTCATAAACTTTACCTCTTTATAATATTATAGTATAGATTATTATAGGTATTATGTTAGAGAAATAAATTTTGTCCCGCTGCGGCCGAGGACAATAACAATTATTAACCCACTGGATTACACTAACTGCCGAGGTTTCGATCCAGAGATTACCCCCTACAACTTCACAAACTCACAAACTTTACTTCTTTATAATAATAGTATAGTTAATAGATAGGTACAAGTTGCGGTATAATATCATTTAATATAGTTCATAACTTTTAGACCCCCCTGTAGAGAACCATCACCATATATGATTGGTATAAGGCCCTGTGTGAGGAGTTGGGGTTTTTTAAGTTTCTTGTTTTTGAATTTTTCTTTATTTTTATTAAGTATATTTTGTTAAGTATACACAATAGATATACACATTGTAAAATTTAGCCCGCTGGCACATGGACGGACGGACAGCGGAGGCTTATTAATAGTTAGGGTTCTGTTGGTACGGTACCCTAAAATATTAAATCGATTCATGTTTGATGGCATTAAAAATGAATCATTAGCATCTACGTACTTTAACTCTTTACCGTTGTGCTAGGGACTGTCACTCCACTTATTATTAAATGTTTTTTGCGTATTCAAAGCGTAAATAGCGTTATTAAAAACATAAAAAGATTCTCGTTTTTCTTTAATTATACCCTCTTTTGTTTTAGCAAAGGTTGTCTGGAGAAAATCGCTCCTAGCGATAAGATAGCGCTTACTCGCTTCTTTTTTACAATTTATTTTTAATTTGCTTAAGAAAAATGAATAATTAAGAATAGTTCAAGAAATATAAAAGATCACAAGCCTTTGCTTTTTATGTACAGTCGCGGTCTGAATTTGTTTACCACCTCAAGCTTCATAATTGCATGCTTATATCTGTGGTCGATATAATAATGATTTGATTAGGCATAGATCATATAATAAATGAAAATGTGTCGGTCACAGATAGGATTGATGTTAAAAACCTTTTTTAATATTTTCCAAATGCCACTTTAGAATATTGTGCCCAACTTGAATTAGGGAACGGTTTTACTATATTAGTCTTTGATTCAGTTTTACTGAATTCGATGCTTGAAAACTTTTGATGACTTTGATACATAATAAATACCTTCCTAACATTTGAGACCTTACTGCACGCGGTGTTATAAAGAATCTAATTTGAAACCTAATAAACATTTTTAGACCACGACTATAAAATAGATATGCTGTTACTTAAATGTTTTTCCATTTTTCATCCTACGTAATATAGAAAAGATACTCTGTACGATTAATTCAATATACGTTATTTATTATATTCCGTAGTAAAACCACAGAATACTTAATATTACTGCTAGTGATATTTAGATTTATTTAGGATGACCAAAAAATTGATACATTGAAAAAAATACTTTTAAAACGAAATACTAAATGAACACATTACTATATTATGTACAATCTATGACAGGTGTCACATGATGCGCCTTAAATGACTAACAAAAGTAAAAAAATAAAAAGCTTACACTGGGATAAAAATCAAAAATGCGTAAAATAAAAACAAAAGTTGCAAAAATTACAAAAATTCAAGAATTATAATTCTTGAATTATAGAAAACTCTATAATTCAAAATTCTAATTATAGAAAAATTAGTAATAATTTGAAGTAAAATTATTAATAAAGGAAGGTCATATCTAGGATCTTTCTGCGATTGACTAAGTAGTTACTAAATTGCAATAGTGCAGTACTTAAATATAACTTTTACCTAGGTACATGCACGAGCTCAACAGCGGGTTATGAAAAGCGCAAACTTAATTTTCATTCTGCATGTGCATGTATTGTTAAATGTAATAAGACTAGCTTATGATGCCTGCGACTTCGTTTTAATATTTTTTAATTTCCGCGGGCCCTCCTAAGTTTTTGTCTGAACGCCTATGTCAATTTTTGCCCCTGGACACAATTTATGTTTGTACCAAATTTCATCAAAATCGGTTGAAAAAATGGGACGTGAAAGCGTAACAAACTACTAAACTCACATTCGCATTTTTAAAATTAGTAACACGAAAGGAGCCTCAAAACAGCCGTTCTGTTTGGCGGCCATTTTGAAATATTGCTGATTATTACAGCTATGGCAGTGGTGAAATGGAAGTCATTTTAGTAGCAAAACAATATGTTTTATGTACTTAATGAAAAGTATTTAACTGTCCTCATTTTTTGCCTGACAAATCAGCCCGTGTGGATTTTGGCTCTTTTGTAGTAGTAGAACCCTTTGTATTCAGGATAAAAGGCAGCTAACTATGCGTGTTTTGTGACCGGTAGTAAGGAAGAAGCTCTATCATTCTAGTCTAGTATGTTTTGTCACTATATTTTATTGTTTGCGCCAAATTTTGTTTTAAAGGGTTAAGTAGTTTAGTCAATAAAATATAGTCAAAAAAACTAGACTAGAATGATTGAGCTTTGTCAATAGTAATTTTAATAAAAAATATCAGTCCAAATTTATTCATTTTAAAAGTGCTCTACACTTATCACACACACTCCACTGCCAGAAATGACAGAAACCAGCAATATATAAAAATAGGCAGTATGATGATAATTACAGTCATTTCAATACCAATCCAATCAATCAATCAATCAATCAATTTATGTCAGCAAAAGTGGTGATGATGAAGTTGCTGAATGCCCAACAATCCTTACTACCCAAACAGTACTTAATCATATTAAAATTAATCTATCCAGGATGATTACTAAATAGATACATTATCGCAAAATGACTCTGTAATTTTTGTGTACTCCGTCATTTCTTTTAAGCCCAAGTTTTCCGCCGCCAGTTTTATGTAAAAATATATGATTAATGATTTAAGGGAACACGTTTTTATGAAATCAATTAATTATAAGAGTTTGAGGCATTCTTTTCGTATATTTTTATGTTTTACTATAGATATACATTTTTCCTTACTGAGTAAGTAATGTTAGATAAAAGATGCACAGATACCAGTATTTTGGCATTGGATTAAGAATCTAATCCATAATATCTTCAATGCAAGCGACGTTTTAAAGATCGGACAAGGTGATTAAGTAGCTATTTTTTATCGATATGACCAGCCTTTTATTATGAGTTCATCCATCCAAGAAATCTAGCTAATTTTGTGTACGGTCTATGAAATCTAACGTGGATGTAAGCTAGCTAAAATAAAATAACAATGTCGTGTAATCGCTGCATTCAGTAGTAGTAATGCGTGGTAGATCACACGCGAAATGTGTGTATAACAGGGATAATGCCTGAGTCACAAATAAATTATTTCTTACTGATTATTAAATAAAGGGTCTTTCAAAAGACCTAAGATTCACACTCTCGATTAGTTTTAAGTTTGTTATCCATTTTAAATTATAGATTAAAGAAAAAAAGGGTGCTGAAATTTTATGACCTCATAACTATGTATTTCATACAAATTCCATACTAGAAGCTCGTTTTTAAGTTTGATAAAGAGTTGCTGATTTGATTGAGTTGTCATCATCGCTATTATTATGAACGAAGTAAAGAGGTTAGTAAAGATACTTATCGGTAAAACCATTGCAGATCACGTTATAATTTAATCTTTCTTACTAATATTATAAATGCGAAACTTTGGATGGATGTAGGGATGTATGAATGTATGGATCTTTGTTACTCAATCACGCCCCAACGGCTGAATGGATCTGGCTGAAATTTGGCACAGATATAGATTATAGTCTGGATTAGCACATAGGATTATCCCGGAAAATTAAAGAGTTCCCGCGGTAAACAAAACAAACCACGCAGACGAAGTCGCGGGCATTCGCTATTACGAAATATTTTAAAAGATCATAAATATTTTTTTAGATCCTCTATAATTATGACACTGATTACTCACTAGCTGAAATGATTTTGAAAAAAAACTCTTAGGTACAGAAAAAAATATATTATCAGCTACCATTATGCTACACGTATGAAATATGTAGGTAATTAAGGTCTTTCCGTTTCGGCAAACAATTTGCGAATTTTCTGGTGATGGAATGATGTGATAATTTTCCAGTTAATGAGTGCCTCTGAGCACTCAACAAATGGCCGTATTATATCTATTGAGATAATTACTATGGCTGACTTCCAAAATATATAAATACTGTATTAAATTCGATTTGATCGCAACCTCAATTACTTCGAATGTGCAGAGTTAACCTATTGATTACGCACTGCCGCTATACGAGATTTTATTAGCAAATGTGTGCTAATTTAGTTGTTACTCTCAACAGAGTGCAGTTACGAAATTATACCTGCTCGAAATAATTAGTTCACCGATTGTTGCTTTTTCAAAAAGATCAACAACAAGGACGTATCTTTGTTACTGATCCGCCTGTTGTATGCTTATGTAGGCCTTCACAGACATGCAAAAACATACATACACAACAAGCACTTCTGGATCAACTCGAAAAGCAATTGGCATTGTGGGCTAATATTTCTTCTAGATAATGTTTAATGTACGTGATACTTGCCCATCTTACATAATAGTAGCTTGAAGTACCAATGGCAATCAGCATTACTTGTCGTATGCTCTTTGTACAAGTAACACCTAATTAAACATTTAAAACCTGGTTTAACATTAAAAATTATGCTGTAAAATATCGGCAAATACCTGCTATGAGATTCATAACGGTTACCATGTAACCACTTTTCTCAAACACAAAAAAAAATATTATTATATTAATGCCACAACGCTCTGTGGGGTAAATAAGAGCATAACTGTAACACGGAAAATTACATGAGCACCCATGAACTTTGTGTTCACGAATACCTATTAAAATTTGAGCTCTACATACTAAAGAGTGCAATTTAAGATCTTTATTAATCTATACTAATATTATGAATGCGAAAGTTTGGATGGATGGATGGATGGACGGATGTTTGTGACTCAATCACGCCAGAACGGCTGAACGGATGAAATTTGGCACAGAGAATAACACTTAAGCTACTTTTTATCCCGGAAAATTAAAGAATTCCCCAGGGAACCCAAAAACCTCAATCCACGCTGACGAAGTCGCGGGCATCAGCTAGTTCAAGAATAAAATTATATTCGATTCCTAATTAATTCTACTTGTAATAGTCGACCAGTATGGTGTAACAAGGAATCTAGAATAGAAAAATATTTATTTACAAATACACTTCGTTCTAGATTTACATTCCGAAATAAATATTTACGTAGCTTAGAGCTTGGGTACACCAGGTAAGTATAAGATACAATATCAAGTCGGCCTCTTTGTTATGTCATAGCACTATTTTCTGAGATATCTTGTTGATAATGGCACACATTACAGTTCCAATTCTAATTAAAGCTAAATCTGAAACGGGAATGCCATTTGCGAGTGGCAGACGAAGCCACTTCGAGCTAATAGCTTCATTTACAACACTTACGTCGAATGCATCCCCAAAGGCACATCCACATTCTTTAGGCTTAGTGCGAGCTTGCATCATGGGTCGCATGTATTAATGCCTTGGTGTCGTTGACAGACTTCGAGAGTTGAAACACAGGCCGCTAAAGACGAGTTAGACGATAGGAAACGGACAGGGCTAAGGTACCCACACTTAAAGAAAGTGGCTTTGAATAGAGAAGCTTTTCGCGTGGTGACAATCAAACTTCAATTCGAGGTGATGATGAACGACCGAGCTTGTTTTTTCATTCATATAAGTCATAGAAAATCATTAATATAAATACACTTAGCGTCCCAAGCATGCCCAAAGCCACGAACAACTACTATTTTTGTACCAACTTGTTAATACTTAACAAGTTGGTACAAAAATAGTACATTTTTCACTGAGGGAAGAAAGAGATACTAAAATTCTAAATCAATGAAGCGACCGATTACTAACGAGTGTTTAGTTTGAGGCCTCAATACACGCGAGTTAGGAATCGTACTTTCTCCTGAGTGAGAATAAGCGATAATACTTTCAAGCTTCACTATCACTTCTAAACTACATTGTGAGGACCTATTTTATAGTATACTAGCAGACTTGCCCACGAATTCGGTCGCGTGAAATAAGTTTTTTAAATTCCCACGAGAACTCCCTTATTTTTCCTTATGACACTCACAAATAATAAGGCTTTCAATTAAATAAATAATTTAAATAAATAATTCAATTGGTACCAGAATTTTCAAAATCGGTTCAGTAGATCCAGATATTACCCCCTACAACGTCACAAACTCACTAACTTTACCTCTTTATAATATTAGTATAGATTAAATATTCAAATAAAACCAAAGAACTCACGACCGATCTGGTTGGCTTGTTTTTTTTATTTTTAAATAAGATAAAGAAGAATAAACCGATATTTTTTTTTCTAAGTAATATAAAGTACTTACGTTTTTCTCTCTCAACTAGTTTGGAAAGCGCGAAGTTAATGAAAAATTCTATTACAATGTAAAAGATTATTTGAACCACAACAAAGCTATGGAATTAATTGCTCTAGCTCTGAAAATAGCTCAAAAGTATGGTGTAATAAAAGATATTATATAATAATAATAGCTACACGATTGAGTTTATGGGCTTCTTCAAAGAACCAGGGGATTATTATTATTTATATTCTTCCGAGTCCATCTCTTTGAAACATAATGCCATTTTCTATTTTGAAAGCACATTCTTAATGAGTTAATTATATAATATTATCGTTTATATTACCATGAATTCTTTTGAGATCGCAACTGATAAGATCTTTATAAAAAAAATTACATAAAATAAATTCTATTCACGTAAGCATTACTGACAAATCTCGGAAACACAGTTAATCATTTAAATTGAAGATATAATTATTATTAGCGGTTCATAAATAATCTTCACGTACCCATTTGCCGGCAGGTGTAAAAATCCTTCACGTACAGATGTGAGTGGACAATAAATGACGCCATTAGCACCGCGGCAGCTGTGGCATTTTTCCGGGGTTTTTAAGGGTGCCCGTCCATTAAAGCCGAGCGGAGCGGAGATGTGCCAAACAGGCCAATCAGATTCCTGACAGGTGACTTAGAAACATAATCGCGTCATCAATCAACAATCGGATTGATCCGCGCAACAAATCTCCGCTTCGGTTCACTTCAGTGGACTGGCACCCTACGGGTGGTTGTTCATTACAGTGTGAAAGAGCGGAGCGGAGTGCAGACTTATGCAGCAGACCAATTAGATTATGGATACACTTTTGCAATACAATTACAATTTTCTCATATAAATAATAATTAAAAGTCTATCCGTTCACGTGATACAGTATCCGTTCACGTGATACAATATGCGTTCACGCATACTTCACGCGAGCGAGTTGAACTTAGTTGTTGTTGGAACTTTCTGGAAGGTATCTGTAATCATGACCTAGAATGACGATACGTCACATTGAAACATGAAATTTCACATTGTAAGTGTTCTATATTGCTTACGAATACCCCCACTATGTATGGGATTTTGTCGCCTAATAATCTCTTTGGGTGAAAACAATGATAATGTACCATAGATAAAAATTATACATTTTCATTAGCATAATATGAAATCCGTTCTCGCTGATGAATAAAAGGACAAAAGCGCAAAGGTATCTGCGAATTTAACTCAAAAGCGGTAGTTCGATATCTTTAATCTGGGCGCGTTTATAACATATTATTTGCTTTTTTTTTCAAATAATCTACCTATATTATCATTGCCTAAAACACACACGTTTCCGCTCCGCTTCGCTCTTCTTTACACCACTGGAAAAGAGACCTGAAAATGCATCCGTCGCCGTCGTTCGCTTTAGCGTAACATCCTGCGTCTTTGCTTTGTTCTAAGCCATTATTATCAACTCTCTTTTCCGAGTTCTTTTTAACCAGCGATGTTTTGGAATGAAAATCGCTAGCACTTTGTTTTAATTACGGTCTCCCTAATCCGCTTTGCCCTTTGGCTTGTTCAATCGTAACTACGTTGAACGGGATAAATAGCTTGTGTCTATTTAAGTGGCGTTACGGTGGAAATACGAGCCGGATTTAATAGCGTTCTTATTCACCACAGACTATGCCCTGGCTGTTTTTTTCTATCCTTCTTGTAGTAACAGACTTAATTCACTCTATTTTACTGTGTTTATTTGGCCGCGACGGTAGAGTTTTAAACCACTGCATAATCTTTGTAGGGTTACCGATTATTTATCGAAATAACGATTATATAATCTGACGGGGCAGAGTAAAAAATGAAAATAAAACGTACCAGTCACGACATTTCAACTTTGCTATCAATATGACGGCGTAAATGGAGTGAAACATGACATTCGCTGATATCATAGACAAATATCAGACGTCAGACAAGAGTGATGTTTTTTAAAAAGTTGTCACTCGGACGGAGCGTCGCATTGGTGGTAGCGTGGCGGGAAAAAACCAACTTTTGCATTTTGAATCGTTTTATCTGGCGCAATTCTAATTATTTATTTAATAATAATAGTAATTTTATAAGTTGTGTAAATATACTCCTTTTTCCAGGCAGTCATATATCAAGTGAAATTAATTTAACGTATTAAAAAATACGACTGCCCTGCCATATTATTTTTGGAGTTTACCTACATATGAAGCACATTTTTTATTAAATGATATTTGTTTGTGAATCACTAAATATTGAACTATAGTGTTATATATTTTTGGAATCTACTCATCATTTTCTAGATGATATTTATATAGTTAATCTTATTTTCGATTTTTTTTTTTCAATTTTGGTCTTTAATGCGGGACCATGGTCACCCCATCAATTTTTTTAAAAATTGTACTAGCCTATGTCACCCGGAATAAGCTAGGGATTCTAATGATACCTCATTTATCAAAATCGGTTCAGGCGTATAGAAGTTATGGTAGAATATACATACGTACATACATACATATATACATACATACATACATACATACATATATGTAATGATCCCTGAAAACAATATACTCCGAAACTTTTACGAAATCGGTACACTTATGATGATTGATATGCGATTTTGCAAATATGCTGCATATTAATAAAATCCCGTTAGACTTTTAAATAACTGTCTATTTAAAGACTCTCGTATATTCCCAAAGATACTTATCTGAGTAGTATTACTGGTGAACCTTGTGTTACTAGCAACATCGCCAATTTTTGAACTGCGGTTTCAGAACTCGTGAATAAAAAAACTATAAGGAACGAAATACGTAGGAAAATTAAAAACTTTTCGAGTGGGTTGTAAGCTGGTGGTTTTTATTTGTGGGTCATTAATATTTTTAGGGTTCCGTTCCTCAAAAGGAAAACTTAAAGGATCACTTTGTTAAATAAAATAATTTAATGTTGGTTTTAAACACAATGTTTGTCACAATAATAATATTTTGATATCTACTGTACGTTTACTTATATACCTATTGTATGTGTAGTATTTATATATTTGATGTTATATTATATATGTGTATTAAAATTTGTAGCTTTATATAAATATTCTTATTTATTTTGTTATTTCTGCACCATCTACCGGTTGTTTTTGTGGCTATGTCCTTTTAAACCATTGGTTACCTGGAAGAGATCGCTGTGAAGTGATACGGCCGCAAAATTGTATACTTTCTTTGTTATTAGCTATTTTTCCTGTTATTATAATTCTTTGGTGTACACTAAAAATATATTCATTCATTCAATGTTTTATTTTTTTACTTTATCGAGACATAGTCTCACCCTTATGTTTCTTGTAATACACACAATATAAAATACCTGTTTAAAGGGTGGCCCTTATAAAAGCCGTTCAATCTGGCTTTATTAGCCACATACACACGGTGGAAAGGAAAATAAGGGTGACTATGTCTAGATAAACTCAAAAAGTAAATCCGTAAGTTAATAAAGGTTACAACCACAGCGTAAGAAAATACATAATATTGTGGGTAGCAGCACACGAAGCGCATGCATCGCAATAACGAAGCATTCTCTGAATAACGCTTTAATTATATGCGACTTCCAAAGGGTCCGACCAGTGGTCCCCGAGCACAAAACCCGCTCTGAGGATGATCTTCCTATTGTTACGGTAGAGCCATACAATATGCTGCCACCTGCTCCCGTACAATATTATTATCCTTGCAGTGGATCGACCTCCATACCTGCCTTAACCTAATCTACACCTTTGTAATACACCTCCAAGCTGCATACTAATTTTGAATGACTGAATTTTGTACTGGAAATTCTGCCAGCTTGGAGTTAATAATACTAGCTGATGCCCGCGACTTCGTCCGCGTGGAATGAGGTTTTTTGGTTCCCGCGGGTACTCTTTAATTTTTCAGAATAAAAGGTAGCTTATGTGTTATTTCAGACTTCTAACAGATCTATCCCTGTGCCAAATTTCATCGAGATCCGTTCAGCCGTTCTAGAGTTATAAGTGTTCGAACAAACCCCACTTTGTTTTATATATTAGGATTGTTCTTTTGTATTTTTGTTATGAACTTATTGAAAAACGCTATTTTATAATTTTCAATACGTGACGTGATATTGGTTTAAAATCTAGCTGTGGGCGCTCATGCGGCTGAGGTAATAAAATTTGCGCTTCGACCATAATTTTCTACTTTGCGCACTAACAACATAAATAAATATTAAAACACAAGACTTTATATTCCGAACATATTGTGGTATTGCTCACCGGTGTTACTGGTGAAGGTAAAAGGGTGAATGCCATGAATGCTTTTATGTGTGAATTGATCACAAAAGGCATCACTTTGCGGAACGCGTGTCGCCACAAAAATAATTGCTGGGGAAAAGTTCGAAACGGAGATACTAGTAAATAAATAAACAAGCCTTTTTTAACTGAACTACTAAATTTATAATTTAAAACTTTCTGTATTACTTATACTTAGATTTCACTTAGGGGCTTATCCTTAAATGAAGCCTAAATATGAAATTAATACTAATTGTGATTTAATATTGCTTTTAAATTAATCATTGATTTAATATTGCTTTTAAATTAATCATGAGGTACCTACCTATGCATTGAAATGTAGAGGTCATTATATGAAGAATTGGGCTATATTTTAATGCCAGAACAAAATAAGAATACTTTATCAGCAGATTCCGTATTCTGTGATTTAAATAAGAAAAAATAATAGATTGTTCATCAAGAGACTAAAATGAGATCTTCCATACAAAATGTTTAGCTTACCAAGTGTAGCGAGGTATGCTATTGAATTGAGTAGAATGGCTTTTAGTTCCGTGGTAAACACTCTACTTTTCAGTTCGATTGCGAGAAAATAAAATTAAAAACGATTTTTAATTATTACTTTGCCATTCTGTTGTTACATTTTCATATTAGGAGTAAGATCTTTATTTTCACTTGATGATATTAACAAATAAATAGTCACATTCACAATACCCTATGCCTTCACCTTGTATTCCGTATTGTGCATCGAAATTCGAAATGGATTAATTAAACATTCCTTTAAATAAATGTATTAATTACAATAAAAAATCTAGAGATTTCGCGGCAATACGCAAAAGCAACCTTATTTTTGTCCTTAATGTCAACAAGAAGGAATTTTAAAAAATACAGTAAGTACCATAGACATAGAGCTTTATGATACGATGGGTAACATTAACACAGACGCATACTTACATGCAACCAAGGATTGCGTGCTACCAATAACATCATTTAATATTTACGGTAGTAAGTCGCAGCAGCGTATTGTGGTATAGTTTGTGCCATTATCATGTTGATAGTAACCATATCTATATTTTTACCTTTGATTATGTTCTCCTTTATACATAATCAAAGATTTTTATGGCCCATTTACTACCGATACGATAAAAATTTAAAAAAGAAATACTTTAATCCCTAGAGGCTAAATGCTAACTTTAGTCCGCCTACGCTAATCTATAATGACATCGTTTTAGAGCATGAGAGGTGAAAAAAAATGATCAGGCAGTAGAAGTCTCTATACTAACCTGTTAGTCTTTGCTGTATTACGGGAAATAATAATATCCAAAACAGTTATTACAAACAACAACTGTCTACAAAGGGAACAATTAGCCTGAAACCTCAGTTTGTACAGTACCACATTAATTTTAACAAGATAGTTGCACTGGGACAGGGGACTTTCAATTGGTCGAATTGTTTGGGTTTGCTTCGAAGCAATATTATACATACCTACTCTTTATTGGAAGTAATAAGTTTCATGTTTGGGTATGATTAGAATCCAAATGTGCGAAGAATTTTCAAGAGTAACAAATCTAACTTTTTAGGTAGGTTATTTATAAGGTAGTTGAGGTATATACACAGCTTTATTTTAAAAATACTAACCTATTTTGACAATTGTCTTTCTCTTTAGAAAGGTTATAATATCCGGTTAATCTCATGTAAATTTTCAGTTCGGAGATGAAAGCCGGAGCTCCTCAATGGGCAGCAAATCCATCGCGTTCAGTGTCAAAGCTTATTGTAGATTTTTTACGTTTTAGGTAGTACATAAAGTAAGATCACCCATGTGAAGCCGGGTGGGGTACTCTAGTCTTACATTATAGTATAAAAATAGCAGTCAAAGGGACTGCCGATATAACGAATATTTTTATTTTTTTCTAATTAATGAAAAGAAATATATAAAAATATTTAAAATATTCACCTTAAGTCATTAAAGTTAATTACAAATGTATTATATTTATACTACAGACCTTTTGTCTTAAGAAGAACGTTCCACATTTTTACCCCCTACCAAAAAATGCTCAACGCGCCTAAAGAAGTTTTCACTTCAACATCGAAATCGTCGAATTTTGAAACATGACGTACATTTGACCAAGTTGGGCATATTTTGAGCAAGGAATAAATAAGTAGGTAATACGCTTATGTTTGCCAAGTATTTCGGGTAAAACTTTAACCTTACAGCGTGAGGAATGTTCCAATCTTTCGATCAATTAAAGTTTGTGCATTAACAAACAAGAACTTGCCATCTAAAGTCAGGGGTGTCTTATTTCATTGCAGTTGCTTCTAAAGTTACGGGTGTGTCTTCATTAACTGGTTTGTAATATCTGAATTAACTTAGAGTTAAGTTTTCCGAAAATGGCACTTCGTAAAATTATATATTATCTAAGTATATGTAATATTCCCTCAACAGTATGAAAGTTATTGTAAGCTACGTAAAGGAAAGTCTTCTCTACAGTAGGTACCTACAATAAATGGGTTTATAACTAAATGGAGCCTTAACATTAATACAATACTACAGATCGTTTAATTAAAGGCCGTTAAGTAAAAAAAAAATTTAGAGAATTAAACGATTATTGAATATATTCGGTGTTTAGATCGTTATTTTGATTATGGGCCTGCAGTAACAACTGCGACCTGGTCAAAGGATTAATTATTGTTATAATGTTTTAACTATATTTTATAAATTGAATAATTACAGTAAATCTCTCGTGTAACCATTTATTAGTTCAAGTTCAAATGAGAGTTCTTCTTTGGTATTGTAATTGAGTGGTCGTGTGTTCTAGAAAGTGTCGTGATAATTGTGTTTAAAGTTAATTGAAAGATCATATTTATATGTATAGAAAGTGTCGATAAATGTATTAAAAGATTATAAGAAGTCATATTGTTATTAGAGAAAATGTTTTTTACTTTACAGTTTTGGCAAAAAAGATGAGAATATAAGTTTCTAGAGTTTTATTAGACGTACAGCTATATTTAATATACAAAATTATTCGTTTTATAAAATAGTGCTAAGGTAGATTTTAATAAAGTTTTTGTGTTTTAGGCATGTTTATCTATTCCTTGATGCCACCTCTTAAAATACCAAAAAACAGCTGGCTGAAGTGCAGTCGTATTAAGGGGTGGCTATGGAATCGTAACTGTTGACACATTTACACATTGTGTCACATTTTATTAGCTTTTAAAATAGGAAAACATGTGAAAATCGACAGCTGGTACTTTAAAAAAATTTAGACAAAAACTGTTTATTTCAATATTTAGAGCTACAAATCTAAAACAGATTTCTTATCAAAAATATGGTATTTGAATAAAGCATGCACACTAGCTGTCTTTAAGTATGGCAATAGCTGGTACTATCATATAGGTCTAAATTAAAATGAAACACTAAGTGCCAAATTTAGATATATTTGTCAAACTTTTAAATCGAGACATAGTTAGAGAATTAAAATAAAACAATTTTTTCATTTATATTCAAATGAGTAAATTGCAAAAATTATAAAAAGTAGTAAATAAACTTTTGTATTAATTATAACATAATTAGACACTCGCGCCGAGATGTCAGTGATGTTTCGTAAATGCGCTACGCTGGAGAGCACTGACGCATTTCGTGAATAAACTATGAACACGTGATAGTGAACTACTAGTATACGTTCAAAATAAAATATCGGTAATGTAGATGAAGAAACACCAAAAAGAATATTTATATCAGCATTCAGATACAATTAAATAAGCAAGTAAAAATTTCCAATATTTAAATCTGTCATCGGGGCAGCGGAAAATTTTGAGTAAAGGTAGTAGAAAAGATAAATGAGATCGAGATGACGTCATCGGTGTCTTTAAGACAATAGATCCCGATGTAATTCCAGTGTTCGTAGCACGGTTTCTTGAAAAACTACCTCCTATCTTGTTAGATCATCTTGACTGCACAAAACTGCTAAAATGATGGATGACTAAACTAAGCATGAGAGGTGCGGGGTGATAGCATAAAGGCATGCGCAGATAGCAGCTTTTAGACGTCTTTACACTTTTACTATAATATTTAACTACAATTTATCAATAGCCATCACAACTAAAAAAACGGTGACTACCTTTTAGACACGTTAAACCTTCAAAGTCACATTGGCTCTCCGACAATAAGTCGGCTAAGTGTGCCTTACTATGTTGTAAATAAGTACGTATAGAAAATCTCTTAGTTTTCGTAAATTGCATTACAATTTTTTTAAGTCAAACACAAAGCCGTATTCTACCGTCGAAAAGTCACTTAAACGTATTTAACTGTCGGAAAATCGCGAAAATGATGTAGTTAGCCGTGTTTGAGATCTTCAGATCTCAAAGATGATCATATTATATAGAAAAATATGACCCAGACTGGTCATAGAGAAAAAATTGCTCTTTAACGTCCTAGTTTAAATAACTCAAAATTGGCAAAATGTCACTTAACGGCCTTTATGTCAACTGACGGCAGAATATATAATTAATTGTTAGTGTCCACGTTTCAGCGCCATACGTGAGCACGGGAAGAAGACTTTAAAAGACTGATTATAAAGACTTCCGTCTTTAGGCATTGACTCATATATATTGTGAATATATGCTGGCAACAATATTAAAAATTATAATCACTGTCTCTATTACTCTCCTATCTAATCCTTGTTTATCATATTATAAGGTGATAATAATAATTAATGTACCTACCGTAGTCATTTCATTTAATATTTAGGCAGTGGTTAGACATTCTAACAAGTAAGCAACGGTCTTTGTTTTGTTAGTAGACATTTCTAACAAAGGGCCTCTAATGAAAATGTTGCTTTGTATCTTTTGCTCGGTTTCTTGACTATAATGTATATCTTTGCCTTTGTTTTCAGGCAACGTCAGCAAAAAACGTAATTTCCTACCTAGTTCAAACAAAAGACGTGTGAATATTTTATTAAAAGAACGTGCCTAGGTAACCTCGGTGCCTATAAGTAAATAACATTACTTGTAATGCATTGTTTTTAGATTATTTTGTTCTTAAAAACATCCAAACATCCGAACACAGATCTGTATGATCCAAAATTATTGTTTGTAAATTCGTTTTTTTCATTACCTATGCGTTCGCCACAGATAATGAATGTTACGGGGTCTAGAAATAGAAAAAAATAGGGGGTGATCCTTTGGCGCTAGCCCCTCGTTCATCCGATTGAATTGCGACTTTGTATAGGGTTTTTATATTATTATGCTTCATAGGGTGCTGTAGTTACTCATATACTCGTGATATTTAGATAAATAATTGCTAAGTAGGTTGAAGTAGATACTTAATTCAAAAAGCAGAAGTCCCTCGACGGAGAGGTTGTTTCTTTAAAAAATTCAGTCACTGGAAATTAAAATAGCGTTTCAAGTTAGTCAAAAAATATCGCTTATCGCAAGCAGACATCGCGTCCCATTGGGCGTAGTGTCTGCGTTGTCAAATTGACGATATCTCAGTTCAAATAGTTCATTAATTAGACAATCACTACCATTATATCTGGTAGTATAATGTAGTAAATGGAAAATCATTTTTATTCTCAACCCAAGATCAAGACACGCGGAAGCGTGTCCAGCCAAAGTTCAAAAAAACTGGCGAGCAGCACCGTGTGTAATATTACACGAACCATTTGGAGCCACTTTTGACCCCCTCATAACTCAAAAACTATTTCACATAAACATGTCATATTTGGCGTATATATTGAGACCTGTGAGATACATATGTGCTCCAAATTTCATAAGCACACCTCAAATGGTTATTTAGATATAAACGTACAAAAATCGTCATTTTTATGATCTACCTAGGTATAGATCAAAACTCTGACACGGGGCATACTACCATTGCTTAAAGCCGTATTATTTTAATATTGTTGACGTTTATGTTGTAGTGTTATAATCATTATTTTAAGGACGTCAAAGTACGTGACATTCAACCGTTAGTTTGAAACAATACTGCTTTAAGCGGTGGTAGTAACTCCTTAACTATTGAAAATGACACATAATTATTATTTTAATGTAAATAATAATGAATAATAATATAGTTGCATTAAAACCTTACCTTCGTATTCATACATTTTGTGCAACGAAACGTCATTGACAGAAAAGAAGAAGAAACGTATTTGAAGTCGTCAGTTCAAGCTGTCAGTCATTGTGATTTGTATTCATTGTTTATAGTGGTTTTAGTGATATCGACTGTTTACCGTGCTTGTTTTCAATGTTTCACAAAAAACTTTTGATTTTGAACTTTTGCAATCAAAATTGATGAGACGTAGAAATGTGCTGTAGAGGTAGTCTGACCATAGATGTAATCTGTCAATGTCAGTGTAACTCTAGGTATACTATATATTTTTCTTGAGAATTCTCGTCTTTAATTATTTTGTACAATGAGTCGTACAATAGAATTACTGGTGAGTGACACACTGACCTTACACCGAATAATAAGTACCTACTAATGTAAAACGTAAACTAAACTAATAGAAAAGTCCTATTACAGTGTAAAGGATTATTTGAATGATAGCAAGGCATGGGTATGAATTGTTACAGCGGCTGATTATGTAATGTTATATTATAAGTACATATATATAATTTCAAATATTTGTGAGATGGTGATAATAAAAAAAAAGCGGAGTTTATTGCGGGCTCTTCTCAGACCAGGGCACGTTTGGAACCCTCGTAGCTTTAGTTTGAAGATATCGTAGTTAATTATCACCATCACGTCTTATGCTCTGTAAGCATGACGTTCAGAAGGTGTACTTTGTAGGTACATATTTTGAATAAATATGTTTTGAGTTTGAGATTGAGTTCAATAATTTCTGTACAAAAAGTAATGATATCCCATCAAAAACATAAATGTAAAATGAGAGCCAAGTTCAAAATTGTGATATATATGCCTTGGTTGTTGACTTCAGCGACAAAAGAAGTGAGATCTAAATGGGTGCCAAGTTCAATGGTCAGTCCTGCAATTTATTTATCCCATCAAAAACATAAATGTGAAATGAGAGCCAAATTCAAAATTGTGATATATATGCCTTGGTTGTTGACTTCAGCGACAAAAGAAGTGAGATCTAAATGGGTGCCAAGTTCAATGGTCAGTCCTGAAATTTATTTATAACAACATATAATATTTTATAACAACTTAAAATATCATTTCTTCTTATAACTTAGTATAAAATGTTGAAGACTAAGGCTTTGGCTTGGCTAGTTTCCATATACGAATTATTATTAAGTAGGTACCTAAAAGTACAGTTTCTACCAGCAAGCCAAATTTTCGCAAGAATAAAATAAGAACTTACAGCTTTACAACTTGTGAACGCTATAATTCGTATATAATATAATTATTTTATATATAATTTGGCTCTCATTTCACATTTATGTTTTTGATGGGATATATAAATTGCAGGACTGACCATTGAACTTGGCACCCATTTAGATCTCACTTCTTTTGTCGCTGAAGTCAACAACCAAGGCATATATATCACAATTTTGAACTTGGCTCTCATTTTACATTTATGTTTTTGATGGGATATTATATTATTTTAATAACACTACAAGTCACTAGATTAAATCCAAACCGTTCGATTGAAGTCAGTTATATACAATCCGGAGAATTTCATTCCAGTTCATCCTATTGGGTATTAAAATATATTGAGTTTGCGGCTAGGAATAAATAGCGTAGCGGCTCGCTGTATTTTGCTATTTTATTCATGCCTATCGTTCGCAATGGAATATTTGTAAGGATAGAATTTATTGAATAGCAATAGATTTTGTATACCTTTGGAGTATTTACAGTCCGTCAAATTCAATGCATACATATGGATACAATACTATCAAATATTATAGATTTCTATTGAATTGAAAAGGCTCTCAGCAAGATTATATGATAAGTTCCATCATCCTGGGATACAATAGGGAGAATACTTGGACGCAGATTTCCTTTATTTATTTTAGTTTATTATCTCTGACAAAAGCTAACGTAAATCCAGCTAAAAAAAGTCGTTCACGAGACCCAAAGCACTTCTAAAATGTCTTTTATCCTGCCCGTTATAGCCGGCTTACTGCCAAGGCCGACTACTGGTCGTTGTTTACTAAATTCTGGAATCTTAAATGTCTCATTCTGGGCGCCAATAATCTGGTCCATGAGGAAATTAAATCACGAAGTCTGGTTGTTCTCTATTTAGGTACTAGACTTAAGTATCTATGTATCTAGGCATTTCTGATGTAATTTAAAACTGAATCTCTAATTATTCTAGCTATCCCACTTTTTATACGACTGCTTGAAAAAAGGAGTATATTGTTTTCAGGGTTCATGTATGTATGTATGTATGTATGTATGTATGTATGTATGTATGTATATATGTATGTATGTATGTATGTATGTATGTATGTATGTATGTATGTATGTATGTATGTATGTATGTATGTATGTATTTCCACCATAACTTATATACGCCTGAAACGATTTTGATTTATGAGGTATCGTTAGAATCCCTAACTTATTCCGGGTGACATAGGCTAGTAAAATTTAAAAAAAATTATGGGTTGACCATGGTCCCGCATTAAAGACTAAAGTTGAAAATTCAAAAATAAGATGAACTATATAATCATCATCTAGAAAATCATTCGAGAAAAATGTGAATATGATTCTAATTAATCTAAATTAATTTAGATTTTTTAACTTTTCAGTACATTTTTTGGCAGGGTAGTCGTGTTCTTAAATTTTTTAATTAAGACTTGTTAAATTATAATTGGCCGTTTTTATCAATATTGAATTATTAGGAATCTCATTAGTAGATAGGTATAAATCTTATGTATGTACATATTATTTCGAATATTAAGATTACATAGTTATACATAGATTTACGAATATTAAGGTATCTACTGCTAACAGGTAAAGATCCGACTAAACTGGACCTAATAAACCTGAGTTAGATCGGATAGGATCGAATTGGATTCATTTCGATTTCGGTTTTGAACGAAAGATCCAAATTGGAGCCAATTGACTAGGATAAATGAGTAAACTTATTATTTACAAACTTTTACCCGTAGCTTCTTTCGAGTGTATTAATGTTATAAATGCGAAAGTGTGTTTGTTTGTTAGTTTGTCCTCAATCACGTCGCAACGGAGAAACGGATTGACGTGATTTTTCGCATAGGTGCTTGAGGATTTGGAGAGTGACAGACTACTTTTCATCCAGGAAAATTAAGATTTTCCCGTAGGAATTAAAAACACTTATTCCACGCAGATCAAGTCGCGGGCATCAGTTAGTCGCATAATAATAAAAGAACCATTTTGTGTAGTAGTTAACGTGTCACTCTGAGAAGCAATAAACGTAACGAGCACATTATTGCACATTATAGTTTGACAAGCAAGTTATCATGCTAGTAGTTTGAAAGGCATTATCAGTGTTGCTTCGAGTTGGTACTTACTACTTACCTAATCTATATGAGCCTTTACAACGACTTCATAGTTTGTGGTGTAAATAGGGACGCTATAGCATGATAGGATTGTTAAAGGATTGGCCTTGTTAAAATAAGTACATTCAATTCTGCTGGGCAAATCAATGCAAGTATTTCGAATAAGTGAAGATCTATGTTGAAGTATTCTTGATTTTTTTATGTTTTGCTTTGCTGTAGCGGAATTGCAGCGTCACGTTCATTTCTGCTAGTGAACATTTGGGCCGAACCATTACGTCGATGGTTTGCACTAATGAATGATCGAAAGGCTTACTTCACCA
Source organism: Erebia palarica (assembly GCA_964035005.1). Lineage (NCBI taxonomy): Eukaryota > Metazoa > Arthropoda > Insecta > Lepidoptera > Nymphalidae > Erebia > Erebia palarica. The sequence goes on from OZ035986.1 coordinate 28,603,526, forward strand.
ATACACCATAATATTATAGTAGTACCATTTTAAATAGATGTTTTACCCGGCTGCAGCAAAGCAAATTGGAAAAGTTATCACTAAGGAAACCACTTGCTAGATAGGTACCTACCTAGCGTGAGAAAATCTGCATGCATTAAAGAGTTCCATCCACCATAGTGGTCTTAAAGTGTGTGAAGTCTGGTAATACATGACCAGTGCGGTGGACTTGGGCATAACCCGTCATTAGCGAGACTGTAATGGGTTGAAATGTTGATGATTATTATCTTCTATATATATATATATATATATATATATATATATATACGAAATACCACTCAATTATTTAGTACCTAACTCAAGCGAAACACGCCCCTAGATTAAAGGCTATTCAAAATTCATTAATTCATTATTTGAACGAGATGAGAAAATATTTGAATATCTGATCCCTATTTGAGTAACGAGGCCAAGGTCTAAGCTTGTTTTTATACACTGTAGAAATTTTTAAAACATACTTTTCCCATTTTTTTAGTTCACTATGGAAAGAAAACTTTTAGTTTTTATTCTATTGGATGAGAAAAAGTTCATGAACAATAACATGACGACAAAATGATGTAAAAGCTACCAAGACCGCAAAAAGTAGGGACTGACGTGTTGAAATCAATACTTCCAATGCAATTGATTAATTGAAGGGCCATAAATAAACAGAAAATATCGCACGGACATCCTTAGAAAAACTCATTGGCATTACACCCGTGCAAAAATTCAATCAGAATTTTTTCAGCGGTATTTTTCCGCACGTGGAATTCCGCTAAATTTTTTTCTGAACTTGGCTGTTGAATTTAGAGATTCATTCACATAATAAGCCGTGTTGACATTTACACCACACGGCAGCAAAGCAAAGGCAGTCGCACGAACGTCGCATTAATTAGGCACCACTGACATTTGTAAATCCCCCGCTACCGCGGTGTACCTACCCTACTTCGACTGCGCCACATCTTATCTCCGTGTTAGGTGTGTTCTACATTTTACTACTTAATACTTTAAAAAAAAACCTTAGCCTAAAGAGTTTAAAAATGCTTATCTTTAATCTGACCTAGGAAAGTAGTGCCATCACATAATCCACCACCACTACAGCCCAGTAACGTCCTACTGCTGGGCACAAGCCTCCACTCTTATAGGAGAGAGAACTTAGACCCACCACGCTGCTCCAATGCGGGTTGGCGGGCTTTAATATCACGGACAGCGGGTACTATTATCATGTTAGTGATAATAACCGGGACCGACGGCTTAACGTGCACTCCGAGGAATGAGGTTGGAACACCGCAAACTTTCTAACTCCGGTCTAGTACTGAGTATTTCTAGTCAGAAAACCCCAACACTTATTATGGCTCGACCCGAGACTCGAACCCGGGACCTCGTCAGCCACTGTCAAACATGCTAACCACTAGACCAAGGAGGCAGTTACACATCCCATAATATCACATAATCCAGCCATAATATCCATAATCCATCACATAATATCAGGCTGCAATGTGGCGTCAAGTTAGTACCGTAACCGTAGTTTTGTATACATATATTCAGTTTCTAACATCTCTCGATAAGGACTAAAAATTGGTACACTGAATGAATAATTTTAGTACAAAGAAATGAAGGCTTTTATGCTTCGAGCAATAAATTGGTTGTATGCCCCAAGATTAAGATGCCAAGTTAGGTATCTCGAGACTGTTTTTGATTTAGGGTGGTTTATGCCATTCATCAAAGTTCTTTGAAGTCATGTTTTTGTTTAGAATAATCGTCGTATATTTAGTTTTGGATTTTACAATTCAGGTATTTAAAATATTTTGTTTAACAATTTATGAATGAATAAATACAGGTCCAGCATACAAAGTCATATTTACCTTTCTGTAAGGTAAAGCAATTTGAGGACATAATATTAAGTAAACTCAAAAAAATTTAAAATTGTATATCAGGGTGGTGAGTATTGACTGATAATAAATTGATGTGGCAAACGGATACGGAACGCAAAGGACATATGAAAATGAGTGAATGAAATTCAATGAAAATTTTGTGAACTCGTATTCAGTATTACCTATCATTGTCGAATTTCGTTTGACGCATAAAATTTCGTAATTTAATAAGTATTTGCGACCACGCCTACGTGTTTGTGGTAGGAACCCTTGCATTTTTAACAACATTATTGTAATACTAGATTACTGAATAAGTATTATTCACTAGTATTATTCTTAGTTAACAAAAACGGCGGCTAGTAAACAATGGTTTGTAGCGCAACAGCTCTTAAAATCACAAACGTATTTTATTTCTCGCAGAGATCAGATAAATATCTCTGCGAATTGAATATAAATAAGAATTGAATATATATCATGTGTTCTTCAAACACGTCAGTACTCATACGAATTATTTCTAAAAGTTCGTCAGTAATCATGCAAATTATTTGAATATTTTGGGCGTAAACGCACTACGGATAGGACAAAACACGGATATTCGACCAATTTTAAAAGATTTTCGGCAAATTTCGTGCGAATCACCCGCGTCTTATGCGAAACCCGTTTTATCTTGTGGCGATAATCTGTGTGGCCTATGTAGTGTCTGTTCATATAAAAGTGCGTCCATTGCGTTTGGGACCTTTTAACAGTCCATCAGATAGTTTATATTCCGAGAATACAGGCAGGACTTTTTCCCCCTGAAAAATTAAAGAAAATCCAAGGATTCTAAAAACTTAAATGCGTGGACATAATCGAGACTAATATAAGACACAGATAATGATAGGTATAGTGATGCAGGCAATAAGATATTTTTTGCGTTCATTAAAATATTATACAAATAAATAAAAATATTAGTCTTATAGGCACAGTATCTAAATCGCTTTGTAAGCAGTGCAGTCGTTCAGTCTTGCCATAATTCATTCATGTACAACTGAAAACTGTCAAAGATATCAGAAATTGATAGGGGGATAACAGATCCAATTTATACAATCGTCCGATACATCGGATGTCATACGCACTCGCGTTAGCTGAAAGATATATGTTTCATATAACCTAAATTGAAAAATGATGTAGCAGCCCTCCTTTCAATCTTCTCAGAGTATCTTTTGTTTATTTCAAACCTTTTTAATTGTCATTTTACCCACATTTAACTGACAGATATCATATTATTCTTAAACAAAATCTCGTTCAAAATCTAGCAACTAAAATAGGTAAGAAATACAATTTGACGGCGCGCGTCAATGACATGTTATTATAGTCTATAATCAAGAGTGTCGCTGTCGAGCCACTCTGGCGGAGCGTCGCGTCTATGGTAGCGAGGCAGACATCTTGTTGTCAGTTAGAATATGAAAAATGACCAGCGGAGTTGTCTTTAAATTTGAGTTAGTTTAAAGACAAAGGACTGTTAATTAATTATTAGAAGATTTATTTTGTTGTGACACCATTATTTAGAGGAATTATTATTATTTGTGTTCAAGAGAAAATCAATCAGTTTTACTAATTGCCCAAATACCCACGCCAGCCAAGATGAATTCTGATGAATTCTCCTGCGCTTTTATCAGAAGTGGAATATAATGGATTGCAAAATGAAGCAAAACAGCCGGATAAAGTAAACGCTGAGCAACTTTTATGTATTATGGAAGCTTTGCTTACCCGTGTTTTAGCAGCGCAACAAACGCCAACAGTGAGTAGGTACTAATGAAACGCCACTTTTAAAGTTTGACCCGGATGAGGCAGATTCGGATATGAATGATTGGTGTAAAGTATCAGAAGTTATTGTGTAACATAAATGTTTGGAAGGAGTTAACTTACTAGTAGCTCTCACGGGTGCGCCTTTAAGTTTTAATAAAAATCGCACTTTCAATGCAGGTTATATGAAAAATATAGTGTGTGCCACGGGATGAAACACGATTTCAGAATTCAGAAACTTCGCCCTCGTCTAAAATCGTCTTGTTTCGCCCCGAAGCATACAATAGAATATTGTTTAAAAAAACTTATTTATAAAATGAACTTATGAAAATGGGTTTCCCGTCATGTCAACCAGAGGTATTTTTTCCAAAACCTATAAATTGTTAACGTGGTTACGATGGAAAACGAGTAGGTTCTATCATTTTCAACTGTTAGGAACTGACAAAATATAATACCTTTTATAGACCTGACGATACAAAAGAAGTAGATTTATGGGAAATGTTCACCAGGCTTATTGTTATGCAAGTAATAGCACAGGCGAGCAACTATTAATGGCATGTCAATATGGCGTCGATGGTCAAGAATCAGAGTAGTCAAACTTCAGGTGATATGAATAAACCGCTTCATCATCTGCTTCGACACTACAACAGCTACATTACTATAACTTATATATATCTACCTGATACCTAACGAATACTGCGGCATCACACACTTTATTTTTCTGTTCATTAATAATACTTACGTAGATATGTTTTTGTCTTTTATTGAGTACGATCTAGCCTAACTAATTGGCTAATGAGTTGATTAATTTTAACCTAAAATTCTTAGTCTTTATTGATAAACTTAGACACTTTTTTTACGTGTTCTTTTAGCACTACATTATTTTGCTTTTCACACATAGGTATCATAATGATAATAATACTATAATGCATCCTGAAAAAAATGGTAACAAGACGTAATTGAAAAACATACCTAATGTTTAAAATCCCGTCACGTTCAATAGAACTGAAACGGGGTTAACTTGACTTCACTATACAAATAAAATAGGGATCTCCTTCTCGAATATTTACTTATTCAAATAATACCCACATACTACCAGCCTTGAACGAGAACGATCGAAGCTCAAATAACAAAGTGTGTGGGAATTTATTAAATTGGTTTTTTTTCTTATGAAAACCTTAAGTATTCAGCCAGTCTCAAAATCTCTTAACTGTTGAGATTATTCACGAAATTAGGGCTTTCTAAAAGTAAGTTCCTCAGATGTACAAGGTGCCACTTAGATGCATCTACTAAGTATATCCTTGAATCGCCGAGGCATCGTAGGAACGAGACCCATTAGGTAACTTTGAAAGTAAAACTAAGTACATACCAACTAATATTTTTTGTCATTAAGCTAAACATAAAGGTATAATGTAGATATAATAGAAATCTCGTTCCCGGTGTAGCAGATCACAAATTGTGATACCCATACAAGATTTTCCACCAAGTGAAGGTGATTAGCATTCGCTCCCCGGTACTCGAGCGGAAAACTCGTTAGGACGACGTGTAAAATTAATTTTTGAATTATCGACTCCACCCCGTGTGATGTTGATACGAGTACCACTCAAATGACGGGGAAAATATATTTATCAGAAATTTGAGAACGCGGCACTCAACTTATAAAATATCATTTAATATGTCTTTCTTTCTAGCAAAACATCTTGCACGAGCGACTGAACACTGCATCTAATCATTATTATATAGGTTACATCCAAATTCCAATTGTAACGCAGCATAGTTCTAGGTACGACGACATTGACTTCGAAAATCGAAGCTGATTTCGGACTAAAATGTACCTATGATATGGTAAATAACTCGACCCGTGTGTTTGTTTGTTAACCAATGGACGAGTTTGTATGATTTTTTCTCTATCGCAATCTCCGTACTTTCAGGAAGGTTTTAATATATTTCCTTATTAAAAGTAACTATCAGAGCTGCGGCGTTGAATACAACAGTTATAAAAGCATGTTACCGCTACTCAAATGTATATTAAAGTTATGAAAATTAATAATTTCCAGGACCGCTCCTGTATTGATTGAATAGGCCTGAAAATGAGTAGCGGGAGTCAAAAAATTGGCTTACTTCCCCGTTTATTAAACGTCCAATCTTTTGGCTTTTTTATAAATTTTTATATCAGTTTGGAAAAAACTATAATTTACGCATTTTATAATATCCGTACCTAATACCTATGTAGTAGCACGAACTGACCACTTATTTTTGTTTAAAATATATCCGATTGGGGTGCCATGCCAGCTGTAGCTAATCATACTTATATTATAAATGCGAAAGTTTGTTCATTTATTGGTTTGTCGGTTTGTCCTCCAATCGCGCCCCAACAAAGCAACAGGTCGACGTGATTTTTGCATGGATATAGCTGAAGGACCTGGAGAGTGATATAGGCTACTTTATAAACTGGAAAATTCCTGTGATAATTCAATAAATTTATTACGTGTGAACGATGTTTTGGACATCAGCTGGTGTTAAATAAAGTGTTTCCATAATCGAAATCTATGCGCATACTTGCACTTAGCTTTCGAAAATCCTACGCTGGTTGCCCATTGGAATTCTGCCAGTGTTGCATCGTAGGCTATGTCGTAGTATACCTAGTATTGATGATTCGTGTTGATATGTGCAAATCCCGATGAAGCTCAAGAATATGGCAGGATTCGGTTTGATAAAGAAGGGGGAGGATCGTGTTTTTGTGGCTCGCTCTTGAAAAGGCCCAGCTTTGGAACTACAACCTGCAATATTTGCAGAGTTCGCAGCTTCATCACAGCTGGGCCGATATTAATAAACGGGTTATTACTTAGATTCCTTTAGCATCTAGGGTCTAATATAGTTGTGAATTACAGGCGGCTAGCTAAGATCGATAAATTATGTCACAACCATGATAATCATCAAAATTGAATATTGAAATATTTTCCAATATTTTATCTACAGTATTATGGAAATTGCGTCGTTCAATGTCGAAGGGTAATTTTGCAGGGAATGTAAATTTTCCAATACTTTATCTTTATACGAATCAAATTGACCAGGCTTAATGCTCGCCACAAATTTGCATGTATTCATTAAATTGTTAACATTTAATATACATACCAGAATACTCTCTACTTTTGATAATTGAAATGTATCCGATATGCGAATATAATTTGTTTTATGGGGTAATTATAATAACTTTATTAACTTTAATGTGTTTGAATTTTTATATCTCGATTATTATGTTCAATGTAACTAAGATAAGACTAGAAGCCGACTTCGTCCGCGTGGATTGATGTTGTTTGGTTCCTGCGGGAACTCTTTAATTTTCCGGGATAAACAGCCTATGTGTTATTCCAGGATAACAAATATACATCCATCCATCTGGATGGATGGATATTGTGTGGAAAGTGGCAAATTCTCAGTCTCCTGACATAAACGTTTTAAATGGTAAAATGTTATATACCTTAAATATATATATATATATATATATATAGCGGCAAATTAACAAACAATTCTTTGAGAAAATAAACTCTTTAAAAGTCTAATTACAGCATCCGTCTCCGCTATATGCATCTTTTCTCTCTCAAAAACAACGAAGTTGTGAAGGTGTTTAGCAACGGGACATAAAATACAATAGAAAAATCGCCTGCTAAAGTTCCAGCGAATTAGACCTGAAATGAAACACTCCAACACCCTACAAAAAGCTCGTACTAGGGCACTTACAATGTGATTAAGCTCGTTGCGCTGTTTGGTCCCGTTGATTCTATAAACTTAGCTTTAAACTTGTATAAATATTTCTATACTTAACTTAAAATGGTTCTGTTGGTAAAGACGATGGCGGCCCAAACTCATTTTCCTTTTACAGTCCCACTTTGAAACTTAAGCCATTAATAAAATGTTTTTCTTCTAATTGGATAGACTTTAAACGCTCTTGCCATTTTCAAAGTTTATAGGTACGTAAATTATGTTTTGAGGAACATAATAATTTGCGTTATCGTCCGAGGACGAAAATTTTATATTATACAGGGTTGTCCGAATAGTGACGTCCAAAGAAAAACCTCCTTCCTTTTCCTCGTATTACTCGTACCTAGACCTATCAGAAAATACACAATGTATGTTCAGAGATTTTTGGTAGTTTTCGAGTTATATATTTTTTTGTTTTATCGTGAGATTTCTGAGGGAGTGAGTGTTCCTTGTCGCACTTGTGTGCGCGCCCCGTATAAAAGTGATTGGCGGAGATATTCTATCCGCCAGACAAAAAATATTTGTTCGTAGTGTGCATCCTCTCGCAATCACATACTGAACAAGCCTACAATTAGAGGTTTGGATGTTTGATAAATTAACATTTTTATCTAACTGACCTCCCCACCCGTAGCAACTAACGTCATCAAACCGTGATCCGAGTCTCACAGGAGGCGCCCTTAAGAAGACGTTGCCTCTCCCGATGTCTTCGAGCCCAACCGCCTGTACTGTAGCGGCCTATGCATCATACTCAATCCGAATAAAAACATGTTTATTAGTTGTTCCATTCCAGGTACACACCTTATCTGAAACAAATGGGAGTGTATGTGTTATTTATTAGGTATATAAACCAAGCTGTTCTGCTGAAGGCAAACAATGATCGTGTGTGTTCTGCTGTTATCCGTTGGAGAGTTCTTGGTTTATTTTTTACCTACTATCGACAAATTTCTCCTGGCTGTGGTGACTTTTTATAGGCAAACGATCGATTAGTCGTTAGTAAGTTTGTGTAATGCGTGGGAAATTAAAAAATAATTTTGGAAATAAGGAAGGGAATTAAGTAAAATATTGATAAGTACCTCAGTAGGCAAGACAGCCAATTGCTTACACATTAACCCTTTCGTTTCTGAATGAAAATACAACCCACGCAGGCACTTTTTTGTTTCTATTGTGAGAAAGAAAACACAAACGGCCATGGCCTGTATTTTAGGAAAAAATCTTTGTTCTTTGTAAACAAAGCGTAGTTGCTTCCAAACAAGATGGTGTGCAGTTTGAAGGGAACGACGGAAAGACATAAATACTCTTTTTATATAGTAAGTAGGGATATTTTTGACTTTTCTCTTAATTAACAAAAATTGGCACTAAGTACAAAAATGTATTTACTTTTCAATTACGTAACTAAAGAATAAGCCAATACATGGCCAAGACAACTACTATAATTTTTCTTACTTCTTCATATCCATTTTAAATATAAATTAATATTTGAAACAATTCTAGAAGTTCCATTCAATAATAAAACTTTAATGATAGCACATTTGAGATTTCCCTTGTAGTTTATGTAACTCTATTTATCATAACTCCTAAGAAAGCATTTTCAGAAATTCTGGAGCAAGGAGTCGGGGTTTGCCAGATAGAACATAAGTACATAATAATATTTCCATCAGCAATATTCCAGAATGCGGATTACATCTCACAACCAAGCGAGAGGCTCTTGAGATGTCGGTCGGGGCTCTCGGCTATTATATTTGAAACGACTTAAAAAAAATGAATCACAAGTAAGCAACATTCTTGTGGATTTGACAAAATATTATGCATGTGTATGTGTCATAGCCGGATTGTAGAATCCACCATATTACAATATGGCTAGCCGTAGGTATTCCAATACGGCAGTTTGGTCGCCAGCCAGATTGTAATATAGCTGAACGCACGTCCACCGTATAGAATCAACGCTTCGCGTCTTTCAATGTGGATAAGTAAAATAAAATAAAAATAGTCTTTATTTCGAAACATAAAAATTAGTCATCTATATTAGTATTATAAAGAGGTAAAGTTTGTGAGTTTCTGATGTTGTAGGAGGTAATCTCTGGACCTACTGAACCGATTTTGAAAATTCGGGTACCAATAGAAAGCCGCATTATTTGTGAGTGTCATAGGCTATATATGATCCCGAAAAATTAGGGAGTTCCCGTGGGAATTTAAACCACTTATTTCACGCGGACGAAGTCGCGGGCAAGTCTGCTAGTTACATAATATTTTGATGATGATTATATTAACATTTGACAATATTTAAATTAAAGCATTATATTACATTTAAATTAAAGACTTAATAGGAAATTAATTAATCATTGTACAAAAATATGAATATTTCTATAAGATGTCGCGCGTTTCGAACTGCCTGTTGGCAAAGGCCTCCTCTAGCTCCCGCCACTATGGTCTATGGTGCGCTACTCGACGCCAATTTGGTCCCACGGTCATTTTTATTTCGTCCTCCCATCCTATACGGTCTGCCTCTAGTCTTTTTAACATCACGCGGATACTAATTTTTTACAATTTGGCTCCATTTTTCCTGTTTGTCTCTTTGTGAATGTCCGGCCCATCTCCATTTTTGTGAGTCTATCTTTCTGAAAATGTCTATGACTTTTGTTTTTCTCCTAATTTCCCGGCTGTTACATTGGTATTTGAGCTTCACTCCTACCATGCATCTTTCCATTGCCCTCTGATACTTTGCGAGCTTCAATCTTTGATATACAGTCAGCGCCAAGATTTCATATCCGTAACTTATACAAGGTAGAACACAAGTGTTAAAAACTCTACTCTTAATTGGCAGGCTGAGATCTCTAATTTTAAGAATTTCTTTAAGCGCCCAGTACTTTTTACTACCATTGGCTATCCTTCTAACTATTTCCTTTGTCGTTTGATCCTTTGTAGGTGATATAATCTGCCCTAAATAAATGTTTTCATGAACATACTCTATGATTTCCTATTTGTTTCCTGCTTAGTCATATTGTGTGCAGCTACGAGTAATATCTCCCTGCTTCTTGTTATAATAAGAATCAATGGTACTTTTATTCATCTTTGGCAAGTGCGAAGTACTTGCACTATCTTGATGTGTTTGTAGAGATATTGGCTGTGTCTGGTTTCCTATTTCTGTTACGGATACGACCGACGCTGGCGCACATATCATTCTCTCCCATTTTGCGCTCACTTAATTTTCTGGGAGAGACTCTAATTTTTACATTTTTTTTAATGTTATTATTTTGTCGAATGTGAGTTTTACATTTTCGCCTAACTCTCTTCTAGTTTTTAGCTCATCTTGAAGCTCTTTCCTTTTCTGTAATGTTTTCTGCGAAAATTTTTCTTTTATATTTATGGGCGTCGCTGTAAATTTATATTTATTTTTGAGGAGCTCTATCTTGCAATCCAAAGTTGACGTAGTTACAGCTACTGGTCTGATTTTGCTGCCTCTTTTCCCCAGTCTTCTTAGTGAGTCGATGTCTCTGTCGGTGTAAAAGAATTTTTTCTTGCATTATGCTCAAAAATGTTTGTTACTGTTCTTTATAATTCTTCTCAGTCTCTTGGACCCCTAAAAATACCACATTTTTTCGTTTTAATAATAATAATAAAGGAGAAGGGAGGTAGCGAGCGAAGTAGCCGGCAACCTCTGTAGCCAAACGATGGTCAAGTAAGTGAAGCTGAGTGAAGAGGCGACGTAAAGAGTTTTACTACGTAGCCCATTCATTATTTTATAGCATGGTCATTGGTCACCCTACAATGCAACTTGATTTAAATGCGGCTGAATGAGAGCAACCGTATTGAAAAACGTAACGTAACTATAATCCGGCTGTACTAACGAGCCGCCAGATTGCAAAACGGTGCCGTTTTGTAATACGGCGGATTTTGCGTGTTGGCGGCGACATACGTATGTTATTCACTAGGCTAATGCTCCCACCGACTGCAATGAAGGAGCATCGTACTGATGGCGGTATGATCCCAAACCAAGAAGACACTGACACTGATTTATTATTGTCTTGAATTTACATCATCTTAGCAGCAACGACTACTCTAAAGAAGTAAGTTGGTGCTACACGATTCTCCAAAATCTAAAGACGCTGCGAACAAGAAAAATAACTCTGGCGAACAAAAATTCCACGTGTTTTATTTTAAGCTGCCCAGACTACCACGACACGACAAAACGAGTCTCTATAAGACGCAGGCGATATGACTTTATTTATTTTGTTTCCTATCCAGTGTATAATGGTGGAAACAATCCAGTGTATAGTGTGATAATAATATAGCTTAAGCTATAGCCCATAAGTAAGCTAAGGCAATTATTTTCACTTAAGCAAGACAAAAGGTTTAAAAACGTTCCCCACGCAGCTGACAACAATATTCTGTAAAACAATGTATCCTTGTATAAAGACCCTTATGAATAAATAAAACCCTCGTCAAACTATCCGTATTACTTAGATCAACAATAAATCTTATTAATATTTGCTTTACGTACTAAAGCCAGAACCACACAAACGCGCGCGTATGCGACCACAATTTGCAACTTATCAAACTAACAGCGTGTGCTGGCGTGACGTGCGCTTCAAGCCAGTTCATTGGTAGAGCTCAGGTCCTTAAAATTTAGGGTAATATCCACTTCAGTAATGACGGAATGAAATTAATAAAATTAATTTAACGAATTAAAAGATACAACTGCCCTGCCATATTATTTTTGGAGTTTACCTCCATAAGAAGCGATTTTCCTTTGGAATCTTATTCACATTTTTTATTAAATGATATTTTTTATGAATCACTAAATATTGACCTATAGTGTTATATATTTTTGGAATCTACTCATCATTTTCTAGATGATGATTATATAATCTTATTTTCGATTATTTTTTTTCAATTTAGGTCTTTAATGCGGGTCACCCCATCAATTTTTTAAAAAAATTTACTCGCATATGTCACCCGGAATAAGCTAGGGATTCTAACGATACCTCATTTATCAAAATTAGTTCAGGCGTATAGATGTTATGGTGGAATATACAAACTCACATACATACATACATACATACATGAACCCTGAAAACAATATACTCCTTTTTTCAGGCAGTCGTATAAGAATTAAATTGAAGTAAATTTTTCCTTACACTATTTATTACGTTTTCGATAGGGCGCGTTTCCGTGTGGTCAGTACAAGATACTATATTTCAACAACACTCGGTACCCCGACTACTCTTTGCATCTTATGCTATGCAATAAACTTGGAAGCCGTTAGATTTCGATAAAACGATTTCACCCATCTTATTTTATTTTATGGGTCGCATATTGAAGTGAGAAAACGAAATATAAAGTTCTAAACTAGATACGAAAACATTCTGAACTAATTGAAATCACCATGTGGCCTAGTGGTTACAAATTCAAAATAGATCACACAAATTCAAAATAGATTATATAGACAGGAACATTAACTTTTACATTAGTGAGTAACTTGTACAATATTAGCGCATATTACAATAGGGGTGAAAACACATTTAAGGGATAAAAAATCCGTAGCGGGCAAAAAGTTCACGCATATAAAAATATGTGGTTGGACAGATTACCTGGACCAGACGAAACGTTTCCATACGACATGGATGTTTCGCGCTGACTTTTGTTTTGAGGACAAAATAATGTTAAGGTGTAATTACACTACGGACAGGAATCCGTAGTGTAATTTCACCTTAACACGATAATTTTGTTCTGAGCTTGTATCAAAGATAACAGCTATATATAGCACAAATCACCATCTAAGTTAGTATGTATCTTAATCAAATGTAGCAGACCAGCTGCAATGCCCAAAATCTTTTTTACGCGCCCCGCTCTATCATCTTTGTAAGTTCCTATAAAAAGTACGTACCTACTTATACAGATTACCATAGCAATAAAGTTTGAACAGAGTCTGTCTCGCACACATTGAAAGACTAGCTTATCTTCGTAATTCACCTTTTCCTCTCTACTATCTAATAAAAGAGAAGGATAACTTTCCGACCGGACTAGCTTGAACTATGTTTACTACTTGGCATAATATATTACTCAACTTTGGGAATTTGTATTAGCATCAAGCCCTGCCGATTAACTCGGCCAACTTTCCCATCAAAGTTCAAGCTACGTAGCTGATAAATTGGACACAAAGTGATTGATGGTTGCTTTGTAAATGTAATAATAGATGGGATAGGGTAGTCTTGTAGTCGCCTAACATCAAAAGTTGGTATATTAAAGGGATGGTTCTTTTATAAATTTATTGCGATCTCCCTGGCGCAGCAGTGGGCGCTATTGTCTTATAAGCGGATACGCCCCAGTTCAATTCCCAGCAGGGCCCAAAAAAACTACAGCCATCCACTAAGCCAAACACCTAGTAACTATTCTTAAAGTGAGCACTGGTCATACTGTAATTGTAATATTATATTTCATGTTAGCAACACCACAATACAGGGGGAATCTAATCTAATAAATAGTTAAATAAAAGGCAAAGATGACTGACTGATCCGAAGTTGAGACGAAATTCATGCGCAGTGTCAAGGGCAGCTGTTCAGACTACGCTATAGTATTTAGCATAATATTATTACTAAGCATAGCATATTTCTCAGTATACATTTTATATGAACACAACAAATTCAAAGGCTTAACCGAGCGGCAAAATAAATCAATTTTAAAATTTGCTTGCATAGGCAAAGAACACTGTACAATTGTGTTACGTGTGTAACACGTAACACAACGTTCAGTTTTGCCTGCACAACTCAACTGTGGAAGCAGACCCTTCGGATACAACCTAGCATGTGTGGCCTGCTTTTGTGACAGGTTACCATCATAGACTGCATCATCAACAGCAAAGGTAACTAAGGTACCTACTATTCTGTGCTACCAGGTGAGATTGAAGTCAAGAGCTAGCTTGTAGTGGATAATAATAGGGAGGAAGGAGTTAGGAGACGACAGTAGCGTAATCGAAATCAGACAAGCACATTTGACAAAAAATCACACGCTTACCGAATTATTATTTTTCAATACAAAAAAATGTGAGCCGTTGTACGGACAGGCAATCTATTAAAACTTTTGACTTTCCTTCTGCGGTCCACTCCAATTGATTTCCGTAATTCGAACACAAATATTTATTTAGCGCAACTTTAATAGCAGCAAAGCGTGTTGTTGGCATACAACTTTGTTAATTGCTACAAAGCAAATTTATTATTATTTCATAAAGAAAAATCTGATGAATGGTTCAGTGAAACTAAATGGAAAAAGCTTACCTATTCAATAAGTCCAAATCGTTAGAAATATATTTATATATTTACCTACCTACGAATGTATTTAAATTTTAGGATAGATGTTTGCAAATTGTTTTTTTCCAAGACTTCATCGTCTCTAGTCTTCAAATAAATTTAAGTAAGTAATAAAGTAGGTTATTAAAATGATAAATTCTCTTTGATAAAATGCAGTTTTACATTCCAGGCGTAATGAAAGCCCTTTTTACCCGAGCACAAAAGCGTTCCGTTAGCTCACCCTCACTAAGTTGGTTAGACTTAAAGGAGACTTACATTTGCCTGTATCTTTGATTTGAATTTCAATACTGGTGTTAGAACAATATTTCACGACGAACTTTTACGGATGACATAATATTTTTAAGTATTAAAATTATATGTTTCACGGATACAGTATCAGTAGTAAATGCAACACATTCGGACAATGATCAACTCAGCTAGTGCCTATAATAATTATAATAATCATTTATATCACAGGTCAGTTCTACATTAAACAGTATAACATTAGCATCCTACACGTAACCTGGTTTGCCTGGATATCGTAATATAACTCATTCCGTCGAGCATTTTAATTACGGAATTCAATAGGTATTACTACAGAGTAAATAATTTCGCGAACTGCCATATATTTGTACGATCAGTTAAAAGGCTTAATTAAACAATAAATAAATAGATAAACAATTATCTAAACAAAGCATACCTATTTACTACTGTAAATTTGCGTATTTTGAAAACTAATATACCTGCCAGTATTTATAGGTAAATCGTTTAGTACTGGCTATCTTAATGTGTAGTTCAGGAACTCGAGTTCACTTTACGGGTTGCACTAAAAACGTCACAGGGGTTTTCTCTCAAGAAGTCTGTTCTTTTTATGATAACGGAGATTTACATCAGAGGCAATGGATGATTAAGTATATCAACCGATCATTGTATCTAATAGTAATACCTTTAAATGAGCAATTCCTGTATAGCAAGTCTTGAATCTCGGAAACAGCTGAAACAATTCTCATGAAAGGACATGACCAGTAATTGCCCTCCGATTCGGGACAATGCACAGGATTTCCGTTTTTACAGTAAGGTTTAAAAATTCAAAACGAAATTATTATGGATTTATTATTCCAAATAAGGTCAGGGTTTAAATGACAAAAAAAACAGTACGTTTATTGTTTAAATCTTGAGCGTCCGCTTTCCTCTTTAAGCACCACTCCATTTTGACGTTCCATTATATCCATGCCTAATAATAATCTTGTAAGCCTACATGAATACCATTTAAGTACCTTAGTCATTATATTATGAATGATTTATTTTTGATCAATTAAATAGTAATGAAAAGGAAATGTATGTTTTGTTTATAATTTTTAATAAAAGTCTCAAACTAATAGATCGAACAAAGCATTTTGAAATACTGCGTTTGAAGGAACGCCCTTTTACATTGCATATGCCGCCATCTGTGGTCGAATAGTTGAACTGGAACGCCCTTTCACATTGCATATGCATAAGCAGTGAGCAATACTTAAAAATATTTTCTAGACTCACCACAATACATAGTGCCATCTAGTGTGGGAAAGCAGTTTTTGGTGAAACTTTTTTTATTTATTTTCTCAGTTTTCAGAGCCTTCAGACTCCTGAAACTTTTTTATCTGAAAACTATGAAATATATAAAATATAACAATTACATTAATAAAGAAATAATACTTGAAAATATTTTTTAGACTCGCTCAACACAATAAATAGCGCCATCTAGTGTGGGAAAGCAGTCTTTTGGTGAAACTTTTTTTGTTCATTTTCGCAGTTTTCCGAGCCTTCAGACTCCTGAAACTTTTTTATCTGAATACAGTGAAATATTAAAATTACAATAATAAAGAAATCATTGCTGAACATTGATTTTTGACACCTAGGCAAGCTGCCATAGTTCCACCGGTCAAGTCCTTTAGTATGCTGGGGGTTTCGGGGGTGATAAATCGATCTAGCTAGGATTCATTTTCTGAAAATATCGTTTCATCCGTATTTTCAGTAAAAACTGCTACAATATCATCAAGGTAAATTTCGCCGTCATCTACAAGGTTATAATAGCTCAGATGGGAAATTATTTTTTCCCTTTTATTTCAAGTGCCTTCTTTTATGAAAAAAACTATTATTGGGAGCCCAATTGCACTTGTGATTTTTTATTTAAATAACCAGTTCATATTTTTTAATAATTTATGTCGGTAAGATCGAAAAATATTATTCATATTTCTTCAGTATGTAATTTGTAATTAAATATAATTTCCAAAAAATACGAGTAACCAAAAAAAAAAAATACCGAGCACAGCTAAAATACCGGTCACCCAGGTACTTTCCTTAAATTGTCATACCCACTGAGAGAAATTTCTAGGCGCTCCTTCTGAGTTTTCTTCCGGCTGTTAAGTACTCATATCAAAGTTTTTTGTCTAGGTAGACAGAGAGGAATCGCTTTTCGAGGAAGAAAATCAGGAATTTCAGGTACATTCCTCAGTGCATTTTTAACAATATTAAAAATTACCTTTCAAAATAGGGCTCTTCAATAATTTTAATTATACTTCTCACCTAAAAATAGAAGAGGCATATTTTGAGGCTAGCGAATAGCTTTCCAAATCTAAAGTACAAACATTGTTGTATTGAAGCTGGCTCAAATAGTAACTACTTGTACGGCGAACCGCCCCGCGCCGTTGGTCAGTGTTTGGCGGCTTCCGTTCGCGGTAAGCCCGGTAAGCCCGACTCAAAACAAAGAAAAAACTTAGGGTTCATTTAGGCAGACCACACTACAATGTGCCGCTGGACAGAGTATGAAGAGTCGAGCTTTCCCTGTACGAAGTTGCTTTTTACGGATCTATAGGAAGGAATTCCCTTAAACGAGTAGTTGCGTCTAGTCCATCCGTCCCTCTGTAAATGTCTTTACATCTGTGTCAGTCCATCGTTGTGTTTCAACAGGCATTTCTTTAGAAAATATGTTCTGTTAAAAACCAAATTGTGTAAATAAAATATTTAGCATTTTCACACAATTTTCTACCGCCGCGCCGTGGTGTGAATTTGGCATGCTTGAATAGACCCTTTAAAACAATAGAAACGACGCAGCTCTAATGTGATTAAAACTGTTTTTTTCCTTTACTCGTGCTCGTTCGTTTAGTGAAAGCTGAGATGGCGGTAAAATTAAAAATGTTCGTCGGGTATCGGTATAGATTATTTTTGTTTAGCTTCGAACTTTGTATGACCTAAGAGTTGCCAGTATCACAATAAATTCACAGACATACCCTAACTGCCACACTCAAAGTGGCTTAGTAATTACTTAACGAACTATTCCATAAGTAATGATTAAGCGACTCTGAGGTCTTACTATAGGTACTTTATTGTACACCACAACAACACAAAAGAAACAGGTTACAGTTAACAAGAGAACTTAAAACGTAGGTACAATAATTAGGCGGGCAGTACGACGCGTTGTATGATTTGTAATAGAAGGGACCGTAATGTAAAGCACAGTATTATTCGCACCTGAGTTGGATGGACAGCTAAGGAATGTGCTAATGTTGTTACCTTATTACTGACAGTCATATCGATAAATAACAAAAACCAAGCAGTGGTTGTATTATTTTAAAAACATTTAAAATTTTAAATTGAAACACAATAATAAAGTCCAAAATTTACTTCATTTCTCATGTAAAGAAAATAAAATAATTGGGACAAGTAGGGACGATTATTTTAGTCAGATTATAAGTCTTCTATAGTTCTGTGAATTACACTACGATAAAAATCATCCTTTTTACGAAGAACGAAGAGGTAAGGACCTCTTCGTTCTTCGTAAGCTTCTGTTTGTATTACAGATAATGTTCTTTTTGATACTATAGCGATATATCAATACGGTCTGCCGTTAAAGGCAAGATCAAAAAGTTATTTTGCCTTTCTTCAGTACACATATCCAAAACTTTTTTCGCCATTTCGCGTTCTTGGTGATGAATAAAAAAAACGTTTTTTTGTTACTGAACCTCTTATTACAGTCATTTTTAAAAATTTACACGGACAGCTACTTAATTATTAAGCGACAAACAAGCAACACGCGTTCGATCAAAGAGCATGTATGTGTTAGCGTTTCCTAGGAAATGTTGACATAAGCGGTTTCGATGTGTTAGAGCTCGAAATTCGTCAATGAGGTTTGAAGAACTTTATATAGGAATAGTAAACATTAACGGTCCCTCCACTGTTAAATCGCGAAATCACATAGCTGAATTGATCATTTCATGAAATAATCAAGTATATCATTGAATGGTCATAGTTTTCATCAAGAATGATCACCTAATTAATTGATTATATTATGATCAAACTTCTAATGCTGGGTGTCCATAACAATGTAAAAGTAAGAAGGATGGGCTACACCAGAAGACTCGATTCGTCGCCACTTCATTCAGCTTCACCTCACTTCATTCAGGACCTCCTTCGCGAGCTTCTGGGTTCACACTTTACAAAAACACTCTAGGGGTGGGGCAAACAAGACTAAGTTGAGTCGAGTTATGCTGATTCGGTTTTGGGACAATCCACCATAACCAACACTGACACCACTATCATCAACTCAACCTATTTTCTCAACTCTAACGAATGCTTGGCCGTTAGGCAAAAATTTCCGTACTCCATATTATCCGTATCCGTTTACTCCGTATTATCTAGGAAATGTCAACTTACATAACTTACTTACATAACATACATAGGTAGTATGAGCAAGAATACAATTACAACTCTTAACGGATTTGATACGTTAATGTTGATATCACAGCGTTAATGTGAACGTAAACGGTTTTAACAACTTTAACATATAAATCACTTCGTATGTAACGTTTGTATATCGTACGGTAGAAGTCAAAGACAGCACTTGATAACACTATCAGCGGGGGTGAGGGCGGACGGGGAAGGGAGATGCTCCCGCCCGTCACCTCTGGCCCCGACTGCATTCAAATCGAGTGTGTACTATAGGTTGTAAAGGGTTTTTCAATAGGGACGCTCGAACTTTGAAAGTTTATAGCGGCCATCTTGGAAAAGCGATAGCTGTCAAATTTGGCAGAAATAGATATTTATTCGTGACATTTCACCATGGAACGCTACACGCTTCAACAACGAGTAGAAATCGTTAAAATTTATTATCAAAATCAGTGCTCTGTTCGCCTAACGTTCCGTGCGTTCGAAGTTCGAAGGCTTCGTCATCTCGCGTGGTGGTGACATTAACTGGCCACCGAGATCGTGTGATCTAACACCACTCGATTATTTTCTGTGGGGCTACGTGAAATCTCGAGTCTATGCTGACAGACCACAAACATTTGCTGCCCTGAAGGCCAACATAACACGCATTCTTCATGAGATTGAGCCCCATTTATGCGAAAATGTCGTCCAAAATTGGTCCACCAGGATACACCACCTTCAACGGAGTCGCGGCGGCCATTTGGTTGAAATTATATTCCATACATAATGTCATCAAATATTCTTTAAAATAAAATATACATTGTGGCAATATCACTTAAACAGGTCGTTTTATTCAATTGCAAAGTTCGAGCGCTCTTAATGAAAAACCAACTACTTACATTATTAACCGTAACTTCTTTATGGCGTGTTTTTATGGAACATATTCACATAAGTTGGTGAAGATATTACCAATTCTAATTTATAGAATTCTAAACTATGAATATGATATACCTTTACGCGGAAATTTTTGGTTTACGTGGAACAATATTTTTTTTATTTGATTTTAATCTTTATATATAATTTTTTTAATCCATCAAATGTCTATGGGTGTCTATGGATTATCGATGGATCACAGATGAAACACAAAGCTTCATGCAACATTAGGCAATACCAGTGGAGCCGTAAGCTGCGTCATGCTAGATAGATATATATGTCAGTCAGTAAGCTTCACATTTGGCATTAATAAAAAGATCACGGTGCATAATTATAATATTTCGTAGCATACAAGACGTAATAGCTGTTCACTACCAGAAAGAATTACATCGTTCTGAATTAGCATATAAATAGCATAGATCGTCGCTTCAGTCTGTACAAATTGACGTAAGAGTAGAGTGTTGCTTGTTATGGAGGAAACTTTTAAACGATTGTTTAACATACTGACTACTAACAATTACTATTATAAATTCGAAAGTGTACACCGATATATTTTTGCATGTCTGTCTGCCCGTTTGTTTGTCCCTGTCTGCTACGCTTTAAAGGTCGACCTGTTCAACCGATATTAGCGAAAGGTTTGATATCTCTGTAGACAGGTTGCATCCTATTTATCCACGAAAATCAAAGAGTTCATAAGGGATTTTACAAAAACCTAAATCTACACAAACGAAGTCGCGAGCTCCATATTACTATCTACTTGTACCTAAAACCTTCTTATGTCCTTTCTTGCATTTGCTGCGACATACAAGTTTTTGCTACACGGAAGGAAACTTCGAAGATGTCTCTGAAGAAAATTTTTCTAGTGCTCTTTCACCAAGACCTACCTCATTTTAAAAACTTGGTTAAATAATGAAAGTATGCGAGCTCTGTTATTCCAGCCTCTTTCGTTGATAGTTCATAAATAAAAATGATTGCAATAATCTTTTCCCCTAGCCTCTAAATAATACAATTCACGACAAAGCTTAACTTATTTATGTCCATATTTCTCAATTATTTATTAATATATTATTAAATTATCGTTTCTGACTACGCTATGCATAGTATCCATCCTGTACAGCATTTAAAACGGCTTATCTAGAAATCCAGAATAGATGTTATAATATTTATCCTGGATCACTCACAAAGGACTTGACCGGTGGAACTATGGCAGCTTGCCTAGGTGTCAAAAATCAATGTTCAGCAATGATTTCTTTATTATTGTAATTGTAATATTTCACTGTTTTCAGATAAAAAAGTTTCAGGAGTCTGAAGGCTCGGAAAACTGCGAAAATGAACAAAAAAAGTTTCACCAAAAGACTGTTTTCCCACACTAGATGGCGCTATTTATTATGTTGAGCGAGTCTAAAAAAAATATTTTCAAGTATTATTTCTTTATTATTGTAATTGTTATATTTTATAGTTTTCAGATAAAAAAGTTTCAGGAGTCTGAAAGCTCTGAAAACTGAGAAAATAAATAAAAAAAAGTTTCACCAAAAACTGCTTTCCCACACTAGATGGCGCTATGTATTGTGGTGAGTCTAGAAATTATTTTTAAGTATTGCTCCCTACTTTTAGTTAACAAGTTCAACTATTCGACCACAGATGGCGGCATATGCAATGTGAAAGGGCGTTCCTTTAAACGCAGTATTTCAAAATGCTTTGTTCGATCTATTAGTTTGAGACTTGTCAAAAAATAAAAATAATTATAAACAAAACATACATTTCCTTTTCATTACTGTTTAATTGATCAAAAATAAATCATTCATAATATAATGACTAAGGTACTTAAATGGTATTCATGTAGGGTTACAAGATTATTATTAGGCATGGATATAATGGAGTAGTGCTTAAACAGGAAAGCGGACGCTCAAGATTTAAACAATAAACGTACTGTTATTTTTGTCATTTGAACCCTGACCTTATTTGGAATAATAAATCCATAATGAATTTTTAAACCTTACTGTAAAAACGGAAATCCTGTGCATTGTCCCGAATCGGAGGGCAATTACTGGTCATGTCCTTTTTGATGACCACCGTGGCACAGTGTGTAGCGCTATTGTCTTAACGTGCGAAAGTCCCGGGTTCGATCCCCGGCAGGGTCAGTTTGGAAATTTATAATTTCCGAATTTTCCCTGGTCTGGCCTGGTGGAGGCTTCGGCCGTAGCTAGTTACCACCCTACCGGCAAAGACGTGCCGCCAACTGATTTAGCGTTCCGGTACGATGCCTGTAGAAACCGAATAGGGGTATGGGTTTAATATAACTGACATACCCCTAACAGGTTAGCCCGCTACCATGTTAGACTGCATCATCCCTTACCATCAGGTGAGATCGCAGTCAAGGGCTAACTTGTAATGGATAAAAAAAAATATTTGCATAGAGTTCCGCCAAAAAATGTAGTAATAAAACATTTTTGTTATTGAGGCCTAAACTAACTTACAAAATACTTAAAATTAAAAAACATACAAAACACTTACAGCATCGAAGAAACCACAGGAAAAATCAGTTCAGATAGCAAAAACAAATCTCTCATCGAGACGATTTTACATATTTTTATAATTGTATAGGTACGTACATAAGATGCACACACAATAGACGCACTATGCCGGCCAAACCCCCCTAGGGACACGACCGCCCCCTCACATTGGAATATAACACATACCCATAAACTTAGATGTGGAATGCATTTCAAGTGCCTGTGAATCGAATATTCGAATATGGATAACCTTTTATTACCTGGAGGAACGAGAAAGTATCACGGGTAGGGAATACGGGTCAGTATGACAGACTTTAAAAACTCGTTATAAAGTCTCCGAATGAAAAGAAAAGTTATATAAAGTTGCAATATAGTCACATAGGATGGGTATAGCTAATATTATAAGACTTATTGCATTTATCTATACTAATATTATAAAAACGAAAGTTTGGATGGATGGATCATGGATGGATGGATGTTTGTTACTCAATCACGCCAGAACGGACCTGCACGACATTTGGCACAGAGATAGATCATAGTCTGGAATAGTACATAGGCTTTTTATCCCAACCGACAAAGACAAAGTCGCGGGCATCAGCTAGTTATTTATTTATTATAATCCATCTATAGGAGAATTCAATCCACGAAGATGCGCCCATTTCGCCTCATCAGGAACGTTTTTCTACATAGGTACATACTGTGTACTAAACAGTTCTTTTATAGAGTATTTTATGGTCGGTTATTATGTACATGCTTTCGTTTTATTTAAAAGCAATATTTTTACAAACAATGGTTGCGTGCTACAAGTTGCCATCATCACATTAAGTAAGAGTGAGCATTCGTGGATTGAATTCAAAATTTGCTGAGTTTTAAATCCATTAGGTCATTCTATCTTTTAATTTCGTTTGGATTTATCTGTTTTGTTTATAGTATACTAGATGATGCCCGCGACTTCGACCGCGTGGTTTAAGATTTTTTGATTCCCGCGGGAACTCTTTCATTTTCCGGGATAATAAGTCCTTCCCTAGGATACCACCTATGTACCAAATTTCAGCAAAATTGGTTGAACGACTGAGCCGTTAAAGCGTAGCAGACAGATACACTTTCGCATTTATAAAATTAGTATGGATATGAATTTATGTTATTTTCTATTATATTAAGTACAATTGAGTGAGTAGTAGCCAAATGAAACTTACCTTCTCTTTAATATAAACAAGATCAACCAAGTGTTTGAGCAGCCTTGCACCTTGTATCAGCCACCAAGCATTCATAGGTTGGGATTTGAAATAATACAAATCTGAAGTGAGTATACAGCAATCGTGTTTATTAATTTGTGTATGAAATACAATATAAAGAGCTTATAAAATCATTTCGCTTTCGTTTTAAGAAAATATCAGGATTTACACCTTAAATTAATTGAGCTGTGAAATGTTTTATGGCACTACCACAATTCACACGTAACCATAAATAAAGACCGTCCCAACAATATTCTCAACAAAGAAAACTTGATAACAAAGCTTAAGTAACCTATTAAAAAGTGATAACCTAATAATAACTGAAAGACAAAAAAAAATTATTCCAATTTACACGGCAACAAAGATCTTTGTGATCTTTAAAAAAAATTGTGGAACCTACTGATGAGTTGTCAGATTTTATGGAATTTGTTTTTAGAGACCCGGTTTTTAGACTCTACACAGAAGGAAGTTGGCTAACTTTTTTGCAAGTTCATGGATCTCGGAATGGAATAAAAATTCTTTCCAAAAAAGGGTTCCAAAGCCACTGTAAAGTATAAAATTTTGATTTCTACACAATGTTTTTGGAAATAATTTTTATTTTTTAACTTTTTAGTGTCAGGATTGAGGATTTGGAGTCAGAATTTTTTATGGGACCACCTCGAGAGCTTCCTCTAAGGACTGAAAGAAAAAATATTCAAATCGAAGAAATGCACCGACATACATTAAAAACAAATACGTGCCTAATTGAGAACCTCCTCCTTTTTTGAAAGTCGGTTAAAAATAGATAATATAATCTATTGTGGCGGATGTAACGGATATTGTAATGAGCAAGGCCAAGTGGTAGTGCTGTATATTAAATTGATACACAGTATTATGTTGAATCATAAGAAATATTATAAATACAACTGCTCAAAACATCCCATCGGACCGGGGCATAAGTTACGTCAATAAATTGTGAAGTAACGCATTCACAAATATGCGCTTGTGCAATGTACATACACAGATTAAAAAATAACAGCCAGATTTCAGACGTGACAGTTGCTAATTATTAGTAGGCTCAAAAGAGGTACGAAAATTTTTCATTCGTAATTATATCGAATATTTTACTTCGATTTTATAAGGCATAATATTATGTATATAAGGGCCACAGCTCAATTTTGCGATCTAATTCAAATTCCGCTTTTTCCTTTTTTTTAAGAAGTATTTCTGGCGAAACTTTTGATCTGATTTAATTGGTATTACACAGTGCCGTTAATGATGAATTTTTTTTTCTCAATCCTTTGCATTGGTTCGAATTCTCTTTAGCTTAAATTTACAAATAACATGGCTCGCCCCTCCAAATTACTGTTTCCATGTGTGTATTCACACCGCTAGTCGAGCAACAAATCCGTGGATTTGTGTTTGTTATTTGTTCGACGGCCGTCTCAGCACGCACTTGGCAAATATTATGCGTATTAGTTTTGAAGCTTAGAGTTGCGCGCCCTGTTATCGTAGTTAATCTCTACCTACGCACAATTTTTTTTTAGTATAATATGTAATCCAATTTTAAACGAGTAAAAGGAATAAACGGATATTTCAATCACATCGAAATATTTTATTGTCGTATAGACAACAAAATATACGAACACGTGTATATCAAAAATGTAATAAAAGTATTAAAATTTATAAAGAATATTTTTGAAACAATCCGCCTCAAAAGGCAGGTCATTCAGTTGTAAATGTTGATTTAATTAAAGCACAGAATAAATGATTAGTAGCAGATTCATATTTATGTGGTATAAATTGCCCGAGCGTGATACGATGATGACACGAGGTAGCAAGACGTGAAGTAAATCTTCCCTAATTCGTATGCCGTTTGGCTATAACATATAATACACGTATGGTTGCACGTCTAGATGTTACTATTAAGTAAAATAGTAAACATAAGATGACCAGACAGTTTGTGAGCCGCAAGCCATAAAGTATACCAATAGCTGTGGTACCATTTTTATTAGTCGATAGATATCGCAGTCGGAATACGGAAGACTTCTAAAACTCAGTTTGTTGAACTAGTGATTATCACTGGTGGTCTCGGTACGCCGCCCACAGTGTTCACCCTTTCATTCGATCAGGATACCGGCTGATTTCAGTAGTCGTTAATCCAGGCGGCTTGACTACTGAAATTAGCCGGTAAACGGATAGGCATCTGCAGATAGTCCAACAACTTGTCATCGTCAGCAGACAAAATAACCAAACTGAAAATGAGGCTTACAAGTCGATATAATATTATAAGTACCGAGATAGAATGCTAAAAAACAAACTTCAATAATTCATAAGGATTTTATACAATTAAATACAATGAACTCATTCAAATTTTTTATCACATTGAATTTTTAGATAGATACTTATTACTTTTTCTTTAAAAAAAATTGTTGAAAAGTAAATAAATTATAATGCTTTATAATAAAAAAATGCAAATGAATTTAATATATATTGTATAATAGTAATATATTTGAAGAGTAATAGAAGTGATTGCATTGATTACTTCGATACACACTGAAACTACATAGCAATATAAACTACTTACAAATATTGTTTCATTACTAAAAGAGGTCAGTAAATAATAGGTTTTTTGTTGATAAGTTACATATGATTAACTTACCATCGTGAAACAGATTGCTTTCATCTTTCATCATTATCAGGCCCGATGTTGAGATCAACATGGCTCACGTGTCAACTAAGAATTCCTACGGCAATTACTTAGTGCAAACTGTGCAAATAATACATTTTACATATAATAATTGTCTAAACACGTAATGCTTCTAGGACTTCTTTAGTGACACGGACTCTATCTAAACCAGAAATTAAATCTAAAATATTAAATCAGTGTCATAGTTTCGTTTGGATGTTAAGAGATAACTCTCTCGTATTAAATAGAGATCACGTCGTGTCGCATGCAGCTTAAAGCTAAGTACACAGTGTATACGGTCAAGGATCAAGGTTAATGAAGTACCTATTGTGAATCCGCCATGATGTAGGCCTATATTCTGGCTATATACCTACACAATTTCACTTAGCATCGTAACGTAATTATTTTACGCAAGCCAAAAGTGAATAAAGTACAGTAAGATTACAATAATTGAGGATGAAATAATAATTGTGTAATGACCAGACAAAGGCTACGCCAGTTTTTAAAGAGTAGAGTATGATTATGATAATATAAAATTATTATTACAATAATTACTGACCTCTTTCATGTTATACTATACTTTACATAACGATTATTTTACCTAAGCGGAGAAATGAGAAAGAAGAACAAATCCAATGGCGTCCGTATTTTGGCACTTACACATTTTAAATTAACTTTTTTATCTTCCGATTACTCATGTATAAAAGATTTAATCATCAACATTTTTAACATTGTGAAAAATTTATTCGCTAACTACATTCCTAAGTCATACCACATTAGATTTTTTTTAGTTATATCAAATGTAAATAAAAATATTTTCGTCATATTTTAATCATAGTTCTCTGTTACAATTTTTCAATGTAACTTGTCATGTAATCCATTGTATATATTCCATTTTTTTATTAATTCAGTCAATAGACTTGACAATTAAAAAGTTTATTTTTATTTTTATACTAATATAAATTAAACCTATGATAATTAAAATTAATTAAACTAATTTAAATTCGATTTTATGTTTTCAGTATAACGGAGCCATTTTAGGGGATTATAGAAAAGTGATTAGGGTGATATATTACACAAAAAGTTTATCAGTCACAAAGACATAAAGGAGTACTCTGACCACAGGGAACATCTACAATGCACCTACTACATTGATAACATTTATAAACCTGATTCTAAAGGTTACACAAGAGTAAAATATATGGTAAAGTGACTATCCCATTCCTAAGGTAAATACAGCGGAGCTAACAAGAAAAAATAGAAGTTCTATTCTACAACCTGGTTGGTATTCGGTTAGAATTTTCTTTAAACTTTTGAACTATTACTATACAAGCATATAATCATACTATCTTGTTACACCGATGAATTTTTTATCACCACTTTATGTTAGAGGCTACTTAGTATAATTTTATAGAACCTGCTTTTATTATTTTTCCATGTGTTTTACGGTGATAATAAAAGTACAATGTGGTTCTGCAAGATCATTATATTATGTAATTAAAGAATGGGATAGCCTTATATTATCGCTTCCTAAACCGATACGCCCGCACCCGAGACGCCGAATTGATTTCTTGGTCTCTCTTGATAACACATTTATGAAACAAGACTCCGATATTTGGAAAAAAACACCAATGGAATACATTTATGATAATTTATATCTAAACATCGATTTGAATGCTTTTGATATCATTCAGACAAAAGTCGTAATGTCAATGAATACTTTCTACATGACTGCCAATAATACCTTGCTATTCGTAACTACTTTTTATATTTTGATCGTTTTGTCGCTTATATAGTTCATTTTAAGATAGCAGGTACTGTTGGCAGCTACATACAATGTATTCGTAAAGAACCTTTTACATTTATTCGGTATAGAAAGCGTTGCTTGTACAATTGCCGTTGTCGCTAGGTGAGTCGGGGTGTTCTTCGGGTTCCGCTCCATTCGTGCGCATATCATCGCGAACCTAACCAAACAAAGTAAAAAATACAAGTTTCACATTCAATCTGCTCGAAGGACTTTTCCAATATTTAAATAGGATCGACGTAATTTTCATTTTCGTATAGTTGAGGACCTGGAGAGTGACATAGGCTAGTGAAATATTTATCCCGGAAAATTAAGGAGTTCCCGTGGGAATTTAGAAACTTATTCCACGTCGTCGTTAGTCGCGGGCATCAAATAGTTCAAGAATAAATATGAACAATCGATTCTTCTTGCTAAACTTATTATCAGTCAATAGAGCATAGAAGTCATCTAATCCACACTAAATGGTCGCTTCAAAATCAACCTACTTATACATAAAATAAATATAATAATGGTTAGATGATGGAATACCTTCTCTACTTGTCTCATAACTCGTAGCATGTTAAGCCCGGCTAGGTTTTTCAACTCTTGTACGCTCCACTGCCCACTTCGTAGCAATTCAGCAAATAATTCAGGATACTTGGAAACGTCTTCCAGTCCACGTGGTACTCTGTAAATTATTCATATGGGTACAGTCAAAGTAATTAATCCATAAATAATTTGAGAGAGAATATTTTGTATAAAATAAGATATTCACCTATTAACTCCGTCAAAATCACCCCCTATACCAATGTGATCAGCACCAATCATCCTCTTGATGTAATGGAAATGTTCTATGAAAAATAAAACATTGTCATGACGTAATATTATTAGTACCAAATCATTTTCCTAGTTGTACTCATAATTTTAATAGTTTAATTAAAACGTTGGGTCGAATAAAAAATGTTTTTAAAGATTTTCTTTTCGCAATATTATCGCAAGCTATACTACTGAAATCGTCTAAAGACCTTATATCAATCAATTGCCATTTATATCCGAATAAAAATAGAAAAAAATATTTGAAAGGTACCAAGGCAGAATGAACCAGTAATGCAACAGAGTGGATATTACTAGCTATCCGCTTGAACGTTGAACGTTTCCACTTAGTTATTGGAATATAATTTGCGCTTTGTCAAAACTTACCAAATAGATTTAATTATTACAGCTCAGTTCAATAAAACCGCCGGCCGAGGTTTACAAATTGATACTTACTTGCTGGAGTGGAATATTGAAGTAAAATTACAATCAATGTATTAATAGTTCGAGGTTTCCTGGTTCATAAATTAATAGTGAAACAAGTAGTTAGTCACCTATCATGTCTTTGATATATTTATAGTTATGATTTATTGGGAAAAGGCAATACTAGATAGAAATTCTGCGCGATGTTTTGGGTGCTTACACATGGACCCGGAAGGTAAAACACAATTCACATCGGCAGAGCGGAAAGGAGTCGAGGCGCGGCAACTTTCCCGATAGCAACTCAAATTAACGTCACGCCGTCTTTATAACAAAGTAAATAAAGCTTACTGTGCCATAAAGACTGCGTTACGCGGTTCGCACGCGTTTGTTCATGCGCCAAACGTTTCCATGTTCTGTTTTCAGTAGATAATATACGCCGTAAGCCTGCATGTTTTGTTTTCAGGAATCCAATTTCTACCTTATGTCTAAGTATGTAAATCTAACTTAATTGGTAGATATTTATGCGTTGGCGCTCAATTTTGTAGTTGATCGATGTGACATCGGCGTAACGATTATATCAGGTTATACCTACTGTTACTTATTAGTACATTATTGCAAAGGCTGGGAAATAGGCAATTGCAGGTCGAGTATGAGTTTGGAGGCCGAGCCGTAGGTGAGGGCTTCACTAATACGAGACAGGCAACTGCCATTTCCGCCGAGGCATATATAGTGCTTTTCTCAAAAGAATGCAGGGAAATAAAACATACTTTTTTACCTTTGTCGCTAAATATATCATCTGGGGCTTTAATTAAAAATTGCTTTATGTTTTCGCCAGTGAAAAATTTCGATTTCTTGCTTTTGAATCCGGTCGATTGTCGTTTAAGAAAAGTAGTTAAGTTCCCATAATTTTTCAAGTTAATGCCGTTTTTAACATGAACTGTACATTTCAGCATGGAATAAATTGCCCATAATGTAGATGGCTTTTTAGTTTTAGCAATCTCATTAAAATACGCCAAAAATACTGTTTCGGAGAAAATGTTCACTTTTTTCTCGTTTTTCCAACTCATAAAATTTTCATATACTTTCATGTATTTTTCTTTGGACTTCACTGGAAGCAGGTTTTTCATTGCTAATTTGGCTTCTGATCTTAAATCTGGTGGAGTACAATCAATTTCCATTTCACTCTCTGAACCGTTGGAACTCATTTTACTTATTAATAAATTTATATTTATTATGTATGTAAATAACAAATCAAGACGAATTTTCAGCTTTGCCGCCAATTTTTTTTTATCATCTGTGCCGACAGGCAAACGCATTTATGGCTATACAGCCACCAATTTGTACTAAGCAAAGAGACTATGGTATGCCAAGAATGACAAAAGAGATCCGATCAAAGAGTATTTAATAACCCCAGCACGCCGTTTCATGCAACATTGCAGGAGCGTTGTAATGTTCCAAATTCAAGAAACGCTCCTGCAATGGATTTGATTTTCTTTGTCCGAAAATTCGATACTTCGCGTGTTCTTTTTTCGAAAATAATGACAATATTTCCATGCATGTTTGAGAAAAACATTATAATAGTGGCCTATGGGCGATCAATCCATTATCGTGACATGATCATGAATAGTTTAAATTTGATGACTCTGTTATAGTACTACAATTCTACATCAATGCTTATAGTATTAACCGATCTGATACGGCCCGACCATCATGGAAGAGTGATCATCACTTCAACTTATTAGATTTATCGATAAGTGTACTAAATGTGTACGGTAGATAGATTTATGTCGTGCTCATATCGCATAATTGATCATTTCATAAAATGGTTAATTTTATCATTGAATTTTCAACGTTTTCATCACGAATTATCACCCTACACTCATGATAATAATATGGAAAAAGTTTGACTACTTCTAGCTTCGCGCTTTACAAACAAGGGTAAGGCAGACGAGTTTACGCGGAGTCGGGTTATGCTATGATTTGGTTTTGGGACAGATCCACAACATACAGGTCAACAATGTAACTATTTAACAATATGATTATACGATTATATTTGATAATATCATAAAATAGCCGTGTAGCTTAGATGTTAATATCGTCAAACAGTGATCATTCAATACATGTACCTAGTTGACTGTTTCATTAAATGATCAATATTAGGTTTTGGTCACAACATTTTATGAAAATAAGGGTTGTGTAGAAAATCTTTAACACGACCAAATGGATTGACAAAAGCGATATGGTTAAAATTAGCATCTAAATTGTTATAATACATGAATCATAATATTTAAAAGATCTCTTACCAGCAACATCGGACAGAGTAGCATTCGGTGCACATTTAACGAAATCTGGGAAGAAATTCACCATGATGATCCCTCCGTTGTCTTTCTACAAAAAATACCATTAGATTTAAACCTAATAGAATTCACACTTGAAACAACAGTCATTTGAAGCACAGATTTCGAGTGCGTCCTCGTACAATATGTACATTCAGTGCTTCATATGAT
Source organism: Erebia palarica (assembly GCA_964035005.1). NCBI lineage: Eukaryota > Metazoa > Arthropoda > Insecta > Lepidoptera > Nymphalidae > Erebia > Erebia palarica. The sequence goes on from OZ035986.1 coordinate 28,635,803, forward strand.
TGCACCAGTAATTGGATTTTACCGAATGGCGTTAATCACGCAACACACTCGCAATCAATATTTTTGAAATGTCCAATCTAGAGTTATAATAAATAAAAATTTTGATGTTTAGTAAGATAAATGTGATGTTTGTTTTTTACTTTGATATAATCTTTTGGTTATATGGTTTGATATAAATTTTTATTCTGAATATGCTTAAGTTTGTCTGTATAATAACAATTTTCGATATTTTTCGCTTTCTGAACCAAACCTAACTGGGTTTTCTTGTATTTGATCTATCACTTAAATAGACTTAAATGCTGCCTCAGACCGCACTGTTTTGACTTGCTAATACACAGATACGCTGTTTGACATAGGCTTTCGCTCCGTTCAGTATAATATATGTGATTTATATGTGACCGAGTGTCCAATCGACTATTTTAAACACTCAAATAAAATAAATGATTGAATTAATCTCTTTGATTTAAGCCATTGCATTTATGTCCATAAGTGTTGTCGTATCCATAGGATTAACTAAAGCCAGAAATGCATAAAACGCATGGCGGAAAAGGCTTCAACGTGGCTCCCCCAAATGTCATGCTAGCGAGCCCATAAACTGCACTCCGAGTGACTTGACACATTCAGTGTCTTGTAAACTGGTACTTAGGTACGTGCTCCCGCATTCAGTTTGACTTGCTGGCTTCTAGTTTCCTTCGTGCGTTTTGCTTGTTTCAGCCTTATTTACAAGTGTATATATTGAGCTCTCTCAATCGATATTGGTTAAGGATATTATAGAGAGGAGTCAACCAAATCTTCGCAACCGTAGGACCATTATAAATCCACCCAAGGTAAATCCCGCTAAACAATAAACTAACAAAAAGTACAAATATTAGTTAGGCGAGCTAGCTTTGCCACATTGGGAATTTTCCGGTTTAGACCACACAAAGTGAAAAGTATAAGTAACAAACGCAAGGAACAGAAGATATATTTACTATAGAATAAACAATAAACTAACAAAAAGTACAAATATTAGTTAGGCGAGCTAGCTTTGCCACATTGGGAATTTTCCGGTTTAGACCACACAAAGTGAAAAGTATAAGTAACAAACGCAAGGAACAGAAGATATATTTACTATAGAGTGGATGATGTCGTCGGGAACGTTTCTCTTATGCGGGCACAGGCTATAAACGGACGAGTGGCTAAAAATAACCGGCGCTTTAGACAGCCTGATTGCTGCCCGAGTCGTGTTTTCACCCACGTGCGACACATCGATCACCATGCCGAGGCGGTTCATCTCGCGCACTACTTTCTGTTGACAAGAGAAATAATTGCCTAGTAATAGCCATACCAATTGAATAAATGTGAAATCTGTCTGTCTGTCTGTATTTACTTGTAATAAGAGTATAGGTACTGCTATCGTATATCGTTATGGTATTTTAATTACAAAGTCCCGTATGTTATGAAATATGAACCCGTTCTTGTCCCTAAATCTTTTCCATTGCGCTATATCCCTTGCCAGATTTGTTCAGTCTTTCCATAGGTTTTATTTCCATCGTATTTACTAAAGTTGTGTTATTTAGCTATCAAAATATATAGGTATCTGTACAGATTTTCTTACTTGTCGTTAAAATATAGTTTTTGTCTTATATTTTACCTACGTTACCTACAGGGAATTAAGATAATCTACCATAATTTCTCCTGAACGAAACTTTTTTTGGGCAGATTTGGTGTTTTATCTATATCGGTATGATATTATTTACTTTAACTCTGACGAGACAAAACAAACAGGTTATTTGCTTATAACACTAACAAAGCACACTGCGGTTTCAAAAGCAAACACTGTTCAACCAAGCGCATCTGTTAGACAGTTAGTCGCCTCCAGCTAAAATTTCACCTATGTAACGTGAACTCAATTTAGCCACTGGCATAATATTTGCTGAACTTAAAAAATAATATTTGGCACTATGCGAATAACATTCAAACGAACACACTTTTATCTTTTGATCTTCCATCTTCGTAATCTTGTGAGTATAGGATCTTACCACAGAATTCTAAATAAGGTAATAGGCCTTAATACCTTTAATAATAGAAAATGATATTTAAGGTTTGACTTACAACGATACATTGAGTCGAAGCTAATCGCAATCGAGATCCAACATCATATTTTCTACTGAGAAAAAAGCTTACTCGCGCATCGTGATACTAGAAATGTTAAGAAAACCTTTAAAATCAGCCTAACCTAATTAATTTAATTATAGGCTGCATAACCACTTTCAACCAGTTCTGTTTACAGCCAAGCACTAGCCAAAAAATTAAAAATAAATTACAAATCATGACCGCCCTAAAATTTGAATAAGTAGGAAATATTTCGAAAGCTCACAATGAGCATCAAACGTACCCATTCGTAGTAACGTAAATTAAAATATTCAACGCTGAGAAATACAACTTTGTTTTTATAATATAAGTAAGTACCCACATAAACCATTCATTTATAAAAAATTATTATTAAACAAAATATCTAATGAAGACTTCTTTAATAACGTCAATTTCCTTAATTTTATACAATGTCAGGATAAGTAATTATATTCTTGCGAATTTTTCCTTAATAGTTATTACGGAGGACGTTTTTCCGCTTGAATAAAGCTCCTATCATATTTTTCTGTCATCCTATCTCCGTAACTAGGCAGGGACATAATGAATTCTACTGTTGTTTCTTGGATATTCCGGCACGAGAAATAAATCAAACTTTATGAAGATTCGAACAAAGGTCCTAATAAATCTTTTGTATGTCAATATGAGTTAAAGGGATATAATGCTGTGTTTCTATTTGATTTATGAGAACAAAATGCAAGTATCTTTTACTTATTTTCGTTTGATTATATTATTATATTATATTATTGTTATACTATTTCAAAGTCGGTGAGTTTTCGATATAACTCATATCCAATCGAACATACAAACTTTCACATTTAGTAGGATAACTATCATCAACTATCATCACATAAAAGGTATGTTATAATTAGGTATATTTCCAGCTAAAATTATACCTAAATAAATTATGTACCTATAAAACAACGAGTGATCTTTTCTTGAATAGTCTTCGGAGAAAAAAGTTCGCTCACTTACCTCTCCGAAATCCGTTAGTCCATTCACAGCCGGAGGCTCGTTGGAGGAATCCGCCCTACGGAATAACAATACGAATAAATGTCCCTGACTGAGAATGAAATTTATGAAAAGCTCACATTCGCATACGGCATATATCCATTGTTCGCTTTGCTCAATTTTGCGTGCGTTTTGTATTTGAATAACTGGACCCATACTCAGCTCGGCAGAATATTTTAACGGCAACGCGGCTGCTATATGGTCGAGCTTCGAATGAGGCAAAAACATCCCTCGGTCGAGGCTAAGTAATGTTGCTTGCAAAACAAAGCCTTGCGATGTTATCGCGCTCATTGGGAATCCTGCTTTATTGGTATATAATTCAGGTGATATTATGTAATTTGTTTTTGCATTAATACGATTATTAAGAGGATTATAAAATGGTGATCGGATTTCGTCAGATTCACATATAAAATTATGATCTAGTATGTACCTTTATATTATGAAGAAGCCTTAGGTTCGATCAGCACTCTGTGATGTCATACTTTAACATAATATGGCGATTTATAATCTTTTCATACGATAAATATACATTTCCTGACCTAACTCACTCACTCACCTATTGACTCACTCATGGAAAATTACCACAGCTAAGAAGACTTTACAAGTCTACGAGTCGTATTTCCTGCTGATTAATCTATGAAAAACTACTTAGTCAGCAGGAACGAGCACAGCTTATACTAAATAATTATCATATTACCATAAAGTTGACAGTTCTAACTTCTACCTATAACCTCAAACAGGTATTATGCTTGTAACTACCGTAATTTTTTAATAAGGGGTCGTCTAATCTAAAAATGAACGCGTCTCAAATATGTTCACGCTCACAATGCAAAGTATGTGTATAGCACTACAACTAATTAGGTGTATTTAGACATGAATTTTACGGCCGGATCTTTTAGCTAACTGGTGCATATATGACGCGCCCGTTTAGTGAGCCAAGCTAATTTTTAGATTAAACTACCTCTACCAAGTTGTATTTACCAAGGTGTATTGCATGTGTGAGTAAGAGTCATATAGCGCACACCGAGCTGATAGTAGCTCCGAAGCACCCCCAGGGAATTGCCGATCGAGTGGCCACCTTCAATGCCGATGAGGGATGCAATTTTGCGCGGCCTGGCACTGTGTGCCTCCAGGATATCTGTATAAAATGTCGCAATCGTTAGTGATATAACCTATGGGGAAATAAAATAATTAAAAATTTTGTTAGTATATATGTTGAAAAGTCGATGAAATAGTTATTTGTTCAAAAAGATGGCAATGTTCGTTCTTGTTGCGAGTGCCTAGACTGAATCTTAATGACGTTTTACTAAATTATAAAGTCTTAAAAACACATTTGAATCCAGAGTCTGTAGTTTAAATAATAAAATAGGGAGTTTCAAACAATTATGAAATCAATCTTGGGGTATACCACTATACACAAAATTTCCGAACGTTTCGTGAGACAATGAACTGAAGAAATGCCAATCCGGAGCGTTCTAAATTGAAAACACTTTTTCTTACTATGGTGAGCAAAAACGACTTTTTTTCACAAGTTTCAGGCAACAAAAGTGCCCTTTTTAAGCTAGTGAGGTGAAAAATATTATGTTACAATACTATTTTTCATTGTTTGTATCATATAGCACCTAGCTATCGGTAATGTTTATAGTTCATAATTAATAATAATAATATTACCTACATTTTTTGACAATTCAACACTAGCACGAGTTTTTTTTAAACAACATAACAAAGGGCTTACAATAACCTTTTTCCAGGATAAAGGTTATATCACCGCCACAATAACTGTGTACCCCAGTAGAATTCATCCCTCTCACTCGCTCGCTACTTCTCTCAGATTCACCTTTCACTCGCTCACATCATGATATCGTCAAGATTAGGTGTACAGTTAAACTGGCGGGAAAGTACCTGTGACCGAAGTAGCGAGTTTCAAGTACTGAGGGTACTTGTCAACGAGACGGCGGATGACATCAATCTGCTCCAGGGTAAGTTGTACTGCGTCTTTATTCTGTGCAGCGCAAGGGACGAACGCTGACCAGAACTGTGGATGAAATAGACTTGATACTTTTTATTTCTATTGGCTACTATAATACTACCCTTGTGTGCAAAACATTCATTTTCGTATGCAATCTACGGTGGAGTTTCTTATGCAATTCATAAGAAAATTAACCATAACTTAGAGCTACATTGACTCTGCATAGAGTGTAGAATGACACAAAATATATTCTGTAGTATACTTGAAAGGTATGTATGTATGTATATACTTTATTGTACACCACAAATACACAGCATAAGATAAGGTAGTAGATGATGCTCGTGATTTAGCTATCTTAAAAATCCTGTGGGAACTCTTCTATTCTGAAACAATAAGTCCTATAAGGAAGTGAAATCACTACCCTATCAAATTGATTAAACAGATAACCCATGAAAACACAGTATACAGACACTTTCGCACTTAAACTAATAATCATAATAGTCTATACCCAGTGGACAGTGGGCAGGTTTTACATATTAATATTACATTGCAAGAGTACGCCCCGCCCTCACTACACCTGCCACTGCCACCAGCCCTCAGCGACCGCAGTTGCGCTTTTTTCCCTTGCACGTTACATTATTTCTATGATATCTCATAATATATTCATCTAAATTGAATGGTGTAAAGAACAATTTTATCTTAATTAAATACTCGAATTGACAAACATTTTTATTTTGATAAGGATTAATTATTGTAGCGGTAAAAGCACCTTTGCAAGTAAAGCAGATAGGAGTAATTCCACCATACATTATTTTCGTGTAACTTTAACTATTTACGCAGCGCACGCCGCTTAAGCTCTCAGAAGAGATAATTTTTTTCGACTATGTTCACATAATTGCAATTTTCGTAAGGATTTCTAATTTTTTGAAAATTCAATATAGCCCATGTTACTCGCTGATAATGTAGCTTTCTATAGGTGAAACAATTTTTAAAATCGGTTGAGTAATTTTTGAGTTTATCCATTACAAACAAACATATCTTTCCTCTTTATAATATTGCTTTAGATAATACATTAGTATGTTTTATTCACATCTTAAAACTAGTAAAGTTAGTTTTGAAACTTGAATTGACACTTATAAAAGTGTATAATATGGTATCACATGTCTCGTATTTGTTCAGTAAGGTACAGTAAACTGTCCAAACTCTAGTAACAGCTAGGTCTTGTGAGCTTAATTTATGTTCAAATAATAGAAGATACGCGTGCTTTATTAACACAAGGGTCTGTGTGTTTACGTTTACTGGATCCTACTGCAAATTGTAAGTGTACACACGTGCCATGCGAATTCTTCTGAAACGAGCCTTCCACACGTAGCCGGTTTCTATCCAAACCGGCAGTGTAATTTCAAACAACAATTTAACGCTGGTGCTGGCCGACTACCGGCCCGACTCGACGTGTGGGGACCGGTCTATACTGCAAGATCATTGGATCAATACAATTTTACACAACGCAGCATCCGGCACTATGAGGTCTAAGGAGCGGGCCGGCGCCAATCTGTTCACCACGACCTCGCTGACGTGGTAGTGAGCGCTGTGGTCTTAGTCCGGGAGGCCCCGGTTTCGATCCCCGGTCAATCAATTTGGAAGTTGGCTTTGGCCCTGGCTACATAATCTATCTATATATACCTATCGTCAAAGACATGCCGTGAAGTGATTTAGCGATCCAGTACGATCTCGTGTAGAAACCAATTAGGCATGGGTTTAGCATAACTGCCATACCCAGGTTAGCCCACTACCACCTTACAATGCATCATAATTTACCACCCGATAGCCAGTCGCCGGCCCCGGACGAATCTGCACGGTACATGTGTACTAGGACCAAATATAATAGGTTGTTAACACGACGTCGTCATTCGCCGTAGCGCTTGTAGCTGCGTAGCTACACCGTAGCCAGTTGTATCACAGGAAAACCCGATGTAGAACGCGGCCACAGCATTTACTAAATTACACTCTTACACGTCAACAGATTTTTGGGTGAGAGGAGACTCTTTCTGCGATCTTGTGTTAAAAAAATATTATTTTTGTTATTATTAGTGATGGAATAGTAGTAAAATCCCTCCTGTAGGTGGTAGTGTCAAAGATTAGACGAATTGGAGAGATGGGCTGTGAAAGCGTAGCAGACAGACAGTTAGAAACACTTACGCATTAACAATATTAAGTACTTATCTAGTAGATTATGCCCACTATTTCGCCCGTGTCAATTTAGGTTTTTGTAATATTCTTTGGAAACTCTCCCATTTTCTGGGATATATTTCGTTCAGATCTTAAAATTCAACCAGAAAATTTTTAAAAGTAGGCTAGGTAGGTAGTAATTACGTAGACTTAGAAATTGAACGCAAAAAGCAAAACTGAGCTCGTATAGCTCTTGCTCTAGCCTATATATACTATAATGTCACTGACTTTTAACGAAATTAGGTTACATTAACGAGTATGCGACAGCTTTCAATAGTGCCAAGAAACTTCTGCACTCAAGTTAGTTATACCTAAGTAGTATGAGTAATATTATTAGTTTTGGTTCTATTTAGAAAGGTAAAGGTAGACCAGCAGACGACGGCGACACGTGAATTTAACATAACATTGTCTTTGAGGTTTATTTACCTATATAAAACTAGCTGAGGCCCACGACTTCGTCCGCGGAGATTGAGGTTTTTTGTTACCGCGAGACCTGATTTCCTATGTATTATTCCGGATTATAAACTAACTCCGTGCCAAATTTCATTAAGATCCGTTCAGCCGTTCTGGCATGATTGAGTAACAAACATCCATCCATGCATCCATCCATCCAAAATTTCGCATTTATAAAATTAGTATAGAAGTTCGCAACGGTTAAGCATCATACGCTGTAAAGCTGCAATTTCCTAGAATTATAGAAATAAAAAGTAGGTCTACCAGGGATAACAAACTACACGGTGTGACAACGCGTTCTTCTCTCTTTATTGGTCTTTACACACACTGACACAACATGGCCATGTTTTTGTTAAAACAATTGCAACCATCGGGGCTTTCACCTTAGGTTCTGAATACCAGTCAACATTACATTTGGCTAAGTTGCTATTTCGGTTACACTTTAAAACACTTTAATCCTTTATTTCTGGTACAGATTCGTTTGTGTTACAGAAATATAAGTTTTGGATTAATTTTGTTAACCCGAAACATTTATATTTCTGTAATCTTTATGAATTAACCCGAAACACATTCAAAAGGGTTACAGCTTCGATTCTGTTACACTTTCATTCTGTAACACTTATATCTCTATAAACTTTATGGATCTGTTTTTCAGTCCCTGTGGATAACCGAACCGAATGCGTCGAGTGCTGTCACTTGAAATTTGCTGCGGCCTCATTTTGATGGCACTGCTTTGCTTGTAAGCCCTGTACACAAAAATAGTAGACACTACGCATTCAGTTTGTTACCCTTCTATCTAGTTGACATCGTGTTGCGCGGTAGAAGCGATGGAGCGTTTTAAACGGTTTAGGTGTTATTAAAAGGAAATTTTACCTGAGCTCCAACCATGCCCTCCCTCAGTCGTGGCAGGTCTGTATGTGAGTACTTCGATTTGGACCATGGTTCCACTTGGGTAAGATCGGTGTCCAGTTCAAACTCGTTGATTTGATTACGGAGAAACTTGCGGATATTCCATGGCAGATCGTTATGCCTGATGAATAAAAAACACTGTCATGAGAGAGAGGGAATTAGAGCTTAGACCCACCACGCTGCTCTACTGCGGGTTGGCGGGCCTATAATAAAGAGCGTAGTGTTTGAATTCCAGCCAGCCATGCATGAAATTGAAATTGTTAATTACTTGTGTAACTGCAAAAAAGAAAAACTTTCAACTGAAATAGCATACAGTGCTAGCAACGTTTCAAGAGATTTATGTTTTACTCTGATGTTACAGTGCTCAGTGTTCGCGAAATTTATCAAAGTTTTAAAAATATGCACAATGATTCTAGGGTATTGGAATTAGAGTTAATGCGCACCCGTCAGTGAGCGGTACTTCTTCAAGTATTTGCTTGGCGATCTCAAGCCGTTCTCTATCGTACGACGCGGCTGCGACCACCGCTGTCACCGCCAGCAGGACACACGCCACTGCCCGCCGTTCATTACGGTTCACCATCCTCGCTGATACAAAAAATTCACAGATTTCACAGTTGCCGCAAGAATCGGAGCATTGAAAATGAGCATCTTTTAACACCATTACCATTACGATCGGTCAATAATAATCATATAAGCTACATCAGTTTTATATACGGAAATACCCGTTTTTCTATAATACCAAATATAAAGGGACCACATACAGGTCACAATTATTAACCGATTTTCAAAGTTGTTTCGCAATTTTGTATCTAAACTAATACCCTAAGAGACATTTTTTAATGTTTTCTTAAGTCCGTTTTTTCCGAAATATTTACAATTTAGTAAACAAACACCCCCCAAAAACCCCGACTTTTTTTTCATTTTTCAAAATTCCAAAAAAAATTACCTGCCGATTTTCAAAATTCAAACGTTCACACGTGTCTCGATAAATTTTTCAACTCTTAGTACTATTCTCAACTCGATCCTTACAAAATGCTTGGAGCTATGGCCAAAAATACGTCTCAGGTGGTTTGCAGCTGATAACCTTTTTCAATGGTAAAACCATGAGGTGATATGGGGCACCCGACTGAAATTAATCTCGCTCTCGCCCACACTGCTTTCATTTTTTACCATCTAGGTTAGTCCTTATAATTTACAGACGCTTCATTTTTTTTTAAAGTTTTACATTGTAATAACCCTAATTATTTCTGAATTTTCGATGAGCAAACTTCGGAGATTAGGGCAGACGACTGGTATTTGACAGACAAACAAACACAGTCATATTATAGAGATTCCTTTTTTAACATTTTAGTACGGAAGCCTGAAAATCAGAATCTATAACGAAGAAAAAGAGTGTAATTTATAACAAGCTTAATGTTATCGTAGCATTATTTGCTGGGTTTTATTTAAGCCGACTCAAATAGTGGTTGCGGTAAACCGCTTTTCACTGCTACGAGGCCGTTTGCGGTAAGCCCAACAGAAAACAGACAAAAGAGGTTCTTTGGAATGTACAACTGATATTGTAATTTAGCCTTTTTGGGCATGTTTATTTATTTTATAATGATATATTTTTTCAAAACCGAAAAATCTGAATCCTTTTTGTTCACTGAAGGGTAAAGGAGAAAGGTGCGTGAAAGTGTGTATTTGCTTGTGTATTTACAATATCCAGTTTATTCATTCAACGTTCAATTAGTAAGATAAAAGTAATGTGTCACCGAAGAGAAAAAAAAAATTAAAAAATGTGCCACCATATCGCAACATGTCGTTTTGTGACTGTTACCAGTGCATTGGATCATCTGATGGAGTTGCGAACCAAATTAATTAGTTATCAATTAATGCAGATCCGTCTAAGTTTCAACCTCATAAATGAAACGCGATAGCCAGTATCAAATGCAAACAAAATATAAATTAACATAAATCTTAGAGCTGAACAGCTTTATTTTATCCGACAAATTTTTCGTTCACACGGTGAAATAAAACTTTATTCCTACAGGACAAGCCGTAACGAGTTAGAATCATAAAAATCTTTACTTTTTACCCAAAATAGTATCAATGATTCACTACTACTCCACTACTACTAATAATTTACTCCTCGCAATTAAGGAGGTTTTTAATTCATCTAGATACTACTAAGCCCTTGACTGCGAACTTACATGAATGTGAGTACCTAATGTTTCAATATTAGTCATTAAAGCAGCGGCCAGCGGACTAAAACAGAAGGATATTAAACCTAAATCATTATACGGCACAGTTTAACCGATAACACTAAGCTACCAACAAAACTATCCACCATCGAATCGTTTCACTAGAAATTATAAATAGGAATTGTAATAAAAGCCAACACACCATTGAAAAGACCACAGCGCATACGATAGAATAGAAAGTTCCATATGAACCGGTTCAGTTGAACTAATTGAAAAATCCAATGTACGGAAATATATCTAAATAAACGAGTAGGTACTTTAGAAAGTGGGAGCTTGTAAAATCTGGGTCAGAAGTCAGAACATTAAGCTGCCCAAGAAAATAATAGGCTAAAAACTTTGACGTAGGGAGCCGAGAATTATTAGAAATATTATCATTCTTTGTTTTTATCGAAAGAGCGGAATCATAAGCCACTTGACCCCTATTACACGGGATGTTGGCGACAATATCCAATCGATTGACGAATGGAGCGTTAACCATAGGAAATAATGTAATAAAATATTTTTCTCCTACTTCCTCGGAAATTCGCTTCATTAATAATAGTTAAAACAATATGTAAAATGGCTCTTTTCTGGATAGGAAGTCATAATATTGTCATAAAACACAAGAGTTTTAGCGTAAGTTAAGCAGAGTCAACGCAATCTGTATTCAATATAGAAAAGCTTTGTTTACTCGCAAATTATAGAAAAGTACTATATACGGTTGTTTTTTTGTTTCGGCTGAGGCTTGCTCGGCCGAAACAAAAAAACAACCGTTCAGCTTGCAGGGGGGCACGTTTCTAGAATACTTTAAAGCAACCATATTCTCGCTTTTTATGTGTGATCTATGCTGTGCCGTCTTTTATATTAAATAAAAAAAAAACTGAGGATTTGTTATCGTTATCTCCTCTCTAGCGTAAGAAATGTGTTGAATATCGCCAAGGACGTGTAATTAAATCAGAAAAGAAAAAACATTCCTTTGCTTTCCTTACCTCCAGTGATAAAGTTGGAGAACTTGATAACTCTTCTTGGGCTTTGACCTGCAATAAACCAAAAGATTGTTACAAAGACAGCTTGAATTCGATTTTTTTTTGTCGTGATCTTTGAACGTAAATCTTGGTGCAATTAAGAACAAGATTTCCAAGCACAGTAGGCATTTAACGCTTCATGCTCAGCACACTGCTGATCAATTACTGTCAATATTTATGCTTATATAACCCCAGAATTCTAAACACGTTTAAAGGAACTTGCTGGTAATAATATAAAATACTAACGGGCCGCCCCGGCTTTGCACGGATAGCACTTAATAGTACTAGTGGTTCGCTCCGAAGTGAGACCTCGCGGTATCCATAAGATAGTTTTATCCATATATTGTAATAGTTAACTTTTAGCATAAGAAGCAAAAGAGCTAAAGAGTTATTGGAGAAACGAATAAACTTGTACATCATTGTGAAGTTCTGTTAAAAATATTGAAGATCATTAAAAATTAAATAATTTAGTTTCGTTATAATATTTATCTTATTTAGTATTTGTTTTTCAGGTTCAGGTAGTAATATAAAGATATAATTCAAATAATTGATCAAGTTTCAGGCTCAGCCTTTCAGAAAATTGAGAGTTCTGAGGTCAATTTTGGACGTCAGAAAATTTCCACTTTGAAAGCCCCCCATTTCGTAAATTTTTGGGGAAAAATTAAAAAAAAAATTGTACTCTATTCCTAATTATCTTTAAAATGATATACCACAACCCTATTTAACGCTATAAAAAATATTTTACTTCGCATTCGCTTCTATGAGAGCCCCCTGAAATAAAGATTTTTATAACTTTTTAAGCCATATTCGGCTGGAGGCCATCGCTTTACATATTATATTTTAATTCGAAGTAATTACGTTCAGTAATTCAGACATTATAAGGCTCTGACAGACGGACGGACGGACGGCTGAACGGATTTGGATGAAATTTGCACAGAGATAGATTATAGTCTGAAATAACACATAGGCTCTTTTTATCCAGGAAAACTAAGGAGTTTCCGTGGGAACCAAAAAAAACAATCCACGTGGACGTAGTCGCGGGCATCAGCTAATACATCCATATATCCATCCATGCAAACTTTCGCATTTATAATATGGGTATATAAAGCAGCTTTCTATATGTGAAATATTTTTTTTTATCGGTTCAGTCGTTTTTGAGTTTATCCATTACAAACAAAGGAACAAATCTTTCCTCTTTATAAAATTAGTTTAGAAGTTTAGATTAGCGACACTGTCACCGGGTGACGGTGTCACAAAAACGAAATATTTCATCATAGAAGTTACCGTGGGTTTTACCTACATGCGAATATAATACGAAAATGGCCTTACATTTTGCTAAGCGACTTTGTTTAATCCTATTTAGAGATTTAAATTAAGTTGGTTTTTTTATATACAGAGTAAAAATGGCCAACTCAAAGACTATTTCGTATAATTCAGTCAACGTTAAAATGCATTAAGCTTTAAGCTATTTACCTACAGGCAACAGAGGTGCAAAACTTTCGTTCGTCGCATAAATTCCCTCACGGGTTGTTCCGGGAAAACTCTCAGAGCCCTAATTGAATGGAGAGGAATAATTGTGCCTGACAACTTTAACACCAATATGCACAATTATTTTAATTGAAACGTGTTACTCACTAAATGAATTACGGTTTGGTGCTTTATTATATTCCATATGAAAATTGTATATTTCTATAAACATACGGATAAATGTAATGCTAAAGTTATACATTATTTCTTCTACACAGGGCCACATTGTAAAGTCACAGAGTAAGGTGGTATCCCTAATGCTTGGTAAAACTCTCTAACCATTTACTTTTAATTTATGTAGGTATTGGTTGATGATACTTTTAATCAGCAATTTAATTAAAATATTATAAGCCAACATTTTAGTGATCTTTGATCTTTGATGATTTATCTTTCCAATTTTTGAAAGACTGTAGACTTTAGTAGTGGAAGACCCCCCCTAACTAGCTAACAAAGCATTTCTGTGACATTATTGGAGTGCCGCCAAGACATGCTGCTTCCTTTGATCTAAAAGTCTTATTTATCATGATATTTTTCATGTTAGATCGATGTTTACATAAGAAATAAATGATTGGAATAAAATACGTCGTTCAATTATTTGGTCCAATTATATTTGAACCAAGTACACATACACTAATTTGTTTATGGTTTGTACATTAACCACTTAGTAATCTTTGCATTTGTGTGAGTATTGTCTGTCCTATAGCTAGAGTGTTTTTCAAAATGCACATAATCTTAAAATATTACAAAAAAAAATCTGCTTGTAAGTATTCGTAGAGAAAGACACCACAAATAAGAAATATTACTTTTATCTCTACTTTTGACGTAGCGAGACAAGTAACCATGTTAGCTTCGGTAGACCAATAGAGATAACGGGTAGGTATACATAATTTTACCCGTTGTACGCATGCTAGCCTTACTGGACTTCAGAAACGACATAAACGCTACTGGTGTAGCTCATTCAAACATTTGATATTTATATTATTATTTATAGTCTGGGCAATACAGCTAGTGGACCCCAACAATAATTCCTCGATTAGGAATTATTCGATTTCGGAATTATTATTGGGGCATGATAAAGTATCATGAGTTAAACGTATTATATAATAAATATCCAATGAAAAATCAGAAAGGAAATAAGGTATTTTATGCTATACCCAATTATTAAAGCAGGAAGGCATATTATCGCGTAAACGCAGTTTAGTTAATATCGATGTTCTGCATGATTATTTCGTTTGATATTTCGGTTTTGAGAGCCGGTAGTATACCTACTATTTAAAAAGAAATCGAGAAAATATTCATTCAGAAATATTAAGTTTTAGGTATAGATACCTAACTTCCGCATGTTTTTTTTTAAATATTTTTGTATAAGTTTTGGTTTATGCCATGCGAAGTTTCAACGACTGAGGATTTAATGCGGGGGTCTCCATACAACGAACCACCCTGTTACCTAGACTTAATTGTCATCATGATCATCATGATTCTCAATTTATCTGTGTTTTACTTTTCATTATTTGTCTTGAATTCTACGCATACATTACAATTTTGGAGTTCTATACAATGCCTAAGTAATGCATTTACATATAATATGGTAGGTAAATGAAATGTATGTGTGAATACTTGACAAATTATTTTTGAACACCTTTCTTTAATTATTTGGGACCCAGGAATAACATACCTCGGTTTTTATACATTTTCGGTAACCAAATAATTAATATTAAACAATCGCAAATTTACGAGTATTATCTAGAAAAATGTGGCGAAACACGTTTTTCTAGTTTCACGAACAACTAACTTTGTATTACACTGTAAAACACGAGTAAAAAGTATATACACATCCCTATTAAGCAAGACTTGACGAATTCACCTGAAAAATGAATACAAGGTCTGAAAGTATGAAAAATGGCTGCGAGCACGGGGATTACGGCACGCAATTGAGGTCGCACAAATATAAAATGAAGGAAAAATGTGCTAAGTACCATTATAAATTAAAACCTTTTATAAAGAGACCAATTTGAAAGTCTTATTTTTCATGTTTTATGTGAAAGATTTGGTGAAACGTAAAATCTTGCACAAATGCCCTACAAACTGTGATGAACGTTTTTTATTTTTTGCAGATTGCTGAAAGTTCCACTCATACTAAATGTTTACGAAACATCTGAAACTGAATTTTCTAACTAAAACTATCTATATAAAATCCTATATGTAAATATAATAAAAACGTAACCGGAGTGCGATAATGTACTTACATTAATAATTTTTGAAAAGTTTAAATTGGGGGAATCTTTATTATTCATCGATAGGTACCTACTGAGTGCAAAATATTATTTTAAATTTTTTGTTGTCTGTCAGTTGAGGCATCGCGCTGAAACTACTGGTCGGAATTTATATCGTAAATTCATCGATTTCGATGTAATTTTGTACTAATAGTTGTTGTTGGGACTTGCGAGTAAAACATTGCAACATAGACCTTCAAATCAAATCAGATGTCTCGCGATTCATTAAAAAAAATTGCAACGCACGCTAGTCGTTACCTAGTTAAAATGATTATCCTTATTGATGCTAAAATCCCTGATAAGCGGCTTACAGCTAAGCCCTCGTAGCGTAAGTTTAGACTTAGTTATATGGAAAATGGGTATTATAATCATTAACATCGCCCATATTTTTAACAAAGGTTTAAGGAAAGTGTAGCCTAGTTGCAACAGCTCAGATCAATTGATAAGCAACGATGACCCGAGTCAGTTACTGCATGGGTGACCGACATCTTTGGAGGCCTGAATAAGATCTTAATTTTGTCTGCACGCCTCATAACATCATTCCACTAATATTACAAATGTGAAAGTTTGGATGTCTGCTATTCATTCACACCTTAATGACTGAACCGATTTGGCCGAATGGAGCTAGCTTTACCGTGAATAACATTTTATCCCGGGAAATTAAAGAGTCACCGCGTCAATCCAAGCACTGACAAAGTCGCGAGCATCATGTTGAATAGCGATAATTCAAATAAAAGTTGAAATGCCTTTACTTACAAAAGTTTATATTTTCAAATTAACTTTTACAAGTGCTTTCGAATCGGAAACTTACCATCGAGTCGAATACTACTACTTACTACTCATGCTATTGGATTGTAAGCGGTTGGTTTTCTGATATTTTCCCAAGAACACCTTCACTATTATGTGATTATTGGAAGGAGTCAAGAACCTTCGTAATGGAGAATACTATGCAGAGATATATAAATGAATATGTCACTTTGCTGTATTCGCTCGTTCTATTTGTGTAGATACATGTATGGAGGTGAGGATGTGTATTCATTTTACAACCCGGCAAGGATACGTGACAGTGAGGCTCAGTCTCCAGTCATGTTGCACATAGACAAAGCCCTGTGAGGCCGTCTGTAGTTGCAAGATGACTTATATCTACATATCAGAGGTTTTTAAAACGATATATTATCTAAGTTAGCATTCAACTGTCAGCCAACATTATAATATCTAAGATAGAGGTGAGCTTTTGTAGCAGGAGGTTTTGTCTTATGTTGCTTTTGTATGAGACATCACAAACAAAAACTTTTGGCAGGGCATCTCACCAAATCAAAGCCTAAACAAAATTAAAGGAAGAAAATTAAACCCGTGACTTAATTCAGCCGGGTCAAAACTTAAGATAAGTTTGTAGCTTGCATGTTTGTATATTTTTATCAAAAATAAGTTTCAAAAGGCAGCTGCGCACAGTTTCAAATTAGTCGGGGGAATCGTACCGTGACCGAGAGCTAGATGGAAAGACGACGTAAAACTTTACTTTAAGTGTAGGTCTACCTAGGTGTACCTAGGTGTAGGTATACCTACCTAGGATATAAGGTGAAAAAAGGTAATTTGGCTTCTATCGCGTCCGCTTTAGGAAAATACTGCAGAGAATTACATTAATTTAAGATTAATTATTTATTTGTCCTTCTATTTTACCATAGTAAGTTACCATACTAAATATAACTTTAACTTTGTAGAGACTAATTTAATTGTATTATTTAACTTTCGCAGAAATGGTCCTAGAACTGTGCGAACGAATTATAAAAGCTACTTAGTTTAAAATTA
Organism: Erebia palarica; assembly: GCA_964035005.1. Lineage (NCBI taxonomy): Eukaryota > Metazoa > Arthropoda > Insecta > Lepidoptera > Nymphalidae > Erebia > Erebia palarica. The sequence continues at coordinate 28,653,360 of OZ035986.1, forward strand.
ATTGAGATGCATTAAAAGTTGCGAGCTGCGAGCACGCGGAACTTTTGTACTTGTGAACGCTTCTACAGCCAACGTACCTTTTCTAGGTATACATAAATACTGCACTCGAAAAGCAAGTGACAACTTGGTAATGCTTGAACTCCTATGCACTCTTTCCAGTAAAATTAGTGAGAAATCCCGAGTAAAAGAAAAAATTAAATCATATTCGAATTTATTTTATAATGCTGACAAAAATAGAAAAACGAGAATTACGAGTAAGTTTACGCCTGTCGTAATCTACTTAATATATAAAACAAATTCGGGTTTGTTCAAACACATAGAACTCTAGAGCGGCTGAATGGATCTGGATGAAATTTGGCACAGAGATAGATTATAGTCTAGAAGAACACATAGACTTTTTATCCCGGAAAATTAAAGAGTTCCCGCGGGAACCAAAAAACCTCAATCAACGCACACGAAGTCGCGGACATCGGCTAGTTATAAATTAAAGTATCATTAATTTATTAATATTTAACCCTAATTAATTAAGGTTTAACCTTAATTAATTAAGAGTGCATGCAACGGCCATAAGGCCATTTTATCTCAGAATATATAATAAGGGATCTTACTAAAACTACATGAAAGAAGACGCGTGTAAAATTAATAATTATTCAGTCATTAATAGAATTTTATCACGTATAGATACATAAAGCTGCTCGTCTGAAAACCTAGTTAGGAAAAATTATTTGTGATGAACGCAAATACCCAATGTCCGATAATATCCGGCGGCATGAGGTTTGGGTTGAGTGCTTTCGGACGTCTGCTGCATTTCCTAGCGCAGATGAAACTGGAAATAACTGAAATCTGATATTGGTACGGCTCGTATGCATATACTATATTGAGTGCTGTACTTATTTATATAATGTTAGTGCTAATCTTCCGTACCCAATATGTACCTAATAGCGGATATTTTCATTTTACATATATTTATTTTTAGATTGTGATTTCCATCACAAAAACTCAATATATAAAACATTTTGGCAAGTAAAACATCTGATCGTAGACAACTCAACGCAAGCATTTTCTTTCGCTTTGCTAAACATGTTGCAAACAACTACGGTTGCTTTTGAGCAGTTTAATTGGTATTCATTTAAGTGCAAAATATGTTTTCATCTCATTCGTTTCAAGAGTTTTTTATCGTTAAAAATGTGAATAAATTTGTATAAATAAATGTGAATAAATATAAATTTGCGCTAGCGTGGAATATTGATTTGAAATACAAACATGGCGAATTATAGCGTATCTAACTAACACAATAATATATTTCTATTAAAAAACATAATGAGACGCTCTTTCCCGGTTCATATACTTCAGTCTTTATATTATACATAAATTCGTGATCCGTTGGTACACTTTATTAGTTTTTAATTTTAATACTGTATACCAGTACATTAAAAATATTATTCCGTTTCAGTTGTATGAAATAGATAACAAGTTTAGTTCGCTTAAATTTAAAAAAATGAGCAAAACAATAATGTAGCTTTCCCTATGTATAAAGCGCTAGAGTGGAAAATTGATTCGAAATGCAAACATGACGAATTATAGCGTATCTAACTAACCCATATATTTCTATTAAAAAACATAATGAGACGCTCTTCTCCGGTTCATATACTTCCGTCTTTATATTATACTTATTATCCGTTGGTATACTTTATTAATTTTCAATTTTAATACTGTATCCCAGTACATTAAAAATTTTCAGTTGTATTGAATATTTAAAAGTTTAGTTCGCTTAAATTAAAAAAAAATAAACAAAACAATAATGAAGCTTTCCCTATGTATAAAGACTACACGTACGTTATTGATGTTATTATGAGTATATAACAAAAACCGCAACTTAATTGCAGATAGAATAGCAATTTTGCAAGCTGAGCTACTTTAGCTTGGCATTTACTAGAAAGATAATAGGTAGTTTGCGACGTCGTTAAATATTATATATTGATGCATTGGTTTCCTCTCGGGAGACATTGAAGAGAATTGAATCTCTCTATAATCTCAGGATTGTTTTCGTCTTTACTGAGACATAAAAAAAATAATCGCTAATAACGCTTTCACGGCTCATCTATTTTTTGGGAAAGAACATAGGTTTTTATTCCGGAAAATCAAACCACAATTGGATCACAAAATCTAAATCCACGCGGACAAAGTCACTGGCTTTATTTATTATTTTATCACACATAAATGGGAATTTATCTGCTGCAAAAATATGTAAAATTTTGTATGGCTGCAAAATTATGTAAAATTTTAGATGGCTGCAATAGCGAATTATCCAATTTGCTATTCTTGAGTTTAAGAACAATTCCTAGTCTTTTTTTTAACACTACAATTAAGCCCTTGACTGCGATCTCACCTGATGGTAAGTGATGATGCAATCTCAGACGGTAGCGTGTTAACCTGTTAGGGGCATGGTAGTTATTTAAACCCATACCCCTATTCCGTTTCATCACGGCTTCGCACCGGAACGCTAAATCGCTTGACGGCAAGTGCGGCTGAAACGCAGTTTATACTTTTTTAACTGTCATGGTTCTTGCAAATAACATAATTTATTTATAGATGGTATACAGAAAATAAATTAATTTAATTTCAAATAACTTTCATTACTTTGCCGGTAGGGTGGTAACTAACCATGGCCGAAGCCTCCCACCAGGCCAGACCAGGGAAAAATCAGAAATTATAAATTCCCACTTTCACCCTGCCGGGAATCGAACCCGGGACCTCAGCATGTTAAGACAATAGCCCTCAACACTACGCCACGGAGGTCGTCATAAGTCTATTTCTATTCTAATAAGTAGGTTCTCACTGGAACTACATTTAAGAGACGCGCTATACATGCACCATACACGTTGTAATGAAACCAACGACAAAATAGTGATATTTGGGAAAACCGAACTCGAGAAAGTCTAAAGCGCCGGGCGAAACGCGTCACTTACGTGCTTCAACAAAAAGCAAAATTATGATAATGGTATAATATTCATGTAAGTAACTGAAGGTTGATTTTTGTATTTATAGATTGGCAGTACTACTCTTAAGTGCCAAGAAGGTTTCTGTTATTTGTATACGTTTTGGACATGCAAATCTAAACGTAGATTTACAATATAAAACATTGATTAAGATTTCTGGCAGTCTAAGTTTTCATTAGGGAAGTTGGCGGTGTTTCACCCCCGTGCCTTGGAGGGCACGTTAAGCCGTCGGTCCGTGTTATTATTATCACTTACATGATAATGGCTGTTAAAGCCCGCCAACCCGCATTGGAGCAGCGTGCCAGGTTTGAGCTCTAATTCCCTCTCTCCTATGAGAGTGGAGGCCTATGCCCAGCAATAGGACGTTAATGGCCTGTAGTGATGGTCAGTCTATGCTTAAGACCGGTCCAACCAAAGAATTACCTACTTCTCCTTCTACTATTCTTAACTGATCTCGGTACATCACAAAATATCAACCCTTAGGACCTAAGCAACAGTAACATTATAAACTAACTTGGACATGTAAAATCCTAAGTTTCAGAACAGTTACACATAGTTTCCACACAAACAAATGAGTGATGACGTGAACACAAAGAAGCTGGGGATCATAATATATTTTCTTCTTTTTAAAAAAAATAGTTACTTATTACAATTAACTGTTAATAATAATAAAATTAATTAATTAATTAATTAATCAATTAATTTTAAAATAATATTACAGCAAAATACATTACAATATACATTAAAATCTAAATTAATAACTAAAAACTAAATATTAAAAATATCATGCAGCTGCAATGAGGCAATGTGCCCAGAACGCTGGCTGCGTTACCCGGCTGAATAGCCAAACTTATATGTTGGCCGAAGTAACTGCCAGCCCTCCGGTCACCTGTGGACTCAATGAGACGAGAAAATAGATCCTTAAAAAAGGATCTCGGAGAGAGGAGGAGGAGCATTTTCACCCCACTTTTCTTCTTATATTTCACTTTTCTGCCCAGGGTCTTATTATGGAGCCAGAAGGTGGTCATGGGAACTGCTCAAATTCTCATCGTAAACTCGTTGTGTTTGGACATGCTGCCCAGGGTCTCGTGATGGAACTAGGAGGGGGGTCACCGGAACTTCTTAAGTGGTAATATTTTTTTAACCCCATAATATTCTTTTAACGCATTTTATGAACTGTTATATATTTTTAACAACTGTTATTAATCATAATATTAAAATTTAACACTATTTGACATCTCCACTCATTACCATTTGGCCATAGTCCACCACGCTGGTCAAAAAAAATTTGTTTGTATCATATAAATTTAATAATGACATTATTGGTAATCATTTTGTAATTGTCTTTAAAACTATTTAAAATTACATAGTGTGTTCACATTACTTGAAATAAATGAATATAATTACTTGTTAATGTAACATTTTTTATATTTAACAAGAGTATAATAACCTCTGGTAGCTATAGTAAGTCGATCCATAAAGACTAATATCATAAATGCGAAAGTGCCTATGTTTATGGTTTGTTGATTTGTCCTTCAATCACGCCGCAACTGAGCAATAATTTTAGGCATGGGTATAGTTGGAAACCTAGAGAGTGACATAGGCTACTTTTTATCCCTGAAAATTGAGGACTTAAAAAAACTTACACCACGCGGACGAAGTCGTGGACATTAGCTAGTCAAGATATGTTTTACTACCAACCATGAACCTTAAACTTTGCATACCAAGCAATACCACAGAATAGATAATAAATAGTCTACCGGCTTTCTTACAATAATTATGTTTATTTTTGTGTTACAAACAGAAATAACATATTATATATAAAAAGAGCTCCGTTTTTTCCTTCCGAGTTAAGGAACTCTAAACTAAGCCGTATTACGTTTAACATGGGAAAAATTTGCCTGAATACTTACATTGTTATGAGAACGAGTCAAGAGAGTATTCATAAAGCCATTGTTGCTGTTATAATGCCGTTCGTCGTTTGTTAAAACTATTCTTCTGTAAAAAATAAATTTAATGCAAACGCAGTCTAAAGGCTTGTTAATTGTCATTAATATAATATAGTTTATAGTCAGACTTTATAAAGTTTTATAAGCGTTTTGTTAACTTATATTTATATACATAAGTGAAGTGAAATGAAGTTTTAAAATACACATTGAGAATGAAGATGCCAAAGAAATAATAATTTTATAACTTCAGACACTAACGTAATTGGTCATACATAGCCTTTACACAAACATCCATTTGGAAAGAAGCGATTAATTTTAAAGTTTTAAAATTAGTGCAGAGTTCTACATTACACTGAAATATTTTTTTAAATTAGTCGCACACGTTACTTAAAACTTTCAACATGAAGTAATGATGATAAAAGCGACCTTAATTTTAAACTTTGGGTATTTTACAACTCGTACATGGCATATGTCGTAATGTAATTCGTAAACTTGTCAGTGTTCACCCGATAAGAACTAAAGGATATACGAGAGGGGCATTTCAGTTGGAAAATATTTTAGTTTTAATACCCCGAGGAGCGTTATCGTGTTTTCGAACGTGAAATGGTCGATTCCCAGTCGAGTGGGCTTATCAAACATAACGATCTTTCCAAAGTGGCTCACATCTGGACACTCTGCTAGCAACACTATAGTGCTTTAAGAGAAGAGAGGAACGGATATCTTCCTTATTATTTACTTATTTCTTTTTATCATTTAAGTATGTCCCTCTTTTTAGAACATCCCTCCGCTCTCTTTTTAAACGTGTTATGCGTCCTAAGATATCTTGGAAGAGATTAAAGCGATAACGCCGCCAGTTGTACCATGTCTATTTAGATTATTGCCTTTGTTTCTTCTTTTATGGGGTACATTCAAGTATTTTTTACTATTAGGTATTCGTCAATTCAACCACTTGACAAGCCAAATTTGTCGGATTGGTATTGGAAAACTATGGAATATTAACATAATGATAAATAGTATCTTCATATTATTTATTTATATAAGTAAATGATAAGATAACAAAATTTAATCTCTGACATTGACCTTTTATATTGATAAGTCTTAATACAAAATTAAAATTACTTGTATTGTAAAATTCCAATAATAACAACAAAATATATTGTTTTGTCCTTCAATCACGCCGCAACAGAGCAACAGATCAACGTGATTTCTTGCATGAGTAAAACTTATGCCACGCGGACTAAGTGGCGGGCATCAGCTAGTTAATAATATAAAAACTGAACACTTAACGGATCACCTCGGTGTCCATCCATCACCTGTCTGTTACAGACCTGAGCTTTTTCATTCAGAAACTTAAACCTGTACACATTTCTTATGTAATACAGCAGTATTTTCTATTATAATAATGATTTGCGATGTTGTACCGGGAAGGATTAACATCAAACCTACAAACTTCCAAACCTTCACATTATAGTTAATATCTTAGTGTTTTCTTATATGTTTGTGGAATGTTTAATATTATTTTAGAAAAGCGCACCTTAAATTTCGTATTTATATTAATAAGAAAATAAACTCAAAAATGCTACAATGTGACGTTAACGAATTTGAACGTCATTTGAAAATTCAATGAAACGAAAAAGCGACACCAAAAAGAGATAAACATTAATAGGATTTAGCCTGCGAGAAAATGAGATACAAGTTGAGTATATAAATATAACTTGTATTAAGATATGAATTCAAGTTATATTTATCTCATTCTCTCGTAGGCCACTTTTCTGAAGTTTCACTTCTGCCATGTGTGAATTGCACACACTATTTTTTGTTTTAGAACAGTTTTGGTTTTCACATAGGGTTTTCAGTAATGAGTGTAATTTATAACAGCACACTGATCGCAGGCAAGAAAACCTAGTACTTATCGTTTAGGTATATACTTATAAAGAATAATATTTGATGCAATTCATGGCAATGTAACTCTCGCGATGCCTATAGTACGTATGCCTTGATATGCGATGAAATGATTTATTTATTTCACTTAGGACAAGTCGTGCGTCTTATGATAAGTCAAGACTCTAACATTTGTTTGAAAAACTGATTCTTCTTTATCAGAAACCTTTGCGCAAGTGTCAACAACAAACGTACAAAGTCTCAACGCGATCGGAAGGACGACGGGCGCACAATACAATGGAACGACATTGTTTTTCTTCCGATGCGGATTTTTAAAAAAGCTCGGAGTATAAAATTGCTTGGTAATATTAAGGTGTTTTATAAAACAACGACGTGACTACATGGGCTGCTGAAACACAGGTGTAAAGGGGTTCCTTGGGGATAATAACACCAATTCATATTTTATTAGATGCCCGATGGGTTAGAATGTCCACGCTTTTGTAGCAAAATTTCGTTGGCGATATTCTATTTTGATACTGTTTATGAATACCCAAAAATAAAAATATTGGATTAAAAATATAGAATAACATTGCACATGCATTAAGAACTATGAAACCGGTTTAAAATTTAAATAAGAACGTCATCCCATATATATACTCGTACGTAATGCGAATGTATTACCCACAAAGTTTGAATAACACATTATGTAAACTGCTACTTTGAGCAAGTTTTTAACATCCTTTCAGGCGAAGTTTTAGAAATTCTGAAACTTGCTTTAACGGGCGTCTTAATTGCTTTAGTTATTATATAGTTTTTCAAACAACAAGGACGTAGTTAAGTTTATTCAAGTAATATAATAAGGCTATGGGTTTAATCAAGTATTACGCGAAATATATTATTAGGTAGATTATTACTCTATTGATTATATTTCGCGTAATTTGTTATATAATATTATAATAAATGCAGAAGCGTATCTTTCTGACTTTTGTCAGTCTGCTACACTTCCACGGACCATCTGTTCAACCTGTACCGAGATAGGTTGCATCCCTTGAAAGGATATAGGCTACTTTTTATTCCGAAAAATTCAAGAGTTCCCGCGGGAATTAAGAAACCTTAATCCGCACGGGCATCGTCAAGTAATAAGTGATAAGTGCAAATCTCATTAATAACAAAGTATTATTTATAAATTATACAAAATAGTTATCAGAGGTCACCGTGTACAATCATCATCTCGTTTATACACATTATGCTTACTAGCTGATGGGCACGACTTAGCTTGTCATTTTTTTATTTTTTTCTATTATTTTTGTGAGAATCTGGAACGCCAGCTATCTCTGTGTGAATCGTTGAGATCGATTTAGTGATTAAGCTATGAATAGGTACTTAGACACTTTCGTATTTCTATTACGGAAAATAGAATAGAATCCGTTGCAGTGACGTCGTTTGATAGAATAAATCTGGATTTGACGACACGGCTATTGTAAGAAACTAGTAGATAGCTTAGGTAGCTAGGCAGGTAGAATTTATTGTTAGAGTATGATTACGTCTCCGTAACTTTTTGCAATAAGCATAAACGTGGCCTTAGTGGATAAGAAAAATGTAAATTCATTCGTAATAGTAGCAGATTACTAGAAAGATATAAATCGTCCCAAAATTGATTTTACATTACAAAATTACATAACGAAATGCCTGAATAAACAGATTTCCTGCACGCAGTGTCACGTCTCTTTACACTTTACACTGTTTTTACCCCTCTCATAAATATGGAAGCACAAGTGCAAATTCAGTCCCACATGGAGTGCTGCTCTCACCTTTGGAATGGAGCGCCCCAGTACCAGCTCCTTCAATTTGACCTGATACAAAAACAATTCAACTCGTAAACAATCCCAAAATGACGCTGGAGTCTCTATAAGAGACGTCAATAATTCTCTTTGTGTGTTCCATTGTCTCTACAACGCGGAGTGTTCTGAAGAGTTATTCAATTTAATGCCACCTTCCGTCTCCAATCGCACCCTCACCACCAGATGCCTGGTCTACCTCCCTCTGTTATTCTAGGACATTTCTACCACGAACCAGCAAATTTTGGAACCAGCTTCCATCTTCTGTGTTCCCTCATGATTAAATATGGGCCTCTTCTAAATGCTTATGAACAAATTTCTCAAAAGCCACACATTGAAAAAAACAACCGCGACAAAGCAAGATAAGGGGTATTAATACAGTGGTTAAGCTCATAAAATATATGATGAGTGATGATAATCTGCAAATTTCAGGTAGGTATGCGAAAGCGAAATAGTACTTGAGATTAAGAGGTTCGAAATTACATAAACGGGACCTACTCACATAATAAAATTATGAAGCACTTACCGGGTACGCAGAAAGTTGAAATTTCGTAGGATTTCAGTTCGTAAATAAAAGAAAAAATCGATAAAGGTCCAATAGTTGAACTACGCGTCGCCGACGAAGGTTTCATTTAAAAAAATTAAATTAACCTGTCTGTCTCAGCACTTCGCAAAAACTAATAAACGGATTTGTTTGTCAAATCGGTGCACTATATAGACTTTCAAAATATTCTGGCAAGGGGTCATATTCGGCAGTTTTTAACTAGTCCTAATAAATAAATAAATAAATAAATAAAATTTTATTGACCAGTACTACAATACTTAGCATAACTAAACTTATACAAATTAAACTTAAATTATTAAACGTGCGGTCAATGGGCCACCTCCTCAGCCCGTGCCACAGCATGAGAGATAGGTATATACCTACGTAACATACTGCAACGCTGATTTTCAGGAGGGGCCCAAATAAACATAATAAACATTGGCGATTTAGAATGAATGGAATGCTGATGGTATTGAATTTAAGTAGAGTGGTAGATTCATTGGAAAATTTAAAAGTATTTCTAAAAATTTAAGTGAACTGATTAACTAAGGATCCAAAAAAAAACATAAAGTTAAATGATATGGCCAAATTCCTACCAAGACTATTGGCCATTCAAATTACTGAGATCAAATTTATGAGCAAGCTTTTTGCTAATCTTTTGTTAGATTCGCGACATTTTGAATTTGTTTATCATCCACATATTCAAAACGTTAAAAAAAATAGTGTGTGTCAGCTCCGACGCATGACTAGACTTTACTCTTTACGAACGATTTTTAAATATATAGATTAGCAAATGAGGGTAAATAACGCATTTTTTATATGACAGAAAGCATGCTTGATTCATTTATTTATATAATTTACATTCATCAAAATACATTACAAAGTCATGGAAACATAAAGTCAATAACGTAACGGTTTTGATTTTAATCCCCATAAATTTTCATACCCCGGGCTTAAATATGAAAATCGATTCTTAAGAAGGTAAACTCCAAAAATGATGGCTGACAAAAGCCAAGTAATTTGGTACATAAATAGAGTCCAGTACCTCATTAGGTACATACCTCCTATTAGCTTCAAGTTAACTGCGTTCGTAATCTACTATGTTCGTAATATACTATACGAAGGCCTAAGTTTCAAAGTTATCGTGACAATGATAAAATTCGAGGGATTTCTTCCTCTATAAAATTAATGGGAACTAAAAAGAGCTTTTCCTTTTCGTAGACTTAAAACAATTCCAATTACGTTAACGCTTACAGAAACGTAGATACCTTTAGACACTTTTAATTCAAACTCTCCAAAAGCGATTACTTACAAAAATCCAACGAAAATCCAACTGAGACAACTATGTCCGTTGTATTTGTGACAATTCGCTGCGGTCGTTGGGGTTTTCAAGCTACAGTCGCTTGCGATAAAATCTCATTATATTATAAAAATTCCACTAACACAGTAGGTAATGCACCGCAGATTTTCGTGAATATTTATTATATTCAAAGAAAGTTATTTAGGGGTCTATTACACTGAACTTGACAAAAGGCCTTGTGTTAAGGGTGGGCGTGGCTGCTTATTGAGCATCGCTTATTACACAGCAATAAGCACATTAGTATTACACTATACTGATTCAAGTGTGAAGGGTCCCTTGCAAGAGCGTAGTGTAATAGGCCTAAGCCTTATTATTAGACTAATAATAAAAGTTTCCACGGAAATGAAAATAACCTAATCACGCCGAAGAAGTCGCGGGCATCATCTAATCAATAATATGATTTATTTAACATCTTATTTACATCAACCCTTCTCTCTGTCTCTGTCTTTAACCTTTCCAGTAAAGGTTGGGTCTTCTTGGGAATATAATGCATTGGCCGGTGTACTGGCCTAGCTAGATCCTTCGGCATGCAAATTGACTAAGAGATCGTGTATAATAATAATCAGGACCAATGACAGCCTAGTGCGGCTTCTCAGTTCCGAGAAACAGGTACAGACACAAGTAAGATATATATGAGGTATAATAATAAGGTAAGGGCTGAATCGCAGAATCGGAACTCTAGTTAGTGTTCTTATCGGGCTAATAGCGTGATCCTAAATTCTGTCTATATTTGAATAGAAGAAATGTTTACGTCCGTTGCTTTTAATAATCGACTGGAGTTAAAATTAATCACTCTTTTAATTAAACGACAAAATGAATTGTCTGCTCTGCCAATCTGCTTATTGGGTCAACGATTCATCACTTAATATTATAAGGTTTTCATAACAGGTCCGCTTAAGTCAGAAAAATTGGGTCGGCTTCGGAAAAACCTTAAATATATACCTACATTTATTTTTGTATGTTGGGTCGAACATTGATATCCATACTAATATTATAAATGCGAAAGTGTGTCAATCTACTACGCCATAAATTCGATGGCCCATATTTACAACCGATTTTGATGACATTTGGAAAATTTATTTTATAATCTAAATCTGTCCGTACGCGCTAATCCATACCTAATATTATAAAAGCTGAAGTTTCTCTGTGTGTCTGCTACGCTTTAATAGCTTTAATAATCGATTTTGATGAAATGTGATACAGAGATAGGTTGTATCCCGGGGAAGGACATAGGCTTTTTAACCCGGAATCACATTTCATCAAAATCGATTATTAAAGCCATTAAAGCGGAACAGATAGATAAACTTCAGCTTTTATAATATTAAGTATGGATTAGCGCGTACGGACAGATTTAGATTATAAAATAAATTTTCTCTCTGTGTTTTATAACATGTTGTAAAATTTATTTTGATAAAGATATAGTTAGATAGATAGATGTGCATACACTAACTGATACCGATCAATTAATGACAAAATTTCTTCGACCCATCGGTTTCGTAGAAATATAAATATCATAAAAATTGCTCTTTTCGAATTCTACGACAAAGTTACAGTATTATTATCTTCATGTGTCCGTCGCAATACAATAACTCCATCTTTAAAGTTGAAATTTCAGAAAATCCCAATACCTATTGCAGACTTTAAGTAGCAATATGGTCGAACGATCGCTTCGGTCTGCTATTGCAGACATCATCGGTTCAACTTTTACTCTCGAGTTCTAAGCGATTTTAGATTACTGTTTTTGCATCAGTTTCATATACGGGGCCTTAAAAATTAAAATTGAATTTCTGTCTGCTTTTGAAGGCAGCATTCTAGTCATAGTGCTTAACTGATATTTAACACTAAAATTTCTCTTTTTTTGACTAAGAAATTCATATCGATGATTTTTGTAATATTAAAGAAAAAGGACTGAGTTTGGTTTGAGCTGGCGGAGCTGAATTGTAAACAAAGTACGCAAAATTTATTAGGCCAACAGCTAACTATAACGAATCGATTTATTCAAATTATACAAATATAAAATAACTGTAGGTCGGTAGGCCGGTAATAAACTATTTATATTAGACGTTTATATCATACATTTAAAGCCGTGCAGTTATTTGTTAAATCGAATTTGTTGCAAATTCGTCTATTATATTGATATTTCTAGTAAAATTATACTTTCGTGGAAAGCTATGTAAACACAAAAGCAAAAATACGGACAAAGTTATAGGCACTATTAATTGTATTTTAATATACAGTATGATTGAACTAAAAAATTCGAGTACAGAATGCCCCTATCCCAATTATTTTTCCATTGTTTTAAATAGGTCACATAGAAATAAAAAATTTCAGAATTATTCAAAATTCAATGTGAATTTAATAGTTCAATAAAAAATCGTTTTGGTTTAGCAACCGCAAGTAAATTAACTAATCAACTAGTTTTACCAACCAAAACCATTTAAAAAAAAGCATTTTGGAATGTGCAGATAAAGGGCTTTCAAATCGTATTTTATTAGTTCAAGTTTTTCAAAATTTTAGCAATTATTTTTTATTTTTTTTCTTTATTTCAGGCTAGGCGGGCATTATTTCACGACTATGCCATCCATGTATGTATGTATGTATGTATGTGAGTTTTTTATTCCACCGTAACTTCTAAATGCCTGAAAAGATTTGGTTGTATAGTATCGTTAGTATCCTTACGTCATCCCGAGTGACGCTATGATATTTTTGAAAAAAAAACAATATGGTAGTACTAATAATAGTGTTAGTAGTAGTAATAATAGTGTTTCGGAATAGCAATCGGATTATAATTTTAAAACTTTATCTTGGTTCATACATAATTTTTCTTCATTCAGATAAGCTTGAAATCTTCAGAATTCAATTGTATTTCATGAGTGTCGCACATGTCGCTCATACTAGCTGAACAATGGCTATTGTATTCCGTGTACAATAGAAAATTTCAAAATAATGTTATTGAAAACGTTTTCCCACAAAAGTAAAATATAAACTACATTGACGAAATATTTTACTCACAGGTTAGGATGTTATTTGAGTAATTTATGATTTTAAATTAACTGAAATAACCTCTATGATGTTACCTAATAAACTGTGATATTTTAGGTATTTATTTGTGTTTAAGTTATTTTTATGTAGTTGTTTAAGAGTAATGTGCAACGACCAGATAAACTCACGAGAGTTACAGGACGTTGAGTTTCCTATTTTTTCTGTTTTTTTTCCTTTTCCTATTGTTGTTTGTAATAAAAAATAAATAACGCAAACGCATGGAGCTTCCATATTTTAGAATGGTACGTGTAATTGTTTATTTAAGTTAAATTATTCAACATCTAACCAAACATAGATATCATCTTCGTTTCGTCATGTTTTATAAATAATATAATAGCACTGTATAATAGTCCAGACAGCAGACGTAGTTGGCGGTAGGGTCTTCGTTTAGAATATTTATTTGCTTTCAAGCGTTGTTTGGCACAGACTCCAAAAAATATCTACTATTTTATTATTAACGCTTGTTTTAATAAATGAAATTATTTTTTCCTTTTTAGTTTTAGTGACTATTGAAACCGTTTTTTATTTTATTAAAAATAATTACTTAATTATATTTATTGAGGATATCTAACCATATCATATTTCGCGAGGAGTTGGAATTACGTTACAAAAAAATGTACTCGCTGCTTGGAAGGCATTCAACGCTTTCATTTAAAAAGTGTAAAAAGTGTACAAGTGCTGTGTCAGTGAATTAGTGCTTGTGCTACTTATGTAGGTCACAAAAACGTAGTGTACATTAAGCAGTTACATTAGAATAATGTAAGGACAGTTATTGGACTGTAAATTAGATGTAGAAGTTAATTATAAGTAGAAACTTAAGCTCGAATAATATTACTTATTAGCCCATAGGCAGGCTAGATGGTAGTAGACAATAAAGTTGCCGTTATATTGTAATGGATAATATATGGTAAGAGGAAAAAAATAAAAATATTGTTAGGGAGAATTGACATGAGTGTTGTATAAAAAAAAGATGAATTAGTTTATTAGAATTTGAATAAAATCAGTATTTAGGTTCCGTGGGCAAAAAGTTTTCGATGTATTTCATTGTTTCTATAATAAATTAGTGAGTTTATGAAAAAAACTATGTTTAATTTTAAAATGTCACCTCCATGGTTGTCACCCACGTGGATGGTTGTCCATGGAAGTAACAATATTATCAACATTTTATAACCAGTTTGAATAAAAAATTTGTTTTTGGTATCAGTAATCATGGCACCATCTAAAAACAGTCAAGTCTTAGATTAAACTTGTTTTGTAACGACGTTGAGTACACAGAGTTTGTTTGGCCACAATGTGAGGGTGTTTCGAAAACAATTGATGATGATATCATCGTAAACGATATAAAATTAACATTTTTGGCCTAATTAGTTAAATCTATTACATAATGGTTAATTAATACACAAATAGTTAAAAAACATATGTTTAATTCTGCAACAATTCAAATATGTATAACTGATATTATTTGAACATGTAACTTCCGTGGAAAGAGATTTTCTTTTTTAATTTTCATGAAAACTACAGTGAAAATAGCTCAGATCATAATTGGAAAATATATAAGGACACTGTATTATTAATTTAAGACTTCTTCGGACCATATCAAAAACATTTTTACTTTCCAAAATTTTAGGTCCGTTTTTGAGAATTGCTCATGTAAGAGTTTAAGATAAGATTCATATTTGAAAACAAATTTGATAAAATAAAAAAATGAGCACTCCTCTGTACTTAATTTAATAATATATAAACTGGACAAGAATTTCCGAGAAATGTACTTACATATTTTTTTAACACATTTTATAGTTATTTTATTACATATATAATGCGCAACTTAGTTTAGTCCGCGTGGATTTTTTAATTTCCATGGGAACTCTTTTATTTTCAGGAAAAAAATGTAGCCTTTATGTAAATTTATAGTTTATAAAAAAAGAAAAAGCTGTGAAAGAGTAACAAACATCCCAACGTACAAAAATCCAAACTTCCTCATTTTTAGTGTAAGTAAGATTATTATTAATAAAATAAACCGCAACAACTAATAATCATACTAATTTTACAAATGCGAAAGTGTGTTTGTTTGTTGGTTTATTGTATTGTTGGTTTGCCTTTCAATCACGCCACAACAGAACAACAGATCGACGTAATTTTTTGCATGGGAGGTATAGTTGAGGACCTGGAAAGTGACATACTTTTTATCCCAGAAAATTAAGGAGTTCCCGCGGGAATTAAAAAATCTAAAACCACGCAACCACGCGGACGGAGTCGCGGGCATCAGCTAGTATGACATAGAATGAATTAACACAAATTTATAAAAACAGTTATTTTCTACTAAATTAAAGAAACAAGTGAAATTAATTTAACGAATAAAAAAATACGACTGCGATTTTTGGAGTTTACCTCCATATGAAGCGATTTGCATACATAGCCTTTGGAATCTTATTCACATTTTTTATTAGATGATATTTTTTTGTGAATCACTAAATTTTGAACTAAGTTGTTATATATTTTTGGAATCTACTCATCATGTTTTAGATGATGATTATATAGTTAATCTTATATTCGAATATTTTTTTTCAATTTTGGTCTATAATGCGGGACCTCATAAATGACCATGGTCACCTCATAAATTTTTTTGAAAATTTTACTAGCCTATGTCACCCGGAATAGGCTAGAGATTCTAACGATACCTCATTTATCAAAATCGGTTCAGGCGTATAGAAGTTATGGTGGAATATACAAACTCACATACATACATACATACATGAACCCTGAAAACAATATACTCCTTTTTTCAGGCAGTCGTATAAAAAATCTATACTGACTCTTTACCCCCTCCAAAACAAATTATTGAAATACAAAACATTTGGAATTCCTGATACAATAAAAACACACATTTAGCTATGCTTCCTAAAAACAATACAACAATGTTTAGATACGAAACATTAGCACAGTAAATAGTAAGAGCGATCCAAGCGTGAACTTCACTGAAATTGCTAATAACGCGAAATTGTTTAATTCTACAATGATAAAATTAAAGTAAATAAATAGAGGCATTTTTATAAGTCACCTCGATTTTTGTGTTACTTTTAAGTGATCATTTTAAGTTCGAAGGTACTTACTTACCTTGGTCGTGTTTACGAGCGTTAGCGACCGCGAGCGACATATGGCTGGCGTCAAGCACACACCGGTTGCGCGCGAATACTGCCACCGGGCACCGACATACGACTTTAGGCGGGATTCTCATTGTGCGAGTGATGTCCCGCAAAATGGACCCAACATCTTGCCCAAGTATCGATATAATACATATATTTTTTTCGATATAATTATTTTATGATCGCCATACTATTTAGACATAGTTATTGTTATCATTGATACATGACACCTTACCAAAGCACTTTGCAACGGCTGGATTTAGCATTTCAATCTGTTAATATTAACTACATTAATTTTCTATATTAACCTGATGATCTAACCATTCTAATAGTAGGTTTAGATCAGAAATTCATTTCTGTTAAGATTTTAGATGTAGATTGCTGGTTTTAAAATAGCCTTATTATTCATTTAATTTAATACACAAGCGCCGAAATTCTATATTATTTTTGTGCCATTCCTTGAAGACATCTCGATGTCTCATCCCTATCAATTGACGCATGCGTAGAACGCACTAAAACGATTGCCGGGTAGACTTACCACGTTGATTGATTCACGAAGTTGTGCGCAGGTTAACTCGCCGACACGTGCCTTAAGTAACGCACTTCCAACCTCAAAGGTCTTCGTTGTCCCCAGGAAACTCGTGTCAAAAGATCTCTCCCCTGAAAAAGCGAAGGTAACCTGACGCCGGCCGGCTTTGATCTGCGCACTCACAGAATGCGCGTAATTTGTTAAGAAATGGAAAGAAAAATTGCTCACAAGTTTATAGAGTAGGTACAAAATAAGCAGTGACTAAAAACTTCACTATCCATTCTCTCTGAATCCCATATTCCCGAAAAAAAATAATGGCGAGAGTGCATAATGGACAGATAATTCCCAAATAATATGTCCAATAATCCAGTTAATAAAATTCCATTAATTTAAAATATGGTCAGAATTAAAACAATATCAAATATGTAGGTATTAAGTAATTGTTGAGTCAATTTTGTGACTTGTATATTTTATAGTCTGTATTTGTAGTCATGGTGTTGTCAAATGTTGTCAAAAATTTTAATTAGAAAGAAATTTTCACCTGCTCTTGTTAAGTCAAGTTGTTCCTCTTTCACTTTCTAGAAAACTGTCATAATGAGATTCAACCTTAATTGAGACATTGTTCGGGATAACGGAGCGAAAATATTTTAAATATTCTCATCGCAAGAATTACGGAAGCTTCATTAAAGCTTTTATGTGGTCGTTGTTTCATTCACTTCAAATTAAACTATGACACTCAATTTATGATGAAAATATATTTATGACTAGTGGGGCCCGGCAGACGTTGTGCTACCCTGAACCTAGAACCCGATTTCAGCGACCGCTATCGGGTCCAATTATGAATATAAACCATCTCGGGCCCCACACGAGCAGGTCCAGCCGTTCTGAAGTGATGCGAAAACATGAATTTCAGCAGTTGATTTTTATTTCTAAAATAAAAATAAAAAAATTGCAAAAACTGTTAGATTTTAATGTAACTAGCGAAATTGTAAACTGTCGACAGATTACAATTTAACGGTTTTTACAATCTTACGGTGATATATATATATATATATATATATATATATTCTTCAACTATATGTATATATGTTACTATATACATATAGTTGAAGAATAAGACCGATGACGAGTGCACCTGAATCATCCCAGCAGCCACGACCACTCTGTCAAGAGTGCACGACTGAGAAGAAGAAGAAGAATAGAAGATAAACTACTCGTAGCTGAATCAAAGCGGCTTGGCGCCCCAATTGCGTTATGTGGTTACGCCTTGCGTGGATTGATTCACATTCGGATTCAATTAATTTGTAGATGAGGCCCGCGACCGTGTTCGCGTAAACATGGTAATGTTTTGTACTACGCGGCTATATATCATAATAAAGACTATAAAACGTTATGGACTGAAACAGGATTTTGCCTTAAATCGATAAAGATACATATTAAAAATTTCGACACGGAGAGCGCTCGGAGACATAATGTAATGGCAGCACGTCTGGGCGCAATAGCTGTATAGACGATGCCTTATTTAATTTCATGGCTCAGGACCGTAGTTTTAAGACTATATTATGATCCCTCGATCAATACATTAGTGAAAGCTGCTAGTACGTGCTTATCGGAGTCAGGCGAAGATTTTCTATCCAGCTACGCTTTGGGCGCCTTTAATCTAAGAGATACATTAAAACTAAAATAAACAAATATTATACATTCACATAAGTACTAAAATCTAAATTAATGTTTATTAGTAACTATAAAATAAATTAAAAATAAATCCTTACCTACCTCCTTATTTATTAAGATTTTTTTAAACCCTCATAAAATAGACCACCCCTGGTTGGCCCATATGCCAGGGGTACCCATCAAGCATGCAGAATTGCAACGCTGAATGACGATGGATTACCTTTAAACCAGGTAGGAACTAGAATTAAGAGATTCTAGTAATCTCTAATGCTCGCGCCTTCGTTTTTGGTTCACGCGGGAACTCTTATTTTTCGGGATTAAAGTAGCTTGTGTTATTCTAGACTATAATCTATCTCTATGCCAAATTTTATCCAGATTCGTTCAGCCGTTCTGGCGTGAAAGAGTAACAAACATCCATGCATTCATACATACAAACTTTCATGTTTATAATATTAGAAAGGCTTTGTTTGAAATCCATCATTCCCATCCTGGGAAATTATGTTAGTTAATCTACCCCTTATAAAGAGTATAAGGGGTAGATTAACTAACATAATAAAAAACTCTAAAGATGTCTTAGTCGAGATACTTAGCTTTTAAATGGCTTTACATTAATGTCTCAAATAACAATGAAGTCCGCCACCAGGCGATCGGAAAAAGATCTTTGAATTTGATTTTAAATCGATTTTAAATCTCAATGCTTGGCTATGATGAATCTTCGATATCCGCCTAGTGCTAAAAAGGTATGCACCTAAGTAATATATTATTCTCTACCTTACGCCACGTTTATATTTTAATACATTATAACGGTATTACCGCAGAAATTCGCGCAACTTTATTTATACGTCTCGCATGCTAAATGGGCTTAATTTTCAATAAATGAAATGAAATGAAAATTAAGCCCATTTAGCATTAGCTTATTATTTTATTTTAAATGGGCTTAATTTTATGAAACCTTATTACCATTTTCTATCAAGCATAATTATGAGACTCAGTGTTGCCTGGATTCTATTTAAATTCCCATTTCCCAAAGTAGAAAATACTACAAACGAGTATTATATGTACCTAATAAATATGTACATAATCAAAAGAAAAAATTTATTAAATGCTTAGATTAAATGGCGAAACATACCGGCTGAAAACGCTCGGCACTTTACGTTCCGGCCTTAATACGAAGACGAAAAAGTGTCATTTGGTGTCGATACTCAGATTGCTTAAATTTGCAAAAACTAAAGCCGGGATAGCGTTCTTTATCGCGCCACACGCGAGCAAGGAAGCTACGCCTCCAGACTGTACCTACTAATTAGTAAGGAGGGTAGCGCCACGAGCTTTGAGCCCCTCACCCCTGAAACGTAGAAAAACAAGCGATCCCGATGAATTTCCCCTCGCTCTGGGCGTTCAGGAAAGAATGGCCAATGTTATTATCACAATCATCGATCTTAAACATTAGAAGCATACTAAGTTCTAAATCTGCGAACGTAATGAAATTATAGCTCCAAGCAGTTGAAACCAATTTTTAGAATTATTGGAACCAATTGTTAGATTTTTCCGTTAGAAGACAAAAGGGTAATTAATTATTCTAGCTTCTTATTATTTTATTTTGTTGGGAATAATAAAGCCAATTACAATTTTTCACAGATAGAATTTACAAAAGATAGAAAAAGCTCGCACCATTTCGCAGAAGCGAAATACCAAGATTAATTCACCTACAGCTTGCCCCCGAGCAATCTGAAAAATGTGGCAAATTTCATTTGAGCTACACTTTACTGTGAAATGTTTATCAACAATTTACGCTTGAAAAACTTTGAAACGGGCAAAATTGAGTCGAGATATCTTCATTTTCTTCATAAATTATATTTTTATCATAGATACGTAGTAGCACATTTCCATATTTATTAGTGATCAGCTATGATATTCAGGTGCCATCTACCACCACTTAAAGCGAGAAGAAGAAGAAGAAATAAATCTTTATTCGGGGATAATGCAAGTACAAGAAATAACTAATAAGGCTATAAAGTAAATAAAACGCGAAATGTGACTTGATCCCCAATATGGTCTTCACTCAGCATGTGTTACTAGATAGAAGATACTTTGCGCCTAAGCACCAGCTTCCGCTGTATAAAGCGCAAGTTCGGTACCACGTGAATGACTGCTCTCACCTTAGGGCCGAAGTACTCCGGTACCAGCTCCTTCAATTTGACCGGATACAAAAGCAGGCAGTTTGACTCGTGAACTATCCCAAAATGACTTGCACGCTGGAGTCCCTAGAACACTCTCTCTACGGGGGACGATTTTCAACCGGACAGCGCTTCGTGTCGTCGTCGTCGTCGCAAAAACGAAGTCCTTATTAATGGTTGAGTATTTGCGGCACTTAAGCAACTGAGCAGATTCGGCAGCTGCACCCGCCTTTTGGCACAAGCCCGGGAGTGTGACGCTGCCAACGTTGATACGTAGGTTGCATCCCACACCATCGACCACGGTAGTACTATAGTCATCCCGTCCGGCCTTATGCCGTCATCCCTGAATATATTAGTTATAACTTTTTCTTAATTTATTGTGTATAAATATTAAATGAAATAAAAAAATATATAAACAGAAACGGGGGGAGTGCTCTGAAGAGTTATTCAATCTGCTTACCTGTTACAGTACCTTGCGTGTTTTCTAGTCGCACACTTCGTCACAGAAACAAATTTGATCCTTACCACCTGGATGTCTTGTAGGATAGATGATTGAACTCACAAGAAGGCAGGGCGATAATTTTCCTAGAAAGAAGATGAAGACATGGTATATCACCTAGTCGTTTAATTAAAGGCGCACAGACATTAGTGGTGAAAACTTAATCCAAAACCTGTAGAGCGGGAAATTAAATTAAATTCAAGCTAAATAGCATATTCAATGAAACAGTGGACTGGAAACTATCATAACAGCGTAACGTGCCAGCGTAAAGCGGTAAATCAAAGGTAACAATAGAACTGTAAATGGGATTCTATTGTGTACCGCATGGAAGCCCATTAACTAGTTTCTTCCCCTCCGTAAGTAAGAACTATTATTGATTGCTAGCAGGCGTAGTTAGGATAACGCCTTAATGAGTTTTGACGCATGCTAAAAACAGCTAGCGCCTATTCATTATTATAAATTGTGTTTACTAAGATGCGCCGCCATGCAATTTAGCATTACAAAGCTGATAAATTTAAAATCCATAGTATAACTTCTAATAAAATTTGAAAATGTAATATAACTTTTAAACCTCCACCAAGTTAGTTCACTACCACCTTAGACTGCATGATCATTTACCGCCGGATGAGAAAGCAGTAATCCCAAAGTAGGATAAAGCGGAGTCGGTAACTCTTAATTTCTAAAAATTCTTTGATTTTAAGATTTCTTTAGATTTTAGTAGCTGGTACCATGCTTTTACGACAATATTTACAATCAGCTTTAAAGTACTGACAGGACAATAGGTTATTACAATTTAATATAATATTATATTATATTATTAGAAGGAAATTTATTTTCAAAGTTCCAAGAATCCATTCAATAGAAGACTTACTTAATTGAACTATTCCTCGCAAGAAAGTGAAAGCAAAAAAATTTCATTATATTATTCTTATTTGTGAAAGGAAAGACATTTGTAGCTTTTTATTCAAATATAATGAACTAAATAATACCACGACTTCGTCCGCGTGGACTTTTTTAAATCTGTGTGAACTCTTTCACTTTCCGGGATATAAATAATGTGTCCTTCCTGTCTCTGTACAAAATTGGTTGATCACACTTTCGCCTTTATAACATTAGTATGGATGTATTTAAAAAATTTCAACAGGTGAAATCATAACGACTCTTTAGCGAGGGTGCTCGATAAATCGATGTAGTAGCGGCAACAATTTGGCTCGTAGATAGTTACGTTGTACGCTACGAGCTCCGTTTTATCAATGAGCGAATGCAAGAGCGGGACTTGTGACTGGTTGCCACTCTCAATTACCTCACAT
Source organism: Erebia palarica (assembly GCA_964035005.1). Classification (NCBI taxonomy): domain Eukaryota; kingdom Metazoa; phylum Arthropoda; class Insecta; order Lepidoptera; family Nymphalidae; genus Erebia; species Erebia palarica. Next base: position 28,676,302 of record OZ035986.1, read on the forward strand.
TTATCACGGCACGCGACCGCAATTTCCTAGACATAGGACAGGCCAGGTGATGAATGTGCTGAAAGCAAAATTAAGCCATTTCGCTTTAAAACTCCTTTTGTACGTCTTTAAATAAATGAATAAACTTTTTTTTCGAGTAACACGGCACATGCCGTCTATTTATGTACTAAATAATTCTAAAATATAAGAACTTTTGACTAGATTATTTATTTTATTTGACTGATGAATGGATCAGGTTCTGGTCAGGCATAAAATAAATAGGTACTGGGTTTTCAAGAAAATCTATGCCCAAAGTTAGGAAGCTGGGCGGTATTTAAATCCCTTACCTCAGAAAGCACATAAAGCTGCTGGTCCAGCTCCTGAACTCTCTCTGGTCTTGTCTGATTGTCCATGCGAGTATGGATAATATATTTTATAATATTAAGGCTTCCGTTTCCCCTCCTCTTTTAATATAAATACCTTCAAATCAAGAGTGAAAAGGCATCTTCTAGGCAAGCGCGCTCCACCTTAGGCTGCGTCAGTACTTGCAAGCATAACTGAATCCATATCCATACTAACATTATAAATGCGAAAGTGTTTCTGTCTGTCTGTCCATCTGTCTGTGTGCTACGCTTTCATGGCCCACCGATTTTGATGAAATTTGATACAGGCATAGTTTGAATCCCGGGGAAGGGCATAGGCTACTTTTCATCCCGGAAAATTAAAGAGTTCCCGCGGGAATCAAAAAACATTAATCCACGCGGACGAAGTCGGGGGCATCATTATCTTTATATATTATCTTTATATATTATCTTTTTATAGTTTTTTTAAAAAACATAGAGAAGCGCTATCTAGCGGGTGCACCTGTATTAAATAGACACTTACGCACTATAATTCATATTGCGCAAAATTGCATTGCGAAAGTCTCCACTAAGTACTTACAACAGTCACCGATTTCAAACATCACAAATTCTCGTTTTATGAATTTTTTATGCCAAAGCTTTTACTGATTTAATAAAAATACAATGCTCGGTGGATTTACAAATAGCGATCTATTATACCTAATGAAGATGGATTTTCACACCCTGTACCTGCAATAAGAATAAATATTAAATTGGCTTCGTGGGAGAAAGACTTAGCTGCAACGGTCTGAGTATTTGCGCTATTTATGTATAATAGCTATTATTTTTAAACTACAGAATAAAAGTTTAAAGCAGAATATTATTTATTGTACGTATAATATGTATAATGTTTATTTTTTACTGCGTAATATTTTCATGAATTTTCATAATCGGTTTAGTAGATCCAGAGATTACCCCCTACAAACGTCACAAACTTTAACTTTTTATAATATTAGTATAGATATAATTGTTGTCATTTATTTGATATGCTTGCCACCAATTTTAAGTTGTTGGTATTACGCCAGAAGCCGTTACGCAAGTGCCAGCAAATGTTGAAAGTTTCAACTCCATGAAGGACCTACGAACGCGTTGTTAAAAGAAAACAGGAAATATAGTATAAATTTTATAGAATTCCACCAGAGAAGACCCGGGAGGAGTCAGTTTATTTTTTTATATTTTTTTTATTATTTATAATATTTTACGTGTAAGATAATTAAGTGTATACATAAATAAACAACGGTATAGAGTTAAACCGTAGACAAAGCTTAATTAACCTTACTTCTTAAACTTCCATCGGTGCTACAGACCTTAGTGGGTCTTGGCTTCCTCTATGGTTTTTTCCAACCGGCTCTATTCTTAGCCTCCTTCTGCGATGAAGGCGTAAATTAGATCAGTAAAAATTGTACTCCATAGTCCATACATACTTCGAGCAAATCGCCATGCAATAAACAAGGGAGCTAACACTGTGCCAAATTTCGTCAAGATCGATTCAGCGGTTGAATCGTGAAAAGTTAATAGACACATTGGCAGACTAAGGGTGGGGCGTAGGGGGCGGTCCGCCCTAGGCCTCGGTTCCAGGGGGGCCTCCGAACGTAGAGTAATCAATCCTCTTTATAAAAATCCAAGCATTTTCAAAAGTTCAACCTAGTTTGTAGTAACCCCCTAAGTATTGTTTCTGTTAAGTTAATGAAATTTTTTCGTATATTTTAGCTCATATTTACTGAATAGACATACACAGTCAACACTTATAACACATATTACTTACTTTTATCCACTGATTCATACTTGTATTATGAATGCGAAAGTGTATCTGTCTGTCTGCTGCGCTTTCACGGCCCAACTACTCAACCGATTTTGATGAAATTTGGAAAATAGATAGATCTCGGGGTAGGGCATAGGCTACTTTTTATCCCAGAAAATTTAAATTGAATCCCGGATTCCCGCGGCAACCACGCGGACGAAGTCGCGGGCATCATCTAGTACTTAGTAAGTTACTATCAGTAAATGATTATATTGTGTAACGATAACACACATGAGCACTGAACTGAATCAGTATTTAATATACCTATTATCAAAACAGGGCATAAGATTAAACGTGCTTTTTGTGTGCCTTCCGGCGATGGACGTAGCCTGCCAATCACGGAGCTCGTGTCGGATAATAATATTCCACTTTGACAATATCCGACACCGATAAATGAGCATTTATATTATTAAATCCGCCGTGTTATTCATACTGAGAATGATTAATGTTTGTTTCGTTTGTTTCGCTGCAATAAATAAATAAGTTGATACGTTATATTTTATATTGATCACATTTTTTTAACTGAGTTTCAGTCATAGCCACTGCAGGCACGGCGGCTGTATGTGTGTACTCGTTACAGTCTCTATTCTTTCATTATTATCATAGTACAACGTAGTAGTAACGACTTTAAACAACCTATAAACGACTTCCTGACTCTGAACTGAAACTACTAATATTTATCACATAGAAACCCTATAAACTTTTTGGTTCCCCAAGGACTGTATGAGCCTCAAGCGGTTAGCTCACCCGACCCCACTTCACCAACGGAACAGTTACTCTCTACTTTTATATTATGTTACCGTAAAAACTCCTAAAAAAACACTTTTGGCTGCGAAAATATGTCAAAAAAGAGAGGGCTTGTTTATAAGACATTTTAAGTTATAACAATATTGCCATGATACCCATATCACAGTGCACAAAACAAATGCAGATGTAATTAATCATTTTTTAATGGGTGCGGGCGTCATTCTCTACTGCATTTGATAAGAAATATTTTGGATTAATCCATCTTAACTAAGTACGATATTAATATGACGGACGCGTTTTGCATAGAGTTTGTTAGTATATTACTAAATCGTTTATCACCTTTTAGCACTATAAAATTAATTGAATGAATTGCGAACTTTTATGTCAATTGCAAACAGTTTTTAAGTAAATTACGGTCGTTTCTTTTCTAAAAACGATTTGACACATCTTTTCGAAAGTAGGTAATTCGAAGAAGGTGTAAGGCATATACGTCACCGATTAACGCTTTAACGCGACTCGATACGACGTGACGCGACAGTATCAAATTTGTCTACGTTTTCGCGTAGATAAATTTGACATTTCATAGAGTCGTATAGCGTCGTGTTGCAACGCGTCGTTTTCGTCATTCACAACAATGCCAATGCGACGCACGCGTCTTTGTTTCTCGTGTCAATTCGATCGTTTGGCCCAAGTATTAGATGAATTAATTGCACGTGAATGCCCTCAATTCAGTGAAATCTTCAACTAATCACGGTAGATAGAAAAAAATATCTGCCTTGAGTAATAATAGAAACTAACTTTTTGCTCTTGCAACATTGCTTCATGCTCAACGGAAGTATGTACTTATCTATTTACACTTGTATGCTCACCGCACAATTTAATCTAGCTACACCGCGGCGCTCTTATCTTCTGCTCGCTACACCACAGCATTGATGCGGGCGTAAAAGTTTTGCATGCCTCTAAAATCGCGTTGAATGGATTCTAATAGAGTCACCCCAGGTATTAAATTTCAAAGTTGTTAATTAGGGCTGTGTACCTAAAAGGTTTGTAACCCTAATATTGCTTACCCGACCTTATTGCAAATGAAAGAATTCAAAAAATATTATTATTACTATTACCTACAAATGGGGCTGAAATAAGGTGTATTCAAATTTTAAAGTGGGTTTACTAGATCGAGTAAGGTATCAAATTTTTATTTCTTTTTTAGTTTCTTCCTTTTCTATAATTAAAACTAAAATAAACAAGTATTATTAATTTTTATTTTTTTTATTTATCTCATCAGAACAGCAATGCCACTTACACTAACTAGATGATTAATAACAAATAACAAGGTAATACAAATTTAATTAAAAAAGAGAAGAAGAAGAAGAATATCAACAATAACGTTATTATAAACAAGGTTATTCTATGCTCTCAGAGTAGGTGCCTTAGCAATTCAAAAACCAGGGCTGTCCACTTGTTATTAAATATATCTCATTGAGCATTATTACCCAAGAGCGTGTTGAACGACGCCAATAAATGCGGTATGGTTGCCATAGTTCGGGCAACAGTGCGACAATATGGGACCACGAACAACTTATTCCTTCGTGGGCGAAGATTACTAGTTTTTGGGGCCCGGATGCGACACAGTTGGGCGTGAAGATCTGAAAATTCGGCACATAATTTTTAGTTGGTCCTAATACCTAATAGAAATTTAGTTGGATATAAGAATGGGTAATATCCATGGGATTTATACAGGTATCTCAGCAAGGCCTTTAGCACTTTTTCTAATATGAGCTCATACTTTTTCTCAAACGTGTGCCAGACGCAGGCGCTTGTCTTCAGTTTGCTTCGGACAAGAGCATAGTATAGTAGCCGTATTACTAAAGGACTATGGAACTCCCGAGAGTTGCGTAGAACAAATCCTAATCTTCGGAATGAAACTTCTGCAATTGTGTTAATATGGTATCGGAAGGTTAATTTGGTGTCAAAAACTACGCCCAGGTCTTTCACCTGTTTAACTCTGGGGACGGGAATACCGTCCATTTTATACTCGTAATTATACATTGATATGCTAAAATCTATATGGTAAACTAACTGTAAAATGAATTTAAAATAAATCAAGGTGTATAACCTTACAGATACAGACAAATACCTAAACGAAATAAAAATACCTACTAACAATAAATATAAATAAAACCCTAATCAAAAATTCCACCCCTGGTTACCCCTGAGCTAAAGGTATTACCCATCAAGCTTGCAGTATTACCACGCTGAATGGCGATGGTGAAAATTTACCGAATTTCAATTATTGTCCCGTCCCCTAAGCCCTAAGCTCCGAAGAATGCAAAGTGAAAAATCTGAAATAATTTATTACTTATATTGACAATTTATGACTTATAGTGAAAAATGACGAAAACTCAAATCTACCAAATCACAAAATAAAACAGAGTCTCTAGCTAGGACTGTTTGTTTTTAAGCAGTGGTAAACCGTTACATACTACTTTAAAGTAAGTATATCTTCTTATCTTCTATAATTGTAAATTTAGAGCACCGTATTCATTATTTATTAAGAGGTCAAGTAAATAATTAAACCAAATCCTTCCAAGGTACGCCACCCTCGGTGCGCGAGTCCGACTCCCACTTGGCCTGCTTTTTTAATTTGAAGTTTAAGTTCAACACAGCGTGCTTTCAAACGCGATTAAAACGACAATGAATAGTTCCCACTGTGGAACGGATACAAAAGCGTAGTCTACTTTTTCTTTTATGGGTAAAATTTCGTAAGCCACGGCGAGATTTTTTTAGTGAAAACTTCTTTAGCCGCGTTTAGCACTTTTTGGTAAGGGGTAAAAATATGGATTCGCGTGACCGACATGCTCGCGAACAGCGACAGGCTCGCCTTTTTACGAAGACAAAAGGTCTTCAATATAAATATACTACATGTTAATTTTTTTTACTAAAAGAAATAATTAAATGTTCGTTTTCACTCCTATCGTCAGTCAATATGACTGTTTTTTTTTTGTTATTCTACTTCACTTCGTTAGAACACACCGATTGCAATAGCAGAGCCAGATAGTATAACTTATTTTTTTTTATTAGTTTTAAAGTATATTTAGGAATGCATTAAACTTAAAAACTAAAATTTATTCTTATCAGAGTATACTTGTACTATAAAAATTATACAATATAAAAAATGTGAAAGTTAGGATGGATGGATGGATGGATGGATGTGTGTTACTCACTCACGTTAGAACTGCTTGACGAATCTGGGTGAAATTTGGCACACATATAGATTGTAGTCTGGAATCACATATTATAGGCTAATGCTTATCCAGGAAAATGAAAGAGTTCCCGCGGGAGCCAAAAAACTAAGTCGCGGGCATCAGCTCAAATAATTAAGCTTTTTTAATAGTTTAAACTACCTGATGTACCGCGACTTCATTCGGGTGGATAAGGTTCTTGATTTCCACGGGAACAGGTAAGAACTTTTCTGAGATAATAAACCAGCCAAATGCGAGTCGGACTCGACACGAAGGGTCTTTAACTTTCGGTTACGGTTTATGAGATACAGCTCGCTGACGTACTGTCGGACGGACGGACAGACAGTGGAGGCTTAGTAATAAGGTCTAGTTGGCACCCTTTGGGTGCGGAACCCTAATAAGTAGCCTGTTTCCTTTTCTTAGACGCAACATTGTAAGTATCCGTCGAAATCGGTTCCGAAACAGCTGGACCGTGACAGGTGATAGCGGAGCAGATAGGAGGAGGGACACACTAATTTATAAACTTTAGCATTAACACATATCCTAACCATCGTTAGAATAGAATAGAGTATGATACGTGAATTCAAGAGTCAATATCCAGCAACGCTCAACAATTTTCTCATGGAAGCTATTGATTCAATATACTCTATTGTGCACGCACGACCAACTTAATGTGGCTAACAGATGTTGTTTACGTGACTTATATTTCTCCGTTTTTAAATCGAGAGTAAACTTGTGCGTGTGTTAAACCGTTAGTAAATATTAAAAGTCAATGTTTTTAACCGACTTCAAAAAAAGGAGGAGGTTCTCAATTTGGTTGTATTTTTTAATGTTTATTGCCTCAAAACGCCGTTGAGCTTATGTGTACACAAAAAGTTTAAAATATTTACAAAAACAGAAAAAAAAATCTTGATTTCATTTTTTACACAAGATAGGCAAAGTTGACAAGTCACGGTCGCTCGACTTCATAATAGCACAATAATAGTGTGTAGAAAATTAACAAAAGACTAACTTTTTACTTTGCAGTGGCTTTGGATGTCGGTTTTACTTTTTATTTAATGTCAAGGTCATTCAATGGGCCTTGAATTTACATTCATTTTTTATAATATGAATAAGCAAGCTTCAATATTCAATACATACGACATATTTTTTGGCCTATCTGTATCGATTAGCTTTTCCATTGCGAAAGACGAGGTCCAGGTGGAAGAAAGAATAGGTATTGTCCTAAAATTTTCAAAACTAGCCTGATGGAGTTAGGTTCGAAGAGACAATCAAGCCTTAGGTCCTGCGCCTGATCTCTCTGCGTCCATGTCGCATAACCATCACTTTGGAATATGAGAGAGAATTAATAGAGAGTGCACCTCAATTGCATTACGCCAAATCCGAGGCGCAGTTAGGGATTATAACAATTGTCAGCTTTGCGTTTAAAGTTGAAATGAATTGTTACAAAAGTTAAAAGATTGTTAATTTATTTATTGATGAAGGTTTGATTGTACTGATATTTGACTCATTCGTTGTATTTCACTCAGTCAGTTCGTTCCCAACGCCATATTGGAATAACTTGTATAAATACGAATGTTTTACCATCGGTAGAGAGTCTCCACCGAGATTCCAACGATTATTGAATACCCTCGGTGTTTAGATCGTTACCTTGTTTACGAGCCTGCGGTAGCAACTGCAGCCTGGTCAAATGATTTGATACTGTAGTATTGTTTAACTGAGTTTTATAAATTAACTAATTACATTAAATCTCTCGTGGTTAGAGTACAAATATATTAAAAGTGTTCTATTAATACCTACTTCTGGATTGTTCTCCAACACAATATTACTAATTATGTGAAGATTGGTCGCCAGGTCGTAGTCAAATCCAGTTGGAATGCCATAATATTTAATTTTCATTCACATATTATCATGAAGCGGTGATAGCCTATTGGTTAAGACACCCGACCTCCTGTACGGGGTCGCGGGTTCGATTCCCAGGCATGCACGTCAAACATTTCAAAGTTTCATGCGTTTGAAGAACAGGTGAAGAAAACGATCGTGAGGAAACCTGCACGCCCGAGAGTACTTCATAATGTTCTCGAAGGTGTGTGAAGTCTGCTTATCCACACTTGGCCAGCGTAGTGGACTATGGCCAAACTCTTCTCATTCCCAGAAGAGACTCGTGCTCAGTAGTGAGCCGGCAATGGGTTAGTAATAATGAAATTATCATTCTAAGCCATTTTAAACATTATTTGCATTTTGAGCTTACACGTAGATATTGAAATACGATGCCACTCCCCGGAAATAATAAATCTTAACACACAAACCTCTCTGTTTGGATCGATTCCGAATTTCCTTATTTCGTTATGGCTGTTCCCTTTTCGTTTCACGTTTCTCTGATATCCGAATTACAATGAGAATGATCGGATCTATTTTCATTTTCATATCTGCGGTATTCCATAAACGAAATTTATTTTATTACAATATTTATCTACGCTCATTTATCTGAAAATTCTTTTCAAGTATTAAAAAAAATAGTGGCCTAATGACATAGATTATTTACTCCCACTTGTCTAATGAGTATGTTTCTTGGCTGCGCGGTCCATTAAAGTGGTCCGCGGACATGCACATGTTGCTTTTTTTTAATGCAAGTCTTTTTAGGCTTTTTTTTAATGCAAGTCTTATTAGGCATTCCTTAACAGTAGTTTACAGGAAAAGAGACAATTTTGGATATTTGAAATACTTGTGATAGATATTGCATTCAACATAATTGTACAGTGCTACTACCCACTTTGAATAAAATTACTTTTCATATAACCTGCATTGAAAATTCTGAGTTTCAATGCCTGTTGATCCACCCGTAACTAGTCAATTTCAGACGAATACGCCCAGAGCAGAAAGTGATGGTTTTCTACCCGCTAAAACGGAGAATTTTAACCAAACCTTTATTATAATTGTCATTTATACTTCTACCATTCCTTTACTACTGTTTTAATCATACTTTTGCGGGTCTAAAGTCAGTCTTCATGCCCTAGGGCCGTAATCTAGTCGATCGATCGCCCAACTAGTTGACCAACCCCATACTGTAAATATGCACAACAGAGTCTAGGCTCCTGACTGGTCGACCAAACGATCGTACCATTTTACATAAAAGTTTTTAAACCAAGGAGTATGTGTACCTGCATAAACACTGGCAGCATGAAAAGCAAAAAGTTTGATTACTATGATTACTTACTATGATTTGCAATAAATATCTAACCGTTACAGTTTGTTTTACTGTTATGGTAGAAGTATAAAGTAGAGTATACACAACCGGGATAAAGCAGTTTTTTTCGTGGGCGCTTGAATCCCTCACTGCACTCAGGACTCAATCTTAATTCCCTCCCTTTGGTCGGGAATTAACTTAAAAATTTTGGAGTCCTTCGTTACGTTCAGGATTCAATGTAGCGCCCGTGACATAAAACAGTGCTTTATCCCCTCGGTGTATAATCTACTATTAAACCATCAAGTAAACTGTCAGGTATCATATTTGTAAACAACAACCAAGCAACTAAAACTATAAAAGAAATACAATTTTAATAAAATTCGCACTTTCTATGTAGGTTAAATGAAAAATAAAGTGTGTGCCGCAGGATGAAACACGATTTCAGAACTCGGGTGATTCCAGCCCTCGCTTCTGGTCTCATTTCATTTCTAAGCACACAATTTACTATTTATGTTGATTTTTTTCCCAGGGCACGATTGTTTGGATGACTTTTAAAAACTTACAAAACTACATAGAATCATCCACCTTCCTAGCAGCGCCAAGCCGTTTCTTTTATTTATAGCTTCACCAAAATGTGAAAATATACCTAATAAATACAGCCCTTACGACAAAGTCATCAGTTGCATGTCTTCAAATTAAATGGGTCACATAACAATAAAAATGTCCACAATAGTAAAATACTGCTAATAACAAGAGAACTGTATACATATAAATTTTATCCCAGTTGTAATAAACAGGGTATCGTGCTTCTAACAAAAGCCATAATAGCCAGTGGAAATATCGAAGGAATTTGTAACAAAAGAACTGTGACGCCGTATACTGATTGGAAATAAAAATACAAAGCGACGACGAGCGGAATAATGCAGACGCTTATGTAAGCAGTAGATATACACGGATCTTCCGGAATAAATGCCTATTGACTGGTTATTTAAAGTTCTGCTAGTTTTGCTTTTTTATATAACTTTATTAGAAAATCATTATCATCGTGTAGCTTCCTCGAATTGAAGATTGGCAGTCATCACGCGAAAAGCTTCTATATTTACAGCCGCATCCTTTAATTTTGGGTAACTAAGCCAACCCCCTGTCTGTCCACCCCGTTTTATCGTCTAACCACTTCCGTCAGTGGCGACCTAAAGCTCTCTTGCCTACTATCCTTCCTTCCAACACCAGTCTCGGAAGTGAGAATTGAGTTCCTCTTTGTAGAAAAGAAGAAAAAAGAAAGTTTGTATGTTTATAAAAAAAAGTTGCCTGTTTCCTCCATATCCTCAAATATACCCATGCAAAAAATCAATCACGTTAATCTTTGCTTTGTTGTTGCCGTGATTGAAGGATATTTTCGCTTATATAATAATAATAAGGATTTACGTAATAATAACACTGTCTGCATTTCATACTGGCATAATTATGTAATTTCTTATTACGACTGGCACTAGAAAAGCTTCACGCCAGTAAAGTCACAAACTAAGTATACCTTCTATCATGAAACAAAATTGGTTTTCTCGGAACATAGCAATATTTTTCAATTAACTCAAACTCAAATAATGTTTATTCAATTTAGGTAGGTATACTACACTTATAATAACAATAAGCAACGGTATATTAAAACTAAAGCTACGAGGGTTCCGAAAGCGCCCTGGTCTGAGAAGAGCCCACAACAAACTCAGCCGGGTTTTTTTTTTCATTATCACCATTTCACAAATCATCTTAACTAAGGAACTATCAGAGCCATTAGATCAAATCATTGCCAAGCTTAATTGCCATTTTAGTAGTCCTTTACATGGTAATAGGATTTTTTAATGAGTTTACGTTTTATATTAACTTTGAACTTATTCAGAGACATCTTCGGCATGTCTTCTGGGAGCTTATTGTAGAAGCGGGCACTGTCTCCAACAAATGAATTGTTAGTTTTGCTAAGCCTAGAAGCAGGCATTACAAGTTTATCTTTATTTCTAGTATTGACATTATGACAATCACTTTTCTTCTTGAATTTATCAATGTGTTTATGCACGTATACTAGATTTTCAAAAATATTATATTGGTTGTGCAGTGTCATAATATTGATTTCTTTAAATTTATCTCTTAGTGACTCTCTAAGTATTATATATGGTTCAAACAGGCCTCTTCTGCAGCACAAACGCAAAATTAATATCTGCAGCATTACGCCATAATAATATACCATATGACATAATACTGTGAAAGTAGCCAAAATAAACTAATCTCGCCGTTTCTATATCTGTCAACTGGTGAATCTTTTTAAGCGCATATGCAGCAGATTTAAGAATGTTCGATAAGTCATTTATGTGATTGCCCCATTGGCGTTTGGCATGTAACGCTATTCCAAGAAAAACAGCGGTAACCACTAAATCTAATTCCTCATGATCAACTTGTACAGTGGTTTTTACCTGTTTGCCATTAGGTAATGTAAATTTGATACACTTTGTCTTTTTTCCATTGACGAGAAGGTTATTAGCTTCAAACCACTTTACCACTTTAGTAAGAGAATTGTTTACTTCATCAAGTAAACAATTCTCTTACTGGTTAATTATTATTGAATAGAAGCAGGCGTTGCCGGAGCATCTTCAGGAGATGTTGACCTGACAATGCACGATTGTAAAGTACGGTGTCGAAGTGAAACGTACGTTGAGAGTGATTTCGAGGATTTGTGTGGTGTGGTGCTGTGCCGAGTTACTGTTTGGGTGTCGCATGTTGTAGGTGAAAGACACGCACTGTACTACATAGATTTGTCTACCGTGAGGGATTATAGCGAATTAAACTTCTAGTTAATTCATTACTATAAATTACTGTCGTAAAATTTAATCGTAATTAGTTAGTTTACCATTTTTTGTAAATAATTAAGTTAAGTCTAGATTTCATCGTTTTCCTTTCATTTAATTTATCAAGTTTCTTACAGAGATTTGATCCTTATAATTGATACTAACGATCGATGCAATACAAGTACAGGTTGTAATTATTACAGATTTTAGTCGTTTCGATTCCCGGGTGTGGCAGGTGAATTTTCAAAAATCTTTGAATGCAGTTTTCTTTCCAAATATCCAAAATTAAAGGCATGTTTTCTTTGAGTAAAATTTTCTACCCACAGTATTAAGTGTATTATGAGTACTTTCAGTACTACGGTACTTTCCCTTCAGGTGGCATTACAAAATTCCACCCTGTATATATGCAAGAATTGTTCGTTTAAAGGTATTAGATAGATTATAGCCAGTATGGAGCAAGGAGTTGCTATACCAATTTTTTTGGTCAGTGCTGTATTTTGTTCTCGAATGAATTTTGAAAATTATATCTTAAAAATGTATTGCACTAAATTAAAGTTATTACTCAGTAGTAGACTCATTAAAAGCACAGCTGCTACTTTTTTACTCCGGTTGCGGCTAAATACACCGTCACAAAAGAAAGCTATTAAATTTGATTGTGATAGGTTAAATACCAAAAAAATGCAAAGTTTTTACTTCGGTCTCGATCTTGGTATCGAAGTTTCTCGTATGTTTAAACTCAAACTCATATTTTTTATTCAAATAAACTTATTAAAAGTGCTTTTGAATCATCGAGTGAACCTACCACTTTGTTCAATTTGTAGCAGTTGCGTAAAATAAAGTAAAATTGGACGTCAGCTGATGCATTTCGAACTCCATTGTAAAATAACTTTCCACAACATGACAGTCGACAGACTTTGGTGGAAAACATTTTCTATACTTATATACCTAAAAACCTACAAAACTCTCATCCTTCTCTCGGCATCCATACTAATATTATAAATGAAAAAAGTGTGTTTGTCTGTCTGTCTGCAATGGCTTATTTTAAAATAAATAGATTTATTATTATTTTTTTTTCAACTGATTTTGATGAAATTTGGTACAGACGTAGTAGAGACATTTTCATTTTTATATATAGGAAAATTTATGAGTTCCCCCGGGAATTAAAAACTTAATTCACGCGTACGAAGTCGCGGGCTTTCCTACACGATTTTGTAATTGAAATTGTTCCTCGCTACATACAAGATGGTCCGACAATCTTTAGGATTTACTAAAGTAAGTAAGTAAATTAAAATAATAACTCATAAGTTATAAACTTTACAATCAAATATTATAGAGGCAATGTTAGAGAACTCTAATATTCATTATTTATAAGTATATCCTTATAGTCTAATAGTTAGTGTTTTAAGATTACGCTCGTACCTATATATACCTACAGACTCCACGTATCTACCATTTATATGTCCCACACAAAGTTTAGAACTTGGGTTTCGTGATTACTAGACTAACTAATCCTGTACAGTACCTTGTTGCCGAGTCTGATATATTATCAAAATAACACTCTATATAGTACCCTTGTGCTATAGTCAAAAGACTAGGCAATCGTGGTAGAATCATGTTACAACTATGTTTAAGTCTGTGTTTACCACCTCGAAGTCAGTTATTAGACAATATTATGAACGTAGCCACCTTCTTATTTGCTTATTTAATCGCTACACTTTAAGTGGAACATTTTATGGTGATCAGTGGTTGAATATATGAGCCTTCCCTAAGATTGTCTTCTCGTAGGAATCGTAAAGGGATAGATTAGATGTGACTTAATACACTTGACTCTAAGTCTAACGAAAATTAACACTTTATAGTATTCAAATAATATTTCGAATTGAATCGAAATCGATTTCATTTTACCACCTCGGCGTAGCGTGATTATTATGTATACCCATGCCAAATTACAGCGTTCTAGTTCTAATATTTTCTGAGCTAAGCTGTGGATGGACAGACATGGCAAAACTTTCTTATTGACTACGGAACCCTAAAAACCCTGGAAACCAAATCTAATGTAGTCTAAAGTGTCGCCTGTGACTGTCGACTGTGCTATATTGAAACACAGGCGAAACAATGTGCAATCAATGTGCAATGTGAACCAGCACTGAGTAAAGCGCGAATTCGGTCTCTACAAATGTTCATTTTATAAGCCTATCGCTGAAGGTAGAGCGATTTGCTATGCATAGGTTACTCGCAGTTCTGAATAGCTTTTGTTTGTAGCCTGTAGCCTGATCGAATTTGTGTAGATGGTAGCAGTGTTCTAGTTTATGTAAATGGTAAGTAGTGCGTTTTCAAATATTCAGAATAATATTATGTTGCATAGTTTAAAATACTTATCTCTTCCATATTACTTAATAGCATAACACAGTCAAAGTTAGGTACATTAAATAACTATATGAGAAAATTAGGTTGCAACACTCAATTCAATGAAAAAGAAATTGCTACCTATATTTTTTATATTATTACTACTATTTATTTACCTACCTTTTAATATAATTATTATACCTTCATTGGAAATATTAAACACTGTTGCGGTATAAATCTAAATTAGTCAAGTACTCAAAATTTATGAATTAAAGTTACAGAAAGTTATTTTGCAGGGAAATATCAGTTTGAGGGCCACTAACCGAGCATTTAGAAAATGTTGGAAAAGGATATAGGAATATACTTATATTTCATAGAAAGAGTTTTAAAAGTACGTATAAAATTATTTATTTGATGCTGTTTTAAACGAGCTAACGGGTTACATAAATAAATAAAATATGTAACTGGTTACTTTGAAACTGCTTTACCGATTCGGTTGAAAGTTTGTATTTAGTTAATAATGTTTTGCGATTGCTGCGCTTATACTTGACAGTGCAAACTACTACAAACATGAAGTTTGGTTTAGAACTTGGCATTAGCTAAAGTTGGGTCATTAATCATAGTGTTGGATTATAATCGAATATATCTGATAATAGCAGAAACCAGCGTAATTAAGAAATCACGAACAGCCAAATTGACCTTGCCGGGAATCGAACCCAGGGCATCCCACTTACAGGACCACAAAAAAAATAGAGCCATCAAATTGTATAGAGCCTGTTAGCGACGCAACTATTAATGTAATTATATTTTAAGTTTTATTTATAAAAACGACGAATATTCGAGAATGCGCGCAGCGCCTGGACGTTTACCACTAAACTATAGGCCTATTGCAAGGACATAGCATTTTCAGTCGCCGAACGAACGCAGCCGCGGCAACAACCTATAGTGCGCACATTCCCGAGTCTTTCTGCCAAGTAACTATCCCGTATTTTATTTTCTATCGCCTACAGAACCCCAGCATTTAAGTAATGACAAAGATACAAGAGGTAAATGCTATAAAGAGGTAAAAAATTTTGTATTTATTATTATTTTGCATGTATGTATATTAGTACTATTTTTTTTGTATGTATGTTATTAAATTATGTGTTTCCTGTATATATAATATGTAAGTATATTTTTATGATATTTATCATAAGTCATAATTCAAAAAAATCTATTCTCTAGTTTATAAGTACCTACTCAGCTTTATCTATTTTTCACCATTCTCACATTCTAGGGCTGCTGGAAGAAATCTCTTCAAGAGATAAGTTGTCCTTGTACATGTCCTTTAAATTTGTATGTTTAGTTTTTAAGTTGGGTACTAAATAAATAAATAAATGAAATTTCACTTTAATAAAATCATATTTACTTAACCGGCACAAATTATTCTCAAAGGCGAAATCATAAAAGTATGAAGGGCAAAACACACAGGGAGCGGGCGCGCGGCTGGTTGAATTCCTTGTATTTATATAGACGACATCACACAGAAAGCCGCCGCTAGTCGGACGCGTGTCGGTGACGCTGAATTCATTGAAGGCTTACTGCGCGCAATTGAGGTTGCAAAAAATATAAAAAGAAAGAGAGTTGTTGAGTGTATTTATAGCACTGCCTGACCTGCGAGTTTCCTACGAGTAAACCAGCACTTACCAGAGTAATGCTTAGCTGTGACTTATAAGTAGTCCATCTTTAGGCCATACAAATATGTGTACGCTCGGGGCATGCATTATTATAATGACTAATATAAGAATTCTACTTCAGGGTTTTTAATAATTCCACTCTCCCGATTTTGGGAACTTACCTAGTAGTATTATACAACGATACCAGCGATACCGTGCCTCGAAATGTACGTTAAGCCATCGGTCCCGGTTATTGTCACTAACATGATAATAGTCGTTAAAGCCAGCCAGCCCGCATTTGAGCAGCGTGGTGGATCTAAACTCTAATTCCTTCTCATAGAAGCTATGAGAGTGGAAGCTTGTGCCCAGCAGTGACGTTAACGGGTCGTAGTGGGTATTTACTAATATTAACAAAAAATCATCATCTAAAATCCTTATTTATATCTCTAATTGATAACGCCGCATCAACACTTCGTGGCACTGTTGAGCGCTGTTGTTTTAACGTGCGAAGGTCCCGGGTTCGATCCCGGGCAGGGTCAATTTGGGAATTTATACCTTCTGAATTTTCCCTGGTCTGGCCTGGTGGCAGGCTTCGGCCGTGGCTAGTTACCACCCTACCGGCAAAGACGTACCACCAAGAGATTTAGCGTTCCGGTACGATGCGAATAGGGGTATGGGTTTTATATAACTGCCATGCCCCTAACAGGTTAGCCCGCTACCATCTTAGACTGCATCATCCCTTACCATCAGGTGAGATTGCAGTCAAGGGCTAACTTGTAGTTGATTAAGAAAAACACATGGCCATGTGTTGATAAACTAGTTAGTAAGTCCTAATAACTTAGGTACCTAATAACTTTATTTGATAGCTAACGGTCCCCGCCCCGACTACTCACGGGTAGTTCTTAATCATAATAGTCCATACCCAATAATAGCCAGTCGGCACTGAGCAGCACATCAGCTTTTACGTTAACACTACTATATCTACATATGCAGGTCGCGGCCGCCCCTATTTCTGTTGCGCGTTACTTTATTTCTATGATATCTTCTAAGATATTATTCTGAATTAAATGGTGTAAAGGGCGAATTGGGTCTGTATCAGATACTTGAAATGACCAACTATTTTATTTTGATATGGATTAATACAATGTCAGTAAAAAGTTTAGACCAAATTTGAAAATCATAAAAATGGTAAAAACTTCCAGAACAACTAGATATGGAATTAGCCAATTTTATAACATACATTCAAAAGGCGGCCTGTAATAACACACCAAGATTTAAAAAAGGAATAAGGGTTCCAATTATCCCAAGGAAATTATCAACCTTATTAGAATAAAGAGAAAACAAAGAAAAAGATGGCATGCTTCTAGATCGCCACAAGACAAAAGAACTTAAGTAACCTTAACCAACTCACCAAATCAATCAAGAAAGCAATCAAAACATATACTGAAAATAAATTACATGTTTACCTACAAAACTTGTCCAATGATCGAGACACTGTCTATATTTTCTCTGGAAAGTAACAGGAAATCTAAAAAGACCCATCACACATGTACCACCTATTAAAGAACCAAATGGAAACTGGGCCATCAATAACATTAAAAAAGCTAAACGATTTGCCCAGTACTTGGAAGATATATTCCATTCTAACCAAATAAGGGCCATCAAATTGATCTGCAAAATATCAAATTTGCAACACCAAAAGAAGTATCTGAAGAAATAAAGTTCAATTTATGTAAGAAGAAGTCTAGAGATACGACCTTATTACCGGATCGATTACTTAAAAACCTACCTCGGAAAGCTTTAGTACAACTTACCAATCTCATAAACGCGTCATTCAGACTAAGACATGTACCGGAGCTATGGAAAGTTGCTGAAGTTATCATGACTGCCAAACCAGACAAACCACCCCATGAAACAACATCGTATAGATCGATCTCTATATTACCAATTATCTCAAAATTATTTGAAAAATTGTTACATAAGAGACTAAAACCAATTTTGGATGATAGAAAATTTATACCAGATCACCAATTTGGATTCCAAGAAAAACACTCAATAATATATCAGGTTCACAGAATTACTGATATTACTGAAAGTGTGTTCTACTGTATTTTTAGATGTAGAACAAGCTTTCGATAAAGTTTGGCACGAAGGACTTATCTACAAATTGAAAATCATGCTACCAAAGTCATTTGCAGAAATTCTTGAATTATATATTTCGAATAGATATTTTAGAGTGCGCCAAGAAGCGTACTTAAGGAAATCAAAGCTGGGGTACAACAAGGAAGTGTTTTAGGTCCGGTCCTGTACTTATTATGTACCTGTTATATTCCAGCACTAGTAAGTAATACCGTTGCAATATTCGCTGATGATACTGCTATAATAGGAACTGGAGAGAGTCACGAAGGAGCAGTTCATTAAAAAGTTCAAGTTACATAAACAAAGTCAATGATTGGACTATAAAATGGCGAATTAAGCTGAACGAGTCAAAATCAGTGCCCATAGATTTTACCAATAAGTTACCGCAATATCATCCGATGTATCTCAATCGGCAACTAATCCCGTATGTAAATACAGCGAAGTACTTGGGTATGACGCTAGATACAAAGCTTCGATGGAAAGCTCATGTTAAAAAGAAACGCGAGGAGTTGGAGTTCTGATGGCTGTATGGACGTATGGTATACAACTCTGGGGGTGTACTAAACCGAGCAATACCTATCCAAGTGATACAACGATTTCAGATTTTCAGATTTCAGTACTGAGGGACTTGATGACCTCCGTGGCGCAGTGTTGAGCGCTGTTGCCTTAACGTGCGGAGGTCCCGGGTTCGATCCCCGGCAGGGTTTGGAAATTTATAATTTCTGAATTTTCCCTGGTTGGCCATGGCTGTTACCACCCTACCGGCAAAGACGTGACGCCAAGCGATTTAGCGTCCCGGTACGATGCCGTGTAGAAACCGAATAGGAGTATGGGTTTTATATAACTGCCATGCCCCCAACAGGTTAGCCCACAATTATCTTAAACTGCATCTTCACTTACCATCAGGTGAGATCGAAGTCAAGGGCTAACTTGTAGTGGATAAAAAAAAAGAAAGAAATCACGATATCCACAGAAACCTAAAGATGGAGGTTGTAACCAAAATCATCCAAAAACAACAGCTCACTAACATCGACTTTGTCAGCATGTAAATCTGAAGGCTGTAAAACTTCTAGATAACACGGACATTAAAAGGAGACTTATAAGAACGAACCCCTTCAAATTAGTGTACAAGTGAAGTGTCAGTGACTTAGTGCTTGGGCTACTTATGTAGGTCACAAAAACGTAGTGAACATTAAGTACATTAGAATAAACTAAGGACAGTTATTTAAGTAAGTTATTTAAGTAGAAGTTTAAGCTGGAATAATATTACTTAATAGCCGATAGGCTAGACGGTATATTGTAATGGAACCTTATGGTAACAGGAAAAAAAAAACATGTTTATTGTGAAACAACCAAGATAGATATATGCTATCGAGAACTTCTTTTAGAACATTTTCAGACAAACAATTCCACCGCACATTATTTTCGTGTAACTTTTACTATTTAAGCAGCGCACGCCACGAAAGCTCTCAGATGAAACAATTTTTTTTCGCCTTAAGGAAACGGCTTAATTCACATTATTACAATTCTCGTCGGGATCTCTACTTTTTGAAAATTAAATATAACCTAAGTTATATTTAATTAAAGCACAGGCCTCCACTCTCAAAGGAGAAAGGGAATTAGAGCTTAGACCCACCACGCTGCGCCAATGCGGGTTGGCTAGCTTTGACGACTATTGTTAGTGATATTATTATTAATAGTGATAAATAGCCGGAACCGACGGCTTATAATGATTTCCGAGGCACGAGGGTCAATCATCACCAAATTCCTAACTCCGGGCTAGTACTGGAAATTTCTAGTCGGAAAAACCAAATACTTAATTATGTTTCAACCCGGGACTCGAACCAGGACCTTGGCGGCCGCAGTCGAACATGCTAACCACTAGATCAATGAGGCAGATTTATATAAAGTGATCAAAAATTAAAAATAAAATGACCTTGCCAAGTGAAGATCGATGATAATTCTGTTAGCAGCGCGCGATTTTGGTTTACATGTTGTACTCGTAGTTGCGTTCCCACGCATCAGCTTAGCACACGGATATTTAGATAGTCTTGCCATGGCTGCTACCCCCACTCCTAATTTTTATTTATTCATTTATTTAGATCGTTATCGTTATAAAACAGCGGTTTTATACAAAGTGACCAAAAATTGCTTTCTTGTTTTCAAATTGGGTATTTGACAACTAGTCCAATTAGCAGCTTTTTAAAACAGTCATTTGGCAGTTTTACCTGGAAATTTTCTCGGGAGTTTTGAAAATTGGTGTATTTATAGATTCCGACGTGCTCTTTCCGAATAATCACTTTGACCATCACCATCTCGTATCTTTACTATACTTATATTGGGAAAAATGGCGCCCAAAAACAGTTTTTTGACCAAAACTCCTTTCGAACTAATTTTACGATGAAATGTATGCTATGTAATAAATTAAACTAGAAAAATTTCCTACAATGTATGAAGTAACCTTCTTTTTTGTAAAATCAATAGTTTCATCGTACGAGAGCCGCGAACCATAACATAAATTCACCTTCCACAGTTTAAATAAATTTGTATTGTGGGTGTTTTACAAGATCTTTAACCAAATTAGATTGCCATGGCTAAATCTAGTGATGCTATCTTTTTCTTCATGTAAAATACCCACAATACAAAGGACATTGACCAAATTCGCCTAAGAATCAACACACGTTTGAAATATACAGTAATTCTTAGCTTAATTTATAGTCTTTATTCCAAATTCCATCAGAATTACGTTTCCGTCTCTGGATTATTAACCACAGATCAATAACTTAGGTTTTAAATAATATACAATAGCACCGCTTGAGCGCTAGATCTGTATCGTAAGAAACAAGATAAAAGCTGCTTAAAGTGCTAAGTGCGCTAGTATTCGGAATCTCGCAGCGCCATCTATTGAAAGTACAATAATTTAATATTTTAAACGCCATCTGTGAAGTTCTCGATGAAGTATGACGATACCTGCATTATTAATAACGCCATCTGTAATATTTTTGATGAACTACGGCGAATCTTGTCTTATCTACATACTGTTTACAGCTCTATTACAAATGGATAGAGATGATATTTATTTGTTCAAGTAGATTGATCGTGAATGCTGAAATAAACTCAAAATTGAAAATATTTTTGGTAATAAGTACTTTTCTGGCAAGTGTCCGTAGTTTTAATCTGCTCTCAAGTATAAAAAGGTATTAATTTGAACCCAGTAATCAATGTTTTATGACGGTTGGTTCTTAGGCGAACTTTGTATGGGGACGGAACAATGTCCTTTATTTCAACTTTATTTGAATATCGACCGAAATCTGGAATCGTGTTTCATCCAATCCCTTTCAGTATTTTTCATATAATCTGCGTCCAAAGTGCGAGTTTTATTAAAATTGAATTTCTTTTTTATTTTAGATGCTAGGATGCTGTTTACAAATATCATAAATCTATAAGTTTAGTTCATACGTGAAGTAAATGAAAATTAAAAAGGTTTGAGATAATCAAAGGATACTCTGACAGGATTGAAAGGAGGGCTGCTACGTCATTCAGCGCTGCATGACGTATTCGTCTGAAATTGACTAGTTTCAGGTGGCTCAATAGGCATTTAAACTCGGATTTTCAATGCAGGTTAATGAAAAAGATCATTTGACAAATATTCAATCCGCAAATGTTTTCCTTTGCAAAATTGCTGAATTTTGAAGTATCATTTACAAATTTATTATTTCACTAAATAATTTATTTGTGAAGTTCGCCATTTTATAAAATGTCGGTACATTTTACTTCTTCTAGATAGTTAGGTATATTAAGCCGATAGAACCTAAGTGTTGTTAGACATAAATATTCAGGAAGTGCCCTCCTGAATATTTATGTCTAACCCTAACCTAACCTAACATTTTGACAGATATAGTACACTTATCAAATTATTTTATGATATGCGTTTTTTTAGTAATTAATATGAATAATAAATGATTTGTTTGACAAATAATGTTTTGTAAAATTAAAATTTGTCGGAAAAAATTGTCAAAAAAATTATATAGAGAACCAATTATTTGTATAAAAATGAATTTTTTGGTACATAATTTTGCCAAACGTTTTACGTTACTTATGGGGTACTTAAAAGTGCTTGTAAGGCTCAGATTTATCGACTACAATTGTTGTATAAGGCGAATACCATCGATGGAACAGGCAATTACTTAACCTATGTATCAAGGTAGTTTATGTTTGATGTTCGAATTTCACGTTTATCTCCAACGACCTTTTCTGATTCGCAGTTACTGAATATTGTTCTCAAAATTTATATTAAAACTAAGGAAAATCTGAGGACTTATATATAAAGATAGCTAAAAAATATTATTATTATTTAATTATAAATCTGTCGCCCTACTCATCTAATGCCCAGTATCCACTACAGCGGAGATGAGATCCAGATAAAAATCATGTCCTCTGACAAAATTAATGAAAATATGCTCTACTGATAAATAACAGACTCCACCAATAATTGCAAGATATATTATTCTGTAATTACCACACAAAATATGCGTATTTTAAAAGTTTATAAGAAAAATCGCCAATTCACCAAACGGGTTTTTCAGAGCATGACATCAGCAACAACAGCTGTCCAACTTTCTGACATGTGGGCAAATATCTTACTGGAAAGCTCTGACCCAAAATAAATTCGGAACGTGCGAACAATAGACATATTTAATGATCGAATAGACTGATTTTCAAAGTGCTCGGCGTTTCTCTAGATCACGCAACCTACTCTACCTTTCTTGTCTAGCGAAAACAACATTAGAAAAGGTAGGAAGACGACAACAAAGAAATTCTGAACTGGAGCCGCAGATTGATAGTGTAATTACTTTTAACTTGATCAACGAAAAGCTACTGAGAGCTTCTAGTGAAATGTTTTCGGTTTGTACTTTTTTAAGAATGCTCTTTCCGCCCATGCAATGTTATTGTGAAATTAACGCAGTTACCTTCTATGTTTTTAGCTTTTGCCCGGCGTTTCGTCCACGTGGATTAAGGTTACGTTTTCTCGGGATAAAAGTATTATACCTAAGTACTCATCTATAAGTAGTATTTAAGTTTGGTGACCGTGTAAATCAATTGAGTAGCTATTGTCGTCAGCAAAAGTCAGTGAAATCAGCGTTTCTTCACTGCGATCGATTCGGCTATAGGTCCAAAGGCCAAAGGGTGCAAAAGGCACCCTTAATGTATTTTCAATAAGTACTAAAAATGTGTCCGTCGCACACATTTTTAGTACTTATTGTAAATACATTCACACCATCAAGGCCCAGGTCATCTTTTTGTAATCTTTTTAGTCTAGTTGTCTGGTTCAGCTAAAGCTTTCAGGTAAAGCTTGTACATGGAGAAGGTTTGGAATAGACAATTAATTTATTTCACGGAGCTGTTAAGGGCTCCCGGCACGGTATTAGATAGAGATAAATATATAGAATTAGAAGGGCAGTACGATTCCAGATTTAGGATTTTAAATGTGTTTTTGCATATACACCTCACTCCTTTCGCTCTCAATATTATTGAATGTTACATTGGTTTGTAGAGAAGCCAACGAACTACTTACTACGAGATGTCTTATTGCTGGAACTTCTGTAATAATTAATACAATATTATACTTCAATAAATTAAAACAGCGTCTGTCTGTATATCTGGCTGTCTGAACGCGATAAACTCAAAAACTACCCTACCGATTTTCATACCATTTCATACGGTTTACACAAATGGACGGAGTGATTCGAGAGTATTAGGATTAAGAATTTATGTGTATAATTCATTAATGTTTTGTGTAAATTTGTAGAAATATGACGATGATTGTTGAAGATGTCGAAAAAAATCAAGCTGACTGAATACTTTCATCGCACACGCTACCCATCACATACTCATTCTAAAATATAAAAAAATGGTCACATATCATGGGGTAATTAAATAACCATTTTGACGGATACGATATTAATTCTTATTAAATAAAATACGGCATTTCATACATATATACTAACTAGATGATGCCCGCGACTTCGTCCGCGTGGATTGATGATTTTGATTCTCGCGGGAACTCTCAATTTTCCGGGATAAAAGTAGCCTATGTCCTTCCCCGGGATGTAACCTATATCTGTACCAAATTTCATCAAAATCGGTTCAGTAATTGGGCCGTGAAAGCGTAGCAGACAGACAGACGGACAGACAGACACACTTTCGTATTTATAATATCAGTCTTGATTGTCCTTTACACCATACAATTTTAAATAATAACTTAGGTGCAAAAATTAAAACCATCGCGTTACCTTGCGGTCTCACTTCTTGTTATATGAAAATCGAACCTCACGCGAGCTAAGCCGCGGGCAAAAGCTAGCTGAAAATATAATATGTTTTATTTCTAGAAAAGCAAAATGAGAAGGCTATTTTCTCAATATTACCTCATCTATCTATTGTTCTATCTCTTATGTTTTAAAACATTTATCTTACGACAGAAACGTACAAGGAGCGCGAGGAAAAATTCAGAAAAATTGGATAACAGGTTTCGGCGTTGTAGAAATATAAACCGTACGGTTAGTTTACAATTTAATATAAACCGTGAGTCACGCCGAGGATATTTCCATATACAGTATAATCATAATATTCGAAGTGACTATTTGTACAGGTACTGGACGAATATATTATATTTATTCGTACATTTATTCATTTTTTTTTTAAGATTGTAAACTGTTCAATGTTCTGAGTGTCAATTTTTGAAATATTCATTTTATTTACGTTTTCTTGTCTCTTTCTTGTAGGTTAGGTTAGGGTTCGACAGAAATAATCAAGTAGGTTTACTTAGGTTTTATCGGGTTTAAATACCTATCAGATTACAATCTACCGGAAAATAATGCGTTAAATTGTAATCTTTCGAATAATAAATTGTTTTTCCAGTACCCGTATTAATAATTATAAATTTTTCTTAATTTTACTCACACATGAAATTGGCGTTTTGTAAGGGAGGAACATAAAGTAGTTTTTTTTTAAATGGTATATTTATTTAATCAAAGTATGTACCATTGCTATCTATGCACTTTTGCCATCTCATAGGTAGTTCATTGATCTCTTTACTAAAAAAACCATTCGGACGGGAATCAATAAAATCTTTGAAGGCGCTTTGGCAGTCCCCATCGGAGTTAAATTTTTTCCCTTGCAAGAAGTTATACAAAATGGTAATCTGTTGGAGCAAGGTCCGGGGAGTGCGGTGGATATCTTAGACATTCCAATTGAAGCTTCTCTAAATCCGTCTGTTCTGCAGTGTGTGGTCTAGCGTTGTCCTGAAGCAGCAGTGGCCTAGAGTGATTGGTCAGCCTCGGTTGTTTTGCAGCTAGCTTTTCCATCATAGTTTGCAGTTGCTGATAATAGACATCCTGGACGTAATCGTCTGGCCAGATTTAAGAAAGCTGTAGTGAACGATACCGGCGCTCGTCCACTAAACGCTCACAATTAAATTTTTTTTAGTCAATTTTCGCTTGGGGCAGGAATTGACTGGTTCGCCAGGGTTCAGCCATTGCGATGAGCATTTCCGATTATCGTACAGGATCCAGTTTTCATAACAGGTAATAATTCGATTTAAAATCCCTTCATTATTGTGCCGATTGAGTAATGTAACGCAGCAGTCGACGCGCGTTCGTCGGTTTGCTGCACTCAATTCATGAGGTACCCACCATTCAAGCTTTTTCACCTTCCCAATTTGCTTGAAGTGGATTAAAACAGTTTTATCAATAACACCGCAGCCTGCAGCTAGCTCGGACGTGATTTGCGATGGATGCGCTTCCACAATAGCCTTCAATTCTTCATTATCAACTTTGGTCTCCGGCCCTGTTCTGCAGGTCAAAATTTCCTGAACGAAAATGTTAGAACCAAAAACGCACTGTGTTTTCTTTTGCGACACCGCCGCTATACACATCATTAATCCTTCGAACCGTTTCTGCAGCACTGGTGCCACGATGGCATAAACTGAGTGACGAAAAGAAAAAACCAAAAGAGGAAAAACAAATGAATTAAGGGTTTTCAAAACACAAAAGCATGAGCTGTATAAATTTGAAATTGAAATTCCTAAACAAAGAGGAGATATTTGAGATCAAAGTAGCCAGTACGACAAAACGCCAATTTCATATGCAAGGACCTAATAATTATAGTAGTCTCAAAAGTGATATACTAATATATCACTTTTGGGACTACTATACTAATATTTTATGATCTGTCATCCGTCTCTCTGCTATGCTTATACGGCCAATATTTTCAACTGATTTTGATAAAATTTGGTATAGAGATAGAACAGAGTAGGAGTAGAATTTTCATCCCGGGGAAGGACACTTTTTATTCCACAAAATTAAGGGGTTAACCCGGGAGTTACAAAAGAGAAATACTAATGGTTCTGGAAATTTTTGTTGCAGCGGCCTATAGCTAACTTTAATACTAAGAAAGCTGCATTAAAACGAGTTACTGAAAAATTAACACAGAATAATATACCGACAATATAAATATATTTACGAAACAAGCAATAAACTTTGCTTCCAAAACTTCCTAAAGAAATACTAACTTACCAAAAATACATATAATAGTTTTTCTGCTAAAAAAATTTAACGCCTACTGTACAAACCAGCTTAATTTACAGCGGCTATATTAATAAAAATGCAATGTAAATATTATATAAACTAATTTATCAGCTTTTACTCTGCTTCAATTACTGCGCTCATTACCCCTCGAGTGCAAAGCACTTGACATGTTTGTATACCTGTTTTCAAGTTAATAGTTAAAGCCTTTGTGAATAATTCACAAACAACAAACGAGGACTCGTTTGTTTTAGTTCCATCTTCCCCATGCTGTGAAAACAATAGAGCCTGCAGTTTGTTAATATAACTGTTTGGTTATATTTTCAAAAGCCTGGTCGTAATTATTTTATATTTCTGTCTATTCCAGTGGTCCGGGATTGATGTCGTTTACTTCACTTAAAAAAATAAATATCAATTTTATTTAGAATTTGCTACAATAATGTCTCCAGAGCTTTTAAGGTTTATTAGATTACTAGCTGATGCCCGCGACTCCGTCCGCGTGGATTGAGGGTTTATGGTTCCCGCGGGAACTCTGTAGTTTTCCGGGATAAAAAGTAGCCTATGTGTTATTCCAGACTATAATCTATCAAAGCCAAAGAAGATGGCCAGCGGAACTATGGGAGCTTGCCTGGAGATCAAAAATCAATGCGCAGCAATGATTTCTGTATTATTGTAATTTTTATATTTTACAGTTTTAATATAAAAAAGTTTCAGGAGTCTGGAGGCTCTGAAAAGTGAGAAATTTAATAAAAATGTTTCACCAAATAACTGCTTTCCCCGACTAGATGGCGCTAGTTGTTATGGTTAGCGAGTCTAAAAAATATTTTCAACTATTGCTAACCACGTTTCTCAGGAAAATAGTTAAGCTTTGCATTATTTGAGCATGGATGAGGATAATACTGGAATAAAAAAACTATATTTACAAGCATTATTTCTTTAAACGCAGTGGTTATTTGGGAATGCTATGTTCGTTCAATTATCAATTACGTTTCATTGAGGCTTGTCAACTAACAAAAATAAATATAAACATAGCATATATTTCCTTTTTATAACTATTTAATTGATCAAAAATAAATCACTCATAATATAATGACTAAGGTACTTAAATGGTAATCGTGTAGGGTTGCAAAATGATTATTAGGCATGGATAAAACGGAACGTGGAGTAGAACAAAATGGAGTAGTGCTTAAAAGAGGAAATCGGATGTTCAAGATTTAAACAATAAACGTATTGTTTTTTTAGACATTTTAACCTTGACCTTTTTCGGAATAATAAATGCATAGTAATTTCGGTTGTATTTTTTAAACCTTACTGTAAAAACGGAAATCCTGCGCATTGTCCCGAATCGGAGGGCAGTTACTGGTCATGTCATTTCATCCAGATCCGTTCAGCCGTTCGAGCGTGATTGAGTAACAAACGTCCATACATCGATACATCCAAACTTTCGCATTTATAATATTAGTATAGAAGTACTAATATTAGTATTATGGTCCATTTAACTAGTCCAGTAAAAGCTATTCTCGAGCATGCAAATTTTAATCAAAAGAGTTGAATTTAATTCACATGGTGGCACTCAGTACTAAACAAAATTGCGTTTTTATACGACTGCCTGTAAAAAGGAGTATATTGTTTTCAGGGTTCATGTATGTATGGATGTATGTGAGTTTGTATTTTCCACCATAACTTCTATACGCCTGAACCGATTTTGATAAATGAGGTATCGTTAGAATCCCTAGCTTATTCCGGGTGACAAAAGCTAGTAAAATTAAAAAAAAATTGATTGGGTGACCATGGTCCTGCATTAAAGACATTAAAAAAAAAAAGATATGAAAAAAAAAACAAAAAAAAATTTACTATTTAATCATCATCCAGAAAATTATGAGTAGATTCCAAAAATATATAACACTATAGTTCAATGTCCAGTTTAATGAAAATGTGAATAAGATTCTAATTATTTAACTAGATTAATTTAGATTTTTAACTTTTTGACTAAATTTTTTTTTATTGAAAATAATACAATAGAACTTAATGGTAGCTAGCCTAACCTAATTACTATATAAATCATGCCCACGTGGAATGGTGGCAAGAATGCTGGCTGCATTTCCGCGCTGGACAGCCAGGCTGATCCTTTGCGCAAAAAATGAGCCAGCCCTTCTGTCACCAGATGAGGCAATTAAACGCGGTGAAATATCTCGCAAAAAATTTTTGGCACTAAGACTCCACGGCCCAAGGGTCTCCACGGCAAACGGAACAAATATGTAACTCTCTATGAGAGAGGCATACTTCCGCCGCTTGCCGGTTTCAGCCTTTTCTGCTGCGGCTCCCGGCCTTGATGCTGTCTCCCTGATATGACACGGGGCCAATGTGTCTACGCATGTTGCGTCCCACATTAGCGCCCGTCCCCGTTCCCAGGGAACCAGCGTCAATCCATCAGGTCTCTTGCCATCATCCCGACTAATCCCTGCCGGCTCAATGAGCGCAGGAATATCTATGGTGGCAAGAGCCCTTTTGATCGTATCATTGAGAGAGCCATGCCGAAAAAGCCTACCAGCGCTCCTTTGGCAAGAGAGTCCGTGAATTCCAAATTTATCGACCTCTTTTCCACACGGACATCTGTGCTCGAAGCACAGGGGTGTTCCCAATCTGAGACCTAGAGCCACACGAAAACTTTCATTATCTAAAAGAGTGCCGAGATTTTTCGATGGCAAGGCATGAAGCCAATACCCGGATTCTTTTTCAGATAAGGCTAGAAGCCTTGCTCGATCTCTTTCACTTGTAAGATTTTGAACCAAATTTGTATGTGTCAGCCGAACCAACGGCACATCCCAAAGTTTTTGTGTGAAACATTCCTTCGGGATATCGTCATTGGGACACCTGACCTTCCAACTCTCTAAGGCCTCTGTGGCATAGGTCAGTGAAACTGAATTAGAATTAAGAATCTGAGAACTAAGCTCTTTTATACTATGCACAGAGGACAGAAAAGCCGGAAGAGCAACACTGGAAATTTTTCTCACGCCGATGCCACCATACTTGACCGGTAAAGTAGCTTGATTCCAAGACTGATCATCAAAAGATTAGAATCAAAAGATCAAAAGATCAAAATCAAAAGATTAGAAGATTAGAAAGATTAGAATAGATTAGAATTTAGAATTTTTTCTAGCGTATCTCTTAAGGTGGCATCCATGATATCGAGTAGTCCAGGAAATTTCCAAATTGGGCTCGCACGGAGAATATAAATTAATTTAGGTACAAAAAGGCAATATTTTAGGATCGAAAATGCAATGTGAGAATTTAGAGCGCCCAATTTGTCAGAATGTGCCGAAAATGTTCTGACTTTTTTGTCCAAGATTGGTTGTATGGCTTCGTTAAAAAGAGGAGCACCAAGAAGACAAAGTGAATGTTTATCAAGAATCTTAATATTAGGGGCAATTTCATTAAATAATTCGGAGGCCGATGATATTCTATCTTGCGATAGCTTTTCTGTGAAAAACAGTTCACATTTGGAAAAATTTAGTTCTAAACCAATTTTGCCAAATTGCTGCTTAACATTGTTAAGATCTTTAAGAACGTCATCCACGTTGCCTCCAATAGTTCCATCGTCAAGATACCATATGTTAAATTTTGATGTTAAATTTGAGATATGGTTGTGGATCCCTAAGCTGAACAGGGCTGGACCTAAAGGATCCCCTTGCTGAACACCTACAGAGGACTTAATATCGCCATCTCCAAAAAATAATTTAGAAGCAGAGCTGTAACATTGCCAAACATACGGGTAAATTTCGGGAAGCTGTGTTGAAACTTCGTTAAGCAGAGTTGCCCTGTCCAATGAATTAAAAGCATTCTTTACGTCTACTTTCAGCAGTACCTCAACCTCGCCATTCGATAAGAAAGTACGAGCCGAATGCACCGCTGCCTCACAACCACCTTTACTGCCAAATCCAACTTGAATGGGTTGGAATTTATCCTTTAGGGTCGAAACTATGTGTCTACACGCTAATTTTGATGCCAAACGGCGAAAAGTGCAGCCAACAGCGATGGGCCGGATCCCACCGTCCTTTTTATTAAAAGCACAGAGCCTCGCGCCGTAAAGGAATGGCAAAAAGGATGAATTTACCTCGCCAGATAACATAAAATTACAAAGTCTGGTAATGTCGCTCAGAAGCGCCTTGCCGGCGTCCCCAGCAGTAACACCCACAAGTTCCTTTAGATGTTGTGGTGTTATGCCGTCCATGCCACCAGCAGAGCCACTGGAGAATGACATTATCGCAGCGTAAGTTTCTTCATCCTTTATCTGTAAAAATGAAACGTTTGAAGGTGGGTCTGGAAGTAAAGAGTCGGGATTTGGTAAAGGATGCTTGTCACGTAAGGCTTCTAGCGTTTCATCATTAAATGGAGCCAGCGTATCATTAGAAAACAAAATGCGGGCTGCGTTTTTAAGATCCCCATCCATAACCTTGTTTTCCACAATTTTTTTCAAATTGTAATTTTGTGTTCGAAATGAGCAGTCAGGAATTTGGAAAACGCGATCAACCGAACAATTTTTTTTCAATTTTGAACTTAACGACCCGCTTTCTGATTTATCTACTGAAAAATGTTTATATGAAAACAAAAAAAGATTTTGCCAAGCCAAAAGTGAATTTGATAAGACATTTTGGATTGTATGTGATAAGGATCTAGCCAATGATATCCTCGCCCCTCGCGGAATGCGTTTTATTAAAGGAATATTTTGACTATACTTGGATAATAAAATTTCGAAGGTTACCTGGTTTTGACTTCCTGTTTGCGTTTGATCGCACATGAAATTTGGGCAAGTTAAAGGCCTTGCTGGTGGTCCGTGACATCGTGCGATATGTATATTAAGGCCTTTACGACCTTTAAACAGCCTGCCATCGCTACAGTGTGGGCATTCTATGTACTCAACTTGAGAAGCACTAGGGATCATACTTCACAACACAACAAAAGAAAGAAAAAAAAAAAAACTAAAACACTACACAATAGCGTCTATAAGCGCGCGAAGCCCCGGCAACGGCAACCAGGAGGCCTGCAGAGCAGGCGACTGCCCGCTGAGGCCCCTGGAAACCGCGACACCGCGTAGCAACGCCTCGCTCTGAAACAAAAACTACTGTTAATATCCCATTTCAAAACACAATGAAAATTATACCACGGGGTATTTCGCGAATAAGCGCCAATTTGATGCCAATAATAATCCAAAATACCGAGCCCAATATTTATAAATAAAAATTTTGAAGCGAGCAAAATTTTTTCATTGACATCTCATTGACATTCTCCTTAAACTTAACTTTTAACTTTTTAGTTCGTTTTTTGCCAGGGCAGTCGTGTTTTTTAATTTTTTTTAATTCTGACTCGTTACTATTTATCTTATGATACATTTTAATAACGTATGACTGTTTATGTAAGCGCTTTCTATGAACAATCTCATCATTTCCATAGATAATAAATATAGATAGTATCACAGAGAAATAGGAATCTTAATTTGTTCTGTGCCTAGTATAGAAAACATAGTTGCCCAGTTTCCGCATCATGCGATTAGTTGTTAATTAGTTCTTGGTCGGTTAACCGATGTCTGCTTAAGATAAACGGGTCTCAGGACTCGGAAATCACATTTGTAACATGCAGTCAGAGTCGCGTTCTAAATATCTACCTACAATCTATATTAATAATAGTATGCGAAAGTTTGGATGAATGAATGCATGTTTGTTATTCAATCACGCCAGAACGTCTGAACGGATTTGGCACAGACATAGATTATAGTCTGGAATAACACATATGCTACTTTTTATCCCGCTAAATTAAAGAGTTCCCGCGGGAATTAAAACTCCTCAATCCACGCAGACGGTGTCGCGAGCATCAGCTGTTTAACACGAAAATTTTTGGTGAAAACAGAATGAATCTTTTGGTGAAAACAGAGTTATTGAGACAGATAATAATATTTTTAATAATTATTGATGGTTATGTAACACTGTGCCTGTGGGCAGTGATATAGTATAGTGATATACAGTGATACAGTGTTACCTTCTCATATCTATCTCATTATTTTGTTGTTCTTTTATATTGTATTGATTGATTGATTTGCTGTTGCAGAGTGCGCCTTTCCATCTCCGGACCCTTCATAAAATTTCCATGTCAACAAAAAAAAGTCAATATCGGTTTAGAGTTGACGGAGTTATTGAGTACCTAACATCGACAAAAAAGTTCATTCCGTATCTCGAAATAACTCTTTTGTTTATTAGGATGGAAAATATCACGTAATCCGATTAAAATAATACAAACAGGTATTATTAAGGTATTATTAGCCAAGCCATTGTATTCATATCCGTATTAGTAGTTTCAAACACTGTGGTGCGTGTACAGACAGACAGACTGACTTAAATGAATGCTGTTTTGTGCTTTTATTAAAAATATTATCATTTTATTTGTATAAATAATTCATCCAATTAAAAGTTTCCAATTATATTTAATGTGAATATAAATAGTTGAGTAACAGTTTGTGATAGAATTGTTGTTTAATTATAAAATAAATTCCCTCTTTGTCGCTATTGAGTCAACTCGGTTATATACAATGCAAATTGCAAATTGAAAACGGAATTAAGCGTTCTAGGAATATTGATAGCTATTATGATAATTTTAACGATGGTATTATTAATGCTACGAAATTTATCCATAGGGAGATTTAAATACCAAACAGCTGTATTCGATTGTATTCCTCATTACTGAAAAGTGACGGTCGGTGATCTGTGACCGCCCACTGACAGATTGTCAGGTATCTGTGTCTGTATCTCATGAACCGTTATAAGTATGTCGAAATTTTCGCAGAATGTGTGTTACGCAATCACGTCTAATCTACTGAACCAATTTAAAGGCACAGAGATAGTCTAGAGCATGAGAAAGGACATAGGCTACTTTTTATTACGGAAAACTCAAGAGTTCCCGCGGGAATCAAAAACTTTAATCCACGCGGATGAAGTCGCGGCATCATCTAGTAAATAAATAAAGGAGAGCATGGAAGAAATGTTATTTTTGTTTCTCTTGTTTCTTTGACGAAATTTAGGTTAAATGTACAGTTAAATCTTGTAGGATGGTACGGAGCGCTTCGTGTACGAGTCCGACTCGCACTTGGCCGCTTTATTAAGATTATGATGCGGCGGCCTCCTGTATAATGCGTATTCTTTTTACGTGTACGTAGGTTTATAACTTTAAAGTATCTACTCCTTTTGACTTAGTCCCATCTACCCCGCTGGCGGGGCAGTTGGGACCAAAATAAAAAAGTGCCATCGGCCCCGCTAGCCTCGGCGTAGACGCATAACGGGGCAGATGAAACTTTTTCACACAGGTCAAGTGTCATTTTCCCCGCTACGCTTCCGTAAGAATCTTACGAAAAAACTTGTTTTTGTTTATTTATCTATATATGAAAAAGTTTGTATATTATAATCAGCTTAAATTTTTTGAACAAAAATAATATTAAGAAAAAGAATTTGGCAAAAAATCTACACTATAAAACATTAAATAATTTCGTAAACAGCTACATTGATTAATCTTTTTATATCACAGGTTAAAAATACAGTCAAAAATCAACAATACAAAACAAGAAAATTATAAAGTAAATTTACTACTACTAAATATAAGCCTCAGACTAATAAAATCCCATTTATTTTATAATTTGTAACCAATTAATCAACAAAATATATAATTTATTTTACTTCATAAATCACAGATGTATTATAAAGATTAAAATGTATTATACTATATTTCGTTCAAAATCGATATTTGGGGCTCCCTGGGATTACAAAACAGGAAACTGATACCAAAATTTAATTCAGTGCCATTTTGAAATTATTTGTTAATTTACCGATTTCGTTAAAAATCGATATTTAGGGCTCCCTGGGATTAAAAAACAGAAAACTGATAGCAAAATTTTTAAAAATCAGCGCCATTTTGAAATTCTTTTTTAATTGACCGATTTCGTTCAAAATCGATATTTAGCGCTCCCTCGGATTACAAAACAGGAATTCAGTTTAGTACAGTAAAGTCTGTACTACTTGTAAGTCTTACCACATCCCGTGAGCTGCTTTAGCAGCTCGCGCACAGAGCGAAATACTAGTCTATACATATAAAAGCGAAAGGTTACTCACTGATTCATCACGATATCTCAGGAACTATTAAGCATACAGACTTGAAATTTGAAGATAGGTTCCTTCTATGGTGTGGACGTCAGCTAAGAAACTGTTTTAGAAAATTCACCCCTGAGGGGTTGGAAGTTTGTATGAAAGTTCTTTGTTTTTAAAGTTAGAGACATGAAAATTAGCAATAAAGTTAATAGTTATAAATAATAAGAACCCATAAAAGCAATTTTACGAAAATTCACCCCAAAGAGGGTGTAATGGGGGTTGTAAATTTGTATGAAAGTCCTATGTGTTTGAAGTTAGAGACCTGAAAATCGGCATCTAGGTTATTAAATTTAAATAAATAATAACCTGCTTAAGCAATTTTACGAAAATCTTCCCCAGTAGGGGTGCAATAGGGGTTGGAAGCTTACATTAGGGTTTTAAGTTTTTGATGTTAGAAACTTGAAAATCGGGACTTAGGTTATTAGTTTTAAATTATAATAACTTGTTTATTCAATTTTACGAAAATTCACCCCAAAGAGGATGAAATGGGGGCTGTATGTTTTGTATGAAAGTCCTTTTTGTTAGAAGTTAGAGGCTTGAAAATCGGGATGTATGTATCGGGATGGAGGATCGGAAGTTTTAAATAATAATAACCTGTGTAAGCAATTTTAGGAAAATCCACCCTAAAGGGTGTGAAATTGGGGTTGGAAGCTTGTATGTAGGTTATAAGTTTTTAAAATCGGCATCAGATTATTAGTTATTAGTTTTAGCCGCTATATGTACCTAGACTTTTTGCAGCGGGAAAATCTCATGGGCGACCTCTAGTATAACAAATCGGAAGGGAACAAGTGGGGTTGAGGAACTGGAAAGTGACATAGGCTACTTTTTATCCCAGAAAGTTAAGGAGTTCCCGAGGAAATTAAAAAACTAAAATCACGCGAACGAAGTCGCGGGCATCAGCTTGTACCATAATTTAATACAATCCAAGAATTATGAAAATGCCTGGATTTGATTCGCTCTAGCAATGCCCGGGAGGTGTTATATGTAAATCACTTAGTTAACAATTATGGTTATTCACTTAGTGTACCTAAGTTTTAAATTTTCTTGTTTATAACCTGTTTATTTTTTATTTTTGTGGTGTTCAATAAATTATATACACTAGCACTAGCAGACGGCCGCGACTTCGTCCGCGTGGCTCAAGTTTTTTTAATCCCCACTGGCACTCCTTAATTTTCCGGAATAAAATAAATATGTACAGGTCCTCATCCATACCCACGCAAGAAATCACGTCGAACTGTCGCTCTGTTGGGGCGTGATTGAAAGACAAACTCTCTATTTAACGTCCTCGAGGATATAATTTTCAAAAACTGTGCAAAACGTATTTTAAGGGTTCCGTACCTCAAAAGGAAAAAAACAGAACCCTTATAGGATCACTTTGTTCTCCGTCTGTCTGTCAAGACCGTTCTCTGTCAGGAACGCATGGAGGTATCAAGCTGATTCATATCAAATACTCAGTTCTACTGTCCCTTGAAGCTGTGAAAAATCAAACTTCTAAGCCAACGCAATAAAAGATATAGCCGTTTATGCTGCAAATTTTCGACACTCGCAAGGAAATCAAAACCTACAGGGTACTTCCCCTGAACTCAGGATCTTGAAATTTGGTACGAAGCAACGGCTCATAGCACAGATAAAGAAAAAATTGCCAAAAGCATAATTTTTTAGTTACAACATATAATAAAAATATTTTTTAATAATTTTAAACATACTACAGGTTTGTACGGAACGCTCGGTGCACGAGTCCGTCTCGCACTTGGCTGGTTTTGTTATTTATTTTAAACCAGAAGCCTAAATACCAACTTTCAGGGCTAAGACTTGAAAAACGACGGACTTTCATACAAACTTTCAACCCCTATTTTACCCCTTTGGGGGAGGAATTTCGAAAAACACTTTCTTAGTGGATACCTAGTCTTCACAAAGAACACCCTCTCCAAATTTCATGTCCCTAGGACCAGCGGTTTAGGCTGTGCGTTGATATATAATTCAGTCAGTCAGGACTCTAAATTTTATATATATAAATAAACATGTTGTAATTTTTTTAAAGATGCAATCGTCGTTTCTTGCTGTCTGGCTTCTCAGTAAGAATGGTATTCAATCCAAAAATATTTTTATAGTGTTAAAGATTTTTTAAATGAATAGGCTCCCCAATATAAATAAAATATAAAAATATATTTATTAATATCACAAATTTGGTTTTACTATAATATTAAATATATTCTCTATTATATCTATTACGTGCTAAAATAAATTAATAATAATCAGATAAGTATATGTAATAATAATAATATTAACATTTAGCAACGCACCGACAGGGTCTCAATAACCACGGACATGAAAGCTATCAATAAATTATAAATAAATGACTAAATAACTATACCGAACCAGCTTGACGATTCTAGCAATTGTAAAAGTATACTTGAATTTAACGAAACACTATTATTTATTGAACTATATTCGTTAACTTAGTGACGCGACTATTTCTAGTCGCAATTTTATATCTTCCATTTTCAGCTGAAATGGTAAATCTATTCTATTTCCAATATCTAGAATGGTCAATAGATACAGCGACGCTGAATCAAAGGCACCAGTTTTATTGTGCTGAATAAAACTATAGGTACCCGCGGAGATCGTATTATGTATATGTTGTCGCCAATTCGTAGAATCCACCGTATTACAAGACGTTGCCATTTCATGATACGGTGGGTTGGAGTTTAGCCGGATTGTCGTTACGATACGTTCAACAATACATTTATTTATTCCGCATTGTAATCAACTGCACTGTAGAGTGAACTTCATCCATCCATCCATCCATGAGCCTGTACTCGTCCACAGCTGGACTTAGCCCTTTTGAAGAGCACGCCACCACACACGGTCCTCCGCCTTCCTCATCCATACACTTCCCGCAACCTTTTTCAGGTCGTCGTTCCAGCGGGCTGGAGGTCGTCCCACGCTGCGTTTACCGGTACGCGGTCTCCACTCCAGAACGCGTCTGCTCCAATGGCCATCGGTTCTGCGACAGACATGACCTACCCACTGCCACATCAGCTTAGAGAATTAGAGTGAACTTACTAGAAATAAATGCGCTACGCCAGCAAACTCGCAAGATTCTTCGTACCTAGACCTATCAGAAAATACCCCATGTATGTTCAGCGATTTTTAGTAGTTTTCGATTTATAATTTTTTTAAGTTTTATCGTGAGAATTCTGAGTTCCGGTTACTAAAATAGCTTTATCCTATTGTCCTTCTGGCAAGAAAGTAAAGCTTTTTCGCACCTACAAGTTTATTTTACCTGCCTTTGTCGGCAGTATTGCAAAGTATTGCTGGCAAAGACAACTAAGAAAGTTTGTCCCACAAACTTCGTGGGAGTGGGAGAAAAGCTATACTTTATTGCCAGGAGGATAATAGAGTGCAATTCTGTTTTTTTTTTGCCTAATGACTGTTAAAAACAAAAAGAATGCCAAATAACTTTGAAACAAAAAAATAATTAATTATTTTTGGCGTACTTAAATTCGGAAATTTCCAGCTGTAATTAGTCATAAATTTGTCAAAAAAAGGCAAAGATCAATTTGTAAATTTAGAAATTTCCGCTTTATCGCCTCTGAAGTCTGATTTCTCACAATAATGCCTAAAGTACCAAATTTTATGACTATTATGGGAAGCTTAGGAACCTCAAAAGTTTTTAAAATTAATCAGAAGTGACGTAGACAGGTTTAAGTTATTTTAATCTAAAGTTGAAAATTTTACTATACCTCGGTCTAACGTAAACTTTTCACCCTACAACCAAAAATTTTCCGACTAATTATTCTGACTAAAGACGTTAGTGATAAGAAAGTAATTATTTTATGCAAAGCACTTCATAGTAAGCATGTTCCCAAATGTTGAATGAACTAGCCGTAAAGTAACACGGCGGGTCATACAATCTAGCTACGGCATATACATTGTTTAGTTTACAAAAGTCGACGCTACGTAATTTCCGTGCGACACAATTCTAAAATTGTATACCCCTGATTTAACATTCTACCTTCTTAGGTACATCCTTTGAAAAAGCTACCTCCTTTGTGGTATCATTTCTCTTGTTATCTTTGGAATATCATAGACAATACCGAAACCCGTGTTTTGGATGTGGGGTGTGTAATAAGTAAATTACACTAATTCTTCATATCGTACCTAAGTAGCAGTTCGCTTAATTTCAACGGCTTAGATGTTCTGGGTAGATAGTGCGCGCACGAGCTCCGAGGAATCGGGGTCTGAAGAAACGACGCCACCCCCGATCGTCGCTCCATATCCGGCTCGCTCCCAGCACTAGTTTTGAGCTTGAGGCGTGTAATTTTGCGATAGCAGTATTGTTTTGCACTATAAACAACTCTAGGTCATTACATTAACATTCCATACGATTCCTCAGAGCTACATAGGTTCCTTATTTTAATTATTACTTTTGAGCGACTTAAAAAAATGAGGAGATGAGAATCTCGGATACGAATACGGAGCTTAAATGTTGTAGGTGGATAGGGATAATTGTGTATATTTAACACATAATTCACATAGAATGAGCTATCATAACACTTTTAGAAAGTAATTTAACCAAGTTGATAAACTTTTATGACTAATTAATCTCAAATCGAACAGGAAAAGGCACCTTAGTGGTGGCAATAATCTCTTCAAGCATTAATAATATTCCACTGTTATTTATACGAGGTATGAATAGGAAAATTAAGCTTTTTATAATGTTAAAGCGGCAGACGATGAAAGGAAACTTTTTATTGATTTCATTTGCGTAGGTGCAATATTTTTGTTAGCAAAATAAGTTCTTTTTTCGATCATAGATAATATTTCTTTCATAGTTATGTCCTTTACGAAAAGCCTCACCAAAGAAATAATCTATTTCTGAAAATCTCTTAATGCTTTTCCATAATATTTTATAAATAGTGTCATTTATTTAATGCTAGCTGATTCCCGAAATTTCGTCCACGTGGATTGAGATTTTTGGTTCCCGTGGGAACTCTATGAACAGCCTATGTGTTACTCCAGACTATATATCTATCTCTGTGCCTAATTTAAGCTAAATCAGGTCAGCCGTTCTGGCGTGATTGACAAACATCCATCCACCCAACCACCCATCCAAACTTTCGCTTTTATAATATTAGTATAGATTACATTTTGCTTGCTGGTTAAAGTATACGTGTGTGAGCGTACTTATAATTGAAACTGCTTCTATATTATTAGAATATTATATTTCAAAACAGACAGATAAATAGGTAGATATGCTTTTGTATTTAAAATATTAGTAGGTATACTTAATCCCAATAAAATTAAAAGCTACGGTAAAGGCAGCCTAACCTATAAGGAAATATTTATGTTTTCTGTGGTTCAAATCTACTACATTTGTGTAAGGGCACACACATACTTACCTACATGATGACGTAATCATGACGCGGAAGTTCTTTCGGAATTGTACTTTAATTGCTATAAATATAACGGCCGTTATTCGAGTAAATGAGTCAGTCTCTGATCGTCTGTCGAGACGCCACGCCATTTGCAACTAGAAAGGAACACACGCCAAGTGTTGTTCCTTTCTAGTCGTTTTCTGTTTGAAATTGTTAAAATTGTGACGTAGAATAGAGTCTAAATTGTTTATCGATTTTATCTTTTATTTTTATCCGCTTCTGGTTCCTAAAACTATATATGGAACTTCCAACCCACAACAGTTGGCCCAGCTGGGAGCCTCGAGCATGACACTGGTTCGGAGGAAGATATTCCTTACCTATTGCATCGGTTGAGCACACTATACGCTCCCGACATTTGGATTCTAACACACTTGTGATACTTGGTAAAAAGGAAGATAAGTTAATAAACTTTCTTATCTTCTAATCTTGCTTGTCAGGCCTGACTGCGCTTAGGCCAGTATGGGTTATATCTACGTTCTAAGTGCTAAGCTATTACACCAATTCCGGTCGCCATCCCCGAACTATTCATCAGGGAAATCTGATTGCATAATCTTTGTAAAGAAAGAAAATAATTATCAAAATCGGTAAAGATTTGAATATTTGATGGAGTTATTGAGTAAAATCGACCACAATATTTATACCCTATGCCGAATAACCCTTTCTAGTTTTTCGGGATAAAAATGTCCTTTTAGCTACTAATACTGTCCAAGCTTGATACGTCTATGATGCAAATCGATTCAGTAAGTCATAAGAGTTTTGAGGTCTCCTTCGACAATATTTTTTTTCAAATAGGTAATGAACAAGAATCGTCCAGTTTTAGTTTTATTAAAAGTAATAGTAAATATTGTTTGTGCATTGTATTAGATATAGAGCAGTAAAGCTGGTTTCCGTTCGTATACCTAATGTAAGCCCTGGAGGCACCGAATAGGTACGAGTGGATCGTTAGGCTATCGTCGTGAAATATCGCTACAAATAAATGCAACTGTAGAAGAAGTAAAGAGAAGGATTCGTTATATTTATTTTAAACACTTTGCAAGGTTTAAAATAAGTATACTGTATAGTGGTTTGGAATGAGGGTTCATACATGAACTAACGCATATTATTGACTGATTTTAATCTCTTTATTGAAAAACAAAAAAATATCATTATTTATGTAATAGTACAGGTTTTTGTTTTGAATGGATTAAAATAATGAAATCAACAAGAACCCTGGAAAATTTGTAAATATTAATCAATGAATACCAAATACAGTACCTATATGTGGTAGTTCTACTGTATAGTGTATCTGTAGATAATATATATGTATACAGTGTAGTGTATCCTTACTTATCTGTTTTAGGTGTACTAAATTACTAAGTACTTTCAGGCCTGGCTCACTTATTACGTGACCTGAGATATTTAACTGCTGCTGCGTGGACGCCCGACGACACTCGTATCAGTCGAGTGTTGCGCACGAACCGTAGTTATACTTTTGACTTTCACTCAAGTTCTCGTAATGGTTAAAATAAGTAAACGATCAGAAAACGATATCGTATCGCATTAGATCGCTTAAACTCTAATTGTTAAGACCTAAATTATCGTGCTTTGCACTTCCAAAGGACCCTGAAAGTTAAGTTTGTATTATTACATAAGTAACTTACTTATAGTTCTAAACAAAACTATTAATGCAAAATTATTTTTATATCCAGACAAAATTCAAAATTCAAATGTTTTTTTATTGAAATAAACTTTTACAAGTACCTTTGAATCGTCAAGTGAATGCACCACTGGTTCGGAATGGCATTCCTACCGAGAGGAACCGGTGCAAGAAACTCGGTGGTTGCTTGTTTTAAAATAATTCATTTACAATTACATAAGTAACCGCTGTCCTTAGCATTGCTGGAGCGATCAAATCCATGCTCCTCTATCTATTACATAAACAGTATAATAAGCTTTTTTAGGTGCATACTTTCAATGGATTTCTTAAATTTGTGTATAAGCAACTTTAAAATAGGTTGTGAAATTTTGTTATAGAAAAGAATGCTCATTTCCACGAATGACCTTCTGACTTTTTTGAGGCGGATTGATGGAGTCATGAGCCTATTACGGCCTCTAGTTTGCCTATCGTGCAGATCCTAATTTTTATTGTAATTATGGAAGTGCTTTTTTACAAAAATTATACTACTGTAAATATATTGCGAGGCTACAGTTAGAATACCAACTTCTTTAAATTTCTCTCTGAGGGAATCACACGGTTTTAAATTATAAATTGCACGTATTGCCCTTTTTTGTAGTACAAAGATTTTTTGAATATCTGCCGCTTTTCCCCGCAGTAAGATTCCGTAAGACATAATGCTATGAAAATAAGCAAAATATACAATCCTAGCAGTTTCGATGTCAGTTATCTGTCGAATCTTTCTGACAGCTTAAACAGCAGAACAAGATACAGTTTTAAACAAAATAAAATTTTACGTAATATAAACCATATCCAATATTATAGTGATAGACTTAATGGGTAGACTTCTTCAGCCTCCAAGGCTGGGGTTCGATCCCGGGAACGCATCTTTATCTTAATTAATTAAAATATATCACTTACGGTGAACAAATATCGTGTGGAAAGTTTAGACTATGCCTGAGAGTTATAGTCTATAATCCTAATAAAAAAACTCTAATAAAACGTCTGCTAAGAAGAATATGGCCGGCGTGGTGGAATATATGTCTTAAATCCTTCTCATTCTGAGCAGAATCT
This sequence comes from Erebia palarica, assembly GCA_964035005.1. Lineage (NCBI taxonomy): Eukaryota > Metazoa > Arthropoda > Insecta > Lepidoptera > Nymphalidae > Erebia > Erebia palarica. Next base: position 28,719,567 of record OZ035986.1, read on the forward strand.
CACCTGATGTAAGTAAGTGATGATGCAGTCTATGATTGTTGCGGGCTAACCTATTAGGGGTATGGCAGTTATAATAAACTCATATCCCTATTCGGTTTCTACAAATCTATTAATATATCTTTCATCTATTTTTAATGTAATTATCGTCATCATTGCAACCCATTACCGACCCATAGTAATTACAAGAATTTAGAAGTCAACCCTAAGGCTGCACACGTCGCGTCTGAAGGGATAACAGTTACGCGATAGAAAGAGATATATAGAGATGTAGGTATTTAATTATTTTCACTCGCAGCGCTGTGCGAGCTAAATTGGCCTTTATTACGACGTAACCTGAGTCGCTGATTGTTAAAAGGTCGATGCGGAGTAACTTTCCTGGTACTACTATTACCGCTTCTCTGATACTTCTACGATTGAATGAAGAGCCATGTATCTCCATTTTGAAACTGAAAGTCAAAGTCGAGCTCCCAGGCCTCCCTCCCACGATGGGCAAGTGGCAACCCAGATGTTTTGAGCCAGTTTCGTAGCGCTACTTACACATATAATAAAAAAGATCATTGGCTACTAAGCAAAGTTTGTCTTATTACCCACCAAACGTCGCTTCAACAATTTAATGAACACCTAGCAAGTACTATTCATTTATACAAATATAGCCGCTTAAATTCTGAATTGTCGATTAATGTAATTCCGCCCGAAGCGGTCTTTCATTCCACAATCTACGGCGGTTTCGCTGTGTTTTATTGCTTCGATCGCCGTTCTTTGATGCACGCTTCAAAGCATATTAGCCTCCCTAAGAAATCTAGTCTGTGTCTGCTCAGCTTTTTTCATTGAAGTTTTTATTATTTGATATCGTTTTAGATCACATTTCATTTTAAAAGTCTATAATATATTTCCTCCTTGAAAACTTGCTCGACTTAACGAGTTTATCTTTTCGCTAATATCCACTTACTTAATTATTGTAAAAAAGCTCACATATTTTCCACAAAAGTGAGCTAGTAAAGTTGATTTTCAGTGCAAAAAATCTAGGATTCCACTGTTAATAAAAGCCCTCGGAGCGCGCTTCACGACTATAACTGTCACGTTAACCCCAAAAAGTTGTGTCTAGGTTTAAGAATTTCATTTTTGTTTAACATTCCGGATGCGATAAATGCGTAAAGAACTATAAATATCCAAGTGTCATAAAATTATTAAATTTTTATATTCTCGGTTTACATTAAGTTACAAAATGAGGTGCAGCGTGTCATTGAAAAAACTGTGAAGCGAAGGGTTATCTAAATATCAAATCATAATATTGAACCAAGGTTTCCAAAAAGCGAATTGAACGCAGGATCGATTGCTTACAAGACGTAGAGCTGTTGGCAAGGTCTCTTGGCATACTGCATGAAAGTTATATAGCTATATACTAGAGACTTAATTCTACAACGTGGTTCAATTATTTACATGAATAAAATTGTAATCATCCTAATTCATAATAATACTATAAATGCAAAACTGTGTATGCTTTAGCATAGTTTTTCACTGTGCAAATCCGTCGAAATTTTATGGAGATGTAGATGCTATAACGTCCATACAAAACGTATATCTTTTATGAAAACATTTTATACATATTATTTAATTATGTAAGTAATTATATTGATTCTTTAAGTAAGTACAAAGTTATTCTACTTAGACCTCCGTTATAACGTTAGTCCGTTACATCCATCAACGCACAGCTCAAACTAATCAACCCCAGTGAGGGTAAAATAGGGTTAGACAATTAAATATTATAATGATCATTGCAATTTTCTAATCAAATAATATTTTTTTCGCAAGACTAGCTTTAATTAAGTAAAGTACACTCTGTATTCAACTTGCTTAATAAATTATGTACGAGCTCGATTTTCATTTCGTTTTCTCTTTGTCGAAATCCAGACGCTTGAGAGTTGAGAGATCCAGAAACATAGTACCTGTACCTACTCGTATAATTTAACTCAATTACCTATTGTTAGAGAGGTCCAGGTATAATTAAGATTTATTACTATCTTCCATTTAATGTTCGTGGTATTTATACATATTAATATATATTTTACTTTTTTAATATAGATACCTACATTATTAAAATTATTCACTATAATTATAATTTGAGATCGGCAGTTGATAAAGCAAAAGTTGTAGAGCCACATAAGGTTACAAAATAAACATTGGATCGAAACGTTCAAAACTTTTAACCTACGTTTAAATCTACAAGGAAAACACGCTATGCTGTCGTAAATCCTATCTACCATTTACGATGAAAAATAGTGCAAAACATACAGTGAAGCGCTGCTCTCGTTAGCGCTATTCATATATGCAAATCTCGAATAGCACGAGAAGCGTTTAGAGTAGTCTTGCTGCATTCGATATTACTGATATAAACCGGTGATGGTCTAGTGGCTAAGTATCTATGTCTTCAGCCACCAGGCTATGTACTTTTTAAGTTATTAAAATCCACACTTGATTTAATGGTCAAGTAAAACATCTTTTAGCTTCTTCTTTCACTTGGTTGTAGGTTTATAATTGATCCCATGGATAGGTACTAAAATTATACATCAATGTTCGTGAAAATTCGTTGAAAGGATAGATTGTTAACAGAAAGACGGAAACTATCGCGTTATTTTAATACAAATTACTTAGTAGGTATGGATTCTCTCGTTTCCCTTGCTGATCTAGTATCAACCCATCTCAATATACTTACCAAACACTATTGAACAAGCAACAAGCAAGCCAAGTTGGCTAAGTGAACAAGGGCACTATGCACTGTGTTAACTATGTACTATATACCTAGTTATCTTCGCTCTGGTCTCGTAAGGGTTCATGACGAAGCATAAAATTATTTTTCCGAGTGGAAAACAAGTGAAGTGTACAAACCGTGTCACCTAATTTTTAAATGTTTTATATTTAGTTGGGTTAGTACTCAAAAACACGCTAGTTAATCAAAAATAAAAAATAACCTAAATTAAAGAAAAATCTAATAAAAAGAACTTACCTACCGTAGCTTAGATGAGGTATGATTTAAAGTCTTATCCGTCTATCGGTTGAAACGAAGACCAACCATTATTAAGTCCTGTCGGCTTCCACTTTTCCCTCGACATGTAAGTTGCTAATAATATTATACCTAATACCTTATAGGTAATCTATATAATATAGACTATATTACCTTTATGATAGGTATATTATCTTTATGATGGCTGCACGTCAAAAACTGATAAAGGATATTATTCCGAAAAAAATATAGCGAGAGAATTACTTTTGTATCTACCTGTAATTATATCAACGAAGTGTGTTGTTTATGTTTACATGTTTTATTTTACTTATTTCTACTGAGATTTTTATTGAAAATAATACAATAGAACTTAATGCTAGCTAGCCTACAATAATTACTATATAAATCATGCCCGCGTGGAATGCTGGCTCGATTTCCGCGCTGGAAAGCCAGGCTGATCCTTTGCGCAAAAAAATGAGCCACCAGATGAGGCAATTAACCGCGGTGAAATATCTCGCAATTTTTTTTGCCACTAACACTCCACGGCCCAAGAGTCTCCACGGCAAACGGAAAAATATGTAATATAATATAATATCTACCTACCTATCCATATAGAGGGTTGAATTAACTCTTTTGTGAAATATCAGTCACGAGTAATTTTTCGGCAGAATTCTAGGAGTAGAAACAATGAAAGAAGCAAGATATTCCTAATAAAGTTAGTGAAACCACACAAAAACAATCTTTGTGCTAATTTGGTATTGCGGGAAATACTTGGTAGTTTTATTAAGGCCAAGTAGTTGGCGGCATTTCCCAAGTTGGAGCAATGAGAGCGATTCCTTACGGCCCAAATAGCTATTATTATGTAAGTAGGAACAACACGGTTACCCTAATACTAAGTAAGAACTCTACTTGTGCTTATATTATTCTAGACTAGCTGACGCCCGCGACTTCGTCTGCGTGGAATAAGTTTATTTTTAATTCGAAATCTCTGGGATGAAAAGTGGCCTATGTCACTCTCCAGGTCAACAATACTCATGCCAAAAATCACGTCGATCCGTTGCTCCATTGCGGCGTGATTGAAGGACAAATCAACAAACCAACGAACCGAAAAACAAACACACTTTCGCATTTATAATATTAGTATGATGTTCACATCTTGGCAGTCATATAACAATTAGAACGCAAAGATCGATGGGGCTTCGTTTGCCACTCTTCAATCACGTACTTACACTTGTATATTATTAAAAAATAGGTAGGTGAGAAGGGAGACTATTTGTACAGATTTTTAAACCACAGTATCGAGGGCGGTTATTCTTTCATCTCTTCAGAACTCATTCGTATTGATTCCACAGAATGTACAATCGTGGTCTTAAAATGTAAAATCTTATGTAATTTTAAGTTTCATAAAATTATTGCATGCACTCATCTGTGTAAGAAGGTTTCTCAGTCAGTAATCTCTGTTGGTTAAGGTTTTACCATTGAAAATGGATACCAGATGCAAATCGCCTGAGACCTATTTTTGGCCTGGCCATTCCGAGGATTTTGGGAGGATCAAGATGGGAATAGTACCAAGAGTTGAAAAAAATATTGAGACACGTGTGGGAATTTTGAAAATCGGCTGGTAACTTTTATTTGGAATTTTGAAAAATATAAAAAACTCGGCTTTTTTGGGGGTGTTTGTTTACTAAATTGTAAATATTTTTGGAAAAAAATCGACTTAGGAAAAAATGAAAAAAAAGAAGTCCTAGGATATTAGTTCAGCTACAAAATGATTGTGACCTGTATGTAGGTGGATTTAGAATGGACCCTTTAGATTTGGAATTGTAGAAAAACGGGTATTTCCGTATATAAAAAGTGATGTAGCTTCTATGATTATTGAGCGATCGTCATGGTAATGGTGTTCAAAGATGCGGATGAAGGCGAGAGGGGCATTTTAGTTGGAATTTTGAAAATCTTTTCAGAATTCCATAATTTTTTTCAATGAGAAAAAATTTAAGAAGAGATTTTTATTTCACTTTTTTTTCGTATATTTTTGTATTCAATTTCAATGCTCCGATTCTTGCGGGGACTGCAAAATCTGTTTTTTTCCATGATATGACTTGACTGCAGGTTCAGTCGCGCATGATGTAAGCATAATTTTTATTCTGCTGTTATAGCAACCCTCTTTCCTGTCCAACTGACGATTAGTAATAAAAAATAAATATAGAAATAATATCGGTGTATGTTGTCGCTGTATATTCATATTATATTTATTGCGTCGTAGCAACATAAATTGCTTTTCAATGGAACTCAGGCAGAAATTTTTATATGAGCATATTTCCTCACATACAAGTACGCGATCGAACGCATAGAAATAGGGATCCGCTTATTACTTACCTACTAGGCACCACGCCTAGGCGATTTCAATGCCGCTGTTACATAAAGGTAAAACCACAGAAAAATTTCTATCCGAATACAAACTCACGGTGAAACGAAACAAGAACCAATAAATTCATATTTTACCTCGTTTCATATTAGGGCAAAGTGATTTATGGTACGAAGAGGTCACGCACGGCGCTCCAGTTATTTTGAGTGAATTAAAATACACTTGAAATAAACTATACTATCTCCACGATGTTTTCAACGAATTTCACGAAAGTTAATAGAGTTTTCCAAGATTTGTGAACTATTTCATTAATAATTTAAAACTTATTTGCATAAAAAGGTTGCGTAATAGAAATAAATAAAATGGCGTCTGCCAAAAGTTTAAGCAACTCATTTAAGGAACCCTACTTTTTTATTCACAGAAACTTTCATATTCACATTCAATTACAAATTGTTTCTTTTTCAGGTAGGTACAGCATATTTTAAGAGCATAGAAAGATTATTACTACCTACTACTAACTGCTGTGTCTAAAAGAGCGTACCTAATTTTAATTTCTGCAATAATGGTAATGTCTCTCAGTTTGCTCAATGCAATGCAATGCTAGGGCGTCCATATAAGAGTTAACCAGTGGTTTGATTTAAGTAACTCAATATGCCAGGTGTAGCTTCTTGGTAAACTGTACATCATGTTACTATTGGATAAAACCAGTCAAGCTTATTTAGTCAAACTCCTAATCGAGTTTGACTAAATAAGCTTGTAGAAATTGTATTTGCAGAGATAACACACCCTAATGTATATAAGCGGGAAGGCGAGAGGTTTTTAAAGGACTTGACCGGTGGAACTATGGCAGCTTGCCTAGGTGTCAAAAATCAATGTTCAGCAATGATTTCTTTATTATTCTAATTGTAATATTTCACTGTTTTCAGATAAAAAAGTTTCAGGAGTCTGAAGGTTCGGAAAACTGCGAAAATGAACAAAAAATTTTCACCATAAGACTGCTTTCCCACACTAGATGGCGCTATTTATTGTGTTGAGCGAGTCTAAAAAAATATTTTCAAGTATTATTTCTTTATTATTGTAATTGTTACATTTTATATTTTTCAAATAAAAAAGTTTCAGGAGTCTGAAGGCTCTGAAAACTGAGAAAATAAATAAAAAAAGTTTCACCAAAAACTGTTTTCCCACACTAGATGGCGCTAGTTATTGTGGTGAGCCTAGAAAATATTTTTAAGTATTGCTCACTACTTTTGGTTAACAAGTTCAACTATTCGACCACAGACGGCAGCATATGCAATGTGAAAGGGCGTTCCTTTAAACGCAGTATTTCAAAATGCTTTGTTCGATCTATTAGTTTGAGACTTGTCAAAAAATAAAAATAATTATAAACAAAACATACATTTCCTTTTCGTTACTATTTAAATGATCAAAAATAAATCATTCATAATATAATGACTAAGGTACTTAAATGGTATTCATGTAGGGTTACAAGATTATTATTAGGCATGGAAATAATGGAACGTCAAAATGGAGTAGTGCTTATAGAGGAAAGCGGACGCTCAAGATTTAAACAATAAACGTACTGTTTTTTTTTGTCATTTGAACCCTGACCTAATTTGGAATAATAAATCCTTATTAATTTCGTTTTGAATTTTTAAACCTTACTGTAAAAACGGAAATCCTGTGCATTGTCCCGAATCGGAGGGCAATTACTGGTCATGTCCTTTACGTTACAGATTTATTGGAATTAGTGGACCATTGCTAAATATCCGTACGGTATATGTAAGGTGTACCTAATAATGCAATTGGTAGTGCTTAGCATGAAGTAAGGCCGCCGGGTCTCTGAGTAGATTCCACTTTTAAGCTTTATCAATAAGTTTGTTTTATAATAATATTTTATTCAGGTTCTCATCAATAGTAGGTATGATCTCATGGGCGAGGACAAGTTATCTAATTGCACACTATCAAAATAATCTTTCTAGGCTTTGTAGACATTTAGCAACGTGCATTTTTTTCAGTTTTAGTGGAATTCATTGTGTTAAAAAACACCAATGAAAGATCTACCGATGGAATCAAATCGAAAGAATCGATGAAAGAAAACCCTACATCAATTTTATTACATTTCAAGTGGCCGAAATTTAGAGATTCTGCCAAATAAAAGGCAATATTTGGCAAGGTTGATAAGGCTATTACTTGCGTTGTATATAGCCGAGAACATCTCAATAGTAAAGGCCTGGACAGACGGACTGACTCGTTGAGGCGATAATGTATCCCTCCTGGCTCTTGAAACCTGTATTGCCATTGCAATATGTTATACTAACGAATGCCCGCGACTTCGTCTGCGTGGTTTGAGGTTTTATGGTTCTCCGCGAAGTCGAGTCTCTCGAGTACCCGGGAACTCTTTAATTTTCCGGGATAAAAAGTAGCCTATGTGCTATTCCAGGCTATAATCTATCTCTGTGCCAATTTCAGCCAGATTCGTACCAAATCTCATTGAAACACGCAAATCTTACGCAGTGTCGCAATAAGCGTGAGCCTCGAAGACGAATGAAAATATATAGTATCCGCATTGCCTTGGCGTGATATCAAATACGTACTAAGTAGCTCCATTATAGTTTTTTTGGTAACAATAACGAATCGCTCGACCCGTTGCACCACTCTTCTTCGTTTATTTTCATGTGTACATAGTATAGGTATATTTAAAACTTTACATTGTACATGCTGTTTACGTCCCATGCTACCCGCGTCCGATGCGTCACGAAATCAAACATAAAATCTACCTAATTAGAAAAAATTGGAAATTATAAGTCCCACAAACTGATCTGAAACGGTGACAGCGTCGCTAGTATCTATGAAAATAAAATAAAACCAAAAACTTAACAGGCATAAAAATTAGTTACAATTTTGGCCACCAGGTCAGATAAGTTTGACGGACTGACAAAATCAGTTTTTCACTGTATTTTTAAAAGGTAAATGATGTGCATTTACCTTTTAAAAATACAAACTTTGTTTTCATTGTCCAATGTAAACAAAACCCTCCACTTCTATTAATATTGAATAAATAAAAAACAATGTCTGTATGTTTGCCTTTTATGCGTCCTGAAACCTATGAAATGTTTCTTTTTTTTCGTTTTTAAATATACTTTACGTGGCATTGCACAAAGCATGCCGGGTTCATCTAGTATACATATAATCATAAATCAAGTTCTTCGTTTGAACAATTTAATATCTACATAGTACATAATAAATACGGATACCTGCCTCTAAGCAAATTCCCATTTTCTGTTTCCCAATCCTTCCCTAAGAAAACACCTATCTATTCACAACGCACTTACCTACTGTAATCTCCATAATATGGAATGAAACTAAATAACACAGTAAGTAGGTATATTACCACAACAAAATACACTCACGAGCAATGCAATGCTGAATGCGAGCGTGCATCAGCTTAAATCTCTTAAGATATATGCATAGAGCTACTATACAAACGCCTTCGAAGTAACATAATATTATTTTAGCGCTACGAAGCACAGAATAACTTGTATTTGTAGAAATTCATTTTGAGATGCTATTATTTGATTTGCGTTCATTTTATATAAAACTTAATAAAGCTCGTGACTTCGTCAAACTTCATATTTTTATGGATATCCTAACTTCCTAACAAGTGTTCTTAAGTTGTAACTTAATACTTAGCGAGTTTATTTGTTTGTTTGTTACGCTTTCACGGCCATCTTTTCGACCAATTTTGATGAAATTTGGTACAGCCAGGGTGAGTCCGGGGGCAGTACATAGAAGTTCCCGCGGGAATTAAAAACAGCTTAACTACAACGAAGTCGCGGGCATCAGCTGGTGACTTGATACATAACGGTACTTCGCCTATTTAGAAGTGGAATCCCTTAGAAGTGGATTTCCCAAAAATCCTTTCTTTATGCGTGACTTTAACCGCGACATCATCAAGACAAGTTCGATCTGATAAAAAGAGCTTTTATTTTAGTTTAGACATTGTCTACCACAAGATATACTCACACTGTATAGTATAGTTTAAGGGATGATAGGCATAATTACATGTAACATAAACAAGGCCTCTGTCTGGTAACTGTAAATGGTAATATTTACCGTCTAGCATGCAGTTTGTAAACGAGAAGTTATCGGTTTCGTAGAAAGCTTTTTCCTTGTCGTACTGTTTACACTTAACCAAAAACAATAACATAATATTGTACGTAATATAAACCCACTCACCCACTCAGCTTAGAGTGTGTGACATGGGCAGCTAGCTAGAAAGAGCATTGTTATACAAAATATTGCATGGTTGGTAAGTAGGTATATAGGCAGGTTATCAGATTTATTCAAGCTACGTATAACAGGAAACAACGATGACCTAAATAGATCGCAAACAATAACAGGAGTTTAAAATTTAATAAAAGCGTCGAAACAAAAAGTACACAGACATTTCATGACAACTTTCCAAACAAACGGATTCCTGACCAAGTTAAAATCTTGCGTTGTAAAGCTACAAACTTTTGTGGACCAAAGAATGTCATTTAGGTGTTGACTTCCATTCACCAGTATAAAACAAAATACGAACAAATAATAAAAAAGAAGAAAGAATGAGCCTACGAAATTCACTAACGCTCAATAAATTTATAATAATACAATAGTATTTAAAGTTATCACTAATACCTGTGAATTCTTGTATATATATATATATATATACCTATATAATATGTAATCTGATTCTCGGAAACGGCTCCAACGATTTTCATGAAATTTACTAGGATAAATTTTTAGAAAATGTCGTTTTGTTTTCAGGCAATGAAAAACTGCTACAATATTATTAGAATACGAAGGTAAATTTCGCCACCGTCTACAAGGTTATAATAGCTCAGGTGGGAAATCGGGCGGTCCCGAAACCCGAAGACCCCGGTTCGTGTCCATGTCCGCAACCCGATCTTTATTCCCCTTTTTTTCATAGTTCCTTCTTTTGAGAGAAAAACTATTATTGGGAGCCCAATTGCACTCGGAATTTTTTATTTAAATAACTAGTTCATATTTTTTTTTACATTATGTCGGTAAGATCGTAAAATATTATATTTCATTAGTATGTAATTCGTATTTAAATATAATTTCCACAAAACACGATTTACCAAAAAATACGGTCATCCAGGTACTATACTACTTACATACTAGTTTTTTTTAAATATTCTCTATACGAAACCTATCCAGCACGATTTTTATACTTTATTAGATTAATCTTTAAAAACATTACTCTTGGAAAACCTATGTGTTTCTAATAAATTTTTACCAGCTTCCGTAAATGTCTCGTACTTACCACTACATTTACAACGTTAGTGAGCGGAAAAGCCTCGACCCCTATTGAAATATCCATAGGCACTTTTTTTCGTGTGTGGAATTCTCAAGGGCTCTTCTAGCTTTATTATATTGCGAAGGGCTGAAACAGACACGGTATTAGCAAACCGTTATTACGTTGCAATTTTATTGAATTAATAAAATCCAAGTTCACGATTGTTCTGATCGTTTATGTCCCGTAGTTATTACGATAATTATCTCAGAATTAATGTCTCTCTATTTCAGAAATAAAATAACATTGGATATAATCAGGCGTTACTTCATTTTCAGTTCATGATTTAGCAAGAAAAGATTACAATTATTTTGCTATAATCCGCAACAGAAAAAAATTCTGTATAATCAAGCATGCAGTGACAAGCGAAGCACCGTTTACCTTCCCAACCAAGCAAGAAAGCCAAGTTCCCAAGCAAGCAATGCCACCACCACTCACATGCACCACCACACAAGACTTTTATACTATTCTCGAAGCACGTTTCGCCCCGACACCGGAGCATCTTCAGGAGATGTCGACTTTACAATGCCACTAGAGAATATTGTATTCATCATCATCATCATCATCATCTCAGCCTGCGGACGTCCACTGCTGAACATAGGCCTTTCCCAAAGAACGCTACCACACCCGGTCCTCAACCTTCCTCATCCAGCCAATTCCCGCCACCCTCTTTATGTCGTCGGTCCATCGAGCTGGAGGGCGCCCCACACTACGCTTACTTGTACGCGGTCTCCACTCTAAAACTTTCCGGCTCCAGCGACCATCGCTCCTTGGACAAGCATGGCCTGCCCACTGCCACTTCAGCTTGCTAATGGTTTGGGCTATGTCAGTGACCCTGGTTTTCTTACGGATCTCTTCATTTCGGATCTTATCCTTAAGAGAAACTCCTAACATAGCCCTCTCCATGGCTCTCTGAGCGACTTTAAATTTGTGGATCAAGCCTTTTGTTAGTGTCCACGTTTCAGCGCCATAAGTGAGGACGGGAAGGACATACTGATTATAGACTTTCGTCTTCAGGCATTGAGGTATAGACGATGAGAAGACCTGACTTAATTTTCCAAATGCTGCCCAGCCCAGCCGTATTCTTCTGTTGGCTTCTTCGTCGAAATTGTTTCTACCCAGTTGAATGATCTGGCCAAGGTAGTTGTATTCAGAAACAATTTCGATACCAACATTTCCTACGTTTATGAGTATCGGGATAACATGTTGGTTGAACATAAACTTGGTTTTGTCCATGTTTATCCCGAGACCGACTCGTCTAGAAGAGCGACTTAGGCTACTCAGCATCTGCTCCAGATTTTCTGGAGTCTCCGCTAAGATAACCACGTCGTCGGCGAACCGTAGGTGTGAGATGTACTCGTCATTTATATTAAGGCCTCCTCCTTTCCAGTCCAGCGTTTTGAAGAGGTCCTCTAAAGCACTATTAAACAGTTTTGGGGATATTACATCCCCCTGTCTAACCCCCCTTCTCAAGTTGATAAGTTTCGTTTGCTGGGACGGTACTTGGACGGTCATTGACGCAGTATCATAAATACATCGCAGCACCTGGATATACCGCCAATCCACTTGGCATCTCTGCAGTGACTCCAGAACAGCCCAAGTTTCGATAGAGTCGAAGGCTTTCTCGTAGTCCACAAAAGCAAGGCAGAGTGGGAGATTATACTCTTCCGTCTTCTGTATAATCTGCCTTAAGGTGTGGATGTGGTCCACGGTGCTGTAGCCTTTTCGAAACCCAGCCTGCTCTGGAGGTTGAAAATCGTCAAGTCTTTGGGCGAGGCGATTTGTGATCACCCTCGAAAACAACTTGTAAACATGGCTCAAGAGTGATATTAGGCGATAGTTCTTCAGAAGCTCCTTGTCTCCCTTCTTAAAGAACAGGATTACCACACTCTTGCTCCATGCTTTTGGCGCTCTTCCGTAAGCAATGACGTCATTAAAGATCTCTTTTAACTCTTTCAGGAGAGGGGTACCTCCTGCACGTAGAAGTTCTGAAGTAATGCCGTCATCGCCAGGTGCCCTGTTGTTTTAAGTATGCCACTCAGGCAATGCTGAGGAAGTCTCCCGTCTCTGCTCCATAAGTTTAATCTTCACAAGGTTTATCTTCGGAGATCTTAGACACCCTTTTATGACTCTTACGTATTTGCGGCCCACTTCCCGAACGACATCAACGAAATTTGTGAATCGCTGGTCTAAGGTGTTTTCCAACAGTTCGAAACGGTTCTTGAGCTCGATTTCAAATTGTTTTGAGCTTACATTGTGCATTGGTTTGGGTCGAAGAGTTGACTTCATCAGACGCTGCCTCTCTAATTGCAGATCTATATTTAAGATGCCGCGCACAAGCCTGTGATCGCTACCGGTATCAAACCTATTAATTACTGAGACATCTTGAAATATATACCTACGATCCGTCATGATAAAGTCAATCTCATTCTTAGTCACGTTATCCGGGCTATGCCATGTCCACTTTCTAGAGGGCTTTTTCTTGAAGAAAGAATTCATCAGGAATAGCCCTTTCCGCTCCAAGAAGTGGCATTTGGCCCCTGTGATTTCGGTACCCAAAACCGTGTGGTCCTACTTTTGATTCACCGTATTCCCGTACTCCCACCTTAGCAGGCACGTATGCAAGTGGGGGGATAGTTGGGATTTATCCCCCCTCGAAACCTGACGTTACATAAAATAAACGGGATCATAACCACTGTGAAGTACGAAATAGATATAGGTCGCTCAAACAAAACAACTAATCGGCTTTTTTTATTGATTTGATAGTATGTGCGTGCGCGTGACGTTGCCATACTTCAGTATGAAGAAACAAACAATGCGCTTAGCGCTTAAGATAGACGTTTGTAGGTCATAGCGATCGCCCTGTCTCAATCTTGACTGTTTTGTCTGCATTAGGTACTCGCGTATACTCTACTCGACAATAGATTACGCCACGACGTAGTTTACCTACTGCACACTAGATGACGCTGCTTGAAATAGTTAATCTATTCGATAAAAGATAACGCCACTTGTATATTACTAAGACAATTGAACATTCTGGAACTTGTGTGCCAAGCCACGACACGTCAAGAAATTTCTAGATTACCATTTCTGGAAAAATAGTTTTCTAGAACGACTAAATTTTTTAACTAAGTTAAAAGACTAAGTTTTCTAAATACGACAATCTGATGAGTATGTAGTGGGGGTAAGCTGCGAGCCATATATAAACCGGCGAGCCCCGCACCCAGTCATTCAGTTTCGAATAATCCGGACAAGCCGAAGAAGAAGAAAAAGGTGAAAAGAAGAGAAAATCAAGCCGAACAGTGAAATAGTGATGGGATTACGCCTCAGAATTTGCCATAGTGTTGTGCAGTATTTAATAGTGCCATATTGTGAATTTGCTATCGATAAAGGACATTGCCGTTTAATTGGAGTTAACAGGGAGTTAGCCGTGTGTTTAGCCGCCCGTTTTATTATTCGCTTGTGTGTTCGTTCAATAAGTAAAAATATAGAGCTTGATTTTATTACTTACATTTTAACATAGTTTAACATGAAGAGAATTGACACTTTCTTCAAACCAGTGACAAGACAAAGAGGAAAAAACAACTTCGTCAGATTCATCATCAGAAAAAAATGTGATTTCATGCGAACCGGCTGTGAAATCACGGCTGAACGGATCTGGATGAAATTTGCCACTGAGATAGATAGATAATCTGGAATAACACATAGGCTAAAGAGTTTCCGCGGGAAACAAACAACCTCAATCCACGCGGATTAAGTCACGGGTATCAGCTAGTACTAAATTAATAAATTCTTTTTTCCTACCTGTTTTACTTCTTAAATATTAGTCTAATGGCTTGAATATGGGAACTGAATTTGCACGAGAGACGTTAAACGATTTTAAATTTACAACCGCCCTAAACATTTTCTAGACGGACAGATCTACGAAGCACAAAGAATGGACGATCGTTTGTTGCTCCGACTTAAATCCATTTCATCTCCTGTACAGACTGTAAACACTCGTGGGACGACGAAGTTTATTTTCTTCCCTTTTAGAAAAGAAAAGATAATATTATCCCAGGTGATTCAAACGTAAAGGGATTAAACGAGGAATAATGAGCATTGTTCTCATCGACGTACTAGCTTTTCCTCGCGACATCTTCTGCGTGGACTTCCTTTTGCCTTTGCGACCTTTTGCGAACGGGACCTTTTTGTAACGGTGGGACGTTATGAGGACGTTATACGAACAGGGCATGATGTGTCCTAATCTTTTATTCCATGCAAAATGGTGTGTGGCGTGATATTCTGAGAATAGTAGATGGTAAATCGTAAAATTGGTTTACCCTTGAATAGCTAGCTCATTATTTAGAGAATAAATTTTACTAGTTATCAAAATATATAGGCTGAACCAAGTTTATTAATATGAGGTCGAGCTATTATCATTATCAAGTACCTACTTCAATTAAATGAGAACAATCAATTTAATTTTGTCTATTAGGGTTCGCGGTATTTCGGATCGGCTTATACCTACATGGTCTAAACTCATAATTATGTTCGCTACTCATAATCATAGCTTTTTTAAATGTTTCTGTATTTTGGTTCATGTAGAAAAAGCGAAATAAAAATAGGTAGCAAAAACTTTTTATAAAAGCTTGTTCTGTCCTAAATGGGCAGAATATTAATCAGGATATTAGGAAACGTAACATGCTTCTCGTAGTTTGAATACATGGCTACGTAAACGTATTCAATATGTAAGTACGTTCTAAAATTCAAGATAACGTACGGTTCCTAAAGAATACAAAATGAGGATTGGTGCAGCAGCGGAAAGTAATTACCTATTTGAATCTTGAAACTTTTAAAGATATCTTTTCAATTCGATTGGATTGGTTATATAATCCACTTGCTGCAATAACGAGATTGAAGAAAGGATATCTTCAAATAACTATAAAATATTGAGGTAAGTAGACGAGATTAAACTCCTTGATAGTGAAGGTTCAGGAAAATGTTCTCAAAGGTTTGTGAAGTCTGGTGAACTATGGGCAAAGATTTTTCATTCTGAGAAGAGACTCGTGTTCAGTAGTGTTCAAGGGATGATGATGAAACGTAAACGATCTAATACCGATGCTATGAACTAGTAATAAAACTATAAGCGTATCAAAAACCATCTTCAAACTAAAATCAGAACTATTATTCGCAACTGAGTTAAATGCAGAGCTTGGGAATGTGCTAGTGCTGTGACCTTATTACTGACAGTCATATCGATAAATTACAAAAACAGGTTGTATTATATTAAAAACATTTAAAATATTGATTGAAACACAATAACTAGTGGTTCGCCCCGAACGCAGTTCGTTTGGTGAGCAGGTGTTACGTAGCATACGATTTCATAATAAAAAAATTATAAAATGTGATGACTGTGTGCTTGCGGCTCCTGAGGCACCGCACACAGTCATAAACGATTTCGATACGTTAAAGCTCGAAATTCGGCGATGAGATGATTTAAGAATATATCTAGGAATAGTAAACATCCCTCCGCTGTTAAATCGCGAAATCATATAGAATTGATCATATCATGAAATAATCAAGTATATCATTGAATGGTTATAATTTTCATCAAGAATGATCTCCTAATTAATTAATTGATTATATTATTATCAAGCGTCTAATTTTGGGTGTCTATAAAAATATAGAAGTAAAAAGGATGGGCTACACCAGAAGACTCGCTTCGTCGCCCCTTCATTCAGCTTCACCTCGCTTTATTCCTCCTTCGCGAGCTTCTGGGTTCACACTTTACAAAAACACTCTAGGGGTAGGGGAAACAAGACTACGTTGAGTAGGGTTATGCTGATTCGGTTTTGGGACAGTCCACCATCACCACCACTGACACCACCACCATCAACTCAACCTATTTTCTCAACTCTAACAAATACTTTGCCGTTTGACAAAAATTTCCGTACTCCTTATTATCCATATCCGTTTACTTCGTATTATCTAGGAAATGTCAACTTACAGAAACTAGATAGTATGCGCAAAAAAACAATTATTCCAACTCTAACGGATTTGGTACATTAATGTTGATATCACAGCGTTAATGTGAAAATAATCGGTTTTAACAACTTTAACATATAAATCACTTCGTTTACGTATGTATATCGTACGATAGATGTCAAAGAAAGCACTTGACAACACTATCAGCGGGGGTGAGGGTGGACGGGGGAGGGAGATGCTCCCGCTTGTCCCCTCAGGCCCCGACTGCATTCAACTCGAGTGTGTGCAATAGGTACAGTGAATATGTAAGCGCCTAAACGGCATCGAAACTTTCATGTGGATTCCGGATTAAAATTAGATTCCACCGAAATTCGCAATCAAATCGCAGGAAACGAGGGCACGAAACAGCCTTTATTGGATTAACAAGCTCACACTTAACGAGCAGACCCGCAGCGAATTTGTGTGTGAATTGATCTATGAGAGCACGAATTGATTGCAATCAATACTTGGATCTTCTTTACAACGGGGGTTAAATGAAACATTCTCTATTTTTGTATCGCTTTATAATTTCACTGAAGCTGAACAGTCGAGAAATTTTAATAAGGGATTTTCCCAGATTTTTAGTAAACTATATTTTTGTTAGTGTGCGTCAGAATTGAGTGACCACATGGATTATATCTACTATGCCCTCGGCTGCAATCACACGTGGTAAGTGAAGATGCATTCCAAGATGGAGCTAGCTAACTTGTTACTGGTATGGCTATTACCCATAATCAGTTCCTACACGGCATCGTACCAGAATGCTACATCGCTTGGCGGCATCTCTTTGCCGGTAGGATGGCAACTAGCCACGCCCGAAGAGACCAGAATGAGACCAGAGAAAATTGCAAAGTTACAAGTTTACAAATTTACCCCGCCAGAGATTTAACCCGGGACCTTCCGCTTAGACCGTGCATGTAGGCTCACGATTAACCTCAATCAAGCCTAACAGCCTAACAGCAAATAGCTTCTGTACTTGTAAAATGGGTAGGGAGCGCAATAACTCAAAGGGTTTTCTAAGAAACGAAATCCACTACAACCCATTAACTTCCCAATAGCTGGGCACAGGCCTCCACTCTCATAGGAGAGAGATAATTAGAGCTTAGACCCACCACGCTGCTCCAATGCGGGTTGGCGGGCTTTAACGACTATTATCATGTTAGTAATAATAACCGGGACCGACGGCATAACGTGCTCACCGAGGCACGGGGGTGAAGCACCGCCAACTTCTTAACTCTGGGCTAGTACTGAGAATTTCTAGTCATAAAAACCCAACACTTAAATATGGCCCGACTCGGGACTCGAACCCGGGACCTCGTCAGCCGCAGTCGAACATGCCAACCACTAGACCAACGAGGCAGTTAGAAACGAAACAATTATTATTTAAATAGTTAGAAACGAAATAATTATAATTGATGGTCTTAATCAAGATCTATTCTTATTTTGGTAAATAAAATAAAAAAATTGTGTGTGTCAGCCACGACGCACGACTGGAGTTTACTCTTTACGACCGATTATAGAATACTAGATGATGCCCGCGACTTCGTCCGCGTGGATTAAGGTTAAACTATTTCCATACCAAATTTCATCAAAATCGGTTGAACACATGGGCCGTGAAAGCTTAGCAGCAGCTTTCGCATTTATAATATTAGTATGGATATGGATATAGAGGATATGGATTAGTAAACGAGGGTAACGCATTTTTATTGTTACTGAAAGTATGCTTGACACATTTATTTATATTAATAATATAATTTATATTCATCAATAGTATATTGTGTGCTAAGAATCTGAAATCGTGTTTCATCCCGTGGCGCACATACTATTTTTCATATAATCTGCATTAAAAGTGCGAGTTTTATTAAAATTGTATTTGCTAGGTTGTTCTTTAGTTATTATCATATCTCACTCAGTTTAGTTGATGGGTATAATGACAATTAAAAAGGTTTGAAATAAACAAAAGATACTCTGACAGGATTGAAAGGAGTAGCGCTACGTCATTCAGCGGGTAGAAAACCATTGTTATTTATGGTTTTACTAGTTACAGGTGGCTCAACAGGCATGGATCTTTGCTATTTTCAATGCAGGTTATATGAAAAATACATTACATAGTCACGGAAACATAAACAAATGTTACCATGGAAACAAAATCATAACGTAACGGAGAAATTTTGATTTTACTCCCCATAAATTTTTATACCCGGGCTTATATATGAAAATCTATTCTAAAAGAGGTATACTCCAATAATATAATAGCACAGAGTAAGGAATCTTTACTTATGTGATATGAGTTCCTTATGCCTATGACATTAACATCTTACGAAACCCTGTACTACTGCATTATCCAAATGCTATTAGGATTTCAGTTAGTATTCTTTTTCTTAAAATATGTAAATATGCCTTAGTTTTGTTTGCACTGCTAAACGTGCTAAATAGTTTGTTAATAAATATTAAAGCAAATGCTCACTTAAAATCGGATATATGTGTCACCGTAAGATTGTAAAAACCGTTCCATTATAATCTAACTCGCGAAATTGTAAACTTTAGAAAGATTGTGAACCGTTCAATGTTCTGAGTGTAAATTTTTGAAATATTCATTGTATTTACGTTTTCTTGTCTGTTTCTTGTAGGTTAGGTTAGGGTTCGACATAAACAATCAGGTAGTGCCCGCCCGTTCTATCGGGTCAATATACTCGTACCTAACAGATTACAGTCTACCGAAAAATAATGCGTTAAATTGTAATCTTTCGACAGTTTGAAATTTCGCGAGTTAGATTATAATCTAACGGTTTTTACAATCTTACGGTGACTTATATATATTAATAGCTTCATTCAGATTTGCATGGCTTATTCATACAAACGTAAAATCTGATCCTATTATATATTCCATTAATTTCTGTGATTTGAAAATTGTTATAATATTCGATTAAACATAAAGTGATCATGAATAATGCAGCAATTTTATTTATTATTTTGTAGACATAGCCTTTAACATAAATTCAAAACATATACAAACATTTTCATTAGTTAACTAAGGTAGTTATTGTGCTTTTCGGGTTGCTAATTTTAAATTCGAGTCTATAACATGACTTGAGTTCACATAAATTTATTCTTCACAATTTTTGCGCCATAATCCTCAAACTGCTTCTTTTGAATCCATAGTTTTTCAGCGTCAGACAATCCTGCAAATGTGGCACCGCCCAACCATGCCACAGCATATGGCTCGGGCGAAACTAAAATTGTTACAGGTTTCTTAATCTTTTCTTGTATTTCAATTTGTAATCGCTGATTTATTCCCGGCACAGTGGACATACCTCCACAGGTTACAATAGCATTATATAGTTCCATTCTCAACTCTGAATCACATTTCAAGGCTGCAGTGATCACTGCATCTTGCAATGATACGTAATTCTTTCCATTATCGCCTAGACCTGGTTGAAAAATAAGTTCCGCAGCCATCATTGCCTCATTGCTTACATCAATTTCTTCACCACTCGGTAACTTGTAAAATTGTTTATGGATTGACATAGCACAATCAGGAGTAACGTATAAACATTGCTTTTTTATATCCTCAATGACATCGAGTGATATAATTTCTTTTAAAAGGTTACGCTCTCCCAGAGTTTTTTTTATATATTGTGATATTTGAAAACCAGCTATTCCTGTTTGCATGTGTGCATACTTAACCATACCCCCTTCAAAAATTGGTACTACGTCAGTTGTATCATAACCAATATCTACACAAACACCTGTGGTTATACCAGATCCATACATTGCTAATACAGGCTGAGACTGGATGCAAAGTGCAGGACAGTTAAGTGTCTCAAAAAAAATTTCACAGCATTTTATTCTATAACAAAAATAATCTTATTTACTTTATTCTATGCTCAAAATAAATATATCCAAATAAAAATTATTAAACGCTCGAGTACCTACTTATTTCCCCAAGCATCGATGTTTTTACAGATAAGAAATATTAAACAATATTTATGGTAATACTCAGTCAAATATTGGAAATCAAAATAATATGAATCGATCCGTGCGACACATCAATCGAGCGACACAATTATTCAATAATACCTACTTTTCCTCCATGGTCGAAGTTGCTGCACAGGCTAATATAACAGCACGATCTTCTGGTGCAACTTTCAACTCTCGATAAAGAACATGGTGCCATATCCTTTCCATGTTGTCCCAGTGCTCTATATTGCCTCGTACTATAGGATGGTTCACCTCCAGATCCATAACCCTGGCTGCTGCTTCATCACCGATGTATATATCATAGTATTCACGGCCATATCCCCCTTTCAAATAGTTTGGCCGTCCAACGAGTGTGCGAAACATGGAAACAGGGTGGTTGTCGCATGCGAATCCAGCTTTGATATTAAAACTGCCATTGTCAATCACAACAGCTGGTTTTTCGAAAGACATGTATTTTTATTTTATTTATTTCCTTGAATCTTTGATTATTTTGGAATAGTCAACAAGCCAAATTAGTCGTAAAAACTGAATAATAATAATAATAACTTTGTTTAACCCAGATATTTGTTAATCTTTCTGAAGGCTTGTCAAAATGACTGTATAAATTTTTTATTGTATTTTTTTATAGAGTGTTATACTATAGATTACATACTCAAAACTCTGATAAATAACCTATTATAATCCATAGACTTATTATATACTACTACAACCATGTCGAAACTATAATATTATGAAGGAACTAAAATAGAAGTTTATGTCGCTATAATCCGCCAAAACAGACAAATCTACACGAGGGAGATAGCGTGTGGCTTGCACGTTTAGCTTACGATATTCATCGCCCAGTAATCCAGTGATTCACACATAAGACCACACCGCCAAATCTTCCAAATTATTCTAAACGTACGTTTCACTCCGACGCTCCGACGCCAGAGCATCTTCAGATGTTGACTCGACAATGCACGATTGTATTTACATTCGATCGTGTATTGTCAAGTGATATTTTTAGGCAAACATGTTTATTAACAACATTTGACTTTAAAATACTCTAATTAATAAAATTTATAGTGCACTTTTTCTACTCCTAAATCTTCGTATTCTTTTTTTGTCATTGAGAATCCTTTTGCAGACTTCAGCGAGGCCAAGATAGATCCACCAGCCCAAGCAGCGTATTGTCTCGTTTGCATATCATCAATGGCCGTCCTTATTTTCGGGAGTTCATTAACTCTCTTAGATAATTCAATTTTTAAACGCTCTGGCAACCCCTTGAACATACTCGATCCTCCAGAAATAACTACATTCTCATAAAATAATGCTTTATAATCCATATCACATTTGTTTATGCTAGAGCAGATAACATCCACAATACTAGGACTATTAAACCCATGTAAAGAGGGCTGTAACATTACTTCAGGGCATTTGAATTTTATATCACCTACAAAAATATGCTGGCCATCAGGAAGATTAAATTGGGTTGTATTATTTGCAGATTTTTGTAACTCTTCTTCATAATCAGTTGCAACATAACATAGATCAGCCTGAAATAGAGTACAATTCGATTAATTGAACAACTTTGGTACAACTTACCAACCTACATGATACTATAAAGCCAGCCAGCGCAAACAGACCGAGTGGATGGCTATCCAGAGTATTTCACTCACCAAAATCTATACTCAGCTTTATGTATAATTATTAGCAAACCGTACCAAAACTATAGTATAGGTTAGTTATATAGTTTATTTATTAGTATAGGTACTGAAAACAATACAACAAAGATAGACGCGTGCCTTTGATGAGTGCGCGTCAAGAAAGATGTCACATCTCAACTCTGCCTATGTGCGTTGCTTTTTATCTATAATGCCTATGGGAAAGTTTTGGTGCAAGCTAATTAACTTACTATAGGAATTAAACTGCTTCTGTTTATTTTATACTTAGTACTTACTAGATGGTGTCAGCGTTTTGATTGCCTCAGGAAAACTTTAATTTCCTTGGTAAAAATTAGCCTATGTCCTTCCCTGGGACGCAATCTCTTATCTCTTTTCTCGGTACCGAATTTCATGAAAATTGGTCGAACAGGCCTTGAAAGTGTAGCAGAAAGACAGACACGATTTCGAGTATGTAATATTAGTATGGATACGAAAGCATTTATTTCAATAACTAACTTTAATTTTTTCCAGTAAATCTTTTTCAACCTGCGTCGTAAAAGAGTAGCCGACTTCATGCAACATTTTTTGAAGGCGTGTTGTTATAAAATCACCGTCGATGTCCGAGCAGACAGTAGCGTGTTTCAGCGGGAATCCTTCGAAGACTGGCGCAGCGTACGAACAAGAAAATCCATTTTCCCAGACCACTCCAGAAGTCCTACCACTGGCGTGTAATACTAGTGCTGAAGACGATGCCAAATAAAGACTATTTATCGAGAAAGCTTCGAAAAGCATTTCTGCTATACTTTCCCTGAAAAATGTTGCGGTAAGATAAAATCAAACATAAGTCCTATCTCCAAACATCAGGGTCGGGGCCTCGATGACGAGTCCAGTATCCCGTCAAGTGCGTTCCAGCCCCATATCAATATAATAGGGAAATCGATATACCTATCGTAGAAGTATTTAACAAACATAATATAACAAATTGCATTTATATTTTACTAGACTAGATAATGCCCGCGACTTCGTCCGCGTAGATTAAGGTTTTTTGATTCCCGCGGGAACTCTTTAATTTTCCGGGATCAGTAGATTTAATACAGGGAAAAGTAGCCTATGTGTTATTCCAGACTATTACCTATCTTTGTGCCGAATTTCATCGAGAGAAAAGACCTCAATCCATGCGGACGAAGTCGCGGGAATATGCTAGTGCAAATATTAAAAATTATTAATACTATGTATTTTGGAAAATAATTATGCCTACTTGTCAGATTTATCAGTAAGAGGGTGAATTGCGACCATTACATCTGTTTCTTCTGGAGCGACGTGAAGCTCTCTATAAAACACATGGTGTAAAAACTTTTCCATTTCATCCCAATCGCCTACCATTCCATTTTTGACAGGCCATATTATTTTGGAATATCCTCTCTTCAGAATCGCTTCTTTGGCGAAGTAAACATCAGGTACGCAGTCCAAAAGACCGTCTTGTCGAAAACTAAATAATGGTTTTTTATTATACTAAAATTTTAATTTTAATTTAATCATACTTACTAACAGAAAGTATTAAATACTAGCAGACTTACCCGCGACTTCCCTTTTTTTAACTCCCATGGGAACTCCCTAATTTTTTGGGATAATATATAAGTAGCCTATGACACTCACAAATAATTTGGCTTTCTATTGGTACCTAAATGTTCGAAATTGGTTCAGTAGATCCAGAGATTACCCCCTACAACATCATAAACTCACAAACTTTACCTTTTTATAATATTAGTATAAATTTATTTTAGGTCACACAGGGATATGAAGAGCCTGTGACGTAATAAATAATCGTGGCAGTGTGACAGTGCAAGATAGGTGCACATATCAAGTCCATCACTCAATTGGTGACTGACTGCAGTGGCAGTCCCAACTTCTTCTGTTAAAGGTACCTCGAACGTGTGTGTTAATCCGTCGCGTCGGCTCAGTTTACTACCAGTGTTTAATTATGTTAAACCTGAGCTATTCGTAGGCCAAAATATAGTACATAGGTAGTCGCGTCGCGTTAAATCAGATAAAAATAACACTTAGTAGACCCGAGACTTAGAATTAATTTACTGGGAATATCCCTAGGGATACTTACCGCCCAACGGCTGTCGGTATAACACATCTAGGAAAAGACTCGCCAGAAAATCCAGCCTTTGTTGATTGTGATCCTGCATCAATTACTATGGACATTATGTCTGGAGAAGTATTTTTGATAATAATTTATAAGTACGTATAGCAATTTTATTGTTAATTGCATAGCCCTATAGATTTAAGTAACTTTTTTTGGCTGCCTCTCTCTACCCAAATGGCCCGATCGATAGATAGGTGTCCCTATTTCCATCTAAGAACGCTATGTAAAAAATGCCTTTGAGGGAAATAATAAATACCTTTTTTGGATAGAAGCAGGCGTTACTTTGCGGAAATCCATCATAACGAAGGAACCAGAAATTTAATTCACAATAATCCGCGACAACAGGAAAATCTATGTGGTACAGTGGTTTTCACCACATCACAGAAACGTTGAGGGCAGTTTTTGGGGGATTCATAATAAACACTTATCTTTCAGGAATAGGCTTCACCATTCTAATAATTCTAACCGATCGATGGTTTAATCCTTATTAAAACTACAATATTTATTTCTGTAAAAAACACCTAGGCATTAACTAGTTAAGTTTTACATATTATTAGATGATTCCCGCGACTTCGTCTGCGTCGATTAAGGCTATAAATTAAGATGTAAGCTATCCTATCTTTCAAGTTGGATCAAACTGCACATGTGCAAATTTAATTTAAAATCGGTTAAGTAGTTTAGGAGTCCATCGCGGACAAACAACGTGACACGTGATTTATATAAACTCGCCGGCATATTTAGCGGAAGATAAAAAAAAGGTTTGATATCAGTATCATATAAGGTTGCTGGCTGGTTTATACGTCATTTAATTTAAAAAGAAATTAAGAAAACAACTGAACATCACATTTTATGCAATTGTTTTAATTTTATTCAAATACACCTTATCTGGAGCGAACTTCGAGTATTTCTTCCTTCTGAGTTTGATTTCAAATTTCATTGAAATACTGTTTTTTGTTATTTTTTTTAATCGCGTATCTTTCTGGAGTTGATGACTGAATTATGCCTGACTGAGCCCCAACGGAGATTGCCCGGGCACTCGAAATGCGGAGAAATGGTCAAGCCTACAGAGTGATATCCAGAGATCTTCGTCGACCAGTTTCAACGATCCATCGCAGTATCCAACGGTTCAGGGAGACCGATACTTATGTGAGAAGAGCAGGACAAGGCAGTAAAGGATGATCGTTTCATTCGGCTTCGTGTACGTAGGAACCCCCGTTTGACGGCCGTCCAAGCCCGACATGAGTTAGAAGCAGTGCGGGGTGTAACCGTAAGTGAGCGTACGATACGAAGAAGGCTCGAAGAAGCTGGTTTGGGTTCATTTGTGCCCACCAAGGCTCCAAGGCTCGAGGTAAATCATCGTAGAAACAGGTTAACTTTTGCTCAGGAACATCGACTTTGGAACGCGGACCAATGGAGTAAGGCATTGCTTAGTGATGAGCGCAGAATTCTCTTAAATCAAATTGACGGCAGGCAAAGAATATACAGACGCAAAGGAGAACGATACATTCAGACAAATTTTGAAACTAAAGTTGCATACGGTGGTGGATCAGTAATGGTTTGGGCGGGCATTTGTTTGGGAGTTCGCACAGACTTGGTAGTGAATGACAGAGGGAGTCTGACTGCAGACCGCTATATCAGAGAAGTTTTAGAATAAAATTACCGTTTGCCCCATATATCGGTGAAGATTTTGTTTTTATGCAGGATAATGCTCGGCCGCATACCGCTCGGGTAACTCAAGCTTATCTTAATGATATGAATATCACTGTTATGGAGTGGCCGGCGAGATCACCGGATATGAACCCAATAGAGCACGTTTGGGACTTGCTGAAAAGAAAAGTTAAGTCCAGAATTCCAGCTCCTGCCAACGTGGGAGAACTGCTAATCGCCGTAGTTGAGGAATGGCGGAGACTATCCCAGGAGACCATCGATAACATCATTCTCAGTATGCCTAGACGGGTAGAAACTTTAATAAGAGCACGTGGAGGAAATACGCGATATTAATCACCATTTTTCTAATTTAATTAATTGTTATTTTAATATTAAATTTCACTTTTCCCGGTTACATGAAAAGTTCAAAAATGTACCATTTTTCACAAATAGCCTTTACTCGCAAAATCTGTTCTTAATGTGATCTCATTTTAAGTAAAACAAATGAAACTTTAAATAACAAAAGAAGTGTAGTAAGTAGATTTTAAAATAAAACCATACTTTTTTATTTATGGACCTTTTTTTTATGTTCCGCTAAATATGCCGGCGAGTTTATATTAAGATTATAAGCTCAACTGTCTTATGTTAAAAATGTCTGCTTTATTAATATCCAACTATTAATAGGTATATAGTGTTACAGTGTGTTCAAATATGTAAACTGGTTAGACATGAAGAACTTGAGCACAGAGTGCTAATTAAGAAAAATATTTATGGTAGGTACTCATAATATTATTGAAAGAACATCTGAATACATAGGTATTGTTTTATTTATTATCATACAAGTTTATAGTCTCAACCAATACATGCCAGCTCTGAGCCTGTTGTATTCTGGTAAACACTCAGTAGGACCAACAGCAGCAAGGACGGGGCACTTGTCGTATAAGTATGTATGGCTCACCTTTTTAATTTCTTTGTCCGATAAGTCCTTCATATCATCATAAAGTTCAGCCAAAGATTTCCAATTAGATGTATACAATAATTGTAAACCGATATCATTACAGGAACGTATCACACCAACTCTGTTGTTCGCCAATTTAAATTTAACTAGATTTATTGCTCGCTGAACATCACTTTTGCTTATGGTGGTGCACATTTGCATCCACTGATCTTGTATGTTAATGATCATATCATCTAATCCAATCCTGTTACCGATGAAATATATTCCCCATAGACCTGTGTCCTGATACGCTATGTAAAATGATTTAAACTTTTCACAAAGTTTAGAAGTAGCAACTGCACGGACTAACGGAGATGCATGTCTACCAGCCCCGCCTTGTGTTCGTTCCCACGATCCTGTCAGGCAGCTTGCTACTAGGAGTGGTAAATATTCCGAGCTCTCATAACCTGGCACTTCAACAGCGAGAGCAACATGTGCGTAGGGCATTGAGTCATCCCGGTAAATAATCGAGGACCCTGTGTAACGTTTCGGTTCATATTGTGCAGCACACTCGGAAACACATGACGATAGATTACCAAGACGACTGTTAATTTTGCACATGTTTAATGCATGTGAGATACCACCGCTCGATACAAAAAGTATTCGATGTGGTTGGTAATTTTTTGCAATATAATCACATATCATGTTCCGATCAAACGTCAATCTCGTTCTATTTGGTCCAATAACGCTTTGGCCTAGAGGTGTTCCTTGAAAAGCAGTTTGGTTCAAATAATCGAAAACAACAGATTTGGGGTTATTATCATCATCAAGAGCTTCTGAATTAACGTATTCATTTTGTATCTCTATATCTGAGTCACATAATTGAAGATCAATTAAAATGTTCATTAGGATATTGACACTTTCGGGAGCATGTTCTGCGGAACTTATGGCTGTGAACACCTGATATTCTCTGGTCGTTAAGGCTGTTAATTTTGTACCACTGCTGCTGATATATTCTTGCAAATCGCATTTGGATAAAGAATTGAAGCCTTGGTATGCCATGTGTTCTATAAAATGAGTTATACCATTATTGCAAGAATTCTCAAATCGCGACCCCGTTTTAATAAAAAGCGAAGTGCATGCCAAAGCTGAGTCTGTTTCTTGAGTCGCAACTCGTATTCCATTTGCTAGATCCGCAACTTGAACTTGTGAAGTAAAAAGGGGACCACGTTGTGTCGTAAGATATCGCCTATTATTGTTACAGTGTAGAGACTTAATTATAGATTTAAACATAATTGAAAATATCTTGTAAATCTTCTAAAGTCTAAAAATTATACCTTAGAGGTTTAAAAGATTTTCAAATCGAAGTGAATTTATAAATTTTCAAATCCAACGATAATCTTGGAGTCGAGATGATCTTGACCATAGACAGTAATGCTCTTGACATTCATACGTTTAGGTGCGTTTCCACCAGAGTTGTGCGAGGCGGCTAAACGGTGCGTGAGCAAAAATCCACCAATAGGATTAGGTAGTTGTTAATTAGTAGCCATTTTTCTAACCACGCTCTGGGTAACTCAGGTGGAAAATATCTAGCTTATAGCTAGCGGTGCGAGGTCTTTTGATTGGCCTTTCAGATTGTCCGCTACGATGACGGAGGATAATCCAAACATTTTACTTCCCCACGGAACGGATAATCTGGTAACACTCAAGAGACGGTGTATCTCAGCGAGCTACTTCTAACAATAAAAATACAGAAAAAGAGTGTCACCATTTCATAATATAGTTCCGGTACGCCCTCTTTCCACTGCTTTGCTTCCTCATACTTCTTTAGTAGAAACGCACCTTAAGGTCTTGTCTAATTTTTTTATGAAGGGTAGAAGATAAGGAGTAATAGGCCTATTACACTGCACTTATTACAGGGCCCTGTGGGAAGGGTGAACGTGGCCGCTAGATAAAGCGTCGCTTAAGAAACAGGACCAATTTAGGGACCCTTACTCCCTAATTCTTATTACACTAGACTGAATCATGTGTAAGGGTCCCTGGGATAAGTGCAGTGTAATAGGCCTATAATATCTCATATGAGAGAAAAGTTGAAAAGTGTCCGGTGGTTGCAATAAATAACTGTTCAAAAACCTTCCACAGTGGCGCTGTTGTAGCAAAGGGTATGGTATGAATGTAGCAATTGTTGAATGAAGTGAAGTATGCAGAGTTAAAAAATATAATATCAATGTCGACTAAAATAGTTAATTTTTGAAAATTTCAACAACTTACGTTGTACAAAATAATGATGAATGTTTTCTTTCCTTGTTTATTTCTCAAACTACTTACTTTCTACTCTAATAATAATTGGCGCTTCCTTTTAAATTTACTCTGATGCTATACAGAGATGTTACTCTTCTCTTTGATTATTAATCAAAGACTCTTCTACTCTACCTTACTCTACCCTCCATATTTTTTTTCTTTTATCCATAGACTTACCTAACTAAAGAAATATAGACATATTATATATTTTTAGTCTATTATAAAGATTATAATATCTTTCCCGCTGAACCTTTTACTTCCATGCTATGTTTGCTAGCATGGAGGTAAATATATTCAATACCCTTTAAAAATATTTTTTACTCATTTCCCACAAATTGCAATTTTTAAGTTAAGTCACTATTTTATGGGTGCTATTTGTGCATAGCGCACGCTCGTGCGTTAGTGATAATGCAGATTTTAACCCAGTAATTTGGTGCTCAAAACGGTGTATTTTATTTAAAGGACGTGTTCTTTACGAATTTTCACTTTGCCACTTCGTATCTTTGCCGCTCGCGCCGCCATATTGGAAAAATGGCGCCCAAAAACAGTCTTTTGACAATAACTCCTTTCGGACTATTTTTACGATGAAAATAGTTGTGTTCTAATAAATTAACTAGAAAAAACTTCCTACAATTTATGTAGTAACCTTTTTTTGTAAAATCAATAGTTCCATCGTACCAGAGCCGCAAACTAAAACCTAAATTTACCTTCAACATTTCAAATGAACTTGGAAAGTTTCTCGGGAGTTTTGAAAATTGGTGTGTAAAACTACCAAATGACTGAGTTATTTAACGGCTTATTAAATTCAAGCTTTTGGGTCTCTTTTTTGCCATAGGTCTAAAAAATATGAATGGCGATTTACTTTACAACGCCGTCGCAATCTTGTTTTTTTCGTTCTACCTATTACCAGCTCAAACTCGGAGGATCGACGATAGTCTCCTCATACACGGAGCCCTTATTATTTCCCTACTACATCTTTAATCCGTGGCTATAAGGAGCCCTTTAATTATGTCTACATTAAAAAAATAACGTGCCGTTCGCATTATTACGTGCCATTCTATTATTTAGGTAAATATTTCTTATAATAGGTCTTTATGGCGACACCGCCGCCATACACGTCATTAATCCTCCGAGCCGTTTCTGCAGCACTAGTATCACGATGGAACTCGTACTCGTAAATAACGCGATATTTCAAGTTTTCCATTTTGTAAACTGAGTGACGCAAAGAAAAAACCAAAAGAGGAAAAAACAAATGAATAGGGGTTTTCAAAACACAAAAGCATGAGTAAATAGCTGTATAAATTTGAAATTGCAATTCCTAACCAAAGAGGAGATATTTGAGATCAAAGTGACCAGTACGACCAAACGGCAATTTCATATGTAAGGGCCTAATATTTGACCTTTTTGGTTTTAGTCATTGTTTCATTTGTCATTCATTGTTCCAAGATTTTGATATTGTAGTGTATGTGTACGTGAATTGTATTGAGGTACCATCTACTTACCAAAGTAAAATGCTACAGAGAATCTGGAGTCCAGTTAGGAATTGCTTTCGGTACTATACATGTACAGTTTCAAACTCACATTTTATAAGAAACTTTCCAGAAACACGGTGCTCCATGCTCTGCAATGGCCTTACAATCGCAACGGAAGAACGACAAACCTCCAACGTGTGCATGGGTTTTTATATTAGTAGTGGATCTAGGTACGAGAACGAAAAAACTAACGGTTTTACGCATTTTTTTGAGCATGTTGCTTTCAAAGGTACTAGAAAAAGAGCCAGGGCAGCTCTAGAAAGCCAAATATCAAACACGGGTGCTAAATTCAGGTGCTTTACAAATCGTGAAATAACGGTATATTACGTAGAATGCCTAGCACGGGATTTACTTTGCGTAGCAGATATCTTATTTGATTGTGTCTTCAATAATGCGTTTGCTTGTGATGAAGTTGAACACCAAAAAACCGTAGTGTACCAAGAAATGTTGGAACAAGATGTTTCCACGGTGAATATATTGTATGATTATTTACATTCAACGGCATATCAAGGCACTCCACTAGCGCAGACAGTTATGGGGCCTAGCAAGAACCTATTCAGTTTGAACTGTGCCAATTTAAATAGTTTTGTATCAAAAATGTTCATCCCACAACATACTGTTTTTGTCGCTGTTGGTGGTATAACGCATGAGTCTATAGTTAGTTTAGGCGAACAGTATTTGGGTCATGTTGTGACTGTAGAACCCATCGATCTTGGTCCGAAAAGATATACAGGTTCTGAAATTGTTTACAGAAATGATTCTATACCATATGCTCATATAGCGATTGCTGTAGAAGGACCATGCTGCACTGATGACGACAGACTTGTAATGGATCTGGTTACTTTATTCCTAGGGGGGTGGGATGCGTCCCAACCAAGTGGTATTGATCATGGGACACGTCTAGCCCACTTCGGATCGGTAACCGGTATTTGTGAAGCATACAAAGCTTTCAATTTCCACTACAAAGAAACTGGATTATGTGGCATTGAATTTATATCACCAAGACTCGAAACGGATGACATGATACTGACTATTCAAAGGGAATTGATGAGATTATGCCACATGATAACTGACGGTGAGTTAGTGAAAGCAAAAAATGAATTTAAGTCCAAGATACTAAACAAAGTTCAAACAACCACTGGTGCTTTTCACGATATCGGTCAAAATATAGTTCAAGTTGGAATCAGATCATCCATTTGTGAGAAAATGATTGCAATTGATAATATAACGGCGGATATGTTTAAAAGCGTTTGTTACAAATATATCTACGACAAATGTCCTGTAATTGCAGGTATAGGATCGACTGAAGGGTTACTGAACTATCCAAGAACCAGAGACTGGATGTATTGGTTAAGGGTCTAACCATTATTATTGGTCAGGCAATAGTATTATTATGTTATAATATCAGCTATCACTTTTGCTGCTTACAATGAAAGCTATTATGTTACATTTTTTGTTAATATACCTACTTACTTTTAATTTATTAAAAATTTATAATAAATTATTCTGCTCTTGTCCTCGCATAAAATAAATGGGAAGCACGTCCGGGGTCTACGTCTTGGTTTTTTCTTCGTGTAGGAGGGGAAAATCCTCACGACCATCCGGCTCCGAATCGGATAGTGCTGGACTCTTACCGGATACCGGTTCCCGTGGAAATCAAAAAACTTATTCCATGCCGACGAAGTCGCGGGCATCAGCTAATACTGGAATAATAAGTGAAACCTTTTAA
The DNA here is from genome assembly GCA_964035005.1 of Erebia palarica. Classification (NCBI taxonomy): domain Eukaryota; kingdom Metazoa; phylum Arthropoda; class Insecta; order Lepidoptera; family Nymphalidae; genus Erebia; species Erebia palarica. The sequence continues at coordinate 28,752,217 of OZ035986.1, forward strand.
TAAATAATAAAGAAATATAAGTAATATATATTTTGAAAAATAAAATGAAAAGTAATCCCAAACAGGCATAAAAACTCGTTCCAATTTTGGCCACTGTGTCAGATAAGTGACAGCGCCATCTATTAATCAATTGAATTATCAATGTGAAGTTTTGAAAAATGTATCATGTACACCAGCAGCAGCAGCTTAACATTACATTAAATTGTACAAGACACGGTTCTGTGCCTCCACATAAGATGGCGCGCTAACGGTTATTCTTCGAAGTTGAAATGAATTAACTTTTGAATAATTTAACTTAATTAGATAACATAATTAGTGCCTAATTGTACATAATAATGGTTGATGCAGAACTGTTATTGCGGACGCCATCTAATAACATTATGGTGAAGTTAGCATATGTTCTTCCCCAGAATACAACCCATCCCTCTACCAAAGGAAATGGCCAGCGGAACTATGGGAGCTTGCCTGCCTAAACAAGTTTCTGAAGGCTCTGAAAACTGAGAAAATAAATAAACTATGTTTCACCAAATAACTGCTTTCCCAGACTAGATGGCGCTAGTTGTTTGGTTAGCGAGTCCAAAAAAATATTTTCAAGTATTGCTAGCCACGTATGTCTCAGAAAAATAATTAAGCTTTGCATTATTTGAGCATAGATGAGGATAATACTTGAATAATAAACCTATATTTGCAAGAATTTGTGTAATTCCTTTCAAAGTCACGCTACATTGTACTACTGCCAAGTGTGGCAGTAGTACAATGTAGCGTGTAGTGACATCTAGTGAGATGGCGCTAAACGTTTTGGTTAGCGAGTCTTTTCAACTGATGGCAAACAGCTGCAATGCCAGAGGGCGTTACGTTCGTTTAAACGCAGTGGTATTTTAAAATGCTTTGTTCGATACAAAACATACATTTCCTTTTAATTACTATTTAGTTGATCAAAAATAAATCACTCATAATAATATAGTGAATAAGGTACTTAAATGGTATTCATGTAGGATTACAAGATTATTATTAGGCATGGATACAACGGAACGTCAAAATGGAGTAGTGCATAAAGAGGAAAGCGGACGGTCAAGATTTAAACAATAAACGTATTGTTTTTTTTGTCATTTTAACCTTGACCTTATTCGGAATAATAAATCCATAGTAATTTCGGTTCTAATTTTTAAACCTTACTGCAAAAATGGAAATCCTGCGCATTGCCCCGAATCGGAGGGCAGTTACTTAAAATTACTTTAAAACAAATTAGCAAATTCATCTCTAATTAATTTGCGAAATTAACAAAATGGCTTTACAGAATAGACTTGCTGGTCATGTCATTTGATCAAAATCGGTTGAATATATGGATTGTGAAAGCGTGGCAGGCAGACAGACAGCCAGCCACACTTTCGCATTTATAATATCAAGATGGATAGCACGGGCTAAATTTTGGACAAGGAACTAATAAAAAGCCGTGGATATAAAATTATAATTTATTATTTCAAATAAATCTAAAGTAAAAAAAAAAATAATTATAAAATCATGAGTATAAACGAGTATAAAGGTTTCGAGAAAACAATATTTCGAACATCGAAACTTTGGAATGTACAGGCGCGTGATTACCGATCTGAGACATGACTTACATAAACAGTAAATTAAAATACAAAAAATATAACAGTCAATGCATAATAAATTATTAATTTTATATCAAATGTAATGAGAACTAATTTAGTGCGGAACAGAGCAGTCTTTGTATTATTTTTAGAATGGGATATACTTCATAAAACGATATTTTAAAACGGTTAGAATTACTTTAAATCAGTATGTAATTAACAACCTTTAATAGAGTTATTTTTTTATTTTAAATATCACCATAATTAAATCTCAATACAATGATAAAAAATCAGAATACATAATTGATAATCGAGCAAACTAATTTTAAAAATAGATGTTATAAAATATACTTTTTTATAATGTGCTATAAGAAAGTTTATTTGATTGTTGATGTCTTTGTTGCTTTGGAAATGCCGTTTATAGAACTATGTATCATTCATTTTCAGTTATTGAAAATTGTAAAAATAAATCATCACTTATCATCAGCCATTACAAATACTGAAAATGATTTGCTTTTGCGACACATGATATAATATGTATATAAGTGTTACACGAATAAAAATTATTTTTGTGCACCTCAAATTTTTATTAAAGTCAATAAATAAAGGTTTACTACAGATCGGTTTTTGACACAAGAGATTTGTTCGCAAAACAATAAGTTTTCAAAAAGTCCTATAAAATATAAAATCACAACAGTAGAGAGCATCACGCTTTAGATTATGAATAAAATGAGATACGTTCAAATAGAAGTAGAAAAAACAATTAACGAACCATACAACCCATAATAATTGTGCCATAATTGGGTATTTGACAAATAGTCAAATCAGCAACTTTTTTTTCAAACGTCAAAATGAGTCCTATTTATGGGATTTATATGAAATTTTAAAATGTGGCGTCAAAGTTCTACGCACTTTTTTACTTTAATCGATTGTTTAAAATGGTTATTCAACAAAAAACTATCAGGGGACGTGGACATTACGGCTTTTGGGAGATCCTCTATTTAATTATCACAAAAAAAAATGATTAGTAGTCAAATACCCAATTGTTACAATTTCTTGATTATACAAAAAGATGCACGAGTAAAAACTAACGACAAATCAGAAAAATGGTAAATGCAGCTTAATCGAGGCCTAATATTCAAAATTAGATGAAGGGATTTCAATATCAGCCGGTTAAATGCACAATGCACTAGCAACCACGTAGCTGCTAACACTGTATATTACTGTTTCAATTATGTTAAGCTATACCTAAAGTCTGCAATAAGTAGCAACAAGTAGCTTACGAGTACACTGCACAAAAAACCTCGCCTTAATTGTTGTTTTGTTTTAGTTGCTCGAGTGTTACTTAGAATAATTCTATTTCAATTTAATTGATAAAGCTTAGAGCTTAGATAATTTTTTGCGTATCGAACAATTTGTTTTTTATTTCGGTTTCGTGACGATTATATAATTTATAATTTAACTTCTTGGCCTTTGGCCTCTACACATTTTATGTCCTAGCAAATGTTGGAATACGACTACTGAAGCACTGACTGCAGTAAAAATTATGAACTCTATTTTTCGTTACATCTTAGTTGAACAAGACAGTTATAGGCCTTGTCTCAATTATATCGAATTTGGTTACCTTTTGAGTAAATATTGATTTAAATTAGCAAATAGTTTTATTTGTTATTACAGTCCATAACGAGATTCACAATTCTAAAGTTAGGACAAAAGTTCTAATGGCTCTCAAAAATCGTACCAGAATCTTTTCAAACGAACGCGGACGCTGCTAAGAAAAATCTGTTTTGTGCAAGGGCCCAGCGTATATTGCTAGTGCTTCAACAACGCGGAACAAACATTTTCCTCATCACACACCGTTTGTCACCAATCATATGTATAAAATCTCTAAAACCTATACTTTCCATCCTTACCATCGCACAGTGAGTGACACTACTCATATCACATTTGACACAAAAGCAGCCTTTAGTTTAAGAGAGATTCCATCTCTCCACGGGACGTAATTTTCTATCACTGCACCTAGGCACCCCGATCTATATCAATATATATACTGGCCAATTAAACGAATCAATCGTCATTGAGAGGGGACGAAACTGCAGGCTATTATTATCTTTTTCAAAATTACAAACCATTTAGAGCCCTATACCAAAGTACATATGTCTTTCAGATACAAAATTGTAAACTTTGTTTATTCGAGCTTTTAACTTTAGATTTAAGTCACAAAATCAAAAGACGTAAAATATAATACTTACTAATAATTATTGTAATAAAATCTTAATGATTTATACAGGTTTAATTTAAAAATACTAATTACCTCTTAACGAATTTCATTCAAAGAAATTCTACGACTTCTTTGAATCAGACTCTTTTAAGCCTTAAAAAGATTCTGATTCAAAGATTCATTTGGTGTTCTCAAATAACATTAACTCAATTGGAGGCGCGGCAGGTAGACTGTTTTCAATCGACTATTGCTTACTAAACACATAGAGCTAATAATTAGAGTCTAGAGTACATAAAAAATATTAAAATTTGTTTTTGGTTTTTGAAAGAAATTATGTTTTATGAAAGTTGTCAAACAAAAGTTTTTCATTTTCATGTAGAAACGTTAAGAAGTTGTAAGTATTTGTAAATTAACCGTATATATAATTTTGTCTGCCAATTCGATATTTTTCCCATTTCAGCAATATAAGCAATGATAAGCCAATGCAGTCAATTGGAGGTAAAACTAATAAGTGAAATCTCTGTGTATAGGTTCCAACCTATAAATACATTCAATATTGGTCTCCGTAACTTCATGCAAGTGGCTTTCCAAAACTGAAGAAGTTAGAAATTAGAATTACCAGAAGAATTAGATTAATGGAGTGATTATAATGGTTTTATAAGATTAGCCATTCAAAATTACATTTTAATGGCAATCTGTTTTTAATACTACAAAGATTAATTATCAAATATTATAATGTATATTATGTAAAGATATTAGAAGCTCCTTTTTACCCTGATTATAATGGAGTAAAAGGAGTGTTATTATCCTTAACGCTACATATGTTAGCAATAGATGTAAGATACAAACTACTTGACACCTATTACAATAATAATATGGCGAGAAATGACGAAATTGACAGATTTTTGATAATAATATTATAAATTGAGATTACACATACTACATAAGGCGCATTCGTGAATATTTTATTAATGTCACATATAAATAAGTTTTGTGAACTATTTATATAGACTATACTACGCATGTGTACTACACCCACCAATAGAAGCGCTTGATCGAACATCTAACGATGTAAGCTATAAAAATCAAGCGACCCCATTGTTCGGTTAGGCACACATCCCTAGCTTAGCAACGTAGCTCGTGGAAATGCACCGAACGCACGCATTATTCGTCAAATGAAAAATCAATGAAACAGCATGACCTAGTTCGTTAAATTCCCTGAAAGGGGGCATTATGAATCAATTTAGCTCAGTCAACTAGACAGCGAAATCTACTGGCTCCCAGGTGACCGTGGTTTTATATCTTATAACTACTGGTGGAATCATGCTTGGTCTTAGGTTATTAATGACTGCTAGCAACACCCCTTTGAAGATACATTGAATTAAGCCTGTGCAGCCCACGACAACATAAAGTTGATCACTCACGGCCATTAACAATTAATCAATCTTACTTCGATTCGTACAGAAGTATTAAAGTAACAACTTTGTTATCAGATTGAAAGAGCAATAAACTAATAAAAATAAACCAATAAAGTAGTCATAATATTACTCTTATTTTAAAATTAATTTGCATCAAAATAAGTACAAATGCGTCTTATGTTCTTACTTGCTACTTATACCTACTTTGTCATGAAAAGTCCTGTATATAGACATCAATATTTGAGCACTTATTATAATTAATGGGCACAATAATCGTCGTACTATTGAAAGAAATGTACACAATAGAGCACGGTCTATAATAGTCAAATTAATAAAATTATAGTATTAACATACAAAATAAATAATAACGACAAAAAATTCCCAACGTTCGTTAATATTTGGTCAAAGTCACAAAATGCAATCTAAAATCTGTATTTATTTATTTATTTGTAACTACATTGTACAATAAAATATAAATAAAATAGTCTTTGTATGGCTGTATTTAGTTTAAAAAGCTACTTTCCGAAATTCTAACGAAGACGACAATACGGTATCAATGTATAAATTTAACATGTTATAACAGCTCCAAAATTTATCGATGCTTCTGTTTTATACGAATTCCAGATTGCATTGTTGTGGTGTATCAATTTATCTTGTATGCCGTTCAAAATGCCTATGATTTACGACTAAACTACTTGGCCGTACTTATTGAGTATTAATTTGTCCAAAAAAACTAGATTAACCTAAATAAAATGGCGCCAACTACGAAACTAATCCATTTAAGGATAGTTTCAAGTGAGTCGAGACTGAATCCAAAACAATGAACGTTTTTACTTATATATAAATACACATTAGGTACATTACATATAAAAGAGCATTGGTATAAAAAAAATTTGGTAAAAAATATCGCTATAAAAGTATAAACGCTAAAATAATAATACAGCTACCAAAATGGAATGTCACTTACGTACACATAATAATAATCTCCTTGGACAAAAATATAAAACTTACTTAACTCCACGAGTACTTAGATAAATATCATTGTTTAATATTAATGTTAAAATACTTAACCTTATCAGGTAGATTATGCAGACTAACAACTAATGGAATGTAAAGATAGAAAAAACCGTACCATTGAAAAGAAGTGTTAGTTCTCTTACCCCTTAACATTAATGGTTAGATAACCCAAACCACGATAATATATTTTTTTTTAAATAACGATTCCAAATGAATCTCGTTAATATTTTCCAAATGTCTTACAGTCCGCCCTAAATAAATACGCGGTAAACATCGAGATAATAATATATGTATTAATTCCTATTCTATGTAGAGGTACTTACTTACTATACACAGTCACAACAAATTTATTGAGCTCTCGTGGGATCATTTGAAATTCTCTTTCGCATCTAATCGAGAAGATAAAATTCGTTTGAGAAATACATTGGAACGATGAAAACGTTAGAGTGAACTTTATGTTGATATCTTGAGAGATTTTAGGGACGACATAATTCTAGTCCTTAAAAAAAATAAAGCTATGCACGCAAAAACTGTATTCACTATTTCCTGTTAAAAATCTACGACAGAGACGTCACTTCCGTACGGGATGAAGAGAGCTATTGACTAAAACTATTTCCGATTTCCAACTCTAAAACGATGGGACGAATAGATAAAATTAAAGCTTTGTTGAACGCTGATAAAACTAAACACAAAACCCAATAGTTCAAAATAGAATCGAGCTTCGTTCCAAACTTCGTACAACCTTGTAGTTTTATTTTTATTTGACAAGCTGGCCTTATTGAATCGGAATGTATAATAATTATAAGAATTGCCTAATCATCTTACAATTCTTGTCAGATACATAATTTGTCACAGGAGTTTCGGAAAAAAGATACAAGCTCTGTTCTGAATCACTGTTAAAAAGCGAGACTGCTGTTAGTTAAGGTGTTCATTACCTTGATTCTCGGCATAGTTGTTATTATTAATGTTTTAGTGATGACCAATCAACTCTCAACGCATGAGAATTCTACTCCAGAAGAACGATTGTAATTACCAAAAATCCTGTGTTGAAAAAAACTTAAAATCCTTATAGAGGACGAAATTAAAACTAAAACAGTCGCATGAGGTACATTAAAATTTTAATTAAATATACCTAAAACCCTTGTATTATAATAATATAATAAATGTATAGATCTTTATCGGACTAAAATAATTGTACGTATTAATCAAAACTAATATGTGATCTTATCGTAAAAACCTTAAAATTACTAAGTAAAGCATAATTATATTTTCATAAATGATTAATATACGCAATAAGGTATTTTGTACTGTAAGGTTATGTTTTAAAATCGTTTTTGTAATTCGTTTTAAATTTACTACGAAAAAAATTGAATGTTGAAAATATCTTTGTACATTTGTAGTGAGAATGGCAACGTCGTATATATTAGAAACTAATCATTGACCAAGCTGCCTTTTGCGCTTGTAATTCGAACAGCTTGTCAAACATTTCAGTACCGATTGTTAAAAAGCTATGCGAAAACTAAACGGTATTTTAAATGCACGATGGGAGGGCGTAGTTGTCAAAACGTTACTGTAAACTTGTGATACGTAAACAAAATATAAAATACTAGATGGTGCCCACGACTTCGTCCGCGTTGTTTAATTATTTTTTTCCCCCTGCAGGAAATTCTTAATCTCCTATACCAAATTTCAAGAAAATCGGTTGCAAACACGAGCAGTTAAAGCGAAGCAGACAGACAGACATACTTTCGCATTTTTAGCATGGATTACGTTAAAATAATTCCGTCACTTTCCTTCAGACGCGGACGCTTGAAGACTCTTGCTACCCTAATCATTATAAAGCTGAATAAAACAACTACACCGGTCGAGACGGCAATAATAACCGTTACTTACAAACTATTACCGTTGGGGTGCGTGTTATGTGTTAACTATCTCGAAAACTTAAAAACGTTAAGTTTAGACTATCTTTATGTTTTATATTTAACGTGTGACGACTTATTTTATTTTATAACTAAGTACGCCATTCAACGCACCCCACAAATTATTACGATACAATGATTCTTGTGTATTTTATTTTTGTTTCAGTCTTTGGAAATTATGTGGTGGAATGTTATGTAAATAATATTCATCTCAACAGCACAACTGTACACGCGCGAAATAAAGGCGCACGTATATTGCGCGCAATAATTAGACATTATTCATTGGAAATTACATCAAAATTATTTAGTACTCACATGTCGTTCTTATACATTAGGCTGAAATTGATACATAAAATACAAATACGACGATGTATTGTTTCAAATACCAAGAATATTTTTGTGAAAAATAAGTTTATAGTATAATATAGGTATGTCATGGAAAACAATGAAGTAAATTTTACAACAATGACAATTTTACGAATAGAAAAAAGATGGTAGAGAAATATAAAGAAACGACTAGATAGATCGATAATAATAATATAGTTTTGTGTGAAAATATACATGCAAAAATTATGCATTGCATTCGCGATAACACAATAAATTCTTAATATTCGTAAATTATTCAGCGAATCGGAGAGTATTTGAAAGAAATGGACATACCAAAAATAATAATCACCCTGTGTCATTAATTATTATTCTTAGCAGATTTTTTGGGCGCCCCGGTGTTAACATGACCGAAAATAAGGTTCGAGTTCCAGCGGTACTGTTGAGTGAATATAGCAGCCAAGATCAACGGGTCCACGTAATCGTCATCGGCAACCGGGGCTTTGAGTGCTAATCATACTGTCTCGTGATTCGCTTCGACCTTCGGAAGCGCGGCTTCGGCGGCAACCGGCAACTGAGCATCAGCGGGCGGCTGATACTTCGCTTCCAGTGGGCCGGACGCCGGGTAACTGAAATGACAGACATAAACTTCTATATGTCCATAAATTTAATAACACACATAGGTCAATATCTTCGGCAGTTGCATTAACGTCAAACTATGTAGGCAGTTAGGCACATAATTATTCAGCCGACAATAACATGACTTTTTATATTTGTTACTGTGTCAGAAGCTAATACAATATCATTTCATAACTTCTAAGATGATAATAATTGAATTAATTGTACGAACTTATTAATTATCATGCAGTAAATTAAATGCACAATACTACTATGAATACATCTACAACAGATAATAATTTTTATGCAAAATATTAAATTATTGTAATTGATTTAAAAAAAGTCTTACGCGTATAATATATTTGCATTGACACCGTCGCAAAGCATTTTTGAATGTTTTGGTTTCGGTGGAGTATTAAAAAATCGTTTATTAATTATAACTATTGCCACTTCTGTAATCAACTTCTTTCAACGACAAAGAGTTCTCCTTATGCACGTGGTAGTAGTTACTCAAAGTCAAACAGGATAAGTTAATCAAAATTAAGTTAAAGTCAAGTTAAATAGTAAGAGATATGTACGCGTCTGAAACTGCAGATATAACTGATTGGCGCATTTCGAAACGCGCGGATCAATAATTGCATCCGAAACATGATAGCCAAACAATGAAGCCAGATAAAGTCAAACGAAAATAGTCCCTATAGTTCTAGTGTAAAGCCACTTTTCGCTTGACAATTTAGCTACTATGACCCAGACGAACCAACCCCTAGCTTTGAGCTAGGTTGCCTGGGCAGTCTGAGAGCAACCGACGCGGCGCAGTCTTTACGCGCGGATCAATAAATGCATGAAGTACCTCCTATGAAGCTGAATAATGATGTTTGGTTGTATCTAAAATAAAGGCAAGCCTAAATGACATTCGCTTGGTTTTACATGAGCAATATCCGCATAATGAAGTTAAAAATAAAATGAAATTTGGGAAAGTTGTGTTACTGCACTTTTCATACACATCGATAAACTTTTTATTGAAAAGGAAACAATTTAAAGCAACTTACTAATAACGAATGCTAAAAGCGACATCTAAATCACGATCGCAATAGGCATAAAGAACACATAAGCGTAAATATAACTTACAAAACATAATACACGCAAACTAGAACACAAAAATGCTTTTCGCTAAGCTCACATAACTTTGCGAAAGATTAATATAAACATTAACCATACATAATGAAATGATGAGATAATTTATGCTGACCATTGACGCCAAGTCACTTCTCCAAGTCTTTAAGATGACTTTAAGAACCACCAGCCAAGTGTGAATCAGACTCGCGTACAAAGGGTTCCGTACCACTACATATCAATCAATCAATCAATCGTTTATTTGCTTGAAACATTGTACAATAATATAATGACAGTTTAAAGTAGTCCACACATGTTTCGTCAATGCTGACGTGCAAATTTAAGTACTTAATTAATAATTACAGTATTTATATCATTAATAATCAATCCTAATAATTAATAAAATTCACCACAACGTTCAATCTTAATTAATAGCTTAAATAAATAAATAAATGTCAACGTCATTAAATGGTTACGCCTTATGAATTTTGAGCTCCAGAAATTCCTTCACTGAATAGAAGGAATGAGTCAGAAGCCATTTTCTCAGTGTTGATTTAAATTATTGTAATGGCATCCCCTATATGTCTTTGGGTAGTAAGTTAAATTATTTTATACCCATTGCATAGCAGCTTTTTAAATAAGTGGCCGTTTTCGCGCCTTTTGGTAAAACCAATCTTTCCCGATTTCTTGTATTTCTAGGAATTTTATCTTTTGCCTTTAGAAAAAGGTGCATATTAGATTTAACAAAAACCGATAATTCAAATATGTAAATGCATGGCAACGTTAGCACCTTTAAGTTTTTAAATAATGGTACGCCGGAATCCGTTGGGGCCTTATCACAAATTGCTAGTATACATCTTTTTTGTGCTGGAAATGCTCTATTAAACTCTGTAGAGTATCCCCACAATATAAGACAATATCTAAGCACTGAATCTATATATCCGAAGTCATAACATCCAAGCCAGTCAAAATAACTGGCTTACATTAAACTGGTAGCGCCTGACAAACAATTCGTCTCCCTATGAGCACGGAATCCTAATTAACGATTTTCGTTTTTTTCCTATGCTGTTAGTTTTTGTTTTATGCCAACTTTCAAGATTTTAGGTCAATTACCCTATAGGTTTTGATTAATTGGCGAGTGTCAAAATATGCGGCATAAACGGCTGTATCTTTTGATTGCGTAGACTTAGAATCATCTTTTTTTCCAGCTCCAAGGGGCGTAAACCTAAGTATTTGAAATTAGCTTAAACTTGATATCTCCACGCGTTCCCTAGAAAACAGACAGACAGGTGGGCAACGAAGTGATTCTATAAAGATTCCTTTTTTCTCTTGAGGTTTGGATTTATAACGCGACTTTAGTCAATTGATTTGACGTAAATGGCCAGTATTAATTTGCACAACTGTCTTAGGGAACGACGGTCATGGCTCAGTATATTTAATGACAGACCATAATAATTGATACAACGCTGAGTCGTAAGAACACTTGACGATCAATCAACGTTGTATCGATTAAACAATCGATTTTTGCTATTCTTACGACAACAATCATTCATTTACAAACAAACAATAAACAATTTACACACAAAAACACCAACTATTTATCGACCAACCGCTGAGACTTTTTCGATGGAGATTTTTTTATCATTTTATCGTTTTTATTCGAGTTTAACTTAGGACGACCTGTTCTAAGTACCGACATTTCCGGTAATTTATAGATGCGCTTTAAAACATCCGCCATAATGTGTGTAGCACTGAAATAAATGAACAAATAGGCATAATTCGATTACATAATAATGAGAGACCCCGCGGATAAAATCACGAGAAACAAACAGTGGAGCTAATTCTGTAGATTCTGCACAATCTCTAAACTAAAATGACAGCATTAAATATATTGCTAACCCTTTAATAATACTCCCTTCGGAAAGGGACAGAACTAGACAGGCAGACTTAAAGCTGTCAATTTATTTAATTTATCGTAAGTACGTTTAACTACTACGTACTAAGTGTGATATCTATAGATCTATAGAGCGAACTTTGACTTTGCTTAGAGTTAAGACATGGTTAAAACGAGACCGATTTATGTTACTCACATAAGACCATCTCGTTTTAACTCTAAGTCAAGTCTGAGCCAAGTCAAAGTATGCTCTATAGATCTCAGCATAAAACAATTCTCAATTAGAGCTAATTGACCTACTATATTGAGAAATACTTTTCCTGTAAAATTTAATATCAGATCATATGTCAGATCTATGTAGCTATAATATGTACAACATTATGTAGTAACATTGGCAAAAAATCATGTTCCATGTGAAGAACGTTTCTTTCAGTTAGACGAAAGAAACAGACGATTATCAAATAGATAAACGTCAGTCAAACATTGTTCTAATTCTTTTTGGTTTATTAGTTACTACGCAACCCCCGCGTTAAATCCTCAGTCGATGAAACTTTAGTATTGGATGATCCAAAACTTACACAAAAATATCCAACAAGAGAAACACCCGGAACTTAGGTATTTTTACCTAAAACTTAATATTTATGACTGAATACTTTCTCGATTTCTTTTCAAAATAATAGCAAGTAGTATATTAACACTCAAAACCGAAATATTAAATTAAATAATCACGCATAACATCCATATTTAAACCGTTTTTATGATGAAATCTAAACTGCGTTTACGCGATAATGTACCTTCCTGCTTTAACAATTGGGTTTAGCAAAAAAAATCCTTACTACCTTTCTGATTTTTTGGTGGATATTTATAATATTATATATATAATCTAACTCATGATACTTTATCGTACTATAAAGTTTCGATCGCCTTTTGAAATCAAAGCTATTTTTGGTTTCTAAACAACTATATTATCTTAGGGATGTGGTAGTCATGACTTTGCGAATTACAGTTTTGCAATTATTTGAAGAGGGAAGATATGTGAGCACCATCATATAAAAACATGCCGGAGTATGAGAAGTAATTTAAATTTAGAATACTATTAATCAATTCGCCACGAATCCCATCCAAAATGTCACCTTATTCAAAGTCAATTAATATTTGATAATATTCTCTAAACATTAAAAATCGCAATGCAACTAAGTAATTCCAAATAAGATATTTATACTCACTTGTCGACATCTCTCAAGTCTGCATTCGCATCAGAACGCCATTTGTTCCCGACCATGTTTTGTACACTGTAACATATAAAAAAAATTACGACAGACGAATTTTGTATGATTGTACAAAAAGGTAATCAGTAGTTTTATAAATTTAGACTAAAATATTGTTAGTTAATTTATCAGTTCTTGGGTCATGCATTTGTTACGTAACAGGGTAACGTAATTTTGACATCGGAAATTAAAAATAATAATTGCTTAAAAGAAAAAAAGGTGCATAAACGTAAAATGGGATTAACAAGCGACTTTTGTATCTACTCACACGTGCCTCATTTGATCTCCTTGAGCACTCAGCTGTGCTAGATAGGCAGCCTGCTTACGATGATGGTACATGTGCACGCGAAGACACGAAGGGTTGCGCATACGCTTCTGGCAAAGGTCGCATTGTAGAGTTCCTTCCCTTGTGTCGTGTTTGTCCCGAATATGTACTTTTAGGTTGTATCGATTCGCGAAAAATCGGTGACAAGAAGGACACTTTACTCCGCCTGTTTTGCAGTTCCATCCTTTACATTAAAAAAAAATATGTTAAGCCGAAACTCCATATGGAAGCGGTATTATAGCACTCTTCTTCGCGAATCGTACAGTATAGAGGAAGCTTAACTTACCGGACTCTTTAGCCGAATCTGGCGAGACCAGGTTATGAAGCATATCGTTGTCAAAGTCGATCATTAACTCACTGTAAATTTGCAAATACAAAAGGAATAAAAAACAAAAACAAATTAAAATGTACCTTTTGTGATGTACCAAACAAAATGTGCTGCTTTAAATGGAAAAATAAAAGTTTTGTGTTTAAACTTAAAATTAAAAGTGGACTTCAAAGCAGATTAAAATAAAATATTAACTTCAAATTAAGGTTTTCATAAAGTGTAAACACTGATGTTGCTCTAAAAATCATATCATTATTATTCATATCAGAACCACATACCCGTCAGAAGCATATTCTGTATTCTCAGCAAGAGAAGGGCTATTTTCGCTAACCGGCCGTGGCTTCTTTTTGATGTTGTAGCTGTTTTTGTTTGTGTTCTTCAGCAACCTTTCAAAAAACAACATTGATCATAATTTAATAAGATGCCTAGAACGATATTGACTTTTATTTAAAACCTAATAGTTACATTTCAGATCTCAAAACAGTTTCATTTAGTTATTAATAGAGTAGACACAGGTATAGGGGACCGAAAATCAATATTGCCCCGGCAACAGACATCTCCTCCCTCCCTACGGCGGGAGCGTATAATATATTTACGATTGATTTACCTGTGGCGTCGGCTGCTTTCAATGCGCGTAATGTACAACCCCTCAATAGCAATATCTATGTGTGTTATATCTCGATGAATAGGGATTTCTTAGTGAAACTTTATTTACTATTGCGTCGTTTTTCAATTCGTTGTCCATTCGAAGTTGCAGGTTGGAAATTGGAATAGCATGCAGTTGGAGTAGTGAAGATGAATTCCAAGAAAAATTTTCCAATCTGTCAGCAAGTGGTAAGGATGACTACTCACTGTGGTAAATCACAAAAAAATTTAAAAAACCCTTGTAATTAATTCCACCGCTAAGACTATCATCATGTGCCCAGGCTCGGACACCCAAAGAAAAAGACATTGACGCAATAAAGAGATTGACGGTATTGAAATCGTATCTCACCCGAAGGAAATACCAAATTAAATTTGGAGTTGAACTATCCAAAATGTATGAAATTAAAACATCGGTACCGCAAGGCTCTGTGCTTGGACCAGTTCTCTACTCAATCTATACAGCAGATTTGCCATCTACACCAAATGTTGAAACAGCAACCTACGCTGATGACACATCATGTCTTGCAAGTGACAGAGTTCCTAGCAAAGCATCCCAAAACTACAAATACAGTTAGTCAAAATCAACCAATGGCTAACAAAATGGCGGATTAAACCCAATGTCACCAAATCAAGACACATTACATTCACTTTGAGTAAAGGCAATTGCCCATCAGTTACAATATGTGGACAAGAATTACCAACAGAAACTTCTGTCAAACACTTGGGCCTCCATCTGGACAGGAGACTAACGTAGGCAAACCACATAAAATCAAAGCGAAAAGAGTTAAATCTCCGATGTAAAAGCTGGTACTGGCTAATTGGCAGACCATCATCTCTATCACCGCTGGATAACAAACTACTATTCTACAAATGCATAATTATACCCATCTGGTCATACAGTATGCTCTGGGGATCAACAAGTAACTCAAACCTTGAGCTACTACAGGCCCATGCCCCTAACAGTTTAGCCCGCTACCATCTTAGACTGCATCATCACTTACCATCAGGTGAGATTGTAGTCAAGGGCTAAATTGTAGTGGAAAAAAAAATGTTACAGTATGATAAAGTATCATGAGTTAAACGTATATTATAAATATCCAATAAAAATCAGGAAGGAAGTAAGGGTTTTTATGCTATACTTAATTGTTAAAGCTGGAACGTACATTATCGCGTAAACGCAGTTTAGGTTTGATAATAAAATCGGTTTAAATATCGATGTTCTGCATGATTATTTCGGTTTTGAGTGTAAATATACTACCTACTATCATTTTAAAAAGAAATCGATAAAATATTCAGCCATAGATATTAAGTTTTAGGTGTAAATACCTAACTTCCGGAAGGACTTTTTGTTGGATAGTTTTGTATAAGTATTGGTTCATACCATACTACAACCCTGCCAAGTTTCAACGAATGAGGATTTAATGCGGGGGTCTCCATACAACAAATCGCCCCATTGCCTAGACTAAACGTATAGGCACAGAAACTGCTGGTACAACGCCAACACAATCGCCTTAAATGTTGGCTTATACTAGATTTGGATGAGAGATAAACCTCCTCGATGACACTATAACGTAGGGGAAGATATTTATTGGAATACCCCCTTAATATCTAACTAGCAAACTAATTCATAAAATCTGATTATGGTTAGAAAGCTAATGGCAGATAGATGAAATGGATAAAAATCGTCCTGGTCGTTCCCGGTATGCAACCTACCTCTACACCAATTTTCATCAAAATCGGTTGAAAAGATGGGTCATTAGAGTGTAGCAGACAGACAGACATACAGATGCACTTTCACATTTATAAAATTAGTAAGTATTGATTGCTATTGAAGGGTTGTACCAGGTCCCTTACATTTGGGTGCATTGTGCTTTGAACTAATATTTAATTATTTTCAAACTCACAAGCATAGCTGTTATTATAATTATTAGTTAAAATCACATCACACAATGAACTTTTATAGTTGACAAAAAATATATATCTCACCGTAAGATTGTAAAAACCGTTAGATTATAATCTAACTCGCGAAATTGAAAACTGTCGAAAGATTACAATTTAGCGCATTATTTTTCGTTAAATTGTAATCTGTCAGGTATATTAACCCAATAGAACCTAAGTACGGCCTGCGGCCGTGCACTACATGATTGTTTATGTCGAAGCCTAACCTAACCTACAAGAAACAGATAAGAAAACGTAAATACAATTAATATTTCAAAAATTGACACTCAGAACATTGAAGGGTTCACAATCTGTCGACAGTTTATAATTTCGCGAATTAGATTATAATTTAACGGTTTTTACAATCTTACGGTGACATATACAAAGAAAAACGTCCTATAATAAACACCCTTATGGTCCTATAGTGTCATGAGAATGGAGACAATTCAGGAAGATATGTCAAACCAGTTTTTTAATAATTTTAATGTTATGTGTGTGTATGTTTTCAAATATTATTATTTTAAATTAACATAATGAACATTAGGAAACTAACCGTTTCAATGGGCTTCGGGCGGCTTCATCTTTAGGGGCTAGTGAGCTTGCAGATTCTTGTGGGATTTCAGGGGCGATGGTTTCTTCGCCAGAAGGGACCCATTCAGGCAAGCTGTCACTCACAGGTTCAGGTGCTGTGGTACCTGGTCTTGCATTTGACGTGTCATCATCCAATGGTGTAGGGGGTGACTCACTTCTCTGATAAATAAAAACCAAAAAGGATACTATTACAATCATCAAAAATTTAATTCTACAAACACAAACAAGAATACTCCTTTGCAAAATGACATAATTCCTAATCATAATGCAAATCTTGTATTAAATGCAACTAGTAAGTTTTACTATGGCATTCTGTAGATTTGGAAGGGATTATACAATTATGGATATATTACCAAACACCATTACCATTTTCTCCAGTTTGATTCAAGAAGTAGGTAAAGGAGAGTTGATTCAGCTTTTATTAACAATGCTAATTAGCCAAATTTAATCTCTGCTTTACAAAGTTAAATGGAAGTGTATGCTTAGAAATCATGGCTTGGATGGATAAAAGTTGGATGAAACTGAATGTTTGTTAAAACAGTTGCAACTAACCTCTCTGCCTCCGGTAAGCCCTTTCACTTGCAGCAGTTCAGCGGTGTGAAGGAAAGCAGACAGTTCTTGCTGCCTCACATGGACTTCTCCACGATACATAAACTGCAAGAGCTGCCGCAATTCTTGGTGCGCCACATCCTTTAAGATTACTATTGGATGTTCGCAAGGGTTCATCTAACAAGAAAATAATGAGAACAAATTACTGACTAATAAGTAACCTTAGTTATGGAAACCTAAAATACTACAACAAGCTTGAGTGTACATAAGCAAACTACTTAATAAATTATGTTATGTAGACAGGCAGTCTACATAACATAATTTATTAAGTAGGTTGCAGTAAGATTTGAATGATTTGAAGCTGATATTGATATCTAGAATATTAGATCTTAAAATGTACTTTTCCCCCTCATTTTTATCATTGCTTTATTGACAGTAAGGAGCTCATCACATTCTTTTCTCTTGGTTTATGGCTTTGAGTAGTGCCAAGCCAGCACCATGCACTTAGCCAGTGTTCAGTAACTTGAGGGAGGCACGAAGGAGATTGGCCTGTTACAGAGTGCCAAAATGCATCACTAGTATGGTGGCCCAGGACAAATCAGCTGACAACACAACAAGAACTTCAGAGTTTTCAAAGACAAGCATACCTTAGTTTTTCTGAGTGTAAGCTTTCTAAGTGTATATATTTAGCTATTTATTTATTTTGCATAAATATTTTGAAAATTAAGTATAATATATTACACATCTACAAAACTAGACTATGTAAGATAGAATAGTAAGTTAGATGTATGCAAAAAAGAGTCATTTTGAATTTATGTTTAAGTAATAATAATTACTAAAGTAGCACTTATGAAACAAGATGTTTATCATTTAGCAAATAACCAAAATTGTGTTATCATTCAATGCCATACTACATATTATTTACAATCTGTGTTTACAGAAGAAAGCAAGACTATGTACCCAAACAAGTTCTTACTGATATGTATACATAAAGGCATTATAATATGAACAACATCATAACAAGTATTGATTTATATGGAAAATGTCTGCCTTTTGTAATACATTTAAATATAATTATGTATGTATGCATGTTTAAGGAAAATATTTAAAACTGACAAAGGCAATATGTATGAGTCATACCTTAAATAGCTCCTTGAAATAGGGACTGCAGACAGAAAGAATGAGTTTGTGAGCGTGTACATACTGCCCACCAGCAGCAAGCGTCACGTCTACCAGGTCCTCGCCTTCCAACAACGCTTGGAAAGACTGAGACAAGTTCGCGTGGAAATCATTCCAGCGCAAAGAAAACTGCTCCGGCACCGCCATCGCAGCCTGAAATGCGCCACCCGTAAATCAGGGTTGACGATGCCCGCGATTCGCGACTAACTATAACTGTACACACAACTTTCAGTCCCACTACGCGTCTCCACCGTCCACGGTCCACATACACAATGAAAAAGCCACGGCACTTACTGAAAACAAATCACAAATATATATATATAAATGCTTCTTTATGTGCCTACGTATGCATCTAACTACGCAAACGCACAACCTGTCTGGCAAAAATGCATGTTATCAAAAATAATAATTCATGTAAAATATTCTTAAACTATGAAATAAATAAAGCAACTTTGCTTCCAGTTTATGTAGGTAGTGAATAACGAGTTTATGCTCTTAGGACTATGCTTGCGAGTTGCAACCACAGATGAGTAACCATGGAGGATTAGAGTCGTTCAAAACTGCTCTATAGAACGCTACGAACTATAAATTTTAGCGTGCTATTAAATACGCTATGATATAAAGAGCTTGATATGTCTTGCAGCACGCTAAATTTTGTAACAAGTTACATTTCGGCGAGACTAACCATCGGGCTCGGCCAGTGGAAGTGATCTACCGCGCGCGATCGAACGATGTTCATAGCGCGCGCGCCGTAGCGTCATGGCGTCTCCTTACATAGCACGCTATCCGCGTTATGGAAAGTTATGGAAGACATTGTGCTACGTGTTATATTAACCATCTCTATACCAAATACATGGCGAAGCTCTTGTTTATGTCACCGTAAGATTGTAAAAACCGTTAGATTATAATCTAACTCGCGTAATTGCAAACTGTCGAAATATTACAATTTAACGCATTGTTTTTCGGTAGATTGTAATCTGTTAGGTATATTAACCCGATAAAACCTAACTACCTGTTTATTTATGTCGAACACTAACCTAACCTACAAGAAACAGACAAGAAAACGTAAATACAATGAATATTTACAAAATTGACACTCAGAACATTGAACTGTTCACAATCTTTCGACGGTTTACAATTTCGCGAGTTAGATTATAATTTAGTGGTTTTTACAATCTTACAATCGTATACAAAAATAGGGTGCAAATCTACAGAAAAATGTCTCATTCATAGAGTAAATTTAGCAAGAGAAGACAATGTAATAAAAATAACACAGGTGAGCGAAATGAGTATATACGCTAATGCCAAGGAGTGAGAGAGCGCGAAAATGTTGTCTCTTGTCCGCTCAGCGTATAACTTTTTGTTGTTCGACCTATCCGACAGTTTAGGTTTGACAATCCTGTGTCGTTTTTTTACTCTCCCATATTTGTACGAAATCGGAATTGGACAAAGTGGTAACAGTCTGTGCTCGTAGCTTATGAAACAAGTGGTTTAACTTATAGACGATGGTGTATTGCTGTGTGTTAGGCTGCAAAAGCCGAACTGAACACAAATACGAAAACATAACTTAATACGTAAGTTTACAATTTTGATTTTATTTTGACCTGATTGTTACAGATAATATATATGAAATATATGAAAGAAAATACAAATAGCAAAAAAAATACTTATTTAGCATAAAGAAAATATCGCATTAAGACTATCGCTATCGCATACTGTATACGCTGACGCCATGTCGTTATCTCTTTCTCTGTCTAAGGTCTCATAAGATGGTCATTAACTATTTGACGGGACAAAGTAAAACATGTTAACAAATGCCAGATCACGTGATTATAATTGTCAATGGACATGTAGTGATGGAAACATTGGCAGACTCATTGTGACTGAACAATTGAATGAATACATTCTGATATCAATTACTTACCACATACAGCTTCTACGGAGCGAAGTAAATCTTGTAAATAAAACATACCAGTCACGACATTTCAACTTCGCTAACAATATTAAACTTTCTCCGTTAAGTTATGTACATGTTTCTATGGTTACGCTTGTTTATGTTTCCATGAAGATGTAATGTATTTTGATGAATATATAAATTATATAATTAATATAAATTAATGTATCCTGCATGATTTTAGTATTATAAAAATGCGTCCATTTACCCTAATTTACTAATCGATATATTTTATAATCGTTCTTAAAGAGTAAACTCCAGCCGTACGTCGGAGGTGGCACAAACATTTTTTTTTATAATGTAGGTACAGTCTATTGAAGGGGCAGAGTAAAAAATGAAAATAAAACATACCAGTCACGACATTTCAACTTTGCTAACAATATTTTCACTGTTGTATTTCACAAATCACAATCACAAACGTCTTATTTTCTGAAGTAAAACATTTAAAGTTCTTATATTTTGAAGCTAATAATTTATTAATTATCTAGCAAGAATCCCAAAATAAAAACAAAGACTAATGACCTAATGGCTGTTTGACATATAGAAATAGAATGATTACATGGAGATGTGACATGAAAAGTGAACCATAGACTGAATGATAGGAGCGGGTTTAGTCGATTGTAAAAATTAAAAATCGATTACCACATTCTATATAGTCGTTAAAGTCCGCCAACCCACATTGGAGCAGCGTAATGGGTCTACTTCTAATTTACTCTCTCCTATGAGAGTGGAGGCCTGTGCCCAGCTGTAGGACGTTAATGGGCTGTAGTGATCAGTGATGAAGTACCTACATTATAAAAAAAATTGTGTGTGTCAGCTCCGACGTACGACTCTTTACGAACTATTATAAAATATATGAGGGTAAATGAACGCATTTATTGTATTACTGAAAGCATGCTTGATACATTTATTTATATTAATTATATAATTTATATTCCTCAAAATACATTACATAGTCATGGAAACATTTACATAACGTAACGGAGAAAGTTTGAATTCACTCCCCATAAATTTCATACCCCGGGCTTATATTTGAAAATCGATTTACAATCGATTAAAGCTGCTCTTATCATTCAGTGTGATATCTATAGAGAGAACTTTGACTTTGATTAGACTTAAGACATGGTTAAAACGAGATAGATTTATGTTAGTCACATAAATCCATCTCATTTTAACTCTTAATCAAGTTTGAGCCAAGTCAAAGTACCTACGCTCTATAGATCAGCATCAGTCCGTAGAAGCGACTGTATGTGGTAATCGATTTCAGAATGTATTCATTCAATCGTTCAGTCACAACAAGTCTGACAATGTTTTCATCACTATACGTCCAATGACAATTATAATCACGTGATCTGACGCCATATTTGTTTACATGTTTTACTTTGCCTCATCAAAGAGACTGTACTTGATCACTGATCACTATAGCCCATTAAAGTTCCACAGCTGGGCACAGGCCTCCACACTCATAGGAGAGAGGAAGTTAGAACTTAGACCCACTACGCTGCTCCAATGCGGGTTCGCGGGCTTTAACCGCTATTATCAAGGTAGTGAATGGTTTAATTATAATATCGTCTTCAACATCACAAGGTAATTCTAATTAAATAATCATAGAATGTGGTAATCGATTTTCGATTTTTACAATCGACTAAGCCCGCTCCTATCATTCAGTCTATGGTTCACTTTTCATGTCACATCTCAATGGAATCATTCTATTTCTATATGTCAAACACCCATTATGTCATTAGTCTTGTTTTTATTTTGGGATTCTTGCTAGATAATTGATAAATTATTAGCTTCCTAATGCTTTTGAGTATATTATGAACTTGAAATGTTATATTGTTATGTTATTATTACTACAGGAAATAAAACTTTTGTAATTGATTTGTGAAATACAACAGTGAAAATATTAATAGTAAAGTTGAAATATCGTGACTGGTAGAAATGCATTATTAAACTTTTTACTCTGCCCCGTCAAATAGACTGTAATAAAATATAGTACAGCCCATAGATAATATACTATAAACGGGTAGTACAGCCCGTCAAACCCATCTGACCCGGTGATTAGTTCCAATTTTGGCCACCGGGCCAGACAAATTGGACGGATTATACAGGATAAGTCTCCAAAAAAATAATGTAAGGATGATTTTTGGCCCTAGTGTTGTTTCGGGTCTTAGAAGTATTTCCTCGGAAATCCCTACTCCTAGGATGCAGCTTCCCCTCAATCACCCCTAAAATATCTGACCGAACGCGGGTTTTTGTAATTTACGCAAAATATATTATATATTATAATACACCGTCATATGTAGAAACCGTCACTGGCAAAAAATATTATCGGCATTAAAATACCTATATTATTTATGTTCTATAAATTACTAACGTAGAGATTATAGTTTCAGATATATGCCTGCGTTCATATTTATCCATATACTTTTGTAATTGCGTTTTATGTAATTAACATAAGAACTAATAGACAGAACAAAACAATGTCAGAAGCAAAATTAAAGTTCATTGAACTATCTACAAGATGGCATTTAGTTTATTTTCTAATGATAGATGTTATGTAGTATATTTTATTTGACTAATCGTTTCGGATATCTAACTCCCTATTTTATTACAAAAAAGGAAATATTTTACAAAAACCGTATATTTTTTGATAATTGCAAAATTACTATTAGAGGTTATTACTAAGAAAAAAATCAGATGTCGTTAAATTGCCTACAAATCAATATGAAGTTCGCTAACATAAACCTCATAGTTTAGGATACGTCATACCCACTAATGGGCCACTTAATGGGCACGAAAAAATCGGAAAAAAATAATAATTTATCAAACCCGTATGCTTTTTTGAAGTTTATGCAAAAAGTATCAGAGTCAAGGAAAATTTTTATTTAATATAAAATATATTTCATTTATTTATCTATAAAATAAGTTTGGTAGTTTATTTGAATAGGATTTATTTGCGTTAATCAATAAGTGAAACAAAACGTATAAAATTGTTATTGAATTTTCATACAAATATGTCATGCTCTGTATCTTGCAAAAGTATTGCTGCTCATAATGCCAAGAACACCGCATGTTCGCTTGGCTCCCAACTCTTTCGTCCTGTCGACTCTATTCGTAATTTTAACGTATGATTTAGATATAAGTAAATAGATTGTCACTTTTTTCTCTTAATTTTGGGTTCCAAACATTGGTTAATATGATAATACCGCCGGAATCCTCGCAACGCGAGTCACCCGACTGATTTCAGAGAAAAGTTTCAGAGAACGTATAAAAATGGTCGCTTGGCATCATTTTACATAGGTAACTTCTTAGCTTGGGTGATTAATGCTACAAAATTCGATTATTTTCTTATAGGCCTATTACACTGGACTTGCCACAGGGCCCTGTGAGAAGGGTGGGCGTGGCCGCTAGTTTGAGCGTCACTTATTACACAGCAATAAGGATCAATTTAGGGACCCTTACTCCTATAACTTATTACACTACACTGATTCAAATATAAGGGTCCCTGAAAAAAGTGCAGTGTAATAGGCCTATAAATGCTATATAATTACTTTTTTTTCTATACTTTATAGCCTTCATGCGAGTTTTTAACACGTTTTTACGTGGTTTTTACAGATTTATGTAATCTGTTTTTATCTGTAACAATCAGGTCAAAATAAGGTCATAATTGTAAACTTGCGTATTTTAAATTAGGTTTTCGTATTTACGTTCAATTCAGCTTTTGCAGCCTAACACACACAAATACACCATCATCTTTAAGTTTTAACTTATAGATGATGGTGTATTTATGTGGTTTACCACTTCGTAAGCTACGAGCACAGTTACCACTTTGTAACATAAATGACAGGATTGTGGGACCCCAATAGACAAAGTACTCTGTGTGGGACCCTATGGTGTGACCACGGTGTGACCTAAACTCTCGGATGAGTCAAATAAAAAAAGTAAAACGCTGAGCAGGAGAAAAAAAAAACATTTTCGCGCTCTGTCACTCCTTGGCATTAAACTAGCGGCACGCTATGATGGCCGGTTTGACGTTTGTCCGCTCATGAAGTTCCGTATTAATTGATAACGACTTTGAAGTAAATAATTGTATTACTTTATTGACGATAGTGATGTGCAGAGATTCATAAATTTTATCGAATGTAGTTTCTCATGAAGTTCCGTATTAATTGATAACGACTTTGAAGGAAATAATTGTATTACTTTATTGACGATAGTGATGTGCAGAGATTCATAAATTTTATCGAATGTAGTTTTAGGTTTAGGACTCAAAATTTATTTATTAAATTGATTTCTTAAATGTATACAAGTGTAGAAAAATCAGTTTGCACCATTTAAGGGGTGAATGTACTTGTGAATATGAACAATTTTCATTATGTGGACAAACCTCTGAAATCGCAAAAAAATATCAATAAATTTTTAAAAATGGAATCTAATACGATCGTCACATAGGATCGCTGGCTAGCACAACTACTACCTCCGGCAAACTCGCGTAAATGCTCAATGCAAAACAAAGCAGTTTCGAATTGACGTTGCTTCGAAAAGTATAAACTGTCAGTGCAATGCGATTGTGATATAGTTTTGACCTGGCTTTGGATTTCAAATATTGATACTGCATTACTGTTGACCCTTGCTCGTTAATTTGGACTCTGTTCAAGCCCTTTGTTGTGGATTTCGTCGATATGACCGAACGTACGCAGAGAACTGTTCTAAATAGTCAGACACGTGAGTTCGTAATACGCCTTCGTAACTATTTCGATCGTGAAGCTCAAAATGGAGGGCCAATTTTACCTATAACGTCAGTGGTTGAACGCGTAGCTGATGCGCTTAATATTGGACAACGAACTGTTAGACGGATAACTAAAAAAAAATATGGCGAGACTGGCACAGAAGAAAATAAACTTCACACACCAAAAAAGAGAAAACGAGCAAAACCAGTCGTAGGCATCGATAGCTTTGATGCCGATGCTATCCGAAGACATGTTTACGGCTACTATTTACAGAAGGAGTATCCAACAAGAAAAAAGTTGGTGCATTCACTGAAGGAAGCTGGATTATTCTTCGGTGGGGAAAGTTCTTTAACGAAGATTTTGAAGACCATTGGATTTCGATACAAAAAATGTAACAAACGCAAAATATTGATGGAAAGATTTGATATAGCGATGGCAAGGTATACTTTTTTACGGCAAGTGAAAGAAATCAAAAATTGGCAAAATGTTGTGTTCTTGGATGAAACATGGCTTAATGCTAACCATACTGTAGGCCGTTCTTGGAACGATGACACAGCAGCATCTACTTCCAAAGTTCCTGTAGGAAAAGGATCGCGACTTATAATTTGTCACGCCGGAACCATCAACGGGTTTGTCGAAGGTTCTCTCATGGCTTTTGCGTCAAAAACCACTGGAGACTATCATGAAGACATGAATGGAGAAAAGTTTACTGAATGGTTTACCTCAATGTTGTGTAGCCTCCCTGAACCATCTATTATAATTATGGACAACGCCCCATACCACTCGATGCAAATTGACAAGCCACCTGCCCAATCCCAAAAGAAAGCTGATATCGTCGCATGGCTTCGTAAAAATGGCGTAGATGCAAACATGAATATGTTAAAAGCGGAATTAGTACGTCTTTTAAAAGAAAACAAACCAACCAAGATCCGATACGTCATTGACGAAATAGCATTAGAACATGGGCACAGAGTTATACGGTTACCGCCTTACCATTGTGAGTATAATGCGATTGAGTTGGTGTGGGCTCAAATTAAGGGATATGCTGCAAGACACAATACAGAACCCCCATTTACCACAAAAAAAATGCTAAAATTATTAGAAGAAGCTTGTGAACATGTGACTAAAGGAGACTGGGAAAAGGTTGTGAATAGAACTGTTAAATTAATAAGGGAAGATTATGAAAGAGATGTGAAAATAGATAATATTATAGAAAACGAACATATAATTATTAATGTATGTGATGATAGCAGTGACGACAGTGAAAATAGTAGTATGGACGAATCTGATTAATTATGGCCTTTTGTGGCACCTTTTTTGGTATCTTTTGTATTCATATGTTTCTTGTGTGCATATAAAGTATGTATATTCATTTTCGTTCAAATATTCAGTTCGTTCAATTAAATTAAATAAACATATACATTTTTGTTTTATTAAACCTATTTAATCAGGTACAAAAACAAAACTTAATTGTTTTTTGTTCGAGAATAAATTGACATTCCACATCACTATTGTAATGTGTCAAACCGGCCATCATAGCGTGCCGCTAGTGTAGTTCTTATTTGTGGTAATAGTATTACAATACCTACTCTTGCTTTAAATTTTTACTCTATGCTTGTGACTGTCAGTGTTGTCAATTCATAAATGACAATGACATTACCACAGACCAATGCTGTCGTGTTCTGATTAACTTGTCTCTGGTCGTGTTGCCGATTTATTCAAGGTTCCTACAACTTTTTGCTTTTATTTTGAACAGTACCTGACCATGAAAACGCTTCGTTCGTGATAAAAACGATCGTACTCAAACAATACGTGCCAGGCAACAAACTTTTGTAGCGTCGAGCGTACAATGTCGTCTGAACCGATCATGTGAGTGAAAGATCTTCAACAAACCGCTTTATTTATTGCAAGATCGCCATGTCGGCACATACTTCACAAGAGGAGGCAGAAGCTGACAGAGTGCTGATGGTGAAGAAGATTCTGAGTGCAGCATTTTATGCATTTGCGTCCTTCATGATAACGGTAGTAAATAAAACCGTATTAACGTCTTACGCCTTCCCTTCCTATCAAGTATTAGGCTTAGGCCAAATGATTGCCACAATTACGGTACTGTGGTGTGGACGTTCATTGAATGTGGTGAATTTCCCAACACTGGACAGTGGTGTAGCACGCCGTATTTGGCCACTACCTTTGATCTACATGGGAAACATGGCTACAGGCCTGGGTGGTACAAAAGAACTTAGCCTTCCAATGTTTACTGCACTCAGACGCTTTAGCATACTGATGACTATGATTCTTGAAAGATTTGTGCTTGGCATCAAGGCATCTTGGCCTGTTCAAGTCAGTGTATTGGCGATGGTTGGAGGAGCATTACTTGCAGCTGCTGATGATGTCACATTCTCATGGGCGGGTTACACACTGGTACTATTGAATGATGGTTTCACAGCTGCGAATGGAGTGTATATGAAAAAGAAATTAGACTCTAAAGAACTTGGCAAGTATGGGCTCATGTATTACAATGCACTGTTCATGATTATTCCCGCAGGCATTGTGGCTTGGTGTACAGGTGATCTGAAACACTCTGCTGCTTACCCTCATTGGTCTGATATGCTCTTTTTTATTCAGTTTTTAATGTCATGTGTTATGGGATTTGTGCTATCCTACAGTGTTATGTTATGTACCCAGTACAATAGTGCTCTAACAACAACCATTATAGGATGTCTTAAAAACATTTTTGTTACATATTTGGGTATGATTATTGGTGGAGATTATGTGTATTCATGGCTCAACTTTGTTGGCTTAAATATCAGTGTACTAGCTAGTTTGGGTTACACTTATGTGACATTTAAACGTAAACCTTCCTCGTACATGCTGCTAAATGAAGCAAATAGTAAGGTTGATACTGTATAGTGATTTCTAATAAAATATTCAACTCAATGCTCTACATCAATTATTCTTGTACAGTAAAAGGAGTTGTTGCCAAAGAATTTTTTATGATTGAAATATTGCCTGGTATCACCATGTTACTATAAGTAATGTGATGGCTCACTTTGAGATAAAAGTGCAATTGTATTTGTTATGTTCTTTATTGTATCACTTAAACAAGTTTATCTGTGCAAACTTTTATTCTTTTTATAACAGAAACATTTAAAATTGTAAGTTTGTATGTTTTGATGTTGATATTATATTAGAATATTTTTAGATGTTAAAATATTTGCGATATTTACAAATAATGCATAATAATGAATTCAAGAAAAGTTTAAGGATAGGTTATTATTGTGTAAGTGTCAATAAACCTAAATAGAAATAAATATGGAATAATCAAATATTATGATTAGGGAATGCAATCCCGACTCGAGATCGTAAAGTCGAAATCCCTCGGGATTAGAAATGTCAATCCCGCGGGATCCCGAAATTTTCGGGATCTCGTTTAGTTGAAAAAAAAAAACTCATTATTGAAGTGAATACGATGAAAACTGCTTGTTTGTGATAGTGACGTTAATTAAAACAAAATATTATTTCAAAGAAAACAAAAGCTTTTATTTTCTTTCATATTACTAACTAAATAATTAACATGAACATAATCAAAACAAAAGTAGGTATAGTATATATAGCTCAAGGAGATTAAAAAGTAGTTACGGGTGATTTTGAAAGCAACTTCTTAAAAAACAAAGTGTTTCAAGAGTACTATCTGCTAACCGGTATCTAACATCCGTTGCAATGTAGCCAGCTGCTGAAAATGCCCTCTCCGACTCAACACTGGTTGGCAACAGCGTGACTAAGCAATTATATGCAAACTGCAAAAATCTCCCCCTTGTTCCTACACACTCAAATAAATCCATTTCTTTTTTTATAACTGACTCTAATTTATCTAAGCTTGTGGATACGCGCGTAAAAGGATTTTTAGACGTTCGCAGAGTTTCCTCTAATTTCTCTTGAAGTGAAGTATTACTTACTATTACAATTAGCATCGCTGACTATGGCCGCCCAATCCCGTCAATCTCGAACGGGATCTCGTCATATTATGCTTCGGGATTGATCCCGAAAAATTAGACGGGATCTCGCGAGATCGGGATCCCGCGAGATCGGGATTGCATTCCCTAATTATGATATGTACAAAAAATAATTATTGAAAACAGCTTTTACTTATGCACTGGACAGTGAAATAAAGATCTCTTGTGCAATAATTATTATCAGTCATGCTTAAATCAATAATTGGAATTATGTATCACTAAATGAAGCCAGTGACTCTGTCCCTGTATATTTAGGTTTTTTAATCCCATGTATAATGTAAAACATAGTCCTCCAGTCCTCCTATACATATTCGTTTATTTATTTGTAAATATTGTACAAATGTGTGTAAATAAGAGGTGGTATATCAGTATAAAAGAATTATACATCACAGTATGTATATCTAAATCTTATACCTATGCAAAAATCACAGTGCTACATAGCTTTGTTGAATTTTGATTAAAGGACAAACAAATACTTTTTCACATTTAGAATATAAACTAGGAAAATCAATAATATAATTTGATTATAGCTGAACTCTTAAATGCCAATTACTTATTAAACTTAACTAAGAAACTGGCCAGCTAAAAAAGGAACCCCTATTGGTCTGTCAAACTTCTCAGTTATTATTAGAGCAGAAATGCCAAAGTCAAAATTTGTCATATGTGGGAGACTGGAGTTATTTGATCAAATTGGGTATCATAATATGAAAGCGCTTCATTTGCAAATTCTAAAATAGATTTTTACTTATCCCTAATTGTTTGTAAAACTGCCCCCTTAAAACTGAAGTTTGTAAAGGCAAAATCTGAAGTATTTAAAGTTTATAGAGGTTTGTGTAAATTTAATAGCAAAAATATAATGTGGTTAGATCTCTAACTATGTCAGTTTATTAGAAATCAGTAGGTCGCCTATTAGGTACTATCAATAAGGCTTTACAAAAGAATTTTTGGGTCGATAAATTACAAACGATTTTTGAGTCAGTAAATTAATTTAACCAAATATGTATGAAAAACAATATTGAAAGTAAGTTTATTTTTCTCATACAGCTATGGAACCCTCAGTGGGTGAGTGTGACTCGCACTTGACCGGTTTTTACTGCTATCAACACCTTGTACCGAAAAGTTGTTACAAATTATGTCAATTAAAAACATTGATGTATAATTCTAGTACATTAAAAGTGATGTATTTTTTTATGTCAACATGTCTACAAATAGATAAAACAACATGATAGTTACACAAATTTGTCATTAACTATTGTATTAAATTAACCCAATTTTACTGACTAGTAAAACCTTATATTTTCATCCAGTTGTAACAGGTATATTTAACATAAAACCGGCCGGTGCTGTGTAGGGTTCCGTGTTTGCCCGTCACAATTAATGGACATATTTTTATAAGTTCGTCGACTATTACTCGTTACCTTGTAAAGCCTACGTAGCTGTGATAGTTTTTCCTTTTATCTTCGTCATGCTATGATTTATTTCATATATCCAAAAACGACAGTTTAGCTTCCAGGGGGAGGACACTTGACTCTAACAAAAATTACCTATACAGCTAAATATTTTGAGTGTTTCCTGTCTATCACTACATTATGTCCCCACGTGGGGATAAATAGGAAAATAAATTCCTGTTTGACCTCGCATTTGAATTTTGGGGACCTAAATACAACTACCCTTAAAATAATTTATACTAACAAAATGATACGATATGATGGATGCTAATCCAAAAAAGTGGGCCTCTGAATTTTATTTTTGCTAATGTATCGAGTGGGATGTCAAATGAAAGATTTCATTTTAAAGTATACCAAGCGACAGAAAAATAATTATGTTGTTCCATAATCGGGTTAAAGTTTTTTCAACCTTATTATCTTGTTAAACAAAGAAGCAATTCACAGGAGCACTCTGTGTTCCTTTGCCTTCTCTCATAGCCCGATGACACCGACGGCGGCTTTACGTGCTCTCCGAGGCAGGGAACGCCGCCAACTTACTATTAACTCCGGCTAATGCTGAGAATTACTTGTCAAGAAAACTCATTACTTGTTATGGCCCGACCCTGGACTTGAATCCCTCGGCCGAAACCTCGTCGGCCGCAGTCTGACATGCTAACCACTAGACCAGGGCGAACCTTTATGCATAAACGTGCCATTTTTTTCAAAAGAAATATTTATTGAGGTCACAGTCGTGCCATCAAATAAATTTGACTTTGTAAGGAAAATACATTTTGCAATGTCTCAATTATACGCGTAATTTGAATTAAACTAATTTTAGTGTGACTTCTGTTGTTGCAGATTAGATAATAAATAGCTTATTTTAGGGTTGTAAGATATTACTTTTAGCAGAATGCATGCTGAACTGGAGTCATCTGTCAAACGGTTTCTAACCGAGTCTTTAATGTTATTCATCTCTGAAAATAATAACCGAACCCTCCATAGCGTGAAATCACTTGCGTTCTCTCGTCATAATATAATACCTACTTCACACTTTTTTTTCTTAGAGCATAATTAATTTTGTGATCGGTGACGTGCCCCAAATATTGTGTCGCGTGCCATTGGTTCGCCATCCCTGCACTAGTGCAGGTTTAGACCAAGGAGGCATTTTTTTCATATATTTATTTTTTCTGGAAAAGGAATATACATTACATTTATTAAATTACATAGATACATTAACATAATAACAAATATATTACATTAAACTACTATGCTAATCATCTGTACCTATATATTCTATTCTTTAAGTTAAAAAAATTATAATTTTCCAATAGAATCTTATCGGTTTACTTCAACTGTTATAAAATAATATGATTATCTACTATTTACGAGCACTCAATAGTCTTGATTTAATATACCTATGTAATGATCGTGAAATCAATGCAAGTGATAAGCAAATTGGCGTCGTCTCTATAGTTTTTAAAAACTGTATAAAATAATATATATATTGATTTAACTGTTCTTTTAATAAATTATGTATTGTGTAAATAAATATTTAATAATATCAAACTGAAAGATTATGCCTTAGACTTTCTTCTAATAATTATTAAGCAATGCCTTAAATATTTATAGTAATAATAAGAATTGTATTAGGATAGTGATATCTCTTCAATGTCTACATTTACGATATATTGAGGAGATTACATTTTATTACTGTATAATTAATAATTTTAATAATGTAGTAGTAGTTATAAACGCAACTTGCAAAAAACGCAAATCTTTGTGTATGAATGGTAATTATAAGAAAAGTAGAAAATATGTATGAGTAGTTCCTATCAAACTATTATTTCATGTTGGGTGGAATAGTGGAATAGGGGTTGGAAGTTTGTATGAAAGTCCTATATTTTTTTGAAGTTAGAGACATAAAAATTGGCATTTAAGTTAATAGTTTTTAATAATAAATAAAGAGTCTATGTAAGCAGTTATACGAAACTGTACCCCAAATAGGGAGTGAAATGGGGGTTGAAAGGATACATAAAATATCAGCATTTAGATTATAAGTTTTAAATAATAAAGCCTCAATAGATAAGCTTTTGGCCGCGGGAAAACAATCTCATAAAAAATCTGAATTTGTACGAGGATGATGTCGCTGTTGACATTTTGTATATTTATAATATTAATACTATTAAGTATTTATGTTATACGTATTCTTATAGCATTTTAGCACTAAATGTAAGAATAATAAAATTTAAATTGAAGACTATATTCTATAGATTTATACTAGGTTGTTAAGTAGACATAAAAAGAGAAGAAAATTGCGCACCATATAGAATTTATCCAATTAAAAATAACGAAAGAAAAATTAAAAATAATGCCTAAAAGCAATGATATTTTAAATATATTTTTATATATTATCATTGCCAAAATCTTATATGTTAATAATTTACAAGCAATAAGTAATATACATCGCACAATTATTATTAAGTCAGTCTTAATACATCGATCCATTATTATAATTAAAAAATAATGCTATTATACCCATAATCACAATAGCTTTTCAATAGGTTGAATGAAGCACGAATGAAATAGGTGAAGACCGACCAGAGTTTTCGAATCGGAAATGATATTAACAAAATCGCCTCCGAACAAAATACGCCCAGTGTAACACAGTTCTAGTAACACATTATCTTCTTATATAGTTACATAATAATATAAAATTATAAAAATAAATATAAAAAACAATTGCCGAATGTATGACGTAAGCGCATTACTTCAGAACGGCTGGACCGATTCTGATAGTAAAATTGTGCGTGGTTGGAGTGGGTAATTGGGGTGGTTTATATTCTCAATTGAACCCGTATTGTATTGTAGGTAGCGCGACAATGGGTTCTGGATTCAGGGCAGCACAACGTCTGCCAGGCCCTCTTGTATTTTATAATAATATAGTAACACACTATAGGAAGGGAGCTATGGTATGTTACGTGCGTACGTATGGTACGGTGTTTGTCCTTTGCTCTAAACTACCTACAAAATGAGAACGTAAAAGTTTCTATTAAGTAATAACATAATGCATCAAGTCTTATATTTTAATGTGAAACTGAACCGCCATCTATTGGACTACTTTAATACCATCTGGTTAATTATACGATGCCGTTGACTTTGCAGAGTTTAACCGGTAAAAAAACCGCGGCCTTTCTGATAAATATAATTAAGTTCAGTTCGTTCTTTATATGAGCTGTATCTATTGTATTTTTTAATTAATTATTACTCCCTCAAATATATACCCTGTAGGTGTAGACCTTAGGCCGCAATTACACTTGTACGTTTTGCTTACGCAAGTGGCATATATGAGTAACTTACTAAACTCGCCGGCATATTTAGCGGAACATAAAAAAAAAGGTTTAATATCAGTATCATATAAGGTTGCTGGCTGGTTTATACGTCATTTAATTTAAAAAGAAGTATTTTCAAATTAAGAAAACAACTGAACATCACATTTTATGCAATTGTTTTAATTTTATTCAAATACACCTTATCTGGAGCGAACTTCGAGTATTTCTTCCTTCTGAGTTTGATTTCAAATTTCATTGAAATACTGTTTTTTGTTATTTTTTTTAATCGCGTATCTTTCTGGAGTTGATGACTGAATTATGCCTGACTTAGCCCCAACGGAGATTGCCCGGGCACTCGAAATGCGGAGAAATGGTCAAACCTACAGAGTGATATCCAGAGATCTTCGTCGACCAGTTTCAACGATCCATCGCAGTATCCAACGGTTCAGGGAGACCGATACTTATGTGAGAAGAGCAGGACAAGGCAGAAAAGGATGATCGTTTCATTCGGCTTCGTGTACGTAGGAACCCCCGTTTGACGGCCGTCCAAGCCCGACATGAGTTAGAAGCAGTGCGGGGTGTAACCGTAAGTGAGCGTACGGTACGAAGAAGGCTCGAAGAAGCTGGTTTGGGTTCATTTGTGCCCGCCAAGGCTCCAAGGCTCGAGGTAAATCATCGTAGAAACAGGTTAACTTTTGCTCAGGAACATCGACTTTGGAACGCAGACCAATGGAGTAAGGTATTGTTTAGTGATGAGTGCAGAATTCTCTTAAATCAAATTGACGGCAGGCAAAGAATATACAGACGCAAAGGAGAACGATACATTCAGACAAATTTTGAAACTACAGTTGCATACGGTGGTGGATCAATAATGGTTTGGGCGGGCATTTGTTTGGGAGTTCGCACAGACTTGGTAGTGATTGACAGAGGGAGTCTGACTGCAGACCGCTATATCAGAGAAGTTTTAAAAGAAAATGTCGTACCGTTTGCCCCATATATCGGTGAAGATTTTGTTTTTATGCAGGATATAATGCTCGGCCGCATACCGCTCGGGTAACTCAAGCTTATAAGAACGCAAGCTTTAAGAGCACGTGGAGGAAATTCGCGATATTAATCACCATTTTTCTAATTTAATTAATTGTTATTTTAATATTAAATTTCACTTTTCCCGGTTACATGAAAAGTTCAAAAATGTACCATTATTCACAAATAGCCTTTACTCGCAAAATCTGTTCTTAATGTGATTTCATTTTAAGTAAAACAAATGAAACTTTAAATAACAAAAGAAGTGTAGTAAGTAGATTTTAAAATAAAACCATACTTTTTTATTTATGGACCTTTTTTTATGTTCCGCTAAATATGCCGGCGAGTTTAGTATTAGATATGATAGTTACTTACGTATGCTGTACTGTATAACAATGGCCTTGCTTAGGTTGTCTAGTATGGAGGAAATCGAGCAGTTTGACGAAATTTCGTAGCAATCTCTAATATATATCTACGACTGTGTATGTGTTCGTCGTGGTTTCTAGAAAGAAACTGTCGGTCGTAGAACGCGGAAACGTGCACACCGGTAGCTGTGACGTCACAAAGATGGCGGCCGACCGTTGTAGATTATTGTTGATTTCCCGAGTTATAATTGTCCAAAATGGGTTGTGTGAGGTGTCTTTGGAAAGCTAACTTAATGACCTATAAGTGTTAATTTGAAACCTATTACGTTAATATAATGATTATAAAAATATTTGAAAAATATTGAATTTTTACCTTATGCATTTGCATATTTACCAAATTAACACAACAAATCGAGACTGTAGCTAAATAAATGTTAATATAAAAATATAGAGTATATCATTAGCTTGCTAAATATATAAAAAACATTGTCATACGACACTAAACAAATAAATTGTGAATAATTCCGCAAAGCAATTGCCAGCTCGCGTTTTGAGTTACGCTACAGCGAAGTTCGGGCAACGGGCCGCTGCCCGTAATTTTTTAAGATTTCATTTTAGGAGCCACTTGTTAGATTTTACAAAGTAAAGTTACAAAAGGTGCACATTCAAGAAAAATATTATCTTTATTTTTAATCATTATTATTTATGCACACACTGATCAAGTAAAAATGATAACTTACATAAAAAGTATGGCTTGGATTATGCTTTTAAGAAATGCCTAAACTATTTCAAACACTTAGTCCTTTTCTCTCTAAGATTATTTCAGAATACGCTCACTTCTGCTATCAGTGGATTTTTTCGATTTCGGGTTCGAATTGTTTCGTGAGACCACGAAGAACATGCATACCAGTCGTAGTTATATAAAAGAGATTACTACGAGAATCGTGAAGGAGACGACTTTTTGATCATTTGCCTACAGACTACTAGCTGATGCCCGCGACTTCGTCCGCGTGGCTTGAGTTTTTTTTATTCCCGCGGGAACTCTAATTTTCCAGGATAAAAAGAAGCATATGTCACTCTCCAGTCCTCAGCTATCCATGCCAAAATTCACGTCGATCCGTTGCAGCGTGGTTGAAGGACAAACCAATAAACCAACAAACAAACACACTTTCGCATTTATAATATAAGTATGATTTTTTGCCTCACCTGAAACTGATTTTTAAAAGTGATCGACGGCTGTGCACCTTAATTTTAAAACCTTGTAAGATTTGATAGGTTATTTGGCTAGATGCATTTTATATCCTGTATCCTATTGCTTTAAGTTTGAATATCAGGAATTATAAAAAAAAAACAAATTATGTCATTCTCTATGTAAATTTCCCTGCATTTGCGATTTAACTTAGTAAGTC
Source organism: Erebia palarica (assembly GCA_964035005.1). Classification (NCBI taxonomy): domain Eukaryota; kingdom Metazoa; phylum Arthropoda; class Insecta; order Lepidoptera; family Nymphalidae; genus Erebia; species Erebia palarica. Next base: position 28,789,409 of record OZ035986.1, read on the forward strand.
ATAGACCTTACGCATGCGTCGTCAGGTACCTACATTGTACAGATACATGTATTATACTTACATAAAACGTCTGATGACTTTAACATGCATATCACCGTAGCCATAGCTCTTCCACTTTACCGACTCATTTCTTATCTTTTTTTGGCTGGCTCATGTACCTAGTCTGTACATGCCCACCTTTATGCAGACAGGCAGGTATATATTATTATCTATATAGGCAGCTGGCAGACACAAATTCTCGCACCATTCAAGTTTTAGGTAGTTTGTCATCAGTCGGATGTAAAATGTATAGTCTTCCAAGAGAATTTTGAAAGTAGGTATAGGTATAATTTGTACAAAAGTAGGTATAAATTCGATTGCAAAGTACCTACATACCGCCTACCTATCTACTTGCTATCCTTAAAAACTATCTGAATATAGAGAATAATGCCTTGAGCAGACAGCGGACGGGCTTTGAAATAAGTAATAACCACTGTTATATGTATAATGTAAATATCTGCATAATGTGTAAAATATATTATGTAAACTACTTACCTACATAGACTTTATGGTTCATCTGTTTTGAGATTACCTATATTATAACGTAACACCTACCTTATTATTATTATTATATTTATGTATTAAGAAATCAACACTACCTATTATTCATATTTGAATTTAGTATTTTGTAAGCCATATTAAAGTGTAATTAAAATTAAAGTTATAAATAAAGCAAATCTATAAAAGTGCTTTTGTATTCTTTTATTAAAAGTACATGATGTACCTGCTTCCTACCTACATTTAGTTAGTGTGTTTGTTTATTAGTTTGTCCTTCAATCACGCCGCAACAGAGCAACAGATCGACGTGATTTTTTGTACGGGTATTGTTGAGAACCTGGAGACAGGCTACTTTTAACCCGGGAAGAAGTCGCGCGCATCAGGTAAGTACCTAGTTACCTATAAATATTAGTGGACATGTTTAAACGTCACAATCCCACAATAAAAGGGGCTTGCAGTGAATTAAATTAAAGCTTATCCGTATTTTAAAAACAAAATACGTGCCGAATTGAGAACCTCCTTCATTTTTGGAAGTCTGTTAAAAAGGTAGGTATTGCCCCGTTCCTTTGGCTCATCTTGGCGGAGACTACTGCGCCCCCAGATACCTATTCCCATAGTTCGCCGGCTCTGCGCCAACCCTCTCGCTCGGGTTACGTATTTGAATTTATCTACTCCCATGCTATAAATCCTCTATAACAGGTTTTGAAACAGTTAGCTTATTGCCAACATTAAAACACCCAATGCCCTAATAACCATAACATCATCCAAACGGGTGATGTCCTTTGTTTTTTTTTCCAATCCCCTCTGCGCAAAGGGTTTACTCAACGGACAGCCACATATGCTCTATGCGTGGTATCTGTATGAATTACAAAAAAAAAATATCTATACGAATTTCAAAAAAAGAACATTGTCATACATGCGCGTTTCACTACCAGAACGCCGCGCGCTGTAAAAAAAAGGTTATTAAAATTTTCCCCGCCATTTTTCTTCGTTTTTTTTTGTTTCGTTAACAAAAAAATGAGCGATTCAAGTTTTTAGCAGTTTGGGTAAAACAATTGCTAACTATTTACAACTTCCTAATCCTGAGTTGTATACAGGACATTGCTTTCGCAGAACATCTGCCACAATATTAGTAGATGCCTGAAGAGAAAAGTTTAAAACGGCACGGCGGATGGAAGTCTACATCTGTTGCAGAGGGCTATATTAATGACTCTATAATCCACGTGTCCAATGTAATTTCGAGTTCCATAATAAATTAAAATAGTGAAGTGGTAAATATAAATATTCCGCCGAGTACATCGGGATCAGTACGTTCCAACATTAAATAACATCAAGTGAATTTTAATAATTGCACTATACAAAATGTTAATTACTACTACAATAAATAATTCTTTCATTAATACTTTGTTTATTTGTACATACACAGTAATGGATGATATTAGGTTACTAGGACTGGATGTTTTAATGTTAGCAGTAAGCTAACTATTTCAGAATCTGTTAGAGGATTCATAGCATGGGAGTAGATAAAGTCTTGTATGCAACTGTTGATAATTAGGTATTAAAACACTCATATGATACTATTATCACACTCCGCTTCGCGTCGTGTGATAAACCCACATTCGTGTTTTAATACCCCTTATTACACAACTGTTGCATAAATAACTATTATCCTACAGCGCAAATTGAATCTTGCATTTTTACATCATGCGTCATTGTATCATATAATCAAACATACCAACTTTAAAGCAACAAATATTGTAAGACAAATCCTAACCACAGTAAACAGTCCTAACTCTATACTTATGTACCTATACATACACACTTCAATTAATATAGTTATTAAGAACGGTTGCTTACAACTTCCTACCTAAATCACGCCATAAAAATGTTAAGAGTTAAAATATCGACAAACAATACAAAATATTCACAAAGACTAATTTTCTTTTTTAGGTAGGTAACATTTATTTCCTTACTTACCTAGTGTATGGAGGGTAGAGATATCTTCTACCCTCCATAATCTAGTGCATGGGTGCGTGCGACAGAACCACGCTATTGATTAGCTGAATTACAAAGTAAAGTAATTTATATCTCCTGTCTGAAACTTGGAAAGGCAAATACTACCTATGATACGATAGAGTTGTTTCCGAGAAAGCTTCTATTCCATGTCGGTCCAACATTAGTTTTTTACTACCGTTTACAGCCGTCAACCGTTTACCTTTTAACCGATTAGAGATATGTTAACACCTCTAGTCGGTACTATGGGCTCATAAATAATAAACACATAAAATAAGTATCAATATTTATTACATAAATTATAGCCAAGCTTACACTTTCATTTATCTAATCCGATTTCAAAATTTAAACTGCCTTAGTTATACTTTAATCATCTGTACCTACGCAGGGGCGTTTTTATTGCCGTTTAGTAAGGCTCATAGCATTTATATTATGGTGTTATTATCTTTACAATCATTAATATTGCTTTAACTTTCGTATACTCCACAAGGAATAAACACAATGCTTTTTGATAAATGGCCCCTGCCTAGCTCTATATAATTATATAATATATAAAAAAAATCTTACAATTATTTTATTAAACTAAGATCACTATGAATTACAAGTAATTAGGCTATGATTGGTGTTTCTACTGTTAAACTATTCAATTTAATTAATGTCAATAATTAGCTCTACAACTCTCGCATAAGCAATATTACATACTAAACTGTCATGTTTGAGTAGTTCTGAGTATGGCTTTATTCCTTACAGTATCACATATAAAAAGTATCCTTCCTCATCGGCTATCACCTCATCGCTGTCTTGTCACTGTCATACATTCAGAACTTTGATGTACTGCAAAATACGTTATACCGTAGCATTTTTACAAAAACAACAAATAAATATTTTGCGTTTGTCATTTCGAATGTAATATTAAAACGACGAGGAAAGATACACATACATTTAATTACTCTTGTACTAATGTGTCTTAAAAGTTAAAACCTTCTAAGTGAGGCGAATTTATTGCTTTAGACATACAAATTATTATCGGAGATACAGTGTACAATCATATAGATTTGTAACATCTAATTCTATATTTATTATTCAAAACAAACTTAAAATAAAACAATCGGAAATATAGAGGCAACATCGACAAATAAAAAATATTTGCGTTGTAGATATTCATAAAAATACGTTTAAAGCAAATAAATATTATGTACCTACATACTAATTTTTCGATTCTTGTAATACATTGGAAGAAAATGAATATTAAAATTTACACTAAGAACCAATTACAATACTGGACTATTAAGTATAATAAATAGCTAATTTTATGTCCAGTGTATCAAAAATCGTATCATCTTTCCTTCCTATTTTTTAAAAAATAATCGTGGTCATAAATAACTTACTTTTGACCTATTAATTACTATCAATATAAATATTTCTACTTTCAATAGTGGATATGATTATTGTTGGTGTTATATGACCGAATTTGTATGAAAGGAGGTACAATTACGTAATACTTATGTATACATACAAAACATTTTGTGAAATAATCCTTCGAGGCATGGATGGAAATAATGCTTACAGATTTTATTATTTTTAAGGGTAAACAAACGGAAAATTTATCTTTTAATTGAAATCACTTTATTATGTTTCTGAAATTCACCAATTGAAAATGGAAGACAGTGACTTAATTGATAAAAAATAGTAGCTCTTTGTCCAAAAGCCTTGAAGGACAGTCACTACGCTGCCTAAAATGACTGGATTGCATATGGACTAAAATGTCTGTCCGTGCCTCGGCACTGCGGCTGGTTAAGGCTTTTAAACAAAGGAAAGTCGCCGGGCCTTTGGCATCAATGTACACCTTTAGAGCTTCAAGGAGGCCTTAAATCGATGGTTTCAAGAAACTTATTTAAATTATAATTAAATAATTATCTTTTTTACTTTTTTGATGTACACCCTCATCCAGTATTTCTATTATTATTTCCTCTTTAAGTTGCCTGGAAGAGATCGCTTCTTAGCGATAAGGCCGCCTGTTGTACAACTTCTTAACACAATGTATGTGTTTATGTTCTTCTGTTTTGTATCTGGTTTTATGTGCAATAAAGTACATTTCCATTATTATTTTTATTATGTACTTATTTATATTTTATACTCAAACCATAATTTACCATACTTTATTTAAGACACACCGGTCATTCATATAATATAGGCATAATTATACACAATTATAGTTATCGTGGTGGAGTTTATGCAGATGCACACTTATGGCAAGGTGTCAGAATATATTCCAATGACCAAAAAAGTTCAAAGGACGCAGTTATTGCAATCATTATGTTGAGCTCGGAAAATGTCATAACATAACAAAAGAGAAGAGCATACGCTATACAGATACGAGCAAACACTGCTTACTCCTATTTTGTCATATTTTCATATATATGTAAGCATATAAAAATATATAATATATAGCGAGTAAACGAGCACGCGGGTCACTTGATGTTAAGTGATTACCACCGCCCATGAACATTGCAGCACCAGAGGAACCGCCAATGCGAGATAGATGAAGATAATAATGCTGTTAAGGGAAAAAGGTAGGCTGACTTATTTGAATAACTAGTCTTAGCATTACATAATATCCAATAATACATCATACTAATATTATAAATGCGAAAGTGTATTTGTTTGTTGGTTTATTGGTTAGTTGGTTTGTCCTTCAATCACGCCGCAACGGAGCACCGGATCGACGTGATATATTGCATGGGTTTAGTTGAGGACCTGGAGAGTGACATAGGCTATATTTTTACATTTATTATTTAGGTGACATTTTTATTCCGGAAAAATAAGGAGTTCCTGCGGGAATCAAAACCACGCGGAAGAAGTCGCGGGCATCAGCTAGTATATCCATAATATCCAATAATAACATAATTTCAAACTCAGAAAATAATATGCATATGGAAAAATTAAGACAAAGGCAACATGCCATAATAAAGGCTGCTCAGTTTTTCACAAAAAACAAGTAAGAACTGAGACAATAGTTTGGCGAAAAGGAAGTTTGGTCAGGAAAGTTGGAAAGTTACCTAAATCTTCAAATGTTTTCTTTTTGAGAATAACGTTGAAATACAACATGTAATTTAAGTACAATATGGTACTTAGGCAAGTTATTTAAACTAACAAGTTAAGTCTATTAGAATACAATACTGTAATCCATATTTAATATTATAAATGCGAAAGTGTGTGTCTGTCTGTCTGCTCTGCTTTAACGGCCCATCTGTTCAACAATTTTTTATGAAATTTAGTATAAAGGTAGGTTACGTCCCGTAGGCTACATTTTATCACGGAAAATTAAGGAGTTACTGCGGTAATCAAAAAACTTAATCCACGCGGACGAAGTCGCGGGCATCATGGAAAGACCAAAAGTACCTACGTGTTGTATTTAATTGTCCCGAACTTATATGGTTAGTTTTAACTACTAACTTTTTTTTCGTATGTAATCATCGATAATAAAATAAAACATTTATTTAAACAAAAGTATCATTGGCAACGTATCGAGCCGAGCGACTGTAACCGCAGGCATGGTTGGACGAAATGTGATACTCTACGCTTGCGCTGCAATACATTTGCTATGTTGAAAAGCCTTAATACTACATTGCATTTTATTAAAATCGATTTTTCAATAACCTAGAACAAAAGTTATTTAAACTGTGAAGTTTTTTTAAATATAAAGTAAAAATAAAAGTTTCTAATCTGGACGTCATGTTACATTCAAACGGATCCAGTCAATGTAATCCATAAATCGGGAAACATTGTATAAAGTTAATATACTTAATGAGATTTAAAAACGCGAGGCTAATAAAATACAAAACATGAAAATATTACAGGAATTTGGATTTTCCCAGAACTGAATATAATAGAGATAACAATACCGAGAGCCACGAAACTCAAGTCTCAAATGTAACAAACGAAGATAAGTAACTCATAAAAACCGGTCAAGTGCGAGTCAGGCTCGCGCACAAAGGCTCCCGTTCCATCGTACAAGATTTAACACCATAAAACGTTTTAAATGCTTCGTAAAATAAACCAGAGAGATCTTTTTATTTTATTTTTATTAATATAATATCGGCAATAGAAATTCACATACTGTGAAAATTTCAACTGTCTAACTATTAAGGTTCATGAGAGACAGCGCGCTGACAAATGGATGGCCGGAAGGACATGTCAGAGAACGGAGGCTGAGTAATTAGGGTCCCGTGGGCATCCTTCGGGTACGGAACTCTAAAAAATGAACATGGTGCGATTAAAGTTAGGAGTAATTGTATCTATATAACCGGGTTGCTTGGTAGTCATACTAATATTATAAATGCGAAAGTGTGTTTGTTGGTTTATTGGTTGGTCCTTCAATCACGCCGCAACGGATCAACGTGATTTTTAGCATGGGTATAGCTGAGGACCTGGAGAGTGACAAAGGCTTTTTATCCCTGAAAATTAAGGAGCTCCCGCGGGAATAACAAATACATAAACCACGCGGACGAAGTCGCGGGCAGCAGCCAATACTAGATAGTAGTGAATTAGACTAGACATAACTCACTATTGCGTAAGCCATGAGCTGTGAGCATAATATTAAGGTGGCACGATCGCATAATCACTGTTTGATTGCCCAACACTCACTATTGGATGAAATAGTTACATTGGTCCAGGAATTAGCATTAAAATATCATTTATGCTGAAAATTCAGCAAATCACAATTACGATTTTCGTATTGAGGCTACTGATTTTATTAGGCAAACTATTCGTGGCATGTTGGCGGGATAAGTTATGTTTGATAAATAAACTTTTCACATGGTACAGATGGGTGAAGTACGGTATAATGCACAAGCTTAAGCGGAGATCAGAATCAACTTGCATCGACTTCAAGGCAGATCGAAGATCGATTCGCACTTGACCGGTTTTTTTACTACTTATTGTAGTAATAAAACTTGTAGTAAAAGCACTTGACCGGTTTTTTTACTACTTATTGTCAAAAATACAATTTATTCGGTAAGACAGATCAGTGAAGGTCGATGATATTCTGTATACGTATCCTACGCGTGCGGTATGTACACATACTAATGAGTTAAGTATACTCTGTAACCATCTTACAAATGTCAGTTTATTTATGTTTCAAACGTCAATTATGATTCATCATACATACTTAGAATATGATTCACCTAAAAAGTATTTATAAAATACAATATCGCAATTAGCGGTCACCGTCAAAAAATAAATGTCGCTCAGCACATAGGAAATTAATTATTTAAATACAAATTCACTAAATCGCATAGCAAAAACTATACGACATGCCATGATCAATGTCAAACTGTAAAACGCACTCATGACCCGTTATAAGCTGGAAATAGTAAAAAAAAGCACTTAAAACTACATTGGCAGTATTATTTATTTACCCTAGTTTAATCTATTCTTAAAAAATGCTAAGTGTAAAGCTAAAAAAAGTAGCTAATTATATTGATAGACTTTTGCATATCTTTTGCTAACAGAAACTTTAGTCTAAGTTGATTGTCACTATCTGGCAATCACTATAATAATGAGGCATGTCTTAAGATCGCTATTGACGGTGAGTCATTTGACTTAAATGAAATGGATGGACATTAGACGCAAAAATTCATGACGGACGGTACCTCGTTCGAAATTACGCACTCTCACGGTCCTCGCGGCTTTATTATAATGGCGCACGAATTTCTCACTCACGCGCACAATCAAATCTCATGACGTCAAGTGACTTAAGGCTGGCACGGAACTTCCACGGGTTGGTAACGCGCCAAAATTTTGGCTGAAAAATTTTACACTCAAATTTTGGCTGTAGGTATAACGTGGCTTAAGTTAAGTGACTTACCGCCAATGGCGAGCTTTACATAATATCATAATTTTATGAACATGGATGCATTGGTTTTGGCTGAACCTCATAATTTTCGGTTAATGAATAAGAAATTAAAAAAGCACCTAATTGGAAAAAAAAAATTTGATCTAGAAAGTCTGCCTTGGGAAATAATAACAACAAAAACTTACATTTCTATTTCAGTACCAAGTTTAAAATTGAAATGAAGATTCGATGTAATACTACATATACCTCAAATGATCTGTTCTACACAGCCATAACACTCGATTCATTCAAACACCTAATTAATTAGTTATAATATAAAATTTTGATGCAATGGTGCCTATACAATTGATTACAAATCTTTAAACTAAACTTAATAGAATAATAGAGGACTACTATCAGTTTAGTTTTAAGAAATTTGTGCACAACCAACTAAGCACCATTATCTAACATATTAAAGCAAGGATTTACACTAAAGTACATAATTTTTCCACTTAGTGTGGTAATTTCAGCCTTATTTACATGCAATTGAAACTTAAATAAATGCAAAAAGATTGTGGCAAGTTTATAAACTAATTAAGTACATACTTGAATTTGATCACATTGACAATATAAATATAAAAATGAATTTAGATTAAATAAAACTTTGACTGGCATAGACTTTTGAGTATTTCTTACATACATTCCTATACTTAACACTATTTTAATATTTAAAATTTTAACTTTAATAAACACAATTTTTATCAAAATTATAAGAGCAAATTTAGCTACCTACAATATATATTGTATTTAACATAATATAGGTATATTATGTATTTAATATATTTTTAAAAAATCTTAGAAAAGAAATTGTCTTATTCGGAATGTTGCTATAAAAATCCTTAATCCTTTAATTAACTATTAAAAAGATGTCATAGTATGTAGAAATTAACTAATTACTAATAAATTTTAAAGATCATAAAAGTTTCAGAGTAATGGAAATGATGTTAGCTATAGGAAAAACCTCTAACAGCTATTCTGATGGCAACTGGTAAAATACAAAAACAATAAAAGAAAAATAATGTAAGCAACTATGTGTTTATGTACTGTTTTATTTTTTTTACTTTAAATTAAATGATGGCTTTTATTTCGTTGCATGGAGTATAAGACCGTAGTTTAGTTAACCTACAATTGGAAAAAAGTAACTATAGGAAAAGGATATTCTTAGAAATTAGGCCATATTTTTCAGTACTATCGTAATTAACTAGTAGCTGTTAAACCGAGAAACCATGTGTAAGTGACCTTAACTAAACAGTACACAGTAAACTAAATAGAAATACAAATAAACTGCATGCTTATCAAGATGATAGGGTTTTGCATAACAGTATGACCAGATGAAACTGTTATTACTTATGTTTGTTTAATTGTATGACAGTTTCCTTTTTAGAAAAATATACATAATGCATCATTTGTTATAAAAATCACTGTTTAGTAATCACTTTTAAGAGAGATCAATATTCAATGGTTTTGCTCTCATAATATGCACAAAACTTCTCACTTTCATTACACAAGAAAACCATAAGGGCCACTTACACGTATTTGAGCACGCATACTTTGCACACTGTTCATGATTTTCTTTTGATGTCCAACAAGAGTCACTCCTAGAGAAGCCAGTTGGTGAACTGTAAGATCAACAACAGCATTCATATCAGTTATGCCTGCAGCCCTAAATTTCTCAATATAACGTGACATTTTAATGCACTCCAACCATTCTTCCACAGAAGAAAATTGGATCAAGTCAGGTGTATCTCCAGCAAGGGGATCAGCGGAACGATTTTGAGCAATTTTCCTCAAAGTATCAGGACAACGAATAAGTTTATCTAAGGTCTTTACAATACTTGCAAAGGTAGGACGATGTGTTCGTTCTTTTTGCCAACAATCAAGCATAAGCTGATAAACAGCTTCTGGGCAGTCCATTGGTGCAGGAAGTCGATATCCTTTTTCTATTGATTTTATCACATCCTGGTTACTCCAATTCCAGTATGGTCGCTCACCAAAACTCATTACCTCCCAACAAACTATGCCCATTGACCAAACATCACTTGCTGATGTAAACTTTCTAAAAGCAATAGCTTCGGGTGCAGTCCAGCGGACTGGTATCTTTCCCCCACGTGTTGTGTAGGCACCATCTGCAGTTGATTCAATTTCCCGGGATAATCCAAAATCAGCAATTTTGCACACAAGTTGGGAATTAACTAGAACATTACGTGCAGCTAGATCTCTGTGAATATAATTCATTTCTGACAAATACTGCATGCCAGTAGCAATGCCTCGCAACATTCCCACTAATTGCAACACACGAAACTTGCCATCATTTGCTCGTAGAAAAGTATCTAAAGAACCATTTTCCATGAATTCAGTAATGATCATAATTGGATTACATTTTGTAACAACACCTTGCAAAAATATAACATTAGGGTGTTCAAATTGGCCCATTATTGATGCTTCAGCAAGGAAATCTCTTCTTGCTCTCTCTGTAGATCCAGGTTTTAAAGTTTTAATAGCAACATCAATTTCTTGCCCACAGCTAGAAGGCAACTTGAGCTTTCCTCTACACACATCTCCAAACTCTCCCCCACCAATTATTGCTTCTATAGTTATACAAGAAGCATCTATTTCGCGAGCAAATTCTCTAACAGCTTGGTTAGGATCTTCATAAGTGTGAGGGTCAATATATGTCCTAGAGCCTGTTCCAGCAAAGAGAGGAGTCGTTGCATTGCTGCTTGTCTTAGCTGGCCTATCGGGACCAGTATATACTTCACCATTACGATAATTCAGTGCATTACAATCACTGGGCTGTTTCTTATCACACTCATCATCAGCACGAGAACGCAAAAAGAAGACTGTTGCAATGATAGCTACTACTGAAATAACTACAACTGCTACCATAACCCCTGCCACTAATCGCACTTGTGCACCTTCTTCCTCACCAACAAATGAGGTTTCAAGTACAGATCCAGTTCTCCCATATATAATGCCACTCAATTCACCCCAGCCCCTTTTCATCTTAGCTCTAACTCTTATCCCATATTCTGTGTCTCTCTTCAAACCACTTATAGTAACATGTGGTTCTTTAGTTATTCGAACTGTAGCATTTGCACTTTTCTCTAAATTATCTTTTGGAAAACATTTAACTTCATAACTTTCTATGATATCATCAGGGTCAGTTAAATCTATAGGTGGTGGGTTCCAAGCCAATGACAACTTATCACTTTCAGCACTAACAACTCTCAGCTTAGTAATAACACTCACAACAGATGCCTCAGTCACAGCTGTTATCTCTACCTTCTTTGGAGGTTCACCTGTTAAATCAGTAACACCATTTAGAGCATACACCTGAAACTTGTACTCTGTCACAGGGTCTAATCCTATTATAGTTACTCTAGTTGCATTCAGACCAAAAGCAGCCGGTCTGTATTCGACACTAGGCCCACAATTAGAGCAATGTACTTTGTAAGTGACATCACTCCTACCCCCAGTCTTATGAGGTGGTTGCCAGGCAAGTGATATTGAAAATTGGTCAGCAAAGGTAACAGTTAAATTATCTGGTGCAGAAGGTGGTTGTGTACAAGGTACATTCTTGGGATCTTTTTTAGCTCGGAAAAATCCAGGTACACATCTACATTCATCTGAGGCATATGCTGTTGATTCAGAATAATCTGGACATGGAATGCAAGGCTCATCACCTGTGTGTGATTTAAATTTTCCAGGTGTACATTCATTACAGATCTGGTTACTGTGATCAGGTTCATAACCAGCACGACATTTGCATGAACCACTTGGTAGTGTCCATTTTCCATCACCTTTGCACAGATAAACTGGTGCTGCTTCTCCATGAGCAGTTTCTGAATGTTCTACACATGTACCATTTGCTTGTTCAATAACAGTTACTTCACGGCCAGTCGGAGTGGCAGGGAACTTTGCAAAATTTATTGTCACTTCTGGACAAGTTATGTAATAAACTTTAACAGCCAAAATAGATATACATGCACCCTGATCTCTGAATGCGATAAATACTCCACGTTTAGTTACTGCTATACTCTTCACTTCTGTATTTATATCTACTTCTGAATTGGTATTGAATCTTCCTTCACCTGCAGCAATCCGGCCAACTAATTTATAACTATCAGGTTCCCATGGGGGTTGTTCTCTGGTAGCTACATCAAATTCATAATATAATAGACTGAATGTTTCTTTACAACTTAGTGCATTACCAGGGAATAGTGAACAATCGCGGATAGTGAATTTGATTTCAATATAAATACGGTTTGCATTTCTTCGCTCTATGAATGGTGTCCATAACCAATTATTGACATTATGGTGCGCAACATCACAAACAACATACGATCGCCAGTTTATATTTTTCTCGAAATTTGTGTATGATTCTTCGAGCCAGCCAGGTGTACTTGCTTGTGGACCATACGGATACCGTGTCCATCCGAGAGTTTGTTCAGTCGTGGTGTCCAGAAGCATTACTTGCTCGCCTCGGACACTGAAAGCGGCGATCACGGCGGCCGCCACCGCTGCGCAAACCCACATCATCTCGACGACATAACAATAATTAATCGAACTTGTAAATACTATATTTATCAAAACAAACGCAATAAAACCTAACGTTTCCACTACATAATGACAAAAAACGAATCCTGGCTAATATGGGCTAACACTTCACTTTGTCCGAGATAAAGGATTGTCCCGTCATTTCTGTATGGCAATGGTACTTCAAGTGTTCAAGGTGCGATAAAGAATGGTCGGTTATTCTTAGAACTGAATAATCACATTAACTTTATTGATCACACAGATTCACATTAACACAAGTTACTAAATTTTTAGTAGAATCCACATTTTTATTATATATTGATCCCGTATTACCGAATCAAAAACTCGCAAATTTTCTTGACATGGACGCGCAGCACTTTTTTGTGTTGCCAACAATAGTGAAATCAAACAAAAGTATTTAAAATGTCTTTGGTTTGCTCAGTATCTATGGTTCCACTAGATGTGGGTAACTACTTTGATTTTATATAAAGGAGAGGATATGTTGCATTTTACTTAATTATAGCTATACGATGCATTTTTTTACTAAAAGATGTAAAACTATGATTTGACTTTTCTTACTTACTAAAAGCTACGTTATTAGAACGAGATAAGTGTATTATGTTATTGCGTGAATGTGTCGCGCAATTGTCATATGACGTCATCAAATTTAGCTATTGAAGCCAATTTTTTGTCAACTATAAATGGCGTCTGTTGTGCTGTGAAAGTCGTGAATAATTAATTACCTGTTTTTTGAATATTTTCATGTGTTTTTGCTTAGTTTTATGTAATCAACTATGGTGAAGTGCTCAGTTGTGGGGTGTGGTAATAATAATATTGTAAAACGCCCAGGAATTTCATTTCATAGGTGAGTAACAAAGTCGTCTAGTTTTTCTTTTTGTGGCTACTATTTTAAGTTATTTCGACTAATTATAGCTTAGTTTCTTCTTTACTGAAACCATAACACGTAAATTATTGCACTGTCCCCAAAAATTTGGATCATTTCATTAGTTTTTGTATAGTACGGGGATTGTATTGTTTACAAATAAATTGAATATCGATAAAATTTAAAATTTCATAAAACTCTTACTGTTTCTCACTCTGAGGGGTAGAGAGATGAAATTGAACCGTCAGATTCTACTTATAATATTGCCAAACTCATTTTAGACTGTAGCGATGATAATCTAGTGATTAAGACACCCGATCTCTAATCCCCGATACGTCAATATTAAAAATCAATAACTGATTTACTACTATAAAGTACTAGTATATTCCTTCGCTGCGCGGACCAATAAAATGGCCCGCGGATATGCACAGGGTTTTTTTTAAATGCAACTATTGTCTTTTTAGGCATTCTTTCTTGATTTTCGCATTTAATCGGCTCTATCACACCATTTTTTAATTTCTGAGTAATCATTTTTGTACCCACGACGGAACGGAGACGGTATATGTGATTGCCCTAAAAGGTGTGCGTAAGTTTGTGCACTTTGTTGTTACCATTTTCCTGGAAAACTACTGGACCGGTAATTATGCGGATTTTTGCATTAAATATGCATAACTTCTGAGAAGGTTCTCAGATATATAGGACCATAGTCCATCAAGTTGAGCTGCAATCGTGATTTTTATTCTTCAATGTTACCATTTTTCTCAAAAAGTTCTGGGTCGATTGAGATGCGGTTTTTTGCATTGGATATGGATAGCTTGTGAGCAAGTTCTTAGACATATATTATGGTCAAAGTCCACAACGCTGCGCTGCAATCGTGATTTTTTTACTATCTGTATGAATTTTTATAAATTTTTAAAATAAATCAATTTTAAAATCAGTCTACTTTTATTACATTCAGTAACATTTTTTCCATAATATCTAGGAATTCCAACTTATATTATGAAACAGTATTGTTCGTAAGGTTCACATGAACTAATAATATAAATCTATACTAACAAATATTATAAACACGAATTTGGGATGTATGGATGATGTTGTTAATCATGACTAAACTGATCTGTATGAAATTTGGGACAAAGATAGATTATAGTCTGGAATAACATGCCGGCTAGTTTTTATTCCGGAAAAATCAAGAGTTACCGAGGGAACCAACAAGCCTAAATTCACGCGGACGTAATCGCGGGCATCAGCTAGTTCATTAGAAAATACAAATATAAAATATAAATATTTGTAATTTATGTAAACTAGTGTGTTTTCAAAATATTATGTTTAATTATTTATTAATTTTATTTGTGATAATTTTATATCGATTATACAAGTATCGATTATACCAGCCCTAAGCCCCAGCTTAAGCTCCGCCCATACGCCATTTTTACTTACCGGAAGCTTCAATTTAAATATGAGGTTTCATTTCCTCTCCTATATATAAAATCAAAGGATAACTATTTAAATATGATATTTCAAATCCTCTCATAAATACATAAACAAAGGTTAAGATATAGTAGGTATGTACAGCCTATTTGAAGGGGCAGCGTAAAAAATGTAAATAAAACATACCAGTCACGACATTTCAACTTTGCTATCAATATTTTCACTGTTGTATTTCACAAATCACGCACAAACGTGTTATTTCCTGAAGTAAAACATTTAAAGTTCATAATATACTTACTCAAAAGTAATTCAGTTCAAGCAATAAGAAGCTAATGATCTATCAATTATCTAGCAAGAATCCCAAAATAAAAAATAAAGACTAATGACCTAATGGGTGTTTGACATATAAAAATAGAATGATTCTGTAGAGATGTGACATGATAAGTGAACCATAGACTGAATGATAGGAGCGGGCTTAGTTGATTGTTAAAATCGAAAATCGATTACCACATTCTATGATTATGAAATTACCTTGTGATGTTGAAGACGATAATATTATAATTAAACCTTTCAATAACATCTTATCACTAACTTGATAATAGTCGTTAAAACGCAAGCTCCAATGCAGGTTAGCACCCGCATTGGAGCAGCGTAATGGGTCTAAGTTCAGATTCCCTCTCTCCTATGAGAGTGGAGGCCTGTGCCCAGCTGTAGGATGTTAATGAGCTGTAGTGATCGGTGATCAAGTGTCTACTTATTAAAAAAATGCTGTGTGTCAGCTCCGACGTGCGACTGGAGTTTACTCTTTACGAACGATTATAAAATAAATGAGGGTAAATGAACGCATTTTTTATATTACTGAAATCACGCTTGATACATTTATTTATATTAATTATATAATTTATATTCATCAAAAGACATTACATAGTTATGGAAATATAATAAGGTGTTGCCATGCAAACATGTACATAACGTAACGGAGAAAGTTTGAATTCACTCCCCATAAATTTTCATATCCCGGGCTTATTTAAGAAAATCGATTTACAATCGACTATACCTGCTCTTATCATTCAGTGTGAGATCTATAGAGAGAACTTTGACTTTGCTTAGACTTAAGACATGGTTAAAACGACATAGATTTATGTTACTCACATAAGTCCATCTCGTTTTAACTCTAAGTAATGTCTGAGCCAAGTCAAAGTACGCTCTATAGATCTCAGCATCAGTCCATAGAGGCGACTGTACTATGTGGTAATGGATTTCAGAATGTATTCATTCAATCGTTCAGTCACAACTAGTCTGTCAATGGTTTCATCACTATATGTCCAATGACAATTATAATCACGTGATCTGACGCCATATTTGTTTACATGTTTTACTTTGCCTCGTCAAATAGACTGTACCGTACTTTGATACCGTGAGGGTTGGTCAAACATATTTAATAAATAGCGGTCCGCCCCGGCTTCGTACGGGTAGCACTAATCATCTTAGTGGTCCATACCCAATAATAGCCAGTCGGCTAGTAGCCAGTTTTTACAAATTAGCACTGCGATATCATCTCCTCCCATTGCAGGTCGCGGCCGCGCTTAATTTTGTTGCGCGTTATCCATTACAAACAAACAAACAGACAGATCTTTCCTCTTTATAATATGAAGTTTAGATGCGAGTATTTTTTTCCTGATAGGTGCTAGGAATGATCCACAGGTAAGGATCATGAACATGAAAGTGCTTACAAAAAACTCATAGTCCTTCTCTGTCTACGTGAAGCCGGTCTCCTACGGTGTTTTTCCTGAAACATTCAATAAAAACATCTACACAAAACACCGCTCGTCTACGCATTTTTGACTTTTTATGTATAAGTCAACAGTGTTTTTGCTTTCCTTTCGCGATGGAAAACATCTATTTTGCCCCGCGGGGGTAGAGGGACAGGGTTTTTTTAACTTTCGCGGGCGTTGCACGTGTTATGTTTAATATCTGGTAATCATAGTAATTGGATTTATGGTTAAAACTAATTCCTGGAAATCAGATTCTGTATACAGCGACAGAAGTTTTCTAGATAAAAAGAAACTTACACCTAAAGAGGAATAAAAAAGTCCATTTAAGAATGCAAATCTGCGAAATCTTGACCCAGAGCTAGGAGCTATAATATCCTAAAATATTTATATCCCAGAAAATCAAAGATTTCTCCTCTAGCTCAAATCTTAACGTTTGCTTCGTTCAGCTTCGTATAACATTATTTTGACAGTAAATCTTTTTAAAAACACCTGCAAGCATGCATGTAAGCGCAGGAGATGACGCACGCAATATTTTGTCAGATGTTTTTGTGAGTGTTTATGGCGAAACGGGCGAAACACGCGCAGGAGACGGCTTGACGGAACATTACGGAATCAAACGTCAAGTTTACTGTGACTACCTCGTACATAGATAATATACTATATACGGGTAACCTCGTATGTCGTAATCTGTGGCACTTTTCTTCCTTTTTCAGGTCATCCCAAATTGTTCCTAAAATGCACAATATACAGTTTCGGAGCACCATATTATCAGTTAAAATGTTAACGCTTTCTAGTTCATGTTTTTGAACAATACATTAATATATTAAAATAGTTTTTATTTGGACGACAATACTGAAAATAATATAATCTTTGAAAAGCTATCCTAAAGGTGGTTTATTATATAAGCGCTCTATTAATTAATTCACATGAATGTGCAACTGATTAAAATGAATGTAGTCAATTTTTAAATAGAGCTTTATAGTTCAAGTTTATCTTTACGTTTTCCTAGTTTTTTTATTAATGAGTTGTGAATATGGACAGTGCAACAGATAACTGGGATCCAGGTAAGTTTTCGTATTGTGCCTATTCACTAATGTTTAAATTTTAAATAAAGAGCGTATAATTATTGTACTGTACTGAAAGTCCAGTCACGTAAAAGAATGCAGGGAATGGAGGGAATGTGTCTGCGCACAGGCTCTACTGAGCCTGAGGCTACTGCCTCCTACCTGTTATCCTCTATAATATTACGTGTTGCAAGTTTATTGTAGAATCAATGGGGCCACAATACCTGATAGGTATTGTTCCCCTTTTTCTCCTCATTTATACCACCCATTTTATTGATAAATCGCTGTGTGCTGGTAAATGGCCAGCGTTCTTTTTACATTTCAGGATATCCACAGTCACTTAATATGAAACCCATAACAGTATGGTTCAAATGTATACTGCCCAGCTATCTCCTTCACTGTCATCCAGAGGGATTACCAGTACTGTGCTGTGTGTGTAAAAAGCTGCATCAATAATTTCAGTAACTTTGAGCTAAAACCAAATACTACACTAAGATATATAATTCGAGTCAGTATAAACAAGATTAAAACAACATAACTATTTTGTTTTAGCTTTAACTCGGCTCTTAACTTCACTGAAAGAAGTACAGTCTGGTGGAGAAGATGTTGCTTTTCTGAGTGAACTTCTTCAATCTAAGCAACTACATGCACTTGTTCAAGTGCATAATAAAATAGTGGCGGCCCAATGCAAGGATGATAAATTTTACCCATTACTATCAAATGCTATGCAAGTTACTCTGGAAGTATTGGAAATGTTTGGAGATGTGGTAACAAATTCAAATGAATTTGAAGAACTCCTAAATTTGCTTCAAAAACCACATTTACAGGTGAATATAAATTACTTCTATACTAATATTAGAAATGTGAAAGTTTGGATGGATGGATGTTTGTTACTTGAATGACTTAACAGATCTGGATGAAATTTGACACAGAGATAAATTATAGTCTGGAATGATATATATGCTACTTTATATCCTGAAAAATTAAAGAGTTCCTGCGGGAACCGAAAACCTCAATCCACCCGGACGAAGTTGCAGGCATCACCTAGTAGTAAATAATATTAATCAATAGATGATCATTGATGATAGACTTCAACTGTATCTTTTAGGGTTTTTAAACATCTGGTTGTCCAGGAACTCTTTGGTTTTTCAAGATTATAATAGCATACATTATAGCGTATAGGGAATTAGGGATGTAATTTATATCTGTACAAAATAAGTTAATATTGGTTAAGTGGATGGGCTAGGTAGATAATGAGATAACCAACAAACAGACACATTTTCATATTTACACTATTGATATGAATTTATTTCTTGACACAATGTCTCATTTGAGTTTTTACCATGTTGTAGGCAATTCTCTGTACTCATGATGCTGTGGCTCAAAAGGACTATTACCCACATTTACCAGATATTCCCCAAGATGCAGATGATGAGGAGGAGACTGTTAAAATAGTTCAGCTTGTCAAAAGTGATGAACCATTGGTATGCACAATATTAAACAAGTATCAAGAATTATTATGAGATACATTTTTATAAATAAAACTTTTCCATTTAGAAATAGCAGCTATAAATTTAATTATAAAAATTTATTTAGTGTTATATGTAATTTACACAGTATTTATGTATTTGTGATTTTTAATATCCACTTGAATGCTTCCATGGCAAAACAACTAGTTAATATATTGCTTATCTGCCTAAAGTAAAGTACAATTTATACTACATCTGCACTCTTTCTGAGATTCAAATTTATTTAATATTTCAATAAAATAATTTTAAAGGATATATTCAAGTAATACATTTTTCATTAAAAGGGTGGAGCTCTGAGTGCCGAGCCAATAGTGGTACGTATACAAGTTTATTGTTTAACACCATGCTTTTGTTTCATTTTCTTGTATTTGTATATTGTTTTTATTGTAGGTCTTATTTTTGTATACTCCCTACTGTAACAATTTCAATTTTGTGTTGATTCTATCAAATAAACAAACAAAAATATTTTTTCTTAATTTTTTTTTAAATCCTGTGATTAAAAAGAGTGCTTAGCATTTTGATTAAATTATTTGTTCTTGAAATATTTGGTTTTATCTGTGACTTATAATAAATAACATTGTTGTTTATTTTTGATTGATTTGTTTACTATTCATTCAAGTACCGTATTTTTCTGGCAGATCGTGTTAAACATTCCTTACAATATTAGCTGCTATCTCTAGATGCTGTTGCAATATGTATTGTGGTATTTCCAATTTTTTTTTTTATTTTTTTTTTCTCATGTATCTTTACACAATACACATTGTTCTGGTCACATCATATATTTTTTTGCATAAAATAGTATGAATAAAATTAAAGTTCTTCTGAAGTGATATTATTTCACGAAAATAAAAAATTTCCTTGTTTAATTTAATTAAACACTTCATTGTCCCTCTCTGCGTCATATTTCTCATTGCTGAGGGTCGTGACCCCATTCCACTTCCATTCATATAATGGAATGGGGTTATCTTGGGATAATAATGTGGTGGGTTCCCAGGTCCTTCCGCATACGGCTCAACTAAGAGTACTATTTCAACTCTTAGGTTACTATTGCTCTATTATTCACTTGTGCCATTAATCTGTCCTTACACCTTTAGTCTTGCCAATCCTTTTTAAAAATAGTAGGTAAAGTAGTTATTTAAATCCTTTTTTTTGTAAATTCTTATAAGAACTGACCAAGATAATAAATTATTTCTCTGGAATTGTTACTTTTGTGATATACTTAGTAATTTTGAGCTGTAGTGCCTTAATAATATCCTAATGCTTTGAAACTTCTCTCAATACGATCATTGCAATATGTCCTGCAATTTAATTTTATTTTTGCCATATACTAATTCATTGAAACTTTGTGTTAAATTCCTTGTTTATTTTTCAGGGTGCCACGATAAAGACAGATGAGGAGACTGGGAAGATTGTCATAGCTAGAGTGATGCATGGCGGTGCCGCGGACCGTTCAGGCCTCATACATGCTGGTGATGAAGTCATTGAAGTTAATGGCATCAGTGTGGAGAACAAAACACCAGCAGATGTGTTATCCATCTTGGTAAGTTAATTTTCACTGCTATTGTTTCCCTACTGTGTACCGCATATTACCGCAAAGCGGGTCGCCTACGAAAACATTGCGATAGATATCATTGTCGCACGTGTGTGGTAATGCAGTACAGTAATTTATATAACGGGCAAGGCTTCACACTTCTGGCTAATTGAACCATAAAACAAACTGCCTGGTTGATCTTGGTGGTTGGCATGTTCAACTGCGGCCGACGGGGTCCCGGGTTCGAGTCCCGGGTCGGGTCATAACAGGTATTGGGTTTTTCTGACTAGAAATTCTCAGAACTAGCCTGGAGTTAGGCAGTTGGCGGTGTTTCACCCCCGTGCCTCGGAGAGCACGTTAAGCCGTCGGTCCCGGTTATTATCACTAACATGATAATAGTCGTTAAAGCCCGCCAACCCGCATTGGAGCAGCGTGGTGGGTCTAAGCTCTAACTCCCTCTCTCTCATGAGAGTGGGGGCCTGTGCCCAGCAGTGGGACGTTAATAGGCTGTAGTGGAAGTATTGTACTGCACAATAACTTGTAGGCCTAACATTATTTATGCATACGTGGTGCGTATTAGAACCGTTCTGAGGTTGCCTCATTTGTTCTGCAAAATAGCCTACACAGCGAAATACGTTTAATTACCTATACTAAGCCAAACTAATGTTTTTCATCCATGTGAATACTGTGTGTACACCTTTTTTGTATGGTTTTAGTGAAGTGATACTCTTTTCAACTTATCAACGTTTTAAATAAAGTTGTTTCTGTTTGAATTTTGATTACAGTGATTTTGAATTTAAATTCACTTACTTCAATTTATTATATTTTACAGCAAAGTTCGGAAGGGACCATAACATTCAAATTAGTACCATCCTTTGGAAAAGGTGGTTCACGGGAAAGTAAAGTAAGAGTTCGAGCACTGTTTAATTATAATTCTTCTGACGATCCTTATATACCTTGCAAGGAGGCTGGCCTTAATTTCAAGAAGGGTGACATCCTGCACATAGTATCCCAGGATGATGCATATTGGTACGTTATTGTTGTTAAGTTTTTCAACGATTTAGCTTATCGTAACGGTACGGCGATGCGACGTCGTACCATTTAGCGTCATTTGAAAACCGAAAGATTCACTTTGAACCAATAAAGATTCTGATTGAGTACCTAATGTTTATATGAATATTTACGATACCAAATATTAATCTTTATAAATTTATTCCATCACTACAAGTGCTTAATAGTTATAAGAATTTCCCGTTAAAATGCACAGTTTATGTAGGCCATGCTGAACGAAGACGTGGGTAAAAGCTAGTGTATAAATACAGTTAGGGTTTACAACATATTGGTAATTTAACATTGTGTTCGATAGTGTGGAATTTCCATTGATTCTAGGTGGCAAGCCCGCCGTGAGGGAGATCGCGTGATGCGAGCGGGTCTCATACCATCACGAGCTTTACAAGAGGGTCGAATTATACATGAGCGGCAAGCCGACCCGCAAACTGTGGATGGTAAGCTTTTTTATTCATTAAGGAAGCTAGTTCCACAGTCTATAAACTTGTGTGGTCACATCCACAATTGTCTTTGTCTCTAACAAAGACTGTTGTGGGTGCGACCAACTGTAATGCTATTTCGCTCCCACACAATTCTTCATTTTTATATGCCATAGATAAAATGTCTTTTGTGACCTAATTCTGTCTGTGTTTTTTAAACTTTAATAATGATAGCACCGTTATCGTCTTTGATATCAGCAGTTACACATTTTTTTGGTAATATTGCTTAAAATTTATCTATTTAACAAATTCGATATGAAATAAGCATTTTTTTTATGTATAATAAAATCATATCATTTGGATCGTCTTTTTGCCATGATTCAGGTTTCATGATTTCAATCCCCAATTTTATTTTTACCTAAATTCCTTGTCTACGTTATAAAGGGTGTGTGCAAAATTTCAGCTTTCTAATGAGGTTGAGTTGGGTGGTTCATAGCCGTCTTGGGTTTAGGGTTTAGGGTATATGCTGGGCGTTGACGTGTCAGTCAGAGAGTGAGTGGGTGAGTCGGGACTTTTGTGTTTATTGTATGAGACTTCATGAGGACACATTGTGTTCCAAATTTCATTCAGTCACAATTTGTTTGCGCTTGATGACGTTCTTAAGTCGTATGTCCCCCAAAGGGCACAGGGCGTTTATAATATTGCGGTATCGGAAGAATTTGCCGATGTACTTACGAAAATTACTAAAAACCATGCAACAAACCGCATTCATCCTTCATCCTTAGGCCTCATTGTATCTGTGTACTATATCTAACATAAAAGCATTTGGTTTTTGCTATATGTGCGACTCCGCGTGAATTAAAGTTTTTAGAAATCCCGTTACTTAATTTCTTATTATTTTCTATTTTTATTATAATTAAGTGCCTACGCCAGTTTAAATCGTACCGTGATATGACTGTCACTCGCATACATGTATAGATTGAAAAATCTTTTCAGGTAAGCCCGCACTTTGCAGTCCATCCACGGCCAATTCAGATTGTGGACCCAAAACTCCTTGTTCGCCAACACCGAATGCCACCGCCCTGTTACCATGCAAATCGTTACCTAAAGTAAAAAAAATAATATACGACATCAAAGAGAATGATGACTTCGATCGGGAAATTATTCCAACTTATGAAGAAGTGGCCAGACTGTATCCACGTCCTGGACTTGTGAGACCCATTGTACTAGTCGGCGCTCCCGGTGTTGGTCGTAATGAACTACGAAGGAGGCTCATAGCAACTGATCCAGAGAAATACGTGACGCCAGTACCTTGTAAGTATTATTTTATTAGCGAATGTATGTAAACGCCGGCGAATGCTTTAGTCTTTTGTCCGATTCGCATCTTAGAAATGAAGCCATGAAATTGACGTAGATATAAACAATCGTATTCTATCTTAATAGAATGAGATGCTGAGCATCGGAATTCATTCAAAATTTTCTCGATCTGTGGACACCGGAATATACTTAGACATCCGAATTCTTATTATTGATAAATACCGCAACATACTACTAATCCATCGGAATACTTTTATTCGGATGGAGTAGTAGTATGTTGCGGTAATTATCAAGTGTGATTTATATTTATTGCGATCTTAAGTATGACTAATACTTTTAAGGCTTCTTTGATGTTATTCATTGTTGAATGTTAGAGTAACTACTCTTGATTGGAGTTATCGATGCCAAAAACCTTAAAGAATAACAATGATATTAATTATAGCTGCGACTTATATTGTTTTAGCGCAAATGCAGCCAATGAGCCATTGCATTGCGAACGTAAAAAATATGATGCACGAAACGCGATTGTTTTACATGCATGTTTTTTCTTTTTGGCTTCCGAATTTCCGATTGCAATAGCATGGCGATTTTGTAAATTATTATAATCCATACTTTAATATTATTTTAGGTCCTTACATATTATGAAATTGGCGTTTTGTAAGGCAGGAACATAAAGTCGATATTTTTAAATATAATATATTTATTATCAAAGTATGTATGTATGTGTAGTTCATTGATCCCTTTACTAAAAAAACCATTCGGACGGGAATCAATAAAATCTTTGAAGGCGCTTTGGACTGCCCCATCGGTGTTGAATTTTTTCCCTTGCTCTTGCATCCAAATTTCGAAAAAAATGGTAATCTGTTAGAGCAAGGTCCGGGAAGTACGGTGGATGTCTTAGACATTCCAATTGAAGCTCCTCTAATTTGGTAGCCGTCTGTTGTGCAGTGTGTGGTCTAGCGTTGTCCTGAAGCAGCAGTGGCCTAGAGCTAGAGCTTGGCCAGCCTCGGTTGTTTAGCAGCTAGCTTTTCCATCATGGTTTGCAGTTGCTGATAATAGATATCCGCCATAATCGTCTGGCCAAATTTAAGAAAGCTTTAGTGAACGACACCGGCACTAGTCCACCAAACGCTCACAAGTAATTTTTTTTAGTCAATTTTCGCTTGGGCCAGGATTTGGCTGGTTCGCCAGGGTTCAGCCATTGCGATGAGCGTTTCCCATTAGCGTACAGGATGCACTTTTATCACAGGTAATAATTCGATTTAAAATCCCTTCATTATCGTGCCGGTTGAGTAATGTAACGCAGCAGTCGACGCGCGTTTGTCAGTTTGCTGCACTCAATTCATGAGGTACCCACCTTTCAAGCTTTTT
This sequence comes from Erebia palarica, assembly GCA_964035005.1. Taxonomy (NCBI): domain Eukaryota; kingdom Metazoa; phylum Arthropoda; class Insecta; order Lepidoptera; family Nymphalidae; genus Erebia; species Erebia palarica. The sequence goes on from OZ035986.1 coordinate 28,814,779, forward strand.
TAACTTCCCAATTTGCTTTAAGTGGATTAAAACAGTTTTATTACTAACACCGCAGCCTGCAGCTAGCTCGGACGTGGTTTGCGATGGATTCGCTTGCAAATAGCCTTTAATTTTTCATTAGCAACTTTGGTCTCCGGCCGTCTACGGGGCTTGTTCTGCAGGTCGAAATTTCTAGAACGAAAACGTTGGAACCAAAAACGCACTGTATTTTTTTGTACGACACCGCCGCCATACACATCATTAATCCTTCGAGCCGTTTCTGCAGCACTGGTGCCACGATGGAACTCGTAGTCGTAAATACCGCGATATTTCAAGTTTTCTATTTTGTAAACTGATTGACGCAAAGAAAAAACCAAAAGAGGAAAAAACAAATGAATTAGGGTTTTCAAAACACAAAAGAATGAGTAAATAGCTATATAAAGGACATGACCAGTAATTGCCCTCCGATTCGGGACAATGCACAGGATTTCCGTTTTTACAGTAAGGTTTAAAAATTAAAAACGAAATTATTATGGATTTATTATTCCAAATAAGGTCAGGGTTCAAATGACAAAAAAAAACAGTACGTTTATTGTTTAAATCTTGAGCGTCCGCTTTCCTCTTTAAGCACTACTCCATTTTGACGTTCCATTATATCCATGCCTAATAATAATCTTGTAACCCTACATGAATACCATTTAAGTACCTTAGTCATTATATTATGAATGATTTATTTTTGATCAATTAAATAGTAATGAAAAAGAAATGTATGTTTTGTTTATAATTATTTTTATTTTTTGACAAGTCTCAAACTAATAGATCGAACAAAGCATTTTGAAATACTGCGTTTAAAGGAACGCCCTTTCACATTGCATATGCCGCCATCTATGGTCGAATAGTTGAACTGGAACGCCCTTTCACATTGCATACGCTGCCATCTGTGGTCAAATAGTTGAACTTGTTAATAAATGTAGTGAGCAATACTTAAAAATATTTTCTAGACTCACCACAATACATAGCGCCATCTAGTGTGGGAAAGCAGTTTTTGGTGAAACTTTTTTATTTATTTTCTCAGTTTTCAGAGCCTTCAGACTCCTGAAACTTTTTTATCTGAAAACTATAAAATATAACAATTATAATAATAAAGAAATAATACTTGAAAATATTTTTTAGACTCGCTCAACACAATAAATAGCGCCATCTAGTGTGCGAAAGCAATCTTTTGGTGAAACTTTTTTTGTTCATTTTCGCAGTTTTCCGAGCCTTCAGACTCCTGAAACTTTTTTATCTGAAAACAGTGAAATATTACAATTACAATAATAAAGAAATCATTGCTGAACATTGATTTTTGACACCTAGGCAAGCTGCCATAGTTCCACCGGTCAAGTCCTTTGAAATTGAAATCCCCAACCAAAGAGGAGATATTTGAGATCAAAGTGACCAAAACAAAACGCCAATTTCATATGTAAGGACCTAATATATGCGAAAGTAACTCTGTCTGTCCGTGTGTTACGCAATCACGCCTAAACTACTGAACCGATTTAAATGAAATTTGGTTCAGAGATAGTTTAGAGCCTGAGAAAGGACTTAGGCTGCCTTTTATCCCGGAAAATTCAAGATTTCCCGCGGAAATAAAAAAAAATGGCTCTTCAACCGATTTAGATGAAATTTGGTATCGGGTTAGTTTGTATCCAGGCGAAGGACATAGGCTACTTTTATCCCGGAAAATTAAAGAGTTCCGAAAAATTCTTAATCGACGCGGATTAAGTCGCGGGCATCATCTAGTAGCTACATAATGTACAATCGCATGCATTAATCTCATTATATGCATTCATATGTGTTTAAGTCATCCACTCAAGACCGCCCGCGGCTTCTCTTACGTGGATTTTGTTTTGAATTTTGAGGAGTTAGGTTTATATAATTGTATGAGATAGAAGTGATACCTCTGAAGTGAAAATGGAATAATCAAGCTAAAGTGAAACGAACGCAGCATCGTGTTGGCTGCTTGCTCTACATCTCACTGCTTTCTGTCACCTAAGACGATAGTATCTATAATATAGTAATGAGAAAGGAGATTCCAGTTTTTTTGTGCTTTATGTATTTCAAAGAAAAAGCGTCATCCGTACGCTTTTCCCAGTACAATATCGTAAACTGCGCATGTCTTTAATGTAGGGTATTGTGGGCGTCAGGCTAGGTCTGGCTGATGCAGTTATTGATTTTATACCTTGACTACCTAGGACCTACCTTTATGCTCAAGAATAATTTCGACACCTGCATGGAAGAACATTGTATCTCAGAATTTGGCAATATTGGATTTGGATGACAGTGTTTTTGATCATAATGATAAAATTCAAAATCCCTAATACAGTGATACAATGTTCTTTCTTACAGATGTCAATTATTTGCTCCTGAATATTTGAATGAGGATGACGAAAAAATACCAGAATTTTACAAGCCAATTGGCACACGCCGGAAGCATAAAAACATTATTTGTAATTAACTTTTATGATTTTTTAAAAAATTTAACTTCTTTATAAGCGATTTCCATTGCAATGGAGAGAGCCATGCTCGGGGTTTCTTTGCGCGATCAAATCAGAAATGAGGAGGATTCGCAGAACGAAAGTAACCGCATCAGGATTTGCAAAAGGACGATATAAAATAAGAAACTGATATAAAATAAGGGAACACAATTACACATACACAAATTATGACATTAATTTTATAAACTAAGAACAGCCTGTAGCTCAATTCTTGATGATCGGAGGCCGAGCATTGCCGGCCTCCGCGCACTATGTTTTATTAAAATACCCTATTGTTTTGATCTTCTCTTGTTTATGTTTTATATGATTTGTATTGCGCTAAGTACTTATATGCCTACTACACTGCACTTTCCACAGAGCCCTGTGGTAAGGCTGGGCGTGGCCGCTAGTTAGTGCGTCGCTTATTACCCAGCAATAAGGATCATTTTAGGGACCCTTTCTCCCTAAATAGTGTAATAGACACTACACTGATTCAAGTGTTAGGGTCCCTGTGAAAAGTGCAGTGTAATAGGCCTATTATTTATTATATGTTCCATATTAGTTATATAGTTATTTATTATTAGTTGTATAGTTAGTAGAATTTATCCGCATAATATATTATTATGTAAGAGGAATGTGCCGCACCCAGACAAGTCGACGAGTCATAAGCGTGTTAGGAACCCAAGCAAATGTTTACAAAGTTTTTGTCAATAAATATATAAAATAATAAATAAACCGATATTGCTCAATCGAATCTGAAGTGGCAATAGGCGGGGCACATAGTTCGAAGAACCGTCAGATGTTGGGGTCCCTAAGTTTACACAATGGCGACCTCTCACTGGAAAGCGCAGCGTTGACAGACCTCCTACTCGGTGGACGGACGGCTTCAGGCGAGTCGCAGGGAGTCGCTGGATCCAGGTGGCCGCGGCGTGTGGAAATCCTTGCAAGAGGGCCTATGCCCAGCAGTGGACGTCTGTCGGTTGATGATGATGATGCGCGATTTGAAAGAAAATCATTGTAATATAATATCACCTCGATATGCTTTGTTATGCTAATCTTAGCAGCGGGTTCGTTCTCTGCGGTTGCAACTAAATATGTAATAGGAAATATATAATAGGTACTAGTTAATACCAACGATCTCACCTGCGTTGAATTAATAAGACCGTAACCAGGATTAAAGCAGTTGCTGCCAAATTCAGTTCAGCGATTGAGTCGTGAAAAGTTAAAAGACTAACAAACTTCAGCGTTTATTATATTTGCATGTAAATACACATCCTACATAATATAAATTTCTAGATGATGCCCGCGACTTCGTTGGAATGGATATTAATTCCCGGTGGAATTCTTCCATTTTGTGGGATAACAAATATGCAACCTAGATCCATACAAATCTCATCAAAATCGGTTGAAAAGATGGCTGTTAAAGCGTAGCCGACGGACAGAGACAAACAGACACACTTTCGCATTTATGATATTAGTATGGATATGGAACTTTTGATGACATCACTAATGCAGTGGTGAGCACTGTGGTTTTACAAGTGGTAGTTCCGGGGTTCGATACCCGGCAGGGTTATAAATTCCAAATTCTGAATTATCTCTAGTACGATCGGGTGGGTGGTTTCGGCCGTATCTAGTCTCTACCGGTAAAGACGTGCCGCTAAGCAATTTAGCGTCCCGGTACGATGCCATCATCTGATAGGGAGTATGGCATTTATGGCAGCCATACCCCACTGGTTAGCTCGCTCTAACATTTTGGACAGCATCATCACTTATTTACGGCTAAAGTAGTGATATAAAAAATATCTAAATGGTATGATAACTTGTTTGACGGTGTTTCTTGCGACTAGTTTCCACAAAACGTGCCTCTTAGCGATTTATGTTCCAGAACGTTGCCTCGCATAAAATGCGAAAGGAGTAAGTGCTTTTAACAAATTGCATGTTCATTTTAGACTGATTTTAGCATCTTCATCAACAGGGCAAATTTTTCATATAACACAGATAACCCTAATATATCTTTGCCCGGGATACGTTTTTTGCGCATGCCTGTGATTCTAGACGACCTAGGGTGTAGTTGCAGGGAGTGAGGGGGAAGCGTCTGCTGCATAATCGATTGTATGCTCCGATGTCCTGAATATGTAGTCTGTACCTATATTATTGTTTGTTGTACTTAAAACGGCAAAGCGAAAGCTTATTAGTTTTTAGACTACAAGTTTTTGCCCACATCCTTGATCGTTTAAGAAACTCCTCTCTATACTTTTCTTTATCCAGGTTAATATTAAATATGTATTTTTCTAATGCAATGTATCGTTGGGGCAATTTATTCAATCGATGTAGTAGTTTTAATCGGTAAACCTTTAGTATACCGATGCAGTCGCATGGGGTAGCGAAACAATCTACGCCTTCGCATACGAATGTATCTGTGTGCTAAAGGCATAACGGCGTATAGCGAAATAAGTTATGGTGTAGCAATGCGATGTCGGTTCGTAATTAGCTGTCTGGGGTATTTCTCACTGCGCCATCAATGTCTTGAAGAAAAGTAATAACATTATGTAACGTACTTTTGAAACTAACTATATGATTTGTTAACAACACAGCTTAAAGGTTAAGCATCCTTTTTGTATATATTAAATTTAATGGGGCCCTTGACATTGGGTGTGGCTGGTCCTGAAACGAGGAAACCGATAGACGTTACTTACCCACGCAACATTATTGCGCAGCCGACCTGGCTCAACGAAGGACTCGGCCCGGGAAAATCTTTAACGTGACGCATGCGCGAAACCCGTACAACGCGTTTCCAGATTTCCCGGGGCTCACTTTTAGTTTGATTCTCAATTGGTTTGGTTGTGTTTTCCTGTTCTATATTTTTTTCTTTGTCTTAATTTTCAACCCTTTGTTTAAGCGTTTTGGTGTATTAATTTTGAAAACGTTTTGTAACTCAGATACATCTCGCGCTCAAAAGTCCAGTGAGCAAAACGGAAAAGAGTATGTGTTTGTTACGCGTGAGAAAATGGAGCAGGACATCTCTGAGGGGAAGTTCATAGAGCACGGAGAGTATAAGGGAAACCTCTATGGGACTTCTGCTGAGAGTGTTGAGACTATAGTAAATTCAGGTAAGTGCGACACCATTTTATTTTATTTGTTTTGTTGCGTTATTAGAAGTAATATTTTATTTCAAAATATACTCTATTCTTTTTGTTTTACTCATTTGCATTGAATTGTTTTGTATTCTAAAACATACTTTTTTTCTTAGAAGCTCTTTGTTTTTGAAAATTATTTTTCTAAGCGACGTAAGTGGCGACAAACTACAAGTTTGTCACATTTCTATTAAGTGACGGTACCTAGAACTTTTATCTGTGAAACTTTGTTAGCTCAAAAAAAAAGAGATTTGACCATGAACCTGCGGGGGATGTATCGATTCGTTATCGTTTGGTAGTGTGTGACGCAGGACGAGGGAGGGGAGGAGCGTGTCTGTGCAGCTTAGTGCATTCGTTTGCCGCGCGTCATGAAATTAGAGTAGACACTTCCTCTTCACTTCAGTTCAGAGATCTTTTTACTTGAAACCTGTATTGTAGGGGTATGGTTAGCGTCTTTTATTTAAGCACTACGGACATGCGCGACGGTATTGAACGTGCTTACGAATACATCAGTTTCTAGAAACATCTAAGCACATGCGCATCTCGAAAGTGTACGCACATGCGCGGGAAGATTTTCTTTGTTCATCACCGCACTCGGGAGCGGCCATTTTGTGTCCGGCAACAATTTGCGGCCATTTTGCAATCTGTTGCTTTGCTTGTATTTATAAATAACCATCGTCTTTATGCATCGAGTTTTTATAGTACTTCACGATGCTCGAGAGGCTTTGTTATATTCTTATAAAAAGTAGCATCGTATGTCCTTCTCCGAGAAGCGCTGATCTCTGTACCCCGGTTGAACAAATGAGCGTTGAAAACGTAGATTTTCTAAATGCAATCATTAAATTTTGCGAACACAATTGAACCACTAATCCTAGTAATTTGTAGCCAACGACCTCAATTTACATAGACAGGACCTATTTTACTAACGCCATCTAGTCTGTAAAGCGGGACAGGGCTATGGCGGGGACAAGGACAGGTCCTAAACAAAGAGGTTTGGCCATGAACCTGCGGGGGATGTATCGATTCGCTATCGTTTGGTAGTGTATGAGGCAGGACGAGGGAGGGGAGGAGCGTGTCTGTGCAGTTAGTGCATTCGTTTGCCGCGCGTCATGAAATTAGAGTACATTTGCGCCGACACTTCCCCTTCACTTCAGTTCAGAGATCTTTTTACTTGAAACCTGTATTGTAGGGTTATGGGTAGTGTCTTTTATTTAAGCACTACGGACATACGCGACGGTATTGAACGTGCTTACGAATACATCAGTTTCTAGAAACATCTAAGCACATGCGCATCTCGAAAGTGTACGCACATGCGCGGGAAGATTTTCTTTGTTCATCACCGCACTCGGGAGCGGCCATTTTGTGTCCGGCAACAATTTGCGGCCATTTTGCAATCTGTTGCTTTGCTTGTATTTATAAATAACCATCGTCTTTATGCATCGAGTTTTTATAGTACTTCACGATGCTCGAGAGGCTTTGTTATATTCTTATAAAAAGTAGCATCGTATGTCCTTCTCCGAGAAGCGCTGATCTCTGTACCCCGGTTGAACAAATGAGCGTTGAAAACGTAGATTTTCTAAATGCAATCATTAAATTTTGCGAACACAATTGAACCACTAATCCTAGTAATTTGTAGCCAACGACCTCAATTTACATAGACAGGACCTATTTTACTAACGCCATCTAGTCTGTAAAGCGGGACAGGGCTATGGCGGGGACAAGGACAGGTCCTAAACAAAGAGGTTTGGCCATGAACCTGCGGGGGATGTATCGATTCGCTATCGTTTGGTAGTGTATGAGGCAGGACGAGGGAGGGGAGGAGCGTGTCTGTGCAGTTAGTGCATTCGTTTGCCGCGCGTCATGAAATTAGAGTACATTTGCGCCGACACTTCCCCTTCACTTCAGTTCAGAGATCTTTTTACTTGAAACCTGTATTGTAGGGTTATGGGTAGTGTCTTTTATTTAAGCACTACGGACATACGCGACGGTATTGAACGTGCTTACGAGTAGGTACATCAGTTTCTAGAAACATCTAAGCACATGCGCATCTCGAAGTGTACGCACATGCGCGGGAAGAATTTATTTGTTCATCACCGCACTCGGGAGCGGCCATTTTGTGTCCGGCAACAATTTGCGGCCATTTTGCAATCTGTTGCTTTGCTTGTATTTATAAATAACCATCGTCTTTATGCATCGAGTTTTTATAGTACTTCACGACGCTCGAGAGGCTTTGTTATATTCTTATAAAAAGTAGCATCGTATGTCCTTCTCCGAGAAGCGTTGATCTCTGTACCCCGCTTGAACAAATGAGCGTTGAAAACGTAGATTTTCTAAATGCGGTCATTAAATTTTGCGAACACAATTGAACCACTATTCCTAGTAATTTGTAGCCAACAACCTCAATTTACATAGACAGGCCCTATTTTACTAACGCCATCTAGTCTGAAAAGCGGGACAGGGCTATGGCGGGGACAAGGACAGGGCTATACAGGTCAGGAGCGTGCTCTAAAGGTTGGACGTCCAATTTTTCCGAGCGATTTCTCCGAAGCGGTTTAAGTGCTCAACCGAACAAAAGAAAAATTACGCGCAAACTTTTTAACAGTTATTTAAATTTTTTGGGGTGCATGGAGCAACGTGCACTACTAAATTAGCAAACGTTACCTTAACCATAACGCGCAAAATCGTAATACACATAGGAAGGTGATATTAATACACAATGACAAACGTATGAATGTCGGACTTATTAATGACAACGCGTCATTAATAAGTTATAGATTTGGCTCGTTTTTAACACACTATAGTTCAATATCCAGTGATTCACAAAAAAATATCATTTAATAAAAATGTGAATAAAATACCATTTAACTATATTAATTTAGATTTTTAACTTTTTGGTTTTTGGGCAGGGCAGTCGTGTTTTTTATTTTTTTTAATATTGACTTGTTTCCACTCTTGATAAGTTGATATGAATATTACCTGCACACAAACAAATAAGTGATAATATTTTTTTTAGGGCGTGTCTGTGTTCTGAGTCCCCACTGGCAGGCCCTGAAGATGCTGCGTACGCCTCGCCTACGCCCCTACATCATATTTGTAAAACCACCCGCTCTAGAAAAACTCATCGAGACCAGGACGACTGCAAGTGCTCGCTCGACTTTTGACAAGGAAAGCTCCAGAGCGTTTACGGTTAGTTTTGTTTTTATGAAATGCCGTAATACCTGTGTGCGATATTTTTGTTTTAAAAATCCGTAACAGAAATTTTCTTAAGATCGGTCTTTCATTCATTCACAGGAGGAAGAATTTACGGATATAATAAGGTCTTCAAATCGTATAAATTTTTTGTATGGGTACATGTTCGACGAGGAGATAGTGAACGAGGATTTGGCCGCGGCTCTTACACAGCTGCTCAAATTGGTGTGGAGAGTGCAGTCCGAACCGCTCTGGGTACCGGCGGCGTGGGTTCAGTGATGTGTATCTGATTAGTTCAATTCTAACACAAAATAGGAAGATAACAGAGGGCCCGCTTAATGCAACGTGCTTTAAACGCAACATTCGCATAAAGGATACGGCGAGCCAGCCTAAGTCAGCCGTGTAGCCCATAGCTGAATAGGCTGAGCTCGCTGCTCGACTATTACGTGTGAGTGAACGTGTTATAGCGCATTGTATATACCTTCTATTACTTCCCTACTATGTGATCTAGTTTAATTCGTTACATTTTATAGAACAGTAGTTCGATTCTGTTTAATCTTTGTTTACGTTGTCCGAAAATTTTGTTACGTAATTTTAAAATAGGTTAAAGTTTTAAAATCATCTCAATTCGCTGGTGAAATGGGATAATTTTGATGTTAGTTCTTGTAGGTCTATTATTTATATAATTTATTTGTTACGATGTTGTAAATATGTATAAAGTCGCCGTTATGCCTTTGTATATAAGAAATAAGTGCATTTTGTTGTTCTGACACTACTTTTATGCCTATCAATACCTTACCTACCTTACTTACTTTTTAAACTTCAAATTTAGCTATATAATACATGCTTAAGTAAAATGATAGTAAAACTATGATGACCTAACAAATATTAATAATATTAATCTTTAATCACAGAACCAAAGGCGCAAAACGTAGTTTGTAAAATCATATTTAAACTGTCTGGTAAATACTGTTCGATACATAGAACATTGAATCAGTCTGTGTCATCAATATTTCCTAAGCTTAATTCAACTGTATACAATGTCATTTCAGTTAGCCGAAGACATAATATGTTAGAGTTTAGAAAAATCATCATAGCCTACATTTGAATCGGCGTCTTCCCTATTACACATATATAGAGCTCAATGGTTTATGTATAACTAGATAATGCCCGTGACTTCGTCCGATTTCCCGCGGGAACTCATTAATTTTCTGGGATAAAAAGTAGCCTATGTCCTTCCCCAGGATACAACCTATCCCTGTACCAAATTTCTGTAATCTGTTGAACAGATGGGCCGTGAAAGCGTAGCAGACAGACAGACACACTTTCGCATTTATAATATTAGTATGGGTTTTTATTGAAATTGACCTATATTAAATAAACCTATAAATTAATTTCATCAATTAGAAGTTACAAAACGTACGTAGGTTAACGGCTGTTTTAATGCATTTCTATTATGTGTGCATAAGAAAATTCTAATCTAAGTATATTTATGATAATAATAATAATATATCTGTCCAGCACTGAATATCAATGTAAGTGGTTGGTAACGCGAAATAGTTTAGTATTATAAGAGCCGACTAAGTTGAACTACTCTTTTGGACTTGACTTTATGATTCTAAGTGTTGTGATACATGATGGTGTATATGACAGTGCTACTAATGAAGCAAATTGAAATATGACATTTAAACCAATTCAAAGAATTATTTGTGTGAATAGTATATTTTATGCTTACAAGACGATCTCAGACAGGGTGAAATTGCCTGCCTGAGCGAAGCGAGGGCTGGCATCACCCGAAATCTGAAATCGTGTTTCATCCCGTGGTGCATACACTATTTTTCATATAATCTGCATTAAAAGTGCGAGTTTTACTAAAATTGTATTTCTTATTTATTTTAGTTGCTAGGTTATTGTTTACAAATATCATATCTATCAGTTTAGTTCATACGTAAAATGACAATTAGAAAGGTTTGAAATAAATAAAAAAATACTCTGACAGGATTGAAAGGATGGCTGCTACGTTATTCAGCGCTGCATGATGTATTCGTCTGAAATTGACTAGTTTCAGGTGGCTCAATAGGCATTGAAACTCGCATTTTCAATGCAGTTTATATGAAAAAAAAACATTTTACTTTGACTTTATATTAAAACTTCAAAAATTGTTAATTTATCTTATTCATTAGATTTAAACTAAATATTTCTATTCTTCTTTTTATGGTCGATTAGATGTGCAACGATTTTCTTTAATATTTGAGCAGAGGGAAATCTATATTTCTTAGAAGTATTAATTAATAATTTTTAAAGTAAATAATAAATTGGCAATCATGTTTTCGTGACATATGTCTATGAATCTATTTATATAACCTAAACTACGCACGGACAGTTGAATAAAATACATTAAGGCAAGAGTCAGCATGACGGAGTTATGACAAACGGAGTAAAACTAGAAGTAGTTGAGTAGTAGTAATATGCGAATATTTCAGATGATTTTATATGTAATATTTAAATATGAAATTCTAAAACACTTTACTCTCTTCCTTTTAAATAATTTAACATATTAATAATATTTACAATATCGAGTATCTTTCTATTATAATGAAATGTTCATCATATTGTCTATATTCATCTATAGCATTTCGAACTCTGAATTAACCTTAAGTAATAATAATTAATAAAAATAAAACGTATTTATTGAGGATATTTCTTAAGTAATCGTATTATATAGCAATATTAATATAGTAAATACCGTTTCATCCGTATAATTACGTACTTAAACATTTCTTCAATACTATACTGGTTATATATGAAGATTGAATTAACAATAACGAGCGGTTCATAAGTAAGTCACCTCTTCAGTGGTTGTAACGCCGTCTGTAACTACATGCGGGTCACGTCGTCCATGTATCTGCTGTAGCCTGTAGCAGACGGTCGACTAGCAACTTCCCTTGGGCACACCGGCTCGGATGGGTTGATTACCATGTCTTGCAGAAAGTTGGCCACCGTCTTAACAACTCGACGGGGAGCAGTAGACTTGGACAGGTTGTAGATGATGAGGTGGAGGTGGTGGAGGGTGGCCATCGCTTGCAGCGTGGTGGTGTGTTCAGCATGGAAACCGAATTGACCGACCGCCCCGCCTTCGGTCAATGCAAATTTAAACTCTTTGTTTTAAAAATTAGAATTACTTCGGTTGCCCCGGGGGCCTCAAACTACACAATAATCGGTCACTTTCTTCCCTCAGTGAACAATGATACCACCTTCCTATTTTAAGTTTGAGTTACATTATATTTATCTTTGACTTGAATGAAAAATAAATTTAATACTTTTACGTAAATTTTTCCTGTTACCGTTTATTATAAATTAGGATTGTATAGATAAGCTATTTTTGTTACGAAATATAAAAAATATAAAAAAAAAACTTAGACGCGGTTCGTACCGTAGCGTATTAAACACAGTTTACTACTGCAAAACATGAACTTTCGAAATATGTCTTAAAACGTAGCTGTAAATATTAGTTATGTGTTAGGATAATACTCACAATTCCTTTTTAGGGTTCCGTATCAAAATTTAAAGGGAAATTTTAGGCTGCAGGAAATACTAATGCGTTGACTTGACATTTTTAGTAGTTAGCAAATGAAAGAACTTAAAATGTATAAACAGGGCCCCGGCCCTTTATTTCGGCCCCGGTTATAAATTATAATAGGCGTTGTTAGTCGCAAGTTCTAAAATCAGTTGTTGTTTCTCTTGAATCTTGAGTTATTGACTTTTTATAGAAAATGTCTAAAAAATTACGTTCACCCCTTATATCTGAAGTTTGCAATGCGAAAAATCTGAAATAACTATAGTTAATTATGCTATTTGTGAATAGTTTTTTTAGAAATCAGCATAAATTTACTAAATTATTATGTATACTTTCCTTCAAATGTACGGAACCTTCGGTGCGATAGATTCGCATTTGGCCGGTTTTTAATAGATTGAATATATATATTTTTTTGTATATAAGTTTGTTCCTTTAGGCAGATGATCCTTACATAGTGCATATGACCTGTATAACAGTATTTTTAGCTGTACCTATTTAATGCTTTTCAATAAATTAAATCCAATGAATTAAAACTTCTATTTTGGATGAGGCCAGTTGGTACTCGATCGAAAGATTTTGTTGCATATATTTAGTCTGTGGCGACACCGTCAGTCATGGACTTCAGTTTGTATCATGCAGTCAAGTCGCCAAACGCATAGAAATTAGGCGCCTGAGGGAAAACTTGAAATGGTTGGCGTTAATGCAGATGACATCTAGAGCCAGAAATCTGAGAATCTAGATGAGAAATATTAACATAATATTTTGTACAGAATGTACTTCTTTCTCTTTATTAATACTACTGTCCCAAGAAATAACAAATAGGTTTTGTATTTTAGTTTCGTATTTCAAAATCCATTTAACCTATTATATTAGTTTGCTATAATAAAATATTAGCTTCAATTAATCATTATAAAATTAAAAATTAAATGTAGTAGTAAGCCTAAATAATAAAAATAATTACGGATGTATCTAGATACCGCTAGCAATTTTTTTTAATACAGCGGAATATTTAAACCGCTTGTACATTAATTAATAAAATGAGGAACGATGGCGAAACCGTAGCTGTAAATATTTGTTGTGTTAGGATAATGGAAGTATTGTAATTTTTTATTTTAGATTACTTTTTTTTTATTTAATAATAAAATTTATGTATGTAAGTTCCAATGAATCAAAACTTCTATTTTGGATAAGGCGTCTTGGTATTCGATCGTACGATTTTGTGTCGATATTTTTTGCTGTCGTGAGAACAGTCTGTGGCGACACCGTCATGGATTTGTCAGGCTGTATCATGCAGTCAAGCCGCCAAACGCATATAAATTAGTCGCCTGAGAGAAAACTTGCACAACACAATGGTGGACCGAATCTGAGATTGTTGGATGGGGTTTATGCAGATGACATCTAGAACTGGAGCCAGAAACCTGCTGGGCGACCGGCTATAAATGACAGCTACAGTGTAACGATCGCAAACACCTCTGATTGGTTAACACTCTTCCACTATTGGACAAAATCCATTGACTCATCAAGAATACCATAAATTCGGCCAATCACAACAATTAATACTGTAACAATGATTGATGCAGAAGTTACGCAATCGCACTGCTGAGAATCGATCGAGATGATAAATATTGTGTTATATTGTGATATTGTGTTGCTATTGTTTTGTACAGGATGGACTTCTTTCTCATTATTAGACATCTGATTATATGCACTATCAAAATGCCAAAATATGCGCTAAACAGGGGCGAAATATGCACAAAATATGCATAGTGAATATACTATTTATTATTTGAATGCACGTTCATTTTCATAATATTTATTTATTACATTAATCAAACATTTTTCTAGAGCAGATTTCTAAAGTGTGACGTTTGTCATTTAATTTATCCAAGCGGAGTTGGCTGCTGCCGTTGATAAATGCGTTAACTTTCTTTATTTCTTCAAGACTTGGGTTTTTATATAGCATTTAATTTGCCACGGACCTTTTCCGATGCTGAACTCTGAAGTTGATTATTCTGTTCAATAATATTTCCAATATTTTCAAGGACTTGCTTAGAGGAAGATTTTTGGATTCTAATTCAAACATGCAAATGCATATAATCCGATGTCTACTCATTATTATGACTATTGTCCCACGAAATAAAAAATATGTTTTGCATTTTAGTTTCGTATTTCAAAATCCATTTAACCTATTATATTAGTTTGCTATTGTAATATATTAGCTTCAATAATTAATAATTATAAAATTAAAAATTAAATGTAGTAGTAAGCCTAAATAATAAAAATAATTAAGGACGTATATAGATACCGCTAGTTATTTATTTAATACAGCGGAATATTATTTAAATATTTATGTACATTAATTTAAAAAATGCAGAAAGATGGCGAACCTGTAGCTGTAAATATTAGTTATGTGTAAGGATAAGGGGAGTATTCTAATTTTTTATATTAGATTACTTAATTTATATTTAAGAATCTGGCTAGCTGGATTTTTTAGTGGGTTGAATTGTTTAAATTTATGTATAAAATTTTGTTCCTTTAGGCAGATTGTAATGAAAGGCTTGTCTTACCATCGTGTGCCACTGAAGATAATATGAATATAATAATGCTAGACGGATTTTACCTTTGGATTCTGTCCTGTTGGAACTTAGAACTAATGAATTGAATTTTAAACCGGCAAAACTTTTCTTAAGACAAAATAAATTCAGAAAGTGATGTGATACGAAAAAGATAATAATACAGTTAACATTTTTGAAGCAAGCCACAAACGGACAAACCTACATAATATGACTTTCATAAGAGTATTTTATAGGACCTATTTAACGCTTTTCAGTATTATAATTATATTTGCATAGTTTCAAGCACCGTTGAATCAAAACTTCTATTTTGAATGAGGCGTGAAATTCATGGAAAGATTCTGTGTCGCATATTTTTTTGCTGAAAACAGTCTGTGGCGAATTTGTCAGTCGTGGACTTGTCAGGTTGTATCATGCAATCAAGCCGTCAAACGCATAGAAATTAGGCGCCTGAGGCAAAACTTGCACAGCACACAGATGGACAGAATCTGAGATGGTTGGATGGCGTTTATGCAGATGACATCTAGAACTGGAGCCAGAAACCTGAGGATCGATCGAGATGAGAAATATTAATATTGTTTGAATATTTTGTACAGAATGGACTTGTTTCTCATTATTATTACTATTACCCCACGAAATAAAAAATAGGGTCTGCATTTTAGTTAAATATTAGCTTCAATAATTAATCATTATAAATTAAAAAATAGTAGTAAACCTAAATAATAATAATAATAAAGTACGTATAGCGGAATATTAAAACCGCATGTATATTTATCAATAAAATGTTAAATGATATGATTGCGAAACCACAGTAGCTGTAAATATTAGTTATGTGTTAGGATAATGGAGGTATTGTAATTTTTGATCACCCTATTTGTATTTTAGAATCTGGCATAAACGTGGTTATTTCATATTTATTACTTACTAGCGGTCGCCCGCGACTTCTGAGATTTTCCCGCTGCAAAAGGCCTACTTATAGCAGCTATATAACATCGGGAGGTTTTTATTATTTGAGACTAATAAGTCCTTAATGCTGACTTCAAAAACTTATAACCTTCCTGCAAGCTTGCACGTCCTTTGGGGTGGATAATCGTAAAATTGCTTATGCAGTTTATTTTTACTTAAAAATAATAACCTATATCCTGATTTTCAAGTCTCTAACTACAAAAACATAGGACTTTCATACAAACTTCCAACTCCCATTTCAACCCCCTTAGAGGTGAATTTTCTCAAAACCGTTTCTTAGCGGCTGTCTACACCATAGAAGGAACCTTTCTTCCAAATTTCAAGTCTGTATGCTTTATAGTTCCAGAGATATCGTGATATATTAGTGACCTTTCGCTTTTATATATATAGATATGATTTGAAAATTTCTGTTTGTTATGTGAGCATATTCTGAATTCAAATTACAAAATAAATATATAGTTTTAAATTATCTTTGGTCTCCTTTGTTTCCTTTCGATATTTTGACTGATTTGTTTTTATTTATAAAGTTTTATTAAAATTTCGACTTTATTATTAATTAATCATGATAGGGTATACTTGCCCAGTTAAAAGAAAGATATAAAATGTGTAGTATAGAATAATATAAAAATAAGTAATAATTCAAACCGCCACAAAGTAAATATAGTGTGAGCGAGGCCTTAGTTTAAAGATAATGATATATGCTTACATTCGTCATAAGGTTAATTATAATCTACTAATAAATGTAATTAACTTAAAATCTTACTTTTTCTCCCTTTACATATTATGACCTGTTCGTATATTGTTCACAACTTTCATATTATGTATTTGAAATTCAAAATATATTGTTATTAAAACATATTAAAATCCACAGGGCATGGTAAACGCAACTTTTGTTCACCCCGAAAATTAAATTGTGGTATGAAGATTCATGAAAAAATATTATAACACTATGTGTAATTTACTATGTATAAACTTGATACTCACACTGTATAATTTTCGTAAAATAATTTACAAAATTATTAATAAGTTCAGGGAAATTACCTTTTATCTAAAGAATATCTCTAAGTAAGATAACGGTTTTACAAACAGAAATTTAAAAGAATTCTACTTAATAAATAGATTTCAATTTGTTATTTCAAATACAATACCTTCAATATTATTGCTTTAATAGCATGTCAATAAATCGTCGTCATAATAATAATATGGTGAGATAATTATTTAAAAAATAACTGAGTGCAATATATCAACAGGCTTATGAAACAAGAAACCAAAAATATAAACAATGGGAAATTTATAATCATAATATCAATTTATACATAGAGTTTATAACGTAACCAGAATTTTACTATAGATACTTTAGTAAATTGTTTTAAGATTGTAAGGCACTTATATAAATTCAAATACAATACCTTCAATTATTGTTTGATCCATTTTGAGATATAAAATTTGTAATAATGATGGTCAAATATTCACATAAAAAAAGAGATAATGGTACATGCTCTGTAAATGTTTATTCACATAATCTATACTAATATTATAAATGCGAAATTTTGGATGCATCTATGGTTGGATGTTTGTTACTCAATCACGCCCAAACGGCTGAACGGATTTGGATGAAATTTGGCACAGAGATAGATTATAATCTTTAATAACACATAGGCTTATACTTATGTAAATAGGCTATACTTATTATCCCGGAAAATTAAGGAATTCCCGCGGGAACCAAACAACCTCAATCCACGCGGGCGTAGTCGCAGGCATCAGCTAGTATTATTATTATTCTAACATGTTTTAAATTACATACTTATTAACACACCTTAGGAAGTAAGAGGCATTCCAGTATTTCATATTCGCCTAAATAAGGTACATAGTATGTTCGCATTTGTTAAAAAATACCATTATATCAATATATAACGTATAAAACTGGCAACGTACAAGTACCTATAAATATTAGTTACTGAAGTGTAAGTATAAGGTATACCTAGTTGTTACAATATAAGGTTAAGGCATTTTAATGCCTTTGTTTTGCGCAATAGTTTTAGTTAAACTGAAAATATTAAAAATAAGTAATTTCTTGTGTTGTAGCTCGTAGTTATTAAAGCTCTTTTGCCTAAAATTAGTATGAAATAAAATGATAACTATATTAGTTTATTGCAGAAGCAGATTTGCTACAGCTTAAATGCATGCTAGTGCTTATTTTACATAATTGTTCCTTAATACAATGATATGCTATGAGGATGCCTTACGTATAATAGTGGACCGGAATTTATACTAATATAATAAATGCGAAAGTTTGGCATAATGGATGGATGTTTGTTAAGCATGCTAAAACGGCAGGATGGATCTGGGTGAAATTTGGCACAGAGATAGATTATAGTCTGGAATAACACATCAAAGAGTTCCCGCGGCAAAAAAAGGCATCATCAGCTAGTATTTAAAATATTTAATAAATCCCTTACGTATTTTTTTTAGGATCCTGGTACCTAAACTATGATAAAACAGTCCGTATTTTAGGGCCAGTGTCCTCCCAAATATTGTAGTACAATACGTTGAAGGTGAGGATTATGTAGATACTTTTTAATTACACATTTTTGTTTTTTAAAAACGTTTTTGTTAAATGATATTTCAATATATATTTCAACTAGCTGATGCCCGCGTCTTCGTCCGTGTGGATTGAGGCTTTTTTGGTTCCCGCGGGAACTCTTTAATTTTCCGGGAAAAAACCGAAGTGTTATTCCAGACTGTAATCTATCTCTGTGCCAAATTTCATCCAAATCCGTTCAGCCGTTCTGGCGTGATTGAATAACAAACCGTCCATCCATTCAAACTTTCGCATAAATTATAACATTAATATAACTGGTATAGATAATAACTAAACCTTTTATGAATTTTTAATATACTTACCTAAGTAATATAAGAAGTTATTTTAAGTATGTATATTGTACGAAGAGAATCCCAGATATTGAATCGAAAAACACATTTTCATAATTAAATTATAAAGAAGTGTTTTCTAGATTATGATAATATGATTTATATCAAATAAATAAATAAAGCCTTTATTGGTATTAGTTTGATAATAATTTCAATAATTATCAAAATAATAGAAATGTATTTATCATAATATTTAAAAAAACCTAATAGCTAGGAATAGTTATATTATTAATCTTTCACGCATCTCTTGCTCTAATGATAATTCAATTGACAATTCATTAGCTCTGTATAAACTTATTAAGCACCATCATGTATCATAGGAGTGTTATTAGGTTAAACAAACAAACGTAGTTAATTTGATTACTAAATAAATTATGATCTCAATCTTGCAATGGGTGTTGCAGTACAATTGTTCTCACTAATTTTAGTACGTTTGTCTTAATCTCATGTAATGGAAGGTGGGTCAGGATGGAAAATAATTAATTCGTATATCACTTCGAACAGTTTATTATATATAACATAACTGTAACACGTATATTCTTTCAATTTTAATCTTACAAGCATGTATTCACTACAATTTGGAATATGCGATTTTGTATTTTTATGCTCTTTTTAAGCTTTCTTTACTAATTAGAAAATTTCTGTAGGATCGGCTTATTGAGGCAGGAGTATAATGTAGAATAGCGTCATTGTATGCTTGATAAGGGGTAGAAAAAATATTAGAAAAACTAATGTTGGAGGTGTGAAATAACTAAGTGTTGAATCTCATTAATGCTCAATAATGCGCAGGTAAAAAACGTTGTTCGTTGTTAATATCGGTCAACGAGACTTATTATGTCAGTTTTAGTTTTTTTTTATTGGAATTATTTTAAAACTCATCATTATAGTTTCAACTGTACTGTTTCTTTTACTAGTATTATTATTATATGTATTTTAAATGTATTTTTGGGGTGATCAATGTTAATGAACATTTAAAAAATTAATTAGTTGTTATTAGGAAGTACAACCGGCTTTTCGAAGTTCTTATTCATTTATATTGGTGTACATGTATAAGAAACAATTGTCCTCCGCGTATTAATTTTACCTCTTATACTAAGTTTGAAATTTTGTTGAGTTTTTGAGAGTTGATATAAGGGTGCCCCACTGAAGCTTTGAATCTAAGGTCACCCCCAAGAACACAGAGGTCTCTTCTATTTTTAAATATCATTAATTACAGTTAAATTCATGTTTCCTGAGGACTTGGTATTTAGCAATGCGTTCATAGATGTAATATACAGCCGTAGTCCATCAAGCTGCGCTGCAATAGTCCACCACGCTGGCCAACAAGGGGGCGTTGCATTCGGGATTTTATTTTGTCTCATCATTTTAACCCATTGGTGGTTTGGCCACAGTTCACCACGCTGGCCAACGCCCCCTGCGTTGCATTCATGATTTAATTTTTACTCATCATTTCAACGCATTGCCGGATCACTTGAGCACGTGTCTCCTCTCGGAAGGAAAACGGCTTGGCCATAGTCCACTACGCTGGCGAACAAGGGGGCATTCCATTCATAATTTTATTTTTACTCATCATAACTTACACTAAAATTTTCACACTGTATATTCAGTAAATAGATTTATTCAATTATATATTTTGTTCTTTTAAGATAACTTTTAAGTTCAATTTATTGTGATGCTTATTCAAATAATGTTGTTCTAGTCGTTTAGTTGTCGCAATTTTGCATTATCTTTAAAAATATTTTTAGATAGAAGTACCTATAGGTTATACTGACTTTTCATTAACGATTCTAAAGAAGATAAGACCGACATCTCCAAAGACGTACCGTAGTGATATATTATACATAATATACATAATTACATATAACCATATTAATCGTTTAAAAGTCTGATATTAAACAGCTGTTACATAAAAAAATGGCTTAGATTCCAAAAACACTGCGTGTTTATTTCCAGATTTTTGCATTTGATGCTGTTTTAGCGTTCATATTTAAAATAAATTGTATATATGTATATATATATATATATATATATATATATATAATACCTAAAACTATGTAGACCTCGGGAGTCGGGTCTACATAGTTTTAGGTAACCTAGTCCTTAAGGTTTAGGAGTAAATTGCGACCGATTGTCTCTTAAAATTTTTGGCCGTCACAATGTCTTTGCGTGTTAAATGAGCACAATAAATTATGAATAAAATTTACCAAGCAGGAAATGTTTTTAGATTAGTGATATTTGAAGAAAATAATATGCTATCTTTTGATGTAATGAATAATCTACTATTAAAAATTACTCTAACAAGTAGGCAAGTAAAATTTTCCGAGTTGTTTTGTGGCATGTGAATGAAATTTGTCGTTTATTAATTGTAAAGTGTTAGATCTTTTTTATTTGTAAATGGTAATAACAAATTCAAAATTATGCAACTAATGCTGAGATAATTCATAAAAAAGGTAATTCAAGTATATATTAAGAAAAATGAATCCTATGGAATCTTAACTTAAACCTATAGCGTAATAGCGTAAAATTTGCTTTTAAAACATTCTGTAGTATTTTTGTCCATATTTTGTGCATTGTACGGATATAGCACCACTAAGCGCCGCTTGTCGAGCAAATGCATTTTGTAGTTGCTAAAAAGGAACAGCATTAAAATAATTAACTAAATCAATTTAAGACTCCTTGTGCAAGTGGGCCTAAGAGCTATAAAGCATAAGTTTGATTTATAGCTTTAAGTTGTTGCGATTGCTGTGTTGTGCACTTAATTCCACATGACTCGTTAGTTATTTTTAATCTGTTTTTTTTAACTAGAAAAAAAGTAAACACGTAGCTTCTTGCACGACGGAATAGTGATTCAAGTGAAAATTTTAACTCGAGAGCATCTAAAGTGGCAAGGAAAAGCACGTTACTTGCGCTTTTACGCTAAGAAGGTTTCTGCGTTTACCTCTTTATTTCATCTAAGAAAAGACTATACGGGACTGCAGTGAGAGGAACGTAAAGTTTTTGTCTAATAATTTAGCCAAAATATAGCTATTTATAATAAATGTTTGACTGAAATATGATGACACAAACAGTATAATTCTTAAATATACCTAATGTGAACACTTAGCAGTTTTAAAAGTTGTGTGGCAAAACTAATCTAAACGCATAGTGTGGTATATAGCATTTCAATTGAGAAGACTATCAGCAAGATAATCTGTATATGTAACTCGCATACCAACAAAACTTGATGAACTAGATTGACTAACATTTTAAGAAATCACGAATTTTAGTAGTTAGATACTATTTTGACAACATGACAAAATATAAGAGCTAGTCTTCGTAGTCGAAATTTGAAACACAATACTTACTGCGTAGTTTTGTATGTAAAATCCTTTTAATACTTGTTTCCCCCTTTTCAGTGTGTTTTGTAGACAAGTAATTAATGTTTGTAAGTAGAAATAACCAATAAAAGAAAAGGACAATATCGATTTGTCATTTTTTGCAATTAATGTACTTGTGTACTTATTTGAAATCTGTCCATACAAGATCTCAAACTTTTTATAATAATCTAATGATTTATGAATGATATTTAATTTACTCGTAGAAGATATTATATGATAATTGATAATCACTTCGGTTCGTGGTCTTGATAACGCGATATAAAAATAATATCTACATCAAATTCCTTCATATTAACTATTTTAATTATGTATGTATGAGTAAACATAATAAAATGTGGTTTTAAAAAATCTCATTGAATTTGTCTTATTTCCACACGTGACTTTTTAAGTGTTGTAATGTCATATTTCCTGAAAAACGTACTGTTCGCACCTGAGTTGAATGCAGAGTTTATGACTGACAGTCAAATTTATATAAATAAATAAAAATGAATGTTGCAAATCGCAAAACTCCTGCAACTGCACCAAATTGGATAATTCTTTTTTTTCCGTGTTCGTTATCATCAGGATATTTGTTACTCAATCACGCCAGAACAGCTGAACGAATCTGGATGAAATTTGACACAGAGATAGATTATAGTCTGGAACAACATATAGGTTACTTTTATCCAGGAAAATTAAAGAGTACCCGAGGGAACCAAAAAACCTCAATCCACGTGGATGAAGTCGCGGGCATCATCTAGTATTATTATTTATTTATTATTGTTTATTTAAATAAAAGTCTTCTATAGTTCTGTGAATTAGGTACACTACGATTTAAATCTAAGTTTTTAAGCGAATTTTCAATTCGACTGTATGTATTTTTTTAGAAGGAGAACGTAGAGGTTCTTCTTAGGCTTCTTTTTTTATTACAGATAATGTTCGTTTTGATACTCCGGTATATCGACTTGGTCTGCCGGTAAAGGTAAGGTCAAAAAGTTATTTTAACTTTCTTCAGTACATTTTTCCAAAACTTTTTTCACTATTTCGCGTGCTTGGCGATGAATAAAAAAATCATTTTTAAAAATTTACTCGGTAAGCAACTTGATTATTAAGCGACAAAGAAGCAACAAGCGTTCGATCAAAGAGTATGTATGTTACCGCTACTATCCGGAAACTAATAATGTCAGGATTTCCGAGGAATTGTCGACATAAACGGTTTCGATACGTTAGAGCTCTAAATTCGTTAATGAGATGATTTAAGAACTTTACCTAGAGATAGTAAACATTAACGATTCCTCCACCGTTAAATCACGAAATCATATAGCTGAATTGATCATTTCATGAAATAATCAAGTATACCATTGAATTGTCAAACTTTTCATCAAAAACGATCACCTAATTAATTGATGATATTATGATCAAACGTCTAATGCTTGGTGTCCATAAAAATGTCGAAGTAAAAAGGATGGGCTACACCAAAAGACTCGCTTCACCTCGCTTCATTCAGGACCTCCTTCGCGAATTTCTGGGTTCACACTTTACAAAAAACTCTAGGGGCAATAACAAGACTACTTACGTTGAGTCGGGTTATGCTGATTCGATTTTGGGACAGTCCACCATCACCACCACTGACACCACCAACATTTATTCAACTCTAATGAACGCTTGGCCGCTAGACTCCGTATTATCTAGGAAATGTCAACTTACATAACCTAGGTAAGTAGTATGAGCAAGAAAACAATTATTCCAACTCTAACGGATTTCATACGTTAATGTTGACATCATAGCGTTAATGTGAACATAAACGGTTTTAACAACTTTAACGGTAACATATAAATCACTCCGTATACGTATGTATATCGTACGATTGATGACAAAGACAGCACTTGACAACACTATCCACGGGCGTGAGAGGCGACGGGTAAGACAGATGCTCCCGCCCGTCACCTCAGGACCCGACTGCATTCAACTGGGGTGCGTACTATACCTACATATTGTAACGGGAATGTAACTGAATGCTTATAGCTGGCTGATACCATTAGCCGCTAGAAAAATAAACTTGCAACAAATTAACAAAGTATGTGATTATCATTTAATTTGCAAATTAATCATCTAAGTAAAGTTTTGCCATCCACCATAAGATTCTAAATTTGCCGTTTAGTCTTCTAAGTCCGTCTGCTACGCTTTCACGGCCCATCTGTTCAAGCGATTTTGATGAAATTTGGTATGGGGAAATTTGGTATCCCGGGGAAGTACATAGGCTACTTTTCATCCCAGAAAATTAGGGAGTTTCCGCGGCAATCAAAAATCTTAATCCACGCGGACGAAGTCGCGGCCATCATTTAGTTGTTAATAATATTTTTTGTCTCAAGCTATTAATAGATAATTTAAAAAAATATTTTGATTTTATTTATATGTACTTAACCTATAGGTGCTTTGTTACGACGGAGGGGTGGGTGTAGAGATGGCAGAAAAGCATAAACCCAAGCATGAAGATACGATACATTTTTCTCAGCTGATCGATGAGTTTATATGAACCATGGAATTAATAGTTATTTGTGTTATATGGGGCCAAAGAAAATTTTTGTTCCCCGAGGGCGCTATTTTGAATTCCCCGACACCCGAGGGATTTTAAAGTAGAATCCTGAGCGTAGCGAGGAATTCAATATACGCCGCCCGAGAACAAAAAGTTTGGCCCCGAGTGACACACACTATTTTTCATCATTACGTATGAGAAAAAGCTAGGAGTATCAACGTACTATGTATGGACATTACCTATACGTTTAAGCTCCAATCAGAAGCACGAACGCGGACCAATCAGAACACAGAAATGAAAAGTCCCATAGGCCTAAAAATTACATTTTGCTCCCGCTATCCTCTGAAGCCAATATTCGTTTTTCGAGTAGGTATGATGAAAAATATTTTTTCACACCACTCGCTCGTCAATGTCTTATTACAAGACAGGTGTTATCTAAAGGTACGTCATTACATTTTTATGGCGCGGGATTGTAATGTAGTACTGAAATCTATTACCCCCATGGGGTGTAGTGTTATTTGAATTTCGAAAGATCCCGCAATCAAAGTAAATTCTGTTCAGTCGAAGTAATGCATTCTCGCTTCGACGTATGACGGCGTCCCTTTCACATTTTGCTATCTCGCTTCGATGATGATGGCGTCCTTTATGTTACTTGTCTCTGATGGCGTCCTCAGATTAAATACCTATCTGAGATGGCGTCCCTATAACTCGCCAGAGCCCGCGAACCACAGAGTAAGGATTATTGGAAATTCCTTTAAGTATTTTAAGAGAGGATATGTTGCATTTTACTCCATTATAGTTTTACGATGCATTTTATTATTAAAACATGTTAAACTATGTTTTGACTTTTCTTACTTACTAAAAGCTACGTTATTAGAACGAGACAGGTGTATTATATTATTGCGTGAACGTGACGCGCAATTGTCATGTGACGTCATTAAATTTAGCTACTGAAGCCAATTTTTAGCCAACTATAAATGGCGTCTGTTGTGCTTCCGGTGTTTCAGTTGTAAATAATAGGCATGATGACTGATTTTGAAAAATGGTCAGATTATGTTCGGAAGTATCTACTATATCGAAAAAATATCTTATTTCAGCAGAAAAATAAGGTTAAGTAGATAAAATTGGCATTTGAAATTTAAATTTTAAAAATCACGCCAAAACGCTCGCGGTTGTCATGGCGTCGTTTGTGACGTCACTATTGTTTTTACCAATGTACTCTAATGTACTGCGTGCAGTAAACAATAAGTCTTCGTACAACAATTTAGATATTTTGTGTAAATAATATGAATTCTAAAGTGTGTAAGTCGTGTGCGGTCCCCCAGTGTGATAACACATCAAAATGAACTCCAAACAAGTTATTTATCTAAATTCTGCTATTTATTTCTGCGAAGATCACTTGACGTAAGTTTTTGCTTTATTCTAATACTAGCTGATGCCCGCGACGTTCCCGCAGGAACTCCTTAATTTTCCGGGATAAAAAGCCCATATAACTCCGATGCGTAGTTTTAAAGATCTAAGCATACATTGGGACAGAGAGCGGGAAGCGAGTTTGTTTTATACTATGTAGTGATGCTGTTTTGCTTATAGCACAAATAACTGCAAAAAGTTAGATGCGTGCCAAGAATCGAACCCCAGACGCACCGAATAGGAGGCAGACGTCATATTTACTAGGCAATCACCGCTCATATTGAGTTATACGGTATAGTTTTAAAAAACAACATTTCATTAACATAACCTCTAATAACTAAGTACCAGGAAGTGCTTAATATATAAAATAGCAGATTTTACGGGTTTAGGACCTATAAATTATTATGTTATTATTGTACTTACATGGAAGTTTTGACGTTGCGAAATTCTGCTAAACAAAAGTCTTTGTTTGATGCAACATACTCAACCAGCATCAACAAATCAATCCTGGGAAAATTAGAGCTAGTAGCTTTGGTAAATCCTTGATCCCTGGCTAACGATTTTTAATTTCTTGATTTTAGATTCAGCAAAACAAAGCTAGATTATGGAAATGATCTTATGGAAACAAAAAAACACGAAAATACTTGATAAACATTTAAAACACCTGTAATTATAGAGATTGTTTGCCGATTGTCAAAGTTCGAAAACGATTGTGACGTCATTCGCTTCAGTGGTGTTTTATACAATATGGCGGATTGCTGTATTTTATAGTTTTATTTTATGAATAATAAATAATAAATAACAATCTCACTCGAAATAGAAAAATAAATGAGTTTTTTATAATCCATGAATCCTATTTCATTAAATAAATTCATAATTTCATTGATTCTTGGATACTGTCATCATGCCTATTACCTGTTTTGTGAATATTTTCATGTATTTTGTTTTACTTTTATGTAATCAACTATGGTGAAGTGCTCAGTTGTGGGATGTCATAATAATAATAATAATGTAAAAAGTCCAGGAATTTCATTTCATAGGTGAGTAACAAAGTCGTCCATTTTTTTCTTTTTGTGGCGAATATTTTAAGTTATTTCGTCTAATTATAGCTTAGTTTCTTCTTTACTGAATCCAATACACGTAAATTTTTGCACTGTCCCCAAAAATTTGGATTATTTCATTACTTTTTGTTTGGAGTGTATATGTCACCGTAAGATTGTAAAAACCGTTAGATTATAATCAAACTCGTGTAATTGCAAACTGTCGAAAGATTACAATTTAACGTATTATTTTTCGGTAAAATGTAATCTGTTAGGTATATTAACCCGATAGAACCTTACATTAGTTAGTCAAAATACCTATTTACTAGATGATTTGATGAGAAATGAGCATTGACGTATTCTCATTTGGGTAAGCATGGTTTTATGCCTCTATGAACTGCACGCCACTACTCCTGTTGGAATGATAAGGGTTCAGCTATAGTCCACTACGCTGGCCAACAAGAGGCCCTCCGTTCGTGATTACCATTTTTTTGAAAAACTACTGCTGTTTTTGGTTTTAGATATGCATATTTCTTAGAAGTTCTAATTAATGTTTCAAATTTATGGGCACAAAGGAGAGCTGCAATAAATAATTTTTAAAATAAGTCTATTTTTATTATTCACGTCATTCGGTAACATTTTTTTCCATAATATTCTATCCAATATAATATTTTTTCCATAATAATCTACGCTCGGGAGTTACTCTAAAAATCTGTGCTCTAAAATCCCTCGTTGCGCTTGGGGTTTCTCCCGGCGCCCGTGACGTAAGACATTGGATTACCCCCATGTTGAATAATATACTATTAAGGTGGAAGGTATAAAAATCTTTACTTGTTTAAGAAATTAGTCAAAATAATGACTAATTTGTGAGTAACTCACGTCAAACTCATTATTTTGACTAATTTCTTAAACTGGACACTTTCAAGTAAAGATTTTTATATAAACCTGTGAAGATGATATTCCTAGGGGCGCAATTTGAATGTCATAAGCCTACTTTGTCGTATTAGTTTACAAATTGCGAAAAACCAAATTAAATTTGAATTTCGCGGGCAGACCCTTGTCTTCCACCTTAAGTTCCATATAAAGGAGGTTCGAGCAGTTAACCAACTATGCTCGAAGCCCAAGATAAATCAATGATCAAGATAAGTACATAAAAAATAACTTAGTTATATTATTATTAAAAAAAAGTCCCACAATCTTATCTGACCCGGTGCACGGTGGCAAAAATTGGAACTAATGTTATGCTTGTTCATAATTTATTTTTTATTTTTCATACACACTAGCGACGCTGTCACGGTCAGTTATGTTTGTCGGACTTGTGGTTGGACTAGGTAATTTTAGAAAACGATCTTAATTCATAGACTATTATAATATTTACGTAGACAGAGAAAGGAATATTTACCTATTATGTTATTAATCTGAGACCTATCTCAAGATACATCACAGAAAAAGGAATCAATATATATTATCAAAGGGAATCTGTATACAAAGGTAAAGCAAAGGTACTAAAGGTATTAATAAAATCTGTCAGCCTTTACTTACTGTACTAACATTTGTTTGATTGATTTTTGACAAAACAGATTTTTCATTAAATATAGTTCCATGATGTACATGGATAAATATATTAAAAAACGTTATTGCACGGATTCTCCTAGCCTAATTTTCGTTATTGTGCTGGTCGCTAGTGGATTAAATGACGGCTACTGTTTTGAATATGAAGATTATAATGACATGACTGCTAAACCGATTTTGGACCCCGAAGAGTTGATAAATTATACACGCCCAGAAAAGCTAGGAAGGCCTGGTCTATTTAGGCGTCGTCATCCTAGTAAAAATATTTTTATAAAGGCTCCAATTACGACTGTAAAGTGCTCTACAGAGGAAACTGTAAGCACGGGTAAGAAAACGATAGTCACAGGATTAGAATTATTTCTGATCTAATAAAAATACAATAGGTGCTAGCGTGATCCTTAGACGTCCTCGCCAAGAAACAAAGCGCCCCTGTAGCTGCACCCCTGCCGCATTAGTGTTTGGGGTCTATTATCCGGGAATCAAATTGAAAATCGGTTCAGGGTGCCCTTAATCAATTGATTCCTACCGATATTTTGAACTTGCCATCCTCGCGGACGAAACCGTGACCATCTAGTTTATAATAAGTACATAGAGACCACCAGAGACCACGGCGTAGATGATAGAAAAAATATTTTGACTACCTCCCTGGCGCAGTCATGAGCGCTGTGGTGGGCCGGGGGAATTTTCTCAAGGCTAGTCTGGTGAGAGGCTAATTACCTACCACCCTACCCGAATAGGGGCATGGATTTAATATAACTGACGTACCTACCCGTGACAGGTTAGCCCGCTACTGGCTGCATCATCATTTACCATCTACTTACCATCTACTTAGTGGAATAAAAATTATTTCTATTTTCCTTGATGGTTTGCTTATTCAATTTTAGACGAGGAAGATAAAGACATTCTGAACTTGCGAAAAATTTGGAGCCGTTGGGGCAAATGGAGTCGGTGTTCTGTGACGTGTGGTGATGGCGTAATTACACGGCGACGGTCGTGTGTGACCGGGAGGTGTGCGCCCGGGGAATTCGAGGAGCAGAGGCGGCCTTGTATCCGCGCCCCCTGCGTTGCCACATCAGAATCTGGGGAGGATCTACGAGACTCTGATTGATGAAGACTGACGGTGTGGCCATCAAACATAAGAGCGGCAAGCGCGCGACACCAATTTTCCGCGCGCTAGTAAGGACTTTCGACGACTAATGCTGAGATCTATAGAGCGTACTTTGACTTTGGCTCAGACTTTAATTAAAGTTAAAACGGGATGGACGTATGTGAGTAACATAAATCTGTCTCGTTTTGACCATGTCTTAAGTCTAAGCAAAGTCAAAGTTCGCTCTCTAAGTCTCACCCTAAGTATACCCACAAATATAAAAAGCGCGGCAGACGTCTAATAATAGCTCACGATTGTCGCTTTATGTTTGGACACACTTTTATTACATGCTTCGTTTTGCTTAAGTCTCTATGGATTATGGGTAAGGCCAGATTGAAGTGCATATAGCACATATAGCATGCTGGCAGATCAGCAAAGGAGCGTGTATTGTCTTGCGTGTCTTTTTTATCCTCTACAAGTTAGCCCTTGACTGCGATCTCACCTGTGTAATTTTTGTTAGTAGTGTCATATTCTGTTATTTTATGAAGCGCGAGTCGTGTTACACATTTAGCATCAATGGCCTTTAGACTCAGATTAATTGCCTACCTTTTTACTTCATGATCTTTGCCTTGGTACTACGGCGTGCAC
Source organism: Erebia palarica (assembly GCA_964035005.1). Taxonomy (NCBI): domain Eukaryota; kingdom Metazoa; phylum Arthropoda; class Insecta; order Lepidoptera; family Nymphalidae; genus Erebia; species Erebia palarica. The sequence goes on from OZ035986.1 coordinate 28,845,296, forward strand.
ACTACACAGGCTTGTCGACCTCCCTGGCGCAGTGTGTAGCGCTGTTGTCTTAACGTGCGGAGGTCCCGGGTTCGATCCAGGGTCAATTTGGGAATTTACAATTTCTGAACTTTCCCTGGTCTGGCCTGGTGGGAGGCTTCGGCCGTGGCTAGTTACCACCCTACCGGCAAAGACGTGCCGCCAGGCGATTACGCGTTCCGGTACGATACCGTGTAGAAACCAAATAGGGGTATGGGTTTAATATTATAACTGCCATGCCCCTAACAGGTTACCCCGCTACCATCTTAGATTGCATCATCACTTACCATCAGGTGAGATCGCTGTCAAGGGCTAACTTGTACTGGATAAAAAAAGGCTGGTAAGCGTCGCTCTATTGGTAAGCTGATATAGATAGACCGGCTGGACTGACATCATATAAATGTAAAAATCCGGTGTAGTGCGAGTCAGATTCACGCACGAAATGTTCCGTACCACCACACGAATCACAATATCAATTATTTAGTTAATAACAAGATAGACGCCATAGCAAAACTTAGGTAGGTAATCAGCTGTGAAATAACGGAGGAGCCACAACACACACACACAAACACAGTGACAAACAATTCGATGCCCCATGGGTACGAAAACCTAATTAACAGTTTTAGTACTTATTCCTGTACTTGTGACCTTGCTTTCAGCCAAATTTCATGGTTTTGATTTACTGGCGAGCGTCAAAAATCAAAATACTCAAAATATGCTGCATAAAATGTGGCCGTGTATTTTTTATTGCGTTGACTTAAAAAACTTGATTTTTTACAGCTCCTATACAGACCGTAGACCTAAGTATATTTTGATAATAATTTCAACCTGACAACCCCACGCGTTCCTGAGAAAAAGGGAGTTGACCGACAGACAGACGGACAATAAAGTGATCCTTTAGGGGTTGCTATTTTCCTTTTGAGGTGCGGAACCCTAAAAACGGGCCAAGTGCGTGTCGGGCTACTCGCAGAGTAGGATACCGTATTGCCCGATACAACAGGGCCATTTTATAGGTACGTCGGTCGACTATTGTCTATGATGCTACGTTCGCACTGCGATAAATATTTTTGGAATAAACTTGTAAAGTCTTCTTAGCTGTGATAATTTTTCTTTAACTTCGATAAATAGGTAATTCTATGATTTTTGGGGGGGTGTGGGTACTGGACTCTAACAACTCACAAAGGGATCCCTGAATGTAATGATTGTATGTACCTGTACAAACTTAAACTTAAATAACATAATACATAATAGCTGGAATATTCAAAATATAACGCTGCCTATGCCATCATACTAATATTATAAATGCGAATGTGTGTTTGTTGGTTTGTTAGTTTATCCTTCAATCACGCCGTAACGGAGCGACGGATCGACGTGATTTTTGGCATAGGTATAGTTGAGGACCTAGAGAGTGACATAGGCTACTATTTATCCCGGAAAATTAAGTAGTCCCCGTGGGAATCAAAAAACTTAAACCACGCGGACAAAGTCGCGGGCATCAGCTAGTGTGTTATAAAATAATGATTCCATTACAATCAACAGCGCAAAGTGTGAGTCGGCGCCTAGATATACCTACCGTAGAATTATCACTAAGATACCTACAATACTTTATGTAACAAATTGAATCTTGATGACGAAATCTATACTCGAGGCGCAAACTTTTTAACATCCGAGTGGGCCGAGGGTAAGTAAATAGCGACGAGATAATAAAAAAAAAAAATTGACTTGATGAATATCTAAATAAAAAGTCTAATAATAACGCCGATAAAACTTATCAATATTTTTATAGGAGAGAAAAATTGAAAATCTTGATAAGGAACCACAAAAATTAGGTCACTGAATTTTTTTTTGTGGTGTGAATTAATCATCTACAAAGTTATAAAACTATTGTAGGCTCTCCACCTGAAATTGGCAAAGTACATTGTGCTGGTGTGGCACTATTAAAAGCCATAAACAAAACAACAACAACAACTATTGTAGTTAGGTACCCGTTGGCTGGTTACGACATAGGTACTGGTTAGGTGGGAATTCATCGCATCAATTCCATTAAGAACGTCTACTAATATTATATAATAATATTATAAAGAGGTAAAGGACATTGTTCCGTCCCCATACAAAGTTCGCCTAAGAACCAACAGTCATAAAACAATGATTACTGGGTACAAATAAATACCTTTTTATACTTGAGAGCATATTAAAACAACGGACACTTGCTAAGAAATGACTTATTACCAAAAATATTTTCAATTTTGAGGTTACTTAACTTTCACAATCAATCTGCTTGAACAAATAAATACCATCTTTATCCAATTGTAATAGAGCTGTAAACAGTATGTAGATAAGAAAAGATTCTCCGTAGTTCATCAAAAACATTCCAGATGGCGTTAGAGATAACAAATTATTGTACTTTCAATAGATGGCGTTGCGAGATTACAACTACTCAGATTACTAGCGCACTTAGCACTTTAAGCTGCTTTTATCTTGTTTCTTACGATACGGATCTAGCGCTCAAGCGGTGGTATTGCATATTGTTTTAACCTGTAAGCTATTGATCTGTGTTTAATAATCGAGAGGCGGAAACGTATAGTAATCAATTTAATACCCATTTATTTAAATTGTAATTAATTTGAAGTGTCCGGTGAATTCTAATATTTGAAATAAAGGTTATAAAATAAGCTAAGAATTACTGTATATTTCAAACACATGTTGATTCTTAGGCGAATTTGGTCAATGTCCTTTGTGAGTTTGTGAAGTTGTAGGGGGTAATCTCTCGATCTACTGAACCGATTTTGAAAATTCTGGTACCATTAGAAAGCCTCATTATTTATGAGTGTCATAGGCTATATATTATCCCGAAAAATAAGGGAGCTCCCGTGGGAATTATAAACACTTATTTCACGCGAACGAAGTCGCGGGCAAGTCTGCTAGTAAAATATAAAAAGAAAGTCGACCCCGTCGTTCCCGGAGAAATACCTACCCGTTGATACTGTTGAAGATGATACTATTTATGTTGAATTCTTCGAATAGCTTTGAATGAAGAACAACATAATGCTTTCCAGGGAGTAACTATCGAGTATTGCTAAAGGTAAATATTTTTTGTTCGTGGAATCAGTTTTGCAGTAGTATAAAGTGGGGCATTGCTGTTGATTTACAATCATTTTGTTTTCAATCGTCCAGAAGTTTAAGTACATAGTTTAGAATGAACGTTCATTTTATTGCAGTGACATTTGTGTATGTTGTATCAGATTTCGTTGTGTTATTACAATGTAAGTGTTCCTCTGAGTAATTTATGTATTGGTACCGCGTAGCTAGTCATAGTACAATCATTAAAGTAGAAGTAATCTCAAATATTATTTACCTTCCATTCATCCATCCATCGGCCTGTATTCGCCCACTGCTGGATATAGGCCTTTTGGAGAGGACGCCACCACACATGGTCCTCCGCTTTCCTCATCCACCCACTTCACGATACCTTTTCAAGGTCGTCGGTCCAGCAGGCTGGAGGTCGTCCCACACTGCGTTTACTAGTACGCGGTCTCCACTCCAGAACGCGTCTGCCCCAACGGCCATCGGTTCAGCGACAGACATTTTTTTGTAACCTAGGTACCTACTGCAAAACAGAGTCGTATTGTATGACTGTGTGGTCCCTATCTTCTAATTTTCTTAATGAATTTCAATACAAATTTATTTCAATCTGCAAGACCGAATCAAGGCAGTGCTTATTACTCAAATCTTCTCACGTTGCCAAAGCTCTCAGATTTTACCTAGATACTCAACACTTACTAAACAATAGGGATGATGACAACTCGATCAAATCAGCTACTCTTTATCAAACTTAAAAAACGCTCTTCTAGTATGGAAGTTGTATGAAATTCGCAATTGTGACGTCATTAAATTTCAACGCACTTATTTTACTTTAATCTATATTATAAAATGTTTCTCAAACTTAAAACTAACCGAGGATGTGAATTTTAGGTCTTTTTGAAGTCCCTCTATTTAATAATCAGTTAGAAATAATTTATTTTTGATATAGGCATCATCTCTATTATTTATGTTTATGTCCAAAACTGTTCGCTAGAGATATCGTGTATCGTGAGCCTTTCTAAACTCTATATCGAATGTGTTTGATTTGTTTAGCTACCAAGGACGATCAGCACAAACCTTCGACCTCAACAGTTAATGACTTCGCACCAGCTATCGATAAATGGGAGACGAATCCTGATTTAAAATCACTGTGGCTATTTCGGCCGCCATCTATAGTAAGTTTTTTTTTTTTTAATACGAACCATGATAAATTATTCCCTTCCGTATAGCCAATACGGGAGGGCGGTTTCCCCATACAATCGTATTAGTCTATTTTCTGCGTGCATAATTACAAAAAAATATTTTGCACCATAAAATCTATATGTGTCCGTGCCATGTCATTATGTTTTGCTTTTTTCGATAAATTAATAATTTTAAGAATATGGAACCTTCAAAAATTGCAAAAAATGGCCCAGTTTTCGCATTATCATAAAATATCCCGCAAATAAATTTGACGAATATAATAAAAAAAGAAAAACATACCGACATAGCCTGAGTCCTACTTAAATAATTCTTGAAAAAAAAATTAAAATCGATTCTGTTGTGAAGGAGGTAACAGGAAAATAAATCGAGTAAGAATTCGACTATTTTTCGTAGGCACTATCGCTTGCTGTAGTTGTCCCTATCGGGTGCTATGAAATTCAATTCGAGGAGCAGGGTGACGGTAATATATTTAATACCTATTTTCAAAGTTTCCCGTTCATGCCATATCCTCTTAATATGCGCAATGTTCTGCAAATTTAATACTACATTGATTTTATGGGATTCAGTTATTTTTGCCGTCCATTGGTGCTAGACTCTATCAGCTGTCGGGCGTTTCGTCGTACGGTGTCCTATTCCAGATAAGTTCCGAGCATAAAATAAAGCCAATGTTTTCCTTATTATGATTCATTTGATTTTAATAATTTTTTGAACAGCAATCACAACTGCCGGACGAGCAGTTAACCCATCGCGTAGTATTGAGACAACCTCATATTATCACAAAACTAGCAAAGCCGCTGTCGTACGGATTCGACCCATTCTTTCGAAAGGTAAGTACCGTTGTATTTGTAAAGCTATTTTTAATCTGTACTAAAGAAATACCTACAACCTACTACATGGTGCTCTAATAACTCACACTCACACTTCACACTTAATAAAAGCTATCACCGTTTACACGTTGATTTTACTAATACCTCCACTTTTCATCCGCACTGTTAACTCATCAAAGTGCAATCTAGCCTCATTTAATTTTGTACCTAAATGGTTATAGACCGAAAAACCATCGACAAACTTATCTGACCTGTGACCGCGTCGCTAGAATATATGAAAAACTAGATGATGATAGCGAAATCGTCCGCGGGGATTAAGTTTTTTTGATTCCTGCGAGAACTCTTTAATTTTTGGGGGATAAAAAGTAGCTGTCCTTGTCCTTCCCCGGAATACAACCTATCCATACCTATTTCATAAAAATCGGTTAAATGGATGGCCCGTGAAAGCGTAGCAGACAAACAGATACACTTTCGCATTTATAATATTAGTATGGATAAAAACAAAACCTATAAAGCCTTAAGGCATAAAAATTAATATGCTACGCAAACGTCACGAAAGTTGAAAATGTTATTGCAATTTGCGTCCGGAGTGTCGCGTGAGGCATGTCACAAAGTACTTAGGGTTCCCAATTACTTTCGAAAAATCAATCTCAGTACCTACAGTAGAGTTTGGTATCAAAATATTCAGAATGTGTCATTTTGCCTTATTTATAAAGACGATAATAATTTCAGAATTAGTAATCTGCTTATTCTTTATCTGTACTAATATTATAAAGCGGTAAAGTTTGTGAGTTTTTGGCGTTGTAGGGGGTAATCTCTGGATTTACTGAACCGATTTTGAAAATTCTGGTACCAATAAAAAGCTACATTATTTGTGAGTGTCATAGGCTATATGTTATCAAGAAATATTAGGGAATTCCCGTGGGAGCTTAAAAACTTATTTCACGCGCACGAAGTCGCGGGCAAGTCTGCTAGTTATTAATAAAAAAAAGTTTACTCAATAAAATTTTTACAGACAAAATAATATATTATACTAACATGACCATTCAAATTACCACCTAAATTATTTCTATTGCTTAAATAATGTTACATTCCACAAATATAAAAGCTCTAGGTTTTTAGATATAAACCTTTCCTTGTTTTTTTTTTATCCTCTACAAGTTAGCCCTTGACTGCGATCTCACCTGATGGTAAGTGATGATGCATTCTAAGATGGTAGCGGGCTAACCTGTTAGGGGTATGGCAGTTATATTAAACCCATACCCTTATTCGGTTTCTACACGGCGTCGTACCGGAACACTAAATCGCTTGGCGGCACGTCTTTGCCGGTAGGGTGGTAACTAGCCACGGCCGAAGCCTTCCACCAGGCCAGACCAGGGAAATTCAGAAATTATAAATTTCTAAACCCTGCCGGGGATCGAACCCGGGACCTCCGCACGTTAAGACAACAGCGCTCAACACTGCGCCACGGAGGTCGTCAAAAGGAGGAGGTGGTGGTGACCATATTTTTGGCGATGTCGAAACCAACGTTATAATTTTTGAGTTAAAATTTGGTACATTTGGCAGCCATGATTATCATTTTATTAAAATGTTCACAGCCATATTTCGAACCGTTTGAAAGACGCCAAAAGCCGGTCACACTTGTTGGTTTTCGCAAAAATGGAATTCTTCCTCGGAATGCGGTAAGATTTTTTATATTTACCCAATGATCTTTTATATATTTACCTGTGTTATATGTAGGTACAGACCGTACATCGTACATGGGCAGGATATAATTTTAAGTATCAGTGGATCTTCTCATGCACATATAATGAGAGGGGTGTATGCACGGTGCATATAACCCGCTTGTGCCGGCGCATCGGCGTACAAAGCTGTACTATAATTAATTCGTTATATTATATTCTCGCGTAATAAAGAATACAATAGAACTTAATGCTAGCTAGCCTAACCTAATTACTATATAAATCATGCCCACGTGGAATGGTGGCAAGAATGCTGGCTGCATTTCCGCGCTGGACAGCCAGGCTGATCCTTTGCGCAAAAAATGAGCCAGCCCTTCTGTCACCAGATGAGGCAATTAACCGCGGTGAAATATCTCGCAAAAATTTTTTGGCACTAAGACTCCACGGCCCAAGGGTCTCCACGGCAAACGGAACAAATATGTAATTATGTAAATATGTAATTCGTTTAATATCAGAGCAAGGTTTCCATATACGCAACTTTATTAATTTGATATTTTTTATTCGTGCCAACCTTAATTTAAGTTCAAATACGAAATTAAAGAAACGACTGGAGTTCTGTGTTAGAGAGTCGTCTACTCAAAACTACACCGATTTTTTGTGTTTACCATAGATTTATTTACTACCGTGTGCTTACGGGGTTTCGGAGATACGGCTTATTGACTTTAAATTTACATAATTTGTTTTTGCAGGCGGATCCAAGCATTCCCTTGTCTTCTGAGGTTGCGGAATTGCAGTCTTCTTTTAATGATATAAGCAATTTTTGGCAAGATGACACCCAGATTTTTAATTTGTAAATTATGATATTCGTAATAAATTTATTTTATTTTTATTAATGTGTATTTTATTTTATTGGGTACACTTTTTTTTACTATTTAAGCTAAGGACACCCGATAACTTAATTAATATTATTAACTATGCATGGGAGCCTCGAATTAAAGGTGTGTGCTAAGTGAATGCTATTGAAAACCCATTCAGAGACGTACCAAGCTGTGTAGTGTTCCGGTAAGATGCCATGTTGAAATAGATTAGGGGTATGGGTCTCACATATTATACCCTTTACAGGTTAGCCCGCTAACATCTTAAACTGCATTATCACTTACCACCAGGTGAGATCGTGGTCAAGAATTAACTTGTAGTGAATAAAAAAAGCTATAAATAAAACTATTCTAAAAAATATGAGGCATTGCATTGAAAGTAATACTAGGTATATAGGCCGGCCCATATTGTACGACAGCTTCGATTTCTTATTACCTATAATTATTTGAGCAGTAACAGTTTGTCGTGCCCAAGATTAGTTGGAATGGAAGATGCAGGCAAGTTATCTAGTTCTCCAAATAAGTCATATAGTTGCCGATATTATCCATACTAATATTACAAATGCGAAAGTGTGTCTGTCTGTCTGTCTGCTACGCTTTCACGGCCCATGTTTTCAACCGATTTTGATGAAATTTGGTATACGGATAGTTTGTATTCCGGAGAAGGACATAGGCTTTACTATACTACACTACTATATGTATACTTTTTATCCCGGAATATTAAAGACTTTCCGCGGGAATAAACAAAAATATCTTTTCAACCAATTTTGATGTAGGGATAGTTTGTATCCAGGCGAAGTTCACTTTTATCCCGGAAAATTAAAGAGTTCCCGCAGGAATCAAAAAATCTTAATCCACGCGGACGAAGTCGCGGACATCGTCTAGTATTACATAATTACAGGTGTTTCGAATCTTGAACCATCACAAGTAGGAGGAGTTAGTAGGTTATAAAATGTCGACCATATAGTACCTACTATACAGCTCTGATTCGACTACAGCCGAATCTCTTCGAATCGAATCCAGTTGCACTTTTGCCGTATACGTGAAGACTCGACTCGACGCGCACTTTCGCCCTTTACATCATCATCGTTGCAGTTTCATAGTACAGGTGGCGAATACGAGCGATTCGATTCGACTCGGTTCGGCGAGTCTAGTGGACGCCAGCCTTTACTGACGTAATAGTCTATGCCTTTAAATACCTGCCTACAAACCAAAACCAAAATATAGTAGTTTTTTAATGACGTGATAAGACTGCTTCAGATTTGACAGGACTATGGTACAGAATATGGATTCATTTGGACCGAGAAAACCAAGCAGTTTCCTTGTTCCATGAGAGCGTGAATCGGTTCTTTTATAATTTTCATGGGTTCAGGTTTTCGAAGAATACCTACTTAGCGATTATTTTACGAAGCTATTATTTTTGATGGTGAAATTGGTGCAAGTGTACGTAACCCATTCTGTGAGCAAAAAAAGTAGCTATCAGTATGTTTTTGGCTTGTGGCTCAGACTAATGATGTTCTGTTGGTGAGTCATGATGATTATTTTTAGAATATCTAGGTATTATGAACGCTAAAAATATGCAATAAAAACTGCGTTCATCATACTGGTACACATTATAAATGAGTGTTTGTTTCTTGGTAAGTACTTAGTTTGTCCGTCGCTGCAAAAGAGGACCGGATCGACATCATATTTTGCATGGGTATAGTTGAGGACATGGAGAGTGAGTTAGGCTCCTTTTTATCTCGGAAAATTTAGGAGTTCCTGTGGGAATTAAAAAACTTATTCCAGGAGGATGAAGTCGCGGGCATCAGCTAGTACATAATAATAAAAATGAAATCACTGCGTTTTATATTATTGTTAATACTAGTTAATCCGCATCGGCGAGGGGGTATGACTAGGTATAAAAATAAAAATCTAAGGAAACCCCGAAACACTTAGGGTATTTAATCTCTACTTTTAATCCCATTTCCGACTCCAATTGCCGGCATTATAGGATATTCTTACTTGAAATGTGTGAAATTACAGACTTTCCTACAAACTTTCATCCATATTTCCATATTAATATTATAAATGCGAAAGTGTGTCTGCTACGATTTCACGGCCCCATTAGTCAACCGATTTTGGTGAAATTTGGTACAGAGACACGCTAGAGTCGAATCGAAGAGTTCGCGCGTGAATAAAAAAAACCAATCCACCCCCGCGAAGTCGCGGGCATCATCGAGCTCCCTATATAAAACCCAGGGGCTGAATTGGCAAAAATCTTTTTTGACCCGACTACGGCAAAGCCAAATGAATGATTTTAATAGTCCATGTGTGTTTATATATATATATATATATATATATATATATATATATATATGTATATATATATATGTATATATATGTATATATATATATATGTATATATATATGTATATGTATATACTACTGAGCTGATTTTGATGAACGAGGTGTTAATCGTTGACCGGGTGATATATTAATTAATTAAACGAAAAAAATCAATATGACGGATGCTACCTAAGTACCTACATCCAAAAAATTGGGGTCTCGTTTTTTTGCTATTGTGTCGAGTTTTTTTGCTATTGGGTTGTCAATTATGTATAAATAGAATCTTACTTCTTACTAATATTATAAATGGGAAAGTTTGGATGGATACATTATGGAAGTATGGATGTTTGTTACTCAATCACGCCCCAACGGCTGAACGGATCTGGCTGAAATTTGGCACAGAGATAGATTATAGTCTGGAATAGCACATAGGTTACTTTTTATCCCGGAAAATTAAGGAATTCCCGCGGGAACCAAAAACCTTGATCCACGCAGACGAAGTCGCAGGCATTAGCTAGTATTAAAATATACCGGAAACTACAAAAACAATTTTAACTACCTACTGCGTACATATATTACATTCGTAGTCGGCAAACGGACTAATTTTGTGCTGCAGTGCACCTGAGCATACAATACCTACCTACTATACTTTTACCCATACACCTGTACATGGTACATACCATGTAGATACATATTGATTCCGTATAATAAAACTCAGTTTAATAACACGCAGAAACATTCAATTGAAGAACAATTTTATTGCAGTATGTCTTTATTTACTCGAGGTAGTAGTCGCACTTGTTAAACTTTTATTTTAAGGTAGATATCTACCTTAAAATAAAACATTAGGCATAATGAAAACTCGTGAAATAAGTTTTATTTTATACAATCTGTTGGTGTTAATTTTATCATTTGAACCATAAAATGTATCTGTTAGTCGTATTGTTAAGTCGATCTTCGGTGCCGAATCTTTTCTTCGTCGACATGAAAAAGGTAACTATGATTTTAATAAGTAGGTAGTTGGTGAAGGTGGATGTGGGGTTGCATTTATCTAATACCTTTAAACACGCATTTCTTGTATATATTTTTATATATATAGTTCTACTGTACGCGTTTATGTTACTGAACTCCTCTAAAACGGCTGGACTGATTTGAATGTTTTTTTGTATGCGTTTGGATGGCGCACTGGATGGTTTAGATTCACAAATCAGCCCGGCAGATGGCGCTGCAGTCGGTATCATGCAGGACAACGTCTGTCGGGTCCGCTAGTATATTATATGTATAAATATTATCTGCATCTCGGAAACGGTTAAAACGATTTTCATGAAATTAAGAGAGAGAGGAAGGGAGGCCATAAATTGATCTAGTTAGGATTCATTTTTAGATAACGTCGTTTTATCCGAGTTTTCAGACAATGAAAAACTGTTACAATATCATTAGAATGCGATAAGTATGTCGGTAAGATAGAAAAATATCATTCATATTTCATCAGTATTTAATTTGCATTTAAATATAATTTCCAAAAACACGATTTACCAGAAAAACATAACGAGCAAAGCTCGGTCACCCAGGTACTTATGAACCTAAGAGCGTATTTCAGTTTTCTCGTTCAGTAGATTCAATTTCAAGTCCAACAACGTAGTGAAGATAATAATAGATGTCATAAACAATCACAACAGTTCATGAATAAATTAGAATAGATCGAATGTAGCCCAGAACAAAATCACATTTTACACCGCTAAGTACCACATACATAGTCAAAAAACTAAACTCGTTATACAAATTCAAAAATACATAGGTATGTTAAATATTAATTAGGTAGTTTTCTCATTCTAGCTGTTAAACTTTCGTAGTTGAAACGTACGTACACGTAACACAATCTTACTTATTAATGTACAATTATTATTGTATTAAGGCTATTTACCTAGTCCAGTTATTTACTAGCCTGGAAAGTTTCTCTGGAGTTTTGAAAATTGGTGTATGGTTATGTCACCGTAAGATTGTAAAAACCGTTAGATTATAATCTAACTCGCGAAATTGTAAACTGTCGAAAGATTACAATTTAACGCATTATTTTTCGGTAGACTGTAATTTGTTAGGTAACCCGATAGAACCTAAGTAACCGGCCTGCGGCCGGGCACTACCTGAGTTTTTATGTCGAACCCTAACCTAAACTAACTACAAGAAACAGACAAGAAAACGTAAATACAATGAATATTTTAAAAATTGATACTCAGAACATTGAACGGTTCACAATCTTTCGACAGTTTACAATTTCGCGAGTTAGATTATAATCTAACGGTTTTTACAACCATATGATGACATATATGTTTCGACATGCTCTTTCCGAATTTTCACTTTGCCACCTCGTAGATTGCCGGTCTCACCGCCATTTTGGAAAAATGGCACCCAAAGACAGTTTTTTAATCTGGCAGATTAGCTAGATTCACTTGGCTAAATCTAGTCTTATTTAGTTTAAAGAACTTGTAAAACACCCACAATACAAATTTATTTAAATTGTGGAAGGTGAATTTAGGTTTTGGTTTGCGGCTCTCGTACGATCGACGAACTTATTATAGAGTTGTATGAGTATAATAGCGTGTAAAAGTATGAGTTATATGCCGTATCGGAAAAATGTTCAAACATTCCTATTCCTTTGAACATTTTTTACTTCGCATGGAGTATGGAGCGGCGGATCAGGCTTGGTTGAGTTCAAGGTGGCATCACTGATTTAGGCTCTGAAGATTAGGACGAAGAGACTTGAATAATAATGGTCAACAGGAACATAACTAACCACATTCTGCGACACACACAAACTAATTTTTTATGAGTTTTGCAGAATAAATTCCATTCAAAAATAATAATAAGTGAAAGTAACTACGGAACGTAGGCAAAAGCATAAGCTAAACAAAAAGCATGAATTTTCTTTATTGGGTAATGTTACAAAAGCGATCACAGACACACGTAAACGTGACACTATCTTACTTTTGTATCTAAGTATAGAAAAAGTTTAAAATTGTTTACTAGAGGCGGTCGTCGGTCAAGTACATATCTATCGCAAACCCTTTTTTTGCTGCGTTTTATATTGTTTCTGCATGATTGGTCTTGCCCGTCTATTTCAGAGAGCAGTATAGCGCAAAACGCACAGGGAGCGGGCGCGGGTCAGGCCTGGTGCGCGGCGGGTTGAATTCCTTGTATTTGTCACCCGACATGACCTGCGCCCGACCCGCTCCCGACCCGCACCCTACCCGCGCCCGACCCGCGCCCGACCCACGCCCGACCGCGCCCGACCCGCGCCCGACCCGCGCCCAACCGCGCCCGCCCGCGCCCGACCCGCGCCCGACCCGCGCCCGACCGCGCCCGACCCGCGCCCGACCCACGCCAACCCGCGCCCGCCCGCGCCCGACCCGCGCCCGCTCCCTGTGTGTTTTGCCCATAATCACGCCAACGCACTTGTCACGTTGGTTAACGTCACAAGTTACTCCTGTTTCGCCGATATTTACCTTCTCTGCGGTTTGCCCTTTCATACGCCCATATTGGTAGTTATAGGTTAAGTACCCCATAAACTTATGAATGTGTTTTGAGATTTACAACATAGTTTTTTTATTATTCATAACTCGTGTTTTTTTCCTGTGTAGGACATATTCTATACTTCTATGTTCTGTAGATACTATTTTTTAATATTATAAATGCGATAGTTTGCGATTTACTATAGGTACATCGAGTATATATAGTGGATTCACTGCCATATATATATTCGGACTTTTAATTAGATGCAGTAAACGGACGTTTACTAACATGTAAATTTCATAATAGATACGCCTGATTAACGTCAATTTACTGCATCCAATTACCGACTATGGTGTAACACATAGACTTATAATATTTAGGTACTACGTGTAACTCTTCAAGTGAACGTACGTTTATGAATGCTGCCGCCCGCCCAGATGCAGTGGGCGCTACGTACTTATAGCTCGTTTCTACATTAGTTTTTAGTACATATAATTCCATTTACTTAATGAAAAACTTTTAGATAGTCAACAACATATACAACTTTAATCCAGATAGACCTTTCAATAGATGGCCGTTTTCTCACATGGACGTTTTGTTTATTAGGTATTATTATTTATTTTATGGTTTTAAAAAATCTCGTCGGATCTCCTTTCTTATGTCCTTCCCCGGGATGCAATGTCAGTAGTCAAAATCGGTTCTGTCAAAATCGGTTGAATAACGTTCGGATGTGCCGCAAAATCGTAGTACAAACATACAAACAGACACACTAGTTCATTTATAAAATCTGCGTGTTTCCATATGGTTTAAAGTTTCTGATTGGGAATGTTGCGGAATAAATGCATGACGTTAACTGATTGTTTATCACATAGCGAATAATATCGAATAAAAAATGTTAGATAAGTATTTGTTGATCGGATCGGAATAGATAGACTACAGAAAAACAAAGTCGCTCTATCATTTTTTCGTTACAAAGCGTATCACGGTTGGGACTTACTTATCTTCTTTTATCATGAAATAATATATATTGGATTTAGTTATTTTTAGGGTGTTGTAGTCAACAAGGAACCCTAAAGTTTACAAATAAGTACGATATACGAAATAACCGCAAACGCAGTCTGGCAGGACTGGATTTGTCAATTGACGAAATTATATTTTTTCACAATTTCAGCTTGCCAAAAAGACCTGCCCGAAATTCGTCGCCAGCTGTTGTAGGTTCGAAGTAAATCTTGCGAAAATGCATGATTTCTTAGAAACTTCAGCAGGAGGAAAGGGACTTTTATCATGATAACTATCACAAAACATGTAGATGTTGGTAGAGTAAGGTAGTAAGTGTCTTCAACATCTTTCGTACGATATACAATTACATACGTAAACGGAGTGATATATTTATGTTAAAGTTGTTAAAACTGTTTATGTTCACATTAACGCTGTGATGTCAACATTAACGTATCAAATCCGTTGCAGTTGGAATAATTGTTTTCTTGCTCATACTACTTACCTAGTTTACGTAAGTTGACATTTCCTAGATAATACGGAGTCTAGCGGCCAAGCGTTCGTTAGAGTTGAAAAAATGGTGGTGGTGTGGTGTCAACTTGTCTTGTTTACTCTACCCCTAGAGTGTTTTAGTAAAGTTTGAACCCAGAAGCAGAAGTTTCAATCAATATTTTAAATGTTTTTAAAATACTACAACCACTGCTTGTTTTTGTAATTTATCGATAAGACTGTCAGTAATAAGGTCACAGCGCTAGCACATTCCTAAGCTCTGCATTCAACTCAGGTGCGAATAATAGGTACGTAGTATGAACTTGGTATTGAAAGAGCAATAATATATTTTACGTAGACCTATACCTACTGGATCACAATGGTATATTTTTACTACATTATCGTTATTTTCTTTATTGAAATACTCAAAAATATATTTGGCTTCAGCGACATAATAATATGTTAGGTACATGCCGTAGATAAGTACAATAAAGGTATGTCGCTGTTTGGCTTGAATAAACACGATTTGAATAAATATCAGCATAAAACTCCATTATCAAATTCAGAGCTATTGTACCTATATATTATTGCTAATCACTAAATAGGTAAATAAGTATTAGGATCAATGTTTTACGTTATAACGGTTGCCGTAAGTAAGGCTTCTCGTATCGGTTCTATTATTTATTAACGAAACAATCGAGCTGTAAAAGACCAGACATCATACTACCTGGCCTACATCAACAGCTAATTGCTATTGTTGTAGACCCACTAATCTTTGCTTAAACGCTTCCGGATCGCAAATTTAGACACTCTCAGAGTCTCTACCTATAAGGAAGTCACTTTTAAATGTAAATATTAAAAAAAATACTAAACATACACGGTATGGAATGCAGTTTTCATGTTTAGCATATACAAATAGAAAGGCATACAGTAATTAAAAAAAACCAATCTCATTAATTTTCGGGAATTGCGTAGGCAGGTGAATTGCCGGCTCTTCTTTCCGAACCGGTGGTAGAGTCAATACATGACGTAACATGTGACACCTGCATGTCCTACATGTAATTAATAAATTGAGTATTGAATTTCTAAATCACACGAAGACATCTCTTACAAACATTTTATAAAAGACTAGATGATGCACCCGCGACTTCTTTCGCGTGAATTGAGGTTTTTGTTCCCGCGGGAACTCTATAATTTCCCAGGATAAAATATTGATTATAATACTATATTGTGCTAATTCAGGTTATAATTTACTTAAGTATCTTAATTCACAATTTCAGCCAAATCGGTTCGGTCATTTCGGCATGAATGATTAAGAAAACATCCAAAGTCCAAACTTACTAATATCAAAACTTTCACATTTTTATTATTAGTTGGATTTGTGTTTATAGTATAATTATTCTTGCTCGTTACTCAGTTTTTTGGAGTAAAAGCAGTTTGTTTTGTTGTAGGTGAGTGCAAGGTCCGCGGCCGAGATTGGTGGTCAACTGGTCAGACTCAGTACCATCATCACCGCTTGAGCCGGCGGCGCCCGCGGCGATGTGGCGTGCTGCGTCGACGCACAACCTCGCACAGTTTACGGTCCATTAGTCGGTTCGCCACTGACAGGCTGTCCGCACGTGTGTTGTTACTGGTGCCTGCCTCCACGCGCATAACTAGTTCGTAGTGTAAACATGAGCAGCGGCAAAAGAAAACTATCCTTCCTCGGCTTTGCTCCACAGGTCAGTCACTTTTTCCTACTTTGAGCGAATTCCTTGTTTTATTTTTACAACAAATGCAAAAATATTCGAATAAAAATAAAAATATGACCAGCTCCGACTTAGCTCGGGTCGAATATCTGATCGGTTCTTAGTGGGTGGCTGGATAGATAAAACCTACTTTCTTGCAAAATGTCAAGTTTATAGATTTAGTGGTTTGAGCTCTACATTGATACATAATGTCAATTAGTCCGTTTTTTACTTTATATATCTGGGCATAGTAGATAATAAACCGGCTTTTCATAAGCCGGTAAATTGAGTACTAATACCACATTGATAGTACTATCAATACCACAGCAATTTGCAACAATAATTTTCCAAAAGTTTCATAGAGATTCAATACGTAGGTACGTCATTAAGCAGCTATACTAACCGAGAATGACATTATTATAATATTATAAGTAATAACATGCTTCAGGCCTTCTTCAGTTTTCAGAATTTCGGTGTTAAGTAGTTCTTATGCGCCGTAATAACTTTTAATATGTGACAGAGTATTGTTACTCAAAGCTAGGTTTAAGTACATATAAATATAGGTTTCTAGTCTTATAACAGTAAAATTTACTCTTAACAAGGCAAACTAATCTTGTACCAATGTACCTATTTTTATTAGTACCTATTTCAACTCATTATGTATCTATGTGTAACAACAAATTATTAATTAAGTTTAATAATGTACGTACATAACCTTTTCATTTTCAGATAAATAACCTATTGCACGAAATATTATTTATGTGATACCTCGAAGTTTTATGATTTTTTTATTAAAAAAGGAGGATAAGTATTTTGTTTGTTTGCGATTACCTATCACTGAAGCTATTGAATCGAAGACTTTTTACTTTCGTTATCCTTAAGTCACCGTAAAATTGCAGTACCTGATTGTTTATGTCGAACCCTAACCTAACCTACAAGAAAGAGACAAGAAAACGTAAATACAATGAATATTTAAAAAATTTACACTTAGAACATTGAACGGTTCACAATCTGTCGACAGTTTACAATTTCGCTAGTTAAATTACAATCTAACGGTTTTTGCAATCTTACGCTTATATACATATAAACATTGTAGGTATGTTTTCAGTAACATTTTAGTAGATTTAAAATACAAAAGCATTACGAAATGCCTAATTGTAGCTATATAAATTGCGCACAGTTAGGAAGTCCTGTACCACTACCTGATGGGTCACTAGCTGAGGTAAAGATTAAAAGGCTCTACTTATTTCATTAATTTAGGTTTAAGTTGTAAGGTTTGCCTTTTTGCCTCGATGTCCGAACTACTTCTAGCACTTGAAATAAAAATATATATTTTAAGGTATTAATTAAGAAAGGCCAACGACTCTATATGAGGCAAGGCTATTAAAATACTTGATTATTGCGAACCAACGTATAGGTAACACCGACCATTACCTTAAGTTAGGCTGGCCTTCTTTTATTTTATATTAGGTGTATATTAGGTGCACTAGTGTTTAACTAGTACTAGACTTTTTCTGTGATCACGTCCGCTTGGATTAGGTTTTAGTGTGAAAACACATTACGCGGACAGGACAAAACGTCAGTTCCAAACGCTCGCGTCGTGTGGATTTTATTGTGTCGCGCAGGTCTGTGCAGCACCTTTTTGTCCTCCTATCCTATCCGTATTGTGTTTTCGCCCTCATAAACATTGCGTTGCAATTTTTCTAAATCTTTCTCAGTGGTGCTCTATGCAATGGTGATAAACTATGTAAAATTTTCAAACTTTACTCAGTATATTGAGTTTACGTACAAAGATCATTCAGTGAATTTTTCCATTACACATTCCTCTCTTCTTTCATAATAATTGAAAAAATTTAAAAATCTAAATTAATCTAGTTAAATTAGAATCTTATGCACATTTTTATTAAATTATATTTTTTTATGAATCATTGGATTTTGACCTATAATAGTGTTATATATGTTTGGAATCTACTCATCATTTCCTAGATGATGATTATATAGTAAATGCGGGTCCATGGTCACCCCATAATTTTTTAAAAATTTTATTAGCCTATGTCACCCGGAATAAGCTAGGTATTCTAACGATACCTCATTTATCAAAATCGGTTCAGGCGTATGGAAGTAAAGCAAAAAATGATTGTCAATTTAAAAAAAAAGGTGCTCGGGTAACGGATGTAAAAAATAACATAATATGCAATAACAAATAAATCATGTAATTTAGAGGACATAACCTGGTGCACCTTCGAAGGTGCTAAAGGTAAAAGTACGCGTACTAGGTACCCACACTGATTACTGATTTTCCTCAGATCCTTTAGAGGCCATATTAAAATTCGCTGACTTGAATATTGACGAATCGATTGAAACAAACAAATAGTTGTGAGATTTTGCAGGTCATTGGAATTTTGCTGTCGAATTCAAATGTCCCTGTAACTGCTTGATATGAATTACAATTGCATAGATGACAGCAGCTCTTTCCGATAGAACACAGTGGTTTGTATATATGTATATATATATATATATATATGTATTATATGTATATATATATATATATATATATGTATTGTATGTATACCAAAGAAAGGGTTATATGATGTACATTTTTCGGTCGTAGGGGTTTAACCAAACTTAAGTGTCGATGAAGTAGATTACCTTCGTGAAATTAAATGCTTTTTGAATTCAGCCAAATTGATTTAATGAACGTGATAAATGTATCACATGCACTTCACATAATGCACATATTTACGATACAAGGTGGTAGAGCTAGAGTCAGTCCATGCTTACTTCTTCATCCATGAGTCTATGTCACGAAATAAGTCCCGCGGCAATTAGTGGAACTAATACATTTTACATATTACCTATATCTACATTACACAATTGCGTAAGCATGCTAGGCGACTTATTTCTTCATAACCATACCACGGACTTTAATGTACGCGCTAGTACCTACTAAAAGTATTTTGGCGCTATTATAGTCTGTAGTCACCTTTTTGGCTACCTACACAAAAAATATGCTTGAATAACTAATTTACAGAACAAGTTCTACCTATTTATCTCCTTCACCAAAATCGACAAAATAGGACTTCCTAAAATCATTATTATTGAAGAGATAACTTGCGATAGAGTCTTTTTTTCTTTATACAAGCTTTTATTTAATTTGCAATGTTTGTATGTTGCT
Source organism: Erebia palarica (assembly GCA_964035005.1). Taxonomy (NCBI): domain Eukaryota; kingdom Metazoa; phylum Arthropoda; class Insecta; order Lepidoptera; family Nymphalidae; genus Erebia; species Erebia palarica. The sequence continues at coordinate 28,865,207 of OZ035986.1, forward strand.
TTTGGCTAAATCTTGAAACTGTATTTTAAAACCGATATTCCCTACCGATTGAGCCGAAATTTTGCATTTAAACGTTCAGTTTGGATGAAACTTTAGCTAAGTGATGTCATTCTAAATCCAGTGGGTATTGTGGATTCACGATCGCGGGCTTTTTTATTAATGTTTCGCACTCAGTTATCCTCTGACATGATCGCGGGCTAGAACCAGGCCTGGCTCTCTTGTCATGTGACCTGAGCCAGGCTACACGCACCGCGTCTTAAGGGATAAGAGGTAGGTAGGTATTTAATTATTTTCACTCGCAGCGCTGTGCGAGCTGAATTGGGCTTTATAACGACGTAGCCAGAGTCGCTGATTGTTAAAAGGTTTTCGCGGATTAACTTTTCTGTACATTGTACTATTAGCTATTCTGTGCTAGAACTTACTTTTTGTGCACTCCATGATATGGGTACCTATCAATAAATAGGATTTGCTAAGAATACGATAGATAAAATGACGTCACACTAAATTCAATATGGTGGACGATTAAAGCTTATTTTAAAAAGTATGTTTTATTATTATAATCATGTTTAAATTAAGTCATAAATGTAAGGAGCACAAAGTTGTTTGGTCACAAAACGTGTTCATTGTTCTTGCGTGAACCTGTATACAAATATTATTTTATTTTATTTGTTTCACTTTAACATAAAGACAAAGGTTGATTAAATTGTACTAGTTATTAGTCGTCATAATAGGTTTGTCCTTGATCGATTACTGATATGAAATCGCTTTATCGATTTTAGATGCGCCTTGAAATTTTTCACCACTGAATGATATTTTATAACTATTCGTATAATGAATTAATCTAATACCTATTACCAATGTTGTGGTAATACCTAGATACTGCGTGCTGAATTGCACCGACTTCACTCGTGATGGCTCGAACTTCCTAGTTCCTATAAAATGTTTAAAAATATATGAATATAAACTGACTTGTAAGGTTGGTAATACCAGTGTCTTACCAATCTTAGGAGACAGTTCTCCTGTAACACAGTTTTTAACTTTTTACTACCTCAGGAGGCAGAATTTTACATTATTGAAATTATGTATTCAGTTTTGGTAAATAAAGATTTATTTATAGATATAAAGGTATAAATAGTTTATTAAAACTACGTTGAAATCCACTAAGAAGTAGTAAGTATACTATGTTTGTTGAATATAAAGACTGCAGATTGCAATATCGTACCTTTTAAATAATGTGTAGGTAGATATATAATGTGTATATAATAATGTGTAGGTATTGAAGTGATATATATTATTTTCATTTCGTTAGTACTATTTATATGTGTGAATTAGTATTTAAGTAAATAAAAAAGTAAATTGTTATATAAAAATAAATATTCACAGTAGGTAGTGGTTCAGAATTGGGAAATTGGCTGTGTTACACTCCTGTTTGTCCTCACGTGGTGAAAGGACATAGGGACAGAAACCAGAGACCGGCACAAGCAAACGTTTGTGCACCTGGTCTCTTCCTGGTCATTCCAGAATGTCATCATTTGTTCACTAATATTCTGCATTTATGATTGGTCTCTGTGAAGACCGACTGTCATGGCCGAAATTCGATCGGTCGGCCATGGCAAAACATGTGACACCTCTTTGATAGGTCCGCTAGCGACTAATCAACATCAATCAATGCGACAACTATTAAAATCTTTTCTCGCGCCGTAACAATCACGATTCGAGTTTGAGAGTATTGCTCTACAATTAAATGCCATTCACAATAATTATTATTGATCACTCTATAATAATATAGGTTTTGTCGAACCCACTGGTTTGAAAATATGTACATATCTCGTCATCTCGGACCATTTTGTATTTATTGTACTTTATATAAAATGCTAGAGAAATATCAAGTCGAGGATACAATAAGGTAGGTAGATGAGCAATGTACTTACCTATATAATAATTACATAGATGCGTAGAACGACAATCGCCAAAGGCTGAAATCTATAGAGCGCTTTAGACTGGTCAGACTTGAGGATAAAACTAACTACGGACGCGACAGGACAAAACGTCCACGTGAAATTTGTATTGGGTGGAATGGGTAGAAAATATTTATGATTTACTTATATAAAACCTAATGGAGCCGATAACACATGCCATTTTTGCGTACTGTGTGGATACGGCATGTAATAATTATATCATCTGCAAGTAAGCAAATTGTAATTTATTATCTTCATCATTGTTCAAGCTTTTTTCTGTGCCATTAAAGGATGATGTCATAATCTTAGCAAACATTTTGCGAACAAGCATGGAAGCCAAGAATCTATCGCTCTTTTTTCTTTGACGCGTAATATCTGTATGTCTTCGTAAAAATATTGTTTCAAAAATATTTATTTTTCGATAATATCCCAGCCGACTTCCCAGTTGTAATGTTATCGTACACAGTAGTGACAAGACATGCGGATTAGAAAGATACGTCACGCTGCGCCGTTGTGTTTCAAAAATCCCCAAAATTGACAGCGATACAAAAGCGACTTAACTTGATAGCGCAAAGCGCGTGGTTACTACAAGTTTTCTGTAGGAATTAGTTCTTGTGCTACTTACTATGTAGGTCACAAAAACGTAGTGAACATTAAGTACATTAGAATAAACTAAGGACAGTTATTGAACTGGAAATTAGATGTAGAAATTAATATAAGTAGACGCATAAGCTAGAATAATTTAACTTATTAGCTCACTAGCAAACCCGGCGAACTCCGTTTCGCCACCAGATGGCTTCCTTTTCAATTTTTCCTGAATTTTCTTTGCTATAAACCTCACGGAGCCCGAGACCTTTCCAACGAATGCAAAACCGTGGAAATCGGTTCGTGCGTTCTGGAGTTATAGCGTCAGGAAGGAAAACCCGACTTATTTTTATATAGTAGATAGGCTAAATGGCAGTAGACAATAAGTTGCCGTTATATTGTAATGGAACTTTATGGTAAGAGGAAAAACTACAAGTTTTGTACCAGCTATGTCTACCGCCTTTACCATGCGAACGCGCGACGCGACGTCGTCGTTTTGTTCGTCGATATTACATTCAATGAACACAAAACCACAGAAAAGAAAATAATACTGACGTACAAAACAGTGTACACAGAACTTTTTATTCCAAATGCAAACCTGAATTACTTGCTGTTAAGTACTTACAACTTGGGAAAACATCCTGTATTATATACGGCTTGTTTACATTAAATTTAATAATCCTATCAATTGACAACCTGATAAGATAGGTCTAAATCTAAATGATACTTTTAAGTAGGTAGTCGTTCTTTTCCGATAATTTAATCAGCTTAGCATAGGTTCTACGCATACGTGCCTTAATTCAAACCGGGCCGGCATAAATAATACCCGAGTAGGTATATTGTTACAGATCTGTGGTTTATATATACCTACTAAAATTAGTATAATAAATTAGCTAGTTTTATAGATAGATATAAAATGACTTTTGGAGGTTCTGTAGTCAACAAGGAACCCTTATAGTTTCGCCATGTCTGTCCGTCTGTCTGTCCGCGGCTTATAGAGCCTTAGTAGGTACTAGGATGCTGTTAATTGGCATGGTAATACATATTAACCAAGCTGACAAAATGGTAAAATAAAATTCGAAAATAAAATATGGTACCTCGCTCATACACGCATAGTGAACGAAAGTTCGTTCTAAGACGATGCGGAGGGGTACCTTGGCCGGCAAAAAACGTCCGTAACGAAAATGCGTAAGATTTTGAAGTGAAAACATGCTCGCGTTGTTACGAAGGCAAAAGGTCTTAAATATAAACCCTTTGTGTGGTTTCTATCCTATTGTGTGGGTGTGGGAACAACATTTTTCGATTTGGGGATCAGATTGTGAAATATACTGTAAAGTGTATATATATGCTTTAAACTGCAAATATTTGATAACCAGTTAAACAGTTGGTTTTGCACATGGGAAAAAATCATGGCATTAGTATATACCTATGTATAGCGAAATCAAAAGGAAAACTGTCACAGCTAAGAAGTTTTACAAGTTTAAGAGTACTAGTCGAACAACTTATAAAATGTCCACATATTGTGATGAGCAACTACGGAACCTGACACTATGCCTGGCCTGACACGCCCTTTTTAAAGTAATCGATCTTCACGGCGAAAGATTAAGTCGTCCGTATCATCACGAACAATGTTATTCTTGTCAGGTATCCAACGGTGACGAAGTCAGATATCAATCGGGATTATTGGTCTGTAAAAGAAGATCCTTTTAAACAACGAGAACATTCTAGGTTTTGAAGACTCAAATTTGCATTTGAATTTATTTTCACACAAAGGATACGTAGTTACACACAAAAGAGAACACTACAATGAAATTTTACAAACGTGTACAAAGGCGCTTTTAAGCCGTCAACTAAATTGTTTCGCACACTATGTAGTGCGCAAACGAATTTGGAGTAAAATAATTGAAAGCTGGATATTTATTTTTTATACTCAAATAAAATAATCACAGGCGATCTAAAAGGTGATTGGTATATGATATTTTGAATATTTAAATCGTAAATACCTCGCCAGTAGAGAGCTCTACATCCACCAAATACTGAATCAGCCTTCGTAGCGATAGTTAACAAAACTACCGCTATCTCTTAGTCTATATGTTTTCATAAGTTAAAATGAACGGCCGTAATTTCAATAATCAACCTTGTAGGATCCTCGGATTCGCATTGTCCTTCCAATACTACTCGGCCGTCTAGTACTTAATGTACTATTGTAAAATATGTCGCATTGTAATGGTAAACATTTAGCAAGTGATCCACCTAATTTTAATCCAATCACGTAACCGCCGATGTACAGCGGGCGTTATCGGCTTTATCAAAATCAAAATCAATTTATTTGTTGATTGTTACTTAGGCAAGATGGTGCATCTTTTTTCGAAAAACTACTTCATGCCGCTAGGCGTACAAATATTGATTTTATAATAAATATGCATTAGTATTACAAGAAGAGAATTGCCTTTCAATTCTCGAGCTTCGAACATTCAGAAAATACAATGTACTAGGTTTGAAGCTCCTAGTTAACCTTTCAGTGACTGATAGGTAAGATAATGAAGCATGAATAACCATAACAATAGACGTACATTTAAAAAAGAAATATTATACATTGTTTCCAAATTCAAATAAACAACAACTGAATACATTGTTATAATCTCACTCACTGACTAATCACAATCACTTAATCTTAAAGAAGTAGGTATTTGAAGTCTATAAACTTGAGTCAGGTGCGTTGTTTAAAATAATATTAAGTTATTACATAACATCAGGTCAGTGGCGTGCCGTAGGGTTCAAACGTAGGCAAGCCAGCCGCTGCCCATCGTAATCTTCCGTCTACTTTTTTACTCATGTCTTGACGAGCTCAACAAAGCACACAGAAGGCATAAGTTGACTACTAGACAGAATTAAGTCAGCAGTGGTACACTACCAGTGTGATCTAGGTCAATTATATGATTTGAAATTTCATTTGCCAATAATTGGAAGTTTCTATGCGTTGTTTTCCGAAATTACAAAAAGAAACTTGATGCATTTTTATAGCACCAGTTAAATTATTTATATCATAATTTCTAACGAAAAGAAGCTTGGAATACGACTGTAAATTGACTTACTGTACGAATAAAAACGTATGCAACACTAACAATTAGCTTATTAGTATGAGAACAACCAAAAATCCATTTAGTTTTATACCCGGATCTGTTAAATTGCCTTTTTCTACTTTTACAAGTTTGTGAAATACACAGGTCTGGAGTAAATTTTGGTGAATTTACAAGAATTATTGTTCAAAAGTTATATATTTTACCTTATTCTCGTCAATCAATATTTGCACACACTTTAAATAGTAACAAGGAACAATATTAATTAAATCTGAACTCATTTTGTACAAAATTAACTATTAATTCACGAATAATATTATTATTTCAATAAACACTGTCACAAAAAAGCAAACGACTAAATTATGAAGGTTTAGTTCGTATCACGATTCCCCTAGAGGCAGAGTGCGACTTCTTAAATCAGACGTATTAGATAATCCAAGCATAATAAAGCCATAGAAACCGCTATACTATTTATAGGAATCTATAGCGGATTATACAGACAATATGTATGGAAATCAAAGCCACAACCCCTCTCACTCACTCAACTAGGTTGTTCGTAAAACGTTCGCAAGCGCTCGGCGCCCACCGGTCGGCTTAGCAGTAATTGAAATGACAGATTGTAGAACGCGCGTAATTTAAACACGTAATTTAAACGGATCGATTAATTACTGAGTTAATAGAGTGCGTCTATCAATACGGGTACTGTACGAAAAATTTCTAATTATTAATACGGTTACCGTACGAACAATTTATAATTATTAATACGGGCAGTACTTAATTATTTCTGTCGAACCCTAACCTAACCTACAAGAAAGAGACAAGAAAACGTAAATTAAATGAATATTTCAAAAATTGACACTCAGAACATTGAACAGTTTACAATCTTTCGACAGTTTAGAATTTCGCGAGTTAGATTATGATCTAACGCGCGAAATTCTAAGCTGTCGAAAGATTACAATTTGACGCATTAATTTCCGGTAGATTGTACTCTGATAGGTATTTAAACCCGATAAAACCTAAGCAATACCTAAATTTATAGCGATTATTTCTGTCGAACCCTAACCTAACCTACAAGAAAGAGACAAGAAAACGTAAATAAAATGAATATTTCAAAAATTGACACTCAGAACATTGAACAGTTTACAATCTTTAAAAAAAAATTGAATAAATGTACGAATAAATATAATTTATTCGTCCAGTACCTGTACAAATAGTCAATTCGGAGTTAATATTGAGTTTGTATGTTTGGGTGTTTGTTTTGGGCAAGCCAGGCTTTTTAACATTTATAGAGGTTTCGCCACTGCATCAGCTCAGTAATGATTTAACGAAATATCATCCTGGCTGTAGAGGGATGAAATTGAGGATTGAAGTTGGTGCCATTGACATTTTTTAATCTAGGGAAAAATATATTTTCGTTCTTAGAGAGAACAAATACAATTCCGGCTAAGTTGCAGGCAATATAATTTCTTGTAGCATCTTTTCGTATTTTGACCTGGTTTCTGAACCGGTGGGTGCGTGGAGAAGCTAATTGACGGAAATGAATAATTTGTTATTTGGCGCCTGGTGGCTGGTACGCGATCAATGGTTGCGATCCAGATTGATAGTATTCAGAGTGAATTGACGGTCAATCCACTCTGTAGGTACACGATCAATCTGGATAGCAGAAAATATTGACAATTTTAAATAAACCACTTAGTGAAAACTCATACTAAAGCCATAAACTTAGGCGCATTATTTGAAAAATCTCTACACTTTGCTTTCCTGTGAATAAAAAAAGTTGAAATTTTCCGACATAGCCTATAAAATTTCCGTAAAAAATGGTTCAGTCGTTTTAAAGATGAGCCCCGATAGGCAAACAGAAGGACAAATAATAAAATAATAATTGTGTTTTGATTACGAGTAATAATTTTTTTATGAACCTAATAAAAATGATTATGAATTAATCGAGACAATTATTTACTTACCTGTATAAAGTTAGATATGAAACATGACTGGTGAGACAACGTTATTTTATAATCTTAGGTAAATCCCGGTAAAGCAAATTTTGTTTTTCTAAGTCAGTGGTGATTCGGTTAATCAAACAATCACTGTTGTCGCACCAAAATTCTTAGCAATATTTATCAGTGTTCAAATGTTTACTCTTCTAAGAAGTAAAATAGGTACATATAAGCTTTTGGCAACATTTTGCTTTTTTGCGGTTTTGTCGGTCTGTAAAGCTTATCGCTTAAACTGCTGTAAGTAGGTATAATTAAATACTATGTGACACTCACGATGTTCTCTAACCAAATAATTACGAATCGTTTAATTCATAAATTTAGTGAGAAACTGTTGAAAAATAGTTTCGTTGCAAAATGAAAAACGGAAATATTACTTAATTGTAAGATACCTACAATAAGACAAATTTACTTCTGTAAGGTTAAGCTGTAAGATTGGCACAATGCACCATCAAGTTAATATTTATATGAAATTGGGTCTAATGTGAACCAAAAGAAATATGAACCTTTAGAGTTAGACCTGCCCTGCCCCAAGCAGTCTTGTTTGTCCTATCCTAGAGTGTTTTTGTAAAGCACGATTTCTGGCTGAGTCCATTTAAAAAACTTTAACTGTCACTCAGCCAGCCAAGAGTGAAGAGACAGTCTGTCAGATCTAATCAATCTCGACATTACCGATTTCCGTTTAACGGTAACATAACATTCCATTCGACAGTGTATAATTTTCATATTATAATCTTCCTAGTTTTTTTATAAACTTACTGTCCTTCCAATTATTCGGTAACATACGAGTATGTCATAAACACCTGAAACAAAACGGTGATTTTTGAAAGATGTGTATTAATATTTTATTTTTATATGTTAAAACTAAAATTAGGTACCTACCCTAAAAACTTCCATTTAACTTGCAATGTTATTATGTATTTGTTTAGGTTAAAATCAAATCAAATCAAATCAAATTAATTTATTTGTGAATACAGTAAGTAGGTAAGATGTTAGTATTACAGAAGGTATCATGTATTTTACCACAGTGTGGTGTACAAATCTTTTCGCTTCATTACAAATTAGAAATTTCGAGCCTATTATAATAAAGTGTATCTCGCAGAGTGCTAATATAGTAATTACTATTATCATACATTATTACAACACCATGCAATGACCCATGACGCATCCTTAATGGCGCCTTTACGTCCAAAATTAAAATACATAATATAACATAAAATTAATAATAAATCTAAACAATACTACAAATAATAATAAAAACAATGTCAAACTAATTTAAACTTACATTCATTTCAATTGTCAATTAGTTATTAAATCTTGCAACTGAATTTTAAAACAGTTTTCCCCACCGATTGAGCTGAAAATATGTTTCTTATAACCTGCATTGAATATGAGAGGTCTGTTGAGCCACCCGTAACTAGTCAATTTAAGACGAGTAGGGCAGAAAGTGATAGTTTTCTACCCGCTGAATGACGTAACAGCCCTCCTTTCAATACTGTAAAAGTATCTTTTGTTTATTTCAAACCTTTTTAATTGTCATTTTAACCATCAACTAAGCTGACAGATATCATATTTGTAAACAACAACCTAGCAACTAAAATAAATAAGATATACAATTTTAATAAAACTGGCACTGTCAGGTAGGTTATATGAAAAATATAGGGGATAAAACATAATTTCAGAATTCGGGTGATGCGAGCCTTCGCTTCGCTCACGCAGGCAACTTCACCCTCGTCTGAAATCGTCTTGTTTCATCCCTAAGCACACAATATAATATTGCATACACGCTTAGTTTTGATAACAATGCATGGTGACTAACCCGTCACATAATAGAATTCTTAATCTAATATGGCCGACTCGATATTTTTTATATGCACCCCATGATACGGGTATCATTTAATTTTTGAAGAGAAAAAGGATTAGGCGCGTTGAGCACTTTTTGGTAGGGGGTGAAAATGTAGATTCGTGTGATCGTGACCAACATGCTCGCGAACAGCGACATGCTTGCGAACTAATAAATATACTACATTCGAAATTAAACTTTAATGCCTTAGTGTTAAGGTTTATATTTTAATTAAAATAAAAATATAAAAATATTCGTTCGTTTTCACTTCGTCACTATGACTGCCAAATTAAAAAAAAATATTATCTTGGTCATAACATTCTCGTAAAGTAGGCATTTTCTGAGATGATTCAGATGCTCAGTGGATGCTATTTCACGTATTCAAAATTCAAATAGCCTCACATTCAATGAGCTCATTGCAAGACTACGCGTAACAATAGGGTTCATGATGGCTGTTACTAAAGTAACTGTTCTTGGTAAATGTTTATTTTCATCACATTGTACCTATACTAGCGGACTTGGCCTGACTCAGCTAGGATGGAAAAATTCTCAATATCCTTTATAATGTAGATTCGTTAAAAAAACCGTTAAAATTTAGACATTATATTAGGTAGGTTTAATTACGAAGACTCATCAAGAAATGGTTTTTGGAGAATCCACCATTGTCAGTACGTTATTTTTAATGTTGTGCCTGCTTCCATTAAAATTGGGCTTTCGATGTTTTATGATTTTTGGAAACTCTACCCCAAAGGAGTTTTTTAATGAGTTGTTAAAACAGGGAATGTTTTGTATTAGTCATTTTCAATTTACTTATATTATATGTATCACAGTAAGATTGGAAAAACCTTTAGATTATAATCTAACTCGCGAAATTGTAAACTGTCGAAAGATTGTGAACCGTTCAATGTTCTAAGTTTCAATTTTTGAAATATTCATTGTATTTACGTTTTCTTGTCTGTTTCTTGTAGGTTAGGTTAGGGTTCGACATAAATAATCAGGTAGTGCACAGCCTCAGGCCGGGCACTTAGTTTATATCGGGTTAATATACCTAACAGATTACAATTTACCGAAAAATAATGCGTTAAATTGTAATCATTCGACAGATTGCAATTTCGCGAGTTAGATTATAATCTAACGGTTTTTACAATCCTACGGTGACATATGTTTGTTTACAGGTATCCATACTTTCTGGGTTAAAAATTAATATATGCCTTCGTCCGATTTTCAATAATTCCTCTATAACGAAGCCGGGGCAGGGCAGATCGGTTATTTCGTCATAGACTCGTTTAAATACTTGCTATAAATACACTAATTTATTAAGTAGTTAGAGTTGATTTTATAATATTATGTACTATTATAAAATAAGATATTACTAAGATGAATCAATTGAAAGTGATTTAGTAAATATTATGTATGATATATTATTTACATTGTTCTGCTGCAGATGTAGGTACCGTAAATAAAGATATTTTCACAATGCTGGTAATTGTCCAATCAAATTACTAATTCACCGGTTGTTTTAGCACGGTTTACAAAACTACAGTTATTTAAAAAATGTTTTATTTATTGTGGGAAGTATAATTATCCAACAGTCGGGCTAGTTTTTTAAATAAAGCTAGATAGGTTTATAAATAACTATAATGATATCAGTTTCAATTGGGTTTAGAACATACCACTAATGTGTCCTTGCACTCACTTGGTTACTGTGATAAGTATGTGGGTGAGTATAGCAGCTCTGGAAAACGGACAAACGTATACCTACTGCGAATTGTCTCATTCTTAAGCCACGGAAAAGATTGTACATAAACATTTACAAAGTTGCTAATACACGAGACTTTACCTGCATAGACCCAATGCAGTAACTGCAACCAATGCAATGTTTGAGCCGAATCTTCCTCGATAAATCAGCCGCTAAAAGATTCTTCTCCCATACCTATGTAAAGATTTTAAAAATATACCTATATGAAAATATAATACAAAATATTTTGGAAATGGTGGTAAAATTAAAATAAATAATAATGAAAATATATTGCATTAGTCGAATCACGTAAAACATACTTACCTAAAATTTTATTTTTAGCATGCAGTAGGTACCTACATAGGCACATATAAATTTGAATATGGATACAGAATCTCCGATAGGCGATACACAAAATTCCTATTAGGTGGGATAGATGTTCTCTTAGCGCTGCTATTGTAATAATTTTATGTATTGTAAATAATTGTAATCTACGATACTACTGGCTCGGATTGTAAGTGGTGGATTCATTTCACGGTGCAGAAGCACTTGTAAAAAATTATTTCATTTTCAATAATAATTAAGTTGACTTCATCAGACAAAATCTGTGTGAATGCAGAATACCTACCTAGGTATTATGCAAAAGTTTTGCATAATACCTAGGTAGGTATTATGCAAAACATTTGCATTACCAAAACAAAATTAAAAAAAAGAAACATTTCGAACACCGATTATTTATCTACGTACACGCAAGTAGGTACACAGCTTATAATTTGTATCGATTTATGATAATTAATATTTTCGTTGACCTTGACACCATTAGTGGGACAATTAATGATAATTACTGTTAACACGATATGTTTCCGTTTAGTCCATAACTCCATACCTACCAACTACCTAGGTATCTATGACCTAAATATGGAAATTGTCCTTGCGTATTTCTTTTTTCAGTGGTTGAACTTCTAGATTATTTAGCAGATATTGCTTTAATGATGCACAGCTTCTAACTTGATGCGATTTCATCCACGTTAATTAACGTTTTTATGAAATTCCTGAGGGAATTTTTCAGTACTAAAAGTACTCTATTCCCGTCTCTGGAATCTAATCTACTTAGGTATCTCTGTATCACATTTTGTTAAAATGGGGGAAAACGGATGAGTCGCGAACAGAGACAGACAGACGCATACAATAAGTAGAATGATTATGGCGTGTTCACATTAATGTCAGAAGACATACTAATAACACAGAATACTAACTATTATAACGCTCAGCAGAATTCTTTCCGAGCCAGTGGTAGAGCCAAAACACGACGTAATATACGAGACAAGTTATAAATAAATTGAGTATGCGTGAGTTTGAGTTTGAGTTTGTTAATAATATTGTAAATTCGAAAGTCGTCTACTGTAGCGTATGTGTACTTCAGCTGTTAAAATTTTCACGGCCTATTCGTTTCCGATTTTAACGAAATTGATTTAGGTAAAGTATATTCCGTACACGGGCAGAGTACGATTTAATTTAACCGATTTTGACGAAGTTCGGTACAGGAATAGCTTATATTGGCTGCCTACTTTTTATCCTGGAAAATAGAAAGAGTTCCCACAGAATTTTTTAAAACCTTAATCTACGTATGCAAACATAATATTCGCGGGTACATATCATCTTCTGCAGTTTAGAATTTTGAAAAAACAATACCAAGTCCATATCTATGGACAATGGACATGGAATCTCGGACCACCGTGGAAGCATAGGTACGTACCGAATATACTTTCTAATAAAAAAATTGACAAATCTTTAAAAAAAGCGCGGACTGGCGCGGCCATTGACTTAATTCATTGACCTAACCAGTAAATGCATAGATATAAGATACCTTGTTATTACGATTATTTTACATACGGATTACGATTATTTTTATTATTACGAGGCATTACATACGAATGTCATTCAATCAAGATTTTTTCGTACATAACTGTTTGTAGATAAAGAATAAAACGTCCTCATTTATGAACAGTTAGCAACACTAGGTCGATCGGAAGCTGTGAAGGAGCTAATATAATTTTGACATGTTGACTCTAAACAACGTTGTATTTGGTTTTCGCGTTCGCAGTTCATTGTTAGTTGAACACAGGCGTTAGAATAAAAACCCATTCCTATCCCTAATTTTAATTAAAAAAAATGTTTTATTCAAATAAACTTTTATAGCGCTTTTCAAGTCAATTTACCCATACACTTTTTATGTCATATTCATGTTGTTAATTATAAGCTATATAATATAAGCTAATAATAATTATTATTTTAAGGAAGATTGCTATAATAGAGTCTTAAAAGGAGACAAAGTCTAGTCCAAAGTCGGTAGAAGTGCGAAATTACTCACTGGAGTCTTTATCATACTCAATATTATAAATGTGAAAGTGTGTTTGTTTGTTGGTTTGTCCTTCAATCACGCCGCAACGAAGCAACGGATCGACGTGATTTTTGGCATGGGTATAGTTGAGGACCTGTAGAGTGAAATAGGCTAAATCAAAAAAAAAACTTAAACGACGAAAACGCATTTTAAGGTAGACTCACAATAACCATTCTTATGATTTTCAAATTTGGTCTAAACAAATGCTTTGCTTGCGAAGGTATTTTTACCGACATAGTATTAATCCTTATCAAAAGAAATATGTTAGTCATCTCAAGTATAAGATAAAAATTGTCCTTACTGAAGTTACCACTGAATAATATCTTATGAGATATTAATTATCATAGAAATAATGTAATGTACTCTTACAATGTAATATTAAAATGTAAAATCTACCCACCGCCCACTGGCTATATTAGGTATAGACTATTAGGAATATTAAAGTGCTACCCGAGCAAAGCCGCGGCGGATCGCCAGTATAAAATAAAATCAGTTTCTGCAAACCGGCCATGTAAAAATTGATTTTTATTTAAATAGATTGTTTATTAACTAGGTGAGAAGTTAGAACCATTCGTATGTATTAAAAAGAGGGTAGTTAGAATTTGCATTTCAGGAAAAGTTTGATGTGATTAATGTATGCATTGTGAATGTACACAAAATTAGACATTATAATAATTATTATGTTAAATGTCCACATCCGCATGTAAAGGGTTCATGAACGATAAAAATTATATCGCTTGCAACATACTCGTATTTTTATTGGGTAGACATTTAGTGACAGTTATCAGAGATATTACGAGTGGTGGTGGGTACAGCTGTTGTCGACTATATCAGAACAGAAAGGGAACAACGGGGTGTCTACTCTAGTATCGACCGTCAGTGACCCTGACCTTGTTACCTTTTGTTTCACTCCCCCCGTCTTCTACCTGGGTCCAGCTTGCCAGTTAATTAAAGATTAAGGCCTTTTGTAATATGAAAAGAGCTTACTGTTTTTAGACAGACACTGTACCTACATACTAAGGCCTCACCAAGTCACCACTCACCACCCTTATTTACAGTCGATATCAAAAGTCCATAGGTTAGTTCTTAGTAAGTATGTTGGGCAAGTAAACATGCTTGCCAGTTGCAAAGACACCCACAAAATAATATGTAATCCATACTATAATATTATATATGCGAAAGTAACTCTGTTTGTCTGTGTGTTATACAATCACGCCTGAACTACAGAACCTAAATAATAATATATAAATATATAATAATTTTCATCTTGTAGGTTGGTATTGTGGCTTATTTTGTTATGTAGATACACGATCATTAAACTAAACTTATTTACTGGACTAAATCTAGTGTTGTCCCTTTCCGCGGGGAATATTATAAAAAGGATACCAATAAAATGTGAAACAGAATGAGGCACATTGTTGACAGTTTATGGTTAGGTATGTGGTTAAGGCTGCGTAATGCGAAAGATATTCCGGCGATTTTTTTTCGCAATTCTGTAACACTAGGTATAAAACTAGTGGTTCGCCCCGAACTGAGACCTCGCGGTACTTTTTTATTCCACGTAAGATGGTGCTAATAAACTTTTTCAGAGCGCCATCTATTGACATCTATGTGAAGTTCTGTTAAAAATACTGAAGCTCATTAAAAATTAAATAATTTCGTTTCCTTATAATATCTATCTAATTTTAGTATTTGTTGTTCAAGTTTCAGGCTCAGCCTTTCAGAAAATTGGGAGTTCTGAGGTCAACACTGGATGTTAGAAAATCTCCACTTTGAAAGCCCCCCATTTCGTCAATTTAAGGGGAAAAATTAAAAAAAAAATTTTAGAATCTATTCCTAATTATCTTTAAAATTATATACCGCAACCTTATGTAACACTATAAAAATATTTTACTTCGCATTCGCTATGAGAGCCCCCCTGAAATAAAGATTTTTATAATTTTTAAACCATATTCGGCTGGAGGCCATTGGTTTACATATTATATTTAAATTTGAAGTAATTACGTTCAGTAATTCAGAAGTTATAAGGCAATTTTTTTGGCAACCCTAGGACGGACATGTGCAAATTCACTCAAGTAGACTCAGAGACCTTCGTTTCGCTCGGTCAAAAAAAAAGCAGTCATAAGGACTGCCGATAGAAGTGAAAACGAATATTTAAATTAAAAAAAAAGAAAATTTCTAATTTAAATAAATAAAAATAATAAAATTTTTCAAATATAAACCCAAAACTAAGGCATTAAAGTTTAATTACGAATGCACTATATTTATATTTAAGACCTTTTGTCTTCGTAACAACACGAGGGTTACACAGTTACACAGCAGGGCGACCGGCTAAAAATGACAGCTACAGTGTACGATCGCAATCACCGCTGATAGGCTAACACTCTTCCACAATTCGACAAAATCCATTGATGCAGCAAGAATACCATAAATTCAGCAAATCACAACAATTGATGCTGTAACAATGATTGATGCAGAAATTACATAATCTGCACTTATATAAACCTTAAAACTAAGGCATTAAAGTCTAATTACGAATGTACTATATTATTATACTTAAGACCTTTTGTCTCAAGAAGAATGGTGTCGATCACGCGTATTCACATTTTTACCCCCAACCAAAAAGAGCTCAACGCGCCTAAAGAAGTTTCACTTCAATAAACTCTGGTTGGGCACAAATTTCACGCAGTGCGGTAAAAATTATATTCGAGCGAATATTTTGTGCTGTATGGAGTTGTATGACGCACACCGCACTCGCAGTGCGCCGGAGTAGGTGAAATCCGTACGCAAAATATAAATCACAAGAATAAAATTCGCGCGAATGTATTTCGCAGTGCGAACGTAGCATATGTGAATTTACAGATTACCCAGACGCGGTTTTAGCCTAAAAGTTATAAAGTTATAGTAAAGGTAGTATAAAACTAAAAGACTTTCGTCGTCGACTGTACGCATGAAGGAGTGTGAAAGCTTGTATAACGACTTCCAAAGAGGAGGAAGTTATAGGCGCGTAGGTATATTTTTTTCAATTTTAGTAATATAAATAATATTTTTTTATTAAATATTATTTTTTTCATAAGAGCAACCACCGAGTTTCTTGCTGGTTCTTTTCGGTAGGAACGGTATTCCGAACCAGTGGTAGATTCACTTGACTATTCAAAAACCCATTTTAAAAGTCTACTTACTTACTTGAATAAAAATGTTAGATTTTGATCTTTTTGAGTAATCTATAATAATTGTACTGGCATAAGCATCGATGGTCCAAGTTTATAATTTACTTATCTGGCTTTGGAAGTCCGACGTTCCTCTGTGCTTCGGGGAGCACATCAAGTCATCTTTCCCGAGACCTTATTACGTACGCACGATCATTGCTACAGTGTAACGTTCAAATATTAGAAATTTCGGCACTCATATTAGTAGGGGAGCCCAAGAGGGGATTTTTGGATTTACTCCAGCGCGGCAGGTTAATATAAAAGGGGATTATTTGGACCCCTGTGGTACTCTACAGGGTCCAAATAATCCCCCTTTATATTATCTCATATTTGGTGTAGGTACACCAAATATGAGCCCTATATATTGGTGGGTCTGTCTAAGACAGCAGATCAAAATATTAAATAAATAAAATCGATCATCAGAAATACTCGAGCGCGTCAGATTAAGGTAGAGTGAGTTAATTACATGCTGAAAAGTGCACATTCAAATAATCTGATGATTGGAGCGAGACCCAAAGGAGTTGGAGAGTTACAAACTTTAAAACTGTAAATAATGTAATGTAATCCTGTAAAATCCCCTCTACTATATGTGTTGATCGATCAGTCTGACTGATTCATAAATGGTGGATATGTTGAAATGTTGGGCCTCCTTATTCCAAAAATTTCGCCTCGAATGTAGTTTCGTCATGTTGCACAGCTTAAAATATCAATCAATATTTATTTATTCAAATTAGGAACACTGTACACTAATTGGACGTCCAATTACTTAAAAAACATGATGGTGATAATCGTAGCTCGTATCGTAGCTTTAGTTTTAAGATACCGTAACTACGGTATCTTAAAACTAAAGCTACGAGGGCTCCAAACGTGCCCAGCTCTGAGAAGAGCCCACAGGCAACAACAAACTCAGCAGGGGGGTTTTTTGTTTACTTGTGTGCACCATCTCACAAATGGTCTTAAACTAAGGAACTATCAAAGCCATTAGAGCAAATTATTGTCAAGTTGCCTTGTCATTCAAGTAATACTTTACATGGTAGATTTTTCAATGAGTTTACGTTTTACATTAAGTTTGAACTTATTCGAGACATCTTCAAAATGTAAATAACTAATAAAAGCATAGTTTAGGTCACATCTGTATTTTCAGAGTTGTTTTTAGTTTTCTGGATTAACTTATACAAAAACGGTAGGTCAGTTAAATAAGTGATATAAAAGTACCTAACCAATCGAACATGAATAAAAACCAGTTTGCAGCGCGTGCGCTCTTATCTCAATATCGTTTTGTTGTTGCTGTTTGCCTTGTATTATTATAATGTAACTTTAAGCACAGAATATGTAATGCTTTAAGTGACAGAAATAAAGAGCATGCAATAATAGGTTAATAAAAGGTGAGGAACAAAATGGTTGTATCATTTGTCGTAAAATATAGAAGACTAGGTGTTGCCCGCGACTTCATCCGCCTTGATTAAGGTTTATGATTTCCACGGGAACTTTTAATTTTGCAAGATAAAAATTCAGGATATAAGTCTTTGTGGCGTGAAGGAGCATGAAAAAAAAAAAACTCGCATACAAAGTACAAACCAACACACATGTATCATATTTATTTATGTTATAGACCCGTTCCAGCGGGTATAAAACTCTAAAAGATCGTTTAATGGATGACTCTACCCATACTCCACCACATTCATCATCATCATCATCACTACAGCCCATTAACGTCCCACTGCTGGGCACAGGCCTCCACTCTCATAGGAGAGAGGGAATTAGAGCTTAGACCCACCACGCTTCTCCAATGCGGGTTGGCGGGCTTTAACGACTATTATCATGTTAGTGATAATAATCGGGACCGACGGCTTAACGTGCTCTCCGAGGCACGGGGGTGAAACACCGCCAACTTCCTAATTTCGGGCTAGTACCTACTCGGAATGTCTAATCCGAAAAACCTGATACTTAATTATGTCCCGGCCCGGGACTCGAACCCTGGACCTCGTCGGCCGCAGTCAAACATGCTAACCACTAGACCAATGAGGCAGTTCTCTACCACACTACCTAGCAGGTATTGGTAAACTAAATTTTACCTATATGCTATTTATTACTTTATTTTGGACATTTTATCTTTTTAATAAGCTCGTACATTGTGGCGCCGAACGTAACTCATTGTTTTCATACATTATAATAATGTTTCAGTGTTTTTCAGTACTGAAAATATGAAATACCGTCAGAGAAACAAGTAGTTTCATCGCATCATATGCGCTAATATATAGGTGACGTCCGCAACAGCAGCTATATTTACAATGCATGTACAGGAGCCTTTTTCAGTCCTAAAAGTTTATTGAAGTGAAAACTTCTTTAGCCGTGTTGAGCACTTTTTGGTAGGGGGTAAAATTGTGGATTCGCGGCATTATCGACAAGCATGTCGCCGACATGCTCGCGTTGTTACGAAGACAAAAGGTCTTAAATATAAATATACTAAATTCAAGATTAAACTTTAATTTCTTAGTGTTAAGGTTTATATTTTAGTTATTATAATTTTTTTTTAATATTTCCATTTTCACTTCTATCGGCAGTCCCTATGACTGGCAATTTTTTTTAATTCGCGACAAGCACCGAGCACGGGCTTTTACTAATGTCTTGCCTAGAGATCGATCTTGGGCGATCAACACTACCGCCACACTGTCACAGTTCTCTCCAGACGAATTAAATAAACCTTATTTTTATTATTTGTTAAATCAATAATAGTAATACATACTGTGAATATATTTCCTACTATCTTCCATCACGGTTAATGAGACACAGCCCGCTGGCCGCTGATACAGAGTGACGGACGGATGGACAGCGGTGGCTTAGTAATAGGATCTTTGGCACCCTTTGGTTACGGAACCCTAAAAATGAAAGATTTTTTTCAGGATTTTTTCAAGGGATTATCAGGAATTCCACTCACGAGTCAGCTAAGTACTTCATTATAAGTATTATTGATTTGTCCCAGGTGCTGTAATTATTGCGAGCCAGTATAGAAACTAGATTAAGGTAGACCAGTACATGCGTCATGCGCGAAACTTTTAACATAACAGCTTGAGCGAACATAATATTAAATGTTCGCTTTATAGCTGTTGTGTATGAGGTCTTAGTAATAATAAATCAATGGTCCTGTGGGATTACAACCAGCGCTTAAAGCAGTATTATTTTAAAATTGCAGTTTTATATGACGTATTTTAACGTTCCTAATATCCATACTAATATTAGCGTGACTTTCTGTATGTCCGTCTATCTGACTGTCTGTTACGCTTTAACGGCCCATCTTTTCGATCATCAACCGATTTTGATGGGTAAAGAGACAGGTTGCGTGCCAGGGAAGGACACAGGCTTTTTATCCCGGAAAATTAAGGAGTTTCCGCGGGAATTAAAAAAATATATTAATAAACGCGGATGAAGTCGCGGGTTTGGATTTTAATTAAGAAACAAGGGCGTCAACAATGTTAAAATACAGTCATACTGCATACAGTATTATTTTAATATTTCTGACGCTCTTTAAGCAATGGTATGGTATCAGGTAGTAGTTAGCCCGCTGACTAGCTAATTTATCAACGAACAGCCCGAGAACGCTAGGTAGGTATTCTCACTCACTGGCTCTAACTCACAAACTCTCACTCACAACTAGTGATAGTTTTCCGTGAATTTTGGAGATTCCACTCCCACATCGGTTCTTACCCGACTACGGCAAAGTCAAAAGGAAGGGTTATGATTTTAGTAGTCTTTGTATGTAAGCAAGGAGCACACTAGGCATAGTGTATGACTTGGTACCGACGCAACGCTCGATGAATGCGAAGACGCTGGCTTGCTTGATCTATTGGCGAGTAAAACCGCTTGTACGCCAGCGAGCCCAAATCCAAAAGTACCGTCTAATAGAGCCTTTTTACCGTAATATTAAAAACCAGGGCATTGAATCAACCCTCACATCAATAATCACGTGTTCATTGCGTGGCCGACACATGCCATGCTCATTTGGCCAAAGAGTACTAGACCCATTATCCATAACATTGGACCATGCGATGCAAGTCGTACCAGTCATTGACCGATCGAAGCGAAGGTCTCTGAAGTCTACTAGAGTCAATTTGCACTTGTCCGTCCGTCCGTTCGTCTGTCAGAGCCTTATAACTTCTGAATTACTGAACGTAATTACTTCAAATTTAAATATAATATGTAAACCGATGGCCTGCAGTCGAATATGGCTTAAAAAGTTATAAAAATCTTTATTTCAGGGGGGTTCTCATAGAAGCGAATGCGACGTAAAATAGTTTTTATAGCGTTACTTAAGGTTACGGTATATCATTTTAAAAATAATTAGGAATAGAGTCCAAATATTTTATTTTTTAATTTTTCCCTAAAATTGACGAAATGGGGGGCTTTCAAAGTGGAGATTTTCTAACGTCCAAAATTGACCTCATAGCTCTAAATTTTTCTGAAAGGCTGAGCCTGAAACTTGATCAATTATTTGAATCATATCCTGTACAAAACATACTAAACAAAAAATACTAAAATGAGATAAATATTTTAAGGAAACGAAAATATTTAATTTTTAATGAGCTTCAGTATTTTTAACAGAACTTCACAATGATGTGAATAGATGTAAAAGTTTATTCGTTTCTCCAATAACTCTTTAGGTCTTTTGCGTCTAATGTTAAAAGTTAACTATTACATTACATTACACTAGTTTACAATAGTTCAATGCTCAAAAATTTTATATATATGTGGACCTAGCCTAAAAGGCTGGTGCGGTCAGGCCTCGGTTTTTGCTAGCACGTCGAAGAGTACTTAATCACTCACTTACGTAATAATAATTACTGCAAAGTTATCCAGTTGAAAACCGACTTGTTATCATTATATGGTTTGCAAGCAAGTAGCTTACGGAAACTTTTGAATGTTATGCAAGCAATTCGATTTTTATTTTAGGAGCGTGTAAACTAAGCCAAGTGTTGAAATTGTTAATTGTGGATTGTATATGTGCTGCATTTTTGTTCCTAAGTTTACTTTTTAGTTATTGATAGTAAATTTGTATTATGCGTATGTATTATACCTATGTCTTCTAGATCTTTCCTTGTGTTCCTTAAAGATCACGGATATCCTATCCCTACCCTATTATAGCTCAAAGCATATTAATTGAGAGCCAAAACCACTGGAACAGAACCAAAATAAATTGTTAAGTTATCCGTGGAGAGTCTTAGTGCAAAAAAAACTTACGTGTCATTTCACCGTATTGCATCATCCAGGTGATCCAGCCTCCAGCTGACATAAGTGTGGGCACGACACATTTTTTGTGCACAGTATTGAAGAAGGAACGAAGAAAGGAAGCGCAGCTGGCTGTCCATATCAAACTCAAACATGTTAACTTGGAAAAAACCTAATAATATGAGTGTCATCTGACCAAAGCACACTAGCTCTAGCTTTCGTATGTGTTTATTTATGCACTCAAATGGTGCCATTAAATGTTATTTTTATCCTATTATACAGAATATATAGTATTCAATCTGATACCTGATGTGGATATTTTTGAAATGATTCTTCGACTTTAGAAAATATATAGATAGATAAATCTTTTACTGCCACACAAACATAAAATCCGTGGATTGATTTTTAAATAAATGTAAGTTCTTTTTATATTAAAATAAATAATATAACCAATTTGCTAATTTCATGAGTGGGATTCGACCTTGCAAGTTAATTGATATCATGCTTACCAAACCAGTGGTAGAGTCTTGACTTGTAAATTGTATTATACTTACCGTTTGATAGTTACATAGGTAACGCAGGCAAATAAAAACTATGATAATATTTAATTTATTGCAAAAAGTTTAAGAACACCAGCTAATAAAGAAGCTTTCGCTTGATTGTTGTAAGGGTCGGATACAGAAGGCCGTTATCCTTGAGACGGCTCGAATTGTGAGGAAGTTCCTCTATCTGGAGCCCTGACCACCGACTGCTTGGGTCATTAACGCCCCGCAGTGGGTGGAAGTTTTATAGGGTTATTTTTAAATGTGTTTTTATAGTATTTTTATTTTTTATATATAATTATGTAAAACGGGTTTAGAAATAATTTTATAAAAATGTGTACAAATAAATGGGAGATAGTAATAATTTAATTAATAATCTCAACATATGAAATAATTAAATGCTGAGAAATGACGAGACAAAGGGCGCATGCGTTGTTTTGTTCACCATAATCTCCCTAGCTGCCTAAGTAGTCAGCTCCCATCAATCACTGAATGCACTAGCCGTTAATGATGCAATTTGCTTCTTAGTGTACGTCAAAAAGTGCATCATCAAAGTGGTTAGTGGTTGCGAGTTGCAACTGAGTTTCTTATATCAATTTCGGGAAAAGCCACTGATTTCCTTCCCTAATGGTATGTACCATTTAAAACTGTTTTAATTTATCGTCAGAACGATTTAAGAAAAATCTACCTATTTTAAAGTACTTGTGCCTACTTAAAAAATCCTACTAAGAAATAAAAGTTTTCGTCCGCGTGTTTAATTTTTAAAAATCCCGAGGGAAAACTGACTTTCCGAGATAAATAAATATATCAATTTGATTAACTTAGCTTGTGTCAGTTTTTTATGCGACTGCCTGAAAAAAGGAGTATTTTGTTTTCAGGGTTCATGTATGTATGTATGTGAGTTTGTATCAATATTCCACCATAACTTCTATACACCTGAACCGATGTTGATAAATGAGGTATCGTTAGAATCCCTAGCTTATTCTGGGTGACATAGTCTAGCAAATTTAAAAAACTTGGGGGATGGGGTGGTCCCGTATTAAAGACTAAAGTTCAAAAAAATTAAGATTAACTATATAATCATCATCTAGAAAATGATGAGTAAATTCCAAAAATATATAACACTATAGTTCAATATCCAGAGATTCACAAAAAATGTCATTTAATAAAAATGTGAATAAGATTCTAATTTAACTAGTAG
The DNA here is from genome assembly GCA_964035005.1 of Erebia palarica. Classification (NCBI taxonomy): domain Eukaryota; kingdom Metazoa; phylum Arthropoda; class Insecta; order Lepidoptera; family Nymphalidae; genus Erebia; species Erebia palarica. The sequence goes on from OZ035986.1 coordinate 28,888,981, forward strand.
ATTAATTGAGATTTTTAACTTTTTAGTTCGTTTTTTGGCAGGGCAGTCGGGTTATTTATTTTTAAATTATGATTTGTTTTATCCACTACGTCTACCAATTAGCCCTTGACTGCGATCTCACCTGATGGTAAGTGATGATGCAGTCTAGGACGGTAGCGGGTTAACCTGTTAGGGGTATTAGGGGTATGGCAGATATATTAAACCCATCCCCTTATCGGTTTCTACACGGCATCGTACCGGAACGCGAAATCGCTTGGCGATAGGTCTTTGCCGGTTGGGTGGTAACTAGCCACGGCCGAAGCCTCTCACCAGGCCAGACCAGAGAAAATTCAGAAATTATAAATTCCCATATTGACCCTGCCGGGGATCTAACCCGGAACCTCCCACCTTAAGGCAATAGCGATCAACACTGCGCCACGGAGGTCGTCAAAAAGTCGTGAGAAGTTGTCGCTCCTCGATATTATAACTGTCGCAGATCCTCAATATTATAACTGCAAGAATCATGTTGATTCATTGCTTTGTTGCGCCTTGATTTCAAACACACAAGTATAATTAATGATTAAACGAACTTACCTGTAAGCGAGGTTCGATCATGATTATTCGAGGATTTGTACGAAGAGATAAGCATAGCAAGTGAGATACAATAATTAGAATTAAGATACAATAATTAATAAATTAATAATAAATAATTATTTCCCATTAATTATTGTATCCACAACCTTTTAACAAAGCTAAATATGGTGCTAAGCTATAGCTTAGCTGGTGAAAATAACGTGCGTGTATGCGGCGTGTACCTATAGCACAGAATAGGTAATAAATATTAAGTAAGGAAAAGTACCCTATAGATTGCAATTTGATTAAACTTCAAAAATTAACTTACAGTCACGCATTGTGTACGTTTAGACTTAAGAATGTACCTGTAAGATAATGCTAAATACATAACATTTATCATTAAAACTGTGCAAGTAATCTATACCTACGTACGTATAAAAAAGGCCTAACAGCTAAGTGATCTATTTACGCCAAGCCGAAACCTCTAGGGTTAAGCCAGCTAAGACGTTTTCGTGCTCTCTTCTGTAACTGTCTACTATAGAGATCTTTAGCAATGGTGGAGGTGGTAAACTGTCGTATCCCGCGCAGTATAAGGGCACAGGCCACAGGGATTTGTTTGCATACTATATACAAACAAATCCCTTCTACTATGAAGTCCAGAGCTTTTCGTCGTCGTCGTCGTCTCAACCTCTATAGGTTCACCTTCGTCCAGCAGTGGACGTCTATACGCCCACTGCTGGACGAAGGTTTCTTGCATGGATCGCCACAAAGCACGGTCTTGTGCCGCTTGTTTCCAGCGGCTCCCAGCTGCACGCTTGAGATCATCCGTCCACCTAGTGGGAGGTCGTCCAACGCTGCGCTTCCCGGTGCGAGTCCGCCATTCGAGCACTTTAGAACCGATAAGCGTTGGGGTCCCAAAGTGCTCGAATGCAGAGCTTTAACCTGAAACCAATTGTAGTAATATGGTGATGTTTTTCTCAGGGCGAAGAGCAGGATGAGTTGAGGTTGGATGAAGAAATGGACAGGGTGGTGTGGAATGAAAACGGACCGCCGCCGCCTCGGCTGCAATCCACAACTGAGCCACTTAGAGACGTCGCCGCGCCGCCCCCTTATGCACAAGGTAATCTATCGGAAAGATAGAAGCTATTAGGATGCGTTTCCACCAGATCTATGTGCTACGTGACTAATATTGTTGGGTTTCACTTGACGCACCCTTACCTTGTAAACTTTTAAACATTATCTCAAACTCAAATGTTTTAATTCAGATAAACTTTAAATCGTCGTGTGAATCTACCACTGCTCCAGAATGCCGTTCCTATCCGGTGAATCAGAAAGAAATTCGGTGGTTGTTCTTTAGAAAACGAAAATTACTATTACATCAATGTGTAGATACATATTATGTAACTGCAGTCCTAAGCATTGCTGGAACTCGTCAAATCCCAAGCTCTTTTATCATAAACATAATCTTCAATAGTATATTATGCGTTTTTCAGGAGCATACTTTTAATGGATTACTTAAACTTGTGTAAAGGCAAGTTTAAAATAGATATTTTTCAAAGGTAACTAAAGTTTCTTGCATAAAGCTACAATGAAACCCAAGCATAGCTTGAACGCCGGGGACTGCAAATTGCTTGAAAGATTCTGTGATTCTATTAGAACCTGCAATTTGAGTTTAATTGCTAAATGGTAATAGAGTGGACGTAAATCTGAATGCTTTAAGGTTAAGTATTGATGCATTTATTTCTCGTAAAAGCTTAATCGTATTTTTTTGTATTGTCATTTAATAGGTACCTACCTGTAGAGTAAAATAAGTCTGTCTAGTATTTTTATCACGGAAATCAAAGGATTCAATCTGGTGTAAGGCTTTGGCGAGGCTTACTTACTTACCACCAACCAAAACGTCTTTGTCACCAAGCGATATAGCTTGTTTGGTTTCAGTACTGGCGGTACCGCGCAGTACTGAAACTTGTTAACTGACAGATTGATTTACTTTAAGATTTGGGACGTGGGCTTAGTACTAACTGCCACACCCCTGACAGGTTAGCACGCTGCCATCTTAGACTACATCATCACCAGGTGAGATTGCAGTCAAGAACTTGTAGTGTAATAAAAAAAGAGTCCCCATGGAATTTTCAATTTTCAATTTCAAACTAATTACACGGGCTGTCAAGAGACAATTATTCTATCTATAACCTGTCGACAATCTATATTTTTTATCTGATTGATTGCATATTTCGCAGTTATAGGCAGGTATAATTATATCTGGATAATAATCATAGATCATCAATAAATCAATAAGTACAAAAAAGTCAATTCTTCAATCTATGTCATATCGTATATATTTATGTCACCGTAAGATTGTAAATACACCGTAAGATTATAATCTAACTCGCGAAATTGTAAACTGTCGATGGATTGTGAACCGTTCAATGTTCGAGTGTTAATTTTTAAAATATTAATTATATTAACGTTTTCTTGTGTCTTTCTTGTAGGTTAGGTTAGGGTTGGACATATATAATCAGGTTCGGCCGCAGGCCGGGCACTTAGAGTTCAAACCTCAAACACCTACCTATATCAATGATTTTTTTAAATATATATTACATGCTTACTTATTATATCAAAATATTTATCTAGATGGTGTAAGTCATCCAAGCAGTGCAGAACTATCGCCGACCAGCGCGCCAAACCTTTCGTCCAGTTCCGATGCACAAGTATGTAACAAACTATAATTAATTTAAAATATTAAAAAAACACGACTTTTTTCTAATTTATGGCCAGTAGTAGTCATTCTGGATGATATAAGGATTCCAACTACATCCCATACATCCAAATCTGTTCAGGCATTTAGAAGGTATGGTGGAATAAAAAACATACATACATACATACATGCGAGAACCCTGATAACAAAACAATTAATTTTTTGGGTGATCGTGTAATAAATAGATTATTTCACTTTGTATATAATAAAAGTTTGTTTTTTAGTTAGAAAAATATAAGAAAAAAAAATGTTTTTCAAAGGCTGAGCTTCGAAAACCATAATTGAAACATCGCTATCATCTTATTCACTAAAAGTACGAATCGACGTGATTTTTGGCATGGGTATAGTTGAGGACCTGAGGAGTAACGCTTCTTTCTACCCCGGAAAATTAAGGAGTTCCTTAGAGTGGGAAAATAAACTTATACCTCGCGGAAGAAGTCACGGGCATCAGCGAGTGCATAATAATCCGCATTTATAGTATACTGTCTGCTCATCTACTTATTACGTATTCACGGATTATCTGTTCATTAACATTATCCGGTAGTAAGTATACTTATATTCCCAGAATATGGCGTAAGGCGTTCCAATGGGATTTTTAATATCTTGATTATGATGCCGATGCACGCTACTCTGAAAAGTGTCTTTTCAACTTTTTTGGGATGGACAAAATACAGAAATTTATTGTAATAAATGATGAATTTGAGTAAATTGTATGAAGTTATGCTTATTATTTTGTACCTACCCATACTCTCAGGTACCTAGTTAGGTTTAATATTTAGGTAGGTAATTTGCTTTTAAGTATTGCATGCAAAGCGTAATTATGTTGGCGATCTCCTCGGTGACATTGTCGTTTATGCACGACAGTGCTATTCCCGTGCTTTGTTTGAATAAGCAAGTAATTTTTACGGATCAATATGAAAACAATCTCCGTTTGAAGGGCAAATGGCAATACAGTACATACAATAGCTACGGTAAGCGTAGTCGACTTCTAGTTGGCTTCCGGGCTATTCGATACCGAAAAAGGTGTATTAATTTTAAATTATCATTGCCTCACTTTTATATACCGGTATTACGAGAGAAGTCGTAAAATACAAATTGTCATAGGTGTTATTTTAGGTACCTGCTAAATACTAGGATCTTAGGCTGTTTTATTGCTTGGATTTTTGTTGTAGCTAATATACCAAGTTAAAAACGGTTTTTGTGAAGTGAAGCTTTAGGATGCTTGTCAACTAAAGCAGAGCGGGTTCAAGATATTGCGATCAGTTGATCAATCAGTTTAAGAGAGATGACACGATAAAATGATCAAGTCATATTGTGATTGATTAGCTGAATACATTTCCGCTTCACGCTGATTCGGTAGAGAAGTATCCTTATTATTAGATTTCTGTATTATTATTTTTTATTAAAATAATTTATAATCATGCTCTGCTCAGCTTTCATATAACAAAATGAGTTTGCATATTTTATTCGAATTAGAATTTGATTCGAATGAAAATAAAAGCCACCATTAATAATTTGCAATGATATGAAGCCAAAAGGCTGTTGGGTTTTCTTTCACCGCAAGTTTAATGTCTTTCATTGGGCAGATGTCTGGGCAATGGTCCGGGTCAGGTTCGCCGGGCAGTATCCGTGAAGATGATCGCCACGTCCAGTTCGATGGTGACAAAAGCGCAGCACAAGTTGAGCCCCTGGACGATGCCAACGACGAGCGGCGGAACCAGAGACACGCGTGAGTATATTACACCAACTTAGTGAGAGCAAAGTCTTTTCGTACTAGTTATAGTATTCAGAGAGAAACGAGCCTAAGGCATCCTAGGGCTTGTACTCAATAGATAGCCTATAATATAGCCTCAGCTGCCTGGGCTGTTTTAGATCTTCTTAAACAGTGCACAGTCACTCTTCAGTGCCGGCTTTGGGGTATTTTTTTATTGCGTGATTGGCGCTTGACGACAATCATGCTTAGTGCACAGCAATGATGAGGTCTAGGTTGGAACGCGCTTGCCTAGAAGATGCATATTCACTCTTGCCTTGAAGGTACTTAAGTTATAAGTGGCAGGAAACACATGCGCTGGGAGGGTGTTCCACGCCCTAAAAGCTTCTCTAAGAATGACATCTGACAGCGAGAAAACTGTTGAGCTGCTATCTGAATTGGGATCGGAATCTCTATTACCTACGAAGCCACGAAAATAAAGTTAACCGGAAGAACCGAAAAAAAATTGGGTTCCGGAGATATGTAACGTCTACGTTATATATCTCCGGAAGCCAATTTTTTTAATGTTATTATTTACCTTTATAAAGGATATATATTAAATCTATTGTGATAAAATATTTATGTGGAAAACCCGCTCCTACTTATAACTAATTGAATATAGGGGTAAGGAATGTTTCTAATGTTTTCATGAAGATTACAATCGTTCTTACATTTACCATTGTTACTGTAGCCACACTGTTACGCAAATTTTAAATATAATAAGTATTTACTTTTGAGTTACTTACCTACTAAGCACCATGAAACCTAACGTCTGTAATAACATTTATTATTGGTTTTTTAAGCTCGTATATTCAACTTAGGAAGTCTATAAACTAAATGTTCCCGCTAGATGGATGATTTCTTTATTCGCATAGTTAGTGTAATTTAACTATTCTAAAAATTTCGGTACCTAGTACCTACGTTACAGTTGAAAATTAAATTTGAAGAATCGTCTGTAAAGTATATTAGCTAACCATGTGAAAGTTGGCTGGCACTGACAAAAGCAACGTTCATCGTACAAGCGCGGAAGTGTCATCTGGATGGGACAAAAATAGTATAGAGTCGCGTGACTTTGGCATTGTATCTAATTCTGAAGTAAGACAAGCTTACTTCACAATCGTATGTGGGTGGCGGGCGTTGAGTTGAACCTCTGGGTGAACTAGCGTGTTGTTTGGTTCCGCCTGCCTGGTGTTTCCCGCTCTTTGGGTATAATGCCTGTGACGTACGCGCGGTCCTCTGATGTGCAACACACACGGTGAGTGTGAGTGCACCACACGTCTGACGTCACTCAATATCAGCATGCCCCTTTAAAAGAGTTTCATGTCGCATACCACATGCATAAGTTTGTATCGAATGTTTACAACATTAGATTCAGAATGAAGACAAATAAACATACTAGTTTCTTTTACTCGATTTCACTTTAAACAATACCCACATTTTTATTGGGGTTGAGAGTTGAGACATCGATATTCTGCTTTCTTCTCTCACTTATAAAATATTTGAAAAAAGTTTATTACTTACTGAATGATTTAATACAATTTTCATCCAAGCTAGAAGTGTCCACTATGGTTAATAAATTCTTGATGATGGTTTGCTGTAAGTACTTGAATTAAAATGACTTCAAAAGTTCCTGAAAAAGTAAATATTAAAATTTACATTGTTGATTTTAATCGTATTAATTACTTATGATGATATATTTCTACATGTTTACGTTTTTAAGTTTGAGTCATTTTAATTTGCCGTTTTTGGTATTTTAAAAAAGTAGACATCAGTCTGCAGTTCTATATCTTAGGTACGGTCGAGGTACATAGTTTTGTAGCAGTAAGTTAATTAACTAGTAATTAAAATTAATGTAAGCAATTGTACCAATATTAGATATATCGCTGAACAAAGGTAAATTTTTATCACACATAAATTTCAGATTTACCTTATTATTTTATAAAAACTTGTCTTTCTATTGCAAATCACATCTTAATCGGCTTATATTTCTTTGTTTGCCGATATTTACCTATAAAAACTACCTTTCTTACACGGCACCTGCTGTCTACGTTTTGCCTTAAGTAAAACTACGTTTAGCATGAAACTTGCAATTTCAGTAACGCAATGTAGTCACAACTCTCGATGGTTGTTAGTGTTAACACATTTTATGTTAATCCGATGGTATACGCGGATTGCGCGTCTCGGTCCATTAGTAATCCAACGGTCCAAACGTTCCGGCCACCTCACACAGACACACTTCGCGCTCTATGCACCCCACGTCCTTGCTTTACCACTGCACTATAAGAAATACGAATAAATGGTTTTGGCATTGGTTGTTTTATTCCAATCGTTAGCCCGCATTTCTAATAGATAGCTAAGTACATTGATGCATATGAACCCATAAAATATGACCATGGATGTATAAATACTTTTGTTTGTCATCGAGGTCCTAAGAAATGTATCAGTCGGTGTCGATACATAGCAAACACATATTGGCTAGGATGAAGGTGGCGGTCCGGCCGGTTCCCTCGTGGCCATATCTTCATTATACCTATGTATCTTCTTCAGGTTAACGATAGCCTAGCTAGATAGCAGTTAGCCTCTCTTAACAGCGACGGTTGACGGTTAGTTGTCTTATTTATTAAGTAACATCTACTAGTTATTATGCATATCATTATGAGTTGGAAGAGCTCATAATACCATCATTTGTGCACATAGCTAAAAACAATCATTAAAAGAAAATTCTTCTCTTCAACGATCTTCCGATGAACTTGCCTATTCGAATAGTTTTCTTCTTTATTTCCTCGACACCTGTGAAACTTATTTAACGATATGACTCCATACGATTATTTAATACCATTGAATTAGTTTATTTTCAGTTTATAATTTTTACATACATTTTTGAACTTGTTTCGAACAGGGTATGCTCATCGTTAATTAGGCTTATTAATTTAACTTGTCAAGCGCGATCAAATAAAATTTTAATTTATAATTATACTAGGGCGCGTTTGAAACCCTCGTAGCTTTAGTTTTAAGGTACCGTAACTAATTATCACCATCATGTTTTATATATGTCACCGTAAGATTGTAAAAACCGTTAGATTATAATCTAGCTCGCGAAATTCTAAACTGTCGAAAGATTACAATTTAACGCATTATTTTCCGGTAGATTGTAATCTGATAGGTTTTTAAACCCGATAAAACCTACTTGATTATTTATGTCGAACCCTAACCTAACCTACAAGAAAGAGACAAGAAAACGTAATTGAAATGAATATTTCAAAAATTGACCCTCAGAACATTGAACAGTTTACAATCTTTCGGCAGTTTAGAATTTCGCGAGTTAGATTATAATCTAACGGTTTTTACAATCTTACGGTGACATATATAAGTAATGGACGTCAATATGTGTAGGTGTACCTACAGTGTACCTAAAATGAATAAATGATTGATTTATTGATTGATATTTGCATACTTAGGCGGCATCTGCACCAGAACAAGGCCAGAAAATATTCTCTACAAGAAGGTGCTAGAGGTGGCGGGCTAGATTTGGAGCGGCACGTTTCAACACCTCCTACGGATGAGCCGCTTCCCGAGGCTGACCAGGATGAACTGCGGAGCCACCGCAGCGATGACCCGCGGGCTCTTCGCCGGCACAGGATTCAACCGCGGGCAAGTTGCATAAAGCCTAATTTCCACTACAGCCCATTAACGTCCCACTGCTGGGCACAGGCCTCCACACTCTCATAGGAGAGAGGGAATTAAAGCTTAGACCCACCACGCTGCTCCAATGCGGGTTGGCGGGCTTTAACGACTATTATCATGATAGTGATAATAGCCGGGACCGACGGTTTAACGTGCTCTCCGAGGCACGGGGGTGAAACACCGCCAACTTCCTAACTCCGGGCTAGGACTGAGAATTTCTAATCAGAAAAACCCAATACTCAATTATGGCCCGCCCTGAGACTCGAACCCGGGACCTCGTCGGCCGCAGTCGAACATGCCAACCACTGGACCAACAAGGCAGTCAGGGAAAATCAGTCAGAGCCTAATTTATTACTTAGGTACTAGATGGTGCCCGCGAGTGCGACTACGTCCGCGTGAATTAAATTTTTTTGATTCCCGCTGGAACTCTTTAATTTGGCGGCATTAAAAGTAGCCTATGTCCTTGCCCGGGACACAACCTATCCACTTACCAAATTTCGTCCAAATCGATTGAACAGATGGAATGTGAAAACGTAGCAGACAGACAGACAGAAAGACAAACAGACACACTTTCGCATTTATAATATTAGTGTTTCAAGTGTGAAGTACTCAGATAGTAGGCTCAGAACTGAGTGTTAAGTATTTTGTGAAGGAATGTTTACACAATGTTAAGTGCTTAGTGGATATACCTGATCATGTCTAATATCAGTTTCATGGGCTTAGCGTTAGCACCAATGTTAGACATCAATTACTGTGTGGCTGTGTTTTCTGGGGCGAGTTTGCTCACACCCGGGACTTTGCTATACTTTGCTTTTTTCACTGTCGGGCGCAAGAGGGCTGAACTCGTAATTATTTACGAGTTCAGCCCGTTTTTATAAACGATTCCTAAAAACAAAAAAACTTGCTCATGCCTAGGTGCATTGTCACTTCAATTAATGTATGACATTATATATAAGCTATAATGAATAACCAGCCCGGAAATTTTTATTAGTAAGGGTCTACATTTCTACACTCTATAGAAATCCGTTTTACTAAACACTAAACACAGAGTTTTTTCCATTTTGTTTGATATCTACTAAGCACTTAACAAAAAGCTATAGAACACTTAACACCTAACAAGAAACCACCCATTAATCCTGAACGATGACATGCTTCCGCGCTCCAATATAATTTGTAATTATACAATTAACTGACTGTACACAGAAACACGTCTACGCGGTAACTGCAGGAGCGCGGCTCTAACGTACTGTACTTATTAAAATAATCCTGAATCCAGAATTTTTTAACATCACATAAAGTTAATTAAGTATAAATGTGATAGATATATCTGTAACTTTTACTCGGTCCATCCACGTTTTGAAGTAGGTAGGTACAAATATACCTTGAATTATGCAACTCAGAGACTTAAGGATCTCAAAGAATCCCCACGGGATTATTAACGACCTAAATCCACGCAGAAGAAATATCACGCAGAAGAGGTAGATACCAACGCACAGAGAGAGTTCACTACATAAGCACGTAGCTAAAAACTTTGATGTTAATTATTTCGTTGATGGTAGTTTTTTCTAAAACTGTCTAAAAACCTTTATGGGGATTTAAAATATCTATCCAACGATGTGCCTATCACTCGAGGGAGAAATCAAGTACTTTTTCAGCTCTCGCTTTTCATGTTCAGGTGGTAGGTACCTGAAAATTTATTTCTTTCATAAAGTTTATACGGTACTAAATATCGACTTTACAGCCAAAAAAGCGCATATAATACTTATACTTTGTTTATTGTATTAAACAAATTTTGGGAGTCAAACTAAAGTGATTCTGTGACTAGAATCACTCTACTTTGACCAACCGAGGTGTTTGTAGCGATTTGCATCAGAATTTAGTATACTAATTGTATGCATTTCTTCAAAAAATACAAGTAGGTATATATGAATATCAAAACGGTCGCCTTTCACATCGATACTTTTACATAATATATTATGACATACAATAAACAATTAACGTTTTTTAGAATAGATTTTAGCGTAATTACTAGGAATACCTCATATCAATCATCATAATTGTTTGTTACATAATTAGCGAAATTCTGGTATCTATCCATCTGCCATTTAATCCAATAGAGAGAAGAGACTCGACAGCTGTTTAATTAAGCTGTCTGAATGCAATGCTAGCAATTTAACATATCCATGATTACAAGACATACAAGACGGGTAAAGGGGCATGTTAAAGGGATATTGCTTAGTGGTATAATCAACTCGATTGAAAATATCGACAGACGTTTATATTAATGAATTTATATTTTATCGACAGAACTAACCGGTAACCCTCTGATCTGTTTATTTTTTTTAAGTAATCTCTGTTAGAAGTTACTTTTTATTTGGTCTGTGATCTTTAGGTACATAGGACGTGAGAATACAATAGGATAATTTAATTTAAAATTCATTACAGGGTTCAACGGTGCATGTCGGCCGAAAAGAAGGTGGTGACAAAATACAAAACATTTTCTCGGACGCCACTTTGAAGAAAATGTATGACCATAGTCCGCATGCGGTAAGTATTTAAGCGCCAAAATTTTTGTATAAAAATAAAATGTTATCTGTCTAATTACCAAGTTTTTCTACCTTATGGCTGATATGGCTGGAATTCGATTTGATATATATGTATATCGGCAACGATTGCAAGTAATCTGAGCTGTAAGATATAGCGTAGGCTTATAAACTAGAAATTTGTAAAAGCACAACATTTTGATTCAGTATGTCAACAACGCAGGTGTTCGTCCAATTGGATGAGCTACTAGCGACGGAGGATGGAGACGCGGAGTGGAAGGAGACTGCGCGTTGGATCAAGTACGAGGAGGACGTGGAGGAAGGCTCTGCGCGATGGGGCCGGCCCCACGTGGCCTCGTTGTCTTTCCACTCCTTGCTGAACTTGCGAAGATGTCTCGAGACCGGCGTAGTATTGCTCGACCTCGACGAGAAAGACCTACCTGGAGTGGCATACAGGTACTAAATTGCGCATAGCGGCCTCGTTTTTCTTTTTTAATTATATAATGGTGGTAAAGCATTTACGCTATGCATGCAGAATAATAGGTATTATTTTTATGTATCGATTTTTACTGGCCTGCAATCAACTAACCTTAGGGCGAAATTAAATGCGATGGGGGTATGCATTTTACATAAATAGCGGAATCTAAAATTTTTCTACTTTTATTTTCTTCTAATCTTTCATGTTTCGGTATCTTTACTGTTGCTTGTCGGCTAACTTATTTCCAGTTATAATATTTTGTGGCTATCTTTAATTTTTTGTATAAGTTCGGTACTTTTTCTGATATAGATTTATTTTATCAAATAACAGCTGAGCTTTTTATTTCCATAATGTCCAAGCGTCTACTCTTATGATTTTATCTATTTTGAAGAGTTATTTTTGACATTTATTTACGGGTTCATTTATTACGGTCATCCTACATTCACTTACCGCTACAGAGTCGCCTCTTCAGAACTGCACCTCTGTCCGATTGTCCGTCGGTTCTGCGATATATACCTGACCTGCTTTTATTCCATTGACTTGCTATTTCTTAATGCGACATTGAGTAATGCCCATTTTTTGTTATTATTAGGGTAGTGGAGAGTATGGTAACAGATGGATTGATCGAGGAAGATGATAAACCAGTAGTGATGCGTTCACTACTCCTCCGTCACCGACACGTCCACGATGAAAGGTTCCGGTTTTCTATCGGTGGCCGCAAGCATTCCTCTTATACTAGCTTACAGGTGTGTATTCCTCTTTTCACTTTCCACCTAATTTTTATATCAAAATTTATAGGTACGCAGAGAAACGATAGGTACTTAACCAAGTATATTTAATTATTACATAATTGATATCTCTAACCCTCCCCGTACATTATACGTAGTGGCCGACCTAAGCTCGCCAACACGAATTATTATGCGATAATTTAATTCTGTGATACTTTTTATCAGCGTGATTGTTAAATTAAATAATAGATAAGTGCAAACAGCACCTATCTATTATTTAGTGTAATAATAATATTATAATTTAAATATCGGGTTAATGTAACTGGCAATAGGTAATATACGTCTCTCGTATGTAAATTAATTAGTCTCCCGTCTGCTGAAAACATGAAAGCCGTAGAAAATATCAAATCTAATATTATGATATGTAGAGTACTAACACAGAATACTTCATAGTACCTTACAGTTGTCACACTTTAACACTACAAATTTTACTGCTGCTAAAACTGTACGAATATTACTTTGCAACGTAATCGTTACCAATAACGTAGTCACGTTTATCAGAGATTACGATAATAGGTTTGGCATGTCCGTAACGATGTGTGTGAAAATATTCAAGGTTAGCCGAATAAAATATCAAATAAGATTTATTTCTTTTATCGGAATATCAATCTTGAGATTAATTCTAACGCCACTTTATCACATGATAAGTTTAACAAACTGTCAAAATGTACATCAAATGTTTTGATAAAAATAGTTTCCTACTACACAGCTGTCCTTGTGACATTGTTCCTGCTTTGATCAGATAAAGAATAATCGTAAATAGCTAAAATGATTATGATGATTTTACCAATCGCAAGGTAAGATCTGATTAGGACTTTCGTAAATTTTCTTTACTAATATCCACTGTTACTATTACGGACAGGCTAAAGCTTAAGGATAGACATAAAAGAGCAATAACAGATGAAAGCCCTGAGTGCATTTTATCAAGTTAACGTTACCGTTCGTTATTGTGTCAAAATTGTATGAAGGCGTCAAAATAGACATTTTCTCTTCCATATATAATATTCAGAACTATACCTAGACGTTTCATTTCATCAAAATCGGTGCACTATTTACTGAAATATGGATTTTTACAAATTTCTGGCAAAGGGTCATATCGGCGGGTTTTAACCAGTCCTAAGCATTTAGAATCTATTTAATGCCGATGGTATAAAAAGCTGATAAGTAGGCAAATCTAATTTATGATGATGAGAAATAGTTCAGCAGCTTGCATCAAAACTTTCCACTTTCACGGGTTAATATCTTAAGTGACGGTAGGGTTAAGCCACAAATATTTGGAAATGTCAAGAATGGTTTGGTGACGTACTGTGTTGCGCAGTCGCTGTGGATGGAGGAAGGCCCGGGAGGAGGTCCCGGCGCGCAGCCCCGCTGCTCGGTGTGCTCTACCGGCGTCGGCGCCTGCCGCCGGCATAGCGCCCACATTCTTGTACGGAACTCTCATGTGCGCGTGCTAACTGCTAACCAAAATCAACTCTTGCACGCAGTAGACTGATTCAATTCAACATCATTGAACATCAAACGAAGATATCGCTCTTTTCATTGCCATGCACCGTTTGCCTGATTAAAGGCGATCATTGTTGCGCACGGACAACACCCGCCCGCCCGTTTCTTTTCTTTGGCAATATAGACGGTATCATCTACTGAAGCTCAAGGCACTACACAGCCTATCAAAATTCCAATGGACCGACGCAATTTACATTTACCCGCGTGCGCAGCAATGGAGCGGCGTCTTAAATGTAGTATGACGTGAGACACGCATCATATTCGAAAATTAGGTACATAAACGACTACATTTTTGATTCGCAATGTCGTTAGCAATTCATTAGTCTAGAACCATAAATTGTTTGTTGTTTGTTTTTATCTAAATAAACGATACAGCAGTCGAAAGTATGAATGATTGATTTGTTTTCTTCACGACCATTATCATTCATCTTTCACGGTCTAAATTTATTTTTTTCCACTTTCATTGTTCTAGTACGTAGACACTTGAATAATATAATTTCCTTGGTCATTGATTTAAATTGCTGTCCATTGTATGTACTTATTGTTGGAAGAGATTTTTCTCGGTGTCTCCAATTGGCAAGAAACGCAATTGGTTCTACATGTTAAAATATATTATCGTTCATTAGCCACGTAGGACTGAAATTAAAATTTGAGTATATCCACATCAGTTCATTGTTATTTTAATAAATAAAAAGCATGATGTCAATAACATGCTTAACCACGACATGTTGCTGTTTCTTATAGGTATGTAAGCATTAATGTTCTAAATGTACAAAGTCACAGACATGAGACCGGAATTCCGAGTTATGAGAAAATGAGTTTAAAAATTACCAACATGTTTTAAATGGTGTCATTTTAGTGTAGTTTGGAGAATCAGCCCCAATTTATCTATAGTACGGCACTAAAGGTATTTTTTTTGTGGAAAATAAAAATTATTAACTATTAATTATTCTAGTAATATGTAGATTGTAACATATTCAACCCATAAAAACTAAAAAATTATGCGGAATAATTAGAGAAATAATTGTATTAATTAAAGTAGTTTCCGTTATTTCTGATTAACATCGTACTTTTGTAAATATGCAGAATCTTGCGGATCAGAAAAGAAGACGCAGCTCTTACGCGCTACCACTTGACCGACTCGATGCCCGCAAGAAGTCATCAGGAGCCGCACTGGATATGCGAGAAGTGGAATATTTGGCAACCAGTGCAGCAGTCGGATCACAAGAAGAGCTCAAACGTGGTCACAATGATTCCATTATGAAACGTATTCCTGGCGACGCGGAAGCAACTACAGTACTGGTTGGTGCTGTTGGCTTTCTCGATCAGCCGACAATAGCTTTCGTGCGTCTCGCACATGGCATATTCATGCCTTCCATAACGGAGGTCCCCATTCCTGTCCGTTTTATGTTTATTCTTCTTGGACCCACGACATCAGACCTTGACTACCATGAAGTTGGTCGTTCTATCTCTACGCTTATGGCAAATCCTGCATTCCATTCTATTGCTTATAAAGCGGATGATAGACGTGAATTACTATCCGCGATAAACGAGTTTTTAGATGATTCTATCGTATTGCCACCTGGTGACTGGGAGCGCCAGGCTTTACTACCTTTTGAAGAGCTTAAAGCTAAAAGTGAAATGATTAGAAAACGGAAACGTGATGCACAACAACGTAAGCGAGAGGCTGATACTACAACCGCTCCTCCCTTGGACGAAAAAAAGGCTCTTTTGGCTGCAGAGATAGGAGGCATTCCAGAAAAGGAACCAGATGATCCTCTTTCGAAAAGTGGTCGTCTTTTTGGAGGTAATAAACTAATCAGTCATTTTGATAAGCTTTATTTTTACACCTTCATTTTTAGATTCATTAAGAAGTATTACATTATTATTTTAGGTGTCATCCGGGACATGAAACGACGTTACCCCTATTACTTATCAGATTTTAGAGATGCATTGAACGGGCAATGTGCTGCCGCCACAATTTTTATGTATTTTGCGGCCCTCTCATCTGCTATTACTTTTGGCGGTTTACTAGCTGAGAAAACTAGTAAACAAATTGGAATATCTGAAACTCTAGTAAGTTTTGCATTTAGTAAATATACAATGATGGAAGACATTAGAAGTTAGTTACATACATAATGTCTTTCATACCTTCTGGATATAATTTACCAATAAAGATTTTAATAAACTAAAATTGAATTTCAGGTTTTCTCGTGTGTGGGTCATGTATTTTTTGCATTAGTTGCTGGCCAACCTATGATGATTACAGGTGCTACTGGACCTCTACTATTGCTTGATGAATCGTTATTTGTCTTTTGCCGATCATATGGATTCCACTTTTTAGCTGCAAGGATGTATTGTGGCATATGGATGATTGTTATTGCTCTGTGTGTAGCTTCTATCGAAGGCAGTGTCGCCGTTAAGAAGATTACTAGGTTAGTTAGTACAGATCCAGTCTTAAACAGATTGATTGAAATCCATCACAGAATTTGAACGTTATGATTTTTATTATAATTATCTTCAACAGGTTCACGGAGGATATATTCGCGTTTTTAATATCTCTGATCTTCATATCGGAGCCTATTACTAATATAATTAATGTATATCGTGCCCATCCATTGGGCTATGATTATTGCCAGAATGCTACTGGTGTTAACATAGTAAATGATACAGAAACATCGAATATTACAATCACAGGTAACTTGTTTGGCCATAAATATATATTGTTTAAATAATGACAAGTAGATTCATCATTTAGATTGTAGTTTTAGATTCTTAAAAAAGATTTTACGTACGTTTTGTTAAAAAAAGGTTTTTTTTAGGTAATGCGACAACTTCCGTTCCACCGGTCGCTACACCGCATATATTTCTACCACAACCGAATACGGCTCTTTTTTGCACAATTCTGACTTTGTCCACCTTCATCATCGCCTACTACTTGCGTATATTCCGCAACGGCAAATTTCTTGGACGTAGTGTAAGTCTACTTTTAATTTTGTATTACTTTAACTAGTAACTTAGGTAGTTCTAAAATTCTTTATACATTTTTAGGCTCGTCGTGCTCTAGGCGACTTCGGTGTACCCATTGCAATTGTCCTCATGGTCGGAGTGTCTAGCCTGGTTCCAGTTTGGACTGAGAAGTTACAAGTCCCAGATGGGCTAAACCCAACATCTGATCGTTCGTGGCTGGTGCCTCTAAATCCTGGCCTAGAAACAATCCCAATGTGGGCAGCCTTTGCCATGGCTTTACCAGCTTTCATGGTCTACATCATCGTCTTTATGGAGACTCATATCGCTGAGTACGATTATGCATATTTTAAAAAATACCATTATTATTAATTTCTTTCTTCCTGCTAATGATCATGAGTACTCATGAAGTAAAAGTTTTTATTTAACAATCGTTTTCAAATAGTTGTTAGGTACTCAAATGCATTGCGAATTTGGCGATGTTTTTTCTTGCAAAAGTATGCGAATGGAATAAAACTTATTTCAAGTTTATTTGTTTGCAGTTTGTATGTCTAGGTAAAATATGAATGCGTTTGATTATAGGCTGATCATAGATAAGCCTGAACGTCGTCTGAAGAAAGGCAGTGGATTCCACATGGATATCGTGGTGATGTCGCTAGTGAACGCAGTGTGTGGAATGTTTGGTGCGCCGTGGCAGTGCGTGGCGACGGTGCGTTCGGTCAGCCACGTCTCTGCACTAACCGTTATGTCCACCACCCACGCCCCTGGCGACAAACCTCACATCGTCGAAGTTAAAGGTGATTTTATTGTTATAAAAACATATTACGCATTGGACTCCGTGGATCACCTCCATAAAGCAGTAAGAAGAAAAATTGCATGCTTGTCTGTATTCTATAGGTACTTAAGCATAATCTTCGCAGGGCGTACACAAGAACTATTTGACCTAGTCCTTTTAGCTGTTAGTGTCCGCACATGTACCTACACGTACACGTACGACCTGACTCGCTTCCTAATTGCTGATACGGACCGAGCAACGCGAAAAGTTAAATTAAGTAAGAGCTTTCCCAAACGGATTCTCCTAATTTGAGCTGAAATATCGCCTCGAAAATTTTAGCGTAGACTGAGTCGACACAAAGTTGTAGACAGAACCTACCTACCTACATACCTAGCTAAAGCAGAAGTTTGGACATTAACTTTAAGGTACATCTATTTAAGCGATTCTTTAATGGTTTTTAAATTTTATTCAACAGAACAACGCTTGACTGGTCTTCTGGTCGCTCTACTTGTGGGAATTTCTGTGCTGGCATCCGGTTGGTTGAGATTGGTGCCAATGGCTGTGCTGTTTGGCGTTTTCCTTTACATGGGTATTTCGGCCCTGGGCGGTATACAATTCTGGGACAGATTTATCTTACTGTTTAAGCCTGTGAAACATCATCCGCAAATTCCATATGTGCGAAGGGTAAGAGAACTGTTAGATTTAATAAATAAATCACAGATAAGGTTTCAAATTTCTGTATTTAACTGCTGTTTCACATAATAAGCTCTTGTCATAAGTCCTCAAGTCAGCCCTCTGCAGAGCTACTCGTGCGAATTTAATTTTGTTACTAAATATTGTTATTGTTCAGCTTTCAACAATTTATGAAGTGATTACATATCAATAATTAAGCTCCTACTCATGGATTACGGCATTTGTTTTTATGACAGAAACTATCATGTTTTACCGCCGTACGTTGTTGAATTATTTTCTTTTAATTTTTAAATAGAAAAACTAATTATTAATCCGTTTACTTATTTTCCTTATTAGGTTCCAACTATGAAGATGCATCTCTACACATTGATCCAATTTGCTGGGATTTGTCTTCTCTATGGTATCAAGTCTTCGCAGTTTTCACTGGCTCTTCCGTTCTTTTTGGTGCTGATGGTACCCCTGCGAATGGCTATGGCTTACATCTTCACACCATTGCAATTAAGAGCGGTATGTAAAATATGAAATCTTATTAAAATACATGACTTATATATGTCATCATTTTCTAACTAATACAATACAAAAGAGAAGTAGGTGTGTTGAAAACGTTCCTATGCAATTTTTTAGGTAGATGCGTCAATCTGAAACAGGTTTGCAGTTCATAACATACAAATTCTTTGTTTCCTCCTACCTATATAAGATTCACAAAATTGGTCCTGAAATTAAAATTTTTTTCACATTAAAAAAAGAATTAAATTAAAAAAATAAGTCTTTAAACGATTAATTGATTTTATATAAAATCAACACGACGAGGTTTTCTTAGAACAGTTTTTTGTAAATATTAAATACTCTATAGGAAGGTACTTAACGTCTCACTGTCCAAAATTCAGCATACAGCTGTGCAAATATTCTTTGGCACAGCTTGTATTGAGAAACATAAATTTTGCATTGGATTACTTAGTCAGAAAATTAATGCAGATGCCAAATAAGTATATTCGAGAAAAATCTGATGATTCCTATGGCAACGCTGATAAGAAAACCACCGTGCGCCCAGCTAGTAAGATTATTATTATTATTTGCAAATTTGCGGAGAAGTAATGAAGACTGGTGATGCAACGAGCTAGCGTTTTAAAATACATATAAAGTTTGCTATAAATAAGTCGATCTTATACAAGAGAGTTGGAAAATAGTTGTTTACATAATACCAATTTTTTTCTTGACAGTTGGACGGTGCCCAAAAAGACATTGACAAAGATGACGAACCAGATTTCTACGAAGAAGCGCCACTGCCTGGATAGGAGCAAACTCTCGGTATTTCCATAGAGAGTTTGTACAATATAAGAGACCTATGACAGAACAATAAATATTAAGTCTGCTGTGTGAAAAGTTACCTAAATAGGCCGTCTGAACTTAAATTATCAATAGTATTGGGTAATTAACACATAATTTAAAAGTAATATGATTATTTTATAGAATACATAAAACTGTCATTTTTACACTAATTCATAAGTAACGAAGTTAAGCATGTAAAATTTAAAACTATTATTGTGATAGTATATTCATACATTTTGGATGTACATAAAGTTATATTTCAGTAGTTTTAAGAGAATAGATGTTGAAATCAACTAAAGTCCATAGGTATAGATATTATTTTAAATATAATTCCTGATTTTTTTTAATGATTAATTAGCCCTTGACTGTGATTTTCCCTGAGTAACCAATGAAATGAGTAAAATTATATCTTTTCGCCCAATCATTTTCTATTTGACATCGCATCGTATTAAATATCGGAACGCTGGCAGCCCGCCTTGTCTACTAAACTTCTTGACTATAATACCTACTTTCCCGGTTGGAAGATATCCAACAACAAAGTAATTATCTACCTTCCTATCCCAAAGACCTCTCTGAATTTAATAAGACCTA
The DNA here is from genome assembly GCA_964035005.1 of Erebia palarica. Lineage (NCBI taxonomy): Eukaryota > Metazoa > Arthropoda > Insecta > Lepidoptera > Nymphalidae > Erebia > Erebia palarica. The sequence goes on from OZ035986.1 coordinate 28,909,392, forward strand.
AGCTAACTTACTGCTCAAGAAAGTCGTCAAATTAAGTTTAATGACAAATGACAAAAATACCTACCTAACGGTCGAGATAAAATGTGTATTTTCTTAAAATTTTATTTGATAAATCGTTGTTTTCGTTTCTTTTCAGTTCTGTGGGTACGATGTCGATATCTTACCAATTTTAGCTTACGATGGCAATCAGTCCCTGGCTTTAAGGAGAAAGATTGGGCGCTTTTTTTATAAATAAACTGAATAATATATAGCTACATTAGTAGGTATTATTATTGGGTTCCTTTATTTTTGACTTATCTTCTCTACATAGTGTTATTCTGTTAATTTACCTGTTTGTGAATAGTTGCTCAAAATCCCTTAAAATACAGAGCTAAGCGTAGTAGCTAGGTATTTAAGATAAAATTTATTAATGTTTTAATGTAGCTAGGTATCTATTGCAATTTTGTCAAGCGGAGGCTCATTCGTGCGTTACTAAGCGCGTCTCATACAAAAAAAGTTTGGTTTATTTGAAAATATTACCTAATCAAATTCAACATTAGCTCCATTAGCTAGAGCGTGCCTATTCAAAATTTAATTGACTGTGATTGGATAACGTCTGTCCAAGAATGTGTGTTATATTTAATTGATAGCGTTCAGATCAAGGGTTGTCGGCTTAAAATAAAGTAAAAAAATAATTTATTTAATATAATTACTTAATAAGCATAAACTTAGCGTGATCAGAATACGGAACACTCAAAGTTGATACTTAATTGCTTGATTGAAGTGAGCAATGTAATATGTTTATTTCTGCCAAGTAATTTATAGCGTTTAGTTCAAGTATTTTCGGCTTAAAATAAAGTTAAAAATATTTTTTTTAATATTATCATTAAGTATCAACTTTGAGTGATCCGTATTATAAGATAGGTAACCGGATTGCAATGTTAGGTAAATTCTATATTGATCAAAGACGAAGTGTGCTTGTTCATATTTCTAAATGTCTTCATAATAATATTCACCGTAAATTTTTTATTCCTGGTCATCAAAAGTACGCGCGCGAGGTCCGAGGAATCTTAATGAATGTTGATGTAATGAGATGTAGTTGTGATTTAGTCGATATTACGTTATCGATACTAACACATCTTTAGTATCTGTGCGCGTGCATTGAATTAATTATGAAATAATAATTCTATGAGGATATTAAGTGCAATAAGGAAGAAATATCAAACTGTATCATAAAATTTAATCATAATGAACTGTACAAAAGGAATTAATCTGTCGCAATCAGAATAATCAGTACTTTAAGGAATTTAAAAATTAAACAGCTATTTGCACAGACAAAGAAACTTTTAAGTATTGTACTATTTATAGGACAATATAACCCTGCTATTGCAAAATTAAAAACAAGACTCGATAAAGCGTATTCTCGTGTCAAGAGCGGCAATAGTATGGGAATGTGCGCGCTATGAAGCGACGGGTCGGGCGCGGGGCGCGCCCGCCCGCTACCTCAGCTCCCGATTCCTGAGAGCTAGCGCGCGGACTACATATTGTAGCATGTGTACCTCTATAGAATAAGATAAGCGAAAAGTGGTAGGATTGATAGAGTAGGTAAATAATGCGCTGTGACATATCAGTTAAAATTAAAACTAGTAGTATAATCTCTTAAGTAACTTAAATAAAATTTAGCAAGACATTATAAAGCTGTGTTTAAGCATGGCGAAACGACCACGAGCGGAGCATATTATAATATGTATTATGCAACCGTGTATTAAGGATTGGTCTCTGCTGCTTTAAGAGAAGTTAAAAAGAAAACTGGCACAGTTGAGTAGACTTTACAAGTTTACGAGTAGGTAATAGTCGACCAACATAATATAAAGTGCCCGCATATTGTGACGGGCAACTAAGGAACCGTACTCTGCTGTTAGGTAGGTACATATGCACCTAATTAACTACTTCCTTAGAAACTAAGTATTGTTGAAGTATTTTTATATTGGAATAGTAAATTATTTGTTTTAATTGAACTTTTACCAAGTTAACAGTTATTCGTGTTTCATTTTATTAAGGAGAATATGTAATGAAATTAGAATATACAATTGAAAATAATATTTTAGTAGATATACTATTTACATATAGTATATAGATGTACCTCTTGGACGAAGTAATCCAAGGTACGTTCTGTATCTATTTATATATTTAGGTAGGAAATAAAAAGGCTACAAATAAATACGCTTCTGAAAGGTTTAGATTTTTGTTTGATTAAAAAAAAGGAATTCATGAAAATTATTGGCTAGTTTTTATTTTATAGCGAGCAAGCGAACAGGGCTGATTTTAAGGTGCCAGCGGAGGGTGAATTGCCTATACAAACGTAATACCAAAATAATTTGTAATTCGAGAATAATTCCACCATATTAGGAGATTATTAAGATTAAACTTGTATTTATCTAGGTCCCTGTATAATTATTTTTTCAAAATACTTTCCCAAAATTAAATGTAAGCGCATTGCGTTTTGCATGTTTTTACGACATAAATGACATGTTTTCTCTTTATTTGTTTCATATTAAAACGAACGATATTTTACATACTAATTTATCAGGAACATAACCTATATTGTCAAGTTACAGAACAACAACACGAAGTTAAAAACACAAAGAGTTTTCATTCATCATTTTTGGTATTTACGGAACAATACTAAATGTTTAACAAATTCTGTACGCTCATATTGCTATCGCGCTTGCACGCGATCGTGTGTCATCAGCCAAATCGAGATAGCAATATACTGGCAAATTTATATTTGCGGGTTGAATAGAAATTGCGAGCGGCGATCACCGGCCTCTTAAGTAATTACCGCAGCCCATAAACATTTGCAGCACCAGAGGAACCGCCAATGCGTTGCCATACTATGAGTACTACCAGTTTACTTAATTAAGAGTAATTATTGGTAATTATTGTACTTATTATATCTAGGTGTATGTTATTATAATGTTAAACATTAGTTATTTACCCACGCAGGTAGGTGGTATAGAATATTTAGACGACTAGTGGGTTACAATCGGTAGAAATGCCTACTTAAGCGTTTTACTTAAAGCTATTGTTTAATTTAAATAAATACTTACTATTTTATCTATCGCACATAATAATTAAGAAATATAGAATTAGCCGAGGGAAAGTATTTACTCTAGGTGCCTGTGTTGGGATGTGTGTCATTCCATTTGAATACCATGTTACGTGCTGTACTTTATTTTGTCGACGCAGCTTCGAACATTTAACCAGTTTTTACATATTAACTGACCAATAAACAATTCGGTTGGACTTACCTTCCCAATTAATGTCTAGAAATTAAGTTAAAATTTTACGATTTCTGCTGTACAAAATCTGTAAACTAAATTGACAGTTCTAATATTATTTAAACATACCAGAATGCTCATAAGAATCCCGTAGGGTATCTTTGATTTTGCGGTATAAAAGTAACCTAAGATTGTTTCCGAGATGCGAGCAATGCAATGCCAAAATCGCTAATAGAAATTAAACTTACACAACAAACTTACAGCTGCAATAATACCTATTAAGTAGAAAAAAGGAGGAAAAGGATGCAACTACATAATAAAGACCTGTCAGTAAAGAGGTTTAGGTAATTATTTTCCTACAGCCAATTAAGTCCCATTGACTAGCGTCCAAAAGCACTATCATAATCCTAAAATAACACTTTCAGTTTGAACTGTTTCCTGCCCATTGCTGCGAGTTACGTTTGACCTGTATTAGTATGGAGGGTAGAAGATAAGGAGTAACATCTCTGTATTTAAAAAGTGTCCGTCGAAATGTATTACATTGGAGGCGCCACATTAGCATGAGGGTAAATTTAAAAGGAAGCGCCAAATATTATTCATCATTATTTTGTACAACGTAAGTTGTTGCAATTTTCAATAATTAACTATTTTATTATTAATTTTTTTAACTCGGCATACTTCACTTCAATCTACAATTGCTACATTCATACCATTGCTACAACAGCGCCACTGTGGAAGGTTTTTGAACTGTTATTTATAGCAACCACTTTTTCAACTTTTCTCCTGAGATGTTACTCCATAACTCTACCCTCCATACTTTACAGGTATAAATATGTTGATGTTTGACAGATGTGCCTGTAGGTACTTACGAATTCTGTCAAAATTTCGATTTTTTTTCTATGTAACGTTATTCGGAGTTGGTGTAATTCTTTACTTAGTTTAACGATTTTGTAAGAGAATTAGCACCATTGAGCTTTCTAAGTCCGACCTTATTAAATTTGCCAAAGCTTAGGTGCCAAAGAATTACCAAGGGTGTTTATAGAATATAATAATTGGTTCCGAAAATGCAAATAAGTTTTAAACATAACTGCACGTGGTATTCTAAAATAAGTTGTAGAAGTTTAAGTATTTTTTTGTAATAAACAGAGTTAATATGATGCTAACCTTAAGGTAAATGTCCAGTAAAGGCGGACAAAGGGGTACATTTTATGTTTGAGTTCAAAATATACAATTGAGCATAAAATTTCAGATAGATATAAGCCATTTTATTATATTACTATGGTTACCTACTGAAAAGTTTAACTTAAGTTAATTATTTACGATGTAAGATAGAGTATCTTAATGGGTACTTACGAAATACTAATATGCGTTTAGGAACATTGACGTTATGTTTAAAATTATAAAAATTAAAAATATTTCTAAATGCCATTATCATAATATGTTAGCTGTAGGTATTAAAATCCTAGCAAGTAGGTATAGTCCCACAAACTTATCAAACCCGGGTGATAGCGTCGCTGTTATTACATTTAGTGATCCTAACAGATATTAAAAATAAAATATAAACAAAACCTAGACATTTCAAATATTTTAATCATTATTGTGTATATAATAATATATTCATGTTGAATCTGGACCCACAAATGTAATATAAACACTATAAAACTAAACAGTCATAAAAATTTGTTCTATTTTTGGTCACCGGCTAAAAACATGATGAAATAAAGCAGAATCTTATCTGTATTTACTACCTTATATACCATATTATAGGTACCTAACTAACGATTAATGATCATAGCTTATGGTACGGAACCCAAAAAAGTCCAAAAAATAAGTCTACAGAACATAATATACCTTCCGACTTTAACCATTGGGATAAGGGTATAGTATAAAAATAGCTAACATCTTCCTTTCTATATAATTGGATATTAATATTTATATAAAATACGTTTATACGTATCACTTTACTCACATACTTTACTTACATACTATCATACCTACTGTAAAGTTTGGTCGCTTGAGGAATTACCTACTGTCGAAGTCCACTTCTTTACACGCAGCTTCCTTTCCTAGACTATATTATTATAGTGATCAAGTAGACTTGTAAACTTAATGTTATTATAGATAGGTATTTAGGTATATTATTAATTATATTAAGTTCCTTGTTTTATTTATTGTTGTTTTAGCTAGCTCATATAAGAGCTGTAGGTGTAATGTTTGAATTATTGTAGAAGAGAACGCACTAAAATTACCCCAAGTGAGAAAACACCCAGCGCAGCGCGGTCGAATAATAATACATATACCTAATATTCTGGTAGGTATTTTACTCATCACGGGCCATACTGCCAACGCCTATAGCCATATCGTTTCATTATTGTGAACTTTCGTGTTTTAGAATAATAATCCTTATTTTAGGAACGTCAAGGTACGTGACATCAAACTGTCAGTTGGAGTAATATTGCTTAAGTATTGCTATATGCGATGGCAGTATGGCCCCAGCGCAAGTTTTATTTAAACCGTTTTTGGAAATGCAAAATAATATCACACTAAACAGATTTATATCGACAACTACCTATGTGATTTGTGAATTTGGATTGGGTACCCAATACCCAAAATGTATCATTTTTAACTGATACATAAGATCTTATTCAATAGGTATAAAAGACTAACTAAATGCACATTGCAGACCTATGTAGATTACAGGTAGGTATATATACCTAGTACCTACGTGTAAGTTATTCTAATCGATGACGCGACGCTGGTTTTTTTCTATTGGCCAATGTCCTTGTTTTCTTTTTTGTGTTTAAAGTAAAACGTAATATATATAATGTTAAAATAAAATAACTTGTTTTATTGAGTAAATATGTATTTTCTGAACTAAATAATATGCTGAACAATGTTTAACAGAATCAACTCAACAAACCAACGATCGAATGATCTTGACGGGCAATCGCCTTAAAAAGTGTGTTAAAAAAAATCAACTGCAGGTATCTAACCTACGATAGAAAAAAGTCTAAAAGAAAAAGTTATTGAACATAATATGTTTTCGGCGCATGTGTGGATAGTAGCGCTTCCATGAGCTGAAATTGCTGCAAGTGTACCTACTTCGAATGAGATGTCTTGTCGTATTCGTGTACGTAGCAGCTCTGAAAAAAAGGTTGATATAGAATCATCATCAAAGTCATCATCATCATCACCATCATCATGTTATCCATGCCGATTAATATCCTAAAGAAACCTCCTAGAGGTCTCCTCTCAGAATGAAAAGCGTCCACCACGCTGGACAAGTGCGGATTGACAGATTAAGGTATCAGTATCAGCCTTGGTATCACCCCTTTGAGAACATTAGATAGACCTACTCAATTTATTTATTTATTAAGATGTAGGACACATAGGTGTCTCTTATGTTACGTCATGTTTTGACTTTACCACCGGTTCGGAAAGAAATTGTACTGAGAAGTGCTGGAAGATACTCAGCAGCATAGAAAGACTGAATATCTACTGCCATTCAGCCCAGGCATTGATCCCAGACTTCAGCAAACTTCATCATGGACGGATGACGTGAAAAAAAGTTATTACCATGTAAAGGGCTACTTAAACGACAAGGAAGCTTGGCAATAATTTGGTCTAATGGCTCTGATAGTTCCTTATTTAAGATAATTTGTGAGATGGTGATAATAAAAAAACCCGGCTGAGTTTGTTGTGGGCTCTTCTCAGGCCAGCGGCGCGTTTGGAACCCTCATAGCTTTAGTTTTAAGATACCGTAACCGATTAACACCATCATGTTTTATAAGTAAGTAATTTTTAACGTCAATAAGTGTAACTACAGTGTACTTATATTGAATAAATGATATTGAATTGAATTCAATTCAATTATCACGCCATCCAGTGTCGCGAACGTGAACGAACAATGCGTTCATGAGTTTAAAACAAATAAATGATTATTCACTTTCATCTAAAACAAAAACCGACTTCAAAAATATACCTATAACTTAAACTAAAAAAATAAAAACGATTATCTGGGTGTATATTTTGTTTTTTGTTGATTTTCTCAAAAAGCGATAAAATCAATTTCAATAAAATTTATTGGGACCACTTCGGAAGTATGATCTACCTATATCTACCAAACATAAAAATAATCATCAAAATTTATCCATAATTGGCGTAATGATCGCGTAACATACATACATACATACAAAAAACCGGCCAAGTGCGAGTCGGACTCGTGCACCGAGGGTTCCGTACAAACCTGTAGTAAGTTTAAAATTATGAAAAATATTTTGATTAAATGATGTAACTAAAAACTTATGCTTTTCGCAATTTTTATTTTATCTGTGCTTCGACCAAATTTCAAGATTCTAAGTTCACGGGAAATATCACTAGATCTTTTGATTGCGTTGGCTTAGAAGTTTCATTTTTTCCAATGGTCAGTAGACCTGAGTATTTGATATGAATTTCAGCATGATACCTCCATGCTTTCCTGAGAAAAAGGGTCTTGGCACACAGACGGACTGACAACAAAGTGATCCTATAAGGGTTCCGTTCTCTTCTTTTGACGTACGGAACCATAAAAAACATCACACAAACAGATACCCTCCTCATTTGTTGAAGTCGTTTAATAAAACAGCTATACAACAAGTCGCAACGGCTGCGGGCGCGGGTGACAACTGAATCCGTGGAATCCCAAGCGAAGACTGGTAAATTTGATCACTACATTTTTAAGTTGATTAAATGAAAGTAGGTATGTACCTTTTCCTTTAATTTCTTAGTTGCTCGCTGTATTCGGCGGCTTGCGAAATTCCTTCAACTTACGGGTAAGCATTTTCTTACATATAGACATGTGCTTTTTCAGCGAATATCTGTTAGCCAAAACTTTTTGGCAACCGCTGCATTCGCGGTCAGGGTTGCCGTGGCCATTGCAATGCAGAAGATACTTTCCATGATTTGGAAAACGTTTACCACATGACTTGCATATTTTAGCGACAATCCTTACAAGGTGTTTTCTGTACTCAGATATCCGAAAGAAGAACTTCTCGCAATCCTCGCATTGGTAGGGCATATGTTGAGTGTTGTTGTGGTCTAGAACAAATGTCATCTTTATATTATTTTATCAATTTTGAGGTTGTTTAGAGCCCGCACAGACAGAAAGAGTTCAGCCGTTCTGAGTTCTACGTCCCACGTTCTTTTTAAAGCCCGCGCAGACAGAGTTCAGGCAGACAGGTTCAGGTCTTAGACCTTATTCAAAAAAGTGTTTATTTGTGTACAGAACTCAGAACGGCTTTACTCTTTCAGTCTGTGATTTGTGATTTCAGTCCCTTTGATTCATAAAAGTGTCAAAGACTTTACGACAGTAGTTCATGTAGTTAATCCACACTTTTTGTGTAGGTCAAGGTATAACAATGGATGGGTAAGTCATAGTATAGAACATACTTAGTAGTTAGTATAGGTTCTAACTAATAATTACACTAGCATAGGATAGACAATTGAATTTCCTCAGTTGATCCGCGTGGTTTAAGTTTTATTAATTCAAATTAATTTATTAATTAATTTATTAATTAAATTAATTAGGAATAAAAAGTAGTCTATGTGAGTCACTCTCCGTCCTCAACAATACCCATGCAAAAAATCAGGTCAATCCGCGACTGCTGTATTGCGGCCTGATAGAAGGACCAACCAACAAACTTTTGAATTTTACCTCAGTAAAAGTTCGCATGCAGGTATGTTAAATCAAACTCACCAAAATTATTATTGCCAACGAGACATGTAAAGTGAGGATTCGTATTTTTTATTAGTTGTATAGTCTGGCCATGGTTAACGTAAGCTACGGTAGTTTTTAGCTCCCGCATAGACGAGTATATAAATTCAGTCTCCGTTGATAATACTTGCTCCACGGCTTTGTTTTCATGGATCTGCAAAACTAGTTGTTTACGAGGTCCGTGTTTGATTGTATAGTCAGACTCGCCAGGCTCTCCAGTCTCGTCAGGCTTGTCTGGAATTATAATTATAAATTATTAAAAATGACGTTGACACGACATTTTCAGGCAGTCGTATATAAACACAACCCTAGCTACATAAACAGTCCGTTTTATTTCGGACGGTAAAACTAAGTTTGTTTGTATTAAGTTGTTTAAGGCTGATTTCACAAAAACTATATCCTGGCTGGGAATTTCGTTATATTTTTCATGGAAGGTTAACATACTTTTTCTTCTATCAGCTCTAATTATTTCAGATTTATCGCTTTGCAAAATTCGGAGATAAGATGAAAGGGGAAAATTTTGTCATTTTTCACCGTATGTCAAAAACATTTAAAGTGAAAAACGTGTGGTGTCGTGGGATACCAGATAGAAACGAAGTTCCTTATTACATAATATTAAATTCAAGTTCTAGTCGAGGTGAAAAGAAAATAACTATTCAGGTAGGTATAAATTTTTTATTATGATTTTTGAAGGGAAATCTTCTTTAGCCGCGTTGAGCACTTTTAGTAGGTAGGGGGTAAAAATATGGATTCGCAGCGTCATCGATATGCTCGCGTTGTTACGAACACAAAAAGTCTTAAATAAAAATATACTACATTCGAAATTCAAATTTTAAATGCTTTAGTGTTAAGGTTTAATTTCAAATAAACTATACATAAAAGTCTTACTCCACGCATTCTCGTTACGTACGTTTTTTACCGGCTAGGGTACCTAAAACCTCTTTCGCGTTTGTAATATTAGTATGGATTAAGATTACGACTTACATATCATCCTTGTCTGTGTGTATGGGGTCTCGGCTGCACGCATTGCCTGCATGTCCTCGAATGTACCATAAAATACTAAGTTGCTGAAGTCGTCGTCGCTTAGCTCACGAGACTGCATATCTGTAACATGACCTCTGTGAGCTTGATAGGTCCACGTTACTCCCTTTTACATGGAGCTGCACCGACTAGCGTGACAGGACAGCGTGTTACCTTTCAGACGCGGAAGTTTCGCGCGGATGTTTTGCTCTGTATGTACCTACCTAGTGTATTAGTAGTGGACAGTGGTTTAATATAACTGCCACACCCTTAGCAGGCTATTCCGCTAATCTTGGGCCCGTGAACGAATTCTCAAGTATTGGTCAATCTATGCTTCATACCGGTTTTTACCATACTTACTTGAGAAGATGTTAGCTTAGCTTATCTGATGTCGGTTTATTAATACGAACCTTAGACTGAATCATCACATAACAGTTGCTATCAGGTGAGATCGCAGTAGGCTAACTTGGAGTGGATTAAAAAAAAACACTTTGGAAACCCAGTAGAGAATATCAACTTAGTGCCTTATAAATCCAAAATTACGAAGAGGATTTATAATTATTACAATCATCGACCATTTTTACATAATAAGCCGTCGTCGTTTTGCTATTGCTGTACATGGGTCTCTTGTAGTGCCTTATACACGCCACCGCCTGGAGCCTTTTGTAACTGGACCAGCAGCTCCCTGCAACGCGCTATGTCATCCATCCCATCGAGTAGAAGCTGTGATTTCCTGCGGGCTCACCATTTGAGCACCTTGGACCCCAACGTCGGTGTAGGTTACTCATCACTTCTGATATGATCACGCAAAGATCTCTCTTCATTGCTCGCTTTTCAATAAGTACCTACTTGATTATTTATAGAGAATATAGAGAAATTCCTTCATACCGTATGCACTTACTTGAAAATTTTAAAAATCCCGAACGATATAGATATGAACACTGGCACTAAATAATTAGTAACGATAAAATACTTGTTCGATGATTATCACCACGCCACCACCAAGTAAAGAAATTTATCCGTATTTTTCTTGGCGAACAATAAATTTAATAACTTGAGGGTAGCTTTTTAAAAATAATAAAAATTTAAAAATAAACTAACTAGCACATCAGCACAGATTACTACTTATTTATATTCAAAGTACAGTGCGTGTTGATGCACGAAAGAAGCCTTTAAACAATATTTGAATGGAAAATGTGTTATAAATTTACATGGAGGTAATAAATTTGTACCTACCTTCTCTAAATTTAATAAGTTAAGGAATTATTTCGTGTCGGATTTGGGAGTGCTTCGTATAGTTTAAATACAAACAAAAATAAACTTAAAGTTTCGTACATAAAGTTAATTTTGCATGTCCTATAAAATATACCTACGAGTTGATGTCCTTCTCGCACACCATAGATTATAGATCTACACCATGCCACAGACAGTAATCATTACTTTGGTTTTATCTAGAAATCAAAGAATCATTTTAAGGTACGGTCATTGGCCTAGATCATAGAATTACGAATATTATAATTTAAATAACCCGGACTAAAATAAAAACTGAGTACATCTATATCTTATTAATTTTTTGCTTATTAGCAAGTCGTTATTTACTTTGATATGTATTTAATCAAAGGTTATTTATACTGTATAAAATAAGTTGCCTATCAAAATCCGGTCCAGGTTATTTTTAAATTAATTAATTTAATTATTTTTTTTGACAAGTTTATTATAGCCTATACCTGCTATCGCGTTTGTCATAAAATTACCAATATTTTGATAACTCAAGCGGTCCATATGGACTATGGTAAGTTACCATAGTCCATCACTGCACGGACACCACAACTTCACGGATCTGTTAACCGCTTGAGACGTCAGGTGACCACAAAAATTGCCCATAAGTATATTGGTAATAAAGTGTAAAAGGTGTAAAATACAGTTCTTTTTTTTTGTAGGAGAGTTTTCAACCGTTCAAAACGATTTATATGGGGTTTAAAACGGCAACATTTGGTTCAAAACGTTTTAAATCGGTTGTCTCTTTTCTTTAATCTCAATGACGAAGAAAGAGAGTAGGTACTTATTTCCTACCTCCATGATACATTCATACGTTAGTGCTGCTCCCAAATTTACCGCGGTATTTCACGTAAACTAAAAATCGACGTCACGTCAAACGGCCAAACAACAACCAACCATTGAAAGGGATAATTTGTAATGTCAGTCGCAGTCACACATAATGGCGGAGGTTGTGTTTTATAATAATATTAATTCAATCCGGTAATGTTTTTTCATAACTTACCATTTATCCGAATCCGGTCTTATACGCGAGTTTAATTTTTAAGTTTAAGTGTTACTTTATGTACTTGGATATTGACTTCAAAATACTGGAATAGTGGGAACTCGTAAGAGGATGGAGTATGAGTACGTTGTGGTGTCGATAGACTTATTGAATTAGTGTGTTTGGGCGAAGAGTCGTTCGCTGGTGTCGAAGACGAAAGGGTGGCAGCGGTAACAGCACAAGATGGGGGCTCAGCAGGCGAAGGAGCGCGGCACGGCAAGCGGCGCGTCCATGCGCTCGGCCAGGAACAAGCCGCGGGTGCCCAAAGACCCCCGCATGCTTGGCTCGAACATATTCACTGAACACAGCGGTGAGTCACTTCTATTTTGTTTCATTAATTCTTCACCTTCATATTTGATTTGAGAGCCCAATCAATTGGATGTACAGATAATAATAATTTGATTGAATAAATCTTTGTGCAATTATCTTATTTTTTCCTACTGACTACTACAACTTTATATATGCGTATGTATATTAAGCCATACCTAAAAACTGATTTACTTAACTAAGTATTAAGAATATTGATTGTGCCACCTTGCTTACTGGATTTCCTCAGTGCTGCTAGCTACACCTACATAATTTACATATAACTAGTTATTTAGATGTTTTTATTGGTGTCTCAAGTGAGACTATAATTTAGTACGTATTGTTAACCAATCTGAAGTGTATGAGCAGGTATTCAATCTGCACGCAATACCATATATATCCACAAAGTGCTTTAGTAATATTAGAGCACATAACTACTTTATTTTATTTTTTATTACAATAAATACAGAATTTGGATGTTTATAGCCAAAGGACTGATCACAGATAGAGAAAAGAGCGGGTAAAATACAGATTACTACAGATTTTTATGTGTAACAGCTGTTTCTTGATCATGTTTGACGACCTCCATGGTGCAGTGTGTAGCGCTATTGTCTTAATACATGCGGAGGTCCCGGGTTTGATCCTCGGCAGGGTCAATTTGGGAATTTATAATTTCTGAATTTTCCCTGGTCTGGCCTGGTGGAAGGCTTCGGCCGTGGCTAGTTACCACCCTACCAGCAAAGACGTGCCTCCAAGCGATTTAGCGTTCCGGTATGATGCCGTGTAGAAACCAAATAGGGGTATGGGTTTAATATAACTGCCATGGCCGTAACAGGTTAGCCTGCTACCATCTTAGACTGCATCATCACTTACCATCAGGTGAGACCGCAGTCAAGGGATAACTTGTAAAAAGCGACACATTTTACAGTAACCAGAAGTATGATGAATATTTTCATACTGGAACAACACAATGTTCAAAAAGCAATCCAAAAAAGGCACCTACACTCACACAGATATTGATGATGATAGATGGGCGCTGTAAATACATACTATTAGACAAGTACTCAAGCAGTAGTGCACTTGATTGTTGCTACATAATTTCGCGCACAATTGTTATTTAGTAATGGTGATGGAGAACATGAATCAGACATAGAGTATCAACCATCCTGTGCCCAATCCACAAGATCCAATGAAAGTCCCTGTTCAGAATCCCAGGAAAAGAGTGTTAATGAAAAGGGTACATATATAGAGTTTTACAGATTTTCTGTTTCACAAAGTTGGTCAAGACTGACACCATCTGATGGTGATGGTTTTCACACATCTCATAACTAAACTGAAATAACAACTTCATTTTTATTGCAATCCCTTTCATAATAAGTATTCCCTGCAGAAAGGGCAGCAGTAGATTTAGAGCTGTCATTTTAGTGTAGTTTAGAGATTGTGTTCAGCAAAATTGGTCACATGAATTAAATCATATTGCAACTAACTTAAATCATGAGCATGATCATTAGCATTATTAAATCATGATGCCCGCGACTTCACCCTATTGGGGTAGATTTTCGTAAAATTTACAGGTTATTATTATTTAAAACTAATGTACCTAATCCCAATTTTCAAGTCTCTAACAAAAACATAGGACCTTCATACATACTTCCAACCCCAAATTCACTCCCATAAGGGTGTATTTATCGTTTCTTAGCTGATGTCTACACTATATAAGAAACCTTCCAGATTTCAAATTTGTAAACTTTCTGAGATATTGTTATTACTCGAGTCGACAGTGAGTGAGTGAGTGGTATTTTGCTTTTACATAATTATTATCATTTAAATATAGATTACCTACACCTAATTATTCAATTGTTCATTATATCTAACATAGGCATTATGCACTTGATGAGTAGGTACTTACTTATACCAAAGTTTTCAAACATATTATGTGTACTTAAGAATTAGTAGGTATATAAATTAGGAAAGTGACTAACTGACAAATATGCATATTGTATATTGTAGCTCTAACCTCTGAAACTATAAATTTGAGATGTTTGCATAATGATTTTGCCAATGATTTTAAGAATTTTCAGAAACTATGAATGAAACTATGCTTTGCGAATTACATTTGAAAAAGATTATCTTAATAAGGATATTCTACTTTTTATATGTGGAATAGGTTATACTTTACATCAGTTCTCACATCAATTAGGCGATGTCAATGCCTACATCACAAACACCTTTTTATATCGGTGGATGGATAATATTTTATTCAAATTGAGAACATAAAATGAATGATACCACAAACGGATTTTCTGTTCATGAGGTACTACTTACTACTTTTTGTAGCACGGTAGAAGTTTGAAGTTGAACATAAAAGTAAGAAATACTTAGGTACTTATTGATTTCTATTTAATTCAATAATAGCGCGGTCAAGAACACTACGCTTAATAGGTATGTATAGAGATCTGTGTTCTTTGTTTCCTGCAAATTGAAGCTCGTTTAGAATACACAACGACCTTGACTGGCACAATGCGATAATCTGCATTATTAATACAGCATTGTCTTTCTATCAGATTTAAAACAGGTACAATGCCTGGAAAATAACTTAAAGAATGAAATGATTGCTTACTTGTGAATAGCGGGGTGTATGCGATTTGTTGACTCGTTGGCGCGAGTGTACGTGATTCGTCGATGTTTCGGCCCTTGCTTTCCGTATTCTGAAAAAAAATCCGACTACGCTGCTATTTGCACAAGATATTTGTGGAGCACTGAAACATGACGATTTAAGGGTGCGTTATGCTATAGACAGATATAGCGGTTATTTCAAAATATAGTTATCTAAGTACTTACTTATGTACCTACCTATAGTTGCTGGCGTTAGTTATAAATTTTCAATTGCTTGATTTATTGAGTGCCTAAAACCTAACAAATCAGATCTAATAATAACATATTTAATTTAAAAAAAAAGATACAACTAATCTACCTTTTTGTTGGTCAGTGCTTACCTATTCATATCTGTGGTCTGTAATGACCAGGACGTCCTAGGTGATAGTAGGTACAAAGTTTTTTCGATACGAAACCCTTAAAACCACCACAAGATTAATATTACCGTATACCTACGAGTGTATGCCTACATGTTCGAAATTTGAATGCAATAAAAAACTCTACAATTAGGTATATTATTACCTACCTTACATTATGGTTTCTAACTACACATTAAGTAAAATAAAGTTCATGTTATAATTAGGTCTTAGTACAATTTCTATTTTGCGAATGAATAATACTATATCTTATATGCGCGTGTGTGTAGAATCTCAATTAGGTAAGTAAGTAGGGTGCGCCTCATATTTTTATGGTGACCTACATGATTGCTTGCTAAGACCACCTGATTGCTAGAAGAACTATAAGTTACAGAGAAGTTATTTAAGCAGCACTAGTATCCAAAACTAAGTCGATAAACTCAATGACAGCCGTTTGATGCTACTTGCTAGTACAAGTATTTTAAAGGTACTGCCTAGGTTCCTTTTAAAAGTTGTAGGAACTAGCGCCGACTTTAGTAATTTAGAGCGCAAATCATTATACAGGTGGAGAATTTCCGCCAGGTGCTAACGCTCGGCGCTCAGCGTTCACTTCCCGGAAACTCGCTTTAATCCTATCAACGAGTTTTAATAAAGGCAGCTCTACTAACTTCATAGTGCCTTTTGTAATTTAAATATGTGCGCGACGTTCACGTTAAAAAATTTGCTTGATCTTTCAAATATGTAATTTTTTTCTGCATAACTAGTTCACCTGTTAGCTATATGCAGAGATGATTTTTGCTGCCGTTCAGTAGCGTCAGTTTAATTCTAAGTTTTATGTACACAGTACAAATCTATATATATGTCACCGTATGATTGTAAAAACCGTTAGATTATAATCTAACTCGCGAAATTGTAAACTGTCGAAGGATTGGGAACCGTTCAATGTTCTGAGTTTCAATTTTTGAAATATTCATTGTATTTACAATTTCTTGTCTGTTTCTTGTAGGTTAGGTTAGGGTTCTACATAAATAATCAGGTAGTGGGTAGGTAGGTTTTATTGGGTTAATATAACTAACAGATTACAATCTACCGAAAAATAATGTGTTAAATTGTAATCTTTCGACAGTTTTCAATTTCGCGAGTTAGATTATAATCTAACGGTTTTTACAATCATACGGTGACATATATATAAATTCAAAGTCCGGACTGACTGAATTGATATCAACGCACGGCCTAAACCGCTGGTCCTAGAGGCATGAAATTTGGAGGGTGTGTTCTTTGTGAAGAGTAAGTGTCCACTAAGAAATGGTTTTTCGAAATTCCACCCCCAAAGGTTAATGTTTGTATGAAAGTCCGCCGTTTTTCAAGTTATAGCCATGAAACTTGATATTTGGGCTACCGGTTTAAAATGGAGAAATACGTGTTTCGCAATTTTGAAAATTCTACCCCCGAAGGGAATAGGGGCATGAAATCAAAGTTTATATGACAAGATATTTTTTGAGTTATATCTACGAAATTTGGCTTTCGGTAAAAAATAAAGAAGCGCGTAATTATGTCATAATTTTTTAAAATTCCACTCCTAAAGGGTAACCCCTTTAGAGTGCCTATGGGAATTAAAAAACTTATGCCACGAGAACGAAGTCGGGGGCGTCCGCTAGTATTTAGTTATGATATTGTAGTAATATCATTTTAATAACCTTTAATAACCTACAATGACTGAAGACAACAAGTCATAATTAAAAAAATTAAAAAACAACTGCCCTGCCAAAAAACTAACTTAAAAGTAAAAAATCTAAATTAATCTAGTTAGGTATATAGAATCTTATTCACATTTTTATTAAATGATATTTTTTTGTGAATAACTGGATATTTAACTGTAGTGTTATATATTTTTAGAATCTACTCATCATTTTCTAGATGATGATTATGTAGTCAATCTTATTTTCGAATTATTTTTTCAACTTTAGTCTTTAATGTGGGACCATGGTCACCCCATCAACTGTTTTTTAAATTTTACTAGCCTATGTCACCCGAAATAAGCTAGGGATTCTAACGATACCTCATTTATCAAACTCGGTTCTGGCGTATAGAAGTTATAGTGGAATATACAAACTCACATACATACATACATACATGAACCCTGAAAACAATATACTCCTTTTTTCAGGCAGTCGTACAAAAAGTGCCAGTCATGACTTACGTTGCTTAAACTTGAGCAGTGACAGCGAGGCTTGTCTACATTCCATACTTAACATAAATGCGAAAGTGTGTCTGTCTGCTACGTTGCTGCTGTGTGCTGTTTGTGCTACACTTAAAAGGCCCATCTTGTCAACCGATTTTGATGAAATTGTTTCCCTTGACTTATTGGACAGACGATGTCCAATAAGTTGACTTGACTTATTGGACAGAGTGTTGTTCGCGCCTGAGTTGAATGCAGAGCTTAGGAATGTGCTAGTGCTGTGACCTTACTACTGACAGTCATATCGATAAATTTCAAAACAAGCAGTGATTGTATTATTTTAAAAACATTTAAAATATTGATTAAAACACAATAATAAAGTCCAAAATTTACTTTATTTCTTAAGTAAACAAAATAAAATCATTCGGACAAGTAGGGACGATTATTTTAGTCAGATAAAAGTCTTCTATATGTGTGAATTACACTACGATTAAAATCATCTTTTTAAGAAGGAGAACGAAGAGTCGGAGTCCTTCTTTAACTTGTTTTGGTATTACATATAATGTTCTTTTTGATATTCCGGTATATCAACTCGGTCTGCCGTTAAAGGCAAGGTCAAAAGTTATTTTGCCTTTCTTATGTACACATATCCAACATAACTTTTTTCGCCATTTCGCGTGCTTGGCAATGATAAAAACACGTTTTTTTGTTATTAAACCTGAAGCGCTCAAATCAGCCATATTTTAAAATTTACACGGAAAGCAACTTGATTAAAGACAAAGTACCTATGTATGTTACCGCTAATATCCGGAAACTAATAATGTCAGCATTTCCTAGGATATGTCGACATAAACGGTTTTGATACGTTAGATTTCGAACTTTGGCAATGGCTTTGACATGATTTTAGAACTTTACTTACCTCGAAATAGTAAACATTAACTGTCCCTCCACTGTTAAAAATCGTGAAATCATGTAGCTGAATATGAAAATATGAAGATATGATTAAATGGTCATAGTTTTCATCAAGAATGATCAACTAATTAATTGATGATATTATGATTAAATGTCTCATGTTGGGTGTCCATAAAATGTAAAAGTAAAAAGGATGGGCTACATCCAAAGACTCGCTTGACGCTTCGTCGCCGCTACATTCAGCTTCATTCAGGACCTCCTTCGCGAGCTTATGGGTTCACCCTTTACAAAAACACTCAGGGGTACGGCAAACAAGACTACGTTGAGTCTAGGGCTTCCAATACCGGGATCCCGGACTTTTTCATCGGTTTTCAATACCGGTATTGAAATGTCTAATACCGGGATACCGGTATTGGTGACACTATAAACGAAACAGTGACTATTGCACATATTTCTTTGTAGTTGCCACTGTTTTTTATTCGGCTAATTTTAAAACTTGTATCTTAAGCGAATTATCTCAAAAAGAACGCCTTTTTTGCTTAAAACCAGTGGGAAAAATTAGTGTTTGAATTTAGATCCCTGTGGCTTGGCATTTCTTTTTCACTGTCTCTCAAAACGTTCAGGAATCCTTTTTTTTTTAACTAATGCATATTTTATTATGATGTATTTTCTTTTAAATAATAGCTATTGAATTTTAAATTAATTTGTGTTTTGACTTAATTATCGTTTTCTTCGACTTCGATCGACTTTTAACAAGAATATCGTCAATCATATTTTAGTCACACTAAATTTTACTATAGCGTTTTAACGCTCAACGACGTCAGTAGAGGTTCTCAACAGTTGTGCCTAAAAATGAGACACAGTCTAGTTAGGTAGGTCCAATTTCGAGAAAGAGGTCAACCTCCGAATCGAAAAAAAAACCCCGGCTGAGTTTGTTGTGGGCTCTTCTCAGACCAGGGCGCGTTTGAAACCCTCGTAGCTTTAGTTTAAAGATACCGTTGCCGATTAGTTATATAAGTAATTTTTAATGTCAATCAGTGTACCTACAGTGTACTACTACCTATATTGAATAAATTATATTGAGTATTGAGTATTATCTACTAGTAGAATATTATATGCGTAGCTTTGAAATTGGGACGGCTTAACTTGGCCGTACGGTACATCCACGTGTGAGGCAATTTCCGTTACCAAATCAAACACAGAGAGCCCGCAATGCGAATTCTACCATCTCTGCATGTGCGAATCTGTTTTACTTGAAGTTAATTAATCGTTGAACAATATTGTATAATTTTAATGGATGCTTTACAGCTCAAAAGAAGATATTTACATGTCTGAGGGGCTTTGGGGGTGATACGGAACTTTTATATTCCATCAAAGCCAGCTTTAATAGAAAACTGATTTTAAGAAATTTCCATCTCTTGATATCGCAGGCGTTCTAACTATAGAACTTTTTTCTTTTACTGAGTACCAAAGAGGTACTTAATGCAACTTAGATCTTGCTTAGCACATTTTAGGCCTGCTAAATTTTGGTGATCTTTGTTGATAGTAACGCGGGAGCAACAATATGCGACAATGCGGCGTGCTACAGATCCTATAATATTAATTTTGGTCGAGACAACATTTTGTTGTACAATATAAGGGTACAAGTACGACATTGTGCAGACGATTCTGGATACATTTTAAATTATTTAAGCAGTAGGCTCGGTAACATGCATCGGTGTCGCAATGTATTGCCACTGCTCTGGCGTAATCAGGCCTTAAAAAATCTAACATTACCACTGGTACAATATTTAATTAGACTTAGAGAATTTCTATAGAAATTATGATATAAACTCGCCGGCATATTTAGTGGAACATAAAAAAAGGTTTGATATCAGTATCATATAAGGTTGCTGGCTGGTTTATACGTCATTTAATTTAAAAAGAAATATTTTCAAATTAAGAAAACAACTGAACATCACATTTTATGCAATTGTTTTAATTTTATTCAAATACACCTTATCTGGAGCGGACTTCGAGTATTTCTTCCTTCTGAGTTTGATTTAAAATTTCATTGGAATACTGTTTTTTGTTAGTTTTTTAATCGCGTATCTTTCTGGAGTTGATGACTGAATTATGCCTGACTTAGCCCCAACGGAGATTGCCAGGGCACTCGAAATGCGAAGAAATGGTCAAACCTACAGAGTGATATCCAGAGATCTTCGTCGACCAGTTTCAACGATCCATCGCAGTATCCAACGGTTCAGGGAGACCGGTACTTATGTGAGAAGAGCAGGACAAGGCAGAAAAAGACGCACTTCGAGTAGGGATGATCGTTTCATTCGGCTTCGTGTACGTAGGTACCCCCGTTTGACGGCCGTCCGAGCCCGACATGAGTTAGAAGCAGTGCGGGGTGTAACCGTAAGTGAGCGTACGGTACGAAGAAGGCTCGAAGAAGCTGGTTTGGGTAAATTTGTGCCCGCCAAGGCTCAAAGGATCGAGGTAAATCATCGTAGAAACAGGTTAACTTTTGCTCAGGAACATCGACTTTGGAACGCGGACCAATGGAGTAAGGTATTGTTTAGTAATGAGTGCAGAATTCTCTTAAATCTTCTCTTTAAGAATATAAAGACGCAAAGGAGAACGATACATTCAGACAAATTTTGAAACTACAGTTGCATACGGTGGTGGATCAATAATGGTTTGGGCGGGCATTTGTTTGGGAGTTCGCACAGACTTGGTAGTGATTGACAGAGGGAGTCTGACTGCAGACCGCTATATCAGAGAAGTTTTAGAAGAGAATGCCGTACCGTTTGCCCCATATATCGGTGAAGATTTTGTTTTTATGCAGGATAATGCTCGGCCGCATACCGCTCGGGTAACTCAAGTTTATCTTAATGATATGAATATCACTGTTATGGAGTGGCCGGCGAGATCACCGGATATGAACCCAATAGAGCACGTTTGGGACTTGCTGAAAAGAAAAGTTAAGTCCAGAATTCCAGCTCCTGCCAACGTGGGAGAACTGCGAATCGGCGTAGTTGAGAAATGGCGGAGACTATCCCAGGAGACCATCGATAACATCATTGTCAGTATGCCTAGACGGGTAGAAAGTTTAATAAGAGCACGTGGAGGAATTACGCGATATTTATCACCATTTTTCTAATTTAATTAATTGTTATTTTTATATTAAATTTCACTTTTCCCGGTTACATGAAAAGTTCAAAAATGTACCATTTTTCACAAATAGCCTTTACTCGCAAAATCTGTTCTTAATGTGATCTCATTTTAAGTAAAACAAATGAAACTTTAAATAACAAAAGAAGTGTAGTAAGTAGATTTTAAAATAAAACCATATTTTTTAAATTATGGACCTTTTTTATGTTCCGCTAAATATTCCGGCGAGTTTATATTTATAAATTTTTGAAGTGACTCCCGAAGAAGCAGGAGTGTGACTGATTTTAATTTAGATTTACACTGAACTTAATCTGTTTTTAATAAGCAATTCTATTTTATTGTAGTTTTAAGCTCGGCAGCGATCTTAATGGGTGGCAACTAATTCTGTAGACTTCGATTGAACGTGATTACTTGGAAGATTTAGTTAATATAAGCTAATCGATTTCCTATGTGATTCCATTTCAAGTCATTTTAAAAATTCTAGAAAATATCCAATAAATTAAATTAAATTTAAATTTAAAGTTATTTTTTCAGCCACTGTATAATTACATGCTTTATCAAATTCCTCTACAATGGCATCGTCTTCAATGAATATAAAATAGAAATGGGATGCTATTCTGAATAGTAGGTAGGCTTACATACTGTATAAGTATCGATTAAACACTTTTTAAAACCCGATTGTACTCGAAACCATTGACGTTGTCTAAGTGCACTGAACAGCTTTCTAAGCTGTAACTCTTCAAAAGCTACCATAGTTGCAAGAGGTGCATTTTCCGATAGTAATATCTTGTGAAAATTATTCATTCATTCACTTGAACGTAGAACTATGACAACATAAAAATCATGACTGACAGATAGTTACTCCTTACAATAGTTAATTATCATTTCTTCATTTAGAACCGTTAATGGGCGTGTTAATTTTCAATGGATGGACTATACATTCATTCATTCATTCATGTGTACACTCGGACCCATAAGAACAAAATGCCTCCTTGTAAAATGTGCGTTAATTTGAATAAATATGATAACGTATTGAATAGGCATGATGACAGTATCCAAGAATCAATTAAATTATGAATTTATCTAATGAAATAGGATTCATGGATCATAAAAAACGTATTTATTTTTCTATTTCGAGTAAGATTGTTATTTATTTTGATAAAATAAAACTATAAAATACAGTAATCCGCCATATTGTATAAAACACCACTGAAGCGAATGACGTCACTATTGTTTTCGAGCTTTGACAATCGACCAACAATCTCTATAAGTACAGGTGTTTTAAATGTTTATTAAGTATTTTCGTGTTTTTTTGTTTCCCAAAGATCATTTCCTTGATCTAGTTTTGTTTTACCGAATCCAAAGTTAAGAAATTAAAAATCGTTAGCCATGGATCAAGGATTTACCAAAGCTACTAGCTCTAATTTGCCCAGAATTGATTTGTTGATGCTGGGTGTACATTGTAATACATTGGTAAAAGCAATAGTGATGTCACAAACGACGCCATGACACCCGCGAGAGTTTCGGCGTGATTTTTAAAATTTAAATTTCAAATGCCAATTTTATCTACCAAACCTTATTTTTCTGCTGAAATAAGATATTTTTCCGAAATAGTAGATACTTCCGAACATAATCTGACCATTTTTCAAAATCAGCCATCATGCGTATTGAGGTGCGATTGTGTAAGAATTGCCGATCAAATCGTCAAAGTTCGGCGTCAAAGTAAAATAAACCATAACAGTATTGAATTAGAGCTCTATTTTGTGTATCTATTCTCATCCGTTTAGGGTTTCGTACATACCTAAACGTATATGAATGGATACACGAAATTGAGCTCTAATGACGATTTGATCGGCAACTTTTAGACAATCGGGGGGCTGACCTGTATGAAATATTGAATCAATACCAAATTTACGAGCGCCAAAATACAGCTAAGTAACTTTTTAACCATTTAGTATCTGGCCGCGTAATTCTTTAATATCTAGGTATGTACATAGTATACATTCAAATAAATAAATAAATAATCATCATCATCATTGGCACTACAGCCCCTCGTGGGCCCGGGCCTCGTCCAGAATATTTCTCGATGTCTCTGCCCTTTGCGCTCGTTTTCCAATTTTTTACTCCAAGCTGATTGTCGTCTTGATTAACTCCGTCTTACCACCGAAGTTTTGGCCGACCAATGCTTCTACGAAGAAATTAGGTGTTAAGTCACAAATCATAAAAACGTTACGCTAAATCTCCCGACGTAAATTGCGTGTCAGTGGTCTCTTCTGGATTAGCTTTAAATTGCAAATGTGAAATCACTTAATTACAAAGTAGCCTTTATTGCCGGTTCTTCCTGCGTTTTGCTGATAATATACCTTGATAAAGTGCTCATCCTCGAACCTATTATTAAAATTACTTCTAATGACCGATTCCGATGCAAATCCTTTTGTGAGCAAATTTTTGCAAACTTAATTATTGATACCTGCATTTAGTTGTTGAATCTTAACTAGCCGAGGGATATCATGTCATGTCGGAGTTATATTACAATATTAAATTACCACTCAGACCACATTGCCGCATATTATAAAACCGCATTTTATATAAATCTAGCGAAATAAAAAACGAATGGGAGATTGTGAATGGGCTATACTTATAATATGTATAATCCCATCAAACAAAAATACAAGTTTCGCAACGCAGTTCTTCTACCGAAAAAGTTGTGAGATCTAATGTAAAACCACAGAATAGGTAATAGCATAGAGGTAAGGATAATAGTATCTATCCAACAACTTTGCCATGAAATGTTGCCTAATTAGTTTACTAACAACATTTAATAGTGCCCGTCTCAATTTTAGACATCTTTATTTCTTTAAATACATTGACTTGGCCATCGCACGCATAATGCTTCTCAATAAAGTTTTTTATTTATTTATTTATTTAGTCCTAATTGAACCTAGCGCTAGTGAGCCTCTATGCATACACAAACACTAATGCAGCGCTCAGAGCACTGATATAATAGGTAGATTTTGTTTTATGTAGATTCTATTGCTGTGTGCGATTGCCAAGTCAATGTATTAGGTACTTCTTTGAGAATCGCCCTTGATAACTTTTCTACTTGGGGTGTAGCGCAAGAGCGCGAAGCCCCTGCAAGAGCGAGGCCCCGGGCGGTTGCTCTGCTTCCCACCCCCTAAGGCCGCCACTGCATAAAAAGTAAAACTATCTAAAAGCACCATGATATTTTCATCCTTTAATTAAACCGCGGCACTCTATTTTAATGATGTCATAATCAATAGTACTTTCATTATACGAGAGTCGAGAATAATATAATTAATGGAGTTGAAATGGTGGTTATGTTTTTAATATTTTCAAGTTATATTATTATTTATAAAATAACATCCTTAAAATATAATATAAATAAAGTTCCTATTTTAAAATTAAATTTGAGCCATGCCGATTTTTGTTGCCAGCTCTCGGACCAATCGGGGTTCATTCATCTATTTCCTTCCCGATGCACTAAGTATATCCCGGTGTCGCGCCATAGCCGTAACAGGCGTCTCGACAACGCATAATAGGCTTAGCCCTAAGCCTTCTTAATGACGTCCGCTAGCGGCTTACTGCACCCGTTCATACTGAGCGCTTACAAAATTAAATTCACATCTTGAGAACATTTTTCTTTTAGGTATTCAATTTGTGAAGTCCACCGAGACGTTGCTATCACAGTCGTCGTATTTTAACACGACTGCCTGAAAAAAGGAGTATATTGTTTTCAGGGTTCATGTATGTATGTATGTATGTATGTGAGTTTGTATATTCCAGGATAACTTCTATACGCCTGAACCGATTTTGGTAAATGAGGTATCGTTAGAATCCCTAGCTTATTCCGGGTGACATAGGCTAGTAAAATTAAAAAAAAAATTGATAGGGGTTGACCATGGTCCCGCATTAAAGATTAAATATCATGAACAATATCATTAAAAATGTGAATAAGATTTTAATTTAACTAGATTAATTTAGATTTTCAACTTTTTAGTTCGTTTTTCGGCAGGGCAATCGTGTTTTTTATTTTTTTTAAAGATGATGTAGTGAATACAATGCAAAAACAATTCTTAAACGTAATTTCTTTGTTACAGAGGCCCTTCTGCAGAGTCGGCCGCTGCCTCACATCCCGGATTTGCCAGACGGCGAAGGCGCCTCTGCCGCACCCGCCACTCCACAACCACTCGACAGCGCTAACAGGTCTGCCGTAGTTATATTATTTACTAGATGATACCCGCGACTTTGTCAGTGTGGATCATACTGTTTGAAAAGTTACGCGTTACAAATTTTTATTTTTGCCGATGAAAGTAGTCCATGGCCTTCGAAAGTATAGGTTAATCTTTCCTTAAGACCGGTCGTTTACGCATAAATTGATCAATACTTGTTTTAAGCAGATGTCGGTCTGTTAATGCGGAACTATGTCCGTCACCGGGATGCAACATGCAATCTACCTCTGTAAAAAAAACATAGTTAACGATAACCAATCATTCCAGTTCTGGTTAACGTAAGCGTATCTTTCAGTATTAGCGCTAACAGATAGTGAATAAACTCATCATAACTTACTCAACGCAAGTGGTTTAGTTAGCACCATGATTAAAAGTTGTCTCCGTTAGAATTATGTTCATGCATCTGATCCTTATTGTAACATTTTTGTAACTTTTTATTTGACCGTTAAATGATAACACTCATTAATCCTGATCATTATTTTATATATATATAATAAATACTTTCAAACAAAAACAAAAAAAGAATGATGAGGTCTAGGTTGGACCGCGCTAGTCAAAAAGATGCCTATTCACCCTTGCCTTGTTACTTGAAAACCCAGAAAAGTTGTCTCCGTTAGAATTATGTTCATGCAACTGGTCCTTAGTGTAACATTTATTTGACTGATAAATGATAACACTCATTAATCCTGATCATTAAGAAAATCTGGAATTCTTAAGAGAACTTTAGAAATTACGATTACGTCCAACAGACTTGAGAGGTTATCCAGTGGACGGTTGACCTATGAAAGCTTCGGCGTTACTTTGAAGAATTGTGTACTTAAATTATTTACAATAACTACAACCTTTCACAGTTTTAGTTTTACTTTATACAATTATCTGTTGTTTACCTTCTCTGAAACCCATTTCCATGCCAGTGCTTTCAAGGGCATGTATTGAATTGCATTACATATACATGATTTAACTTTGGTAGTTATATAAACATAATTTTTGAGGGAATAATTAAGTAAAATGTTAAGGACATAATTACATATTACAAACTCGATATCATAATAATTAATTAGTAAATTAATACGGATAATAATAATCTTGATTAAAATTTAAGAGTTAGTTGGAACTTGGATCTTCAGACTCATGTGGCTCGAAAATAGATCGATATATGCAGAAAGAGTAGAAACTATTTATATTATAAACTAGCGAATGCCCGCGACGTCGTCTGCTTGGTTTGAGGTTTTTTGGTTCGCGCGGGAACTCTTTAATTTTCCGGGATAAAAAGCCTATGTGCTATTCCAGACTATAATCTATCTCTGTGCCTAATTTCAGCCAGATCCGTTCAGCCCTTGGGGCGTGATTGAGTAACAAACATCCGTACATCCATTCATCCATACATCCATCCAAACTTTCGCATTTATAAGATTAGTAAGAGTAAGATAATATGACATCTCTCTATGTAAGGTTGAAGAGGATTGTATAAATTACCGCGCTGAAATCATAACATAATATTATTGCAAAATAGATTATAAGTTTTCATTTGTAATTATTTTAAAAGTCGATTGTGTAAGAGCACCGTATTTCTCAAGGCCCAGCCGAACCGATGGCGGATCATAAATTATGAACTATGAAAAAATTGCAGGCATTTAAATAAGCTTTGTAGATCCATAGACTACACTATTACTGCCTAGTTCACTTTTTGCAAAAATCGGCAAAGCTGTTTTCTGCGAAGCTAACGCGCGACAAGTGATTTTTATTTGTATATTTAGACAGATTTTTTATAAATTCCATTCTATAAATACACATTTATGCTCATTACATTTATAAGCAAGTAAGCAAGAAACCAGTATTTCACTAGGGTAACTAATACTTTTTAATTAGTAAATTTCCCAAGGAGATTATAGGAAAATGCAAGTGGCCTTAGCATGTGAATTATTATTGATGACTAGATGATTCCCGCGACTTCGTCCGCGTGGATTTAAGTTTTTTGATTCCTCTTTAATTTTCCGGGATAAAAATTAGCCTATGTCCTTCCCCTGGATACAAATTATCCCTTTACCAAATTTCATCAAATCGGTTGTAGAGACATTTTTATTTGATTCCCGCGGAAACTTGAATTTTCCGGGATAAAAAGTAGCCAATGTCCTTCCCCTGGTTACAAACTATCCCTTTACCACATTTTATCAAAATCGGTTGTAGAGACATATTTATTTGATTCTAGCGGAAACTCCTGAATTTTCCGGGATAAAAAGTAGCATATGTCCTTTCTCAGGCTCTAGACTATCCCTGTACCAAATTTCATTTAAATCGATTCAGTAGTTTGGGCGTGATTGCGTAACACACAGACAGACAGAGTTACTTTCGCATTTATAATATTAGTATGAATTGGTTACAAAACGAATCATCAATAATTAACTTTTGATTTAACTCCGATTCTGTCAAACTCTTGCACTGCCCGTAGAGATTTATTTCTCTTTACTTAACATATTACAAGAATTATTTGGTTACATATATACAATTAACTCTTGGAGTAATTGTTGTTGTTGAGGAAAACAACGGGATTATGTATCATCGCAATACGCATAAGTCTGTAAAAGTAACAGACTAGCAAATTATTTATTTTGCTATAATATTTTAATACGACTGCCTGAAAAAAGGAGTATATTGTTTTCAGGGTTCATGTATGTGAGTTTGTATATTCCACCATAACTTCTATACGCCTGAACCGATTTTGATAAATGAGGTATCGTTAGAATCTCTAGCTTTTAATTTTTAGTCGTGTTTATTAATTTTTTTAAATTCTGACTTGTTAATAAAATATATGAATTTTCCTCTATTCATAATAAAGTGTACAAGACTACACCCGATATGAACCTTCTCCTTTGTACCAAATAACACAAAAGAGCACATCTCTAGCATCCAAGGTACTTAGATGACACTGTAACCACACTTACATAACATTTATTATTTATGTTTATTTCAGGCTCCAGTCTTGTTTCAGCTTTTCAGTTACTGATGTTGGTAAATAACTAATAGTGAATAATTTTTGTCTCAGATGGACTTCAAAAGAAAACTTATTAGCGCACCACGAGGAAGATGACCCTCAGCTATTCGTTGCTCTCTACGACTTTCAAGCGGGCGGCGAAAACCAACTTAGCCTCAAGAAAGGTATGTATACCTACTATCCGTTGCAGGCAACGACCTCAATTTACAAGACGGGCCCTGTCAAACCAAGAATGTGGACTAATTTTACTTACGCCATCTAGTCTGAAAAGCGGGACAGCGCTATATACAATTATAGTGGGGACAAAGACCGGCTTATACAGACCAAAATTTTTAAAAAATGGCCCATCTAGTACTTCCATATATATCGATGTTTGCAGGTTGTTGAGTTTGTTGTCGGCTGTATTCATCAACGTATTCTCTATCCCATAATTTATTTAACTTTTGGCAGCTCGAGTTAATGATGCCCCTAATGCGTCACCGATTCGATTTTTGATAACAATCTACTTTTTTTCGAACTAGTTTTAATCGATTTGACACATTTATATTTAACTAGCTGATGCCCGTGACTTCGTTCGCTTGCTTCGAGGTTTTTTTGGTTCCCGCGTGAGCTCCTTTATTTTTCGGGATAGCCTATGTGCTATTCCAGGCTATAATCTATCTCTGTGCTAAATTTCATCCAGATTATTTCAGCCGTTTTGGCGTGATTGAGTAACATCCATCCATCCATTCATCCAAACTTTCGCATTTATAATATTACTAGCGGTCGCCCGCGACTTCGTCCGCGTACAATTTCTGATTTCCTATGAGATTTTCCCACTGCAAAAGGCCTACTTATAGCAGCTTTATAGCATCGGCAGGTTTTTATTATTTAAGACTAATAAGTCCTTAATGCTGACTTCAAAAACTTATAAATTTCATGCAAGCTTTCACCCCCATCTCACGCCCTTTGGGGTGGATAATCGTAAAATTGCTTATGAAGTTTATTATTACTTAAAACTAATAACCTTAAACATGCATACAAATTTTCAACCCTCATTTCACCCTCTGTGGGGTAGATTTTCGTGAAATTGCTTATGCAGTTTATTATTACAACCAATAACCTTTATGCCGATTTTCAAGTATCCAACTTTAAAAACTTAGAACCCTGTAAACTTCCAACCCCCATTTCACCCCCTTTGGGGTGAATTTTCGTAAAATTGGTCATACAGGTTATTATTATTTAAATCGAATAACCTGAATCCCGATTTTCAAGTCTCTCACTTCAAAAACACAGGACTTTCATACAAAGTTACAAGCCCCATTTCACCCTCTGTGAGGTAGATTTTCCTAAAATTGTTTATACAGTTTATTATAACTTAAAACTAATAATCAAAAACTTGGGAGCCCTAAAGTATGCTTCCAACCCCCATTTCACCCCTATTGGGGTAGATTTTCGTAAAATTGCACATACAGGTTTTGATTATTTATAACTATTAGCTTAGTTGCCAATTTTCATGTCTCTAACTTCAAAAACAAAGGAGTATACAAACTTCCAATCACGATTTCAACCCCTTAGGGGCGAGTTTTCTCAAAACCGTTTCTTAGCGGCTTATACCATAGAAGGACCCTATCTTCCAAATTTCAAGTCTGTATGCTTTATAGTTCCTTAGATATCGTGATGAGTCGATGACCTTTCGCTTTTATATTATATAGAATATAGATATAGATTTTAGCTCATCATTACTTTATAAGCATATATACCCAGGCGTTTAGTTGTCTATATTGTACGTATTAAAATAATTCACTTATGTAAATCAGTACAGTAAATGTATTTATAATATAATAAGGCAGGTCATAGACAGACCAAAGATGTAAGGATATTGGATAGAAGCAGGCGTTACTTTGCGGAAGTCCATCATAATGAAGGAACCGCCCGTGGTATCGGATTGAAACGTACGTTGAGGGTAGTTTTGGGGGATTTCTGTGTGTGTGTGGTTTGGTGAGAACCACTGTACCACATAGATTTTCCTGTTCTCGCGGATTACAGCGAATTAAATTTCTGGTTTCTTCATTAACGATGTAAGGACAAGAGAGCTTGTGATGCGGCTTCGTGACTACATATTTTGAAAAGGAAAGAAATATCACAGTTAATGAACACGCCTCTTCACTATTTTGAAAGAGAACAGTGTCAAGTATTTAATTTTTTGTATAAATGGCCTTAAATGGTTTCTTTTCAATAATATGGAACTGCGTAGGCGTGTTTATGCCAAAAGTTAAATAAATGATTGGACAAAGTATAAGTAGATGTTTTGGCTGTGAGGATGGAACTACTTTTTGGTGGTTTTAATTAACAACAGACCTACCTTACCTTTTTTTAACAACTGTCCGGTCCCATTTACTCGATACTCATTACCCATGTTGCGTTGTGGGGGGCCGGGTGCCAGCATGCAGCACATCGCGATTAGCCTAGCCCTAGGCAATCCTCAGAAATGCCCAGAGACTTGGTCCAAAGCTAAAACTTCGCCTTTTGCCTATCGGTTTTTCAGGCCAAAATTTCTAGTCAAAATCAAAAGCTAATGAGTGAAATAGAGTTTTGGCTTTGGACTAGGGCTAGGCAATCCTGAATTACGTATTTGAGTGTTCAGACATTTAATAAACCATCTTTTAAAGATTTTTATGTTAATAGCTACTAAAGTAAAATCATATTTGTCAGTGCCTTATTTATAACTTTCGAATAAATGAATATTTACAATTCGAAATCATGAATGATGATATGTAATCACCTAAAGCTGAAACTATTATAAAACGTTATAAAAACTTTTATTCTATACTTAAACCTCGTAAATTAAATAAACGCTCAGTCGCTTTTTAAACAATCTTGCTAACCACAAGTGAAGGCATCAGGGAAAACAGAATTTTATATTGCACTTGCTTGCACTGTAGCAGGTATATCATATTATAGTGTATAGCAGCTTCGTCTGCGTGATGTAAGTGATTTTGTTAAGTGCACCTTCGCGTACTTTGATGCAGTTCTCTTGTCGGCAAGAACTGCCTGGGTCGATACGGCATCAAATTAAGATGTATGACACCTTAATTTTTTCAACTATATTATGATGATTTATGATACCAAAAAACAAACAAGATCTTATGAAAATAAAAAAAGCTAGTATTAAACAGCTAGTTAGGTTTAGTAAGAATGGGCATATTATTATGTATTAAATTATCGAGATGAAAAATTATTCATTTATCTTTATGGTAAATCTTCTAAATGATAATCTTAATCTTAAATAATAACTATCCAATTATTTAAGAGGATGAAATTTTAATCGTGTCTGTTACACAGACGATAGATTTCGTGGAAATAAAAAATATAGTAAAATAGTTCAAAATCACAGTGATAATGCACGTATAGATTATTTAAAAGAGTGATTACGTTAATTATTAAGACTTATTAAGATTACTTCCCAGATATTGACTTTAGCGACGTATTAGAATAATAATTGCCGTGTTGTGTTGTATTGCCGCCGTGCACACCCGTGTCCTTTCTTCGTATTTTTTTCTTTCGTGTTATATCTACAGCTGAAGGAAATTTATAATGTTAAAATACATATCAAGAATGTTCCATGGCGTCGGCATTTTATGATATGTATTTTCATATTATACATTTCTCTTATAGAGATTGTTATCGCAGGAGAGCAAGTGCGTATAATGAGCTACAATAAAAGCGGCGAGTGGTGCGAGGCGCATACACTTTCCGGCGGCGTTGGGTGGGTGCCAAGCAACTACGTAACCCCGGTTAACTCCCTGGAAAAGCATTCGTGGTATCACGGGCCCATATCGCGCAATGCCGCCGAATACCTGCTCTCTTCGGGGATTAATGGCAGCTTCCTCGTGAGTACCCGTATTTAACTCAATAACATGACACCACGCGTCATGTGCGACAATAATAATTGTATTACTATACGCACTATTATATTAATTACATATACACAATACCACATCATCTTACACACAAACTTTATTTTTAAACATTTCCATCCCGCCATCGCATCCCCTATATTATTAGATTTTTTTAAAGTTGTATTTTGTGGTGTGGACAAAATGACCTACATTATAAAATACGCAACGAAAATAATGTATGAAATACATATATATACAGTCTGGTCCGAATAGTGACGTCCAAAGAAAAAAAATTGATTGCTCGTACTCGTATCTACCTACCTACCAGAAAATACCCCATGTATGTTCAGCGGTTATATATATATTTTTTTTAATCTTATCGTGATATTTCTAAGGGAGTTTAAATTCGGAAAGTTTTTGGTCGTAAGTAATATGTTTGCGTTCGACAAGGGTAGAGTCGAATTTTCAACTATAGATTAAAAATACTTTAACCGTCTTTGGACGTCACTATTATTTGATCACCCTGGGTTTTTTTCAATGTGACTTTTCAAGTTGAAATTAATTACTTATTCATTACTATTTCTGATTCGCATATTGTTTCGAATTTTAGCCACATTGTAAAATAATGCTATTGATAAATAACTTTGCATATTCATACCGACCTGCCCATTGTTTATTCTAGGTACGTGAGTCCGAGTCTAGTCCTGGCCAAAGAAGTATATCATTGCGATACGAAGGTCGCGTCTACCATTACCGTATTAATGAAGACTCTGACGGCAAGGTAAGTAAATAATTAGATCGTGGCGACGACGTTTATAGATTACATATACAGTCTTAAATCATTGACTTTCTTTCTTTCATTAAATACTAATATTGGCTGTTGTGCATTGTGTGCTGTTTCGTCGTCGTCTCAATAAATTCACTGGAAGACCTACGATTTTTGTAGAGATTTACACACTTATTGGTCTTGCGCTGCATGTATTTGTTAGGGACTTGGGGTACATGAGAATGACAATATTGAAAAACATTAAGTACGTAATTTTAGCACAAAAATTACAAGAATTTCAGTTGCTCGAGTTTCATTTTAAGAGTATCTTAAGATCTCTCAAATTAATAATTTGCCACAGTTTCAGTTATAAAGTATCCAAAGGCCCGTGCTGGCCTGAAATATCGGAACCCATCCAACTTACTAGTTACTGCGCTGATTTGCTTTCATTCCGGCTATCTCATCTATCCGAACTGGATTATAAGTTAATAATCCGCGGACGAAACGTTGCCATGAAATTGAAATCGGAGTAGACTTGGAGTGAGTTTTCTCCGCTACCTACCTACTGAGATTTTATTTGACCCTTTTTATTCGTATTGCTTTTTGTTGGGAAAAAGTACATTTATAAAAATCTCGTACTCGTAATTATATAATATTATTAAATCGGTGAACTTTACTGATGGTATTTTACTAAATTAAACTTTCTGGTTAACGGCCCATTATCCCGGTTTTTAGCGACTACGCCACTTTTCAAACCAATTCAAAGTCATGAAAAAATAGTTTTTTTTCACTGTTAAAAATACATATTAAAGATACATGCCTTATCTATTTAATGGACTCATGAAAACACGATAAGTTAAACTTGCCTCGATCATAAAATTTTTTGAAAACAGGTTGTTTTTGCTCATTTTTCTAATGGCATTTCCAAAGCTTTAGACTAAATTTCATAAAAATTATACGTAAATTAAGCTCATTGTATTACCTATCCATTGGACAGACAGATTTGAAATAAAAAAATTGCTGCAAAATTTCGCCTAACAGAAGTCATAAAATGATCTAACGCATCGAATAAGCGATGTACTCAGTGGCTCACGAGCCTCTATACGAGAAGGACCTGCGCAAGTTTTCACGACTCACGCTCCTTTCGCGCTAAAATTATTTATTTTTTAATTATTTGTAAATAAATTGTTTTCCTACATTTAGTGATAAAATTAAAATAGTTTTAGTTAGCCTGTAAATATAGTGTTTCTTTGCTTGTGATTTTTATTTAAAATGGGAAATAAAAGTGCCGGAAAAAAAAAACTATCTGACAGGAAGCGAAGGAGAAATAAAAAAAATATATGGTAAGTGTTTCTTGAGTTTATCAAAATACCTAGTCCTCAAAAGCTACGAAGAAAATCTGATACGAACTAAGAAAATTATGATAGGTAGAGTAAATTCCACCACGTGCAAATACCATCACGCGTAACCACAGTTTATACCTATATACAGTCAGTAAGGGAGACGAGGTTTTTTTTTTTGGCTATACTGAGTTTCTCATGAATACATGATATAATAATATCCTATCCTAAATCTCGACTTTATTTTGTACATGGCAGTCAATCGAAATTTACCAACTGCGCGGGAGATATTTCTGAACTTCCAACCCCTAGATTGGTTCATACTAAATAGAAATACCTCACCTACGTACTAATTAGTTTTTAGAAAAATACAAATAATATTAAGGAGCCCAAACCCGGGGATAAACCCGAGGCCTGCAGTCGAAGATAGTAATTACCATAAAACCAACGAGACTCTGTTACCGATTTTGTACTATCAAAATAATAATTCTTTAAATTTTTATTTCAGTTCAAATATCCCTCGTAAAGGAAATCGTTTTGCATCAAAAAAGAGAGACGACACACCGCTTGAAAAAGATGACATGTGAGTAGTTTCCATACAGATTATATTTTGTTTGATACGTGAGAAAGTGAGACAGTAGCGGACTAAGGGCGATAGGGCACACCGGTGGCCGGACCCTTGGTGTAGAGTTCCCCAAGAACCTTATATACCTAATCTATAGCTAATATATCGAACCTATAATAATTATATTTTCAAGGCTTATAAAATTTACATTATATTGTGCTCGTAATTTAATTATTCACTAAAAAATAAAATATTTCTGCTAGCTTCACTCGCATTTCTTTGAAATACTAAATTCAATTTGCTTAATTTTTTTTAAAGTGGGGCCTCCAGTAACTCACCCTGTAATCAAATTATATTCAAGTTCACCACCTCACCGTAATATTATTTCACCTTTATATAATTTCAAACAGTGAAACTGTAGATGCAGTTAGACTTTAAGGTGGTTTAAGAGTTATCATCAGCCTTTTGTCAATATTTTTTTCATTCGGTAACAAATACTTACTCTGTGAATTTTATCAAACCTAGAAACGTACCTAAAAATCTTTTTGTTGTGTGATGTCTTCAAAATAATATTTTTCTCTTTTCTTTTACCTGTAATTAGTGGCCGAAAATTTCGTTCAAAACAAAGTCATAAAGGTCCTTTCAATCAGAATCATCATATTGTTTCGAACTTTTGTTTTATGACGGAAATATAATTTTAAATACAAATTGCTTTTAGGTCATAAATGTTTGTTAGAATATTCTTATCTCAAAACAGTTTTGTGTAAATTCCGTGAGAATAATGCTTAAGTACTCTCACAGTAAAAAAATAAAACACTGTTTAAGAATGCTCATTCGCTTTTGAAACAGAGTTTTATTTGTGTGTGAATTCTTCACTGCCACACAAATATTTTTATTCATAATATAACCCGGGTTTTTAATTTTTCTAATAATAGATAATACATATTTATTTTGTATTGGTGTACGGGTATTATACTATGTAGGAACGATTGTAATTTTATACTTTGAAATGTTCGTTTATTTCTTAGAAACAGTCGTGTTTTTGGTTCAGTTCGTTTTGTCGGTTGTCGGTTTATCCATTGTAAAAGTATAGGAGAGCAATTTTGTCTTTCAGGAACTCAGAAGTAACAGAAACTGCAAGCTTCAGTAGAGATGGAGCTGGCAATTGTGATTCTTCTTTTATTACAATGAATCCTGTTGACTTGCAAATAACAGCTGAGACTAATAAGTAAGTTTACTAGTTCATATAATTCTTTACAGATTTTTATATTCCCCTGCTAGGCTGGTTTATTTGACAAAAAATCAGCTCTTAAAGTATAAAGTTACTTTGTTTTGTTTCAGTGATCTGGATGATTTTAGACTCAACATTGAAGCAGAAAGCGAGAAAGATGATTTTCAACCCATTTCAGGACGAAGAATCGTCGATATTAATTTTATTTTGCGAGAATTACAAGAAAAAGCTCGTCATAATGCTTTATTCGACTGTAAAACCAGTAACTTCCAGTTGATTGGCGAAAAAAGATTGGGATTAATTTCTGTTTATAAATTTCAATGCGATATGTGTTATCAAACGTGTCTAATCCATTCCGAAGATATCAAAAATAAGCAACGTGTAAATATAAACATAGCGGCAACTACAGGAATAATAGCTTCTGGCATTGGATTTTCACAATTTGAAGAACTGTTCTCTGCTATTGATATTCCGATATTTTCTCCAAAGTATTATTCCAAATTGCAAAATGAAGTTTACGACCAATGGGAAAAAACTGCAAGCGAATGTATGGAGGCTGCTGCCAAAAAGGAAAGAGACATTGCAATTTCAGAAGGTCGAATCAAAAATGGTTACCCTGTGATTGATGTGTACGTAGATGGAACTTGGTGTGCTAGGTCTTACGGTTCAAATTACAAAGCTTCTTCCGGCACTGCGGCAATAATTGGGAGGAGAACTAAAGAAGTCCTTTATATTGGAGTAAAAAATAAATACTGTATGCAGTGTGCCAGAGCAAAAAACAAAAACATTTCACCGAATGAACATGTTTGCTTTAAAAACTTTGTGGGCTCTTCGAGTTCTATGGAAACTGAAATTATTTTAGAAGGATTCAAGGCTTCTATTTCTATGTACGGTCTTATTTACAACAGAATGATTGGAGATGGTGATGCGTCGACATATGTAAGGATACTCAATGCCAAACCATATGAAAATCAAAATGTGACCGTTGAAAAAATTGAGTGTCGCAATCACATATTGCGCAACTTTTGTAAAAAACTACGCGGATTGGCAGCAGAAACAAAGTATGCCCTGAAACATCGAAAAACACTTACCAACATAAGAATAATGCTAATGAGAAAAGCTATCGTGAAATGTATAAAATATCACAAAACATCTGAGAACCCTAAAAACGTTGCCATATCAGTTCTGCACAACGATATTGTAAACTCAATGCTGCACTCTTATGGTGATCACAGAATGTGTCAAAACTACTACTGTGAAAAGAAAGATGCGGACGGTAGCAAAGAAGATTTAAAAAAAATACAAAACTCTTCATTTGCATTTAGAGTTAATGCAATTGTTTCTAGCGTGGCAACGAAATCGCGAAGCTTAATCGAAGATGTTGACACTAATACTGTTGAGTGTTTTAATAGCGTTATAGCTAAGTTTATAGGAGGAAAAAGAATAAATTTTGCCCAAAAACGAGGTTACCAAGGTAGATGCTCAGCGGCAGTAGTCTCATTTAATACAGAATCTGCAATTTCAACAGTACAAGCAGCATTCACAGGAAAACATCCCGGCGGGAGAATAGAAGAATTTGAAAGAAAGAGATCCCTTAAAAGGAAGCATTTAGCTGAACATCCAATAAAGAAAAAAAGAGCATTTAAAGAAACAAACAAAAAACAGCATGATTATGGCTCTGCAAGTTCTGCGCCGGATTTGTCACCTGAAGAATTTCAAATGGCACAAGAAGAATTCATGAAAAATTTAAAAATGCTTACGGCGGACAGAAAAGCAATAGAAAGAGCTACTATATTACAGAGAGAAAGTAGTGAGTGGTTGGAGATACGACGAAAACTCATTACATCTTCAAATTTCGGCCCTATATGTAAAAGAAAAATTTCTACAAATCCTGCTACTTTAGTAAAAAGTATATTATATAAAAAAAATTTAGCCCATGTAGCTAGTATCGCTCATGGTATTGAAAATGAAAAACAGGCGCTGCTTCAATTACAGCGACAGGAAAATATAGAAATTTTACCCTGTGGTTTATTTATTGACCCCATACACCCATTTATTGGGGCCACTCCCGATGGATTAATAGGTGAAGATATGATAGTCGAAATAAAGTGCCCTATCACTGCAGCTAAACGTGGAATGAATAAAGCCATCGAAGAAAATAAAATTCAAATATTAAAATATAATAGAATTACAAAGACATGTACTGTAAATAAAAAGAGCAATTGGTTCTACCAAATCCAAGGACAACTCCATGTAACAGGGCGAAAAGTGTGTCTGCTTGGAATCTGGGCAGGCGAAAATGAGCCTTTATATACAGAGTACATCGATAAAGATGATCCTTTCTGGTTTAAGAACATGGAGCCAAAGATATTACAATTTTATTTAAAATATCTACTGCCTGAAATTATAGATAGTAGATATGAACGTGGCATGCCTATACGAGACCAGGAAGATATAGAAAACGTGCAGCCTAAAAAACATTCATCTAGTACACCCTCTGATTTGCAACCAGATTTGCAGCAACCAGGTCCAAGCTCACGCGTGATTTTTTACAATGAATTTTGATTGTTTTTGTAATAATAGTTTTATAAGTATGTAGGCGCTTTTCAGTGGTTTAAGTTTGTTCATTTAAAAACCAAATAAAAATGTGTTCTTATATGTGTGTATTTTATTTTAATAAACTTAATTAAAATTTTCTTAGCACTAATTAAAACACGAAGTCTATATTAGTATAGTTAGTTAGTTTAGTTATAGTATTGTTGCATACCAAAAAAGTGTCGGGTAAAAGTAAATTAGTGAATCAGTAACAAAAGAGATTTTCACCAATGTATTTACAATACAGCAACCCCCACCGAGATTGCCGCCCCGGGCTTCCAATGGACTTAGTCCGTCCCTGACCACTGTATACACGATATTGACAGCTAATAAATTTAAAAATGCTTGATGCAAAAAAATCTGTCAGTAGGTCTATCGGCTTTAAATTATAAAGAGATTATAAAGATCTATAGAAATTGATTTGGAAAATCCCCTTTTAGTAATTATTTATTTTTATTCCCGTTTAGTATTTATTTAATAAAATTGGGACATGGGATGGGATGACAATTAAAATGGGAAAGTTTTAATATTGTTACTGTTATTTTGAAATTTGGAATGTAAGTTGGCTGAAATTTGCAATATAGATACGAGTAGATTATACACTGAATTTAATTTTATATAGTCTAAATCAAAATATAGGTAAAAACGCAACTTCCAACATGTATTTCGTGAAGCGAATTATATTGTAAATAGTCCAACTGTAACAGTTCATACTGTGACGCAAATATTTATGATAGGGTCACGGAGTTCATTTGAACTGCGCGACTCACGGCAATGATCGCTAGGTATCGTAGCGCGGGTCTGAGTGAGCGACAAATGCCTAAAGTGTTGGGATATAGTCGCCTTAACATTTTTGTACGCCTCTTCTATTTATTGTAGTCTAATTGCTCAATAATAATGTCCAAAAAGGTCGGCGGGTCAAATACCACCAATGCACAGGCTGTTATTGTTTTTGGATAGGATGTGGAAATATTACACTCAAATTTCATAATCGCTAATTTTCTTTAAATAAGATCAGTATTGTTTTGTAAAGGAAAGCAGGCTTTATAGCTATTAAATATACCTAAAAAGGATGATTTCCTTTCCCTTGACCAATTTGGCTATCGGACTATAACATTGTGATCCCTTGAGATTTAATCATGTCATCTCTGTAATTGGATAGGGACGCTTTTCAGATTGCATTTCATCAACGGCAAGTCTCAGAAATCCCATCGGATTAGTCATTTGGCATAGTATAATCATAATAATTATATATTTGCTACGTAGCTATATATCTGTTTTTGAAAGCTTTTGCATGTATAACGAGTGATAGGTACTTCATATTATTATGATTTATAAGTTCGTCGTTCAGCCGTCATTTGTTGCTTAGCCTATATTATTATCAGTTTATTACGCTGGATTAGAATGGTCCCAGACTGGTAACTGAATAGACAACTTATGGTCCGGTGGAGCTACGAGTGCCTGTACAGTGCTCTGTGATTCGTTGCTGGAAGTAAAGCTGTTACTGCTAAGTCACATAAATTAATAGTATTGTTTTAAAACAGGTGTACGTCACATCGGAGTCTAAGTTCGGTACACTGGCGGAGTTAGTGCACCACCATTCCGTGCTGGGCGACGGGCTGATTACGCAGCTCCTTTACCCGGCACCGAAGCGAAACAAGCCCACCGTATTCCCGCTCGCACCTCCCGACGAATGGGAGATCGATCGCACCGACATCGTGATGAAACATAAACTCGGTGGCGGCCAATACGGGGACGTGTACGAAGCTGCTTGGAAGAGATGCAATATGACGGTGAGTTTCCGATATTAACACCAAACTAAGATGTAGCTTTACTCAGTAGCGAAGCCGCGGTAATTCCGGTTGTACACAGTCGTCGAGAGCCACTTTGAATTGAAGAGATGGACTTGGGCAATTATGCTTAAAGAAAAGCTAAGGTTTTGCAGTTAGAGACTTGAGAATTGACATTTAGGTTATATGTTTTAAATCTAATACCTTTAAACGAGCAATTCTTGTATCTATATAAATATATAAATCGATTTTCATTAATTTTAGTATGCATGGGGTTTCGGGGGCCATAAATCTATCTAGCCAGTATTCATTTTTAGAAAATTTCTTTTTATCCGTGTTTTCAGGCAATCAAATCAAAATCTGCTACAATATCATTAGAATACGAAGATAAATTTCGCCATCATCTACAAGGTTATAATAGCTCAGGACGGTCTCGAAACCAGAAGACCCCGGTGCGAGTCCAGATGTTTCCATTTCGATTATTTTTTCCCTCTTTTTTCAAGTGTAAACGACAATCCAGAAGTAGGTATTAATAAAATACTTTTAATAAATTTGTCCTCTCATTTGAAACTTGCACGAGTAAATAGTTAAACGTGTAGAGGTTCCACGAGAGATTTAATGCAATTTGCTAAAAATTGGCTAAACTTAAAGACAGTACTCATTTGATCCGGCCACGATTGCTATAGTTAAGCTCGGAATTAAATTGCGATCTAAACACAAAAATATTCAATAATCGCTGAGTCTGCCGGCAGGAGACTGAATTACCATCGTCAAAACACACTTACTTATACTAACTATTTTCAATATAGCGTCCGTACCGAAACGAGCCAAATTGTCAGATAATAGACTGCTTGTTTCATGATATATAATGACAAATATTAATAATGCTAACACAAGTTCCTTCTTTTGTGAGAAAAACTATTATTGGGAGCCCAATTGCACTCGTGATTTTTTTTAAAATAACCAGTTTATATTTATTTATTATTATGTCGGTAAGATCGAAAAATATTATTCATATTTCATCAGTATGTAATGTGTATTTAAATATAATTTTCTAAAAACACGATTTACCAAAAAAAATACCAAGCGAAGTTCGGTCACCCAGGTACTAATAATAACCTGTTTAAGCAAAGTTACAAAAATCCACCCCAAAGGGGGTGAGTTGGTGGTTGCAAGGTTGCATGAAGGTTCTAAGTTTTATAAGTTAAAGACTTGAAAATCGGCATTTTTTTTACATAATAAAAGCCTGTGTAAGCGGTTTTACGAAAATCCAACCCAAAGGGGTGAACTGGAGGTTGCAAGTTTGCACGCAGGTTCTTAGTTTTTGAAGTTCAATGCATGAAAATCGTCAAATAGGTTATTAGTTTTAAATAATAATAACATGCATAAGCTATAAGCCGCTATAAGTAGGCGTTTTGCAACGGGAATATATCATATTCTCATAGGAAATCAGACTGTAGGTACGCGGACGAAGTCGCAGTCGACCTATAGTAAGTATATATTGTCATTGCATTGCAATACGTAAGCCTTTCAGAGAGAATA
Source organism: Erebia palarica (assembly GCA_964035005.1). NCBI lineage: Eukaryota > Metazoa > Arthropoda > Insecta > Lepidoptera > Nymphalidae > Erebia > Erebia palarica. The sequence goes on from OZ035986.1 coordinate 28,952,260, forward strand.
AGCTGAACAAACAGCACTCGAGGAAACGTATCGATTTTATTTGTGCTTCTGGAATGCAACCGTGTAGTTCAGCACACGACTAGATAATATGTTACTTTATCTTGTTTACTGTAAAATACAATAAACATATTAATAATTTTGCTATACTAAAATACCAACCATATCATACTTGATTTTAAATTTTTGTTTGGCATTACAATTTGTGTAGATTTTGGTTTATTTGTGACTAATCTTCATAATGTGTGTTCGATATGATAATTTAAGAAAAAAAACTTCTGTAATTAACTTATTATGGTAACTATTAGAAAGGTGTTCAAATGTCAACATGTTTTGAGTGCAATTGTTTTGTAGTAACTGGAGCGGACTCGCGACCCGCTTTGCAACTGAAAGCCTGTGAATAGTTACGGGACGTCGTCCATGGCGTTCTTAAGTCTAGGCCATAATAAATAGCCATGTTATCCTTTTGGTGTTGTAAAACTAAGGTGTAATATAACATAGTGGAGAGGGGCCGATGGCCGGCTTCATAAATAATAATTATTAATCATTTTAGGTTTGTAAAACTTAATACCTAGCAGCAATAGTTACTTGTTACTTTTTGAAGGATTATAATAGTTATGTCTCCTTCTTAAACGTAGATGTAACATAAGTCTTTTGAGTATACCTGTGAGAGAAATGAGCTTCGCGGCCATTGTATTGCTTGTAGGTCACCTAAATGTCACCGTTCATTATTGTTCAGGATACGTATTGAGCTACTTACGTAATCAAATCTATTATGGCGTTGCATTGATATTCGGTATACCTGCCTATGTTGTTATAATATAATTGAGTTCACCTAGACATATAGGCAACCGCTTACAGTTGCGGTAATAATATATAGCGATGCTAATATTTAATTAGCGTGAACAAATGTATGAATTTAAAATATAATATGGATATAGGTTTGAAGTTGATTATTCATCTTCATCAACACTAGAACATAATTAAACCTTTTAATTGTATAGACTACGAGTACGTTTTTTCTATATAATTTCGTTTCAACTTAATTACATTTAGAAACTCTAACTTTTACGATAACGATGTCCAATTAATGACATAATTGTTGTATTCATGACACAGCAACATTTAAGTTATTACTAGTTAATTTCCCTAGCGGTTGCTACTACTAAATACCCTCACATTAAAATTAACTTCATGTCTAAAAATTTTCTGGTAACAAATGTTTTGTAAAATGTTGTAGGTTACACGTGCGCTTTGATAATAATTATTTAAACTCTCGGCGTCCCACCTGTTACTTTCATCATACCACACTTGTATCATAAATTCATAAATGACTAATCGGTATATTACATTTGCGATACGCCCTAGGTACAAGGCGAGTCGCACTTGGCGGTTTTTTACTTATTGTAACTTTTTTGAGTATTGCATTACAGCACAAAACTTTAATTACGTAATTCCCCTTAGAAGTCCTTGTAAAGTAAAATATGGAGAGAACTGAGTCGCTTTTGAACTTAAATTTGCCGATCTATGACACACCATACTTTACTTGCTTCACGACCAAAAACTTTAACCTAGGTTACATTTATTGAATAGAAGCAGACGTTACTTTGTGGAAGTCCATGATAATGAACGAACTAGATGCTTAATTAGCTATAATCCGCCACAGTAGACAAATCTATGTGATACAGTCTTAAGTTCAACACAACAATCATCAACAACATTGTCGTGCATTGTCGAGTCAACATCTGAAGATGCTCCGGTGTCGGAGTGAAACGTACGTTGAGAGTGATTTGTGTGGTGTGGTCCAAATTCGCCTGTGCGATTGTTGGATGGTGGATGTCGCATGCTGCAGGTGAAAGACACGCACTGTAATCACATAGATTTGTCTACTGTGGAGGATTATAGCGAATTAAACTTGTAGTACATTCATTATAACCTAGGTTACATTTTTCCAATATTTATTGAGAAAGCAAATTATATATTTTTTTAAGCCTCAGCTATCTTGGTAACGGCAAAGGGTTTAAACATAAAGCATCATTATACTCGCGTGTCCATGAGAAGAAAAAAAACTTCTGTAATTAACTTATTATGGTAACTATTAGAAAGGTGTTCAAATGTCAACATGTTTTGAGTGCAATTGTTTTGTAGTAACTGGAGCGGACTCGCGACCCGCTTTGCAACTGAAAGCCTGTGAATAGTTACGGGACGTCGTCCATGGCGTTCTTAAGTCTAGGCCATAATAAATAGCCATGTTATCCTTTTGGTGTTGTAAAACTAAGGTGTAATATAACATAGTGGAGAGGGGCCGATGGCCGGCTTCATAAATAATAATTATTAATCATTTTAGGTTTGTAAAACTTAATACCTAGCAGCAATAGTTACTTGTTACTTTTTGAAGGATTATAATAGTTATGTCTCCTTCTTAAACGTAGATGTAACATAAGTCTTTTGAGTATACCTGTGAGAGAAATGAGCTTCGCGGCCATTGTATTGCTTGTAGGTCACCTAAATGTCACCGTTCATTATTGTTCAGGATACGTATTGAGCTACTTACGTAATCAAATCTATTATGGCGTTGCATTGATATTCGGTATACCTGCCTATGTTGTTATAATATAATTGAGTTCACCTAGACATATAGGCAACCGCTTACAGTTGCGGTAATAATATATAGCGATGCTAATATTTAATTAGCGTGAACAAATGTATGAATTTAAAATATAATATGGATATAGGTTTGAAGTTGATTATTCATCTTCATCAACACTAGAACATAATTAAACCTTTTAATTGTATAGACTACGAGTACGTTTTTTCTATATAATTTCGTTTCAACTTAATTACATTTAGAAACTCTAACTTTTACGATAACGATGTCCAATTAATGACATAATTGTTGTATTCATGACACAGCAACATTTAAGTTATTACTAGTTAATTTCCCTAGCGGTTGCTACTACTAAATACCCTCACATTAAAATTAACTTCATGTCTAAAAATTTTCTGGTAACAAATGTTTTGTAAAATGTTGTAGGTTACACGTGCGCTTTGATAATAATTATTTAAACTCTCGGCGTCCCACCTGTTACTTTCATCATACCACACTTGTATCATAAATTCATAAATGACTAATCGGTATATTACATTTGCGATACGCCCTAGGTACAAGGCGAGTCGCACTTGGCGGTTTTTTACTTATTGTAACTTTTTTGAGTATTGCATTACAGCACAAAACTTTAATTACGTAATTCCCCTTAGAAGTCCTTGTAAAGTAAAATATGGAGAGAACTGAGTCGCTTATGAACTTAAATTTGCCGATCTATGACACACCATACTTTACTTGCTTCACGACCAAAAACTTTAACCTAGGTTACATTTATTGAATAGAAGCAGACGTTACTTTGCGGAAGTCCATGATAATGAACGAACTAGATGCTTAATTAGCTATAATCCGCCACAGTAGACAAATCTATGTGATACAGTCTTAAGTTCAACACAACAATCATCAACAACATTGTCGTGCATTGTCGAGTCAACATCTGAAGATGCTCCGGTGTCGGAGTGAAACGTACGTTGAGAGTGATTTGTGTGGTGTGGTCCAAATTCGCCTGTGCGATTGTTGGATGGTGGATGTCGCATGCTGCAGGTGAAAGACACGCACTGTAATCACATAGATTTGTCTACTGTGGAGGATTATAGCGAATTAAACTTGTAGTACATTCATTATAACCTAGGTTACATTTTTCCAATATTTATTGAGAAAGCAAATTATATATTTTTTTAAGCCTCAGCTATCTTGGTAACGGCAAAGGGTTTAAACATAAAGCATCATTATACTCGCGTGTCCATGAGTGAATATTTTTTTCTCCAATCTCCTTCTATGGTAATTGTCTTTTTATATGATGCGTGGTAGTTTATGAAGCCCATACTATTTCTTATGGATTTTTATGTGATATCATTTCGGAACGAAATACTATCGTAAAACACAATCGTTAAATATATACGGCTTTGTCGATAAGATGACAGTTAGATCAAGTCGTGTCGCACGGTCCTGGCTTCAGACAATTTAGATTCCCTAATTTATCCAGCTGGGAATCGAACCCACTTTTCACTTAAAATTCCACGATGATGTGTCTTACTGGTAGTTAATATATAATTATTGTCATTGTGTGAGCCTTTTCGCTTGGCCTGTAAAAAATCTGTCGGGGGTTCGTGTCTCAAGGAATGGCCTCATTGGCTGCTGTCCACTGAAGTGGAGCGGAGCGGAGATGTGCCAAGCAGACCAAACAGATTCGTGACATGTGTGATGCGAGTCGATACATTTATCGAGTCATCGATCAACAATCCGATTGTTCCGCCCAAAATATCTCCGCTCCGCTCCAGTGCACAGGCAGCCATTACCCGGGCGAGGTATTATTGTCGTTATAAAATAATCATGCAGGCTTTAATAACATCACCAGGTGGCTGTAAAGACTCTCAAAGACGACACAATGGCTCTAAAAGATTTCCTCGAGGAGGCGGCCATTATGAAGGAGATGCGTCACCCTAACCTAGTGCAACTGCTGGGGGTGTGCACTCGCGAGCCCCCATTCTACATCATCACCGAGTTCATGAGTCGTGGCAACCTACTGGACTATCTCAGGACTGGCAACCGCGAACACATTGACGCGGTAGTACTCATGTACATGGCCACGCAAATCGCATCGGGCATGAGCTATTTGGAAAGCCGCTCATTTATACATAGGTATGATTGTTAAATACAGAATTATTTTGTTTGTCAATCCATATTTTGATTACACTAGTACGGAAGGATTTTATTATTTATTACCAATATTTTAAGCCACACTTTGGGTGCCGTTTACACGGACGCTAAGCCTGTCAATCCCACATAACGCATAAATTTTACATCAGCATAAACCACAGCTAAAATTATCGTATAAGTTTAGACTTTGACTGCGTGTGTGTGGTTGAACATTTAACTTTTTTTCTCATACTGTGTAATATGACGTGATAACAAATCCACACAATAAAATAAAGAGTGAATCCACAAATGAAATAAATGGTTATATCGGTTTCAAATGATATAGTGTGGCCACGCTAACTTTGCAATGGAATAAAAGGGCAACACTTCTAATCAGATTTCTTACATTTTTCAATTTAGCTGTCAGGTGTGTATGTGTTCGTTTTAATATTTCGAAAATAAAAGTGAAATAATATAATAATGCTTAAACCTATTCAAAGTAATATGCGGAAGTAATCATATAACTTGATTCTTAAATTCCAAGACGTAAATGAAGAACACGATGGTGTCTTTATCCAAAAACAACAAAGTTTACAAGAAATCGAAGAGTTGACAAGTAAGCTGACCTGAATCCACTATAAAGTTTTATGTAGGATGTGATTAACCAAAAGGCTGATTTTCACACGCAATAAACGTCCGCGCGCCAGAGCTGAGGAATCCTATGGAATGTTAAAGTAATGACCTAGAGTTGTTTAAAGTGCAAAACAATACTGCTATCGCAAAATTACACGCGTCAAGCTCGAAAATAGTGTTGGGAGCGAGCTGGATATAGAGCGATGATCGGGGGTGGCGTACAGCCGTCGTTTCTTCAGACCCCGATTCCTCGGAGCTCGTGCGCGGACTATATATGTATACGAATTTCAGTATACCACTGTATCAGCTAACCATGTATGCGGATGCTAACGTAATTTTAACAGATATTACACATATTTGTATTTGCATAATAGTTCATATCATGAATATTTTCGTCCGCGTAGATTCATAATATTTTTTGGGGATAAAAAGTCCTCTCCTACATCGTCTAGGGATAATATGTACATAAAATAAGCTGCCATCGATTTTACGAATGCAATACATTTATGTTTGCTTTTATAAATATTTGTGTTCTTGTCCGGCAGAGATCTCGCCGCTCGGAATTGCTTGGTCGGCGAGAACCATCTCGTCAAAGTGGCAGATTTCGGCTTAGCTCGGCTCATGCGCGATGATACATACACAGCGCACGCCGGTGCCAAATTCCCCATCAAATGGACCGCCCCTGAGGGCCTTGCTTACAACACGTTCAGCACCAAGTCCGATGTATGGGCCTTCGGTATCCTGCTTTGGGAGATCGCCACATACGGAATGTCGCCATACCCCGGCGTTGACCTGGCTGACGTATACCACAAGCTCGAGAAGGTAACTTACTACAGTTTTTTTTTGGGTTTTTAGTATAAATAACATGTCAACCCCATCGCATCATTATTTAAATACATTTAGCAAATAGAAAAAAAATAAAAAAGTCGACGACCGAAAAAGGTCACTGATGGCAAGCAGTGACCAAATTAATCAAACTTTTCGCCGATACCGATGTGGGACTTGCCAGAACGCTCTGGAACAGTCCCACATCCAGTATATTCCATAAGTTGTGTTGTTGTCTTCGCGAAGGTACCTATATAGCGTGCGAATAAAGAAACGAAACGGTGCGGCGCTTATAGTTCATTCATAAATAAAGAATTTAATTTAATTGAAATTCTCATATACACCACACTATATTGCGAAAACGAGATCGAATGTTTGCATTTCTTTCGATTTGTTTTTTTATTCGCACGCGATATACTTTTCTATCTTTCGTGGAGATGATAAGTTATATAAAATCACAACAGTATAGACATTTCAACTACACTTTTGTAATTTCATAAAATATTTTGGTTATAAAAGTCCTGAGTACCTATTATAATACTTATTATCTTGGAGTATGTCTTACTAGAACCCGCCAATCCGTATTGGTGCAGCGTGGTGGGTCTAAGTTCTAATTCCCTTTCCTAAGAGTGTGGAGGCTTGTGCCCAGCAGCACGACGTTAATGGGCTGTAGTGGTGTTGGGGATGTCTTACTAGATTTGAACCTTTTCATATCGATTGAGCAATGTATTATGTAAGACTTTTTATGTCATACATACATACTCTTTAAACCTACCCAGTGCCTTAAAATGGTTTGCCTGTGGCAATTGTTTTGATATCTATAAAACTTTTTCACCAACCGGCCAGACTATACACATTTATATTTCTATAGTGTTCACTGGCGCACTTGCAAATAAAAATCAAATAAGAGTAAATTTTTTAACGTAGATTTTTCAATGCGTTTTGTGCATGTTTATTTAAAAATCCTCAATCCTTTTTGAGAACGTTATATTGTAAATTCATGTGCATGTTCATTATGCTTAACATAAAAAAAAAACTGCTTAACTTACTAACTACAATAACATAAAAACTATGTACAAAGATTTTCACAATCATTAATAAATAGTAAAATCACAAGATTACTGTTCAAAATTAATGTTTATTAAACAAATTTAAAAATATTAACAAAGCAAAAATGCACTTCCTGATAGTTATAAGCGTTAAGCTTAACAAGATTCTAGTTTCAAAACAACTAGTTAACATTTTTGCATTTGGTTTCATAGTTTATAAAACAGATTATGTAAGCGTGAACTTTAACAACGACGTAAAACCAAACAAATGATAACAATTTTTCGACACGGGCGGGATAGAAGTATGGTACAATGGTACAATTTTATAAGAACTTGCAACCGGTTTGTTAAAAGATAATCAGTTTTCACAGCAATATAATAGCCATTTACCAGCCTGTTCGTGGATGCCTAGTTTGTTATATGACCTATAACAGATTTTGAACAAATCGACCCAGTTTTTATACTGTTTTAAAAATAAGCTGGACTGTACATTATTTTTAAAAACAAGTAATCACAAGTACTTAACTGCCCTTAAATCTTAGCAATATGACGCGTCTGTGCATAAATGTTTTTTACACAGGGTGCACTGTGGTCGGCTCACAGCAATGCGCGAGAAAATTTCCGAGGCGGACAATTCTTTGCTCAGCTTACTGCACATGGAATACGATACGGTTTTTTTGGAAAAGTCTTTGGCGGGCACGCAAGTCCTCGCGCGTACTGGACCGATTTCTTGCCCGGTTTCCACTGAAAATTAAAGTTTTTCTTAGGCTTAATATTCTATAACATTGTACAGGAGAATTTGCCCATTGCGAAATTACTTACCAAGTTTAGCAGACTCGGAAGTTATCACGATGCAAAGGAACGCCATTCCAGGAATGTAGCAATCAATGTTTGGAACCTAGCAAAAGTTAAACTTTATAAATAATAAATAATAAAGCTCAGAAGATAGAGCTTTTAATGCTCTTTAAATTAAAGATTTCACTACTTTCCACATAACACTTACTTCATTTGAAAAACAAAATTAATGTTACAATTCTTAGATTTGTAACAAAGTGTGACAGTATGTGAATGCACACACATACACACGTGAATAATTAACTTATCCGGATAAGAAATACGTACGCATATTTTAGAAACACCGTACTAACCGTTATGTTAGCATAGTCCGGGTGGTCCGGGTCCCAACAACCGGGATGGTCAAAAGATAAGCAGTTATAGCACTGAATACCTTTGGCGGTTGGTGATACGAACTTTTTCGGCTTAACCTTCTTGTGTTTACCTAATAAAGTATCCAAAGTTATTAAAAAATAATTTAAGTATGCGATAATAATAAATCGTTTTAATTTCTCACCGGCAACAGCAATGGAGATCATCAGAATATACATAATATATTTCTTCAGTGAATACATTCTGCAATCGTTTTAAAATTAATGCGTGAAAACTATTAAATTGGTTTATAGCTGTGCTTTGTTCCACCACTGTACTCGCACTGCTGAGACGAGGATTGCGGTCGAGTTTATACTCGGACGGGAAACAATGATGGTTGTTTTGGTAGCAACGTCATCGCGCTGCATACAGGCTGCTGTAAAACATCCTCTTGTTCTATTTAACCCTAATGTTTATTAAATGAAATTCACAACTAATTCTATGACTGAAAATAACTTGAAAAGTTACGCATCACGAAAATAAACATTCGTAATATTGGCGTTTTTGTAAAGAAATTTCAGAATAAATAAATATATTCAGGCATGTAAGAATATGTCTATCCATCCATCCATCAGCCTGTATGCATCCACTGCTGGACATAGGCCTTTTCGAGAGCGCGCCACCAAACACGGCCCTCCGCCTTCCTCGCGCACCCGCTTCCCGCCACCTTCTTTAAAAATATGTATTATTAGAAACATATATAAGTAGTTTATTTGTATGAATCTATAGGGAGTATTGTATAATTTCAGTCTTTTTCAATGATTTATTACTTGGAGTTTCAATGCTTCCTTCATGAATCAATCAATGAATGAATTACAATAGATGTTATTACTGAAACACCTTATATTACACGTAAATAATAAAATATTGCAGTTAACTTAACTACACATGACTTTATATTACAATAGAGTATTATGGGATATGAGAAAAAATATCTTGGGAGTTTCCTTTTTGTGAATAAAAGAATAATGAAATGTATCCGCATGTACACTTTCTTGATGTTTTATTTACTTGAGGGACATTGTTTGTTTATATCAATAAAATAGTACGTTCAGTTTACAATAATCCTTGTGTTATTTGTACACAAAAACAAGTTCATTGTCAAGGCATGTGTGGTGTTTATGTATCATCTGAATTACTTGTTTGATTTACTACCGACAGTGATTTATGTCAATAAATCTCATAGACGACACAAATCACTTAGATTGTACGGATGTTGGATATCTATTAAACATTTATATGTACCTACCGACTTAAATTGAAAAATGGTTCTAAAAGTGCCATTATTAGAAAAGAACCCTCGAGTGAAACAAAATAAAATTTTATAAAATACTATTTGATGATTTGTGTAAAAAAAAGGGATTTTCAAAAATATGCCCGTTATCATTCACCCTCGGCGTAAATCGATCGAATGTAAAATTTCTATTCACTCATTTCATTCTATCGGCTATTTTCCGAATCGATTTTATAAGTAACTAGGTGATGCCCGCGACTTCGTCCGCGTGGATTGATGATTGTTATTCCAGACTATAATCTAATGTTTGATAGTTATCCCAGAAACCCATGAACATTTTGTATGGGAAAATCAAAAGAACATGTTTTTTTCTTTAATTTTATTTTTTCATTATTTTCCAATGTTTTTAATAGTTATTCTGCTATTCGGGACGGAGAAAAATACAACAAATCAAAATCCATGAAAATAGGTCCGGTCCAGCCGTTCTAGAGTTATAAGTGTTCAAACAAACCGACTTTGCTTTATATATTAAGAAGATAAATTAATTTAAAATCACTTCAATACAAGCTTGTTTGTTATTATATGTCAGTGAATTAATTTAGGACTTGACGAGCTGTGATGACGACTCAGCCGAGCTGACCCTTGATTTGTGGATTTTTATTTTGAATTGTTTATGCCAGGGGTATCGTATGGAGTGCCCGCCCGGCTGTCCGGGGGCTGTGTACGAGTTGATGCGCGGATGCTGGCAATGGAACCCTGCAGACAGGCCATCCTTCCGCGAAATACATCACGCCCTCGAACATATGTTTCAGGACAACTCTATCACTGAAGGTGAGATAATTTTATCATTCCAACTTAGAAGTCTAACAAAATAAATTATTACTCAATCTCAAAACAATTATAACGGTGTCAGCCTAGTGGTGCAAACACCTCCTTTTGGGTGGATGTATGTCATGCTTTAGCGGTGAAGGAAAACAACGCGTGGAAGCTAGCATGCCCAAGATTTCTTTATCGTTTTTCAAGATTCGTTCTCCAGCAATTTGTAATTATTATCGTATGCGGGCAATTGTTGGAAATTGCTGGCGTGCGGCCAGAAAAGAGCCAATTGACGTATTGTTCTTTTAATAATGAAGCGATTTCCCAGCAAGTAGGAGAAAATATATATTTTTTAACATCCAATTCTATGTATTCAACTAGTCAAATCATCAACTTTTTTCAAACGTCAAAACGCGTGCTTAAAATCGGATTGTATGAAATACTGAATTGTAACGTCATCGAAAACTGGTTATTTTATTATTATTATTATTATATACTCTTTATTTGTACCACCATAAAGATAAAAAAAAAACAAAAAGAATATAGAAAAAAAACACAGACATGATACAAAAGGCGGCCTTATCGCTTACTAGCGATCTCTACCAGGCAACCTTAAGAATAGGAAAAAATACGGAAAAAGCATTGCAGGTGGTGACATCCTATAACATACATATATTCAAATAGTTACATACTAATACATAAACCAATAATAAACATTAATAAAACAATATTGTATAACATATTATTATATAATATACATATATATATATATATATATATATAAATATAAATAGACTAATATATATACTATAATTCAGTTTGAAAGATAATAGTTTTTTACAGCATTTTTGAAAATGTCTAGTGACTTTGACCGGCGTATGGTCAGTGGAAGTGCATTCCAAAGCTCAGTAGCTTTCGATAGTTTAAAATGGTTATTCTAAATAAAACTAGCAGCTGGACGTGGATATTACGACTTTTGGGAGAACCTTTACATAATAATCATTAAAAAATAATTTATCTCACTAGTAGTCAAATACCCAATTGATACTGTAACAGTGATTGATGCAGAAGATGCGCGGTCGCGCTGCTGGCCTAAGATCTGTTTTTCTGTCAGAGGTAGAAAAGCAGCTCCAGGAAGGCGTGTGCGCGGGCACTCCGCAGATACAACTAGCAGGGCACGTGGATATTACGACTTTTGGGAGATCCTTTATTTAATAATCATTAAAAAAAACTCACTAGTAGTCAAATACCCAATTGATACTGTAACAGTGATTGATGCAGAAGATGCGCGGTCGCCCTGCTGGCCTAAGATCTGTTTTTCTGTCAGAGGTTGAAAAGCAGCTCCAGGAAGGCGTGTGCGCGGGCACTCCGCAGATAAAACTAGCAGGGGACGTGGATGTTACGACTTTTGGGAGATCCTTTATTTAATAATCATAAAAAAAAAACTCACTAGTAGTCAAATACCCAATTGATACTGTAACAGTGATTGATGCAGAAGATGCGCGGTCGCCCTGCTGGCCTAAGATCTGTTTTTCTGTCAGAGGTAGAAAAGCAGCTCCAGGAAGGCGTGTGCGCGGGCACTCCGCAGATGTCGCTCAAGAAGGCGGGCGCGGGCGCGTCCGCAGCGCTGGCGGCCGACCGCGGCGTGCAGATGCGCAGGCCCACCAACCGCCGCGGGAAACAGGCGCCCACTCCGCCCAAGCGGACTAGGTCACTATTTTTTTTTATTATACGACCTCCTGACACAAGTCATAATTAAACAAGTGAAATTAATTTAACGAATTAAAAAATACGACTGCCCTGCCATATTATTTTTGGAGTTTACCTCCATAAGAAGCGATTTGCATATATAGCCTTTGGAATCTTAATCACATTTTTTACTAAATGATATTTTTTTGTGAATCACTAAATATTGAACTATAGTGTTATATATTTTTGGAATCTACTCATCATTTTCTAGATGATGATTACATAGTTAATCTCATTTTCGAATTTATTTTTTCAATTTTGGTCTTTAATGCGGGACCATGGTCACCCCATCAATTTTTTTAAAAATATTACTAGCCTATGTCACTGGAAATAAGCTAGGAATTCTAACGATAGCTCATTTATCAAAATCGGTTCAGGCGTATAGAAGTTATGATGGCATATAGAAACTCACTTACATACATGAACCCTGAAAACAATATACTCCGTTTTTCAAGCAAACGAATTAATGGTATGGTAATGGTAATGGTAACATATACGGGACAAGCAAAGAGATATATAATTTTTTTATAATTAAATGGAATGATAGACAAGGTAGATCATTTTATTTAAACGTTAACAATCTATTCAGCTTACACACTTTTGTTTGCAGCTTATTGTCTTCGTGCAGCTCGTTCCGCGAGTCGCAATACGCTGCGGAGGAGCAAAGCGGCCACGACGACGGGCTCGCTTCGCTCAATGGTTAGTTCTGTCACTGTCAATAAAATACCCTATACACACTGGCGACGTAATACCCCTAGCATTACCCCATGCGCACTCAAAAAATCAGAATTTAAATAGTATCACGCATTTAAGCTAAAATTTGTTAAAAGAGCGTAGCCGCCACATATCGGCCATAATGTAGCATTGAGTGACGTCACTAAACGTTTTCTTGAGACATAATATAGTAAAAGTTTCCTAAAAGGCGGATTTTGACTCCGTAATATCCAATAGCAGTGCCACCATTTTTAAGAGGGCGGTTCTAATTAGATACTATTATAATTTTCAATCGTTGTACAAGAAAAGTCACAATTGCGATTTGAAAACTACAGTAATACACAGAAAAAAATAATATAAAAATTTAATAGTAGGCCAGTAGTAGTTATGGAATTTTCCTCGTGACGTCATCGTTATGTCGGCCGTCTTTTATGTCCGCCATTTATCGTCATATGAGGGCCGCTATGTGGCGTGCTCTCCTTTAAAACTAGTTTTAGGGTTTTCTTAGCACGTATGAACATAGTGCATAAATGTTAAGGACACACAAACATAGTAGCTTGTATTATCGTTCGTACAAATACACTTTGTTACGTCTTACATGAGAACCCGTTTGAGTAAACAGCGTTGTATGCGTTACGTGTAGACTCACAAGGAACCCCTGCCTTTAACGTTGGTCTATTGGTATTATAATTACACTGTCAAAACTCAAAAGCTTAGGGCTAGGAATGGAAATGCTGGGATTTTTTATTTATAAAATAATAATATTAGTTTTTATGAAATAGTACTACATACTCAAAGTCATACCTGTAGAACGGAAACTTTGCATGAATTAAATAATTGTATTGTCATCATTAACTTCATAATTTTCGCTGCCTACTTGAATGATCCTAATAACTAGGATTTTTAAAGAAAAATATAGCCCACACATTACCCTACATATACGCAAACGTCATTATTCACGCACATAAAGTTAGCTACATTAATTTTAATGTTGATCATTTTATAAAGAACTTAATCTCGTGGCAGTGGAATTTGTAATACTATTTTGAAGCATAATATATTGGTGTACATAAGATACACCGATCCTTTTCTTTTTTTATAATTACATTTAATTTTACAAAATATTCTTAGTCTATGAGGTTATAACTCTATAGAATGTAATGCACTATGTAAAAATGAAAGGAAGGTACATGTTAGAGGTGAATAAACCTATCCTTGATACTGACACATTAGTAAGTGTTATATAAGAAAAGAATTTTGCGGGTACAGTATATAGGGCATCGATCGCCAACATTTTCATAAATATATATTTATTCTGGGGCATGGGCAGTTGTCTCCTTATGATTGAAGAACCAATTTGCAGTTTCTTTATGAGTGTCAAGTTTCTGCTTATTGCTAATGGCTTTTCTGTTTTCAATGTTATATTAGTTTTGTATGAAATTTTGTGTTGCTCTGGCATCGCCACATTGCCATGAAGTCATGCGAATAAATTTTTATTGTGTATTTTACGAGTATGTTCACATTTATTGTATATCTATGCAGCTATAAAATAATATAATTTGAGCGGCGTACGGACGGTGTGACGAATACTATAACTTTGAAATAATTATAATAATTTATATGTAATCCTTAATACGTTCATTCCTTTAAACTAGAATTTTTGTCTGTTTGTCCGCTCGCTCAGGTGTATAGCAATAGGTTCGAACATTTTGTAAGTATACGATACGTTTCGATTAGAAACGATCATGCCTTCTCATTAAGATTATTCGTTTTATTTAAATTCTGTTACATATTATGTGATTTTATGTACTATCCCAAAAATCAATATTATGAGTATGTTTATAAGTTTATATAATTATAATATAATCGAATACGTATCTGTCAAGGCTATGGTTATCAAAATATAAATTACCTCTTAGTTTCTTTACTCGACGATATTTTTTTAATATTCTTGGACATAAACTGGATTTAATTTATTTGACAAAGGATGCTTACAAAATGGTTAAATTTTACGACCATACTATTAAATAACACTATTAAATTTAACAATGTTAGCGTCGTGGTGTTATGTTAAATATTAATGTTTATTTATATTTATATTTCTACAGTAAACTTTAAACTTTGACAGATACGTTGATTAACCTTTGGATGTGATATAAATTGTATATTTTAGAATCTACAGGGCGCGAGAAACCTTTAAAAAACTATTAAGTACCATTGACTTACTACACAAACAAAAATACCAATATTACAGTACGCTATCAGTTTTAAGTGCGACCGGTCGATGTCGGATGGTAAAATAATTCACGTTCGCAACGATCTAGGCAATAAAGCTAGTTGACCCCAACAATAATTCCTCAGGCGACGAAACTTTACAGTATGATAAAGTATCGCGAGTTAAACGTATATTATAAATATCCAATAAAATATCAGAAAGGAAGTAAGGTTTTTATGCCAATTGTCAAAGCAGGCAGGTACATTATCGCGTAAACGCAGTTTAGGTTTGATAATAAAATCGGTTTAAATATGAATGTTTTGCATGATTATTTCGTTTGATATTTCGTTTTGAATGTAAATATACTAACTGTTTTAAAAACAAATCGAGACAATAGTCATAAAAATTAAGTTTTGAGTATAAATACCTTCCGCATGGATATTATTTTGGATATTTTTGTATAAGTTTTGGTTCATGCCATACTACAACCCTGCCAAGTTTCAACGACTGAGGATTTAATGTGGGGGTCTCCATACAACGAACCGCCCCGTTGCCTAGACTAAAAAACTCAGCCATAATTGAGGTTGTAGCTATAACTGCTGCAGCTTTTCCGCAATCAACCAGCAGGTCCGCGAGGTGTAAGTTAAGCTTTGCATTTGTGCGAGTGTCTATGTAAAAAGCACTACAAACTAGTTTAAACCATGTACAGGTTGCGCGTGGTCTCTGTATGAGTCTACACTATCGGTATGCAGAGTGCACAGTCATAAATACATAGCTCACCTTACGCCTTGCGTATTGTATTACTAGCAGATCTGCTAAGAAATCACGAACTAAGATCGTGTAACCAATAATTGTTTGTATCTAACAATAGCGTGACTGTGGATCTTGCTGTTATAGTGAGTCAATGGATCATTCAGTTGAAATTGATAAATAAAGATATCTAATATTATGTACATAGAATAAACTGTTTCTAGCGCTCTGTTTTGTGGATTCTATAATTTTCGCCGTTCTAGAGGGCGCTTCAAAAGTTTTTTTAAAGTCTGTGCATCCCCCTTTCTGTAGCTGAGTGGTCAATTAGGTTTAATATGGGATTTTGTTTTCTTCAAAATTATTTCGCGTTGTATTTTTAATGGTTTATCTTTTTAGACATTGAGTTATAAATAGGTACGAGGATTGTTAGTTTTAGCTTCGTTGTTCTGTTTTTCTAGGACGTGACACGTCCATAACTGTTCTCTTTCTACATCTATACAGTCTTGGAAATTACCTAAATTGACTACAACGTGGATTTATCATTCGTTATAATATATTATGTTTATTCGATATACAAACTGCTGTATCATTCCAACCATGCCATAATTTTTCCGAAACTGTATATGTCACTAAGTCTCCAATATTTTTCCGCTTGAACACTTTGTGAAATGTTTGTTTCTAGCTTTCGTATAAAAAGTCTTTATTAAGTTTACAAAAATTACTTTCTTCAAATTATGCAATGATTTGCATATTGGAATAAATATTTTAATCTTTTAATTTTGGTTCAGTAGTGATTACAATTTTTCAGTTAATACCTACATATAATATCATTATTATTGCACTATAATATTTATTTATTAGATGCTTTTATTTATATAACTAATGCGTGTAGAATTCATAAAGAAACATCCATTACCATTATACCATTTCAATCATTCATTTAGAATTATTGATGAACTTGTGTGCGATGAAACTTAACCACGAACGTTTGTTACGTTGATATATAATTCGTAAAATATTCTTCGTTAATTTAAGTATAATATAAACAGGTTCGATTCCTGTAGAATGCGGTATTCAAGTGATTTCGCTATCTCGAAAGTGAAAGTTTAGCAGTAAATTGTAATAAGACTGGGAGCTAGCACAGAAATTGTGATTATTACATTGCGATAATATCGCATTTGTTGTTATTGGCTGAATTTAGGTAACTGATATTTTAGTCAAGTTTTTTTTAGAGTGCATATCCAATCAACCTATTATAGAAAACTGCGGTCATCGTATCGTAGCTGTCAAACGTTCTGTAGTTTGCAGACTTGTCACGTTTTTTTGCATGTCTTTAAAGCAAAGTGTTATAAACGTGTCCTTGTTATTGTACTGGGATCAGGCGGGGGCCGGGGGGGTGGTCGCGAGGCTTCTTCAGAGGGTTCGCTGGCCGAAGCGACGCCGGATACGGACGAGTCGGGAACAGGGATGGGCGTCATGGAGCACCGACATCGCTCCAAGAGGAGGCATCACGGCCACGGGCAAGCCTCCCACCAGCACCCGCCCGCGCACGATATTGCGCCGAAGGTAAATAAATTGGCTGGTCTTGTTTGATATTGTTAACATTTCAATCAGTTCCTTTTATCCGTAATAGGTGCGATTCAACTAGATTTTCTCGGTGGACTTGCACATGATCAAAAAACGTGATTGCAGTATTTTGCTGCCCATCCATTTGAGATGAAAATGTGCTCCACATAAGTTTGGTATAATCGCACCATAATTATTTTTTTCGGATATTCTTTTACGAGCATACAAATAATACATAATACCCACATAACATTAACACTTTTTTTTATAGCAAGGGACTCAAGTCGCTGCACTCGAAGTGCAGAATGTCAAACGCGCTATAAACAGATATGGGACGTTACCCAAAGTAGCCCGGATCGGCGCTTACTTGGAATCGCTCCGCCAGAGCGGCGGTGCCGGCAGCAATCCTCAGTGTACCGGCGTCCATCGAGAGCCTCCGCAGGACGAGGCTCGATCCCTTTCTCCGAGGACGGCTCGAGCACAACCGCACATGATTCGCTCCAACTCATCCGGAGGCGTGACAGCCCCCGCTCCCGCCTCCCCCCGTGCATCTCGGGCCGCTCCGCCTCTGCGCTCCTTTACCAACAGCCCCGCCAAGCCTAGGCCCCGACTGGCGGAGCTCGAGTTCCCGCCCCCGCCTCCCGACCTTCCACCGCCGCCGGAAGACACCGCACAACCTCCTCCGCCGCCGCCGCCCCCGGACTGCTGTCGTGACGCCGGCACGGACACCGCGGACCGGGTCGACGACAGCCCTGTGGCCATGCGCGACCGCGCTGAGATGGAGGACAAACCGGCCAAACAGATTATGAAAGAGATGCTCGAGCTCAAACTGGTGGCTGAAATTAAGGAGCGAGCTGACAAAAAGAAGCACAGACTTAAAGATTCACCACCAAACGAAGTTCTCGAAATGCACACATCCTTCGGTGACCCTGTCACGCGGCTCGTCTCCGAGCTCTCCGAGAGTCTTAACATGGAAGCGCTGCGCAAATCTGACAAGAAGGTGGAGGTGCCCAAAGCGATCGATAATAGCAAGGAGTCGATTTCGCCAATCGATCTTAAAGCTAGCCTCAGGAAAACTTCTTACGGCAATAGTGTGGACAAAAAGTCAGAGCCCGAAGCGAAGGCGAACACAAACTATAAATCCCAGCTCAAGAAAGTCGATACAAACAAAATCAATAGCAGCCCTAAAGATGCTGAAGAGCCCGGGCGCTCTATTATTGATTTCAAATCACGTCTACGGAAAGTAGATGGTGGAAATTCAGCGACAAACGGAACCGCAAAGAAGATGGAACAATGTTCCCCAGAGGATTTGAGGAAAGATTTTTCGAGCAAGAGCGACGATTCGGACAAGAAACGTTCCGACAGCGGAACACAGGACATCAGCGGTGGCGACGATGACGACAAGAGGCGAAGTACCGGCAGTATTAGCAGCTTAAAGAAACTCTGGGAGAGTAAAGAAACTGATGAGCGATTGAGCCCTAAGATGCGACCGAGAGGCGAAGAGAGCGAGGAGGGTTCGCCGGAAGAAAAGAGTAGCGGCGCCCTCGGTAGAAGTGGCAGCATTCAGGCTCGCCGCGGAGAGGATAAACCCGCAGTCGCCAGCAAGCCGGCGATGCGAGGGCGCCCCCTCGGCAAGAGTGGCATATACGCTACGCCCCTCGCTCCGCCCAGCTCCTCCGACGACGACGGTGACGCGCTTGCCCCTCTACGAGCCTCCTTAGAGTGGTGCACAAATGAGGTACGTTATTTTTTATACGACTGCCTGAAAAAAGGAGTATATTGTTTTCAGGGCTCGTGTATGTATGTATGTATGTGAGTTTGTATATTCCACCATAACATCTATACGCCTGAACCGATTTTGATCAATGAGGTATCGTTAGAATCTCTAGCTTATTCCGGGTGACATAGGTTAATAAAATAAAAAATAAAAATTTATGGTATGACCATGGTCCCGCATTAAAGACTAAAGTTGAAAAACAATATTAGCAAATAAGATTAACTACCTATATAATCATCATCTAGAAAATGATGAGTTGATTCCAAAAATATATAACACTATAGTTCAATATCCAGTGATTCACAAAAAAATTAATCTAATAAAAATGTGAATAAGATTGTATTTAACTAGATTAATTTAGATTTTTAACTTTTTAGTTCGTTTTCTGGCAGGGCAGTCGTATTTTTAAATTTTTTCAATACACTTGCTCGAAAAATGCACTTACAGAGGCAGTAAACAGGGCTTGTAAGTTAAATTTACTGCCCGCGTGCAGTAAATATTGATTGCCCTCGTGCAGTAAATTTGCTGTTTTTTTTTATTTTTTTAGTCCACGTTACTTATAAATAAAAAGTTTTCTTGCAAGAAGGTTCATAATGAGATTGACTTTGTATGTAGAAAACATTAAAAATAATGACATTTAGATGTGAATTGATGAAATTAATTCATAAAATAAAATAAAAAAATAATATAATTTATTAAAATTGATTTAAGTTTTATAAATCAAAAAAGTAAAGGCTGGGAGCTAAGAACTAGAACCTAGAGCCATGAATTTAATAAAAAAAACGCAATTACAACAACGCGCCGTAGTTAATAGTCATAGAATTTTTCTTATAAATTATCAATAAATATGAGTGGTAGATGTGATGTGGAATTTTAAAATTAAATCAACAATTAGGTATTTTAGATCTGAGAAAAAAATCGCGCTTTTATTAGCCGCCAAAAATCTCGAAATAAGTATGGGCGTGAAAAGCCATTTTCTAGTGAGCACCTAGTGCCTACCTACTCGACTTTTATTTTCAACTTTTCTCACAAATGTATTGAAAAATATTGTGGGATATACGGGCGTTAAGGTTTCTACATACTCGTGATGACAGTCAGCCCTCGACTGGCGTCATCGAGCTGACATTAGTCAACTCGTATGTAAAAACCTATTTACCGCTCTTATATCACAAACTACTATTTCAATTATGACTTGTTTATTTAAAATCCCCCAGCAACTTAATAATTCGAAAGAGTAAGTTTGAAAATAAGTAATTTTCTTCCTGCGTGAGTTACAAACGTATTGTCTACGGTATTTTAAATGACCGCCGAACAGTAACTCAAGTTCGAACTCACTCGCTCGTTTGTTACTATGGCGTTAACACTTACACACTTTTTACAGGCACGCTATCACTTTTTCAATCGATTCGTTTATTTCATTTTTCACGCTCCAGTCATTTATTGAAGTGAAAATCTTTAGGTGCGTTGAGCACTTTTTGGTGCTCCGACACCGTTCTTCTTAAGACAAGGTCTAAATTATAAATAAAGTACATTTGTAATAAAACTTTAATACCTTAGTTTAAAAAAAAATTAAATATTCGTTTTCACTTCCATTGGCAGTCCCCTGGTACTGCGAGATAAATTATTTTTTAATGATTATTATATAACGGATCTGAATGACGTCACAATTGTTTGTTTTTGAGTTTTGACAATCACACTATTGCTTACTGCACGAGTACATTGGTAAATACAATAGTGACGTCACAAACGACGCCACCGGCTAGCGTTTTGGCGTGAATTTTAAAATTTAAATTTCAAATGCCAATTTTATCTTACAATCCTTATTTTTCTGCTGAAATAAGATATTTTTTCGAAATAGTAGATACTTCCGAACATAATCTGACCATTCAAAATCAGTCATCATGCCAATAGGGATGATGACAACTCGATCAAATCAGCAACTCTTTATCAAACTTAAAAACGTGCTTCTAGTATGGAAGTTATATGAAATTCACAATAGTGACGTCATCAAATTTCAACACACTTTTTTTCTTTAATCTATATTTTTAAATGGTTATCAAACTTAAAACTAACCGAGGATGTGAATTTTAGGTCTTTTGGAAGACCCTCTATTTAATAATCAGTTATAAATAATTTATTTTTGACATAGGCATCATCCCTGTTTGACTTGTGAGTGTACACGTGCAGGTTCGCCGCGGTTGCGGTAGCGGCGGCGGTCGCGGCTCGCTGTGGCGGCTGCAGACGTCGGAGCGGCTGGCGCGGCTGGGCGCCGCGTGCGCGGCCGCAGCCGCAGCCAGCCGCTGCGCGCCGCAGCTGCGCGTGCAGCTGCGCGCGGCCGCCGCGCGGCTGGAGGCCGAGGCGCGCGCGCTCGCCTCCCCCGCGCCGCACCACCACCACCTGGCCGACGGCGTGGAGCAAGCGCTGCGGGAGCTCGCTACTATCGTGCACAGGTGACTGCGTGTGGGGTACGGGCCTCGAGGCTGGGCCTCCTTACGCGGGCGGGGCGCGGGGCAACATTGATATCCCCCCCGGTGAATATCTTTAAGCCGAGCGAAACGGCTAGAGCCCGCCTTGTAGGCTACGGGCCCCTTGTAGGCTACGGGCAACTACAGGTGACTGTTGTCGTACTACCAATAGTCTAGGCAATAATGACCCCAACAATAATTCCTCAGGCGACCAAACTTTACAGTATGATAAAGTATCATGAGTTAAATATATATTACAAATATCCAACAAAAAATCAAAAAGGAAGTAAGGTTTTTAAGCTATTCCCAATTGTTAAACCGACCTCCGTGGCGCAGTGTGTAGCGCTGTTGTCTTAACGTGCGGAGGTCCTGGGTTCGATCTCCGGCAGGGTCAATTTGGGAATTTATAATTTCTGAATTTCCCTGGTCTGGCCTGGTGGGAGGCTTCGGCCGTTTCTGGTTACCACCCTACCGGCAAAGACGTGCCGCCAAGCGATTACACGTTCCGGTACGATGCCGTGTAGAGACTGAATAGGGGTATGGGTTTAATTTAACTGTCGTGCCCCTAACAGGTTAGCCCGCTACCATCTTAGACTGCATCATCACTTATCATCAGGTGAGATCGCAGTCAAGGGCTAACTTGTAGTCAATAAAAAAAAAAGCAGGAAGTTACATTATCGCGTAAACGCAATTTAGGTTTGATAATAAAATCTGTTTAAATATCGATGTTCTACATGATTATTTCGTAACATATTTTCAGTTTTTAGTGTAAATATACTACCTACTATTATTTTTAAAAGAAATCGCGAAAATATTCAGTCATAAATATTAAGTTTTAGGTACAAATACCTTACTTCCGGAAGGTCTTTTCTTTGGAATTTTTTGTATAAGTTTTGGTTCATGCCATACTACAACCCTGCCAAGTTTCAACGGCTGAGGATTTAATGCAGGGGTCTCCATACAACGAACCGCTCCGTTGCCTAGACTATAATAATAGTTCATTGTCACTTACCCTCGTTGAAGAACGCGGTTAGGCCTTTTGCGAATTAAAAGAAAATTTCTTGTCTCATGAGTAATATCTTATAAGAATTTCAGTCGCAATGGTTGTTGTTTGAGACCATACATATTGCAAGATATTTTTTCTTGTGTCAGATCAGACACGCGCATACAAAATATAAGAAATCCCTCCTGTGACACAAGACATGTTTTTATAATGCGCAAAATTCCGGAGCGACGTGATTTGTGTTCGTAAGGCGGTATAAGTGGATTGACGACGACGATTGACTATTATGTGCTTTTACCCGGGACTGCACTAGCGTGACTCAAGGGAAAGATGACTAATTTTTTGTTACAATACTTCTACGTGTATGCATGAATAAAATCACCTTGATCTGTAGCTCTGTTGTAGTATGATCTAAATTCAAAATCCAAGCGTTTTTTTATTAATCAACTTTGACTCAGTGCTTTTGTACTAGTTCGGAATGCCATTCCTACCGATATTTGTTGTGAAGATTGTTATCTGTACGTTTTACATATAATGTGTCTGTGATCTAAAATAGCAATATATATAAATATATAACATAAAAATATTAAAAAATCATTTTGTGTAGGCATAAAAACTCCTTTATTTAGAAAAGATTTTAGATTTTATCCACCCATCCGAGTCTCCATAGCTAGCATTTAGTAGATAGCTTGACTTGCTAGTAATGAAATGTAAAAATGTCAATTTCAGATAAAAAGGGCAACCATACACACCGGGCCATACTCATTAACTCCAGACAGCTGAAGAGACCTAGGCCCCGTTCAGCCGGTCACAGGAGCATAGAGACCATCATAGAAACGACAATCTTACTAACTTTTGCTTTACTCGATGTCAATAAGCGTTTCCAATTCAATGATAGCGAAATAGCGTCCCACGATGTCTTATAAGATTCTGTAAATGAGCTGTGACAGCTAAATTGTCCGAGCATATTGCGAATTGTTATCGAAGATTTTGACCTCGCATATTCCACTCAAATACTGTGTGCCACCGTTATTTCGTTAGTATAAAGACAACTTGCATTCATTCCACCTAGACTTGTTCGATACTTGTTTGTTATGGACTAAAGCTAAAGTACATATTTGTATTGATCAAAATGTTGTAATATATGCCTTCAAACTGTGTATTGAAAATTTGGCAAAACTGCCACAATTCAATTTTTTATTACCCATAGATATGGTTGATTACATTTCTTATTAAAAAGAAATATTAGTTATAGATTTAATACTAATTAATATACAATTACATATATATAAAATAAACATATTTATGAAACATGGTTAGCCAAGTTGTCAAAATATTACGTAGTTTATTAAGCCCAAGTGTCCACTGACCATGAAACTTGCAGAAATTAGCTCTGACACTTGCACTGTGCAAGTGCAGCGAGTCAATTTTACTTTAGTTTAGGAAATAAAACTTGCGAATAACATCGACCTGTCAATAACAACGACTTTTGCAAGTTTTAATGGGTGCTATGCTACATTGCTTAGTTACGGATGTGTCAAAACTCAAACCCACCATAGGAGCGCTTGATTTTCATAGCTTAGATATCTAGATGTTTGATCAAACGCTCTTATCGGTGGATTTAACACAGATCCATAACAACAACTAACATTAGCAACGTTGCGAAAGGCACTTTGAGCGGTGTCTATTTTTTTTTATTAAGGGGCAATGTGTGAACCAAAATGTGTGGTGTACAAACCTTAACAATCATAAAGTAGCTCTCGGTATAATATTATAATATTTACTAACACAAACACAAAACCAAAGACGTTATCCCAGTTCCGTTGAATATTTTATGCTGCCGAGATTTGTTCCATGGTATAGCTACCATCAGATACTCATGATTTAGTTGTTTAGGTATACATATTCTGACTTGTATGATATTCATTGAATGGAGGCTACCGCGTTTCAATTCGCCGCTAGCGGCGCTAGTGTAGAGTGAGGTCTCCGAAATGTCAAATAGGTATTATCACTGGGCCTTTATCGCGGGTCTAATTATTTCATTAATGTATTTAGCAATATCGGATTAATTAATGAAGATGTAAGTTACGTGTCAATGAATCTAAGTGCTTCTGCGCTTTGAAAGTGGAGCTAAGAAAAAAAGTGCAAAATTAAGAGGGTTGAAAGAAGAAGAATTCAGAAGTTAGTACATTATGTCCCTGGTTCCTGTGTGCTTACTATTTAAAAACGTATTTTTTGTCAAAAGTATGCTTGTTTACCGAATTCACAGCTATACTAAGGACCTCACTCGCCAGTGGCGCCAACTAGTGAGCATAAAAACGGTAGCCCTCATTGTATTAGTACAAAAACTTTAAAAAGCTAACATTAACTGTCACAAAAGATACAAGTACAATATGACTCCTGGAACAAAAATATACTAGATGGTATTGTATTATGACAAAGTATTTTGCAATTTTTTCCTTTTAATTCGTAAGTAAGACTGATGACGACTAAATATGACTTCAGCGTAAATGTTAAAGTAGGTACGATTAATCAATAAAAGTAATCACATTTTCATCATAGGAGTAATAAGGAGCATCTTAGTTTTCAAATAGGGGGTTTTAGCGGCTCGTTCAGTTACGAATATACGCCTAATCTTATGCGATACGGTATTTTGTATTTACTAAGAAAGAATTAATTTATTGTATAAAAGTACTAAGGTGAATAGTATTATGATTGTTCCGTACAAACCTTTATCCTTCAAACCAATTTATCTTGTATGAGGGGCGACACAAATCATAAAATTTAAAAAAATCGGGTCTATACAGCTGATATCAAATAAATTGCATTTTATTACATCTTTTGAGACAGTAGATTAATTTATTTTAAATAAGTACGTTTATTTACAAATTATTAATAAGTAAGTATATATTAACCATTCTGCTATTCCTTGTGTGTTTTGTTCAGTATATTTATTGTATACCTACCTAACAAATAGTTGGAATTTTATGTTTTCTAGTAAAATAATAATATGTAAAGATGTTTTTCAGTGCCAAATAAATAATACTTCTTCTGTGCCTACATTATTATATGGCTACTCAGAAATATTAAAAATTAATATTTGAAAAAAAAAATGCCGACTCTTCTTAATTGGGCTAAATGGGAACAGGCACTGTAATCGTAAACATTTACTTAATCAATAATAGGTGTTAGTTGATTGTTATAGACTCAAGATATAGTGAGTGTTGTAGGTGTATTCGTTGAAACTATGCGAGCGGCGCCTGTAAAGAATGTATTATAATCATAATCACTTGTAATCCATGCCTCGAGTGTAAGTTTTTAACTGAAAATGTAAATATGTTAGCGTTTGCGTGCTATCCGTATGATGAACGACCTTAAGCTTCTTAATATTCTGCGGATATCTGTATAGCTAAGTTACACTCAACGCAGAAAACGTGGCTTGTCGTATGAAGGAGTTTTGGCGTTTTTTATTCAATACAATTATTCCATGTACTTGTTGAATATAATGCTTCGGACACGTTTAAATAAATAAATGTTAAATTAGCCAATTTGCTACTTTGGCGCATTCCATTTTGTACCACTTGTAGAATACATAAAACTGTTTTGGGTCTTACAATATCGAATAAATATCAGCTGGGAAACTCTAACAGAAGCAAATTCGTCAGTATGACTAGCATCCTTAAACGTTTTGCACTCGTAAACATTCCTCTTCTTATCTACTTAACTTTA
Source organism: Erebia palarica (assembly GCA_964035005.1). Lineage (NCBI taxonomy): Eukaryota > Metazoa > Arthropoda > Insecta > Lepidoptera > Nymphalidae > Erebia > Erebia palarica. The sequence goes on from OZ035986.1 coordinate 28,978,729, forward strand.
TCAAAATATACCTTAATCACTATTTAGCATTTAATTAAATAACATTGTATTAAGTATGTCTCTTTGACTCGGACCAATAATGATGCATTTTATTTTCGTTTTCGTTCGATAATGGCGCCGCTGTGTTCGCCCGTCGGCGGCGACTTTCGCCTTTGCGTTTAAGACTGACGATGTGAACCGGTTCGTATCAGGCAAGAATCATACAGGAATGATGGAAATGACATTTTAAATTGCCAGACTGAAGGAAATGATTGTATTTTGTCGATAATCGCGACTATAATATTAATTTCTACGTGTCAACAACTATACCGTACCAGTGTATTGTTAATGGGCCTCCGTCATTTCTTTATGATTTTTGTTTTCAGGTCTATTGTTACGATATATTTTATAAGTTAAAGGTATACGTCACAACTATTTAGAAGGGCTGACATGTCCAAAAGGACAAAAGCCTCCAAAAAATTAACTATTTAAAATCAAAATTCGCACCAATTTGTGCGCATTAATGTCGCGCGTGAGTGGTTTACTCTGAATGTAAGGTGTGATGTAATTACTCAGCGAAAAGCGATCAGAGAAAATTAATAGTTTGGCGAGGCATATTGTATACTATTTTTTCAGTCTATGCATTCGATTTCCTGACGATAAAATTGAATTTCTCGAAGTGACGTTATTATTTATTAAGTTAGCGTACTGTGATACGGCTTATATAAATCGTTATGATTATGCTCAACAATTTTCTTTAGTTCTCTTTTTATATTTCATAATTAATTATGTATTATTATATTAATCAAATGTAGGGTTATAAATATTATAGAAGACGGCCGGTAACGTCTAAAGAGTGATAGTAGAAAGTCGACTTAATAAATTTTAGAGATAATAGCATATTCTATATCCGTGATCACCGAAGACATAGTTAAACAAAGTTTCGTTTAGTATTTTGGAATAAATACATTCTTTTCACCCCACGTGTTGTGTCGGAACACATCTTAGTAATTTATATGACTTGAACACACTACTATAGTCTATAACACCACATGGTCGCGTCGGGTGATGGTAGTGTATTCCTGTTTATAGAAAATACTATGGTTTATATATGTCACCGTAAGATTGTAATAACCGTTAGATTATAATCTAACTCGCGCAATTGGAAACTGTCGAAAGATTTTGAACTGTTCAATGTTCTGAGTGTCAATTTTTAAAATATTCATTGTATTTACGTTTTCTTGGCTCTTTCTTGTAGGTCAGGTTAGGGTTCGACATAAATAATCAAGTATCAGATACAGGCACTTAGGTTTTATCGGGTTTAAATACCTATCAGATTACAATCTACCGGAAAATAATGCGTTAAATTGTAATCTTTCGACAGTTTGCAATTACGCAAGTTAGATTATAATCTAACGGTTTTTAAAATCTTACGGTGACATATAGATACACCTAGTGCGGCGTGGTTTGGGTGGGGTGATTGATGAACTTCTGGACTTCTATTATTATTCTTTGGAGGTCACCGTTTATTCATTACAAGGATAGGTGTCGATCAATAGGTAACAAACCATTTACATTGAAAATTATTTAAGAATTACACTGATATATGCTAGTCTTTATTATTATAATAAATGTATTACTTTATGTAAGAATAAAATATACCTATACGTAAGTTCTCTTGAATAGATTTGCGTACAATTCTTCATACTATTTTAATAATCATTGTATGGGGTAAGTGTTTTGTATAAGACGGAGGGTATTTGTAATCTTGTGAAACTGAACGGATTCAATCTCCGATCAGGGATACATCCCGTTTGCATATTAACCTTTAGGGTTCTGTAGGTGTTGCTCATTTTTTGAGACAAGCGACGCTTTACCGCGGTACAAAATAGAGAAATAAGACAAACTCCGCTCAATACAAATCAGAATAACAGGTGCACTTTCATAATAATATATTATTTAAGTGCACCGTAAGATTGTAAAAACCGTTAGATTATAATCTAACTCGCGAAATTGTAAACTGTCTAAAGATTGTGAACCGTTCAATGTTCTGAGTGTAATTTTTTGTAATATTCATTGTATTTACGTTTTCTTGTCTGTTTCATGTAGGCTAGGTTAGGGTTCGACATAAATAACTAGGTAGTGTCCGGCCTGCGGCCGGGTTCTATCGGGTTAATACACCTAACAGATTACAATCTACCGGAAAATAATTCGTTAAATTGTAATCTTTCGACAGTTTACAATTTCGCGAGTCAGATTATAATCTAACGGTTTTTACAATCTTACGGTGACATATACACGTGTGACGGCAAGTTCAGTCGGTATTTGTCTAAATACACTGTCGCACGCGTTTTTATACGCGTTGCATAAGTGGTGATCAGGCGTTATTTTGAACGGCAATCGGTTTTGCCTCTATTTTGTGATCACGGTGAAGACCATAGTATACACTAATGTATTCAAATGTTTGCGTATTATAGTTGTATAACCCTCTGAAAACAGTTTGGCAGCAAGAGGTCAGCGCGCAGCGTGGCAATGCTCAATACGGATCGAATTTATAGAGGGCGGGCGGAGGAGCAACGGTTGCTTTGTAGAGAGTTCTTTATAGTTAGCTTTATCGATAGACAACATAGCGTCATATCAACATTGTCGTGTTCATTTGCACTATGATTGCTGTTAACACGAATACAAGACCCACCATTATAAGCCATTTTGTCGGTAATAATAAATACGATGCACAGTCATCATCAAAAATCATGCAAAAATGTAATGATAGTTGAGTGTCTGATTGGCGTGCGAGCTTCACCGCGGTTTTGTATGGCGCGTCAATTTTCTCTTCTTTTGTTCGCAAAACGAGCGAGCGGAGATGCGACGATTGCTTTGCGAACAAAAGAAGAGAAACACCAGCGAGCTTTACCGATGAGCTACCAGAGCACGGATAAACTAGCACGTCGATCAGGGCCCTAAAACACTACATGCTAACTTTTTTTTTCAAAAAGACGGAGGTTCTCAATTCGGCGCGTATTTTTTTTTTAAGAATTTGAATGTCAATCAATTATTTTACTATTAGAGGTTTATCTCTTAAATAAATTGTATAGTACCTCGATTACTTTATTTTTAACCGATTTCCTAAAAGTGGAGGTTCTCAATTCGGCGCGAATTTGTTTGTATTAAGACATTACGTTTTATTGTATTATTTTAATACGAAAATTGCTTTTTTTAGGATAAAATATTTTAATTAGTATTAGTGTTAGTTTTCGCGCAATTCATTTCACGAATACAAACGAGCATAATAAATTAATGTATTTTGACATATTAATTTTTTAAAGGTTTCGTCCCAAAGACAAATTAAAATTAGTCACAATAATAGGTTGAATATGTTCGCAATAACAATCCCACGCAACGCGAATCAACTTCTCGTGCCATCGTGTTTTGAATAATGGCTCTACCATTATTCAGATTACAGATCATTAAAAGAACAAAAATTTATTTGTACTCGTCGCGTGGGGCGTACGAAATACGAGGTTTCTATAATAGTAACTTAGTACCTATCAGTTTTATGCTCGCAGTCACAGGACGCTTTGCATTTCTAGTCAAGCGAGTGTTTGGAATTCAAGCAGGATTTGAATTAAACTGCATTCAGAGTGGTTAACAATTTTGTATTTAAATGTGTACCTATGCCTAATTATATTATTATTATTAATTTGAACAACTGTCCAGTAATTCAGTGATTAAGCTAACAAAATGCCATATCCTCGTTTTCGTATTTTGATCATATCGTAGCTTATATTTGTAATAGTAGGTATTATTATACGTGGAGATTTATGACCTCGCTTCTATAAATGTATGCATAGTGCTATTTGATATAGTAAATATATACTTGTGTCCCCTATTGCTTGCAAACCTCCTTCGCCCCCAGCCGCCCTCTCGGCACAAAATAGAGGTAACAGACGGTTCGCTTAATACAATGAGCGTACAAGGATGTAATCGATGGGCGCTTAAGTTCGGCAGGACCTATTCCGCTCAACCGTTTTTTTGGCTGATTTTACCCGTATTAATGCTATACGCCCACATGCGCACGTGGCATTGATCGGACCTTCCGTTATTTAAATTTTGTGCTCTCACTTACCTTTATGGTTAATAGTAAATAGAATCCAAAGATAGACATTGATTACATTCAGATGTGAAACTGTAATGGAATTAATAAAATGTTTTCTTTATGAATATGCAATGGTTTTTAATTATCTTAATTTCCCCCAAGGTGATTGCATAAAAGACGACTTATGCAGTATGCTGAGATCTATATAGCGCACTTGGACTTACCTTAGAGTTAAACGAGATGGACTTATGTAACATAAATCTGTCTCGTTTCAACCATTTCTTAAGTCTAAGCAAAGTCAAAGCCTAAGGTTCGCTCTATAGATCTCACACTTGGCGCTTGTGCTGCGTGAGACCAATCACAGCGCGCCGTTGGTGTCGCTGATCGTAGGAAATGTGATAGGTCGTGCGATATCGCGACGGCACGTTCAGCACAAGCCCTTACAAGTGACGCCGGGCTATACAGCATTACCGATAATATCAGCGCTCAACTCACCCGTGTTTCTGTAAAGTGAATGTTTACATCGAATTTGACACCCGTTTCAGGTGCGTGCCTCGTAACGGATCTGGCCCAACTGCTTTGTCCCACTGGTGGGACTTTTTCACGTTTAATATTATGCATACTCTTCGCATTAGGCACCAAGACTTGACGTTCCACATATTCATAGTGTCATGAGAATGATATTGTTTTACTAAGTACCAAATACGTAATTTATGGTTGCCTAGTCCAAAGCCAAAACTCCATTGCATCAATTCGGCTTTGGACTTTAATTCAAGTCCAAAGCCAAGTCGAGATTAGCCTGAAAACTCGTTAGGCAAAAGCCGACGTTTTGGCCATTACCTACTATGATGGTGATTCAAAGCTTTTCGGCTTTAGACTAGTTAAAAGCTATACTTGAAAAGATTGCTATGACATAGTTAGTGGTGCTGAGTGCATCAATACCTAATGTTGGACCACGGGTCCATAAAACCGCCAGTGGGATAACCCGACTCGCAAGTCGTCTTCTCATGCGATCCCTTATTTTATTTACTAATTAACATCAGTTGTTTGAATAAGTTTTATTAGAGAAATATAAAGCAGACTCGGATGGATTGATCCATAATTAGTATGTGCTACGGAAAACTATGTTGCGCCCACTGATTAGACCCAATCGTGGGTCTAGTATAGGATATAATTATATAGTTCTAGCATTTTCAAGATAAAAATTCCATTAGAGAAATGATTTCCCTATATCATGGGTTGGACAAAAAACTAAAACAAATTTTACTTTTTCATAATATTAGTAGAGAATAGAGATTATAGATGATCAAAACGCTTTGTATGTTAAGTCCAGTTATTTGCTATTGTACCCGTAAATTATATACTTATGTATCAGTCCCTTCCATTGTACCACCAGTGGCACGAGTAGAAATTATCAATCCTCGTCGTACCAATATCACCTCAGCGCCTCAAACCATTGTTAGTGCACTGGTACAGCTGTATGTAACTTTACAACCAACCGAAATGAAGACAACAGGATTCTTATAGCCCACCCATGATGCTAACTTGAAAAATCCTGCTGGATACACTATCTGTAGTCTGTAGTGTAGTCGAAAACAGTCCGATAAATCAGTAGTCTGAAAAACCAATTCAATTCAAACATGTTAAGATTTGAAAGTCTCTTTTTCTCGTTGCCCGTTGGATGAGTTACAATTTAATAAAACAAAGCATTTTTATTAGCAGTTTTTTTTAGTAATAATATTTATTACACGAGAAAAAATTATCTTACGTTAAACTTTTAGTACATGGAAGCTACTATATTTCCTAGTATTAAACATTGAGTTTTAAGTGCCAACCACAGTATGAATTTTATATAAAACGCAAAATAAACTTGTTACATAAGTTCAGACAAAAATCCTTTAGCAAACATTACAATACGTATAAATTATAGAAATCACGAACAACTTATAAAAATAAATATCTCATAACAAAAATTGACATAATTTTAAGCTTCCCATATGTTTGGTTCTTTCATCACATACACATTTATTATAAATATGAACCAGTATGTCGGGCACACACATTTATTCATTTAACATACCTTAAAGTATATGTATAGTGTATATTACACATACACGAGTGACTATTTAGTGCAGACGAAATGCGTAAGGAATGTTTATTGTAGCGCTAGAACAAGATCCCAGCTTACAATTAGCCGTCGATGCAGAGTATGCGTACGTTCAATGTACGTACCAAAGCTACTATAACACACATTCTATTATTGAGAAAATGAGATAATTGTCTGGCGGCTTGGGGATCTTTGACCAATCAGCAAAATTGTGATAAATAACATAATCGTGCAAATATTTAAAATATACGGGTTCTTATTCACTATGAGATTCAAATCGTTTTAACCGCCATTCGGCTTTTTAAATGCAAACATGTCTTGCATTTCATGCGGCAAAATGTAATTTTATGTCATAAAAATAGTAAAAATTTTCTATTTCAGCTTTGAACGTTTTTGTTCTGGACAATCACAAATCTTAATAGAACTGGTAATTTTCAACAATATGTTTCTTTACCACACAAAATACTCAAAGCAGCACAACATTATTTGTGTTGAGCATTACATTATAATTATTAAGCCGTAAATTACGGGCTAACCTTAGTGGCGAGTAACCGAAGATGTGGTTAGCTGGTGATTTACCACAGCTTGTTGTGGTAAAACTTGACGTCGAAGTAGCCACGATCAGTCAGCTGCGAATCGCGACGAGACGATGTCGACCCGGCGGGCGACAGAGCCGGGGCAGGCGTCTCGCAAACAGGTTCTACTTTGAGGGACGAAGGCCTTTCGGGGCTCTTCTGGAGATCGGCCATCTCCTCTTTGTCTGGTTTGGCCCCAGTCTCGGATTCAGTAAGTTGTTGATTAGTGCCCGTTTTAACGTCTGGGTGGTCATGATTTACATGAGCCATTGGCGCGGCCTCGGTGTGTGCCTCGGGGCTCGCCGCACCTGATGCTGGCCTTTAAAAGGGTCAAAAGTAAATAATCACCTGCCTATCATAAAATCAGTCTAACTCGCAGGCGGTGCACTTCAGCACAGCGCATGGCACAACAGATTTTGAAACGAATTACAAACAACGCTAAATATACCTACGTACGCTGAGTCACACCTCAACTGTTCGTATCAGCACAAAATTACACAGTAAAAACAAAGATACGCGCCGAATTGAGAACCTCCTCTTTTTTTGAAAGTCGGTTTAAAAGGAACAAGGCGTAGTTTAGTTGTGCTGAACACGTGTGCCCTGGCTGGCTTGCTAATTGATAACTGCTGTATTGCTATGCCTGCGTGAGGTCGTATTATAGTACTGACTCCGAGTAGTAGTCTAGGCAATGGGGAGGTTTGTTGTATGGAGACCCTGCATGACATCCTCAGTCGTTGAAACTTGGCAGGGTGTTAGTATGGTATGAATCAAAACTTATACAAAAAAAATCCATTAAAAATACATCCATAGGTTAATAGTCAATAGTCAATTTATTGGTAAAATTTTGTTTACAAGTCACTTTAAATATACCTACATGTTACAAAAAATATATTGTATATAATTATACTATATACTAGCAATACTGTCGTTTTTTCTATACCATTATAAGTTATAATATAAAATAATATTATATAATTTTAGAATCCAAGAATTCATTGTAGCTATAGAAGGACCTCTTGACAAGCCAGGTCTTCAGTTTATTTTTAAAGTTTGTTAAACTGGATGCATCTCTAATTATTAGGGGTATACGGTTGTAGACTTCCGCGCCCATGCCCTTAACGGTTTTGATGCCTTTTTTAATCGTCCACCCTTAGTAAGTAGCCTGTTTGGATATCGTAGGCTAAGGATTTGCGTGTCGCCTCTAGTTTTAAATTCGTCCCTATGGTTGACGACGTAAAGTTCAGTATTGTAAATTAGTAGGCACGGCAATGTTAGGATACCCAAACTGATGAAATAGGGTCGGGCGGAGGTGTCTCGTGTCACTTTAGCTAATACTCTAACTGCGCGATTTTGCAGTTTAGGTCAGGTTATACCTAATACATAATATTTATGACTGAATATTTTATCGGTTTCTTTTAAAATAATAGTAGGTAGTATATTTACACACAAATAATCATGCAGAACATCGATATTTAAACCGATTTTATTATCAAATCTAAACTGGGTTTACGCGATAATGTACCCTCCTGCTTTGACACTTGGGTATAGCATAAAAACCTTACTTCCTTTCTGATTTTTTATTGGATATTTATAATATACGTTTAACTCATGATACTTTATCATACTGTAAAGTTTCGTCGCGTGAGGAATTATTGTTGGGTCAACAAGCTTTATTGCCTAGACTATATAAGTACCTAATGTACTTAGTTTCAAACAGCGGAACCTTTTGAGATTTGAAGGCCCAATGTTCAAGACATTATTTAATACGCAATACATGAATAATAAAACTTGTAAAAATATTATAAGTAATTCATGTGTTAGACCAATTTGTAAACACACTATCAATTCATCTAGAAACTATGAAATGCTTCTTGAAAATGCAAACGCGCTCGTGCATTTATATAAATTTAGTAAATGTAAACTGGGTGACTCACTGATAATAATGGGGAAATCTATAAATATAAACAAAATTATGTGGGTATAATATATTAGTAACATATCAAGTAGCTAGTAATAGTAATGTTGTATTAAGAAATATTAATAATATTAATTCAGGATGTCGTTTAGGTCTATGTGTGCTATTTCCCTTTATAATCAGAGAATCATCCGAAAATTAAACAACTACAAAACAATATTACCTACAATTATTATAAATTATTATGATATTAGATAAATTATTGTCATTTTTACATTAAGAAAATAAAAAGAAATAATATAAAGTACCTTATCTTAACATATTCAAAAATGGAGTAAATTACAAAAGAAAACAATTATTATCGAGTGTACGAGGGATCCAAGAAATTAGCCTTACTTGGACAAATAATTTATTTGGCCATCAAAAGGGGCAATGCTCCCAACAAATTGGGGACTTTGCCCCACTGCGGTCCTATTTTTAATATTTAAGAATTGTTTAAGCTACATTTTAGTTTATAATCTTGCCATTTTATTGTTACTACAAAATAATTAGTAATAATAGAGGAATGATAATTAATGAAAAAATGCAATATAATCACTATTTTCAAATCTGAAACCTTATTTAAACTGGTTTGAAAAAATAAATGTTTATTTTCTCCTCTTTCATCTATTTAAATAATTATACAGGTATAATTTATACTCTACGATTTGATAAGGAAAGTGACTTTTAAATCAGCACCAAGGTTAGTGCTTTTATTACAAAATTATATGTCTTTCTAAATAATCACATGCAACAATACTGTAATGATGAACGAAAAATTAATATAAACGAGAATTCTTAAAAACAACGACAAAATATTGAAGTAGCCACTGTTACTTTAGGAAAATCCAACCAGCTATTCCATAAGGCAATTGAATATAAATATAATCGAATAACCTATTCACTATGTGACGAGTACTTACATTTATAATTGTTATCATTATAATATCATGTACACATAGTGTTCAAAATATTTTTTTGTATGTAATAGCTTTCGTTCGATTCACGCTAAAACATAGAGATTGAAGGCAAAAATGATCTTAAAAATGTTCCAAATATTCTTTCGTGGTCATTTGTCTAGTACTGATGAAGCTGAAAGCAACCAAACAAAAATAACTTAATTTTTTACAAATAAGCGAAAAATAAAATAACAAAAAAAAAAGTGTGCAGGATAATAATATAATGCAGACCTAGTCATAAAGTTGATCGCGCGCCATATTTTTAAGCAGTACCTAGCTGTATTACGTAAATTCTGCATCAGTCATTGTCACAATCTTTTTTTTGAAAACTCTATTGTGAGATAGGCTTGCGCATAACGATAATCATGCTGAGTGCAAAGCAATGTTGGAAATCTCAAAAACTTGTTGACCGAATTTACGGTATTCCAGCTGTTGCTGGATTTTGTACGATAGCTGAAGAGTGCTAACCAATAAAAGGTGATACCTTGAAAAAAGACTTCCGGTCGCACCAAAATTGACAGTTCTAGTGCGACGATTGCAATCACCTACCTCCACCACGTTACGTTCCCCACTTTCCATATTTATTTTTATTTTGTAATACAAGTCAGTCTTTAATTGCGACCTCACTTAAATAAATTATGACTTGTGATGCAGCATAAGATGGTAGCGGGCTAACCTGGTATGGTGAGGGTATTAAAGCAATACCCTTAACCGGAATTTGTGCATTTTGCATGGTTATAGCAAAGTTACCACGATTTCAGGCAAGCAAGTTGTGCGATCAACTATATGCTAAAAAATGTTTATAAAACGTAGATGGACGGAACCTCTAATAGATCGCTGGATCAAATTTCGCCTTCCGACGATCTATGTAGTGAAGGTGGAGTTCAGTCAGCTAGCGTCAATCAAATAGAGTGCCTCTGAGTGTTTGTTTGCGCATCTCTCATACAACTGTCGAAGTCAACGTACATACTACGCGGCAAAATATATACATGCAGCTATTGCGACGCGTCTTGCGGTCAATTTCAGACGCGACTAAATGATTGGCGCGAGCTATACTTAAGCTGACCCTGATCATAGAGAACCATAGACCATATTTCCGAAGAAGAAACGTGCGTCCAAAAGTGATGATTTCGCGGGCAATTAATGAGATATTTAAAAATATAACTTTGTATTATAGGAGATAACTGCACTTTTGGTAACTATCGCTAGAAAGGCTGATTTAGTATTTGATGGGTCCTAGGCTTTCCACTGGTGGGAAATCTGCCAGTCTGCCCGCATGCGGATGGGCCTTTCATTATATATGGCCGCTCAAAGACTTGTTATGATTACCAAAAATGAACCATAACTAGGAAGGCTGATTCTTGTACTGTATTAAAGTATGTACAGTACCTATGTAAACAGTCTAAAAACTGACGCTATTCATCGAGCCATACACTACATATTACCTCTCAATGACGTATTAAACTTACAATGATTATGAGCAATTATTAGATCGTATATAATATGGCGTCTTGTCACGTTGATTTAATATTAAATATTATGAAGGCGTAAAATTAATTGCTGGCCTATTCTTATTACACTTGTTTAATTATGCCAAATTTAGTTTTCCTATTTTATGTTAGTATGTTGTGTGTAGTATTTAAATATCTCCTTAATATTAATGTGCTGTGCATACTTTAATACTGTATAAGAATCAGCAATCTTAGTTATGGTTCATTTTTGGTAACCGTAACGTCTTTGATCGGCCATATCTAGTGAAAGGCTCATCCGCATGCGGGTCGACCTTCAGAATCGTCATCAATGGCGAGCCTAATACTCAATCAGCCTTCCTGGCGATAGTGCAGCTATCTCTTAGTCTATTACATACCCGTTGCCGTTATCCGGGTACGTACTGCCGTGAATTACCTATAAGTAAAAAAAAACAAAATTGAAGCATTTCAAAGTATACATACTTTTAACCATTTATAAAGTGAAGTAAAATCCAAAATTACATCAGACTTTAACATTCTCGTCAGTCTGTTATTAATTGGTTTTAACTGCTGTCTTCGCAGGGTCCAAAATGCAAAGTTAGTTTCGAAATATTTTTAACAGTCTATGTTTGTGAAAGGGACCTTGAAGCTTGAAGTACATCTTCGCTTCTATCCGACTCACTATCACCGACGACTTTCTTTTTACCCGACTACGGCATATCCAAAAGGAAGGGTTATGATTTTAGCAGTCTATGCATTTATGGATTTATGTTTGTATTTATGCATGTTCCCACCTTAACGCCTCTACTACTGAACCGATTTTGATGAGTGAGGTGTCAATCGATTCGTTAACTAAAGTGGACAATACTTACGTTGCCAATTGCCGACTGGGGCTTGTGAGCTGCGAAGCGGCCAACTGCTTGCGACACCACTGGAGTGCTACGCCCCGACTTACTGCCACCACCAAGAAATTATACCATTAGTTGTCATACATGTTGAAGTTTTATCCCACAGGCGTCCATTAAACGTAGGTATAGCTGTCAGTTTTCCACAGTTACTCAACAGATCGTTTTTTTCATTATGCAACGTGATTATTGAAATCGACTAATGCAAAACCTATTGTCGTATGGACGCCGAACATAACCTCAAAACTACATCTATAAAAGCTGAATACGGTGGTGGATTCGTATTGTGATTATAATAATGGCATATATAAGTACCACAAACTTATCTGACCCGGTGACAGTGTTGCTAGCTTAAATCAAAAATAAAATGAAAAGAAAAACTAAATAAGCATAAAAATCTGTTCCACTTATTGTGGCCACCGGGCTAGATAAGTTAGTGGGACTATAGATTATTGTGTCAACTACACTTTTCAATAAATTACTATCTATGGTTGCTTATAAATCTTAGATAGTAGATAGTTTTGACACAAAATTAGAAAAACTTTATTAATTTATCAAATTGGTTAATATAGTTATTTTATTCATTATATACATTTAGCATAAATTGTATTATAACTTTTAAAATGTAATATTATATGAAGATGAAAACGGATAGTTAAAAGCCAATACGCAAACAAACACGGATTGTCAATTTATTTAACACTACGAGATTTATAATGGCAAATTAGTGTTTTAGTTACGAGAACTTATCGACCACTTTTAAAACATAGGCCGCTGTGTCCGACGACGTAAGGGTCTGGAAATAAAGCGAATTTTGATTGATTTAATTGAAATAAACTTTGAGTTTGAGTTCAAATACAATGGAAAAAAGTATTGTCAATGACAAAGAAAGCAAATTCATAAAATTGCGCTCGTTTGGCCTCAACCGAATTCGCGATTGGTTACTAAACTAATGAAATCAGTAGAGGTTTTTGTACGTACTTGTCTGTCACAGTTGAGAAGAAATCGTGTGAAATGGCGAAATTATTACTTTGGCGTATCAAACGGTCTACGCCATAGTTCTTGCGGAGGAAGTCCTCCATTTTGGGCGAAGGACCATCGATTGCTAGTGAGTTGGGCGACGCCTCCAGATCCTGTAACATTGATATTACAGTTGTTTTAAACATTGGAATTACATTTAAAAGCTATATATAGATAGATAGCTATATATAGATAGTTCATGTTTAATCCACGAAGAAACTCTCTACAATATTTTGTCTCGTCAGGAAAGTTTGTCAAGAACATTCTTTATGTCGATTTTACTCTCCACCAGAAGTGTACTCTAATACATGATTTAAATACAAATTTTTGTTTTATGGTCGTCACTAGGTACGCACTTTCCCATTATAATGCAATATATTTAGGGGAGACTGCGTACGTTTGAAACAGTGGACGGTTGAAACAAAGCGAATATCTTGACAACGTGTGTGATAAGGTGTGGGGTTACAAGAGGAGAATGAAGCAGGCGACAAGTCTAAACACGAATTTTAGTGCTGCGTCCTCTTCGCCCGCTGTGCTTGTGTGTAGTAGCCCCCATTATGTTTTTGTCGGAATAGTAAGTATTTTTTGTTCGTACAATTTTTCAATTACTATGAATTTACTAAAGTTACAGTATTGAGAGTTTTGTACAATAGAATATGGCTGTATGTTTAGTTTTCATTCAAATTTATTATCATTCTTACTGTGAACCGTTTTATACCTAGAAGGGGGGTTTTACAGTTTAAACAGTTTATTTATTTAATTTTCTTGTTTCTTAGACGCCATCAAAATAATGTTAGATTATAAGTATCGTGATAAACTTGAATATTGATAAAAAATAAATGTGATGTTCAACTGTGCCATTACGAGGCGTAAAAGATTATGAATAAAATATGCCCATTTATTCTATTTTGTATGTGTGCCAATTTCCTCCAGCAGGGCGAGCATGGGCCGGGAGATTTTATCCACGGGGAAAGGATAAAATTTTTATCTCCTCCCTCAGTTTTATCCACCCGTAGAGCATGGGCATAGCGGTGGAAATAATATTCACGGTGGATAAAATAAGGGAAAGACTTGTCCCCGCAATTGTTGCCATTATAAGAAAATTATGGAAGTAAGATGTAAAATGCCACAATCCTTCAAAATTCATGTCAACTCTGTGTCAAAGAGTCATTATTTTTATCATAAGTCTGTGTTTTTGTCTTTGCTTGTGATTTTGACAATTAATTATTTTCGTTTCGGCAAAAAAAAGTATTCGGGTTCACCGGTTTTACTTGGTTTATATTTATAATTTATTGTACTTAAAAGGAGCGAAAGCGAACATAAGTGCCGCCAAAAAGTAAATAGATACTATCCGTACCCCTTAAAATGTTATAAAGTAACTATTGTTTTCCATATGAAAGCGAAATGTAAAGTGAACTAATTAACTTGACAAATCTTTCTGTTTACCTATTATTGATACTATTTTAAAACGTGTGCGTCTATTTTTATCGCCTTATTCAACTTTTATTCTTTTCATTCAGATCAAGAAGCAACAAAAAACAAATAAATATGTTGGTCGAATTCATGTCGATATACGACCACCTAGCCACTGTGGTGAGTTACAGAACTGTAAGAGGCAAAAAGGGCGGACACGGCATAAACTTAAAGATATCATAAAAGATCATGGGCCAGACAGGACTGTCGAACAGTGGAAGCAGGTAAGATCACAAAATATTACAATTTTATACTTTTAGTCAGTAGGTGCACAAAATAAAATGATATATACTAATTTTATCGGCGAGAAAGTAATTATTATATTTTTATTTGCAGACTTGGAAAGACAATGCGGAGACTGTCCCCACTGTTTCGGAAATTAACACCAAAGTGCTTAATCTAAGAACGAGTCCTCCATAGTACCCATAGTACATCAGCATTAGGCCAGAAAAATCAATGATTAGCCAGGCTAATGTGTGTACTCATTTTGTTTTAATATTGTGTTGTGTTTGAAAAATAAATACCAAAGGTTGAAAAGGTACAAATATATTTTAGTTGAAATATGAATTGATTAATTTGTCTCTTTTTTGTCGGGCAATTATCAGCAGCCTGGTTTGATCCGCAGAAGATGTGATGAGAGGATTGTTCACTTCATGTTACATCATGGCTGTTATCCATGGGCTGTTCCATTGGAATTCTGCAATATTCAAAATTAATTAATAATGTTTGGCAAACAGCACATTTTTACCAAAAAATTGTAATCTGCACAACAGGCAAACTATGTGTAGGATTCCAATAAACAATTTTATGATTATCAGTGTGTTTTTTTGTATTCCTTAAGTTATGTAATTTATCCCGCTAGATATTGTGGGCAATTCTGCTTAACACCATCTCTGAATTAAAATGACAGCATTAAATCTATTGCTGCACAATTTCGCAGGGAAAATAAATATAATATGAAAGTGATAGCCACTTAAATAGAACTGTCATTTAAATTTAGATATGGTGTAAAACAGAACTGGCCTTAAGGTTTGCTAAAGAAATTTAAGTTTAAAAATTAATTTGAAATATCATACCTAAAAGATAGTATTGCCCGATTTACATACAGGCATTTCAGTTCAGCTTTAACTTTGGAGTTTTAACTCTTTAGCTTAAAGATGAACTGACTTGTCCTGGGTATCTTGCCTTGATGTTAATGATGAGGCAGTCAAAATCCACAGCCTGTAATATTCAATCATGAAGTAACCAACAATAGCTCAATGGTTAATGATTGTAGGCTTTATAATCAGAATGACAATAGTCTTGCAGGTCTCAGTAGACTATTGTCGTACCTATTTCTAGAACAAGCTTTACGCTTATTATGAGCGGAAAAGGAAGTATATAATTATAGCACATTTTTTTTTAAAATACAAAACTTGATTATTAAGGTTTTTGATTAACTTTAATTGGCCTTACCAGTTCAACATTTATTGTAGACCATTTATTATTGATAGTTATTAGACGTATTGATCGCCGATGTAATTTTCTTTCTTGTTTTTCTATTTCTGATGCAAAAATGAGGTTCCAGTAGGCTCGAGACATCTTTTTTGTAATTTAATGGTATGAAAATAAGCTTATACCCACCTCCAATGACCGAGGATAAAATTGTCCCTTTCAAATGTCAAAAAAGGACAATTTTATCTCCTTTCCCTTGCCCCCATGCTCTAGCCGGGGGAAGTTTATCCACTTTTAATGTCAAACAGGGATATACTTCTCCTTTCCCCTGTTGCCATGCTCTAGCAAAGGGACAAAATAATTTTATCTCTTGTCAGTGGACATAATCGGGGGATATAATTTTTGTCCCCTGCCCATGCTCGCCCTGCAGGCACTGTTTGGGCACTCCTGGCATGGGGACGGTAGAAACATTTTTTTTTAATTTGATTTTACACATAAAATACAATACAGTGATCTCAAATAACATTGTAGTATTTATTGTAGTAGAAGTAGTCAGATACATGGTCTTTTATTTAATATATTTCTGTTATCGCTTGCTTTACTTATCCCGATGCAATGGACGATAAACGCTAAAATGTTTCAACCGTACCCAGTCTCCCCTACTTGGTACAGTGAAATACGTCGATAAAATAGAAACAGCAGTTGCTTTGGCGGTTATTATAACATTATAACTATTAACACACTAATGCGAAAATATATTATCGTACTGATATTCCTTTGTAGGAAACTGTGTGGTAGTATTTTTATCGCCCAAGGGTGACAAAGGTCTATAGTTTTAATCGTGTTGAAGTTAGTGCAATCTCATGAACAAATGTTTTGTTAGACAATACTAAAACGTACTTTTAGCATGTGCTCGAACAGAATCCTTCCGTAGCCGTGTCTCTGTCGATCTGGCAGCACAAAGAAGTCGAGGATACACAGAGGTTCAACTTCACGCACTTTGTCCTGTCCATCGAAGAGGAAAAGGTGTTTCCAGCCCACTTTCAGCAGACCAATTAGTTCACCTTTACCCCTGTAACAGATAGGTACATAAGATTTAAGAACTCTTCTTACCAATGAGAAATGTAAGAAAAAATCATAAGATAGTGTGAAAAAATAACAAAAGCAGCTGGTCAATTAAATGGCAGCACTGCAAAATGGTTGCCTACGCTTTTGTATAAATAAATGATAATTACCATAAATAAAAATAAATATTGTAGTGCTGCGATTTGGACCAAAACAAAAAAAGAGAAGGGCACCGCATGCGTAACAAATATTGTAATTTATTCTAAACGATTGACATAAAACTAACAAATTAATAATTGACACGATAAATTTCTTATATATTTTTTCTCAAGAATCTTACTAATAATAAATAAAAATCAATGATAATGTATAATTTATATATACACAAGATTTAATAAAATCATTAGCTTATAAATATTCAGTTGTTATTTGTCGTGAGTCTTTGTATTGAATATCGAGCAAGCGAAAGGATTCCAAGATTGAATCATGAGCGTAGCGGATGTTCGAAGTACGAGACGCAATTAATTTCGCAGCCACGGAGTCACTCAACTTTTGATCTCACTACAGCAAAGAAATTTCAAAGAATTCACATTCTTATACTCCAATATATCATAGACTGTAAGGACGAACCGCATTTATTATGATAATATTAAATTTAGATATAAACATGAAAAAATGAAGTAACACTTGTTGAGAGTGTTACTTCAATGTTTCAAGAATGTTATGAACTAAAATGAAAACCTATCCGTTATACAGAAACAGGCACGATATTATTTTTAAAAAAACTATTGCTTATTGAAGTGGTAGGTATATAGTTATAAAGTACCTTAATGAAAGCGTCTAACTTGAGGGAAGGTTTGTCGATTTCTGCCTATGGGGTAGTGAAAGACGTAGCGTGACTTGCATGTTTTACGCCAATTAGTGTAATGTAACGAGTGACTCAAGGTTTCTGCTTATCAAAAGTTAGACGCTATTCAAAAATCGAAAGCAATGCCACTAAAACTTTTGTTATTGTAAAATGAAAGCAGCAATTTTTATGTCTGGTTTATTTTATTATTTCAAAACAAATTCTTATACACAAGATTGACTATGGCACTCATTGCATTTTAGGGTGAGTATAGACTAGACTCTGGAGCATCTACTTGTAACAAAACTTCGAACCACTCTATGTGTCACCCTTTTACGGACCGAACAACAAGCATGACGCACGTCGCTCGACGCTTTGCTACAACTTGATATTGCAAAAAAAACGAGATAATATGTTTAACATTTCGTTCGTTAATTTTGCACCATCTTATATTTTTCTATTTTCTTTCTATATAACACATCAATATACACTCAGCACACGACCTGCTGATTAATAATTCAATTACATGGAAATCCTCTCTTAAATTCAGTGTTTACTTGAATTGTATCATTCGTAACAACTTCAATTTAAGTACATGGAAATTGACAAAAAATCCTCTAGTCTATACCTACTCAATTACTCACCCTTAAAAGGCGTACTTAAATAGCATGACGTCATTTTAAATACATATATACATGTAAATAGCCTTCGCTGTGAAACTCCAAGACGTTGATATTGACGTATTAGGTATGATTTCCAGTTATAGCCATACTAGGCTTAGGCAGATATGTCCAACCTTAATTATGTCTGATTCATCCGTAACTTGTTGTCATCAGACAATTTACTGTTAAGTTTTAAATGCTTTAATTTTAAGACCTAATAATATTATGATAGAAATTGTGTGGTGGTGGTGTGGTAGTAAATATACCCATTTTAAGTAAATTTGAATAATATTAGGTATGATCACGTTACGCTGGCTGAATACAGCGTAAAAAATTCGTGTCTACTTCACAGCTCACGGAACATCTAGAATGTGAGACAATAGGTTCAGTTCCGCTTTGTCCCGTAGAAACTAAGAAGCAGCACTTACTTAAATGTACTAATTCTATTAGTACTTACTATACTATATAATAACACATAGGCTACTTTTTAACTCGCAAAATTAAAGAATTGCCGCGGGAACCAAAAAACCTCAATCCACACGGTCGTAGTCGCGGGCATTACCTAGTATTGTATTATATTATACACTTTTACCCTACCACAAAAAACAAGACACCTTAACAGATCGCTATGCCTTAGCCAAAATTAATTTCGATTGCATGCAAAACTCAATCCTCGTTTGATAAAATAAATAATTTCATAATAACTAATAAAAATTCTCATTAGTGTGTGAACGAAAATTACAATTACATACCCATTGTTTTTGTACTGTTGTCAACATAATAATTATGTTTTATAAATTAAATTTCTGACGAACATCCATTCCATGTAGTTAAAATAATAAAAAAGAAGTTCCGGGAATTTCATCCACAAAAAACAATGTATGGACAACTAGAGGTCGCTCGCGACTTCGTCCGCGTCTGATTTCCTATTGAGCTTATGAGATTTTCCCGCTGCAAAAGGCCTACTTATAGCGGCTATATAGTTTTTTACTATTTAAAACTAATGCCGATTATCACTTAGAACATTCACGCAAGCTTCCAACCCCAAATTCACCCTAGTTTGGGTTGGATTTTCTTAAAACTGCTTACACAGGTTTTTATTATTTAGAACTAATAACCTAAGTGCTGATCTTCACTTGGGACCTTCATGCAAGCCTCCAACCCCAATTTCACCTCCTTTGGGGTGGATGCTCGTAAAACTGCTTACAGAGCTTTTAATTATTTGAAACTAATAAACTAACTGCCGATTTTCAATTCTTTAATTTCATAAATTAATTAATATATTCAAATTCCAAAAGATTATACAAAAGAATCACATGAAAAAATGCATAATGTTATACATAACATGACATTGGTTCATCAAAATTACGTTAGTTACGTCGAATTACAGTTAAAGTTGACAACGTTATTAATGAACTTAGAATATCCACTGTGATTAGAATCAATAATAATTTAACTTTTAATTACACAATGATACAATACAATGTATAATTATACAATACAATGGAATACATAAACTTAGAACCTTCGAGCGTCTTGGACACTCAAACAATAAAATAATAAAATATTTAGTTCTTTATTATAACATCTCAGATGTCTGTCTCTCTCTCTCTCAAATCTCTCATTTATCTCAGATAAATAAATAATAATAGAAATATATTGAAATGATCTAATATTACATGTTTGTAGTGGAGCATTTTACAGTGATCGTGAATATTTTAATTCGCTTTAGCTAAAAGGCGATAAAAAGAAGCATATATGATACGGCAAATTACTTCGCATTTGCATCATTTAAATTACTTTCATATACTGTCAAACAAATATTAATTTATATAAGAAACTAATAATTTATATAATAAGTTCAGGGCAGACGACCGAGAACCCCATTCCAACGCATTCTAGCAGATACAATTGTGAATATAAACCATCCACACTAAAAATACATCAAAATCGGTCCAGCTGTTCTGAAGTGATGCGCCTACATACATTCGGCAAATGATTTTTATTTATATAGAAGATTAAGATTGCTTCAATAAAATAATAATTTTATTGAAGCAATTAATCAACAGGATAAAAGGTTACTTATTTATTTAAATCTTTAGTGAACACATCTTATATAAGTTCATGCATGCAAAAGTTACTTAAGCTACAAGTGCAGTGTGCCAAATGGTGTCGCAGTGTGATTTCAAATGTGAACTATTTAGATAGATCATGTAATGTTTTAAAACTGTTTTTACACATAAATGTATTTTAAAAATACATTTATTTGAAAATAATGTAATTTTCCATATTAACAAACTACAAAGGCGCGCAACATTATTATAGTACTTACGTCTTAAATTATCTAACAAATAAACTATCTTTTATCCCGGAAAAATAAAGAGTTCCTGCGGTAAACAAAAAACCTTAATCCACGCGGACGAAGTCGTGGGTATCCTCTATTATTAGGTGAATTATTATGTACGAGTATATGTGGTCTACAGTCTATACCAAATTATCTGCCAGCTGACGCGGCGCGTCTAAGACGCAATAAAACACTTATTCCATATTATCTTGACGCACAATGTGTACATAGTGGCATTTTAATGCATGTTATAGCTAAACTGAAATATGTACAATTACTTTATAACTGGCCAAGGTAGTAACTAGCTATGAAGTATAGCTGCCGAAATTCCACATTTTGAACGAGACATGCAATCTATTGCGTTGATTAGCCGCATTGCGGGTATTGGGCGTCTTGAGGAAATTAAAGTTATACAACAATGTAGATAGCATCACATCCTAACATAATATACTTCAGGTACTAGTATAAAACTACCCACGACACACGTAAGCAAATCTGTAGTCAGTGATACATACTTGTTGTAAAAAGACATTTATATAAAAACTAGATCAGAGATTCCCAAACTATTTTGGGCAAGAGACCTCTTTTTCAAAATGAACCCCCGACTCCCATAGCCAGATTACTTTAAAAATCTCTAGTTTTTTTTCCTATTGATACAAATAGGGATGACGACAACTCAATCAAATCAGCAACTTTATCAAAGTTTAAAACGCTTTTCTAGTAGGTATGGAAGTTGACAGCAATTCGCAATTGTGACGTCATAAAATTTCAACGCACTTTTTTTTCTTTAAGCTATATTATAAAATGGTTATCAAACTTAAAACTAACCGAGGATGTGAATTTTAGGTCTTTTGGAAGACCGTCTATTTAATAATCAGTTAGAAATAATTTATTTTTGATATAGGTATCACCCCTATTACTTACTTACTTAAAATCTTTGCGGTTTGCTATGTGAGTAAACTTGACATCATTTTCTTATCAAAATTTAACAAAGTAAACAGACATAAAATTTAGTAAGTATCAAGTGTAATTAATAAATATTAATATACATACTTAAAAACTGCCTCGTTGGTCTAGCGGTTAGCGTAGTCGACTGCGGATCACGAGGTCCTGGGTTCGATTCCCGGTCGGGCATAAAAATTGTTAGGTATTGGGTATTTCAATTAAGAAATTCTCAGTGCCAGCCCGGAGTTGGAAGTTGGCAGTGTTTCACCCCCGTGCCTCGGAGAGCACGTTAAGCCGTCGGTCCCGGTTATTATCCCTAACATGATAATAGTCGTTAAAGCCCTTAGCTAAGCTAAGCTCCTAATTCCCTCTCTCCTGTGAGAGTGGAGGCCTGTGCCCAGCAGTGGGACGTTAATAGGCTGCAGTGGTGGTGGTGGTGGTGGTGGATACGTAATAAAACTTAAGTAGGTACTTAAATTTTTTTGAAAACAACAAACAGCAAAGTAAAGAAAAATAAAATAAAATTTCTGTGTGATGGATAAACCTGGTCACTCTCTACCAATCTAGCTAAAACCAGTTCAGTATTGGTGAGTTGCAGCCTTAAATCTCCGCGTTTTTTGATGTTCAAACGGTTTCTTATGTTTGTCAAAATGTTTATAACCATACTGAAGCCTTTTTCAACTAGGTATGATGATGAAAAGGCGTCAAAAGTACAACAGTGGTACTTCCTACTAAAATATTAGTCATTTTTATAAAAAGTTGGTAAAACGTAACACAACTTATGTTGTTTCACAGTATCTTGAAATTTTCAAATAAGAACTTATGTTAATTAAGAGGAGTCGATTTTAGACCTCATAGCCCCCAAAATCATTTTTCGTTTATGTCGATCCCTGGGAAACTGCTATCGACCCTTTGGCATTTATAATATTATTAGCATGGATATAAATGTTTTTTTCTTTAGTAACACCACACAACCATTGAAATCATAATTGAACACTCACGCAGTTAAAGTTACTTTCTACATTAGTATTCACAAACTCAATTATACCCGGTCACCTAATTTTCAATAGAATATACATAACCAATTTTCTCCCATTTATTTGTATACTGATTTTTATAAAATTACTAGCTGATGCCCGTGACTCCGTCCGCGTGGATTGAGGTGTTTTAGGGGTATGAAAAATAGATAGCAACCGATTCTCAGACCTACTGAATATGCATTTAAAATTTTAAAAAAATCGTTCAAGTCGATTCGGAGGAGTATGGCACCTAACATTGAGACAAGAGACTTTTATATATAAGATATCTAAACATGCTTTACATGAATATATAAAAGAACTGCACAAAACATATTTCAAAATAATCCTTAAAACCTCCACTCGCGGCCGGGCCTTACGGACCCAAGCAGCTGGTGGTCAGGGCTCCATAGAGAAAAACTTCCTCATAATTCGCGTCATCTCAGGGATAACCCCCTTCTGTATCTGACTCTTAATTTAACAACCAAGTGAAAGCTTCATTAGGGGGTTTTTGTGAAACTTTTCGCAATAACTGATACAACCATTGGTACAATCATTGTCGAGTCAACATTCCACATGGCCATATAATATGGCATTACATAACCATACTATTTTGCAAGAGAACCTTGATGTTCTGAATTATGGTGAAAATAGCTGACTTGCACCATGGTAATTTGCAAGTTTAGGCTTAAACTCTTCTTAGGTTACTAATGATAATTACGACTTGAGATACTTCATTTATTATTAAAAATCTATCTATCAGCAAAATTTTTTTTATATCTGACACATCAGATGCAGTCTAAAGGTACTGATGACCATCTATTGAATGTTGGAGTCAAAGTCCCAAAAACCAGTGTTCAAACTGTCATGTGAAGTGTGTCAAGTGCAATTGGATAAATGGTATAGGAAAGCGTAAGGGGTAAAGACACATTCATTTTGAAATAAATATAAAAAGAAAACTGGTACAAATTAAAGTTATATTAACCTTTTAGATTTAGTTAAACCAAACTTTATTAAATCATTATGCTTTTTCAATTTTATTTTACCATCTTTTATGGATAATAAAATTTATAAAACAGCCTTTTAAATACCAATTAAAAATTCGATTTGAGCTATTCCTACCTACACTAAACTATACATGAATATTTTAATATAATAATTTTAAAGAATGAATTAAAAATTAGAAAGTAAATATTACTTATACCAAAACTGTATTTTCACTCACCAAAAAAAGATGTGAAAGTTAAGACAGTCTATATTTTAAGTAGTATAGAATAGGCCAATATTAGGATAAAATAAAAGATTATTTAAATGATAAAAGACATTTTGTGAGATGGTGATAATATTTTTAAAAAACCAGGCTGAATTTGATGTGGTCTCTTCTCAGACTATTCTTATTGACTGGATTGCTATGTACATATTCTATACCAATCCATAGTGGGTTAATAAAGATTCTAGAGGCTGTACTCAAATTTGTCCTTGTGGAATAAGTTTCTTTTATTCCCACAAATACACCTTAATTATTTGGGATAGAAAATTGATTTACCTATACCACAATTTACCAAAATCATTTGAAAATATGAGCTTTGAAAGTTTAGCAGACAGACAGACTTCTTTTTGTATTTATGATATTAGTAAGGACTTAAATTATTGACATACCCTTTGGCACTCCCATCTTTTAAAAGGTATAAGATGTGTTCCTGCGAGTTGCGGAGCCTTTCTGCTGTGGTGATCACTCTATTCAAACCCTGCGCTTTTGCTGACAGTTCCCCCAAATGATCAATAAACTTTGAGAGATTCTCCTGCATCACCCTGTACAAACAAAATTTAAATCAGCAGAGTATAATAGGTCGACCATCTTACATTATTTGCAACACCCACATGCTACATGATTCACTAATAGAGCCTATGCACGCAGTGTATTTCACACAATTAATAGCAATGCAAACACAATTCTAACACAAACTATTTGCTTGTCTTTGTCAGTCTTTGAACTGAAAATGTGCAGACACTGCATGTTTGTGATATGCTTGTTGTCGGTATTTATAAAATATGCCATGTGGATAGACTCCTAGATTTATAGGAATGCAACTGCATTCATAGATTTAGGTTTTATAAATTCTTCTCTCCCATTTTCCAGCACAGGAAGAATGTAGGATAAAACTAATATGCAATTTTTAGGGTTCCGTACTTCAAAAGGAAAAAAATTTACCCTTATGGGATCTCTTTGTTGTCTGAATATGTCTGTCAATCGCCCTTTTTTCGTGAACAAGATTAGTCAATTGGTGTAAACTGAATAAATAAAATCCTTACAGAAATTTCTGAGACTAGAGCAATCAGACTAACTATAATGGAAGAGGGACACATGGGTGGCAGTAATGTCTCATTGTTTATTAATTGGTTGTTCATATTGTATTGTTTAAAAGGTAAGATAGGCAATAACAACCTACATACAAGTAAGTACAAGCTAATGTTTATTTGTTGAGATGGGGTGTCACATCTGTGTATCTCTTACAGACAGAAACCTAAGTAGGTGCTCTGTTCATTGGTACACTTATGACGTTACGTTTGACCAAATATCTACCTATAGGTTAGTCGTTTCAAATTCAAGATTCACATTTACGGGATATAAGACTTACAAAGAGGCAGCCATTTTACAATAGATTTATTTAAAAATAGGGACATAGACGTTTGTGCGATCTTTTCCCCTTGCGTGAATATTCTCCTTTTGTGGTAACCTATACAAAATAGGTACTAAAGTGCCTAGTTAAATGCGAGGCAGACAGTAGTTACCTACTTAACCTTTACCTCGAACCTATGAATACAAAAAAAGAACTGTTTAATTAAATAGCACTATTTCTGCTTTATCAATTAGTTATAATTTACTTAATTTTAATTCAAATTATGACACATACCTTACGCTTCGCAGATCTCCATGAAATCCAGGCGGAATCAGAGTATAATTTAACTTGGTTATTTTTTCAGTTAAAATATCATTCACGGGTACCGTATACTCCATTTTCCAAATTATTTATGTAGAATTCACGCAAATATCTAAATACGGTCTTCTAAGAATATTTTCTCCTTTTTCAGATGACTCAAGGCTGAAGCCAGAGACAATTAACTTAGAGGATAGCTGAAGCCGTGCACCAGAAAGTATAGAATAAAGAAACCACAGAATAAAATTCTACTCCCATATAATTTGAGTCTCCTGAACTTAGAATAGAAACTACAGAGATGACTTGACTCTATGTATTCGGATTCTGTATATTTTATGTTTAATCTCTGTATGTTTTATTTGTAAAAATCGTCAATCAGTTAAAATTATGTAATACAGTCACAGTTTTACCCTTTGATTATGTAAGGAGAGGATATGCTGCATTTTACTCAATTATAGTAAAGCATACGATGCATTGTGTTATTAAAATTGTTATGTTTTGACTTTTCTTATTTATTATATGTTACGTTATTCGAACGAGACAGGTGTATTATGTTATTGCGTGGATGTGTCGTGCAATTGTCTTAAGACGTCATCAAATTTAGCTATTGTAGCCAATTTTTTGGTATTATGAAATGGCATCTGTTGTGCTTCCGGTGTTTCGGTTGTGACTAATCAGAGGTGATTAATTACCTGTTTTGTGAATATTTTCATGTATTTTGTTGTAGTTTTATGTAAATAACTATGGTGAAGTGCTCAGTTGTGGGATGTCATAATATATAATAATGTAAAACGCCCAGGAATTTCATAATAATAATAATAATGTATTTATTTTGTATGCGGGTGTGAGAGTTAAATTCATGTAGATAATAATATTAAAATGTGTACAAATAAATGTGAGTAAACAATAATAAACCCCACCAGAGGGCTTGGCACCGACGGGGTTCACCAGGGCCTCATCTTCGGTGCTCGCCGCTGGTGGTGTAGTACGCCGCATGAGATGGACTTCTCTCATGAACGAGAATGTCATGCGTGCGTACAAAGTGCGTGCAAAGGTTTTACCTAGAAAGTTTATCGGGAGTTTTGTAGATTTCGACGTGCTCTTTCCGAATTTTCACTTT
The DNA here is from genome assembly GCA_964035005.1 of Erebia palarica. NCBI lineage: Eukaryota > Metazoa > Arthropoda > Insecta > Lepidoptera > Nymphalidae > Erebia > Erebia palarica. The sequence continues at coordinate 29,005,638 of OZ035986.1, forward strand.
GCCACCTCGTACTTGGCCACTCGCGCCGCTGGAAAAATGGCGCCCGAAAACAGATTTTAACAGTAACTCCTTTCGGACTAATTTTAAGATGAAAATAGTAATGTAATAAATTAAACTAAAAAAAAATTCCTACTATTTATGTAGTAATGTTTTTTTTGTAGAATCAATAGTTTTAGCGTACGAGCGCCGCTAACCAAAACCTAAATTCACCTTCTACAGTATTGTGGGTGTTTTACAAGATCTTTAAACTAAATCAGAGTGACATGGCTAAGTCTAGTTATATGCTATCTTTTTCTTCTTGTAAAATACCCACAATTCAATTTCAAAACTCCCGAGAAACTTTCCAGGTTAAAGGTCAAAATTGTAAACTTACGTAACTATTAGGTTATGTTTTCGTATTTACGTTCAGTTCAGCTTATGCAGCCTAACGCACAACAATACACCATCGTCTATAAGTTAAACCACTTTTTTCGTAAGCTATGAGCTCAGTTACCACTTTTTCTAATTCAGATTTCGTACGAATATTACGACACAGGATTGTCTGACCTAAACTGTCGCATAGGTCAATTTTCATGCAACTTAGCTTAATGCTTTAGAGACCGCCAACCCGCATTGGAGCAGCGTGGTGGGTCTAAGCCCTAAATTCCCTCACTCCTATGAGAGTGGGCCTGTGCCCAGCTGTGGGACGTTAATGGGCTGTAGTGATGGTGGTATACTTTTAATTATTTTTATTTTTATATATTTAAATATATTTTTAATTGTAATTTGATGTTACTTTTATGTTTTTATGGCTTTAACTTTTATTTGTATTCATCTTTTGTATTTTTTTATGGGTCTATTGCCTGAAAATAAACGATTTATTATTATTATTATTATTATTATTATTATTATATACTTTAGAGTCCGTTCGGCTCCGAGCGGCCTCCGCGATGTGGTTGCAAGTTGCAACCGTCCGGCTACCGTCAGGGACTGAAAAACAGATTCAGAAATATGTGTCACAGAATGAAAGTCTAACAGAATTGAAGCTGTAACCCTTTTGAATGTGTTTTTAATTCTGTTAACCCGAAACACTTATATTTCTGTTACAGAAGCGAATCTGTACCAGAAATTAAAGTGTTTTAAAGTGTAACCGAAATAGCGACGTTGCGCGTATTCAAATTTGAACTTATGGTGAAAGCACCGATGGTAGCAATTGTTATAGGGAGTGTAGAGGTAAGAAGGATCATCTGTGTACTATATGAAATGTGTCCGTTGAAATGCTTTAAATAGAGGGCGCCGCATTAGCATCAGGGTAAATTTAAAAGGAAGCGCCAAATGTTATTAGAGTAGGGTTGAGAAATAAACAATTAAAGAAAACATCAATTATTATTTTGTGCAACGTAAGTTGTTGAAATTTTCAATAATCTACTTTAGTAGACAATAATATTAAATTTTTTAACTCTGCATACTTCAGTTCATCTACAATAATTATTGCTACATTCATATTTCATACCATACCCGTTGCATACACCAGCGCCACTGTGGAAGGTTTTTTTTGAACTGCTATTTCAAGCCACGACACTTTCAACTTCTCTGCTTTCAACTTTTCTCCCGTAAGGGATGAGACTCCTTACCTCTACCCTCCATAAATTGTTTTTAGAAAAACATGGTCATGTTGTGTCAGTGTGTGTAAAGTCCATTGAAGAGAAGAACATCGGGCAGTTTGTTATTAAGGTTATAGATAAAAACACTTATTAACAGAAATAAACGGTTACAGATTGATTGGGTTATAGTACCTACCTACATAATTATAGTTTCTGTTTCCCATATAAGTGTTGTTTTATAACAGTTTCAAAAAACAGTGTTTAAACCGTTTATTTCGGTTACTGTTTTAGTCCTTACCTTACTGACGGTCCAGTGACCACATATAGTACGGACCACCAGTGCTTACTGTAATGAACTGCTACACGCTAACTCGCTACCATCTTAATAAAAAGACTGCATCTTCACGCCAAAATATCTAAATAAGTATGTTTGTAAGTTTGGATGTTTGTAACTGTAAGTTCGTTTGTTTGTAAGATTGGATATTTATTACTCCTTCACGCCGCAACCGATTGAACCGATTTGGCTGAAATTTGGAATAGAGATAGGTAGCTTATAATAGCATTGAAAAATTAGGACTTCCAGTGGGAATCAAAAAACTTATAAGAATCTAATTAGTACCTAGGTATGCACTATGCTTGGCCGCTTGGCCAATATATGAAGGACCACCTACTAATCTTTAGGGTAGGTAAAGGTACGTAACAAAAAATATATAGACAGAATTTACTTACAATTAACACTATTTATTTATTATAGTATATAAACATTCAGACACGATTAGGGAAGAAAGAGGTAACTTAATAATGTACAATAGGCTCAAATTAGAAAAAAGTAGAAAATTATTTTTAACATCCAGTTGATTGGTCTGTGATAGATAAGGAAGTCTGTTAACTCTTTATAGCATCCCTAAAATATAAGTCTTTATTATTTTTCGTAAGGTAAGTATCATATAATTAAGTACTTAAGTACCTAGATACAATAACAAACGATGGATTACAAAATCAAAATATGCAACTACAAATTAAAAAAAAATTGGGATAGCTAGATAAGTATCCATTTTGATTTGCCCGGCTATGTACCTACAGCTAAACTACAATATTGCAATTGTATTGCAATAATTAATGGCTTAGTAAGTAAAATTATGATGTAGGTAACCTAGCCTAATTTCAAAGCCAATTATAAAATTTAATAAACGAAATAAAACATTATTTAAAACAGTATTTGTGCTTTAAAGGATACTGGTATGAACTACGAGTACCGAAACTAATTAATTATTATAGTAATAAGCGTTATTTGGTTTGATTTGTCACTAATAAAACACTATGAATGAAATTAAAAAAAATACTTATTTAGGCCATTTAATACCTACTAAACAACAATAAGTAGACTAATTACTTACTTACACGGTACACCTAAATTGGTCACACAAAATACATAACAATTTAGATGTGAGATAAAAAAAACACTTTCTCGTTTTTATGGCCTGACTCTATATTTAAAGTCTAGGGTGATCGATTAGATTTTTTTTTTATTTTATGCTTCAGCCACACTATATAAAACCTTAACACACATAATTAACGCGCGACGACGGAACGCGTTAACGCGGCGTCTTTTCAATGCAATGCCCCGTGCCCGTAACTTTGGTTTTGGGGTATATAAAAAGCTATGCAATTCACTAATTTCTTTTGATATTTCGATTTGAGTGTAAATAACGACGTTACCTATTATTTAAAAAGAAATCGAGAAATTATTCAGTCCAAAATATTAACTTTTAGGTAAGCAGGCATAGACACCTAACTTCCGTTTTTTTAAAATTTTTGTGTAATTTTTGGTTCATAGTCATATCGTACTACAACCCTGCCAAGTTTCAACGACTGAAGATTTATTGCAGGGGTCTCAACTCTCCATACAACAAACCGATCCGTTTCCTAGACCAAATATAGCGCGCGCGTTATTTTCTTCAAATAATTGTTGCAGTCTATTGTTATCTACTCACATCTAATAATTCATAGCACGTGGACTAATCTACAAGCGTATTATATAAATTATATAAGATATAGAAACCTTGTTAGTACTAGTAGGTACACAGGAACTCCATACAAAATAATAATAAATAGTTCTTGTATTTGATAGCTGATAGTCATAGGTCTCATCTGAAATGCTTAGTTGAATTAGATGACAACGACCTACAATCACCCCACAATGATTTCTGCAGATTTGTTATTTAAATTACCAACTGACTAGTTAACTAGGCATGCACATACAGTAGTTAGCACACTTAAAAAAATAACTAGGTACTTAGATAGGCATAAACAAAATTAAAAATTAGAGAGAGGAAGTTGCTAACGGCTGAATATGCGAAATAAAGATGGATATATATCCCATGTCTATTCCAAACGCTGACATAACTATAAGGTAAGTACCTAATCGTTGAATGAATTTATTTTTTATTTGTCATTTTTATGTCAAAAATCAGATAGGTACATGATGTGATTGTGAGTCCATGTTTTCAGCAGGCCGAGTAGGAGTTATTTTACATATTCGATCGCGACAACGTTAACTATCATTTAGGTACTTATATGGAATTGATCGAGTAGGTACAGTAGGAGTACAGTACAGCTGTCTAGCGCCTGACAATTCCATACAAATGTACAATTAAAGATATTAATATGATCCTTTATGTGCACGTAGCTTGAACAAACTAGAAAGTTACACACTACACATAGGTATTATGTGCCTACAATAAATCATAATTCTTTTTTGAAGTGCCTAATGCTGTGCCTAATGAAAGAATTTACAATATGTCGTGGAAAATCAATCAATAATGATTGAATATAAGGTATTACAATTTTTGCACAATAATACTGTTATGGGGCCCGCGAAGTACCTACCTAGTGAGGTTGGCACATATTTTTATAATTAACATTAATATATGTAATAAATATGTATAGAACATCGAAAAATATGTAAATCTTCAACTACTTGAATTTTACAATACACAAGGTTATCAGAATTTTACATCTCTTGGTCTAATACAAATATTTATACAATAATTGATAGTTAAGTACTTAAATAGGTAGGTATGCTAATTTTTTAAATGTTGGAACTTGGAACAGAAGTTCTAATAATTAAGTACTATCTAAGTATAATAATTTACACCTCATTCATGAAATTATTAGGTTTGTTTTGGTCAAATCTTGGAATAGAATTTCAAATCAGTTTCCCCTTGGTTACCCCCAATCGATTGAGCCCATAGGCATAAGTATAATAATAGTATGTAAGTAGGTACTATGTTTGTGTTACTGAAATTAATTCGAACATTAGTTTGCAAGTAACTTAATCTCTATTAATAGCTACTGTTTATATATTTTCTGCACGCGAAATTTTTTAAACGATTGGTAAGTCGATGGAGAATGAAGGGGATTAGCAATAAAAACTCTTTCCAAAAAACCGACCTCCAAAGCCACTGTAAAATAAAATTTTTATTTCTACACACTAGTTAAGTATGTTGAAATCGGGCTTTAATATAATTGTTCTTTCATTTGAAACTCGCACGAGTAAATGGTTAAACGTGTACTTAGAGGTTCCACGAGAGATTAATGTAATTAGATAAAAGACGGCTACACATAAAAACAATATTCATTTGATCCGGCCATGATTTCTATCGTTAAGCTCTAAGTTAAGGAGACTGAATTACTGTCGTCAAAACGCTCTCATTTAAAATAACTAATTTTAATATTGCGTCCGTACCCGCCGATTAAATCGAATGACATGAAACGTGTCAAATTGACAGATATTATACTTCCTGTTTCATGAGATAGGTTTAATGTCAAACAGTATAGTAATGATAACATACCTACCTGCCCGACTTCAACATATTAGTGTATTATAATTATTTTTTACTTTACAGTGGCTTTGGAAGTCGTTTTTTGCAAAGAATTTTTATTTTTAACTTTTGTGTCAGGGTTCAGGACCATCTCGAGAACTTCCATTAACGACTGAAAAAATATTTTTCAAATCAGTTCAGAAACCACGGAGCTATGCACAAAAATACATTTAAAAAAACGCGCCAAATTGAGAACCTCCTCCTTTTTTGAAAGTCGGTTAAAAATCGTCGACGTTACAATTTGACTAATCTACCTACTGATGAAAATTGCTTAAAATATTGTACCTATCTATTTAATATTCATAATAATATTGTTCACAATTAATTGCTGCTACTTAGTAGAACAATGTGGGTCTTGTTCCATGATCAAAACTTATTTTCTATAGTTTTGAAAATACCTAGATACGTATTAATTACTCAATTAAATTAAAAATGCAACTTTAGATAGACATAACATTATTTTCATATAAATTAATCACTATGTACCTACAGTTTGCGCGCGAGGTCTGAGGAATCTTAAGGAATGTTGACGTAATGAGATATAGTTGTAACTTAGTCGATATTAAGTTATCGATACTAATTCATCTTTAGCATCAGTACGCGTGCATTTAATTAAGTATGAAATAATAATTATATGAAGATATTAAGTGCAATAATGGAAGAAAAAACAAATTGCATCATAAAATAAAATTTTAATGAACTGTACAAAATGAGCGTAAAATCTAATTTATCTCTCGCAATCAGAAAAATCAGTGCTTTAAAGAATTTAAAAATTAAACAGCTATTTGCACAGACAAAGAAACTTTTTAAGTATTGTACTCTTTATAGTACAATATAATCTTGCTATTGCAACATTAAAAACAGGATTCAATAAAGCGTACTCTCGCGTCACGGTCGGCACTAGGGCACGGGGTGCACCCACCCGCTACCTCAGCCCCCGATTCCTCAGAGCTGGTGCGCAGACTAGACACCTAGAGCAATATAATAATTAATAATTAAATATATAACAATGGTCGCTCTGGCCGGCTATACCTAACAAGCCCGATCGCAATTTACATTCTTGCTACAACCACAAAATATTTAAGTACTTAATCTACAACCTACAGTTACAGTCAGAGATCTTTGGCTGTGGCATAGCTTTGAGTTCTAACATCTACTTACTTACTTACTGGTTCGTTGATTTGCCTCTCTGTTTATCTAGATAGTGAAAAATTATCAAAAAACCTCATAATATACTTTATTACCCGTACCCCATAATAATTCATATTTTCATCAATCATTACGGTAGGTAGTTATATAGTTAAGATTCATAAATAAAAACTTGCAATTTACTCTATTTCAAGTTATAGTTTGTGCTGGATTTATTATATACGAAAAGAATTATTTATAGTAGGTATGTATAGTTAAAAAGTATTTAAGGTACTTGTTTTACAAGTAAACTTCAAGTAAAAGATAAATATAATATTTTATATATCATCCTTCTTATTAACCATAATAATTATATTAAACATAAACTTAAATAAGTATCTATATTTACAAAATTATGAGCTAATAATATTTTAATATTAAGAATATAACCAAATCAAATATCATAACTTATATTGAGATTGTTCCTTTGGTTGAGCTTAAGTTAGGTAAAAAGTAATGAAATTTCTGACTTCTACCTTTATCAACGATGAAAGGGGGCTTAAAATGCCGTGGCACGGTCGACTTATGGTAGGGCCGCGGTGTCCGTGTGTTTTTGTTTGTTTGTTTGCGGAAGTGCCGTGCCTCCGATGATTGAAGTAATTAAGGTAAGTAGGTACATATAATAAATTTGTAACTAGACAATTTCTATATTAAGATATTTTTAACTTTTTTAAGCTTTATTATATAGCCCAAAGTCTGTTTAGTCTGTCTGATATGGTACCAAAACTATTGAACAGATTTGAATGCAACTTTGTATACTTAAAGCTAAAACTCTGTTTACCAGCGTTTTAAGTAGAAGGTAAGTCTCCCGTTCGAAGCTGTAGTGGTTTAGCTAGTTAAAATATACCTAAAATTAAATTACAATTTAGACTATTGAGTGAGAATATTGAGTGCAATACGGAAGATTAAATAAATCGTATCATAAAATTTAATTATAATAAACTATACAAAATGAACGTAAAATCTAATTAATCGGTCGCAGTCAGAATAATCAGTACATTTAAGAATTTAAAAATTAAACAGCTACTTGCACAGACAAAGAATCTTTTAAGTATTGTACTATTTAAAATTGCTGCTATTGTAAAATACGAAACAGGACTCGATAAAACGTACCTACACTTACGTCAAGGGCGGCACTAGTATAGGAGTGTGCGGGGTATGAAACGACGGTCGGGCGCGGGGCGCACCCGCCCGCTACCTCAGCCCCCGATTCCTCAGAGCTGGCACGCGGAATATAATTACAGATTAAATTAAAAACCCCTTCAATACAAGAGATTGTGTTGATATTTTACGTATGTGACATATAAGTTTTTGTCAAAACTTAAGTTTTCATTTCCATAAACTAGACGAGGGAGGCATATGAACGCGCCATTGATTAGCTTTGGAATAAATAAATAAGTATAAAATTAACAATAATAATTAGGTATTTATGAGATGACCGTAGGTATGCGCTCTGACGAAAGTCACGGAATATAGACAACAAGAAATCAATAAATAATACTTGTATGTAATAATTATTACTATAATATTATAATATTACTACCAGGCGTCCTACAATAAATCGGCGTAAAATCACCACTTCTCAACTCTCGGAAAGTCGGCCTATTCATATAGTATTAGATAATAGTGAATAATCGGTCACCTGCGATATCATAACGGTCTCAAATAAACAGCTCTATCAATACTTTTAATATAAAAAGACGCTGCTAAGTAGTCTAGTTTTATTCAAATAAGCTCATCATGTCTTATATCGATACAAAAATAAAGGTATTAGCTTAAAGAAAAGATCTGGTCGCTTTAAATTCTATTGATAATGCAATAATAAATATTAATGAAATTTAAAATTATTTTTTCAAAAGAGCAACCGCCGAGTTTCTTGCTGGTTCTTCTTGGAAGGTATAATATTCCGAACCAGTGGTAGACTCACTCGACGATTCAAAAGTACTTGTAAAAGTTTATTTGAATAAAAAACATTTGAATTTTGAATTTTTGACTTGATTCATTAGATACATAAGCCATGAATTTGGGAAACAATAAAAAATACTTATAATACATATTTTACTTCTAATAATAATTTTATACAATTTTGACATGATAAAAGGTGTCTTTGATCTATAAAATAATAGTAGATATTATTAGCGCTAAAACTCCCCAACCCATATTCTCTTTAGAGTAAATCTTTCTGGCTATCTACTAGCAACAATAATCTTCGTTTTAAAAACAAATCCGGTCTTATTTTTTAACAACAAGTGGTAATTAATAATTATGTCAATTGACGTTGCACGCGGCATGTAATCTCTACTCAAAAACCATGTTCCCGCATCGAAGTCATATATAATCACAACCATGACTAACACAATCCGCGCATCCAAATTTTAATATTATCAATAAATTCGTAAGTTTGCCATGCAAAGTATACATTGTATATACTTAGGGATTATGTCAGTAAATGAGTACTTATGCCATACAAAAGGCCAGGTCCGTAGTAATGATTATGTACCTAAGGTATATAACAAGCAAGAAAAGTATAAATAATGCACTGTCGAAACTCTTATTCAGTTTATGCCTGGTGTAGGGTCACGATCTGTCTTGATAGGTACTCACTCACTGGCCCATATTCAGTATCATCAATTTAACCATAATAATTAATCAGTCTTGAGTTATAATTGTCAAATTGGTTTTAAATTCCAAGTAAAGTCACGTGCCTTCGTTTTTCTTTTTATAGATAGAATTTTTCCGATTTATTAATTACAACGCATTCATTGGATTCTCAATAATATTCACGGTTGCTGCATTGAGTCTGGTTTGCTTCCTCCTGAAGATAAAGTCCGCAAGACTCGCTGCTCGCCGCGGCCCTCCGTCCTGTAGTAACGTTTCGATGTCGCCACTGCTCCTTGACTCTAAAGCTGGCTTCACATCAGTCAAAGAGAAGTTCTTCGGTACAATCTCATTACTATATGTAATAAAGTCGGTCGAATACGCCTTGGAGCTCATGAGGGAGATGACGGCAGGGAGTGGTGGTGAGTCAGAAAGCGACACGGGTCGCTGGAGACGGCGCAAGACTCGTGCTCGTACTGCGCTCGCAAGACTCTCCCGAGATGTCGAGCACTCGGTTATTTTTGGGCTGATTGAGCCATTTTGGCTCTCTGGAAAGGAAAGTAATTAATCATTTTAAAAGCAAATCTACGTGTCTATAAAAGTAACCAAATTCATATATTGTTCTCTACAGCTAGTGATGAAGTTATTAAAAATCGTGTCTCGTCTTGTAGGACAACGTGAACTTGGAAGGCACGAGGTGGTTCTTTGCATGAGAGCACCAGGCTTTCTCTTAGAGCACGTATCGCGTCATGTCAACTTAGATCTTGATACGAAGAAGAAAATGCTATTGGAGTGGATTATTCTCAATGCATTTCCCCTTTTAACATTCCTTTATAAAATTAATTAAACATGAAGACAGATAACTGGCATTCATTTTATACCCTGGAGAACAAATAAAGCCATCGGTTTCGCGCCTTATCTCTCTCCGGTTGTATCGGATTGCCATCTCATTGACTATTAGGGACATAGGCAGTAGCGAGTGCAACTGTGTTTGCGCACATCTGTGTACTCAGGTATTTCTCGTGCGTACTTAATTGGCTAGTTTTCTTTACTTACCCTTTGGAATCGAGGCTCGAGGTGAAGTTCCTCCATCCTCATCGGTGTGTCCCTCTGAAAGGGTCTCAAGAGGGCGGTGGTCAGGTCGTCGGTCATTGTTGTAGTCGCTAGTGCTAACGTCACTTCCCGCACCTGATGTCGACGGTGTTGGATTCTGTACAAAAGTTTCATTGATCTACGATCATTTCATAAATTAAGTATTTGTACAAGATACGCGGCAATGACCCTACACCTATCTGCTAACCAAACTAAAGGTATTTTTTATGAACCATAGTAGGTATTTGAATCATAAAACAACATGCTTCGAATAACTAATGATGCTGCCTAATGAAATCAGTTCAAGGCTACCATAGAAAGTTAGAATAACCTATTTTTATAGAATAGATAGATAACCAAACGAAATCCATACCAGCAGGGATGTCGAGGATTAAGGAAATATAGGCTTGCCTAAAGAAATCCGTTAAAGGGTCAGGTTTGCCAAGTGTTTAAAGTTTCCAATTTTAGGTCATAATATCCATCCAGCCATACCTATCTACAAACTTTATTAAGTTCGCCAATCGAGTTAAATTGACTCTTCAATACTTCCTTCTTTCTCATACTTCCTTCTCTTGATTAGGTAGTATCTTTGTTTAAATATTCAAACTTTAAGGTTCGGCAACCCTGACTTCCTCAGACAATCCTATATTTCCCGTTCCTTACGGTTCCTGCTCTCGATAGGTACTTAACTATCAGTTCTCTCTCGTGCTCTCCGAGGCACACCGCCGACTACCTAACTCCGGGCTAGTACTGAAAATTTCTAGTCAGAAAAACCCAAAACTTATGGTCCGGCCCGGTACTCGAACCCGGGACATCATTGGCCGCAGTCTCACAGAGTCATGCTAACCACTAAGACCAACGAGGCAGTTAAGTTATCATAATAATAACATTAACTTGGTTGGAATTTCAAACTTTGAGGCTCGGCCAGCCTCTTTTAAAACTCTCCTTTAGAAGCTCTTTTATTAATCGGTTAAAATATACTTAGTGGAAGCTTCATCGTTAGTAAGCTAAGGTAGGTGGAGTAAATGGAGGATTGTATGGCTACTTACAGAATAGATATCTCTTATTCCGGGTAACGTGGTCTCGCCGGTGCCATCGAGGAAAAATGTAACCATATTACCCTTTCCCTTCACATCAATGGTACCGCGGCAGCGAAGTTTGTAGCCACGGGTCGAAAGAATGTCATATACTTCTTGGGTCACCTATTGAATATTCGCAACGGCAGCTGTAGTATTGTAATATAATATTTTTACTATTTAACAATTTTCGCTAACAGCTATTACATTATAACAAAAACAACACAAAATGTGGTACCACATTAATCGCAACGCTAACAAAGAAAATTGTCGAAATTTTGTGGTTTTTAAATTAAAATGGCATTAGCGCCATTATGCTTTTTCAATATCATGATTAATTATTCATTCAAAAATTAAATATACAAAAGGTTGATTAGTCAGGTACACTTTATAAATTGATTATGAAATGCGTTTGACGTGAATTACATATTCATGCAAGGTGCAAAATTTTAATACAAAGAGCCAATTACGAGCAGTTTTCAGGTCGCGCTAAACTCCTAGTTCGGTCTGAACTTGAAACCACGTAAACCGTGATATTCGGGCCGAATAAGGATGGCACCTATTTTTAACTGCTTTTCAGACTGAACTAGAAGTGTGGCGCAGCCTGTACTAAACCATTTCAGATTTGATGTATTTGTTTAATTCACCTGGATATGGTCCAGTATTCCGGTAGAGTCCATTCGGGAGGCAACATTGACAGCGTTCCCCCAGATGTCATACTGAGGTTTGCGTGCACCAATGACGCCAGCAACAACAGGTCCAATATTAATGCCTGTTCAAAAACAAACTAACTTTACACACACGATATTATTTTGAAGAAGATAACGTAAAGATTATCAAGAAACATTCGCTCAAAGTACTAAAATGTACTTAACAAAATTTCAGAAAGCTGAAAATCACACACATGCTATTTGAGAAGCTACCGATTACCGATTAAAAATTTATATTTTAAAATAATAATAAGGATAACAAAAACAAATAAATAGATGATGATAGGACCATCGCGAATAGCATAACTAACAAGTCGCACTGCAAAAAAATATAGAGCAGAGTAACAATCTTCATTATACCATATCAAATACATAAGTAGAATTCATCATTCACGGGGAAAAAAGTAAATTCGTATCGTATCGTTTAACTTACCTATCCTGATACGGAAGCTATTGAATGAGTGCTCATTGACATACTGCAGCTGTTCACGCAGACGTAGAGCGTAGTCCGCCATGGCGGTAACATGGCGGAAGCCACGTAGGTCCCTGGTGGCTGCTGTTAGGCCTAAAATTTTATCGATAGTTAACTATTTTATTTATAGATACCTATACTATACCTATACTAGCGGTCGCCCGCGACTTCGTCCGCGTACAATTTCTATGAGATTTTCCCGCTGCAAAAGACCTACTTATAGCGGCTATAGAATTGGCAGATTTTTATTATTTATTATTTAAAACTAATAACCTAAATCCCGATTTTGAAGTCTCTAACTTCAAAAACTTAAAACCCCCATGTAAGCTTTCAACCCCTATTTCAGCCCTATTCTGGTAGATTTTCGTAAAATTGCTTATATAAGTTTTTATTATTTATAACTATTAACTTAATTGCCAAATTTTCATGACTCTTACTTCAAAAACAAAGGACTTTCATATAAACTTCCAAACCCCCATTTCAACCCCTTAGAGGTGAATTCTCAAAACTGTTTCTTATCTGACATCCACACCATAAAAGAAACCTACCTTCCAAATTTCAAGTCTGTATGCTTTATAGTTCCTGAGATATCATGATGAATCAGTGAGTGACCTTTCGCTTTTATATATATATAGATTCGATAGCATTGGAGAGGTGGTAGGTTAAGATATCTGCCTTCTATTCCATGTTCAAATCTCGGGCACACACATGTAGCTTTATCTTAAATACTTAATTAATATCATTAGCTTTACCAGTAAGTACCTAATCAAAGCAAAACATCGCGATGAAATCTGCTGGCATACCTCAAAGTTATCCATAATGTGAAAAGGCGTGTCGGCCGTGCCAGCGTGTTGGTTGGTTATTCTCATAGTACATATTTATACCTCCAAAATGGTATCTTAAAAGTTTTAAGATTAAAGAAGAAATTATTTTTTTAAGTTAAAACAATAATTTATTTTTACCCGATGCAGCCATGTACGTAGCTCCCGTACTTTTGATCTTCTCAATGTATCGGAACTGGTCCTCGGCGAGTATTTCGTCAAAATCAGCAATTATCTCGTTGAGCAGTCGGAGGCACTCCACACCCTCGTTGTTCCCCTCCAACTCTACGTAGAACTCGGAGAAGTTGGGGATGGACGCGAACATAACGCATACGGACTCACATTGCTCATGGTAGAGCTCCTATAAACACATAAATAACAACCTAATATTTGCAAATAAATAGATAAAAAAATATTTTTTTTTAACTCGATGATGCCTAAAAATGTCTTTCCCCAGAAAAGTAATGCAACCTACCTACCTCAGTATGAAATATTGTACAAGTCGGTTGAACAGATGTGCCGTGAAAACGTAGCAGACAGTCAGGCTTTCACATTTACAATATTCGCATATACACCTTATTTAATAAACACTAATATGTACAGTTACTTCCATACTGATATTATAAATGCGAAAGTGTGCCTGTACGTCTGTCTGTCTATCTGCCACGCTTAAACAGTCTACCTTTTCAACCGAAAGATACTTTTTATCCCGGAAAATTAAGGAGTTCCCGCGAGAATAAGAAAAAAACTTAATCAAGTCGCGGGCTTCATCAAGTTTATTATTTATGGGCGGTTAAGCTACGAGAAATTATGAAGCAATATCTCAAGTTTCTACACCCAGAGGTCTGACCTGTAAAAGCAGTCAGTCAGTTAACCTTTTTAAAATATACAGAGATAAACCGTTCATGTGTGCGTTTGCTCACATCTTAAAAAATAACAAGTGCTCTACGGTAGCTACATCAAAGTGGTTGAAACCAGAAGCCAGAACAGCAGAAGTTATTTATTCACAGTCTATGAAAAAAGGTCTTACATCAATGTTCTTGTCACTGCACAAGAAGTGTTGGGCGACGTGTTCCGGCAAGATATTGGCGAGCAGTTTCCTATTATATGCCTCTAAGTGCTCCATCTCCTCCTTTTCATCTGTGACCAAAATATGTGAAGCAATTTAAGAAAACAGGATAAGTACCCTGTGCAAGAAATATATCTTACATAAAATTTAAATAGTTATTTTTAACATTCCTTGTGCCTAGGTGACTCCGGACTATATATCTTAGTCGATTTCATCCACCTCAGTTAGAAGACTGCATTAATGATTATTTAATTTAATAGATATTAGAACTCTAGTTCTAACTACAGGTATTTAAATTTAAATCCTGCGTTTTTATACTACTGCCTGAAAAAAGGAGTATATTGTTTTCAGGATTCATGTATGTATGTGAGTTTGTATATTCCACGATAACTTCTATACGCCTGAACCGATGAATGAACTTTTATGAATGAGGTATCGTTAGAATCCCTAGTTTATTCCGGGTGACATAGGCTAGTAAAATTAAAAAAAAATATATGGGGTGACCATGGCCCCGGATTAAAGACTAAATTTAAAAAAAAATATTCGAAAATAAGATATCAATCATCATCAGAATCATCATCTAGTTAAATCTAATCTATATCTGTTCTATATCTGTTTAAAATTATTTTAAAAAATCTACAAATACGCATCTATGTACTTATACTAAAAAAAAGAGAGGCAATACTTAAGAAGATATAAGTACATGGTACATGAATATACCGTTAGCCTGTAGCTTCCAGATGAAGTCGAGCCGGTAGGTGCTCTCAGTCTGCTGGGAGTGAAGCATCAATGCAACCAACGCACCGAAAGCTACGACCATGTTCGTCCATTGCTGATTCCAGTCCACTCCGCATTTATGCCTGTTGTAAAACGGAAATTTGTTACATATTATTAGTCTACTATTTAATAGAAAGTATACTTACTGTATTGTAATAGATTGCGATTCGTACTAAGAACGCAATCTGTTCTTCATAAACTACCTAATATCTTTTGGTATTTTCTTCATTAGCTGTAAATTACAAAAGTAAATAGTACCTACGTTGGATGAAAGTAATATATTGAAATAGAACGAGTTCCTAAAATTCTACACCAATGAAGAAATTATTAAATTATTTGAATGCTTTTCAGTTCTTTTGAAGTCTCCATTTTAAATAAAAAGTTTTATAAAAAGTTGTTTTTGTTTGCAATTTGTAAGCATTCATTTATTTTCAATCACAGCGACGGACGTCTGGTTGTGCAACAAAAAGGAAATTAATTATATTACTCGTTTTATATTATTAAGACTTACTGTACATAAAGTAATTTAAAGTCTTTATATGAAAAGAGCAACCGTACGAATCTTGCTGGCTCTTCAAAGTGTTTGCTCTTCGAATCGATGGAATAATACCTATTTATAGTATATACACATACTATAATGTACAATATATTATGATGTACTATTAACGTCTACTGCTGGGCATAGTGAGTCTTGGAAGACTCACACGCCTCGTGACGCTATTATGCGATGGTATGATTAATAAATAAAGACTATTCACATACTGGTATTTGTAGTAGTGGTCCTGGTAATAGAGGTTCTTCTGAATTGTAACCACAATATATGTCGCACTGATTAAAAACAGGAGAACAGTCTTCACAATCGTGATCAGAATCTGATGAACTGCGCATAGGATCATCACCAACAGCGTCATCTGTAGGTAGTGCTATAAGAAAAGCAACATTTATCAGAACTCCGTGTATTAAGCACATTAGTTTAACATGAAGTAGTTATGTGACTACCTATCTTACCTCATTGTTATCGTCCAGGCAGTATGCGGTGCCATCGCTTGACTTTGGTGTTTCTTTGCCAGAAATCATGTAAATACCCTGTAACCATCATATTTCGATAACATTTTTAACATTCACTTACCTTAGTTCAATTTTTCAAATTTGAGTAACGAACGTGACACATGGGAATGTGTATGAAGTCGAAAAGTCCCGACTTTTATGAAGAAAACTGTTTTTTCTCCTTTAAATAAATTTGTATACATTTATTTGCTTGCTGATTAAGTGGTTTTAAGCTATGAAGATAGAATCAGTATGATACCATAACGATCTCGATCTGAAGTACCAGCGCGGCAACCATCAGGAACGAAATCAGTTGAGCCATTGTGCGGTTGTTGTGCACACTTGCCGCTAGCCGCTTGACCCGCAGTGATGCCCGCTGTTTGAATAAGGCAAAACAATTACAAAATTAACTGCAATATTCTGGCGAATGTAGGTAAGGGAAATCTACCAATCCGCACTTGGCTGGTGTGGTAAATAATGGTCCAGCCCTTCTCATTTTTAGAGAAGACTCGGACTCAGTAGTACCCAGTGATCGGCTGAATTGATTAACCAATGAATTGGGTTTTTTGGTTAATTATTTTGAAAATTACGAGAATTTGCTCACCAACCCGTCATCACAGCTAAGCTGGCGTCTAAGTATTATGGCGTAGAAATTCTGTACAAATGTACACGATACGTAAAGTTATGATGATGTAGGTTATAAGTATTTAACTTGACATGCTCCTGCGTGTCTAGATTATCCTACCACCGCGACCGCTTTATAATCCACCCATGTTACATTTCATAGTATTAGTATAATTACAATTTTCATACATTTACTTTTATTCATATCCTTCAGGAAAATAAGTCACATGCATCATGCACACAGAAGCTTATGATATCATACAAAAGAGATTAAGAGCCTTACCTTGAAGTCAATGCTGAGAACCAAATAAGTGATGCTGCAGATTATGATTCCTGAAAAGATAATTGTGGCAATGACGCTCACCGACCTGTAAAAATAAGTCCTCATAACTTATACCATAACACATAAAACACTTTACACAGGTAAAAAAATCACATATTATGTAATATGCGTATACTTAGTATTGTATATTAATATATCATAAGTAACATTGTTAGTTTTCAAAACTTGAATTAGAAAATAATAAAATTAAATATTAGAGGTTCAACTTACAAATCGAAGACGAAAAGCTGTATCACTGTTACAGCAAGGAACAGGAATAGAGAGCAGATAAAATACACCTTCAACATTCTATCTCTCTCCGCAGTATACTACAAATAGAAGAAAATAATGAAATAGAAAATGGTCTGCTAAGAGTTAATGTGAATGATACGCGTCTAGGAATACGTAATACCTAATAGAGTCCTATGTACCTAGAGAGATAGAATTACAACCGCGTCAGCGTCAATCAACCATAGTTGGTCATAGACTTCGTCAATCCCCACAAGTTCTCAAATTCCCAAAATTTCAGAACTATCAGTTTAGTGTGAGTCAACACAATTGCCAATTTATTACGGAGATAATTTATTGGTGAGAATATAAACGGTGAAATCATTTGTACAAATAATGTTTGGATTGAAAATCTTTTCTTTTCTTTGTGCATCCATCCTGCTGCGACCCTATTAGGTATTGCGTATTCCTAAACAAGTATTTTACTTGCAAACGTTGTGCAAATAATGTACAAGAAAGTCTTTCAAGTCTGCAAACGTTGCAAGGCAATATTTCCTTTCTAACAAGCGCAACTATATAATGCATTCGCATTAGAGTCTTCAATTATATTTATTCGAACGCAAGCTGACAGTTCAATTTAAAATAACAAGATTCACTCTATAATTTTATTTAATAAGAACACTTTTCTGCGTCTTATTTCTCATTGATGTACTTAGGTTGTGATGGGACGCCCAATCTCTTACTCGTATTCAATGATGTTTTTATTTAGGGCACCTGATAAAGCTGTGGAATCCCAAATCTATCCGCTTCCATCCGCCTTTGTTAAAAACATACTTTAAGAGTCGATTGCATCATTTATGCGTATCGTTATCGCTAAATATCATCTAAAAACCACCACGTTGGTTGGCAAATTAAAGTCAGGGTGCTTCTATTTTTTACCAAAATTTGACATAATTACGGATGAAAGGAGAGTCAAAGCGTTAACCATAACCACCGGCTGAAGGTTCAATTGAACCGTAGAACCGTAGAGATACCTATAAACAGAGTACGATTTTGACTCTTTCGTGATTTGAATCTCGGAATCTTTGCAGGTATTGGGAATGTATATGTAAAGCCTGCCACCGAAGTTTGAAGGTATGGGAAGGCCATGGAAGGCTTTATAGTAGAAAAAAAACCGATTTCCTCACCAAGAATTCCGGTATATCCCTGACAACCAAAAAATACCCATATTCTTTAAATGATTACCTTGCTTTCCATCTTTTTGTCACGGAAAGTGAGCGTGAATGGGCGGCAGTGCTCTGAGCGGAGTCGGTCAATCGAGCGAGCATCAATCGCCTTCATTAGGTACTCGTTCACCTCGTCTTCGGGCTTCTTATTCTCATTGCCGGTGTCCATTCCGATCCTATGTTACAAATAAGTAAATCCATTTATAGTCTACTACAAAAAATTTACAATTCTGTCGGTACGTTCTGGAAGTTACCTCGCACAATCATACTAATATTATAAATGCGAAAGTGTGTTTGTTTGTTGGTTTATTAATTTATTGGTTTGTCCTTCAATCACGCTGTAACGGAGCAATGGATCGTCGTTTTTGGCATGGGTTTTGAGGACTGGAGAGTGACATAGGCCCGGAAAATTAAGTACTTAGTTCCCGCGGGAACAATAAACTAAAACTACGCGGACGGAATTGCGGGCAACAGCTAGTTTTATTATAAATCTTAGCAGGTAGGTACTTAGTTTTTAGGCCTGCATTTGTTGATTAATTATGAAATGTATGATTTATTCCAACCGCAAAAACGAGACTGTAGATTTTAGCTGCCGCACTGAAAGGCAGCATCGTATGGGATCTAATCCACCGCGTAACGCAGTTTCAGAAATTCCAACCAGATTCTTAAAATCCTTGTTTTTAGGAGAAGCCGCACAAAACAAAATAGGTAGATAATGTAAAAGCTTATTAAGCCTAATTTACCTGAATGACTCTTAATAACAGTACAGCTTAAATTGAAGATAGAGTTGGACAAAGAAATCAGTAGTACATAATATTTTTAACTGATACCAAAGAGCATAAAGAACCAGGGTAGAGGTACAACTCCATACTTAAGCAAAAAGCATTCAAAAATCTGATTATCATCGCTGATACCCTGTAGTTCTTCTGCTTAGCTCTAGATGGCGTTAAAACGAAAGCTTTGAAATAAACTTTTTGCTATGGGATTTTATGAAAATTTTATATTTAATAGTTAATTAAACTTAATAAATAAATAGATAAAATAAAGTAAAACAACAAAATACATGTTTTCATTGAGTTTCGGTTGATTTAAACAAAATTTATACTAATTCGAGACAAGTAACGCCATCTAGAATTTATTTTAGAACTATGGTACCCGTTGTATGGAGTTGTACCTCTACCCCTGGTTCTTTATGCTCTTTGCTGATACCTACATGTTTAGATTGTATGTCAACTATATTAAGTTTATCCTAGGCTATAAATGTTATTTAGTTGTCCTACACTGTATATTTATGAATTAAATTTATCTTTATTTCATCTTATCTTATCTTCTGTCACTCTCCAGGTCCTCAACTATACCTATGCAAAAAATCACGTCAATCCGTTGCTCTGTTGTGGTGATTTTAATATTACAATGAGGTGGGCCAAATTCCTGAAGCACCTGATTTGGAACTCGAAGGTCACAATTTGAACCGAAGTTCGTGCACAAATCTCTTAATACATCACTAATTAATAGCCTTAATTGAAAAACCTTTTGCATTTGCATCACAAATATAATAAGGTAAAGCTTAATATGTTTCAAAAGTCAATGGTATCAAGTAATAATTATAAATCTATGCGTAGAAATCGTGAGCATAGATGTAGGCCAGATCTTTAGATTCCGCTATCCGTAATGGTTTCCTAAACGTAAGCAATCTATTCAGATTATTAATTAATAAACGGGTACTCACAGCAGACAATAAATTAGGTACGGTGAGTAATTTGGAAAAATTGTAAGGTTGAAAGTTTTATTTGTGAATTAACGAAAACATTCGTAGACTTGAAATATTATATGCCATTAATTTTGCTCTCGGTTCAATATAGATTGCACCAAGTCCGAAAAGAATACAAATGTAATGAAAAAGATTATACAGGGTGGCCCAAATAGTAACATCCAAAGAAAAAATTTAGATTCCTCGTACCTAGAGCTATTAGAAAATATCCCCTGTATGTTCAGCGATTTTTTGGTAGTTCTCGAGTTATAATTTTTTAAAGTTTTTTCGTGATCTTTCTGAGGGAGTGAGTGTTTAATTTTTTTCTTTTTATTTAGTATTTTTTTCCGAACATTTTTTTGTTATCATGCTTGCTATGAAGTGTGCTACTATGCGTAAAATAATTACCATAATAACATTAACCCAAGTCGTAAAATTTTTGGTCGAAAGTGAAAAGTTTACGTTCGACAGAAGTAGAGACGAATTTTCAACTTAAGATTTAAATACTAAAACCTGTCTACCTGCCTTCCGAATAATTTCAAAAACTTTTGTGGTTCCTAAGCTTCTTTTCTTAGTTAATAAATTTGGTACTTTAGGTGCCATTCTTGTGAAAAATCAGACTTCAAAAATGGCGGTTCAAATCAAAGGCGGTAATTTCTGAACTTAAAGTTTTTTTCTTAAAATGAACCATTTTATGGCTATTTGCAGTAGAATTTTATTGTAGTTTATAGATGTAAGAAAATGAAAGTGTTACTTTCTTGAAAATCCTAATGGATTTTGATATAGTAGCAAAAGTATAGATGCGTAGTTAGGTACCTACTTATGTATAGTTAAATAAATTAATTCTTAAGTGGGACATTATCGTGGTTTAAGTCCATTAGGTTGACATTAAATAGTGCCGTCAGCCGTTTTAATAAACGAGAGAGCACTTTTCCTTAGAACGACGGTATTTTATCTTGAGGTAAATATATTAATAAACAGCTTTCAGCGATCGCACCGGCCTTAATAAAAGGTTACAGAATAGTCAATAAAATAGAACACAGATATTATAAAATGTCCTGACGTTAATCTTACTAATATTATAAATGCGAATGTTTGGATGGATGTATAAAGTACCTACCTATACCAAAATTGACCAGATGTTTGACTGGTAAAACGATAGAACTTGATAGAATAAACAACGCGCTAAAGCATACGATTCGAATTTCAGCACTAAAATCGCCCGATGACTTCTATATCCGATAAATTGGATTGCGACAAAATGTAAGGGTCTTAACTTCATCAATCCATTCATAAGATACCTACCAATTAGAGCTTGCAGCTGACGAAGGTAAAGATTCAGATTAAAATAGACGTATCTACTAGTTGTAGGTGTATCTAATACAATAAAATATTATAATAATATCCTGAAGCGCTGAAGTGATGCTATAGTGGTAATTAAATTTACAATTGCTTGCACATTGTGCACAGTATCGTGTATATCAAGAAATGTTGAAAACTGTGAAATATAATATGTAAAAAAAATAATTCTTCTACGAGCATTGTTAAATCAGGTCGTTTCTTCATTTTTTATATACAATTATTTTCTGGTAACCCTAAGAGCAATATTCTTGTTTGTGCATATCGAAAAGTAGAAAATAGCTGAACGTGATATACCTACCGACATCAGTTAATAGGTACCTAACCTATCTACTGTCAAATCACCTATCTAATACGTGTTTTAATGTCACTGGGTACTTACTTTGAAGAGTGCTTGCCAAGCTGCGAGCCATGACCCATCACGCGCATCTCCTTTGAAATGTTGCCATTCAATGAGAATGAATGCTGGGGCTTCTTGTCCTGCCAGCCAAATAAAAAATATATAAATAACTATACTTCAGCTCACATCCAATACTAAACTTGAATATTTGTACTTCTTTTGAAACTTCAAAAATAGATAAAAGAAGGAGCATATAGGAACTTTTATACGGAAACCCTTTAATTGAAAACACAAAACAAATCTTAAAGATTTACCTGTAAGTATTTTTAACAAGTTCTTCATTTGTTCGATGAAAACCTAATCGAGCCGCTTTTTATAAGAAAATATAATTATTTTGGGCCCTATCCACCGATTTTTTGAGAGAACTTTTTTGTTTTATTCTGACAAAAGATTACATTTTTCTTGTGCTTCATTTTAATACATTCGCTTAAAGCGGAAATAATTTGGAAGAAAATGAGGAAACCAATTGTTATTTACCCTGTTACTTCATGAGCTATACGTAATCCGGAAATATCCGTGTTAGATGAATATTAAATAATAAAGCGGTGTACAAAATTTTCAGTTGGTAGTTTGGTAAATGAAGGTTTCTTCCTTCTATCTAATAATATTTTTCGCTACCTCATTTATGAGGTGCGAAATAGAACACAAGTAAGACTTATTTTACAGAAACTATATAAGGTGGTCTAAATAATGACGTCCAAAAGAAAAAAAAACCTCGTACCTAACCTTATCAGAAAATACCCCAATGTACGTAGGTATGTTCAGCGATTATTGGTAATTTCCAAGTTATAATTTTTTCGGCTTAATAGGTGTTTTTTTCTGAACATTTATTTTGTGCTTGTTATAAATTGTACTTCTATGCATAAAATCATTATTACCATCATAGCACTACCACAAGTTGGAAATTTTTGTTCGTAAGTGAAACTAGAATTTTTAACTTTAGATTAAAAATACATAAACCTGTTGCGAGCTCCCGCTGCAGGATTTGTACATGAATCAAGTAGGTACGTGATCAAAAACTAATATTTATGTATAAATTATAATAAATGGGGAATATATATTTGTCAGGTACTTTTTGACTGGCAACCTGGCAAATATGTATTCCCCCATTTCTAATTATAATTAGTTTTTGATCGCGTACTCGATTCATGTAGAAATCTTGCAGCGGGTTCTTAGTCCATGTCTATGTCACTTCCGACTAATTTCAAAAACCGTGCGTAGTTCCCAATAGGTCTGTTTTATTGAACCTCTTGAATTAGAAAAACTTGTTTAAGTGGGTTTTAGGGAGTTTAAAACAAATATTGGTCTGTTAAGGTACATAACATTCTCACAGTAAGTCACAACTTACCACTCGGCTTGTGTCATCGGGTACGATTAGGTAAGTTTCAATATTGTGATCTTTGAGGTACGTATTGCGGAGTCCTCCATGGCCAGGCTCTACTTTGTAGTCGTTGCCAAGACATTGTAGAGTTTCTTTTGTGATGTGTACGCGCCTTTACAAGAGACACAGTATTTAGTTTTGACTTATTTAGAATATAATATTAATTATATTTTGATAATAAGTTAATTTTATATACTATAAATATAAATAATATTCCGGCATTGCAGCCTGCAAATGTTCAAAAGCTACCATTTACCATGGCTGCTCGCAAAAAAATAAGACATCGGTGACATAATAATATTATAGACGGATAATCTTGAGCTTTGCCAAAGAGAGCTCGAAATCCAGAGACGAATGCTATATATATTCGTATGGTAATTTTAACATAGAAGTATTCTATTCTAGTCTCACGGAAAAAAAACTGCGCAGACGTATGTAATAATAAAAAAAAGGTGGTAAATTAATAAAATGATTATTTTACCCAGCAACGCCTCCGCTCTCCATATAGTTTGCGAGTGTGACGTCATTGGACCACACATCGAACTGCCATTTGCGCAAGCCCAGCACCACACAGTGAACTCGGCCAGTGTGGATGCCAACTCGCATGTTCACGTTCACAGCCATCACTTCGCGTACCAAGCTGCCGGAGGATGTTAATAGTTATTTGTGTTATATGGGGCCAAAGAAAATTTTCGTTCCCCGAGGGCGCTATTTTGAATTCAGAGCGAAGTGAAGGATTCTAAAGTAGAATCCTGAGCGTAGCGAGGAATTCAATATACGCCGCCCGAGAATAAAAAATTTGGCCCCGAGTGACACACAATATTTTTCATCATTACGCATGAGAAAAAGCTAGGAGTATCAACGTACTATGTATGGACATTACCTATACGTTTAAGCACCAATCAGAAGCACGAACGCGGACCTATCAGAACAGAGAAGTGAAAAGTCCCATGGGCCTAAAAATTACATTTTGCCTCCGCTATCCTCTGAAGCCAATATTTGTTTTTCGAATAGGTATGATGAAAATGTAATGGTTCACCTCATGACCGAGTTCCAGACAATTCCAGCTGAGATTGACACAATAGTTATATGTAAAACTAGCGAATACCCGCGACTTCGTCTGCGTGGTTTGAGGTATTTTAATTCCCGCGGGAAATCTTTAATTTTCCGGGATAAAAAGTAGCCTATGCGCTATTCCAGACTATAATCTATCTCTGAGCCAAAGGACTTGACCGGTGGAACTATGGCAGCTTGCCTAGGTGTCAAAAATCAATGTTCAGCAATGATTTCTTTATTATTGTAATTGTAATATTTCACTGTTTTCAGATAAAAAAGTTTCAGGAGTCTGAAGGCTCGGAAAACTGCGAAAATGAACAAAAAAAGTTTCACCAAAAGATTGCTTTCCCACACTAGATGGCGCTACTTATTGTGTTGAGCGAGTCCAAAAAAATATTTTCAAGTATTATTTCTTTATTATTGTAATTGTTATATTTTATAGTTCTCAGATAAAAAAGTTTCAGGAGTCTGAAGGCTCTGAAAACTGAGAAAAAAAATTAAAAACGTTTCACCAAAAACTGCTTTCCCACACTAGATGGCGCTATGTATTGTGGTGAGTCTAGAAAATATTTTTTGTTAACAAGTTCAACTATTCGACCACAGATGGCAGCATATGCAATGTGAAAGGGCGTTCCAGTTTAACTATTCGACCACAGATGGCGGCATATGCAATGTGAAAGGGCGTTCCTTTAAACGCAGTATTTCAAAATGCTTTGTTCGATCAATTAGTTTGAGACTTGTCAAAAAATAAAAATAATTATAAACAAAACATACATTTCCTTTTCATTACTATTTAATTGATCAAAAATAAATCATTCATAATATAATGACTAAGGTACTTAAATGGTATTCATGTAGGGTTACAAGATTATTATTAGGCATGGATATAATGGAACGTCAAAATGGAGTAGAGCTTAAAGAGGAAAGCGGACGCTCAAGATTTAAACAATAAGCGTACTGTTTTTTTTGTCATTTGAACCCTGACCTTATTTGGAATAATAAATCCATAATAATTTCGTTTTGAATTTTTAAACCTTACTGTAAAAACGGAAATCCTGTACATTGTCCTGAATCCGAGGGCAATTACTGGTCATGTCCTTTCAGCCAGATCCGTACAGCCGTTGGGGCGTGATTGAATAACAAACATCCATACATGCGTTCAAACTTTCGCATTTATAATATTAATATAACCAATAAAGTTAAGTAAGTATAGTATAGAAAGACGAGATATTTTCTCACTATCTTAGTTCAATAGGGGACACTATCAGACAAGGTTGGAAACGGAAAAGATGCAGAACCGACGACTTTACTGATAATTTCGTGAAGGAAAAACTTAGAGGGTAAAGTTGAATTTCTTACCACCACACAACCATTAAGCATACATGCATGGTCCATGTATTTTTATGATGTCCAACGTTAAAAATGTCAAGGGTTAACTTGTAGTAGAATAAAAACAAAAATCTTACGCAATCGCGTCAATCATGTCCAGGCCCATCTCAACACAGCACTTGGCATGATCATCGCGCGCCTCGGGCAGCCCCGACACGCAATAATAGCAGTCGCCGAGCAGCTTGATGCGAAGGCAGTGGTGTTCTGCTGCCAGTCTGTCAAACCTATGACAAGATCACTGTTCAAGCGCGTGTCAGAACACGCATCACGTTTAATCTTATGCTAATAAAATAAAGTTATCGTGAACTTGAATCGGGGTTACCACTGCAAAAGGATAATGAGTGGGAAATGGCTAAGTGAAACGGACTCTGTGTTCCTACTTAGACAAAATAGGTTTACACTGCCACTAACAAAGAGTTTTGACTTTTATTGAGCAAGCTCAATTTAACCTTTTTTATATGACTGCCTTAAAAATGGAGTATATTGGTTTCAGGGTTCATGTATGTATGTATGTGGGTTTATATACTTAACTTATATACGCCAGACCCGATTTTGATAAATGAGGTATCGTTAGAATCCCTAGCTTATTCCGCGTGACATAGGCTAGTAAAATAAAAATAAAAATATGGGGTGACGTTGAAAAAAAAAATTCGAAAATGAGTTAAACTATATAATCATCATCTAGAAAATGATGAGTAGATTTCAAAAATGTATAACATTACAGTTTAATATCCAGTGTCACAAAAAAAAATCATTTATTGTTTTTAACCTCTTAGTTCGTTTTTTGGCAGGGCAGTCGTGTTTTTTATTTTTTTAAATTATTGCTTGTTTGTTGTTTGTTAATGTAAAGCTAGAATAGTAACAAAGTTATATCTTAGTAATTACTACCTGATGCCCGCGACTCCGTCCGCGTGGATCGAGGTGTTTTAGGGGTATGAAATATAGATAGTAACCGGTTCTCAGACCTATTGAATATGCACATAACATTTCATAAAAATCGGTCAAGCCGTTTCGAAGGAGTATGGTAACTAACATTGTGACACGAGAATTTTACATATGTCACCGAAAAATTGCAAAAACCGTCAGATTGCAATTTAAAGCTTTTTTCTCAATCGATTGTAAACAGTCCATAGATTGTGAACCGTTCAATGTTCTGAGTCGAATTTTTGAAACATTCAGTGTATTTACGTTTTCTTGTCTCTTTCTTGTAGGTTAGGTTAGGGTTCGACATAAATAATCAGGCACTTAGGTTCTATCGGGTTGATATACCTTACAGGTTACAATCTACCGAAAAATAATGCGTTAAATTGTAATCTTTCGACAGTTTACTATTTCGCTAGATATATTGCAATCTAACGGTTTTCACAATCTTACGGTGACATATATAAGATTTCATTTTTGATATTTCTTTCTGTTATTCTAAGTTTACGCTATTAGATCAGCTACACATTATCTTAATCGAATGATTATATTTTTCAATATTGTAATTTGTAGTATTGGTTATCAATTAAGGATTCGCTTAAAAATGACACTTTGGGGCACAATCTTTCGTAAAATGCTTAGTAGGTATTTCTATGCATGCTTTACAAAAGCACGCGGATTTCGGATACGTATTTAAGAAAACATTTCAGTAAAAGCTCGTATTACTAATAATACTCGTAGGTAACATTATTCTGTGATAGTAAAAAGAAGCACCATGAATAAGATGTAGTGCTTATTCGACGGGTCAATGTTACCGTCTAGTGCCTACATATTGTGAGTGGTAGTAAAATATTATTTCAATTTACCTATTTTATACGAAGCTCTCTAAAAATGCGACATTGCCGTTGATGATATTTAATTATTTAGAGTCGTAGGTAAAGATAATATTAACATAACCCTGCTCAGTGCTCACATATTATAGTTTTTGATTAAACTGGACTTTAGTATTACGAGAATCATTATACCTACGTGAGTACGGTGACAAAATATTTTACAATTGGCGTAGGGATTTTTATGGGAGATATTCGATAGTTTCGGTCACCAATACACAAATTAGTGTACATATCGTCAGTGTAGGCACATCCTTCATTCAAAGTGCGCACTGAATTGAATTCCCATTTCTGAAAGCAACACGGACTTTTTTTCGAAAGTGATCAAAAGGGATTTAAAAAGTACTTAAGAAAGTTTTTGCCGCTAAATTCAGAAGGAAATTGTGTAACAGGGAATAAATAAGATTTTTAGTAGAAAGGAAATGATCTACTTTGATTTCCGAAAAGACAATACCCGTTTTAAAATATAAATGACTTTTACAATGTAACAGTAGGCGGATCAAAAACCTAGATGGAACACCTACTTACTATTTCATACATTTAATATTCTACTGTCATTCAATTTAGAATATCGGCTTAGGTACTAGATTAATTTAATAAATAAATTCATTATTAAAAAACTTTCTTTCTTCAGTCTTTTAATAATGTCTCTAATTATTTTCGTAATTTTCCGGGAAAATCGGAGTACATTATTGACTGCCAGAAAATAATACTAATATGATTTTATTAACGTGTGAAAAGCTACTTTTAAACTTTATTGAGGTAGCTATGTCGAAATCACATCAGACATCCAACTTATTTTATCGATACTTAGTTTGGATTCAAGATTAGAAGGTAACCTTAATGTGATGGACGTTTCAATTACCTGAGGACCAGTGTATCAAATATTTCACTCTTAATAAATTGTTGACGATATAAGCCCGTAACAAATCAGTTTCTTTTGTTCAAATGTTACATTATGCCACTCATATACATTTGCATTATTTTCACCTTTACGGATACTGGCGGTGTTTAACTTATAAATTGGACTTGTACCTATATTTGTCTGGTTTTGTCTGAACCTTAAAAAAACATCTTCCTACATGGCTCTACTATTAGTATTAAAGAAATGAGAATCTTACCTAGCGAAGAGTTCGTTTAGGAGACGCACCAGTTCCTCGGCTGTGCACTGGTCGGAGAGCGAGGTGAATCCACAAATATCGGCGAACAAGATGCTGCAAAAAAGCTTTCTTAAATCTTGTATGGAAACAGACTTTGATTTGTGGAATTACATCGATAGATACTGAGGGAACTAAAAGTTTACTGTTTGTTTATTAACTCAGTATCGTGATTACAAAGCATTGGCAACAATGCTCGGTAATGCTGAGTTGGCTATCAATGGTATTTTTGTTAGACTTTAGTTGTAAGAGAAATTCATTGTGTGTAACCAAACAATAATGAAACAATGAAGCCATTATTTATTTATTTAACTAACATAATTATAATGCAATAGAACTAGATTAAAATCTGTGCGTTACAGTTATCAAGTCACTATAACTCATAAAAGAAGTGCAAGCAGTAAGTCCCAAGCAATATTGTATCGTAATAGAGTCATCCCCAAAAGGTACGAAAATATTACGCTGACACACTGATGCGTAAGTATTGTTTGTTGAAGTGAAAACTTCTTTAGGCGCGCTGAGCACTTTTTGGTAGGGGGTAAAAAAGTAGATTCGCGCGACCGTGACCGACATGCTCGCGTGACCGACATGCCCGCGAATGTATAAATATACTACATTCGAAATTAAACTTGAACGCCTTAGTGTTAAGTTTTATATTTTAATAATTTCAATTAAAAAAAAATTCATTCGTTTTCACTTCTATCAGCAGTCCCTATGACTGGCAATTTTTTTTCTGCACCGTGCACGTCTTTATTGGCGGCAGGGTGGAATATGTATATAATGTATACCTACTGAAGATGTCGCACGTTACGCTTCTAAAAACATTATAGTTTATTGTTTCATGAAGTTCCCCAAATTAAATCAAATCAAACTGACTGATTGTGATAAATCAAACTATCACGAATTGAAGCAACCGAGGAGAACATAAAAGCACTCTTAAATAGATCTTTGAAAATCTTTGAAGACAAAAGAAATGTAACGATATAGGTAGGCCGCTCTAAAGTTTCTCCATTAAAATATTCACGGTAAAAACCCGAGTAAGATAATTCAAAAAAGTTAGACTACTTATTAACACTTTTATGATCGAGGTCTTCTCTAGGGTTGGTAATAATTAAAAGTCAATTCGAAGTATAAATTGCTTTAAAATAGTTCCTTTTCTGCTCTTGCTACAGCCATTTTTAGCTTATTTTTATTCAATTCGTCCTTATAATTTTATGGTTTGCCATTTCTACCCTTTAGGCAAAAAGTCTTACTTTACTACACCCCTTGGTTTATCAAAGTATATTAATTTCCTCCTTTAAAAGCCTAGGTTCCTAAAGACCTATGTTCACCCGTTAATTCATCATGGTGGGTAAGTACTGTTTTTTAACTTTTATGGATAAATATTGATGAGCATTTGGTGAGAACAAAAAGACGTACCTATATGTTAAGATTAACAAGTATATCATTTTGGAAACAATCGATTTTTAGTAAGTATCAAAACTTGTATTATATTTAAGTGGGTATTATACTGTTATTACTACGCGGTATATTACTAGATATTATATCGATCTCGTTATGTGCAATATATATAGTTTTAAAAGTGTCACACAAGTTACTTATGTGTCCGAATTCTAGGTGAATTGGAATTATATCACACATAATATTTACAACCTAAACAAATTGTCTAAAGAAATATTGATATTAGTAATAGTTCAATAACTCATCAGACATGTTTTTCATAAGTTTTGCAGAAAACTAGTTTGTAGTTATACATGACTTGAGAGAAAACACAGTAGATACATACTAACCTTACGTTCTCATATCTTTGAATATAGATCTTGTGAAATTGCTCCTGCCGTGGCTGATTGGCAATATCCGCCTTCATCTCCATAGCAACATGACGAGGCAGCACAGACAAAAGAAGCCGTTCCTGGCAACAATAAAACAAAAATTGTGTATGTCAGCTCCCACGCACGACTGGAGTTTATTTACTCTTTCCGAACGATTATGAAATATTTTGGTAAATGAGGGTAAATGAACGCATTTTTTATATTACTGAAGGCATGCTTGATACATTTATTTATATTAATTATATAATTTATATTCATCAAGTTACATTAAATAGTCATGGAAACATAAACAAGTGTTACCATGGAAACAAAAAGTCAACAACGTAACGAAGAAAGTTTGATTTACTCCCCATAATTTTTCATACCCCGGGCTTATATTATAAGAAAACCGATTCTAAAGGAGGTAAACTCCAAAAAACCAGCTGCTAAGCAAACTGCAATGTTTTATGAGTTGATCGACGAATCGAAACGAAGCACGATAGTGTATTTCCAAAATAATTTATGGTGTAACATAAAAAAATAATTAAAAAAGTAAATTTTTTACATACTATTACTGTTAATTGTTGTTAATGTTGCAGAAACTTTTGTTCTGAGCGTAACGTTTAGTTCGATGACAACGTCATCGAACTTAACGTAACGTCAACGTCTTTTAACGATTGGAGAGAGGACAATATGATAGGCAGGCGCTTCGGTCGTTGCTGGCAAACCGCAGTCGCAGACAATACACTGATATTAATATTATTGGAAATATTTGATTCATAAATAGGTAAATCTACCATAGATTCGTAAATAGGGTGCCGCAGTGTATCTTTTTTAAAACGAATTACTTACTTAAGTAAAAATAACCATAGACAAAATAAAGCATGCAGCGATAATTTTTTACTTAGTCATCTTGATAAGAGATAGAATAATTGTAATTGAGTTTATGTATTTTAATATCAGATAATAATATAAGAGGAGAGGTACTCGCAAGAAAGAAAAGGAAGCTGGACACGTGACACGGAACACCAGGAAATATGAACTCCTTCAACTGATTATGCAAGGAAAAGTGGCTGGCAGGAGGAGGCCTGGCTGCAGGAGGATATCGGGGCTTAAAAACTTGCGCCAGTGGTTTGGGAAGAGCACAAGGTCCTTGTTTAGAGCAGCGGTCTCAAAAGTTGAAATCGCCTTAATGACTGCCAACCTTCGTAAGGAGACGGCACAGTAAGAAGAAGAAGAAGAAGATTTTAATATCTCAAAAATCACAACTTTTCTTCACGAAAAAAAAAACAAAACAAAAAATTGATACCTAGGTCACTAATAAGTAAGTAAATCAGGTATATGTAAGTACAGTTTCTAAATATGAACCGTTCGTCGGGTTTGATGTACCTGGACTTTATCTTTTATGCTTATGTTTCTGATTTAAAATATATATACTAAGTATAATTTTCCTTTTCCGTTCTATTAAAATGCTACACTCAATATAATCGCCTTATAGCCAGAGCTCAGCTTTCAGACTTGTGACAGGCCACAACGAGCTTACTATTAAAGCAAGAGAACCTATCAGTTCTATTGCACCGCTCAAACCCGTCTATCTCGTTACTCGTAATGGGATACAGTTCGAGATACATGCGATCGACAAAATGTTATTCCTTTGAAAAATTACAATATCATCTTCTCGACCCATCACCGGCCCTCTATAATTGTATTGACGTAGGTCTCTTCTCAGAGATCAAAATACTGAAGGATAAGGCCAAAGTTGAACCTCCAAATTCGGTCACCCATCCAGTTAGCGACTTGAGTCAACGTTGCTTAACAATCGCAACTGATTGATATGCGTTGTCACAACTGAGCCACTCGTCCTCAACTGCTGGGATTTATGTGACTTAAAATAATTTAATGAATTTTATTATAGTTTTTTTATCTTCCTGTCGTTTTTCAATAAGTTTTGTGGTTGTGTTGCGTTGTGCAAACGGATGTTGAACTGTACCTACATAAAGTACGTACTTATACTCTAATACAAATTGGAGTCAGTTCAGACGTCCGTGCAGTTCATTTTAAACGTAGGTTTCGGCAAGTGCATTGAAAGATAATAACTATTACCAAAGGATGAGATGGACCTCGTTCCGTATGACATAAACCACCATCACACTACCACAATAGCCTAATAACGTCCCACTGCTGGGCACAGGCCTCCACTCTCATAGGAGAGAGGGAATTAGAGCTTAGACCCACCGCGCTGCTCCAATGCGGGTGGGCGGGCTTTAACGTCTATTATCATGCTAGTGATAATAACCGGGACCGACGGCTTAACGTACTCTCCGAGTCACGGGGGTGAAACGCCGCCAACTTCCTAACTCCGGGCTAGTACTGAGAATTTCTAGTCCGAAAAACCCAATACTTAATTATGACCCGACCCGGGACTCGAAACCGGGACCTCGTCGGCTGCAGTCGAACATGCCAACCACTAGACCAACGGGCAGTTATAGTTATTTTATGACATAATACGCTTATAATAATTCATTGGCCCCCTGGAGACTGTTATTTACATAATTAAATGAAACTTATTGTATAGCTGGGACTTCCTGAAAGACAGATTGAGAATTGAGGTAATAGTTACCAAAGTCAAGTCTCGCAAGCAACTTGCCTACTTTAATTTGATTTGTTTTATACTGGCTTCACTTGGATTGAATTTCATTTAAACCCACTCTTCAGTGATGATATTAAATATTCGTTAAGGAGCACATTCAAAATTTCATCTTTTTAGTTAAAAATTCAACGCGGCCTTAAGTATTTCTCCTCTTTGTGGTTCTTTTAAAACGAAATTTGGTACCTAAACTTTTGCTGTAAAGGCATTTATATTTCTTTCAAATAAAGAGTAGATACCTACTTAGTTTCTATTTAGTAAGGATGGCGTAGCGTTTTGCTCGGGGTAACCCGTAGCACTTAGAGGCTACGTTACCGAGAAAACCTACGAATACATGCAAAATTCAAGATTCTTGGCCCATTCACAGCAGTTGTTTGAGCTGCATTGGGTTATTTTCGGCTTGGTTTAATCGTACGTATGCATTTATATACTTAATATTATAAATGCGAAAGTGTGTTTGTTTGTTGGTTTGTCTTCAATCACGCCGAAACGGAGCACCGCAAGCAAGTTATTTTTGGCACGGATGTTACATCCTACTACACATGACCTGGAGAGTGACATAGGCTACTTATTATCCCGGAAAACTAAGGAGCTCCCGCAGGAATCAAAAAACTTAAACCACGCGGACGAAGTCGCGGGCATCAGCTAGTTAAAACGATAACTAATGACAACAAAAATAAGAACGTAGGTAAGTATTGAAAATACTTTTCTAAATGAGAACTGATTGTGTTAAATTAAACATTCAGCCATCGAATAAAGTACAAAACTCGTAAGCTATCCAAGTACACGATCCATTACTTGATTACAAAGGACTTTCAGTTGTATCAAAGTCTGATCAAAGCACCTTTCGAGTTTATATTAAAATTCTGTTACAGAAAGATACTTAAGAGTGACACAAAGAATGAGCATCAGCAATCTCATGTGGAAAATTCGCTTTCATCCAGGTACTCTATTTTGTATATCAATCAATAATATAGCAAATGAAATCGAATTTTAATTAAATTTAATGTAAACTTATTGTTGAGTCCGAAAAGTACCTACTTAAAAAGAATAACTTGATAATCTGGAATTTTATTTTATTCAAATAAACTTTTAAAAGTCTTGAATCAGGCCATGTCTCAGTTCATCTCCCATCTCATCAGTTTATATGATAAGTAATTTATACAACGGTTGTATATTATGTGGTTTATATACCACGGTTTCTACGTTTTACACAAACGAAGAGCATGCTGGTAAATATATAGTTAGCTTAGCTAAGCTGGTATTTAATATACCTCGGTCGGTAAAAACGGTCTCCGCGATACAGGTTCCCTAGTGCGGAGACCAAAGTTAAAATAAATTGACTGCAAGCTGTTTATTGGAAATAAATATATTTTTATTTTATTTATTTAACTATAATTATAGGTAGGTATACTTACCACTTTACTGGCAAAACTATTTAGCCTTTGGCTTTCCGGTACGATGCCGCGTGTAAAGCGATTAGGGTTACCTATGGTTTTAATTTAAACTGTCGAACAGACTATTTCAGATTGAGATCCACTTCAGATCCACTTTCCCCCACACCATTAGTTGTATCTGGATATAAAACAAATGCGTACCTGTTGTTGGTTTTCTCTCTGTGTGACCAGGCGTGCTTCCACACAGTCTCTGGTCTCCAGAAACGCCTGCCGTTGAGCCAGCTCCCGTGGGTGGTGCGTCATTATACCAGCGACGTTACAAGCAATCAGTGTTGCTAAGCTGCAGTAAATCTGTATGGAAAACCAGATACTATGTAATTTAAATTGAAAAAAAGCGATCAGCTCAGAAATTCGGCCTTTTTCAATTTCAATTTATTTAAGATAATACAATCCACTACTATATATATACTAATATTGTAGGGGGTAGGTAATTTCTGGATCTACTGAACCGATTTCGAAAATTCTGGTACCAATAGAAAGCCACATTATTTTTAAGTATCAAGCTGTATATTAACCCGAAAAATTAGAGAGTTCCCGTGGGAATTTAAAAACTTATTTCACGCGGACGAAATCGCGGGCATCTGCTAATTAAATATATACTAAATGAAAATAAAACTAAAAAAAAACACAAATTAAATTATAAAACTCATACAGTATTTTAGGTACATACTTTCATCCTCTGCGCAGATTGTTTTGTTTGATTTTTTAAATCCGATTAAAATTAGAAATGATATCAGAAAAGTTTGATAAGGTCTTAATTTTTCGTCATAAAAAAGTATTAAAAGTATAATTTATATAGGATGCAAGTTGTCTCCTTTCCAAATTTGGTCAAGATATGAGAAGATAAGTAACAGACAGACACTTCAGCATTTTTTTTCCAGCACTTATAAATTTTTAGTTGAGTTATTTAAGTCACCGTAAGATTGTAAAAACCGTTAGATTATAATGTAACTCGCGAAATTGTAAACTGTCGAAAGATTGTGAACTGTTCACATGTTCTGAGTGTAAATTTTTGAAATATTCAATGCATTTACGTTTTCTTGTCTTTCTTGTAGGTTAGGTTAGGGTTCAATATAAATAATGAGGTAGTTTCTAGAGCACTTAGGTTCTATCGGGTTTCAATCTCATCCCAAAACCCATCAGATTACAATCTACTGGAAAATAATGCGTTAAATTGTAATCTTTCGACAGTTTGCAATTTCGCGAGTTAGATTATAGTCTAACGGTTTTTACAATCTTACGGTGACATATATACTTAAAGATATAGATAGATTACACTCCCTCTCTAAATATCTGCTCAGCAGTGTTCACTAGCAATAAAACTTTCAGAAATTGACTATTGCAAGTTCACAAGCGTGAGTGCAATCAAATACCTGTGAATCTGTCGCCTCCCTTATCATCAGTTGAGCACCAATATTGACGGCGGCAAGAACAAAACCGCCCACCGACGCTTCGTGTAGCCTTACCGGTAGGGTTGCATACGTCAAGTAGGTGAAAAGAGCACATGAACCAGAGCTTAGGTCTAGGGACCTAAAAGGACACATACCTAATTAATTTATGTGTTATCGTGCATCAAGAACGACAAGCATTTATATATAGTTCGTAAAGTAAACTAGCTCGAAATAAGGTTCTAGTGCTCATGATGGGAACGGGTATCTCAATGGATCAAGATGGTTCCTAAACGGTCGACGTTAAGCAAGTCCTTAGTGGGACCTGCATAACTGCATCAGAAAATAGAGGAAGGTTGTGCATATTAATTTGTTGCAAAATATGAGAATCCGAAAACGTAAATATTGAATGCGATATTCTGAAACTAACTTTTGAACTGGAATCAAGAACTCAGTAACCGCCTGACCCAAAAGTTGTTTACCGGCATCAAATAAAGTGACTCCGGTGGAGCACGGAACATTCTCTGCGAAAGCTTCGTTGAATATAATTTCGTTTTGAATAAATTTCCCAAAGTTTGTGGAAATGTTGAAATTCGCTTTTATCATCTGGGTAGGTGAGGAGACCTTTTGTTTTGTATGAAGCGTTGGTAAGCGCCCGGCCTACATCAGCTGTTACGCCTCTTTTAAATTTAAATGTTAATTGTTACAAAAAGTCAATCACCATCTTTTTTAGATAAATTGCATTCTAGTAAGCTTGAGACCCTCAGAAATGAGTGACACAACGTAAAGATATTATTCATAATTATTATTACGGGTGCAAACATATGATCGACTAGGCCAGCTAAGTCATAGCCATTAAATAGATAGAGTGGCTTAAGTTATAGGGCACGGCATTTGGCCGGTGATTTTGACCTTTATTTAGCCTTTTACATAAAGTCTTTCGGCTGCAACCTCACGATCGAGCGTTTCAGATTGCAGAAAGTGACATCTAAGAGGTTATCGATGAAATGCCGGAGTGAAAATGATAGGTTAGGTCGAATTTTGAGTACACACAATATGTGACCCAATGAAGCCAATGTGAACCAGCCGTAATTCATTGCTTGAATAATCTTCTAGATAATTTTAAAAGCTACGTTTTTTGTCGCTGCAACATTCCTCATCATATCTGGTTCTCTATTTATTTATGAATTTATATCTAGATCTTCAAAACATGAACTTTTATTTCTATTGATTTATTTTTAATTCACTTTCTGTTAGTTTACATTTCCAAGAAATGTGAGTGCTGTGAGAGTATATTAATAATATTGTATCTTTTTTTTAAATACTGGTAACAAGTTACAAGAGGGTCATTGGCACTCATAATGACATTCAATTTCAAATTACCTGAGCACCGCTGTCCCAGCAAATGCGAACTCGATCAGCAAAAACGTGACAAGTACTACATAGGAAATTGTCAGGAGATAGATCTCGTTCATCGCTGGCCGGCTCAGGCATGCCAGCAAACCTGAACAAAAATAAACATATCATGTGTCAGAAATGACTTCCTAGGGGATCTTTTGATACTTTAATGATAAATCTACGCGTACAAAGTCGCGGGATTATCACGGATGCGATTATGATTCCTTAATTTCAATGAAACAATCCGAGCATAGGTACATTTACAGATTTTTCCCTCTTTAATGTATATATGGGGGTCAACAATATCAAATTTCCTATTATTAATTGCAAAAGTAGGGATCGAAATCTAAAGTATTTCTCAAGGATTGGAGACCCTTAGATCTAAACCCCGGGACGTACTGCCTCAGTCCCACTTTTAGTGCGCTACTGACAAGGAATCTGTTTTTTAAATAAATTATACTAGATATTATTTGAATGAACCAATTCGATTGCACTTGGGACAAATAAAATGATACTTACATGTATAGACAGCTGCTGTGATTCCGAGGGTTATGATGTTGATAATGTGAGAAAGTCGATCCTTTTGGTAGTAAATCCGTTGCATAAGCGTAGAGTTGTAATCTGTGAGTCCTATGTGGGTCACAGCTGTTGTTGAAGTTTGAGAGCCAGTTCCAAAGTTTAGGAAACTATTGTGAAAGAATATAAAAGTTGATATATTAGCACTTTTCTATTACGCTATAACCAAATATCATCTAAGTATTAACTGAGTGTAAAAGTTAGGTTTTTCTGCTTATATATCCATTACAAACTTATCTATAATAGGCTGTTTGCATCGCTAGTAATAATAATTTTCTTCCCATTTGATCGCGATAACTTTAACTAAGATTTGTATGGAATTAATTATCAAGTGCTTGAAAGGTTATAAAGTTAGACATGCAGTTCAAGAATTGAATACTGTACTTGAAGGTGTTGCTGTCCAGGAATGACAGTTCATGAGAGGGCATGATGGTGGAAAGGAAGTCCTCCGCAATGAGTAGTGTCCTCACTTGCACAAAAGTCAGCGTAATCGCCAGACCCAGCAATAGTCCAAGTAGATGTGTCATGTTAGTTTGGTTCATACGCAGGAAGTACCGTTGGTATAACATTTCGACCTGTAACAAGAAACTTCATTGTAAAGTAATCTATTCACATCTACTGTAGTCTGTAATACTCTGATCATCAATTATTAAATGTTAGGTAAATGAAATATGAAACAGAGCTTTTAAGCTACATTTCGGTTCCAATATATTGCAGGGTAACCTCCGTATTAAAATAAGAACCTCATTTTTTAAACATCGAATATGAAACCATTTTTTTAACTCGTGGCCTTTGAAAAATAGCCATTATTTATATAATAAGATAATTTTCACGGCCGAATGTTGAAACAATATTTGAGGAACGACTACAAAGGGGCGACACAAAAGACCCAGTAAATGAGGGTTAGGTACTTAATGTATAATGTGTAATTTTCATAAATTAATAAGCGTAGAATAATAAGGAATACTGATGAATTTTTTGGCGGTTCGAACCAGAAACGTAGAGCAGAACCGTTTCGTTCGAGCTGATTGGACGTCAACCAGATAAGGATGCCAACGCAGACAGTTTCTTGCTGTTCTGTGGTAGAACGGTGAAGAGGAAACAAGGTTGAAAAGTTCCTGAGCACACCCTCTAAAGTATATCCGATAAAAGACCGATAAACAGGCAACATTGCGTCGGTGATTCTTCGGGCAATGATTCTTCGGGCACGGCGATCAATCGAGTCTAATGCATCAAGTTGGTACTTGGCGGGTCTATCCCAAAGATGGCAGCAATTCTCCATGCCAGAACGAACTTTGGGCCGGTAAAGAGTGGGGAGCTGTTTCGGTGTGAAGTACCGCCTTACTCACTTACGACTGCAACCCCCTGTCAGACACCCTGTTGTTTTATAAATTAAGAGTGTCTGACAAGGGGTTGCAATCATAAGTGTCTGACAATGGACAAACTGGTTTCTAACATTATTCCTAAGAAAAAAATAAAAAAAACGGAGCTTAATACTGTAACGAATTTGAGGTGCCACCTTCTCTACCTGATACCTTCCAAAGCAACCGCGATCCAAACTTCACAGTCGGGTGTCGTTTATACCTCTATTAGAGACATACATAGAAATACTTTCAGCTTTAATAAAATAACGAAGGTCTGATCGTCGCGGGATCTTGCTTTATATGAACTCCCTTAACAGTTCGAGTAATACGTTTTAAGCTGTCAAATTATTACGAATTGTTCAAATAGGTCGTGTTCGATTTAAATCCAAAACACCTATAATGTGATTAACTATTTTCTAGCTAACGATAAGGTATATGATACTCATAATCATCTCGTTTTATAGCTGAAATTGGGGTCGTTGGTTCTTAAGTTCTACTAACCTAATTCTCTAGATTTTGCAGCTTTATTAAGTCTGGATAGTGCTGAACAACTTGTAACATACCGGCGAATTCCTGTCTAATAGTTTGAGCTTGGGCTTGGGAATCACTTTATAGTTTAACGTGCAGAATATTGCAGATATTGTCGCTAAATCTGCATAAGTTTGCATTATTGGTAAGACATGCTAACCTGTTAAACATGGTTAAGTCACAATAATGTTCTAAAGAACTAATGTAAAGAAGAAAATAGTAATAAAAGTCTGTGGTAATTTCAGGTTTTCCGACAAAATCTATTGTAAAAGGTACAATAGAGATTCAAGATCGCGATTTAATAAACTGCCTGCAGTTTATTAAATCGGGCGGGCATATTCTTTTATTTTAACATTTCCGAGATGAAAAATATTGATTTTCATTTTTACGTTGTAAGCTCAAATTGTTGCAAGTTGACAAATATCTCAAAGTTGATTTTACAGTAAAAAAGTAAAGTAAAGTCAAGAGTGCAAAATATAAATGAATGTACCTACGTATACGAATAGGTTGTCCCTACTGTTTATGTAAATACGTATAAAAGTTACTGTAAGTCCATACCTAACTAGTTATCTCTTGTAAATTATAAGCTGTTCCCTTTTTGTTCATTTTTCTATCCATTTCTTTGAAAATTATCACATGAATCATCACAATCAACATGAAAACTAATACTACTGGTCTGTTACTATGGTCTATACTATTTCCATCATATTTAGTAGCTTTAGTAGGACTTTTTAATAAAGCCCTTAAACGCGTTAAATGTTCAGTTTCTCGTTACAAAATCATGCCACGCTGCATGCATCCTTTACGCATGTGATCGATTTGGAAGACCAAGCAATTCCGTTCAACTCTGCTATGAAGGCTAAATTTCTGCGCTTTGAACATAGCATTTTAAACAAAGATTATAAAATCATCTATATATATATATATATATATATATATATATATAAAAGAAAGTCGTGTTAGTTACACTACTTATAACTCAAGAACGGCTGAACCGATTTGGATGAAAATTGGTGGGGAGTTAGCTTCGAACCAGGAGACGGACATAGGATTCTTTTTATCCCGGAAAATTAGAGTTCCCGCGGGAACTAAAAAACCATAACTCAAGAACGGTTGAACCGATTTGGCTGAAAATTGGTGGGGAGGTAGCTTAGAACCAGGAGACGGACATAGGATACTTTTTATCCTGGAAAATTAGAGTTCCCGCGGGAACTAAAAAACCATAACTCAAGAAAGGGTGAACCGATTTGGCTGAAAATTGGTGGGGAGGTAGCTTAGAACCAGGAGGCGGACATAGGATACTTTTTATCCCGGAAAATTAGAGTTCCCGCGGGAACTAAAAAACCATAACTCAAGAACGGTTGAACCGATTTGGCTGAAAATTGGTGGGGAGGTAGCTTAGAACCAGGAGACGGACATAGGATACTTTTTATCCCGGAAAATTAAAGAGTTCCCACGGGAACTAACAAACCTTAATCCACGCGGAAAAAGTCGCGAGCATCAGCTAGTTTAATATAGTAAATTTATTTCACCGCGGTTAATTGCTGGCTCATTTTTTGCGCATAGGATCAGCCTGGCTGTGCAGCCAGCATTCTTGCCACCATTCCACGCGGGCATAATGTCTATAGTAATTAGGTTAGGCAAGCTAAGTTCTATTGTATTATCTATACTAATATTTTAAAGAGGTAAAGTTTGTGAGTTTGTGACGTTGTTTTGTGATCTCTGGATCTACTGAACCGATTTTGGAAATTCTGGTACCAATAGAAAGCCATATTATTTGTGAGTGTCATGGGCTATATATTATCCCGAAAAATTAGGGAGTTCCCGTGGGAATTTAAAAAACTTATTTCATGCGGACGAAGTCGCGGACAATTCTATTAGTAATTATATATTTTTATAAATCATCGTGAATAAAATGTATAAATAAATTACAAATTACAAAATAAAAGTGTTAAGATAATTTTGTTAATTAGTTGCTGCGGCCGCGCGATTGGTCCGCCAGTCAACCAAAAAATACGAGGATCGAGTGAAGTATCTGTGGCAAGAACTTCTCCAACCAGCAGAACAGGTGGAGGCACATGTTTGTGAGTACTGCTGTGGCCGCGACTTTGGTCCGCCAGTCAACCAACAAATGCGAGGGTCGAGTGTAGTATCTGTGGCAAGAACTTCTCCAACCAGCAGAACAGGTGGAGGCACATGTTTGTGAGTACTGCTGTGGCCGCGACTTTGGTCCGCCAGTCAACCAACAAATGCG
Organism: Erebia palarica; assembly: GCA_964035005.1. NCBI lineage: Eukaryota > Metazoa > Arthropoda > Insecta > Lepidoptera > Nymphalidae > Erebia > Erebia palarica. The sequence continues at coordinate 29,048,081 of OZ035986.1, forward strand.
AGGGTCGAGTGTAGTATCTCTGGCAAGAACTTCTCCAACCAGCAGAACAGGTGGAGGCACATGTTTGTGAGTACTGCTGTGGCCGCGACTTTGGTCCGCCAGTCAACAAACAAATGCGAGGGTCGAGTGTAGTATCTGTGGCAAGAACTTCTCCAACCAGCAGAACAGGTGGAGGCACATGTTTGTGAGTACTGCTGTGGCCGCGACTTTGGTCCGCCAGTCAACCAACAAATGCGAGGGTCGAGTGTAGTATCTCTGGCAAGAACTTCTCCAACCAGCAGAACAGGTGGAGGCACATGTTTGTGAGTACTGCTGTGGCCGCGACTTTGGTCCGCCAGTCAACCAACAAATGCGAGGGTCGAGTGTAGTATCTGTGGCAAGAACTTCTCCAACCAGCAGAACAGGTGGAGGCACATGTTTGTGAGTACTGCTGTGGCCGTGACTTTGGTCCGCCAGTCAACCAACAAATGCGAGGGTCGAGTGTAGTATCTGTGGCAAGAACTTCTCAAACCAACAGAACAGGTGGAGGCACACGTTTGTGATTTTTGATTTTTATCGATTAAAAAATCATATCTAATAAAAAATGTATACCTGAATAATTATTTAGTTTTTAAATCGACTAGAACTTGAAATTAATATTTATTTAATAAGAAACTTCGTTCCTATTTGGTGACACCACATGTTCTTTTTTCGTATAATTTAATTAAATAATCATAACATTATAGCACTGGAAAGCGTATTCCCAAGTACCAAACGTCACAAACAGAGCAACGGAGGCACTAGTATAGGTAGTTAATTGAATAAAACTGAAATTCCAAGCGAAGATAATCACATTAGCTTCCGCCTGCAAATCTCGAGCTACCAGCGACCAGACTTACGGGCAGATTGGATTAAGCTTATTAAGTACGCGGACTATATTCGAACGGTCAGCTTCAGATAAGCTTATGTCACATTGTATGGCCCTGACAATTCTATTATTACGTCTTAATAGTACAGATTCAATGTGGATCTCGAATTAGCCATACCGGGCAGATTATGTGATTTTCCTCTAAATCTAACTGCACAGTCATTCATCAGGTTGCCGAATCGAATTGCGTTATTGCCTCGATTATAGATTTACTATAGAGTTAATTTGAATCTGTTAGTACCTTACCCTAGTAATAATAGACTGCAGATCCAATTGATTCACCTGGGTTTTACGGGCTCCTGGTAATGCATTTAGATGCAATAAGTTGACTCATAATACAATTTGACTTAGTTATGTACAATTATCACAGAATAGTTAATAGCTATCATTTTACGACCTATATAGTCTCAACTTCAATGGTCGGGGGGTGTGGCTTAGCCTGCCGACAGTGATGAGGCAATATTTTATTAACGCGGACAGACTATAGCTTTTCTATGTTTAGAAAGAACATCGTTGTTACTGCAACGATGATAAAAAATTATATGATAACAAAACTTTTTTTATCATCATTATCGTCAGCCCGTGCGACGTCCACAAATTGCATAGGCCTTCCCTATTGAGCGTTACCAGCTACCCGGTTCTCAGCCTTCCTCTTCCTGTTACTTCCCGCCACCATCTTTATATTGTTGGTCCAAGATTCTGGAGAACACCCCCCGCTACAATTAATTGTACGCTGCCTCCAATCTATTACTTTCATGTTATACTCACATGCAGATTCCCGAATCGATGTGTAGCACATACAGCGCGCACGGGGCCAGGACAGGACTGGATGCACTTTTGACAACATTCTTCTTCCTCTTCCTCTTCTTCATTTTTGGGCCCCCCTCCTCCTCCCTGATCAGGTCTCGGGTCTGGCGGCAATCAAACTTTTAACTATTTTGAAATGGTTATCTACTACGTGGATATATTTGTAGCTTATTCCACGTATATTATATCAATTCAACTCATTCTTTAAACGTACAGTACCTAAGCAGAAAATGTATTAAAAAATAGGTAGTGGAAATAGTCGATGCCTTGAAAAAGTTATGTACTGGAGGTATACATATTAGCTAGCTAGCTGATCGCTTCGTCCGCGTGGTTTAAGCTTTTTTGACCCGCGGGAAAGTAGCCTATGTCACTCTCCAGGTCCTCAACTATACCTATGCAATAATCACGTTGATCCGTTGCTCCATTATAGCGTGATTGATGGACAAACCAACAAACCAACAAACCAATAAACCAAGAAACACACATACTCTCGCATTTATATTATAAGTATGATTTAATCTACCTATGAAGGAGATAATCGCAGCATCTATCATAAATCTTTGAAAAATGATGATAAAGATGAATAAAGATTTCATCGGAAGAAATTTGGCAATAATAATATAGGCAGTAGAACTACTTGAGGCTTAGGCGATTTGGTTAAATCTACATAAAATACTTAGCGTTAGTCTTCTATGTAGATAACTGTGATGGAATACTATAACATGATTTAAGGGTCAATTTTATTGTAATATATTAATTTTATTCATCAGTGTTCATATAATCTAAAATAAGCCGTCCACCGCAAGCATCAGTATGTCACCATTGAAAAATCTATTTTTACTGAGATTATAAGTATGATGCTGTAGTGGACCCTGGTCTTCCTATTTTCACAGAATAAGCGCAAATATGCGTCCAATGAAATTTTCTTATGGGCTAGCACATCAGCGTAAAATATAATTTCCGCTTAATTCAAATTTGACTTCTAAAATAATAATGTGTATATTGAAAAATAGAGGTACAATGTTGTTAATGCATTAAATGCCTGATGCATTAAATATATATTAGAGGATACATGCCTGATATGTTGACAAAAAGTTTAATACGTTATTGCTTTCGCCGAAGCAGATAGACAGTGAGACATGACACATTTAAGTGGATTTGGAGATAAATATTTGATCGCTACGCTCTCCATGAAAGGCAGGCTTGTTGATATCAAGAGGGATATTAGTCTATCCTGTATACATTCTCGTGCGCTGGAAACATTATACACTCTTATCACAGTGATTTAGTTAATACCAGTTTGTGTGGTGAAGACCCTGATCAGACGACGGTTTGAAATCGCATTACAGTTGAACGACACGTCAAGTCATTAACCATTATGGGTACACTAGTGTTACATACTTTAAACAGTTGAAAGGTAAACTCTATTTTAAAGATGATATTTTATTTCATATTACTGCAGTCACTACTGAATAGGTGAAATGCGTTACAATTATATCTAATTTCAATATCCAATGATAGGTAAATCCATGACCTAAAGCTGAAATTTAAATAAAAAATATGCAAATACTTAACCTATGGCGACAGCAAGCTATAGAAGGATCAACGAGAACAGAACATACGAAAAGGCCATTGAGACGTCCCTAATTTTACAGCTATTTCAGAGCATACACTGAGTTTTATTCCAGTGCAGTTTATTGGGATGAACCCCGAGTACCTCTTCAGGAAACATCAAAATATAATAATTTAATTACCCGCACTTTTGCTCAACCTCAATATATTTATTAAGAGAGGTCAGTGATCGTAGTTTTATTATTTAACCCAATTTCAACCATTTATCATAGCATACAAAGTAGAGATTAATTAAGTCGTTTTCAACCTAGGCCAATCGCGTAGCGCCAGCGCTTCGGCTTTGGATTAATATACTAAAGTCGAGTTTGAATTAATATACTAAACTGTCGGATTTTCGAAAGATTGTGAACCGTTCAATGTTCTGACTGTAATTTTTTGATATATTCATTGTATTTACGTTTCCTTGTCTGTTTCATGTAGGTTAGGTTATGGTTCGACATAAATAACTAGGTAGTGCCCGGCCTGCGGCTTCTAGGTTCTATCAGGTTAATAAACCTAACAGATTACAATCTACCGGAAAATAATGCGTTAAATTGTAATCTTTCGACACTTTACGATTTCGCGAGTTAGATTATAATCTAACGGTTTTTACAATCTTACGGTGACATATACATCTCGGAAACGGCAAAACGATTTATATGAAATTTGAATGAACATGAATGAAGTATGCAGAGGGTTTCGGGCGCGATATCTCGATCTACCTAGGATTCATTTTTAGAAAATGTAGTTTTATCCGTGTTTTCAGGCAATGAAAAACTGCTACAATATCATTAGAATACGAAAGTGTTCGCCGCCATCTACAAGGTATATAGCTCAGATGGGTAATTGGGCGGTTCAAAAACCAGAAGACCTCGGTTCGAGTCCTAATGTCTCCAGTCCGATTATTTTTTTTCCATTTTTTTTCAAGTTAAGTCTTTTGTGAGAAAAACTATTATTGGGAGCCCAATTACACTCGTGGTTTTGCTGCTGGAAGAAGTTTCTTCCAGAGATGAGTTGTCCTTGTACATGTCCTTTAAATTTTTACGTTTAGTTTTTAACTTTAGTACCAAATAAATAAATAGGAAAGAGAAGTCTGAACATGGTATTGATAAGCTAGCTTTGCGAAACCGCGGATCAGTTAGTTCTTTTTTTTAAATAGATCAATTAGTGTTTCCCTTTACTCAGTAAGTAGCGTTTGATATAAGAGGTGCGAGCTATTTACGATAATTATTTCATCGGCGGTAAATTATGTAGCTTCTTATTAAAAATTCCGTAACGCGGTTATTTATTTCGAGCCTAACAATAGAATTCGACAGAACCTCGCCAAATTGGCCCATTTATTTTCCGTCTGAACATCCCTTTTTAATGTAATGAACATTATAGCGACCATTTTAATTATGTTGAATTTTCTTTTATTATGGTAGATACCTAGTACGTTAGTTAGTTGCTGAGATCTATTGAGTGTACTCTGACTTGGCTAAGACTTTACTTAGAGATAAAACAAGATGGGCATAATGTGAGTAACATAAATCTGTCTCGTTTTAAGCATGACTTAAGTCTAAGCAAATTTTAAGTTCGCTCTATAGATCTCACATTTTGTACCTACGCTTTGTCAACAAAAACTATTATTAGGTATTAAACTTACCACCCCGGCATCGCTTGGATGAAATATCCTTTCGACACCTAATAATAATTTTGTTATAAAGTAAGTCTTTACTTATATTATTTTATTGTACATACGTGGTGCGTTTTCACAGAAACCTAAAATATGAATCCTTTTATTATTGAAATAGGTTTGTATCAAATGTTTACTATTACTGCCATGATTTTTTAGCTTATCCAAATATTTTAGCTGGAAGAGGGAGGCCTCTCTATTAAATTTTATACCCTTTTAAGACTTCTGTAGTAAACAAGGAACCCTTATAGTTTTGCTATGTTCGTCTGTTTGCGTCTTAGTTCAGAGGCCCTTAATAGGTAATAGTACAACGTACTAGGTATTACCTATTCTGTGGTACAGTACTAGTTTCGAATAACAATTTGGCATGGGTATACATATTAATCACGCAGACAAAGTGGTAGGTAGGTATCTAAAATAACATTATAAAAAAATGGCAATCCAACCCTATAATATTTATTATTATAATAAGTGGTACTCAATAGCATAAATAGCATTTATGCGGAAGTTTCATTAATTTGTTTCGAATCTTGCGAAGGGTTTTCAATTAGGTACTTCTGCTAAACCGAATGTTAAGAAACTTCACGTAAAAATTTTGTTACAACGTGAATACAACATTGTGTAAGTTCCAGATCCCAACTTCTCAATCGTGATACTGCCCGGGTTTATTGTTGACCTAAACGGCGAGGGGTGTAAAGTTGATTATGTATTGATATACGTGTTTATGTACCTAAGAAATGCTGCACTTAACGACAATTATAATTTAGATTCGATGGAAATAATTTAGATGGATGGATGTGGTTGCAGATTGTACATCACAGTGCGCTAGTCTACTTGCCTTACCAGTGCCTTAAAAGCAGTGGCGTGCACAGTATTCTGAGCCAGGCATTGGTTAGGTAGATACCTATTTTTAGGCAGGGCATGATGAAAAATAAGCATTGAGCTCTTTTAACTAGGGTAAACAATACTTTTATGCCTCTATATCGTGCACGCCACTGCTTGGAAGGGATTTTAAGTTACATGGTTTGATTTTACTAATTAATTAATATTTCACCCATTCCACCCCATTGTCACTTTTTTAAAAGCAACCAGCAGCCCTATTCTGTAACTCAGTGGTTATCAAAAAATGAAAGCCACTGACTTATATTTTTTATCCATTGAAGATTTGCTATGAAATGTTCTTTCATTTTTTCACAGTCAACCTTCGATGGACAAAATATATATGTCAGTGGCTTTCATTTTTCGATAGCCACTGAGTTACAGAATCGGGGGGCTGGTCCTATATTAAAGAAATCGCTCAACCAAACAATTACAGGCTGTTGGCTGTAGTTGTTTAGTTTAAAATGAGCACTGGACGATAATGGGTGTACATGCAATATGCATACTTACTGCACTTAAACTGCCAAATAAATCTATGTCCCATCCACTACGAGGGTACGACAAAGTTCTTGACGCTAGTCAGTTCTTAAACTTCTAACAGCATTTATACTTATAAAAATCTGTAGCGTCTTTTTAAATCCACGAGTAGTGCCAAATATAAAGATTTGATTCTAATTTTCATCGTTAGGGTGATATGAGATGGCGATTTAAAATTATATGCTCAACTTATATAATTTATGATTTATAAATTCCACCACGCAAAGCTACATCCTTAAATAATCTATTATATCATTCATGTACTTACTAATCAATAATTATGTATAATAATGTACGGATATGGAGTATTTAACATACAGTTAAACTTGAAATAGTAATGGATTTTCAAATCTAAAACCACGCGTATATAAAGTAGCCTACGTCACACCCACGCAGGGGCACGGACGCAAGCACTAAGTATTTAAAAACACCGTGTCCAAAGTTCAGAGATGCTAATCCCCTTTAGTAATTTTATATTTTAGCTCTCAAATCTAAAAAGTCTACCAAACGAATCATTTGAAATAAATTTAACTCGATAGAGTTTTGTGTAAACTTAACAGGAATAATAAGACGAAGTTTCTAATGAAATTTTTGTAGAAATCAGAAGCAAACTTTTTCAAATAAAAACTGTTCATACCAAATTAAAGGGTTTGTGTGATTTCATTTTCTTATAACTGTAGCCGCCTAGACTCGTACTTGGCCGATTTTTGTTTTCAATTAATTTTAGAAAGAGAAATGGTTACATAATAGAAAAAATATAATAAATAATTCACCAACTTTAACGACGGTGAAGCCATACGACCTATTTGCCACTTGCTCAAGCATTAATATAGCGACGTGAAAGTTAGTTTGACTGAATTGCCGATAGCTTTCGAACGCGTTGAGGTGCTTCGGTCCGCCTTTATGGTGAAAATTCTCATTTCCTACCGATCCTTACTCATCGTATATGAAAATAAAATCTTACATTTTCTCAATTTCCGTTAAAGTTGAATGGGTAAATTCACAATTAATTATTATCTTCAGTTCTGAGATAGGTACCTAATTAACTTTAAATTAATAAAATGTATGGGTTATTGGGATCTTGAAAAGACCAATATATTACTACTTTTACCTACTTTTTCTGGCGGAATATCAAAGAGTTTCCTCGGGCTTTTGAAAACATAAACTCACTTATTTAACAAACTTTAACCGGTTTTTGGGATGTATGGGTTTTACCAAAGGGAGTTAGAATATAATTTTTGTACGGATCCTGGCCTACCTACCGTTCCGCCATTTTTAATTTTTCTCGAAGTATTATTATTTCATAAAACCTGTATTAATCAATAGCATCAATACAAGTAAGTATTATGAGACAAACTCTTCTAAAGCGTGAGGTTTTTGGAATATTTATAAGCTATCAAAGCTGTACTGGTGGTGCAATCATCGAGTAAATTATAACTTTGATAGATTAAAACCTGACACTTAAGAAGATTTTGTCTCTTATAATTAATATAATAGTTTGTTTGTGTTAATGCCAGCTATTGACTACAGGTTTAATGCCTGGCCGCTATTTCAAGAAAGAATAAAAACGGCAGATCGGTTGGTAGACCAAAATATACAAACCCCTTTTTCCTTTATTTAACTAGTTCTCAACAAAACTTACTTAAGTACTTAAAATTGATAAAATCACTTGCTAATAAATGTGTATTAAAATTTTTCTGAAAAGTTTGTTTACTCTTTTGTTACCATGATTATTACCATTAAGTAGTTAGCACTAATTTAAATCTGTTCTTCGATACTAATATTATAAATGCGAAAGTTTGATGGATGGATGGATGTATGGATGGATATTTGTTTTTTTTGTTGTTGTTTGATTGAGGTTTTTGGCTCTCGCGGGAACACTTTAATTTTCCGGGATAAAAAGTAGCGTGCTATTCCAGACTATGATCTATCTTTGTGCCAAATTTCATCCAAATCCGTTCAGCGGTTCGGGCGTGATTGAGTAACAAACATCCATCCATACATCCATCCAAACTTTCGCACTTATAATATTAGTATAGATACTTAAAAAACTACTGTCACAACTTGTTACATGGCCTTGGTGTAAACGCGGTAAATGCGTAGCCATGGTGACCCTAGGGCCCCCTGAGATCCTAATAATTTACAAATTAATTCTGATCGTCGTCAAAATAATACGAAACACGCTTTATGCCCGGGTTAATCTAAAAATAATTATTAATGCGCCTAAACTAGCGGCACGCTATGATGGCCGGTTTGACGTTTGTCCGCTCATGAAGTTCCGTATTAATTGATAACGACTTTGAAGGAAATAATTGTATTACTTTATTGACGATAGTGATGTGCAGAGATTCATAAATTTTATCGAATGTAGTTTTAGGTTTAGGACTCAAAATTTATTTATTAAATTGATTTCTTAAATGTATACAAGTGTAGAAAAATCAGTTTGCACCATTTAAGGGGTGAATGTACTTGTGAATATGATCAATTTTCACTATGTGGACAAACCTCTGAAATCGCAAAAAAATATCAATAAATTTTTAAAAATGGAATCTAATACGATCGTCACATAGGATCGCTGGCTAGCACAACTACTACCTCCGGCAAACTCGCGTCAATGCTCAATGCAAAACAAAGCAGTTTCGAATTGACGTTGCTTCGAAAAGTATAAACTGTCAGTGCAATGCGATTGTGATATAGTTTTGACCTGGCTTTGGATTTCAAATATTGATACTGCATTACTGTTGACCCTTGCTCGTTAATTTGGACTCTGTTCAAGCCCTTTGTTGTGGATTTCGTCGATATGACCGAACGTACGCAGAGAACTGTTCTAAATAGTCAGACACGTGAGTTCGTAATACGCCTTCGTAACTATTTCGATCGTGAAGCTCAAAATGGAGGGCCAATTTTACCTATAACGTCAGTGGTTGAACGCGTAGCTGATGCGCTTAATATTGGACAACGAACTGTTAGACGGATAACTAAAAAAAAATATGGCGAGACTGGCACAGAAGAAAATAAACTTCACACACCAAAAAAGAGAAAACGAGCAAAACCAGTCGTAGGCATCGATAGCTTTGATGCCGATGCTATCCGAAGACATGTTTACGGCTACTATTTACAGAAGGAGTATCCAACAAGAAAAAAGTTGGTGCATTCACTGAAGGAAGCTGGATTATTCTTCGGTGGGGAAAGTTCTTTAACGAAGATTTTGAAGACCATTGGATTTCGATACAAAAAATGTAACAAACGCAAAATATTGATGGAAAGATTTTATATAGCGATGGCAAGGTATACTTTTTTACGGCAAGTGAAAGAAATCAAAAATTGGCAAAATGTTGTGTTCTTGGATGAAACATGGCTTAATGCTAACCATACTGTAGGCCGTTCTTGGAACGATGACACAGCAGCATCTACTTCCAAAGTTCCTGTAGGAAAAGGATCGCGACTTATAATTTGTCACGCCGGAACCATCAACGGGTTTGTCGAAGGTTCTCTCATGGCTTTTGCGTCAAAAACCACTGGAGACTATCATGAAGACATGAATGGAGAAAAGTTTACTGAATGGTTTACCTCAATGTTGTGTAGCCTCCCTGAACCATCTATTATAATTATGGACAACGCCCCATACCACTCGATGCAAATTGACAAGCCACCTGCCCAATCCCAAAAGAAAGCTGATATCGTCGCATGGCTTCGTAAAAATGGCGTAGATGCAAACATGAATATGTTAAAAGCGGAATTAGTACGTCTTTTAAAAGAAAACAAACCAACCAAGATCCGATACGTCATTGACGAAATAGCATTAGAACATGGGCACAGAGTTATACGGTTACCGCCTTACCATTGTGAGTATAATGCGATTGAGTTGGTGTGGGCTCAAATTAAGGGATATGCTGCAAGACACAATACAGAACCCCCATTTACCACAAAAAAAATGCTAAAATTATTAGAAGAAGCTTGTGAACATGTGACTAAAGGAGACTGGGAAAAGGTTGTGAATAGAACTGTTAAATTAATAAGGGAAGATTATGAAAGAGATGTGAAAATAGATAATATTATAGAAAACGAACATATAATTATTAATGTATGTGATGATAGCAGTGACGACAGTGAAAATAGTAGTATGGACGAATCTGATTAATTATGGCCTTTTGTGGCACCTTTTTTGGTATCTTTTGTATTCATATGTTTCTTGTGTGCATATAAAGTATGTATATTCATTTTCGTTCAAATATTCAGTTCGTTCAAATAAATTAAATAAACATATACATTTTTGTTTTATTAAACCTATTTAATCAGGTACAAAAACAAAACTTAATTGTTTTTTGTTCGAGAATAAATTGACATTCCACATCACTATTGTAATGTGTCAAACCGGCCATCATAGCGTGCCGCTAGAGTAAGTACATGAAAACGTTAATAGCTTTTGACAGCGAGAGATGTCCCATTCCAATAGTGACAATCTATATTTTCAGCTTCTATAATTTCTAATCATGTAATCTCATCTGCCAATCGACCAATACATATAGAAATATCTATCTACGAACTTTTCTTCTTTCAATACTTCCAACACTATTGACAGATAAGATCAGACGTTAAAGAAGTTGAAAAAATAGATCTTCGCTATTGGAACAGACGCTAGAGTTCGTTAAATTCATCCTCATAAAATGTAATTATCTACCAGTTACAAGTAAGTAGATTAGTAGATTCGTATTACGTAAACGGTCGAGTTGCTCACAGCGCTATTTGATCACCGGTCCTTTAATGAAATTAAATACAGGAACACAAGCGTGCCATTTACTGGTACCAGTTCTGGCTAGCAGGTCTAGCTCTTATTTTGGGTTCCATAGTATTTAAAAGAATACGGAATACTTGTCCGAATAATAATTATCTCCACAAATATTTTATTTACTTATACTGATAGTAAACCGTAACAGGGACGGACGTTATTCCTATACATTCAATAATTATGATATATATTTATTGAAGAAGTTTTATTCTTAAACAATTTTTATTATTTAACTGGATACCGTATCCAGTTAAAACTCATAAACGGGGTTGAATGGAACTTGGGCCTTCAGGTTAACATATTAGAGGATATTTTTATCCCGCAAAATCTGGGTTTCTTCAGGAGTTCATCACCAAATGCTGTCCGTTGAATCTGGATCGATTTTAACAATTCTTTTATCATTGAAAATTTATAATAATAAGTAGGTCTCCTGTAAATTTATTCATGAAGATTTGATAAATTCGGAAATGGCTGGCTCCTCAATGAAATTTTTATAATAGGACATTTAAAATTTTAATGCGGCATTAAGTAAATAGGTACCTAAGCAGCCTACGAAATTTAAAGCATGTTTACTGGTAAACAATTAAACGTTATTATAGATCTAAATCAAACACTCTCTGCGGCAATCGACGTTGCGCGTCGTTACTAAAATTAAAACTAACATAGTTCGAAAACATATCTGTCTGGTTATATTCATAGACTTAAAGATGCTTTTGATACTGTTAGTCACTCAAAGCTGCTACAAAAGCTGAGTAACATAGGGCTTGTAGGGACAGCACTAGATATGCTTACCTCTTACTTCGCTAACCGACAACAGATTGTCCAAATTTCCAACTCCACCCACGCAAATGTCCAAATTATGATGTACCTAAGTACAACTTTGATGTTTTATTTTATGTTACTGTTATTTGTTCCTGGTTTATTGTTATTTTTCTAGCTTTATTATGAATAAATGAGTAATTATAAAAGCAACTTCTAGCCAGTGACATGTGGCATTCCACACGGTTCAATCTTAGGACCGTTATTTTTTTCTAATATACGTGAACAACATAGTAAACTTAAACCTATCGGGTAATTTATCTTTATATGCATAATATGTCATTTGTCTTTTCTGTTTCGCTCACTCCATTCATGAAGTTTAAGCTCAAGCACAAAAGGACCTAAATGTATTAAATGAATGCTTCCTACATAATTTTTCACAATCAATACAGCCTTATCATCATATATGATTTACAGAGCTAAAAATAAAAAAAACTACCTAATTATTTTACCGCCTAGGATAATAATATTTTAAAAAGATCTAAATCAGAAAAATATTTAGTCCTAACATTAGACGACAAATTTATATGGGACTCTATATTAACCAAATTATCTCAAAATTAGCTTCACTCACAGATGCACTGCGAAAAGTGTCAAATTACATATCGCTCAAAATCCAGAAACCTATCTACAACGCCTTAGAAAAGCCTCATTTAGAATATCTAGTAGAAATCTGGGGATCAGCTGCTCAAACTCACTTCAACGAAATACAGCGAGCACAAAATAAACGAATAAAAGCTTTATTCCGTTAAAAGTACCTAACTCCAACCAAAGAACTATACAAAAAACGAAGCTTATGAAAATTAAACAATGATATATACATACAATACATGTCATCCTATTAGAAAAATTACAACAAAAACTATACACTCTAATTTAACCTTCATACCCAGAACTCTCAAATATAACCTAAGAAGCAAAAATAAATTTGACATTTGACAACCACAGGCAAAAACATATGGAAATAAAAACATATTGCGCGAGGGTGCACTATTAAACTATAGCCTACATGATCTATCTAAGAATCTAATCAATAGTAAAGTTATTGCGATATGATAACATTGTATAAATATATGTATAATGTTTAATCTTACATAATATGTATGTTTAATGTTAAATAATTACCTATAATCTAATACCTTTATACGAGCAATTCTTGTATATATACAATAATATATAATCTGAATTTCGGAAACAGCTCAAAAGATTTTCATGAAATTTACCAAGCAGCGAGTTTCGGGGGCGATAAATAGATCTAGCTAGGATTCATTTTTAGAAAATGTGTTTTTTATCCGTGTTTTCAGAAAATGAAAAAACAATATCATATATACGAAGGTAAATTTCGCCACCATCTACAAGGTTATAACAGCTCAGTTAGAAAATGGGGCAAACCCTAAACCAGATGACCACGGTGCGAGTCCAGATGTTTCAAGTCCGATTTTTTTTCTCTTTCTAAAAGAGTTCTTTTTGTGAGAAAAGCTATCACTGGGAGACCAATTAAACTCGTGATTTTTTATTTAAATAACCAGTTCATATTTTTTTATGTCGGTAAGATCGAAAAATATCATATTTCATCCGTATGTAATTTGTATTTAAATATAATTTCCAAAAACACAATGAAAAATACCAAAAAAAATACCGAACACAGCTCGGTCATCCAGTTACTATTATATAATGCATGCTTCTGTGCAATTACTAAACTTATTTCTTTAATAACCTCTTGAGTAAACAGTTGTTCTTTTTAAGAGAAATAAATATCTTTAAATCTTTAAGCTGTTTAAAGACGCAAGCTCTCTAAAAAAATATGGACTAAGAGATAACTGCACTTTTGGTAACTATCGCCAGGAAGGCTGTTTTTTTTGCTGTTGATAAAAACAGTATAGCTACTGCCGTTTTCAATGCTTCAGTATTCTATTTTCTACACACTGATAAGATCCTATTACGAATAATTTGACATAACTTTTGTTTAAATAATGTCTCAAATTAAATCACAATAGTCGGAACGCGATAACGCCTTTTTTGAGAATTCCATGAATTTCCCGATAATTTTCTGCTGTTACTATAAGATTTTTTGCCCACTTTTTTTAATTACAACATACTTTACTTAACTGAGTAGTAGCGAATGATACTAATTTGGTAATAACATTTTAACTTTTGATTTCATAAAAAGCGGAACACAAAAGGATGTTTGAGTAAACAAGGAAACGTCAATTTAATAAAATAAATATTTATACGGTTAAAATTAACGTAATCGTGCAACAAATACTGAGGAAATTATTATTAAAGCTTCAGCTTCAGCTTTTGGTATCACATGTGTCACACGACCCTGCTCAATTTCCTTTTGCCAATCATGAGAGGGTGGAACATTGTTGTTGAACGTGCGCAGCCGGCAAAGGGTTAGCGATGACGGTCCATACACATTTATATTTAAAACGGTCACATTTATATACGGTCACATTTATATTGAAAAAAAAAAGGATAATGTGTATATAAAGACGAAATCCTAAAGCGGTATAGTTTATTCTATATCTAGCTTTTAATATTGTAAAATATAAACACATACTCGACAATATTGTTATCAAAATATTGTATAATCAAAGTCCTACAGCACAGAGTCGACCTTTGGCTTGGTCAAGCAAACATAATCTTTACTAATATTATGAACGCAAAAGTTTGTACGTAAGTATGTATAGATGTTTGTTACTCTTTCACACCAGAACGGCTGAACGGATCTGGATGAAATTTGGCACAGAGATAGGTTAAAGTCTGGTATAACAAATAGGCTACTTTTTATCCCGAAAAATAAAAAGTTCCCGCGGGTACCAAATGCATGTTTGTTACTCAATCTCACACCACATCAGAATGGCTCAACGGATCTGGATGAAATTTAGCACAGAGATAGATTATAGTCTGGAATATCACGACACTTTTTATCCCGGAAAATTGAAGAGATCCCGCGGGAACTAAAAAACCTCAATTCACGTGGACGGAGTCGCGGGCATCATCTAGTTTATAAAATATAATTTATATGAAAAGGCATATAATGTTGCCTTAAATGCTGGCTACCTGTAACTCAACTCAAGTAGGTGATTGGATGGGACGCGAATAATTTGACTATAGTTATATTTATCGTATTGTATTATTCGCTCGAGTGGTATTTTTTTTAATTAATATGGTGACTTCGGGACGGTATGGAACTAGATGGATAATAAGATTTGAATTAAAAATAATTTAATTAAATAAAATAACCCCGCATGCAGAAGGCTAAAAAACTTAATTTTATTTATTTTTTAACTTAACTTAAAACAGTTTATCTTCAGTGCTAAACACAAAAGTCTTAGCCACGGATATTCAAAGTGAAAACTTTTGATTAAATATTTATTAATTCACAGTATTTTTGCAGATAACAAATAGTTTTCTTTATAAGCATATTTTATAATTTGGATTATTTATTATATTTATTTTCGAAAAACGGTAAATGGAAATTTTAATATATTCATCAAGGTCCTATAATTCACTTAATATTTTTCTGAATCTATTTCTCATATGTTTTGAATCTTTCGTTTAGAAAATTCAGAACTAGCTTAGAACCAAAATAAAAACGACACCTCTATTGTTAAAATCTACCAAACCCTTTGGGTTGCAGGCGATGCTGATACATGCCTTCACCTGAAAAACTGCATTAGCCTTCTACTGGTGCAGTGGGGTGCAAACAAGATTACAATTATTCTCGTACCATTGTAATAGCACAAAGGCTAGAA
This sequence comes from Erebia palarica, assembly GCA_964035005.1. Lineage (NCBI taxonomy): Eukaryota > Metazoa > Arthropoda > Insecta > Lepidoptera > Nymphalidae > Erebia > Erebia palarica. The sequence goes on from OZ035986.1 coordinate 29,063,866, forward strand.
ATCAAGCCTCATGGACTAAACCCGTAGTTGAAAGTGAAGTTAATTCTTTTGCGATTTCATTTCGTTTCCATTGCAATTGTACAATATTTAATTAGCGAAATACTGACTGATTCAGATAAATGAAATAAAACGCTTTATTTTGTATTGCTATTTCTGCTTCAGTGGCATACCTATAGTAGTCATGAAATAATTTTGTTTTCATTAACTTTAATTTAACATTTATATTTTCAGTTTTGGAAGTGAAAAAGGGGATTATTTAAAGTCAGTAATAATTTTCTTTATGTCCAAGTTAAAAATGGGGAAGTTTCAAATTGAGCCGTATATATTCTGTACCTACTCAGAATTCAGATGTTACTGCGTACATATCTTTACAATCGTGCATTGTCGAATCAACAACTTCTGAAAATGCTCCGGTGTCGGAGTGAAACGTATGTTGACAATAATTTGGAAGATTAATTGTGCGGAGTGGTGAATATCGTAAGATACACACTGTACTACATAGATTTATCTACTATGGCGGATTACAGCGAATTAAATTTCTAGTTCCTTCATCATCATGGACTTCAGCAAAGTAACGCCTGATTCTATATATATATTTATATCTTTCGTAGATGTTAACGCTAAGTGTATTATGTGCTTTGTATTTATTGAGGTATTTTGTCCCTTTAAAACATACAGTAGATCTGCAGGTCTAGTGGGAGATTTTTACACATTCGACCGCCTTAAAGTTAATTACCATTTGTATGGAATTAGCTGAGCGCTAGCTGTCATCTATTACCAAGCGCTTGACAATTAATCATACTGAACTTTAACGCGGTCGAATAGTTAAAAAATCTCCGACTAGGCCTCCTGTAGAAGATCGCCGCAGATGGGGGACGGAACTCGCCTGTACAGTTTATTTAGTTACAGTCAGCTACAATTTATTTTAGTTAAGTGTTATTTATTAATAATTATATAACTAAGTACCTATACTTCATGTAAAAATCAGACTTTTCCGTCTCATAAAATAAATAAAAGAGCAACTTTTGAATGTATTTTTAAGTATATCGTTTGGCTTCTTGGCGCAGACTTTTCCGTCTCAAAAAATATATAAGAAAAACTTTTGATTTATATTAAATATATCGTTTGGCTTCTTGACGTTATTTAAATACAAAGTTTCATTGCACACCAACCGAGTTTGCAATGTGACTTTATAAAGACCTTTGAGACTCGATAACAAATTTTTGCGACACACTATGAACTTATTGTACAATTTCCCGCTAGCCCTGCTAAGCATGCCTATATTTAGATCCTTTGTTTGTTGTTTTTTGTGGTCCTACGTTCCAAATACGAAGAATGTTTGAAATTTAAGAATGTTTCTTAATATTCCTTTTGTAGACTGCTGTTTCCCCAGTCTTGTTGTACCTTTGAATGAATAATTCTTAAATTGGTATCATAAGCATAAATGGATAAATTTCTACTAAGTACCCAATCTACTATTTAAAACATCATTAAAATCGTTTACGATTAAAGCCGTGATTCGGGATTAGAAAAAATAATTCACTCAAGGGAGAGTATAACGGTAGGTAGGTACCAAGAGCCGAAAGTAACTTGAATAAAAAATAAAAAATACTCGTATATATATTTGAATTGCTAATTGGAAAACAGACTCAAAAGCGACATTTCGCTACAAAAAAGTTCACTTAGCTAAAAATCCTCGCCTTTGGCACACATTTTTTCAACGCTTAGTCAATTTTAAGACTCCGTTTTCTTTCATTTCAATACAAATGAGATCTCGTGGAATTTATCAAGCAGGTATTTTTGATTAAGCCTTCATATAATATTAAAAATAAAAGTTGCGTTTTAACAAAATCTTGGATTTAATGTGTTTGGAAACAGTACATGCTGCTCAGGGCTTATGCCTAGTACGCCTGGGAAGTTCTAGGAAGTATTCAAAGGATAACTAGTTGTTTCACCCCGTGGGAGAGAATTGATTTAACTTCCTTAAAACTGGCCCTTAAAGGAGAGGGCCGGTAAGTATAATATTGCCGTTCTCCTGGGCCTCTCCTCCCAGAATATTTCCAACTCTATCTGTATCTGTAATGGAAATTAGACTAATTTCGGAAGTGCTTTTTTATTTAATAATTTCTAGATGTGAAATTCAAGATACGTGACGTCACACTAGGGACTGGGGGGTCTCACAAATGTGACCCACTGTGACACGGACGGGGCAGGGGTCAAAAATCACGAAATTAGTGTGATGTACTTTATGGATGACCCCTAATGTACCTCATCGAAGTTTGACGAACTTTATTTCTCGCCAATTTATAATATAATAATATATAATTTATCGCTATATTAATAACCTGCATAAGAGCAGCAAAATGTGTACATATATCAATAAACTGTAAGATTTTAGAAGATATAAGCGAATATACAGCAAGCGTCGATTGTGGATTCGGATTGTGGATAAACTAAACCAATCCTTGGTAACTAGTTCAAGACATTCACTATATAATTTATTTTAAAGAACATAGTATTCGTAAGAAAGATTTCTAGTTTCATTTCAAAGAGTCCATCGAGTTTTATTGCTTGGGATATTGCTATCCCTGCCCTTGCTCTTTTCTTAGAAGCAGAGCCACTTTGATATGTTTAATGAAATCGTAGTCAAATAATTCACAAAGGACAACTCAGCGGAATCAAAGCGGTAAGAAAAATGGAATAAATATAATTACTTATAAAGTACTGCCAGGGATAGGTATTTATGATTAAAAACAGATGCGGAAAAACTAACTGACTTTTTTATAAATAAATAAATAAAAGTTTATTTCGAATAACAAAGACTCATACACTACACTAACTAAATACACTAGACAAAAAAGAATCATATTCCCTTGAGTGGAACTTCGTTGAATAGGTTTTTTAAAAATAATGAAGAGATTTCTTTCACAGATTTTCAAATATATTTATTTACCGTTTCGGAAATAAAATAAGCATATAGTTTGGTATAACAACTACCTTGACAACTAAAACTTGGGGTAGTTAGAGCCATAAAAAAGGACGTAATAAAGACTGCAGCAACTACCGTCCTGTCAGTATACTGCCAATAATAGAATATGCAATGAATATACAATCTTATGATTGTCGAAAAATGTGTAATAATAATATACTAGGTTGCCAGCAATATGGTTTTCCACCGAATAAGAGCACCACGCAACATAACAACAACTAAACAAGGGTAGCACAAAACCTAATATACTATTGATATTCATCGACTATTTATCCAAGAATTTGATACTCTTCAACACGACGTACTTATTAGAAAACTTGATAATACTGGCATCAGAGGACCCTCATTGAGGTGGTTTGAAAATTGTGTAAACGGGAGAGGCTGTTTTGTACAGATTGATAGGGTGAGTATAAGGATCCGTTCTCAGCCCATTACTAGTTGAAAATTATGTTAACGATTTGCAAATATTATTACCCATAATTTGTTCCAGTATGCTGATGCTGATGATACTTGTTAAACAGCTGCCTATAGAAATTTAAAAACTGCTGTAGCCAATCTCCAGTACGACTTTGGCTAACTATGTAGATCGTCTCATGATGTTGGATTAGTACTCAACTCACAAAATACCAAAATGCTACAATTGCGACCCAGTTATAATAAAACCGAAAAGCCTTATCTCATTTTACATACTCATGAGTGCTTACACGCTCTCTTTCCCAAAGTGTTAAGTGCAAGGCTATAGAAGAAATAGCTGAGCACACCTGCCGAGGTTCCTCAAAGTTTGGTAGGGATAGGTTGAATCCCGGGGAAGGATATAGGTTAATTTTTATCCCAGAAAATTAAGGAGTTCCCGTGGGAATCGAAAAACCTTAGTTCACGCCAACGAAGTCGCGGGCATCATCAAGTAAGATATATAACAGATATTATTATACACATCATGTATGGATAGTATTGTTTCATATGACCTCAGTGCTTATGGATGAACATATGTCTAAGCACAAAACAATGATATAATATTTAAAAAAACCTTGAAAATGATTGTACCGCCAAAAGTCAAAGATAAATTCCATCAAAACGACCATGCACTATTCGAATACTGCAAAGTACTTCCCATACAAAAAAAGCGTAATATTCTACTTAGATTACTACCAAAATAATATCAAGCATAAAATAACAACAATGAAAATTACAGAACGGAAACTAATTAATTACAACAAAAGCAAATAAATACTATGGCTAAAGAACTACATATTATTTACTTCCATGATTACTACCAAAATATACCAAGCATAAAATAATAACAAGGACAATTACAGAACGGAAACTAAGTAGGTACAACAAAAGCAAATAACTATTATGGCGAAAGAACTAAGTACATAATATAATTTAGATACTTCCAAGTCTAATTAATGAACTTCCGTCCAAAATAACAACATTAAGTACAAAATAATAAGTCACTCATTGTATTCAAAGTGAAGCAGCCTGTATACAAGAGGGTATGACTTGTATGCGCAGAAGTCACTAGTTTAGTTTTATTTTAAAACTAGCTTTTTCCCGAAGTTTCGCTTACGTTTTAAGTTCAATGTCTTAGAAGATATGATATAAAAATAAAGTAATGGGCAACAGAAATATGGGGCGGCCGCGACTTACATTTATGCAAATATCGCAATACTAATGTGAAATCTGATGTGCTGCTCAGTGCCGATTACCCGATACCCTCAGATACCCGTGCGTAGCCGGGGCGGACCTCTAATCGTCCATTAAAAAAATATGAATCGAGACCGCTTGCGGATCGGGAATGTAGTGCTTTCCACCCGATAAAGAAGCCCTATTTTCCGAATGTGAAATATGAAAAATAATTTTATTGGTATCGGTTCATCGGTTCCTTCGTAGTTACTAACATGTTCATTGGATTTTGATACTTGAGGTATCGTTGGCTTCGTATCAGTGCTAAGTTCCGAGGGTATGATTTATTATTCTGTCATCAGCTCGCTAGATGTTTAGTGATTGTGAACTTACCATCTCCGAGTAATGGTAGTCCGTCAACATCCGGCTTACCAGCGGGGCAGAGTGGCAGTTGGGGAGGCGGTGGTACGGGGGCGCCCTCTGCTTCCACCTGTAAAAACATACATGATTTAATTTGACTCAATAACCAACCTTACATCCGATGTTGGAACACGTGCTAAGGGTCTCGTTATATATTCAGATCAAATAATACTAACATAAATCCTTATTTGGCCCTGCGAGTGATTAGCTGTTCCATTTATGAAATCTTTCCTTAGGAAGTACTTAATTGTAAGTATGCGACATGCGTCCAATTAAGAATTTCCTGGAGAGTTGGCTTAAAATACACACGGTTTCTCACATAGGATAAATCAATACATCACAGTTGTTTATCGGATAAGCGTCCGGTACAGGTACTAATCATTTGATGGAAGGTTATATTCCATATATAATACGAATTAAACAAGATACTTACATAAATGCCGGCGACTTCGTCCGTGTGAAATAAGTTTTTTAAATTCCCACGGGAACTCCCTAATTTTTCGCGTTATTAAATAGCATATGACACTCACAAATAATGTGGCATTCTATTGGTACCAGAATTTTAAAAATCGGTTCAGTAGATCCAGATTTTACCCCCTACAACCTCACAAACTTTACCTCTTTATAATATTATATAGAATAGAATATATCGAAAGATTGTGAAACGTTCAATGTTCTGAGTGTCAATTTTTGAAATATTCATTATATTTACGTATTCTTGTCTGTTTCTTTCAGGTTGGGTTAGGGTTCGACATAAATAAGCAGGTAGTTTCTAGGGCACTTAGGTTCTATCGCATTAATATACCTGGCAGATTACAATTTACCGAAAAATAATGCGTTAAATTGTAATCTTTCGACAGTTTGCAATTTCGCGAGTTAGAATAAAATCTAACGGTTTTTACAATCTTACGGTAACATATATAAATGATTTACTATATTTTGTCCAGATTACTTGCGATATTGTGCTATTTGCTGATGATACGTCTTTAATTTTTACACTAGTCGATAGAAATAAGGATGATTTTGAAGATGTAAATAATGCCATTTCTCAGGTCACTCACTGGTTTACTTTAAGTAACTTACTTGTATATGCAAAAAAACTAAGTGTATTAAGTTCGCAATGCCCAATACCAAGAATACACGTAACATTAGTATAGTGGTAAATAATGATATGTTAAAAATAGAAGATACCATTAGATTCTTGGGCCTTAGATGCTAAGCTTCAATGGGGCACCCATATATCAAATCTAGCTGGTAAACTCAGTTCTGCTGCTTGCGCTGTCAGAAAGATTTGGCAGTTAACAGATGTTTAAAATGCAAACATTCTATATATTTTGCTTATTTTAATAGTATTATGTTATACGGAATCTTGCTGTGGGGTAAAGCGGCAGATATTCAAAAAAGAATTGTATTAGGAAAAGGGCAATACGTGAAATTTATAATTTAAAACCACGTGAATCCCTTAGGGAGAAATTCAAGGAAAATAGGTATTCTTACAGTAGCCTCGAAATATATTTACAGTAATCTAATCTACATAAAAACAGCACATTCAAAATTACAAAATAATATGCGATCTGCACGACAGGCCAACTAGAAACCGCCATAGGCTTGTGACGCTCACCTATCGCTCCGCCTCAATAAAGTCCGAAGGACGTTCGTGGGAATGAGCATTCTATTCTTTAACACAATTCTACAACCTATTATAAACTGGCCTTTACACAAGTTTAAGAAAACCATTAAAAATGCTCCTGAAAAAGCTTATTTTACTGTCGAAGATTATATAAAATGATAAAGGGATGGATGGATGGATTGGATTGATTGATTGCATGGATTTGACTCGCTCCAGCAATGCTCAGGACTGCTGTTACTTATGTATCTTTAGATTAATGCAATTGTAAATATATTAAATTTTTTTCAAAAGAGCAACCACCGAGTTTCTTGCTGGATCTTCTCGGTAGGAACGGCATTCTGAACTAGTGGTAGATTCATTCGACTATTCATAAGCACTTGTAAAAAGTCTATATGAATTTATTTTTTTGAATGGCTGAACGGATGAAATTTCGCACAGAGAGATTATAGTCTGGAATATTACATAGGCCTTATTATTACTTACTTTTTATCCCGGAGAGTTGAAGTGTTCCCACGGGAACCAAACAACCTCAATCAAGTCGCGGGCAACAGATAGTGATGAATAAATGATGTTTTACTCACTAAATGTAAGATAATAAGGTTTTCTAACTCACATTCTTACCTTTCCTCAGGTTAGTGTCTGCTGACATTCACAAAGTCTTGCACCACACTTATTATCCTAAAACAAAGCCCCACTGACGCGACGGCATAAAATATGTTCACCATAATAATAACAGAGAACAAGTATAATATAGAACGTAGAAACATATTCAGACCCTCTCCAAACATAATAAAAGTTTTGTTAGTAGGCACGCACACATGAGATAATAATAATTACTGTTCTGTGCAAAATAACTATAGCTTTTAAATATTCTAGAATCGAATCTATTCATATTCTACTTAAATAACTATTGAATAACTTGAAAACGTATTTTCAATCGATTAAAAACATTGCAAAACTCAAATTTTTCTTTCAACGATTGACGTACAAATTCTGGAACAGATAAAAGTAAGGAAAACTCAATTTTACGTCAAGAATTTCGTTATTCTTGTGACTAATGTTTTTTTAGGTACATTGTACCTTTTTATGCGCAAGTATAAATAATGGTAGAACAAAAAGGGACAAATGAAGTGGTGTTGTCGATATTAATATTTACCAATTGTAATATAATAAATCTACCTACTAACATATTTTTAATGAAAATACTTATTAAGTAGGTACTTAGTTTAAGCACCCTTTTATATGTCACCGTAAGATTGTGAAAACCGTTGGATTGTAATCTATCTAGCGAAATTGTAAATTGTCTAAAGATTACAATTTAACGCATTATTTTAAATTGGTAAATTGTAATCTATTAGGTATATTAACCCGATAGAACCTAAGTGCTTACTTATTTACGTCGAACCCTAACCTAACCTACAATAAAGAGACAAGAAAACGTAAATACAATGAATATTTCAAAAATTTACACTTACAACATTGAACGGTTCACAATCTGTCGACAGTTTACAATTTCGCTAGATAGATTACAATCTAATGGTTTTCACAATCTTACGGTGGCATATATATAAAAATCAATTGCTGTTCGTTTGTCTCACTAAAACTCGAGAACGGCTGGGCAGATTTAGCTGATTTTGGTTTTGAAATGTTTGTCGTAGTCCAGGGAAGTTTGAAACGGTGAGAAAATATGGAAAAATTGCGAGGAAGATATGGCAGGACAACGTCTGCCGGGCCCACTAGTCATGTTATACCTAATAATCACAAATATGTTTAGTGCCTAATGATCTTGCGGCATTTTGTGCCTGTTGCGGTACTGTGCTATCTGTTTTGATCATGCGGACAGCTGGTGAGCAGGCAACGACTGGTCCAATTATAGCACTGCTATCGTAATGTTTAACCGACTTTCAAAAAAGGAGTTGGTTCTCAATTGGGCGCGTACTTTTTAACCGAGCGAAGCGAAGGTCTGTGAGTATACTTGAGTGAATTTGCACTTGTCCGCCCGACCGTCCGTCCCTCCGTCTGTCAGATAACTTCTGAATTACTGAACGTAATTACTTCAAATTTAAATATAATATGTAAACCGAAGGCCTCTATCCGAATATGGCTTAAAAAGTTATAATAATCTTTATTTCAGGGGGTCTCTCATAGAAGCGAAAGCGAAGTAAAATATTTTTTATAGCGTTACACAGGGTTGCGGTATATCATTTTAAAGTTAAGTAGGAATAGAGTCCAAAAAATTTTTTTTTTAATTTTTCCCCTAAAATTGACGAAAGGGGGGCTTTCAAAGTGGAGATTGTCTAACTTCCAAAGTTGACCTCAGAAAGTCAGAACTCTCCATTTTCTGAAAGGCTGAGCCTGAAACTTGATCAATAATTTGAATTATATCCTGTAATTTAACAACAAATACTAAAATAAGAAAAATATTATAAGGAAACGAAATTATTTAATGAGCTTCAGTATTTTTAACAGAACTTCACAATGATGTCAATAAATGGTGCTCTGTACTGCGTACCTCCGCGGTTTCTGAACTGATTGTAATTTTTTTTCCAGTCATTAGAGGAATCTCTCGAGGTAGTCCCATAAAAATTCTGACTCCAAATCCTCAACCCTGACATTAAAAATTTAAAAATAAAAATTATTTCCAAAAAACCTTTTGATTTCTACACACTATGTTGAAGTCGGGCGAGCCTAATGCGTCATTTTTCATCGCCGTGCGTCTTTGCTTATCCTTTTATACCCGCCCGACTTTAACATAGTGTGTAGAAATCAAAATTATTTTTTTCTTTACAGTGGCTTCGGAAGTCGGTTATTTGCGTATGGTACGATGTATCAGGCATGAGGCTAAATCGGCATCAGCAGCCCTATTATGTAAAACCAGCATCGACCTTTTTTTACAGATGTGACTGGCTTAATTTATAGCATTCTTGAGCATTCTTGTAGTGATAATGGATAGCGATTATGGATGGTCTATAACGGAAGAGTGCTTAAATGCAGGTATTGTGAACGTTACACTTTAGCAATCATTTTTAACAATAAGGCCCCTGGATTCAGGACTAAGAAGCGACGAAGCGTAGCTATAAAGCTCATTTGCTCAAATTCGAGAGCGTTTATCCTCGATTGAACTCGCCACATGGTTCAGAGTGGCCATAAAAATTTATGAATGAATGAATGAATATACTTTTATTGTACACCAAAAAACAATAACAACAGTAAACTTAGCTAACAACAAAGGAAGTATATAATTTGGCGGCCTTATCGCTTCACAGCGATCTCTTCCAGGCAACTAATGGTTTAAAAGAATATAGCTACAGAAACAACCGGTAGATGGTGCAGAAATAATAAAATAAAATAATATATTGATATAAAGCTACAAATTATAATACATATACATATTTAAACTAAGTATAACAAAATAAATAAAATATAATATACTAAATAAAAACCATAAATACTACACATATAATATATAAATAAACATACATACTTATATATACTCACAAATAAACAAAAATATAAATAAATAAACGTTAACCTCAAAACAAAAGAAAGAAACAATAGGTATCAAAATATATAAAAATAAACTACAAGGTAAATAATATTATTGTGACAAATAGTATTTCTTTACAAGTCTTCTAAAGATATTTATCGATTGAGCCTCTCTGATGTCAAGAGGCAGTGCATTCCACAACTTAACAGCTTGTACAGAAAAGGATTTATGGAAGAAAGAGGAATTATGAGTAGGCGTCCTTAAAACAAGTTTCCTTGTAGTACGTAAATGTTCTCCTTAACGGCCTACGAATTCAAACTTCTCCTTTAAATAAACAGGAGATGAAGGATTAAATAACACACAGTACAGAATAGAAAGGATATGCAAGTTCCGGCGAAGACGGATGGGTAGCCACTTGAGACGAGAACGAAATTGAGATACATGGTCATATTTGCGCAATCCAAATATGAACCGAATGCTAATATTTTGAAGTCTCTCAAGTTTATTTAACTGATCTTCAGTCAGGTTAATATAGCTTACGTCAGCATAATCAAGAACAGGAAGCAGTAGAGTCTGTGCCAACATAATTTTTGTAGGAATTGGAAGAAAAGATCGCAGACGACGCAGAGAGCTAAGAGATGCAAAAGTTCTCCTGCTAACCTGATTCAGATGATTCGTCGAACCTAAAGTGCAATCCATATGTAATCCCAAGTTTTTGACAGTATCACAAAACGGGATAACTATACCATTGTATTCAATGGGAGGAAGCACAAACCAGTCAACTCTAGAGATTAGGTACCGACTACCTATAATTATGGCTTGAGATTTTTTTGGATTTACATTAAGGCCATAGAATCTACACCACTCCAAAATTGAGTCAAGATCTTTATTTATTTGCTCAATAGCTACAGGAAGATTCTCAAGAGTTGCCTGGGTGTAAATTTGGAGATCATCTGCATACATGTGGTAGAGAGAAGATAGGTTTTGAGTTATAGAATTAATGAAAATAGAAAAGAGTAACGGTGACAGCACGCCGCCTTGAGGTACACCAGCAGTAATATCGCACCAAGACGAAAGAGTTTCTTCGATACGAATACGCTGCCGACGACCACTAAGATAACTATGAAACCAGTCAGTTGCTGATGGAGATATGTTAAGAGAACGCAGCATACTCACAAGTATATCATGATCCACCGTGTTAAAGGCATTAATAAAATCCAGCAAGGTTAATACTGTGAGCTGCTGATTATCCATGCCCCTACGAATGTCATCGGTAACTTTAATCAGAGCAGTGGCCGTACTATGCCCAAAGCGAAAGCCAGACTGGAAAGGGTTAAATAAGCAATTTTTGTTTAGGAAAAGGTTAAACTGATGGTGAATTAATTTTTCAAGGACTTTGGAAAGAAATGGTAGGATTGAGATGGGGCGAAAATCTGAAAAATAGGTGGGATTAGCCTTTTTTGGAAGAGGTACAACATTTGCACTTTTCCAGGCATCAGGAAATTTGGAAGTCAGAATGGATTCATTTAAAATAAGTGTAATAATAGGAGTAATAATATCAAGGAGAGGAATGATCATATTACGGCTAACATTGTCACAACCGACACCATTAGAAGAAATGGACAATATGGTCTTCTTAACATCACATGCAGAAAACTGACTAAAATTAAACGGAGGATAAGTAGAAGTTGGAGTTGTCAAAAGAGAATGAATGGTTTGTGATTTATTTGAACTATTAATAGAGTTCTGAGGAGAAGTGAAATATTGATTCAGAAGATTAACGTCAATACTAAGAGGCGATGAATGATGAGATTTTTTACCAACTCCAACAGTTTCAAGAAACTTCCAGACACGAGAAGAGTCGCCGTTCTCGACTGATGAATGAATATGACGTCGCTGTGCATCTCTACACAATGTATTGCAGCGATTCCTAATTTTGTTGTATTTCCTCTGATTCTCAACTGATGGATTGCACTTAAGCTTGGACTTCGCTATACCTTTCTTAACAATTCTATTCTTTAACTCTAGTGAGAGCCAAGGCGCAGATAAATGCTTTAGTTTAACCGGTTTAATAGGCGTATGTATATCAAAAAGTTGAGTTAGTAAGGAATTGAAAATATCAACTTTATGGTCCACACCAGATGCAGTTTCAATAATAGATGTGATTGATTGATGTGGACTTTAGGTACATTGATGGTTTGTAAATTAAATCAAACTTTGTTTTTTTTATCTCGTAGCTTTATCGAGATAACATATTATTTAGAATTATGTCTGAAAAATCAGAAAGCGCGCTGCAGCAATAAATCTCACATCGATAATATTGTCTTATTGTTCATAGATTCGAATCTGATAAATAAATATTACGAATGATCAAATCGCCCTTGGTAATCGTCTGAAGAACGCTGAAATGCTAATTATGTTACTGAATTTAACATAAGCTTTTTACAGGAACTGTTCCTGGTTATTTTTCTGAGAATTATTTATAAAATGACAAAAATTGATGGACTTGTGATTAGGGCACCTATGCTTTCTGTAAGTAGGTATACCTCTACTTTGCTGCATAAGGTAACAATAATTGAAACATGGTAGTAGACTGTATAATATCAGTAGGTAATAAGCTACTGATATTTTTTAACTTACCTACTTATTCCCAAAGTCTTTGATGTTCTCAGACAAATTTGAGCCTAGTATGCCTGTAAGTAACTACGTAACTGGGACCTATATCACAGAATATTTTGTTATTTAAATTTATAAAGTTTAAAAAAACTTTTAATAAAAATATAATAAAGCTAAGTAAGGTAGGATGAATATATAAGTTCCTTTTTTTACTACAAAACCCTAAAAGGTATGGTCCAATAAACCTTTCCGCTGACAGGGCACACGAAAGCCCCCAAATCCGAGACATTTCTTCCAATGTCGAGTGATTATGCATGCCAAAGTGATCACGTAATTTCTCAAATCGTTAAAATTTTCCTCAATTTTTGTATCGTGTTTTTATGGTTAATTAAAATTTGTGGACGTCTCGCATTTTATGATATTTTCGAGGATATGTTGAACAAAAAAATATGGCTGTGGATAAATTTACGTCTTCGGCCAATCTGAAAAGTTCCTGCTCCTAAGGAAAAAAAATGAAAAAGCAAGCATTCTAAATAGTTAACCTACTTACTTTGGTTTGGAGTGGTAAGCATAGGTTGTAACATTTCAATTATGTTGTTTGAATAAGTTCTCTACTTCTCTAAAGTATTTCTAATAATGTTAGTTTGCATAGTCACCATCAACATGCGTATTAAGAAGTATAACGTATAAGTAGAATTGTCGGTAGGTATTATCATTTCGCAATCGCAAATGGCGAGGATTTCAAAATTTTACTTCTTACTATAACAAAACCAAAAAAGCCCTCATCGAAGAATCGAAGGTTTGATAGATTCGTTGTTACTTTTGTTACCAAAACGACAATAGAAAAGAGACTTTTGAGTTTTATTTTCTTCGCGTGTATTATTCGAGTCACATCGTGATGTTTTAGTGAGAAATATTCAGACCCCGAGATATTATACGCTCTGTAAAGAAAATACGGCTTAATATCTTCCCAATATTTAACCAAGGCCTGTTTATTATTCTGACCGAGATTTGGTAGTCTAATAGTTTTTAGGTAGGTAGATACACTTTTCATTCGACCTTTACATCCAAGTACCTAGTTAGATTATGATAATGTATTTCCAAAAGGAAGTTTTTCTATTATTTTACTTCACTAAAACTAATAATTGATTTTGAAATTAAGAAAATTGATTTATATAAAAGAAGATGATGCCCGCGACTTCATACGCGTGGATTAAGTTTGATTCCCGGGGAACACCTTAATTTTCCGGGATAAAAAGTAGCCTATATCCTTCCCCGGGATTTAACCTACCCGTATACCAAATTAAATCAAAATCGGGTGAAAAGATGGGCTGTTAAAGCGTAGCAGGCAAACAGACGGAGAAACAGACACACTTTCGCATTTATAATATTAGTTGCCATAGGTGATAGTAATATGTTTGTCGACATCACAGGAGACCGAAGAGCTGGCAGCTACCTCGGACAAAGAATTAGCCTAGCTATTCAAAGGGGGAACGCTGCCAGTATCTTCGGAACCTTGCCTAAAGGGACTCCTTTTAATAATATTTTTTAGTTATTATATTATATTTTTAAGACTTTAAATAATATTAAGTTTCCTTTTATTTTTATTTTATATGTAAATATCTACAGAAAAAAATTACATAACGCAAACATTTGCCAATGCCTAATAAACAGTTGGCCAGATTCGATTGCAGGCTCAGCAGTGGACCCTCGGGATGGACTCGTGACCGTATAATGCGGTCATACAATGTCCGCCCTTCTGTATATTTACATAATGTTACTTGACCCTTCGAATTTGCTTCCATATCGATGAATAGGAGTAGGAAAAAAAAAGTAACAAAATATACGTCGGTTATAGGACTTGCATGAGAAACGTACGTAGTCTAAATCTCGTTTCGAAGCACTTTAAGCTGGCATTTTAAAATCTACTTTACGGTGAAATGAATTTGATGCAAATAGGATATAGGGACTGCTGCTTGGTATTTGAAAACTCAGAGGTTCAACCTTATGCCTGCTCTGCACTCGCGTCGTGAAGGGCAAGTAAAATCTACCCACTTGATATAATTCATAATATTGGGAATTTATTATTATATTATTATTATCGTTATATATTTTATATTAGCGCCGGCATACAAAATAAATACATATATGATAAAAATAATTATAATATAATAAACTTACGTAAATAGATAGATATGAATAAACTTACATACACGAATACACAATTATAAATAATTGTAGCGGGCGGAGGATTACACCCCGGCAGGAGAGACCAGACGGCCGGGGGTCAGGGCGACAGGTTGAGAAACCCGCGGACTATCCTAGTCGAGTCTAGCAACACCGCTTTTTGCATCCTGGCTGCGAGCAAACTGCCCCGGAACCCCAGCCGCCTCAGATGGTGAGCGAGGCTGACTGGGATTAACCCATTCACAGATATAACGATTGGGATAGTTTCAGTGGACTCCACATGCCACATGGCGGAAATCTCGTGAGCCAGATTGAGATACTTTCGTTTTTTCTCCGTCTCAGCTCTCACAAGGTTCTCGTCATATGAAATGGTGATGTCCACCAAAAACACCCGCGACTATGCCCGGTCCAACAGCACGATGTCAGGCTTGTATTATTATTATTATTATATTTATTTATTTATTTATATTTATTTTGTACATTAGGTACAAGGTATAATAACTAAGGAATTACCTGAATATTACCCTAACGAGGGGTTGTGATCCTCGTTGTACCTAAGTATACTGAGAGCTTCAAGAGTTTCAAACTCTTGATGATCTTGGTTAAAAAAAGTCTTGTGAGTAGGTAGAACTGCTAGTGTTTTTTATAAGTTTAGTGCGAAAATTATATAACTCAAAGAAGTCGGTAAAAAATAATATTTCGAATGGCGCGATCAATATGACTCTAATAGATAGAAATCACACACCACAGAATTGGAATTTTATTATAGAAGCAGTTGTCTCGGGAACAGCACTACTCACCAGTCCTATTTACTATAGGTAAGTATTATATATGATATACGACAATATATATTATTATTATTATAAGTTTCCAAAGATCTAAATTCTGCTTAGCAACCTTCTAAAGTTGCGTGTAAAGAGGCTTGCATATATCATGCACGTACATACTTGCTTATAAATAATTCGTTCGAAATTATTCTAGTTCCTCATATACATATTTTGTCTTAAGCACACTATTCACGAATCAATTTGTAAATAACTCAAGTGAGGATTATAATGGCAATAAATAAACGGTTAAGTACCGTGTTCATTTTTCGAAGCACGTACGCGTGGGTACGTACGTCCACATAAAAACGTATTGATTTCTAACCAGCGACGCGCAACAGATCGGGTATAAGCTTCCCGAAAATACTATAAGATTTCACAAGGTTTACAGAACACAAATTGGGACTGTTAATGTTTTATATAATTTTAATTGTTTTTGGTTTACACATCACTATATATAGTCGCTTGATGTAGTCCGTCTATCTAGTGGGGGTTATATTTAAACATGCAGTATGGTTCTAGTGCAGTTATAAGTTTCGGGGTAGCTTGTACCTTGTAGTACCTTCTACCCTTCTAGTACCTTGTCAGTTCTTCGAACTATGTGCCTTCATATAGCCACTTCAATTTCGTAGCCTGTAGAGCGTAGAGCGATGTCGGGCA
Organism: Erebia palarica; assembly: GCA_964035005.1. Taxonomy (NCBI): domain Eukaryota; kingdom Metazoa; phylum Arthropoda; class Insecta; order Lepidoptera; family Nymphalidae; genus Erebia; species Erebia palarica. The sequence goes on from OZ035986.1 coordinate 29,080,305, forward strand.
TACTTTAGTTCTCACACAGATTTCCTCATTATTGATTTGGAACCATACAGAAACTTCGAGCATAGTATTATAATAGCTATTTCCATCATGTGATTAATATAACCGTCGTACCGCAAACAGGTGAGCCTGCTACCCTCTTAGAGGTGAGATCGAAGTCGGGGACTAATTTGTAGTGGAATAAAAAAAATGTCCTTCCCCAGGATAAGTACGTCCTATCTCTGTACCAAAATTTCATCTAAATCGGGTTGAAAAGAAAAAGATCGGGCCGTATAAACGTAGCAGATCGACAGACACAAACAATTTAGCATTTAAATATTATTAATATTAATTGATTTTGTGCTTAGAGTCCCATTTTGGTGCATAATCGAATAAAACTGGACATAAAATGTTGGACGATTTAATAATTATTAATTAATTAGACGGCTCTAATAACTCGAACCTCGGCAAAATTACTCTACAAGGCAAATGAATGACATAAAATTAATGATAACCGTGTTTATTGCTTTGTGATGAGCGCGAAGAGATAATTACGCTCAAACTCACTTAAATATTTAAATATAAATTACACTTTCCTTTTGGTGAGAATTAAGATCTTAATTACACGGGATTTTTCAGAAACCTGAATCCACCTAAATTCCTGGGATTCGGTAAAGATCTAACTATGAGAATTATTGCAATTGTAATAAATAGGCTAGGTACAGACCTTAACAATTATACTTATCTTGTAGATTCATATGAAATATACCAGGGGTATGGGGTTATAACTGCCACATCTACTGCCAGAACATATTAATTGTATTATAAAAGCCTGGTGAGGTCGCAATCAAGGGCTAACTTGAAGTAAAAAAAAAGACGCCGGCCTTCTACTCAAAAATGTCTATACTGTTGAAGATAAATATATTTGTTTCAAAATTAAGAAATGAAATTCAAGAATGGAATTCATTCCCTTCGATTAAGAAAAATAACGATGGTGTCAGAGACGAGGTTATAAAAGGATGCGTGCGCTGCTGCCAGGGGCTCGCTTCCTTATCATCCGTCGTTGCGTATCGTTCTTGTGTGATTTTATTTTCTCGCTGTAATATTTTTATTGTTCATGTTAATGAATGAGCCAGGAGAGCTTTGTGGTCTTTCCTCTTCAAGTATCCTCTAGAAATTTGCAAGAATATAATATAATTTAAGCTACGTACCTACTCTGTAACCAACATTCAATGAAATAGATATAATATTATATTTATTCAAATTTGGACACTTCAACACTACTCTGTTATAGGCCCATTACGCTATACTTTTGCAAGGGACCCATACACTTGAATCAGTTAGTGTAATAAAATGTAGGAATAAAGGGTCCCTAATTATTGCTGTGTAATAAGTGACACTAATTAGCGGCCACGCTCACCCTTGCCACAGGGGCTTTTGTAAAGTGCAGTGTAATAGGCCCATTATCACTTTGTGAACGTCAATAATATATCAGTCATTGATTAAACGCTATGGGGGTTCTAAACGTGCACTGACTGAGAAGAGCGCTTATCAAATTCAGCCCAGTTTATATTCTTTGAAAAGAATTAATAAGTATTGGATCGTCAACCATATTACATTAGTTTTTTATTATTTTAATGTTGAACTCGTTTTCATATGTCATGGAAATATGTGAAGTTACCTAAAATTGTTGACCTTAAATAATTAATTAAAATAATACACATATTATTATCTGTATTAAACGTACTGTAATCGCGTAAATTTGTTTTTGAACTAGCCGCGTTATGTGGTAATTAACCGTCTAATTACTCTTTTTTATTTTATAAAGCTTGGTCGGGGACAAAATACGGATTTCCTATGTGTTTTAAATAACACTAACGCCGTCAATGCAAAATCCGGGATATTATTATAATTATAGTAATAAATCCGTACTAATCTTTTCTTTTAATAAATAAAACAAATTCGGGTATGTTCGAACACTTATAACTCTAGAACGGCTGGACCGATTTTCATGGTTTTTGATTTGTTGTATTTGTCTCCGTCCCGAATAGCAAAATAACTATTAAAAACATTGAAAAATTTTGGAAAAAATAAAATAAATGAAAAAACATTTTCCCTTGATTTTCCCATACCGAATGTTCATGGGTTTCGTAACTGTCAAATATTTAATGTTCATCCCGTCGATCGGTCGTCGCGGATCTCTCCTCTCAAATTACTCAAATCCTACTAGAATCTTATATGTGGACGTTTGGACGTTTGTATGTTTTTAAATTTGCATGTGTGTTACTCCTTCACTCCACAATGACTGAACCGATTTGGCTATAAGGTAAAATAGTCAAAAAACCTTAATCAAAAAAAGACAAACGTGTCAGTTAACTAACAGGCGGGGCAATTGCAGGCAATTGGACTCGTGTTTTGCACTCTTACGACCGGCAATTAATTCTCTGATGTTCTGCTAAGTAAAACAGACATTGTTAAATTGACGATAGAAAAGATCGTCGTGTAATTTCCGCCCCTCAAGTGAACTCATTCCATTTAAAGTACAACAAGTACTGTGTTAATTTTCTGGGATAGTATTTGAGAAAAGGGGATGATGTCAATCTCAACCAAATCAGCAACTCTTAAGCGAACGCCTAATCACGCTTTTAAATATGGGAGCTTGAGTTAAATACTCAATTGTGATGTATATACACATATATATATATATATATATATATATATATATATATATATACACACATAAGTATATGTTCTATGGGAATGTTCTAGTGCTGTGACCTTATTACTGACAGCCATATCGATAAATTACAAAAACCAGCAGTGGTTGTATTATTTTAAAAATATTAAAAATATTGATTGAAACACTACAATAAATTCCAAAATTTACTTCATATCTTAAGTAAAGAAAATAAAATCATTCGGACAAGTTCGGACGATTGTTTTAGTCAGATAAGAGTCTTCTAAAGTTCTGTGAATTACACTACGATTAAAATCATCTTTTTTCGAGGTCCTTACCTCTTCGTTCTTATTTGTAAAATATTATTTCATCTGAAGTTTTTCATACATTCATACCCAAATTTCAGTTTGTTTTATTTTAGGTACGAATACAATTTTCATTTTGTTCAATTTGTACGCAACACTTGTATCCATACTATAATATTATAAATGCGAAAGTGTGTATATCTGTCTGTCTGTCTGCTACGCTTTCACTTCCCAACTACTTAATCGATTTTGATGAAATTTGGTACAAGGATAGGTCATATCCCGGGGAAGGACATAGGCACTACTTTTTATCCCGAAAAATTCCCGCGGGAATCAAAATACCTTCATCCACGGGGACGAAGTCGCGGGCATCATCTAGTTTATAATATTTACCATAACCTTTTATGAATTCCATTCTAGATAAAACCAACAGCGAGCATAGTAAAATATTATTTAAAATACCTTTACAAAGAAAATTATACTTCAATTAACTAGAACCCACACTGCTATTATGCTTTGTGAATAATTACTGTGATGAATTCCTTTTTACATATAATATAATACATACTATAATAATAATTGCCTGTGAGATATGCATTAAAAAGAATACTGTGAGCGCTGCGGTCTTATATGCGAGAGGTCCCAGGTTTGATCCTCGCCAGGTTAATGCTTTCCTTACGTACCGCACGTTCGTACAGTGAGGAAATATCCAGTCTATACTAATATTATAAATTCAAAAGTTTATAGATGGATGGATGGTTGGATGTTTGTTAATCAATCATGCCACCAAAACGGCTGAACGGATCTGGATGAAATTGGGCATAGAGATAGATAGTCTGGAATAGCACATAGGTAACTTTTTACCCCAGAAAATTCCCACGGGAACCAATGGGTCTCAATCCACGCGGACGAAGTCGCGGGCATCAGCTAGTCATTACATAAAAGAAGTTTATATTTTATAATCATTTTTCTCTTTTCAACCAAATGCGCAATAGAAATTTTTTTGTGTAAATTTCGTGAAAACTATCGTGATGATTTATGGAAAATTTTTAAATTTTAAAACAACGTACCTACGTAAATCATCGTTGCCCTAAGCAGCTACCATAATACCAAAATTCAAAAATGCTTCACTTATTTTGAAGACATGCGCGTGTGGTTGCCATTCCTATATGAATAACAGTATTATCTATGGATGACTAGCGGAATGGCCCGCGATTTCGTCCGCGTGAAATAAGTTTTTTAAATTCCCACGGGAACTCCCTAATTTTTCGGGATAATATATAAACCTATAACACTCACAAAACATGTGGCTACAACATCACAAACTCACAAACTTTACCTCTTTATAATATTAGTATAGATTAGCAAATTCGTGATGATTAGGAGTTCGAAGTAGCTGGTCGCAACTTTCGACCTGAAGGCGGCTTAATTGAATGAGACGTTATGATTGGTGTTTGAGTTGCCGCCGGCGGCACGTAGAGTTTGATTGCGCGGGACCGTATTTACTCATTCCGTCTCGGGACCCTACTTACATTTGTGTTTTTTCAACCTCCTTTGTTACTTGTGGATATTTATTAATTTCTTAGATCGTTGTGATTTTTCTTCTACGAAATTAGTTAGTGTGTTTCCACCACCCACCAGCAGGAGCGCTTGATTTAACATCTACGATCTAAGCTATGGAAATCAAACACTCCTATTGGCTATTGGTGCGTTTGATACACATCCGTGTATCAACATCCAACGCTCACCGCACGCAGCTCAGTCCCGCTCAAGCCAGCACGCATCTCCGCTCCAGTCTAGCCAGTACGCATCTCCACACAGCTTCGGTGGATACACCCTAGCTGAAAAACATCTATTTTCGTCTCCGCTTCAGACATCTCCGCATATCTTCGCTCTGGTGGAGACATTGTAGCACATCTCTGGTGGAAAGGCAGTCTTTTTTTAACCAGAGTCCATCTCGCAACATTATATTATTTTATAGTAATATTTCGAATCCTTCTCCCTTTTATCGTGCTACGAGTAGTAAGCAGAATACCTATATGTACAATAATTGTCGATTTATAAATCCTGTCCTAATTTTCAGTCTACTCGTAAGGTACATAACCACTAAAGAGTTGCTGATCATGCCCTTGCTGCGCTCGAATGGAACCTATATAAAACATGTGTAATCTCTAGTTCCTAAATCCTGCGGATTACGCAGTAGGTATGTTAGTATGTCAGCAGTCAGTTTATCCTTTACACTATACCTATTAATTATAATTATACTCTTAAGCAATTGTTAATTAATCTAATTAATTGTTATTTTACGTTTGTTCATTAAACCTACTAAATTTAGAACTAATTATATCTTTATATCGCGATATCTTGCAATGTATTACTAATGCAAACTGATTATTTCCGCCACCTTGCGTTGAGTAATAGTACTGATATTTAAGCTATAAAATAGCACACAGATATCAAGTTGGCGCATGTAGTTTTTAACCAAGTATAATTATTAATTATATACTGAAACTATCATAAGATACCGCGAGGTCTCAGTTCGGGGCGAACCACTAGTTATAGATAGTAGGATTTACTTTTATATTTTACTATCGACTTATTTTTCAAAAATAGAAAGAGTAAAACAGCAGTGTTTACTCTTCTCAGCTTGAGAAACTATGTACGTAAAAGTGTATTTTTTATCGACTCCCTCCTACGCGGATCTGAATTGATTTAGACTCAGGTGTGAATACATTTGACTATATTATGGTTGGCAGCGCGTAGGGAGCAGTAATATTTTTCCGAATAATGTATTCTCCTTACAGCTTAAATCCTTCTAATTTTAAAGAGTTTTGTCACTGAAGATGCGTGTATGAACTAACTTATTAAAGTATTTACTGCAAAGAAAATTTATGCATTATAAAAGTCGTATGTAGTTTATCTGATATATAAAATTCTCCTGTCACATTGTTAGTTACCATATTCCTCTGGAACGGCTTGACCGATTTTTATGAAAGTTTTATATGCATATTCAGTAGGTCTGAGAATCGGCTACTATCTATTTTTCATACCCCTAAAACACCTCAATCCACGCAGACAGAGTCGCGGGCATCATTTAGTAACATCAAAAATGTACAAAAAGAAAAATGTATTTATAATTTTCTTTCTACATCGAGGCTTGCTCGGAAATTGCTTCATTATTTAAAAAAAAACAATACGTACATTAGCTTGTAGGACGTTAATAGAATTTGCTGGACAGTTGCAAAGTGTTTAAAGGACTCACTGATTTGAATTAGGTGTTTTGATGTGTGCAATTCGTTTGCTCAGATTATTTTAGTCTATGTTTACTGGTGAAACCATCTTCAAAATTACTTATATTAAATATTTACATTCCCTACATCTTGTCATTTGAACCGTTCCTAATTATTTCAAGCGATCCTCTTCGCGTGAATATGGATTAATTTGGATTAATTATAACGCTTTACGCCCTGTTAACAATTCGGTGTACTTACCGCAATAAATGCTTTTTAATTTCGATTCTATCTACTAGGGCACGACCTATTTTTTTTGTCTAACCCTAACCTAACCTTTTGACAGATATAGTTCATACCAAACGTTTTTATGATATGCGTTTTTTTAATAATTAATGTGAATTGACGACCTCCGTGGCGCAGTGTGTAGCGCTGTTGTCTTAACGTGCGGAGGTCCCGGGTTCAATCCCCGGCAGGGTCAATTTGGGAATTTATAATTTCTGAATTTTCCCTGGTCTGGCCTGGTGGGAGGCTTCGGCCGTGGCTAGTTACCACCCTACCGGCAAAGACGTGCCGCCAAGCGATTACGCGTTCCGGTACGATGCCGTGTAGAAACCGAATAGGGGTATGGGTTTAATATAACCGCCATGCCTCTAACAGGTTAGCCCGCTACCATCTTAGACTGCATCATCACTTACCATCAGGTGAGATCGCAGTCAAGGGCTAACTTGTAGTGGATAAAAAAAAAAAAAAAAAAAAGAATAATAAATGTTAATAATTTAACTAGATGACGTTACATTTGTTTTAATTTTCAACAAAGAAATAAAAGGAAACTTAATATTATTTAAAGTCTTAAAAATATAATATAATAACTAAAAAAATATTATTAAAAGGAGTCCCTTTAGGCAAGGTTCCGAAGATACTGGCAGCGTTCCCCCTTTGAATAGCTAGGCTAATTCTTTGTCCGAGGTAGCTGCCAGCTCTTCGGTCTCCTGTGATGTCGACTAACCTTTTTACTATTTCCTTAAAAAGTTTTAAAGCGCTAGGACCCCACGGACCAAGGGTCTCGACACCGAATGGGACAAAATCATATTCGGAGCCTAGACCCTATTTGCATGCTTTTGCTTTTTCAGCCGCTTCACAAGCCGCACCTGCTCTGTTGATGGTTCCAAGTAGATGGGAAGGGGCCAGCGTATCTGAACAGGTTGCATCCCATACCAGCACCCGGCCCATCTTCCATGGAATCAAACTCATACCATCCGGTCTCTTGCCATCGTCTCTTGCAATACCAGTCGGCTCAAGTAGACTTGGCACGTTGACGGTGGCAAGGGACCGGCGTATGATATCGTTAAGTGCGGCATGTCTCGAGAAGCGGCCTGCACTTTTTTGGCATGACAGTCCGTGATGTCCTAGCCTGTCGACATCACTGCCACAGGGACATTTATGAGGAGCGCAGACCGGAACCCCAAGCCGAAGACAGGTTGCGATTCAGAGCGTGTCAGGCTCAAGGAATGTTCCCGTATTTGACGAAGGGTACGCGTGAAGCCAATAGCCGGCCTTATGCGTACCCACTGCCAAAAGCCTAGCACGCGCCGATCCTGTACTACAGCTCAAAAGATTATCAAAAGTCAATTTACAGTTTATGTCGTCCCAGCTCCTCTGTGAATTTGGAGAAATTGGAAAATTTTGACCTGGGCATGCAATTAAGAAAGCGTTCCTAGCTTCTTCTAAGCCAGCAATCTCAAAGTTTGAAGGGGTTGGCCTTAAAATTTTACTTATGAGATTTGCTGAACTATGGACAGAAGATAGGAAGGCTGGTAAAGCGACACTGGAAATTTTGCGAATTCCTAAACCACCATAACGGATGGGTAGGGATGCTTGGGTCCAAGATTGCTCATTCAGCTGCATATTAAGAATCGATTCTAAGCTAATTTTGATTAAGTCGTCTACTTGTGTCAAAAGATCTGGGTGATTCCAAAAGGAGCAGCATCGGCGCACATACGTAAATTTTGGGACGAAAAGACAGAATTTTAAGATGTAAAGTGCTTGTGGACTAATTTCAAGGAGACGGTCAGCATAAATTTGAAATTTATTAATTGAATTATTAATATACTTATTCAGAAATAGTTTCATCAAAAATTGGAGAACCTAAAAGGTAAAGGGAATTACTGTTTACTATTTTAATATTTAGAGCCAAAATATTAAATTTTTGTTTTACGTCATTAAAATTTAAGTCGCAATTATTTATAAAACGTTCGCATTTGCCAAAATTAAGCTCGAAACCAATGGCTTCAAATTTATTTTTGATTAAAACAAGGTCCGAAAACACAGTATCCACATCCTAGGGATCCGTCGTCCAAATACCAAACGTTGAATTTAGAATTTAAATTTAAATTATCGGATTTATAGCCAAACTAAAGATTGCAGGCGCAAGGGGATCACCCTGTTGACAACCTACTTCCGAGGACAGTTCATTAGAACGATATAACAATTTTGTTGGGTTAGCGTAACTGAGAAGAAGATAATTGTATATTTCCGGTATATGTTGTTTTATTTCCGTCAGCAGGGTATCCCTATTTAACGAATTGAATGCATTTTTGACATCAATTTTGAGCAATACGTCAGGCTGTTCGTAAGTTAGGAAAGATCGTAGGGCATGGACTGCTGCTTCACAACCTCTTTTTACACCAAAACCTAACTGTACGGGTTCAAAATCCGAATTTAATTTTGGTAAAATATGTCGAACAGCAATTTTGGAGGCCAGACGTCGTAGTGTTGATCCCACTGCAATAATTGGTGTCACCCCTCCGTCCTTAATAATATGTTAATATGTCCTTAATGTTAATGTTTGACAAATAATGTTTTGTGAAATTAAAATTTGTAAGGAAACAATTTGTCAAAAAAATCAATTTGTTAATAGAACCAGTTGTTTGTATAAAGATTAATTTTTGATTCATAAATTTGCCAAACGCTGGTTGTGAAATGAAATTTTGTGACTTGATTTATATGAAATGATCGGTCACCTTTCAGACTACTGCCAATGGCACCCTGGTTTTATCGTCACTTCATCAGTGCATAATCATGGTCGACAATTAATTGGCTGAGACATAACAGAGATATGTACTTACATGTACATGCACAACAGAAAAAAAAAACTGATAAACTGGCTCCCTGGTCTGTGTAAAGTAATTGATACGTTATGTAGGAACTGGCTATTGAGAAGCTAATTCGTTTTTGTGAGTATTTGTAGAATATTCAAGACTCAGTAATAATTAGTATCTTGACGAATTTGCCTTTGAGCTTAAGGGGAAATATACTCAAACACCCGTATCTTCCGACTTTTTATGATAGGAAAAATTAAAAATTACTAACTAATAGTTAATTCAAAATAACTTGTGAGATTGACAATATTTTTATTGTAATTAGACACATAAGTAGATAAATTGAAATTTAATGTGTTACAAAGTAGACTTACTGAAATTGTTAATTTATAATTGTTCAATAATTATTGTTAGCTAGAATACTTATGTACAAATTGCAATGCCCTGACGGGGCCTCATATCATTATAATTAATTCAATATATTATATGTACATGAATGCAATGAATAAATGAAATGAACGAAATTCATGGAAATCTAAAAAAGTTATTTCAAATTAATCGTAAAAGATCAAAGAACACTTACACACAAAACAATATTTTCAATACAACTTAAAGTTTTTTTACAATCTGGTTCCAAACATCCCTCATTTTTACAGAAGGATTTTTCATACGAATTTGTACTGGCTCGAACAACCCAAAATGTCAATACTTAAAGACTAAGAGATAACTTTACTTTTGGAAGGCTGATTCAATATTTGGTGCGTGTTGTATGTTGTGTGTGTTTTGAGGATCAGCCCCCCGATTATGTAAGGAAATCGTAATCGTAAACGTTTGTCAAACGTATAATTCGACCTGTTTAAGGAGGTCATAGATGCTTGCATCTCAAAACGCATGTATGTACTCCATAAACAGTTCGAGTTATACGTTATGAACTGTCAAATTAATACGATTGGCTTAGACAATCGGGCCTCTGGTCTGGTGGAATTTGTGGCGGTCTGACCGCAAGTGACTGGGAACCTGACTACTAATCGCCTTTCAAAGACGAGTTATTGTTACCAAAAATGAACAATTACTAATAATTCATCGGGGCGTTTACTAGATATCGCCTCTCAATGACGTGCTAATAAATATTTTGAAGGCGTAGAATTAATTGGTATGCTATTCTTATTAGGTACACTTTAATATGCCAAATTTAATTTATCTATTTTATGTTAGTTGTTAATATCTCCTTACCATTAATTTTCCTGTTTCAGATTGTATTTATATTAGTATTATGATATGTTATTTTGAATACTAAAATCGTATATCGTAAGTACCTTATGTTCCTATATTGAATTCAAGTCAAGACATCAGGCAAATATTATGAAACTAGCTGATGCCCGCGACTTCGTCCGCGTGGATTGAGTTTATTTGGTTCCCGTGGGTTCTCTTCAATTAGCCTGTGTATTATTCCAGACTATAATTTATATCTGTGCCAAATTTCATCCAGCCGGTCAGCCATTCTGGCGTGATTGAGTAAAAAACAAATTTGTGGTTTTTTTGTTCCCGCAGGAACTCTTTTATTTATCGGGATAAAAAGTAGCCTATGTGTTACTCCAGACTATAATCTATCTCCAAATTTCATCCAGATCCGTTTAGCCGTTCTGACGTGAAAGAGTAACAAACATCCGTACATACAAACTTTCGCGTTTATAATATTAGTAAGAATTTATCTGTAATCGGATAGAAAACACGAATTTCAGGCGCTTCATTAAAACTTTCCTTTTTGGAAAACTTTTTCGCATGATTTTAATATAGGTAATTCAAGGCGAATAATAGCGAAAGATGAAAATTTAGACATATTTTGTGTAATTTCATTTAATCTAATTAATATTATTACATAAGAGACTATATTTAAATAGGTATATAGCTTTTCAGGTTTGAAAACAAGAAAATGAGTAGTTTATAAGGCAATATGATATAGAGCCGGATACACCACGAACTTCACCGATCTGTTAACCAGATGAAACATTTTTTATAAAGGTTTAATAATAGATAAGATAGGCTTCTTTTTGTCCCGGAAAATTAAGAAGTGCCTATGGAAATTAAAAAACCTATGCTAGTTTTCATTTTGGCATATAACTCAAGCGTAAACAGATCTGTTTATAGTTTATACTCGCTTGCTAGGTAGTGTGGTCAAGAAATGAATAGGCAAGGCTACCTCGGTATATTCTTTATATTATTTACTGTCGGTTAGAATAAAATTTGGATGGTTAACCGAACGGTGAAAAACAGATTTTAATTAATTTAAAAATAGCGTGGTCAGGATTTTGATAGGCAAGCTATTTTAGGCGTATCTATGTATTACTAGCTAATGCCCGCGACTTCGTCTGCGTGGATCGAGGTTTTTTAGTTCCCGCGTCAACCCCTTAATTTTCCGGGATATAAAGTAGCCTATGTGCTATTTTAGACTAAAATCTATCTCTGTGCCAAATTTTAGCCAGATCCGTTCAGCCGTTGGGGCGTGATTGAGTAACAAACATTCATATATCCATCCAAACTTTCGCATTTATAATATTATTAAGATATTTTAAAAAAAATGTTAGTCATAGGGACTGCCGATAAAAGTGAAAACGAATATTTAAAATAATTAAAAAAGAAAATAGTAATAATAATAAAAATGTTAAAAATATAAACCTTAAAGCTAAGGTATTAAAGTTAAATACGAATGTACTATCTTTATATTTAAGACCTTTTGTCTTCGTAACAACGCGAGGTGTCAGTCACCGGACCACGGTGTCGGTCACGCGTTTCCACATTTTTACCCCTTACCAAAAAGTGCTCAACGCGCCTAAAGAAGTGTTTACTTCAAAAAAATACGTTTCATCTGGTTAACAGATCGGTGAATATCGTGGTGTATCCGGCTATCAAAAATGTTCCTATGGGATTTTTCAAAACCCAGAATTCACTCGGTCGAATTCATCGGCATCATTTAGTAAATATTTGGTTTTGTTTACTAGCTGGTAGAGACTTGATTGATGCGGCAGCAGAGGCAAACTGCTAAGAGAGTACAGACGCAACATGCTTATACATATTTTATTCATGTTAGGGAGACGGGGTTTAGAGCCTAGAAAGCAACACAAGCATGTCTATCAAACTTAGTCTTCGTGGTATTTCTCAGCTGTCATATTTTTTTTGCAAATGAAAACGTGGCCGGCTAATTAAAAGTGATTATCTAATTATATCAGCCCAGCGTGGAAATGTAGTCAAAAGTTCAGTTTCAAGTTGTAGTCAAATTCAAAGTCAATCTTTAGTCTTAGTAATCACCATGTTAGAGCGCTTGGTTCAGTCTTCGTCTACCTTGTACCAAGTACCTACCAACAGCAGTTATAATAGCTTAGATGTATTTATTATATTAAGTTTTAGTAAAAGAAAAAACCAATTCTAGTTTATCCAGAAATGTTAGTACCTAAGTAGGTAATTTAGTGATGAAATTTTATTATGTTTTAAATTACAAACCTGTCGTGTTCCACAAAGCCCTGCCAGCTCTTTGTCGTACTAAAACACGGCAGAATATTTTATGTGTGGGCGCTTGCCTCTGAGAATTTACTTTTATTAGTGAACTTTTTGTCAACTTATTTTATTAGTAATTTTTTTTTTATTCTGTAGCAAAAAAATCAAACTCATAGCCTGATCTTTTTTGTTGCTCTTCAAGTGATAAATACTCTTAAAGATAGCAGTGAAGATGATAATATGCTACACTTGGAATTCTACACCATAAAAAGAAGGGGTCAGGAGTCTGGGTCGTGGTTAAATATTAACATATTTATTGACATTTGTAATAGTTTGCATCAAATGTGATGTACTGTACTGTCACAGATCCTGTACCTTCTGCTTCAGGCTGCGTATCCACCGCTACGCATCCTTGTACCGCACCGAAGACGGGCGGTACAAGGATGCGTAGTGAATCTGTGAAAAGGTGTGACTTTTTCCACCATAGATGTGCGAGGAAGAACAGCACGAGGATGCGTAGCGAAGCTGTGGAACGATGTGTACTGCACAGCTACATATCGTTGTTGGACGGTGTGTCTCGGAACGAATTCTTTTCAGCTGTGTGAGCGGTGTGTGGAAAATACTCGCTATACTGCCTTGCACACATTCCACGCTCAAGTCCCTTGCACAGTTTACTCACCCATATCTCGCTTTTTTTACGTTACAAATACCTAGTTCCACTAGCCCTCTTCCACCAAAACTGCGCCCAGCGAGGCTAGGAAAATGAAATGATCCTATTGGTGGATTTTTCCTCGCACACCGCCTAGCTACCTAGCACACCGCCTAGCTACCTCGCACATCTCTAGTGGATACGCAGCCCAAGAGTAGCTTTGACCGGATGTCATTACGCAAACTATACTCCTTATGTTCGTTTAACGTATCAAGGTATAAAAAGTTTTATTGGTTAACAGGTCCTCCTCTAGTCACCCTTAATCCATATCCCGTACGGTAAGTAAATAGCCAAACAACCGAAAACAAAAAGCAAATCAACCTTATTTACTGACCTAATACCTAGGTTAGACTTTGGAAATCTAACAATATTATTTTAAAAGCCGCAATTCAATTAAACAGCCGAAAACAAGGAAAGTAGTTCCCTCTCGTAATTTCGTCCGTCCGTTTGGTAACTCTTACCCTTTGTGTGTTGGATTTCGCAGAGTTTTAGTGGTCGTAGTGCAACGTGATTTGAATTACAGTGCACGAGTTTAGATTAAAGCAGCTTGCTCTGAATAATTTACACACAAATGACAATGTTTGTTTTGTTGTATGAAAGTATGTATACTGAATGACGATTTAAGGAGGTCATACACGACCGCAAGCCATTCAAGATGAATGCAATATTCAAGCAACACGATTTTTTTGACCGATAACAGCAGACGTGACTTTTGCATACGTCATTTAAAGCATTTTTGGCCGATGCGATAGATTCGGCTGAATCCATCAAACGTAAATAACAATTGTGTTGTTGAGTGAGTACGACAATTGTGACGTCAAATATGAAAGATAATATTAAAGATCATGAAAATCAAATCAACCTAACTATAAAATCAATAATAGACTGGCTTCAACTAAATAACTAAGAACTAAACCACACCAAAACAGCTTAAATACAATTTCATAATAAATCTAACGCTAAATTAATTATAAAATATAACTATTAAAGTATCGACGAATCACTTAATGTAAAATTTCTAGGAGTTTTCTTAGATAAAAGCCTAAAATGGTTAACTCACGTGGAACACGTATGTATAAAAATAAATAGATTTAATTTTGCACTGAAAAGACTCACTTTGGTCACTGATCAACAAACTGCCCTAACAGTGTACCATGCTTACGTAGCGTCAGACCTCAGATATGGTTTAATAGGCATGATGACAGTATCCAAGAATCAATGAAATTATGAATTTATCTAATGAAATAGGATTCATGGATTATAAAAAACGTATTTATTTTTCTATTTCGAGTGAGATTGTTATTTATTTTGATAAAATAAAACTATAAAATACAGCAATCCGCCATATTGTATAAAACACCACTGAAGCGAATGACGTCACAACTGTTTTCGAGCTTTGACAATCGACCAACAATCTCTATAAGTACAGGTGTTAAAAAAAATTATCAAGTATTTTCGTGTTTTTTTTGTTTCCCAAACATCATTTCCATAATCTAGTTTTGTTTTACCGAATTCAAAATCAAGAAATTAAAAATCGTTAGCCAGGGATCAAGGAGTTACCAAAGCTACTAGCTCTAATTTGCCCAGGATTGATTTGTTGATGCTGGGTGAGTATCTTGCATCACACAAAGACTTTTGTTCAGCAGAATTTCCAACGTCAAAACTTCCATGTAACTACAATAATAACATAATAATTTATAAGTTCTAAACCCGTAAAATCTGCTATTTTATATATTAAGCACTTCATGATAGTTATCAGAGGCTAAGTTAATGAAATATTGATTTTTAAAACTATACCGTATAACTTAATATGAGCGGTGATTGCCGTCTATGACGTCTGCCTCCTATTCGGGGCGTATGGGGTTCGATTCTCTAACTTTTTGCAGTTATTTGTGTTTTAAGCATCACTACATAGTATAAAACAAAGTCGCTTCCCGCTGTCTGTCCCTATGTATACTTAGATCTTTAAAACTTGATTTTGGTGCGGTTTTTTTTAATAGATAGAGTGATTCAAGAGGAAGATTTATGTGTACTTTTTATCCCGGAAAATTAAGGAGTTCCCGCGGGAACCAAAAAACCTCAATCCACGCGGACAAAGTCGCGGGCATCAGCTAGTATTAAAATAAAGCAAAAACTTACGTCAAAGTCATCTTCGCAGAAATAAATAGTAGAATTTAGCCCTATAGCTGTAGGATCTCGCCGTGCAAGATTAAGCCACTTAGATCGCATTGTTTTTTAAAGTGGCGCGTGAATAAATAGGTAACTTGCTTGGAGTTAATTTTGATGTGTTATCACACTGGGGGACCGCACACGACTTACACACGTTAGAATTCATTTTATTCACACAAAATATCTAAATTGCTGTAAGAAGACCTATTGTTTACTGCACACAGTAGGTACATTGGAGTACATTGGTAAAAGCTATACGTCGTCATGACGTCACAAACGACGCCATGACACCCGCAAGCGTTTCGGCGTGATTTTTAAAATTTAAATTTCAAATGCCAATTTTATCTACCAAACCTTATTTTTCTGCTGAAATAAGATATTTTTCCGAAATAGTAGACACTTCCGAACATAATCTGACCATTTTTCAAAATCAGTCATCATGCCTATTCTATGGGGAAATAGTTCTAAATTTAACAGAGCCTTTATAGCCCAAAAAAGATGTGTTAGAGCAATTTGCGGAGTCTCGCCAATAACATCTTGCATACCTCTCTTTATAAAATTAAATCTTTTAACACTGCCTAGTTTATACATTTATGAAATATCTGTGTTCGTGAGAGAAAACCATAGTATTTTTATTAAAGCTAGTGATATCTACCCACGGTGTACTAGAAACACGGACAGGCTTGTAATGCAGTGTCGGCCGAGGACGGAATTTTACTTAAAAAATTGCTCAGCCTTATGCGTAAAAAATATAATAAGCTGTCAAAAGATATTAAGGCATTACCAATTAAATTATTTAAAAATAAGTTGTATAAATGGCTAGTAGCCCATAACTTCTATTCATTAATAGAATTTTTAAACTAATCTTATTAAAACTCATTAATTTAAACTCTCATTTGTTTACTTATTTCATTTAATTAAAAAAAAAATTTGAAGCTATCAACATGTTTAGTAATTTTTATAAAACCTATGTTAGTTTTGAGTATTTTGCACGCCATTCTATGGCTGATTACAACATGCTCACCTTATAACATAATAACATCGTATGTACCTACCTACAATCTTGCAAATAAATAAATAATCTATTCTATTCTATTCTCTAACAAAATTAACGAATCTACGCGAGCCGTGCGTTCAGAGCGCGCTCCATTCAAACTAAGTTTGATTCTTTTGAATGGATTTATCAAACTACACATTTTAACGGAAATCTAACCCACAGAAACGGATATTAATTTCTAGAAGAGATATTTAATTGAGTTTGAACTTCGATTGATGAAGATATTTAAGTACCTAAGTATCACTTGGTTTTATTCAGAAATGCATACAATTTTGGTTGCGTTTGACTGCTATTAATTACGTACACCAGTGTGGTTTTCCAACTCAAAGACATCAAAGGGAATTTAATCGGCGTAAAAATTCTAAATGAAAATTTTCATTTCTTTTAAATTTGTTGTGTTCGTGCTAATTTTATTTTCACCAAGAACGTTTGAGTTCTTGAACAAACTTGCTCAAACGTTCTTGAATTCAAGGCAGGAATGCAGCATTCCCTCTTTAGGTAAGAGTAAGACATGACCCATGCATCCCAAATTGGTGTTTCGTTTAAATAAGGCGTAAATGGAGTACCTACCTAATGCTAAGTTTGCGCTCGTTATATATCTAGTAAGCACTCGTTTGGATAAAATAATGCTGCTCTATAGTCTTAGACCACCGCTAATTAACGTCAGTGGCAGACGGCGCCAAAAATTTAGTTGCCCATCTTCACCGGTAAAACATAATTTAATAATCTAAATTATCCGAGCTGAGAGAATCTCGCTTCTAGCTCCGTTTGAAATAAATGAAAGAGCCCAAAGGAAACCGCACGAAAACATTCAACTGATCTCAGGGAGAAAGGTGCTGTTTTAAGACTTTTGTAATAACATCGCGTATTTTCCTTCACTTTGATAACAATAATAAGCTTTGTAAAAGCGAAACTGAAAATATACATAACAGGTAATAAAACTTTGAAGCACAACAAGAACTTCTGTAAGTTTTTTTATTATTGGAAGCACAGATTGGAAGTTAGGTACAATGCGATAAAATTATGTGATGAAAATTGGAGGCATCATTGTTTACAAGGTAAAGGAAGGGAAGCCTGCGGGCAAAGCCGACAGCCCTCAAACATAGCTACTGTTCTGCCGCCGACACAAAGCAAACCATGTGCTAACTTCCGGGAAATGTTGACGTTAGGGCTTGGACATATAACACACCACAGAAATCCAACGCAGCTCTTAGAAGTTAGAATACAAAGATCTGTGTCAATCAACTCGCATTGCAAAGTGTGAAGAAAACAGCTCACGACTGCGTCGTCGTGGTTCCAGGAATCGCTAGCGGTGAACGCCACGCATGGCATTCCGCCGCGCGTTGGGGCGTCGCTTTATGTTTGAAGTCCAATATAAGTTCATCTTAACAGCAAAGATTGATTTCTTTTTAGGACTTTGATGTACTTGCAAAACACTGGCTAAACTGATTTCTTTGTGATGCTGTCACATTTTGGATAAGTTTAGTCCGGGGTAAAAAAGGAAGGATAAAAAAAAAACTTAAACTCATTTTGCGGCCTTGCGCAAGTTGCCTATTTAGAAAAGAGTTAGATAAAAAATTACGTTCAGTAATTCAGAAGTTATAAGGCTCTGACAGACGGACGGACGGACGGACAAGTGCAAATTCCCTCAAGTAGAATCAGAGACCTTCGCTTCGCTCGGTCAAAAATATATTCTTAAAGACGTAAATTAAGTTTATTGGGGTTTCAATTACAAGTAGCTGTACCATTGAGTTATATAGTCTTTTCAATAACATGAAAGGAGTGTACCTACCTACTCGTACATTTTTGGTACATCACAAAAACTTGCCGCAAGTCGCAAGAGCACTCTACTTTTAGCGAGTTCCAAGCGCTCGTCTGAATTCTAATTCACAACTTCTTGTAATTTAGAACGAAAAACCGCACTTATAAATCGAATCAATTTAATTTTTTGATAAGTATATTTAAATACGTACTAGGAATGAAATACTTACTAACACAGTTTTTTATTGCAAATATTTGCCACAAACATAAAAGTACCTATTGTACGAACTGTTTTAGATAAATCTATAAAATTCTAGTTAAGACTGTTTAAATTTCGTATGTTACTCATGCGAACCACTTACGTGAGTAATCCTGGCCTATTAATAAATTTTGTGATTTTGAATCGAAAGCCCAAAATATACTTACTAATTTTCGTGGATGCTACCAGCTTGGTAGCCGGACTTTCATATTAAGATATATATGGATTTTCATGCATCCTCTATTAGGATAAACCGATGGAATTTACAAAATTCGTTAAAATTGAATGAAAGCCTAAATCATTATGTTTTATTAATTAAAACTGTTTGTGAAATAGAGAAAAGAGGATAATTAAAAATTAAAAACAGCGTGCGGCATATTCTCAGAAATGTCGATTCGCTTGGCCAATTATAATATTCAAATATCATTCTCATGTTTTTATGTTCATCTCCAAGCTTCGGTAGTTTCAACGATCCATGAAAACGACTTACCTATGTACAATAGGATGTAAGCTGAGTTGCGCATTTCAACTGAATTGATAAATTTATGTATAGCTTTTAAGCAAAATTAGTTTTGAACTGTAATATTTCTGCGACGTAGCGTATTCAAAGAAAAAACAACTCTCTCTTTTTCGGGACCTAATTTGATTATTCCAACATAGCAAAAGCAGAAATTTAAAGTCATACTCCGAATAAATTGAAAGAAATACTCCGAATTGTTAAATGCCATTTGGTTTTCATCATTTATTATTATAAACATCGAAATAGAATACTTAAATTCTAGATCAATGATTATAAAGC
Source organism: Erebia palarica (assembly GCA_964035005.1). Classification (NCBI taxonomy): domain Eukaryota; kingdom Metazoa; phylum Arthropoda; class Insecta; order Lepidoptera; family Nymphalidae; genus Erebia; species Erebia palarica. The sequence goes on from OZ035986.1 coordinate 29,099,840, forward strand.
CTTTCGTAGCCTATATAATATTCATTCCATGAAAAAAAACTCTTAAATTATAAAACGACAGAGTGTCTGACAGGGGGTTGCAATCGTACTAAGTGTCTGACAATGGACAACGTGGTTTCTAATGTTATTCAAAAGAAAAATATAAATAAACGGACCTTAATACGTTAACGAATTTGAGGTTCCACCTTTGCTACCTGATACCTTCCAAAGCAACCGCGACCCAAACTTCATAGTCGGGGATCGTTTATACCGTTTATCTATTAGAGACATCCATAGAAAAAAATTCAGCTATAGTAAAATAACGAAGGCTGATCGTCGCAGGCTCTTGGACCATTAGTTTGTCACGATGAGATTATATCAGGTACCATACCTTGACAATCAATTTATCAATATTTACTTATTCAATTTAGTTACACTGCACACTTTTGACGTCCCGGTATTTTAGATCTTGGGCCCTATGGCGCAGAGTATGCTTGCAGAGCGCATGACGGTTATTGGAACCGTATCGTTCTAGAGTGGCCATGCAGGATATCTAAGTGCAGTGTCGATGGAAAGACGATTTATACAAGGCGGCGGGAAGAACCTGGTAGAGGAACGCTGAGGATCAAGAGTGGTGGGAAGTGCAGAAGTGGGCATCCATAGGCTAATAATTATGGTGATGATAATGCCAAGAAGCTGCCACTACCATATTATGCATGACATACTTAATTATAGTGTGACGGGAAAGGGTACTTTGGTGTGATTACATATTTAAAATTGAGTATACCCGAAATTGACTAGAACTCGGTGTATATGTCACCGTAAGATTGTAAAAACCGTTAGATTATAATCTAACTCGCGAAATTCTAAACTGTCGAAAGATTGTAAACTGTTCAATGTTCTGAGTGTCAATTTTTGAAATATTCATTTTATTTACGTTTTCTTGTCTCTTTCTTGTAGGTTAGGTTAGGGTTCGACATAAATAATCAACTAGTGTTTACTATCACTTAGGTTTTATCGGGTTTAAATACCTATCAGATTACAATCTACCGGAAAATAATGCATTAAATTCTAATCTTTCGACAGTTTAGAATTACGCGAGTTAGATTATAATCTAACTCGTGAAATTGCAAACTGTCGAAAGATTATTACAATCTACCGAAAAATAATGCGTTAAATTGTAATCTGTCGACAGTTTACAATTTCGCTAGTAAGATTACAATCTAACGGTTTTTGCAATTTTACGGTGATATATATATTTAAAAGTTCAAAACTGCGACGATTTTAGATACAATGAAAAATACATGTAGCAAGGAATAGAAGCTGAATATTGCGCTTGAAATTCGAGAGTGCGCCACTATTAAGAGTAAAATTGCATAGCAACCGCGCCCTAAGCCTGCTGGGAAAATTAAAGATGATTTATTGTATCAGAAACATGTTCATATTCTCATAGACATACAAGTATTATCATTTTTATTCATTTAAATCAATAATTTAGATAAAATTTACCACGTCAGTAGTGTTTGTGAACCGGAGACCTCGGGCATCATTTCGCACAGTCCTAAAACGAAAAGGCACTTTCTTTTGATCATAATATTATGTGAAATGTTTAATTTAGAAGATCAAATAAGGATCAGCCCCTAAATATTTAATTGAATATCTATTTATAGTTTAGTTTTTCTTGAGATTTCTAAAGGAGGGAGTTTGAAATTTAAAAAAAAAAATTATAACTCGAAAACTAACAAAAATCGCTGAACATACATGGAGTATTTTCTGATAGGTAAAGGTACGAGGATTCAAATGTTTTTCTTTGGACGTCACTATTTGGACCACCCTGCGTACTAAACATTTTATGTGTTTGAAATATTGTTTATTTCGCAGATTCGCTATGCAGACTTTTTAACAGGTTTGAATCCTTAGGTAGTAGGAACGTTTGGTGGATATATGTTATTCAATTCGATCATATTGGTAGAGCGAAATTTTCAACGTATCGAGTATTAAAATATTCAAGCACACGTAACTACGTTACATCGTTTCATCAAAATATCATGTTTATTCTTTTCAAGACTCTCGCTCGGGTTGAAATGTAAGAAAATATTTTTCCGATCGTATCCCGTCACAAGGATATGTTTGTACAAAATACTGTTTTTTTTTATTTCTTTTGCAAAAGGAAACATGAATCCTAATTTAATTTAAGTATTTGTTGACCGACGTCCAAAAAGGAGGAGGTTCTCAATTCGGCGCGTATTTTTTTAAATGTATGTCGGTGCATAACTCCGTGGTTTCTAAACCAATTTGAAAAATGTTTTTTTCCGTGGTTATAGGAAGCTCGCGAGGTGGTCCCATAAAAATTTTTGACTCCAAATCCTCAATCCTGATGCTGAAGGTGCACCGTACTACATGAAATCTTCAAAACTAGGGAGTTAGGAAATTTTGATGGTGAATTCGTATAGTAGGTATCAAGTCACGTGTATAAGATTTAACTCTGAGCCGCAACTCCTCAACCCTGATGCTGCAGGGTACATAACTCTTTAAAAATAGCGATTTAAGATTTATTTTTGGTGAATTCATATTCTAGGTGTCAAGCAACGACTTCATACTTTAACCCAAATCCCAACGCCTCAACTCTAATGCTGCAGGGTACTGCACTCCTAAGCCGTGGGGATTTAGAGAACACAATATTTTATTTACTTTACAGTGGCTTTGGAAGTCGGTTTTTTGTTTTATCGAGAACGCTTTTGCTTATTATTTTTAGTTCAATTCCAAAAGTTATAGGCTCTATTTAAATGTGTAAGTGTGTTTGTCTGTATTTCGTATGTAACGTTAACCTAGCCGATCGCTACGAAATTAAGGCCCAAAGACGGTTTGCATACTGAAGACATAGTATTCATTATACCAGATCTTATTGCAGTCTCTGGGGTACATAATATTAAATTGAAGCATATTTAGTAGTGAAATATATAGCGGAAACTATTTTACAATGAATATCATAAATGTTTTACAACTTTTGATAGGAAAAGTTTGGCTAGCTTTGGAGCAACTATTCCATGATGACTTTTATCGCTACATAGTACACTACACTAAATTATTGTTGGTTACGGAAACAAGTATGCTTGATCTCAAAGTATTATTATTCAAAGTAAAACAGTTCTCATGTACATAACACAGAAGTTGGACAATAACTAAGGTATATACACAATTTTACATACCTAGCACGCCTATCTAGCACGTGGACACTAATGTCATAATAAACTTTAGTTAAACACGGTTAAGACATGTTATACCTTCATAGTATTGCTATCACAGCTAACAAAAAATTAATAGCTTAAACACATAAACAAACACTCAAATGAACATGGACATCGGTATCTGTTTCAATAGCAAGAGCGGTTTGTGTAAATATTGACATTAAAATTTGGCGTAGTACTGAACGGTCCTAATGGACGACTCTCTGCAAAATCGGCTCTGTATCCACAAGCCTAAAATTTTATCTTGCTGAAACATTGGGATTCTCGGTGTTAAGATATCGAACGAAGTCCATTTCCGCGATCATTTGGAACATAATGCCAAACTAGCTTCTAAAAACTCAGGGTGATTAACAGAGCGAAAAGACAACACAGGCTTTTGCTGTATACAGCGCCAGCTCGGCCTCACATCCTCTCATCTATGGGCCGGAGCACCCTAGTAGATAGTAGATAATCCTAAAATGATTTGCACGCTGGAGTCTCTAGAACACCGAAGAAACGTTAGTTCTCTTTGTGTGTTCTATCGAGACTATAACGGGGTGTGCTCCGAAGAGTTATTTAACCTAATACCACCTTCCGTATTCTGTAGTCGCAGAATTCGTCGCAGAAACAAATCTCATCCTCATCACCTGGATTCCTGGTTTTCGTCCACTTCTCGTTATTCCAGGTTATTCGTAGATCGCTGTGTTCACGTAGGTCGCGGCTGAATGTCTAGATTTTTACGAATAAAACAAATACACCGAAAAGTGTTACCGAAAGTAAGGAACCAAAGAATAAGTTTATAAGGCACTTACTGCTGAGTCGCTCTTTTTGCCCCGATTGGACGAAAAGTGCTCGATGACCTCCCAGTTGGATTTCTTCGGTGCTGGGGTGTCGGCCGGTGAAGCGGAGGTGCGGTGCGTGATGGAAGGGGTGCTACGACCCGACTCGTCTGTGCGTACAGGTATGACAGCCGAACGCAGAGAGGCACAGCGTCTGCCGCGTAGTGCATCCTACAAAAAAGAACATAATTCTAGAAAGAATATTAAAGTAAAAAAAATAGTGGAAAGAATACCTGCTTCCGCATCTGCGTTCCGCGACTTAGGCTTTTTTTAAGCCCAAATTATTTTTAAGTTAAGGGTGACAATGGGGTTGATGCTGCATTATACCAGTAGTTCAAGTTCAATTGCGGCCATTTCTGTATAACATATTAGCGAAATTTTTATTGCTGTCATTTTAGTTTAGAGATTGTGGACTACAGAATCAGCCCCATTGTGGTGGCTTGAGTGAGCCTACACGCTAAATATTCTCAAAGTTTTAGTGCCGGCGATTTTAATCGACGTTGGAACTTATCCAAGTTATGTTGAAGGCGTTAAAGCGAAACCAGCAAGCAAAACTGAAGTATTATATTAGTTTTCCGTTTGTCTTCCGTTGTACCTTTAAAGTAAGTAGGTTTTATCTCCTCAACAAGCCACTGGCCTCTCACATCAGTTTTAGTTTTTAACTTTACTAATTTATTTAAAAGACGAAACGTAAGTAAGTAAACGGGAAAATCTTTGCACAAATTTTCGGTTCAACTCGTTATTTTTAATAATACGACCTACTGAGTGAAACTCTTTAAGTGGCTGGGAGTGAACGCTTCGAGCTTGAGTTATATCCAACTTTGTGTTAGCTTTTAACTTGACTCAATTTGGACTTAGTTCGTAGGAGCGTGATTCAAATTTTCTCCTGAGATTTATCTTTTACACATTGATTATTATTTTTAAAGCTGATCGCAATTTACGAGACTTTGTGCAAAACTCTTGTTTTCCAGTATTGCAAAACAGCGGCTGCTATCGTCGAATATCGATGATAAAATTATAATAGGATTGATTGTAAATTACATTTGTTTTTTTAAGTAACAGTCGGGGTCAAAAGCGCTTTCACTAGAACGCGGCAGTCCTTTTCATAGTCGTGTGGAGTCGGTTGTCGTAAATAAATTTAGTAAATTTCATTCGCGGCAACATTCAATTTTAATGGAATGAATGTTTTGTAATGTAGTACATTTATTTCATAAATGTATTCATGTTATATAAATATCCTTCTGTAACAGGATATCTATAATGGTTTCGGTTAAGAAGTAAGAAGGCCAGCCTTCTAGGTTGAATCAAAAAAAGAAGTAAAAAGAGGGGAAAAAATATATACAAAGATGAAAAAAGTCACATCACGAAGAGCATAGCTCTTTAAAGGATGATTGTACAGTCGTACCGCCCGCGCCATTGAAGAACTGATATTTGGCAAATTCAGAACGAATGATGGATTACGTTCATCTATCAACGTTAGGCGAATCAACGCATTTTCACTCGTGAGACACCATATTAATAACGAAGCTTAGGTTTTTCATGTCACAGTGTTCCATTTCCCTGTAACTACGTGATTACTAATCCATGACATCGATACTAATATTTTAAATGCGAAAGTATGTCTGTCTATCTGTCTGTCTGCTACGACTTCAACGAAATTTGGTATAGAGAGAGATATGGTATCTCGAGAAAGGAAATGGGCTACTTACTAATACCCGGAAAATTAATAAGTTCCCTCGGGAATAAAAAACCTTAATTCTAAATTATTATCATTGTTTCATTTACGAAAGGAAACTGGCTGACGTATTAACATAGAAAAGATAATTTAGCTGAATCTAAAAACGTGACGTTTGTAAAAATACTGTACAGCATTAGAGAAATTCCGAAAAAACGATTAATAAAACCCGGACCCACGGGACGAATACGAATACCACATAATACGAATTTTTTTCATAAAATTTCAATTAATTTACTTCAAAAAAGAACTAAGTTACTTCAAGGAAGCTAATAATTTTGTTGGTTGGTTGATGGTGATGAATCTACTACGGTCACCAATGGTGTTATACCGCTCAACGGACTAGCCGGAATTTGGACCATGATTATTTTACAGGTAAGTCTCTATTGGTCTACTCTCTACGTCTTTAACAGACCCATTATAAGTGCAATATTTTAAGTCAAAGTCTCTATAAGTATATTTGTCTTTTTCAAGAGATTCCTGTGTTGTCATGAAAAGGAAAATTTGTAAATCGTCACCAAATAAATCAGTCAAGGCATTGTGGTTCTTTATGTCCATTCTATAACTATCGGGAAATCTAACATTTAAACGAGCAAATCTTGTCATCAATCATGTATACTAGCTTCTGTTTAAGTTTTTTTCCCCCATAGGCACTCCTTCCAAGTTTCATGGCTTTAACTTGAAAAATAATTGACTTTCATTTAAATGTTTCAACCCCTAATTTACCCTTTTGGGGTTCAAATTTTGAAAAGCTGTGATACACGCACTTTTCTATTTTTACCGAAAGCATAATAGCAAGTCTCGTTAATATAACTTGAAAAATATCGTGAGAATTGCAGGACTTTCATATAAACTTTCATCCCTTAATTCACTCCTATGGGGGTCGAATTTTTAAAAATGGTGTATTACGTACTTCTTCATATTTAACTGGAAGTCCAAGTGCTAAGTTTCATGGCTATAACTTGAAAAATGAAGAACTTTCATAAAAACTTTCAACCCTCTGGGGGTAGAATTTTGGAAAACTGCGACATATAATCTTCTTTATTCTTTACCGAAAGTCCCAATACCAAGTTTAGTTGATATAATTTGAAAATCGTTCATACAAACTTTCACCCCCTATTTCACCTTCTTAGGGGTGGAATTTTGAAAATTCTCCCTTAGTGAGAGCCTACGTTACACAAGGAACAGTTAAAATTTCAAGTTTCTAACCCCAGTGGTTTAGGCTGTGCGTTGATATATAAGTCAGATAATCTGAATCTCGGCCGTTTGGCTAAAACGATTTTCATGAAATTTAGTATGCAGGGGCGATAAATCGATGTAGCTAGGATTCATTTTTAGAAAATGTCGTTTTATCCGTATTTTCAGGCAATAAAAACTGTTACAATATCATTAGAATACGAAGGTAAATTTCGCCGCTAACTTCAATGTTATAATAGCTCAGGTGGCATAACGGGCGATCCCGAAACCAGGTTCGAGTCCAGATGTCTCCAGACCGATTAATTTTTTCCAGTTCCTTCTTTTGTGAAAAAAACTGTTATTGGGAGCCCAATCGCACTCGTGATTTTTCATTTAAATAACCATTTCATATTTTTCGGTAAGATCGAAAAATATTATTCATATTTACTAAAAAAATATAGCGAGCAAAGCTCGGTCACCCAGGGACTAATAATTATTGAACCAGCGCTATGAATAATAATTATGATCGTTGGCTTGCTGTCTAAATATAATATTTTATATTTTACAAATTTTGTCTAGCTCTCTAACTTTTAAAACGTTTTCAACAGTTTATTTGATTTTTTAAAGTAAAATGCTGCCACATAGGTAAATATTATTTCTTTTGGTCAATACATTAATGTAGAATTTTAGTACCTATGGTTCAATCATATATTTTATGTATAAAACAAATATTGATGATAGCATCAAACAAAAACACGCAAAATAATATTAGTATGATTGTGTTATACTAGCTGAAGCCCGCGACTTCGTGAGGTTTGAGTTTTTTAAATCCCGAAGGATCTCCTTAATTTAGCCTATGTCACTCTCCAGGTCCTCAAATATACCCATGCAAAAAATCACGTCAAGGACAAACCAACAAACAAACATGATTTGCAAAATGAAATGGTTTCCGGAATAAGTATTTACATGAATTTTATGTAAAGCCACGCCGAATAATGCACATTATATTGCATGGCATAATAATAATAGTTATATTATTGATGTGCCTGTATTTCCTTCGTAAATGTTCAAAATTATTATGAGCTTATAAGGTTTAAAAACGCACTAAGAAGACGTGTAAAAGACGACTTACTTGTTTTTTTAGTGAATTTTATCTACAACATCACATAGCAGACAGGTGTTAAATTGCTGCAATTTAACATCTGTTTACGAGAGGCGACAAGAAAAGGAAAATCCATTATAACATTTCCCCGTCACATAGGACGTCCTATCTGCGTCCGTGTTTCTGAACAAAACAAGCTTCGAGTATTTCAGAAGCTTTTGTGTAATGTACCAACGTTACTTACTAACTTAAAGTTTATCTTTGAAAAGGAAGGTTCCATTCTATTTCCACTTTCTATTACGAGGTACAATTTACTGAAATAAGTTTTTATAATTCCCACGGAAACTCTTTAATTTTTCGAGATAAAAAGTAGCCTACGTTACTATCCAGGTCCTCAAATATACCCATGCAAAAAATCACGTCGATCCGCTGCTCTGTTGCGGCAAGATTGAAGGACAAACCAACAACAAAACACAGTTTCGCATTTATAAATACTTGTGTAATATTTGGGCCCTTCTAGAGGGCCACTGTTTAGTTCGAAGAGGAGCCTTTAAGATTTGTGGAAATATCTTCGAATGAATGATCCACTAATAAGCAAAATAGATAATTGTTCTGGCGGTTGGTATAACCTCGCCCCTGTAAGCTCACAGGATTGCTTTGTCTAGACATATCCGTCTCCACCGCGATTGACTGTGTGAATTATTTTACCTTTATAGGCTAGGCTCTTATGAACTTTAATAATCTGACGGCTCTTTTAAATATTGAAAATAACATTCATGTAATTATTAGGCTATCCTATCCTATTAGTCTACATACAATGTTAGTATTTAGACTAATAAGCAGGCGATAAAGGTTGTCGTGGTGACAGCCGTGGAGATTGAAATATTCTTAAGGCCGCGTAGATCATTATTTAATCTCATCGATGGGTAATATATACTATGTTAAATTTTTTCAACTATAGCGTTCGAACTACTCGACGGTCTAACGTTAAGAATCTAGCAGAAAGTGGTGGGATTTGATAGGGCGAGGGTGTACATAGTAGAGTATAGTGCTCTTTTAGGATGGCTTATGTCTATCTATACGCCTGCAAGATGAGATTTTTTTTTATCTGCTACAAGTTAGCCCTTGACTGCGATCTCACCTGATGTTAAGTGCTGATGCAGTCTAAGATTGTAGCGGGCTAACCTGTTAGTGGCATGGCAGTTATATTAAACCCATAACCCTATTTGGTTTCTACGCGGCATCGTACCGGAACGCGTAATCGCTTGGCGGCACGTCTTTGCCGGTAGGGTGGTAACTAGCCACGACCGAAGCCTCCCACTAGGCCAGACCAGAGAAAATTCAGAATTTATAAACTCTCAAATTGACCCTGCCGGGGATCGAACCTGGGGCCTCCGCACGTTAAGACAACAGCGCTACACACTGCGCCACGGAGGTCGTCCGTCCGGAGGAGATGATGACGATATTATAGATGAATAGTCAAAAAGCTTAGTTATAAGCAGATTCTTTTTTCTGTGATCAAAAGTAGGTATACCATAAAACGAACAGAGCAAGATTATTTCATTCGAAATTATCTAAATAACTACTCAAATAAATTTCTACATTACTAAAGGCTCTGAGGCAATTTATTAAATAATTACGTAAACACGTTTTGCTACTTTTGTATCACAACGAAGTTCAGGAGAAAATTACTTTCTTGCTTGTAATTATAATAGAAACCCGTATTCTCCTGGCTAAATTAAGGCAATTTCGTACTTATGCCTATGATATGATATTGAAGATAATAATATACTAACAAGTTCCAACAACATTTCCTACCACTTCTTATGGACAAACTTTAACTTATTAAGTAAGCACAAGTACACCATAACATAATATTCTAATATCAATACTAAAATAAATAGTTCTGGTAATCAAGATATAAGTAACAAACTCAAGAAATTATCAATTATTATTTAATTAAAGGTTTCACCGTTAGGAGAGTTTAAAGAGCCCCTGTACAGAGCGAATTTTCTACGCGCCGACAACGCGATACAAAAGCGATGCAAATACGATTCTAACGTAAAACATACGCGCGTCTGTCGCAGAAACTGCACACGTCTACAAATTCAGAGGCGCGTTTGAATCACACATGATACACACGTGTAGATACGTAGGTACATGATTTCTGGGTATTAATCGACAAATAATTTAGTACAATATATTTCGATACAATAGATACTGTACAAAGTATATAAAACATCATTTGAGTACAACATTTTCACTCATTCCACCTAGTAATTTTTCTATCCGTGACTTATTTCAGAATATCTAGAAAAAATATTATTAAAACATATTATTATTATAACGAACAAAGCCTGGAGATCTTGAATTAGGTAAGTACTTATGACAATCCGAAAAAATAATATATTGTGCTAAAATAATAATGAATAATAATGGCTGAAATATATACTAAACAAGTTAAAAAAGATATCAAAAGAGCCACAAGTTGACCCACATCTGTGCGTAGATGAAATAAAAAAAAATTTAATAAATGACCATGGCCCATAAATAGTCATTTATTCAAAGTTTTTTCAGAACAAGGCAAAAGTATCTCAGCTGAATAAATAGCACCGGTAAAATAAACATATCTCGCTTGCGACACTATTTTGCGGTAGCTATCACTCATCACTTCGACATCCATCGCCATCTTACTACTGAGCACGAGTCTCCTATCAGAATGAGTGGGATTTGGGCGTAGTCCACCACGCTGGAAAAGTGCGAATTGGCAGACTTCAAACACCTTTTAGAACTTTATCAAGAACTCTCATGTAGTTTTTCTGACTCAGTTTTTCTTTACCGTTAAAGCAAGTGCTGTTTAATTTATTAAAACGTGATTAAAACGCACATAACTCCAAAAAGATAGAGTTTCGGGGATTGAAATCCCGACCACTCGAAACCGGGCATCTAAACCATTATTTCCTCGAAAATACCACTGGGCTAGAATGAACGACTAGGTCATCACAGCTTAGCTTTAATGAGCAGTGAATTGGGTAGTTGAGTTTATTTAAAAATACACTAATTCTACTTTACTAACTACTTTTATTTAGTAACAAATTGACCATAGTTTTTATAAATAAATAAATTAAGTATTAGCAATATTTGCGTGGAAGTACATAAGGATAGAAGTGAAACGCTGTAACGCAAACATCACTAGCTCTACAGATGTAAACTTATTCTGGGATGTGTGTAATCCGTCAACCAGCAATTGGTAATCATAACACAGAAATGAGTTGAAACACTAGCTCCCAATTTAGCAAACATTAATATTCAAGAAAACGTCTTGTTACGAGGGCGGTAAACTACGAACAACGTGCAAATGGAAATCTTTAGAACTTACAATAGCCCGTGATTAAGTCGTAGTGTAGTCTATAAATGAACACGCTTTGATTTGAGTTGCATAACCGAAGTTTGAAAGTTGATACAATCAGTGAGCTTGAACAGCTGTTTTCGTTAATTTGGTGTTCAACTACCGTACCGCTAGCTTCCGTTTCATTTTTTTGCTTGAAATATGTATGTGGGTGTGAAATTGGTTTAAATTTTAAGTTCATGGAAAATATAGTTTACACTTTTTGATTCGCATGCTTTATAAATTCTCTCTTGGTATTTTATGAAACAAAAAAGTTCTTCCAAGTCTTTGGCAAAATCGCCGTTTCAAATTTTCAAATCAGATCTAATACCTATTTTTAAAGTAATGTCCACGACCCGCACTAATTGTTTTTACTTTATGCTATTCTATACTAATATTATAATGCGAAAGTTTGAATGGATAGATATATTAGTTAATAAATTAACTAATATATTTTGTAACTTTTAGAATACTAGCAGATGCCCGCGACTTCATCCGCGTGAAAAAAGTTTTTTAAATTCCAACGGGAACTCCCTAATTTTTCGGGTTAATATATAGCCTTTAACACTCACAAATAATGTGGCTTTCAATTGGTACCAGAACTTTCAAAATTGGTTCTATAGATCCAAAGATTACCACCTACAACCTCACAAACTCACAAACTTTACCTCATTATAATATTACTAGCTAATGCCCGCGACTTCGTCTGCATGGATTGAGTTTTTTCGGTTCCCGCAGGAACTCTTTAATTTTCCGGGATAAAAAGTAGCCTATGTGTTATTCCAGACTATAATCTATCTCTGTACCAAATTTCATCTAAATCCGTTCAGCCGTTGAGGCGTGATTGTGTAACAAACATCCAACCATACATCCATCCATCCATCCAAACTTTCGCATTTATAATATTAGTATAGATAAAAATGGATCCAACCTCAATCATTTCATATTCAAAACGTTTTATGGCCTTAAAACAAAACACCGTTTACCGTTACATCACTCAGAAATATGCCTTGTTTTGAACCAATTTCTTCGTTTTGAAGACGTTCTAAAATAGCGTGTATTATGAAATGCCCCACAATAAACCTATATCTACATTAGCTGATGCTCGCGACTTCGTCCGCGTGGATTGTGGTTTTTAGTTCCCGCGGGAACTCTTTAATTTTCCGGGATAAAAAGTTGCCTATTCCAGACTATTAATCTATCTCTGTGCCAAGTTATTCATCCAGTTCCGTTCAGCTGTTCTGGCGTGATTGAGGAATAAACATCCATCCGTCCATCCATCCGTCCATCCATCCATCCATCCACGATTACAAAACAATTTTAGTATATTAAAATTGTTATTAAAAATACTTAAATTCCTAGAGGCTAAATGTTTACTTTAATCCTCCTATGCTAAGCTATATTGACACCGTTTTAGAGCATGAGACGTGAAAAAATATTTGAAACGAAAATAAAGTAGTTCATTCTAATCTACCTTCTAGAAACTAGATACAGTGCATCTGAGTTCGGTCACCATTACAAAACCATTTTATAAATTATTATAGCCAAGCAATTTCGTGTAGTTTTCGTAATTATTAATTTGAACGTCTTTTTCTATAAAAATAAAAATAAGAAAACTGAAATACTATGTAACTATATGTAACGACGAATATTTGCTATGTAACAATGATTTTACATATAGACTACTACCAAGACACATGCTTAATACATTCATTACATTTATAATTGTATGATCCGCAGTCGTGTCAGTGTATGTGTGTTAGGTATTGAACTCTGTGAGATAACAAGTCATAACTAAAAAAATTAAAAAACACTACTGCCCTGCCAAAAAACGAACTAAAAAGTTAAAAATCTAAATTAATCTAGTTAAATTAGAATCTTATTCACATTTTCTTTACATTATATTTTTTGTGTATCACTGGATATTGAACTATAGTGTTATGTATTTTTGGAATCTACTCATCATTTTCTAGATGATCATTATATAGTTAATCTTAAATTATCTTTGGATTTTTTTTAAAACTTTAGTCTTTAATGCGGGACCATGGTCGCGCCATAATTTTTTTTTTAATTTTACGAGCTTAAATCACCCGGAATAAACTAGGAATTCTAACGATACCTCATTTATCAAAATCGGTTCAGACGTACCGTTACGTAGAAGTTATGGTGGAATATACAAACTCACATACATACATACATACATGAACCCTGAAAAATATATACTCTTTTATTCAGGCAGTCGTATTATAATAATATGTTAAATACTTGATGATGCCCGCGACTTTGTTCGCTTGGATTTAGGCTTTTGATAAATTCCGTGGTAACTCTATGATTTAACAGGATAAATATATAGCCTTATATGTCCTTTGCTGCGATGCAACCTATCTCTGTGCCACATTTCCTCAAAATTGATTAAACAGATTAAAACTAAAAGGCAGACACACTTATAAACATTATTATAGTATTTACTTGGATACATACTCTTTTATTTTCTACTAGCTGATGTCCGCGACTTCGTCCGATTCGTGGATTGAGGTTTTTGGTTCCCGCGGAACTCTAGATTTTCGGGATAAAAGTAGCCTATGTGTTATTCCAGACTATAATCTATCCCTGTACTAAATTTCATCCAGATCCGTTCAGCCGTTTACTTACAAACTTTCACGTTTATAATATTAGTAAGGAAAACATGTATCCGAAATTCCAATGATCATCCGAGACTAAACACAAGTGAAACGTACTGATCTATTTAGGTCCATCGATAATGGTCCATCCACATACGCATCAGCGTTGATTTGTGACTGCCTCTATTTCAATGCTATTGCAAAGCAAATCAAACGTACGACGAGTTACATTAATTAGTTATTTCAGTTGGGTTTGCTTACTTACTGCACGTATTGTCAACGAGACAGGAAATAGGTTTGCTTTGTGCATCCTATATTCGTGTCGTCAGTAATTGCATCTTGTATTGCATTCTCGGATGCCTTAGTAATTGCAGTATTGATGGTACCTGTTTGCAGCGGATCAGGCCCGCGGCGGTATCACTTAATGAGGCCCCTGTTCTCTATTTTCTCTTTGCACTCTGGTAGGATTATTATAGGTAAGATACTCCTACTCCTAATAAAAAACAAACAGGAAATCAGGTAGCTACTGAAAAACATGATCTAATGGATATTTGGATAAATATTCATTAGCTTTCAGTCGTGGTTTAGTATTAAAAATATTGTAAATTTCCATTTACAGAAGTGAGATAAAAGCATAGAAGAGAAAGCACAGTTGGTTTTTACGATGTATAAAGGAGGATGGCGAAAATGCATGTATTTTGGGACCCACTGAAAAAGGTAGCGTTCATCATGGAAACTTGGTAATAATTGTAGAACGTAACAAAACTAAGAAAAAAGCAAATAGCAAATAGTAAGTAAGTAAGTCTAAAAATGTTGGAGAAAAAAGATACACCTAAAAGTAGAATATAACCTAAAAATTATTAATCAAAAACTATGTATTTGTATCAATAATTTGTATCAGTATCAGTATGAATGAGTAGGTAGGTACTTATGCCTAGTTATAATTGGGTAGGTACTTATGTCTGCGAGAAATCCGCAATAATTCTACTCACACCATACTTCTAAATAACTCTTATCTGCTTAGATCTTACTTATCTTTTAACAAATTGAGTAACAATAATATCAAAATAGATCTCTTTTGCATCACTGGTACCTCTATGCGGATTCTGGCCAATGAATTCTTCGACACCTATAGCCCAAGTTGAAGTGATTCGCTGACCAATAATTCTGATTGTTTTCCCATTCTATAGCCTGATCTTCCTTACATTAAGCGTTTTATTCCTCTATATACTTTGATTAACATTTGCATTAAGTACTTATTTACTTTTCCTATGAGAGCTATTTTCTTTCTCTTATAACCAAATCCATGAGAAGGAAGTCGCGGGCATCAGCTAGTGTCATATAAGTAGTGATCACTGATACTGATAAAATTATTTACATATTAAATAGTATCGATACGATTAGGTATCGATACTTTTAAAGTACTCGTGTTAGTATCACAAGACGATAGTAATATTAAGAATACTCATTTCAGTAGGTATCGATGATTCATCGATGGTGTCGGAACATCCCTACAAAAATAAATAATAATGACAAGTGTTGTCATGTCAACAAAATGTTTATCTATGTCAATTGCGTTCCATTAGTGCAAGAGGACTTATTTTTTAATAAATTATAATAATTTCTTTCTTTTGAATCCCGTATCTCAGAGTCTCAATATTTGTGTATATAAACATCATTTATACATATGATTATAAATAATATAAACTTGTACTTGAACGATGCCTCCTTAATTTTTAAATTATGTGGGTCCAATTTCGCCATTGTTCTTTGGTGTCTGGTCATTTTCTTACTCGTCTAGATGCTCCTAAGTTTATTAAGTACACGAGACCACTTTATACCTACCATCAGCTTTATCTGAGTTAGATTTTTCTCAACACTTTGTAATTTTTTTTTGCCTTTTGGTGTTGAAACCATGGGGTCGTGGGGCGAAGATGCTAGATCCTTTTTTAAGGATCTATCTTCTCGTCTCACAGAGTTCACAGGTGACCGGAGGGCTGGCAGTTACCTCGGCCGACATATAAGTTTGGCTGTTCAGCGGGGTAACGCAGCTAGTGTTCTGGGCACATTGCCTTATTAATTTGCACTTGCCTAATTCAGATTTTAATTTGTTAATATGGCTAAAATAAATTTATTAAAATAAAATTAAAAATATACATATCTAGTAAAACTAGAGGTTAAAACATGCATTTTTAAAACAAAGTTTGTTGCGTTGAACTCATATTACTTAAGGCCCTTTTTCACGAGTACATTTTTTTGTAATGTCAGTAATTGAATGTATTTCAATAGCTACTCACAATAATTGTCCCTCGAAAATTGTAAGCAAGTGTTTACACGCGGGTTTTATGAAGTATCCAAAAAATTTTATGCCATAATTGCATGCAAATCTTGACAAGAAATAATTGCAATATTTTTTGTTTACTTCAAGGATAAATATGTTCAGGAGAAATGAGTCAAAATGTATTTTAAGTTAGGTTCTACCGATTCAATTAAGTTAAATCGCTATTGCAGGAGTTTTGAGTTACTGTAAGTGGCAATACTAGAATTAGGATGCACGTAATGCTGGACTTATCTGCTCTATTATCCAATACTTAACATCTATTTCTTACGATATTTTCTTATCCTCAAAACAGCAGCAACGATGAAAATGTCTCACTCACAGCGCTCATGTTTGCAAACCATTTTACGATAATTACCTATCTCATTGCTTGCCTTATCTGGTGACAGAAGGGCTGTCTCATTTTTTGCGCAAAGGATCAGCCTGGCTGTCCAGCGTGGGAATGCAGCCAGCATTCTTGCCACTATTCCACGTGGGCATGATTTATAAAGTAATTAGGTTAGGCTTGCTAGCATTAAGTTCTACTGTAAAAAAAAAAAAATGCCTAAAAATTTCCAAATAAAAAAACCAAATCCGTTCAGCTATACGGGCGTGATTGAGTAACAAACATCAATTCAAACTTTCGCATTTATAATATTATAGTATAGTTTAAATGGACCTTGGTTACCTACTTGTTAATTTATACTATACATATATTATAACTTATTATAACGGATAGTTACATTATATTTTGTTTCAAATTTAAGTTTGGATGGATGGATGTATGATATTTCGCACAGAGATAGATTATGGTCTGGAATAGCACACAGGCTACTTTTTATTCCGGAAAATTAAAGAGTTCCCGTGAGAACCAAAAATCCTCAATCCACGCGAACGAAGTCGCCGGCATCAGCTAGTTGAATAAACTTAATGTTCATGAACTAATTAAGTAGATACTATTGATTGGGATACGTCATCATCATCATCGTGTCAGCTCGAGAAGGTGCCTCCACCCCTCTATCCCTCGTGCTTGTTCTCCAGCTTCGTCTCTAATCCGTTTCGCATTTTGGTTACCATCAAACCACAAAGTGTGGTCAACCGATAGGTACCTATCTACTTCTATGCCTATATAGATTCGACGACAGTTTCTTTCGCATTAATCATATTGTGTTTGTCTAAACTATAGCTCAAATACACCACATCCCATTAACTTGAACTGCGTCGTAATGTTCTCTATATCGAGACCCTATTTGCGAATATAACACGGGCTTCTTCATCTTTCCCAGATCGCCTAGTACTCACTGCCGTACATCAGAAACTTAAACAACATTTCACGTCACTGTTATATCTAAATTAGAAGATACAATTAAGGTGGTCAGCAACCGATATCTTCGTAGTTCCTACCTTAACTAAGTCTTTAAGGACACCGTGAAGTTTGTAATTCACAGCGAAACTTTTAAGGATTCAACCCTTGCCACTCTCCGCAGTTACGACCTTGATTTATTATCCAGTCATAATTAATACAAGATGCGTCATACTGAATATTAATTTTTACGCATGATTGGGAACAATTCAATAATAATAAGGTGGAGTTAAAACAATAAGTAAACAAGGCTGACAGTTTAACGTGCTTACTGGGACGTTCGTGTGTGTAGCATGTTTAGTAAACAGGTGTAAGTAAATGCCTCGATTGTCCGGGATTGACGACCTCCGTGGTGCAGTGTGTAACGCTGTTGTATTATCGTGCGGAGGTACCGGGTTCGATCCCCGGCAAGGTTAATTTGGGAATAATTTATAATTTCTGAATTTTCCCTGGTCTGGGCTGGGTTGGAGGCTTCGGCCGTGGCTAGTTACCACCCTACCGGTAAAGACGTGCCTCCAAGCGATTTAGCGTTCCGGTACTACGATGCCGTGTAGACCAAATAGGTGTATGGGTTTAATATAACTGCCCTTAACAGGTTAGCCCTCTACCATCTTAGACTGCATCTTCACTTACCATCAGGTGAGATTGCAGTCAAGGGCAAATTTGTAGTGCATAAAAAAATGAAGGATCTTTTTGATTTCCTTTCCTATGAGATTAAGATTTTTTAGTAAAAACCCGCCCCTAGTAAAAACCACGACTTCGAGTTCGTGCCCATGAAGTTTATAATCGAAACGACTTCTTGGAAAAAAGTTAAATACTTATTTTTCCAAGACTTCCCTGAATACAATACAACTGACCTTGCGAGAAAGAAATACTCCTACTTTTTAATAAGTATTATTAATTTACTATCGAAAGGCTTATTGTAAGTGTTAAAGACATATTAAGTACTAGATGATGCCCACGACTTCGTCCGCGTGGATTAAGTTTTTTTTATTTCCCGCGGGAACTCCTTTATTTTACGCGATAAAAAGTAGCCTATGTCCTTCCCGGGGATACATCCTATACCTGTACCGAATTTCATCAAACTTGGTTGAACGGATGGGCCTTGAAAGCGTAGCAGACAGACAGACAGACGGACAGACGGACAGACAGACAGACAGATACACTTTTGTATTTATAATATTAGTATGCATGTAGGTATTCGAAAGATAACATTATTTACAGCCGAAATACATAAGATTCTCGTCAAATCTTTTGTTAGCTGATGCCTGCGCTCTGGAAAAAACCAACGTTGCCAAGTTAATAATATAGATACTATGACCTTAAATCACAGAACTGAGAGCTTATTGTGTAATTATGAAAACGAATCGATGACGTATGAGACGGAATGGTGAGCGTTTTTGTCTTATTTAAGATGGAAATCCCGGACTTATGCATGTCTAGATTATAGACAAAGTACTCTGTGTTAGCACACTTACCTTCATCTTAAAATAAACCGTCACCGGTCACTCCGTCAAAATGAAATTCCAGTTAAAGTATTGATGTAGAATTTTAGTGCCTATACCTTTCTGTAAAAAACTTGAATATTTTTACTGAAATTCATACCTATTTTAAATTTTTGTATTGAAATGCTTTATTTTATTGCAACACGTACATCACCGTGAACTAAAGTAGTACTTTCTTTCAATATAAAAAATTTAAGTGTAAGTTTATTCAACTAGTTATGTTGGAGACGTGTCTGCATTTTACGTCTGGTCTGTATTATTATATCCGTACCTAGCAAGAAGAGTCAAGCTATTGTATTTTCTAAATGCAAGGGGATTTCTCTTGTCTTCGACTCTCCATTAAGTACATACCTAAGTATATTTAGATTAGATTTTCTTTGCAAGACCAAAGAGAATTTTAGTAATATGCTTTCATAATGTTGCACTAAAATCGCAATGGTTGGACTTGTCGGTCATAATTATTATGTGGTCACAATCGACTTTTCGTCACTTGGAAAACAATTTTGCCGGCTACAACATGTTGGATTAGCCATATTATTATTAAATATAAAGAAAATATTAATAAAGATTTTTGCTATGATTTGATATTATGGTAATAGACTAATAGAAAAAAAAAACATAGGGAAGACAAGAAAAAGGCTATGCTTACCACACTGCGACCGCTACGACTGCGTAGGCTGAGTCTGATCTTCCAATCACGCCTGGATGCGCCTCCCTCCGAGCTGAATGAGCGTTTTATTGACAACGACATCGTTGCGTTTCCACGTACACTATTCTTTCACTAACATTGCGTCTCTATCGCAGAATATCACCACAAAAACCATCACTGTAAGATACTGTTTACACCATCTTTCTGTATACTTTACATTCTTAACCAACCACAATTTTCTTCACATACTGTCTCCATCGAGGTATTATAACTAAACAAAGCACTGAAAAGCACATCACATCGTCAAGTCATTAAATAAATTATACGGAGGCAAAACCTGTTTCATTTTGAAAATTAAATTAACCTAACATTGTAGGCTTCAAATCCAAAATGTTAATGAAGGAAACGGGATATTATGTGAATATCTGAAACAAAAGAGAAATGAGGTTAATATTTTATGAAGTTAAAAACAATGCAAAAACTTTTTCCACCTTTGTCTGCGATGCGTACAATTTAAGGTCCCACGGTTTAAGGTTGAGATGCACGGAGAGGCGCGGCACGTAGCGGCAAATTTTATTTGTCTGAGTTCGAACAGGGCCGCGTCGCACATTGCATCTTCGTGCCGCGCTGCTTTAATAGGCCCAGCCCCCCGATTGTGTAAGAATTGTAGATCAAATCGTCAAAGTTCGGCATAAAAGTAAAATAAACCATAATGTCATTGAATTAGAGCTCAATTTCGTGTATCCATTCTCAGACGTTTATGGTATCGTACATACCTATGTACGGCAATTCTTACATAATCGCACCTCAGATCCATACAACGTCACCGCGCCTATTTATTAGTGGGGCTAGGACTTCATGCTAAGTAGTTATTAGGAATGGCGATCCAGAATATCCCGACCTTAGTACCTACCCAGTTTACAAAAGATAATTTCTGTAACGGGTTACGATTGTTCTAGTTGATAGAGCACTACGATGATTTATTAATTTACTCTTCAAGGATTCTTCACGACGACGTAAGCTCTACGTGACGCTTCACCAGTTCGATCAAAACAAGTTTTACATTTAAGCTACGTCTACAGCAAAATACATATTATACTAACAGCTAACCATTCTATATCTTCTAGTTCTATGCTCTTGCAATTGTACCTATTTTGAATCTTTTGGACATAACGAAAAAGTAAACGAAGACATCTGCAAAGCTGTTGTTCATTTTGCGCATTCTGGGATTATAAGCTTAGACGTATTTAAAAGATCTTATCTTTAAATTCCTTGTAGCTACTTTTCAATCGAGTTTCTTTAATTACTGATGTAAAAGGGGCTGACTTGTATGATTTTAAAGAGTTAATGAATTGTTTGCCTAGTATTTTTAAAAGCTTTAAAGCTTACTTATTCCCTTTTTCGGTATCAAACCTCTGTAATTGTTTGATTGTGTTGTAATTAATTGAAATTCAATGTATTTTACAAACAATGTGTATTTTGAATGGACATTTCTATCAAATTCCAGTTTTCTTATTATTTCACGAGCTGATGCCCGCGCCTTCGACCGCGTGGTTTAAGTTTTTTTGATTCCCGCGAGAACTCCTTAATTTTCCGGGATAAAAAGTAGCCAATGTCACTCTCCAGGTTCCTAACTATACCCATGCCAAAAATTACGTTACGAAACCCATGAACATTTTGTATGGGAAAATCAAGGGAAAATGATTTTTATTTTATTTTATTTTTTTGTCAATTTTCCAATGTTTTTAATAGGAATTCTGCTGTAAATAAACAAATTTAAAACTATGAAAATCGGTCCAGACTTTCTAGAGTTATAAGTGTTCGAACAAACCTGTTTTTGTTTTATATATTAAAATTTTGTCACGAATTCAGTATTATATAATTTGAATGTCAGCACATATAAAAATAAATTACGAAGGGCTAATTGAATGCGGTCCTTTATGAAAAATACGTTAGGTGAGGCACTTCCATGGAAAAACTCGGGTCCTCCTGAATCCCTTATGGCCAGTGCGAGCGTAAATGTGTTAGATATGTCCAACAGTTTTTTTTTTTACTTTTATTTACCCAATATTTTCGCAGTTAAAAGTGGTTTTGTCCGGTCATCAGTTTTGATGCTAATATATAGTATACTTTCCCTACTTACTACCATAACGTCCATGAGGCATGATTTACTTCGCTGTACCCAGCATAGTGCGTTATTTTTAAACCGTAAATGATTGATTTTCACAAAACCGTCCGTATTTTGGCGGTATGTGTGTACATGATGGATTACAATTTAAAAGTTTACATTACATAAAGTACGAGGACCCCTTTTTCATATTTGCAAAGGGTTGTTAATACTTATTTTGTACACGTACCTACCATTCTTTAATTCCTCTATGTGGGAAAATTTCATAATGTATAATGTGTATAACATTGTTGTCTTGTAACATTGGCACACATGCGAAATGAAATTTATATATTACTAGCCGATGCCCGCGACTTCGTCCGCGTGGTTTAAGTTTCTTTTTAATCCCGCGGAAACACTTTAATTTTCCGGGATAAAAAGTTGCCTACGTCGCTCTCCAGTTCGTCAACTATACCCATGCAAAAACACGCCAATCCGTTGCTTTCTTGGGTCGGGATTGAAGGACCAAGCAAACACACTTTCACGATTAAAATATTAGTAGGAAATATTAAAATTACATTTTAGCATTACAAAACGTGAATCATTCCCAATATTATAAGTATAATATATTTTATATGTCTTTCTTAAATTTAATACGTAAGTACAAAAACTACTTAGGATAATCTCCTGGCTTGAACACCGTACAAGAGATTTATTCCTAACATAAAGTAATAAGGATCTGCTTATTATTCTAACCCGGATTCGGTATGCAACCCTCTTCTTCGCGGATTGATTACAGTCGGAACGCCACAACCTGGGCGGTTGGAATGAATAAGTAATTTATAGCTACTTCCATGATAATCTTCCATGTAAGACACAACAGATAATAAACATCGCAGCTATTACAACGGCTTACAACTGATAATTATTAACCTAAATATTCCTGTAAGGTTTATTGTCTTGTTTAATCCGTACTTAATATAATAATAATAATAATAAATCGTTTATTTTCAGGCAATAGACCCATAAGAAATACAAAAGATGAATACAAATAAAAGTTAAAAGTTAAGTTAATTTAAGTATTATAAATGCACGCCAACCCGCATTGGAGCAACGTGAGTCTAAGCTCTGTAAGCTCTAATTCCCACTCTACTTAGAGAGTGGAGGCCCGTGCCCAGCTGCGGGACGTTAATGGGCCGTAGTGGTAATTTTATAAATGCGATGCGATAGTCTGTCTGTCTATCTGTCCGTCTGTCTGGCTGCTACATTGTAACGGTACGTCTTTTCAACGGATTTCGATGAAATTGGGCATAGTGATTGGTTGCATCCCGGCTAGTTTTTATCCCGGAAAATTAAGGATTTCCCAAGGGCTGACAATAACGTTCACACGGAATAAACTCACATAGTTTAGATCATATCTCTGGTCTTCTGAAAGCGCAACCTTTGTTTTGTCCGGACTGAGCTTGAAACTCGCATACATTATTCTCCCTTTTTCTAGCACATTGAAGGGTAAAATATGAAAATGCTACTTAAATATCCATGTCTCATTCTAATTTGCTTATTATTTGTAACTTTATTTGTTCAGCTTGCCGTAAGGGAGTGGATTTGTTCCATTTCAATTTATTACAAATGTAAGATCAAAGTTCGCGGAAAGAATACCTGCAAATAAATTTACTCAATATTGTTATGTATGTAAAATTATAATAAAATACTCCGACAAAATAACTCTGAAAACAAAATCTGTCTTAATTATATGGATTCCAACAAGTCGGGTAAAGGTAAACTGACCCTTTCTGAGTCTGAAAATAACAATGTACGTTCATTATTATTACGACACAACCACTTTACTGTTTGAAATAGGTATTAATAATTATTATTTAAGTAATAATAATTGTTTGCAAACGGTAACAACCTACACTTATCCTACTAGTGACAGCAAATTTTCCTTCAACATTATATGAAACATAATTGCCGTATAGTTATAAGTTTTGTAATAATTAAGTTTGTGAATAACTTTACCTACCTTAAAATTCTATGTACATTAAAAATTCCTCACAAAAGATTCTAACTTAATACTTGTAAGCTCAATAAAATTGAATTCTATATTCTTTTACTCGACTAAATTAGAATTAGAGACGGCGGCGTATAATGTGAGCTTACACCTTTGCATGTTAACATTCAACACATTTTGTGCAAAAGCTTTCTCAATTTGGACAAAATTGCTTGCTAAATGGCTTCAATCCGAAATAAATTTGCCACGGCAAATTGCGTAAAAGCATTTCAAAGATGTTTCTATAATCTGGAAATGGAACTTAGTGAACCGTGTTTCCATTTATTATGCCGATTTTAGACTAGGGAGTAGCACTCACACTGGAAGCGGAAGGATATGAACTAGGTGATGCTCATTATGAAGTATGCCAGACTGAATAATATTAAGTAGACAATGAAATGTTATGATGATCATTATTTTAGAAGCAAAATCATAATTTAAATAAAAAACCATATTATTTATCAGGCAATCATTATTATTATATATGCTTATATTATATTTGAGTTTATTGTTACTTAAACAATTTTTTTAACTTTTTAAAAAGAGCAACCGCCGAGTTTTTTTCTAGTTCTTCTCGTTAGGAATGGCATTCCATACTACTGGTAGATTCATTTGACGATTCACAAGCACTTGTAAAAGTTTATTTGAATAAAAAACATTTGAATTTACGTTCCTCATAAAGATATTATAATATCAAAAAAATACCGTCATCATCATCATCCATATAAACCATAGCGAGTTCACTGCTGAACACGAATTTCCTCTCGAAATAACAAGGGTTTGGCCATGCTGACCAAGTGCGGATTGGCAGACTCCATAGTTCACACACCTTCGAGAACATTATCTCGAGCTTGCAGGTTTCCTCACGATGTTTTCCTTCACTGTTTGACCCAAGTGATATTTAATCTCTTAAAACGCACATAACTCCGAAACGTGTGGTGACATATTTAAACGTGCGAAAGGTGAGTGCCCGTAAACTGCAATACATGGATGGCTTTGGCTCGATCATATTACCGCATAGAAACAAAACGACTGGGCTGGGCAGTGTTTGGAAAAATGAGTCAATTCTTCTTATCATCAATACCTACCTTAATCGCAAAGGCAACATATTATGGCTGAAACAGAATTTCTTTTTTTTTTTATCCACTACACTTTAGCTCTTGACTGCGATCTCACCTGATGGTAAGTGATGATGCAGTCTAAGATGGTAGCGGGTTAACCTGTTAGGGGCATGGCAGTTATATTAAACCCATACCCCTATTCGGTTTCTATACACGGCATCGTACCGGAACGCTAAATCGCTTGGCGGCATGTCTTTGCCGGTAGGGTCTTTGGTATTTAACTAGCCGCGGCCGAAGCTTCCGTCCCACCAGGCCAGACCAGGGAAAATTCAGAAATTATAAATTCCCAAATTGACCCTTCCGGGCATCGAACCTGGGACCTCCGCACGTTGATACAACAGCGCTGCACACTGCGCCATGGAGGTCTTCAAAAAATAATTAGATATCACTAGAAGCAATTCGGCAACTCTTCTCACAGGAAAACACCGGAAAAAACTTGTTAAATATTGTGAGACAATAGCAAAAGCAGCTGGCATCCCAAATGGTAGCACTGCAAAATGGCTGCCTACGTTAATTAGCAAATAACTTTAACACAAATAACAAGAAAACCGCTGTAGTGTTACTATTTGGGTGTAGAATTAAATAAGCTAACATAAAAATAAAAAAACCTTACATTCCGATTACTTTTTATTTTGACTTTTATTACTTTAGCCAACCCAATTGTAGAAAAAGTACATACCTAGCCATTGAGCCATCGTAAAAGCCGAGCAATGGATAGATGATCCTCTACGTGTCTGGTAGGTGCGTAAATTGAAATAAAAATGGTATACTTAATCAAATGAAAAAAAAGAAAAGAAAAATACAATAGCTGCCGAACTACCCGAGCTGGCCGTAGAAGGTGTTTTACAGCTTCATGAAATAATGAATTTTAAAAAAAACCGGCTATAAATTTTTAAGCAATATATAGCTTACTTTAATTATTTATTTGTTTCTTAATGTGTAATTGTAATGTTAGAATTTTGCACGTTCAAAATGAACAAGATTAATAATAATTTTATTAAAAATTAATAACGACATATTTAAACATTTTATAAATTATAATCTTAAATAGTTCTATTTTAAGGAAGGAACACTAACAACAACACTAAAAAAATGCATGTATTGTATATTTTAGTATGTTATTAATTATTTTAACTTTTTAACCCTTCACGGAGCACTCAGGACTGAATACAGTGTCACTCACACATACATGGAAAAAAACACAAACACATGTCTTAATTGAGCACATTAGTGGCGTTAAATGGACAATAATATGAGAGTTCTATCCAACAATTAAAAATAACTGAGGATAGATGATATGCTGAGGACCGCAAGGTAACAATTTGTTGTTACCTTGTGTTGTGTTATGTTGTTGAGCTATTGCTCAAACCATCAGTTCGTTAAAATGGCAGCGGGCAAGACGCGCTAGTCATATTACCAGCGACGGATGTTGAAGACAATGGAGTCAGAACGAGACAGTGTGGAGGAGTGACATTAATTATTTTTTCACAATAGGTATTTGTGTTGCGAATCCGGCTGCTTTCTGCTTCTATTCACTCAATATTTTCCATTTCAGAATAGGTAGATAGTTATAGAAGTATATATTTTTGTATGTTATATATTTTTGTGTAATTCTTACAATGTATTTTTCTACCTACTTAAACTCAAGCCATTTACATTACTGAATTGCATGATATTATCATACTTCAATTTATTACCTACTACCTAAATATGTTTCTTCTTTCTCCAACTATTCTCTTTATGTTATAAACGCACTGTCTTTTAACCCTGTCCCCACTACCAAAGGATAACTGGAAGAGAATACCCCTAGATATTAAGTTCGACTTTGTACATTGTATTTTATGTGCGTGCAATAAAGACTTTTCAACAAACAAAACAAAAGTACCTACCTATGGAGCAGGAGATAGTTACTATTTATTTTTGTATATCTACGTAACTTATTTCTTATTCTGTGCTTATGACTGACTAACTTGTCGTAATACAGTTTATGCGGTTTATATTGAGCATAAAATCAAATAAGCAGGCTGTATATAGGCTATAATATACAGTTACGACATGTTTAATATTAACGACCTTTCGTCAATAATTAATAGATACTTACAACCTTGGTAACTATAACTATAACAAGGTTTAAGATTACGTGTAATATTTTCCAAAGGAAGATAGAAACATAATTGCATCGGCTGTAGGTAAACCTAGTTGACACTAATCTTATAGTATATTAAGAAATCTATCTGTTGCTTCCCTATATTGTGTTCATGCATCTTTTAACCGAATGAGTGTAATCTTAGAACAGTAGTTGTTGATATTTTTGGTGTTTTTTTTTTGTAATAATATCATCAACGTAAAATAGGTACATGCTTACTAGCACTCTATATATATTGGAGTTTCCTCCACATACGATTTTCATGTTCTTAGTAATTATTTTCTACATGGAAATCGTACAGTTTTACAAAAATGTACAAAGGTATAGATTTAAAAGGAATGTTTCAAAATAGATTACAACAGGTAATCCCTGAGTGTTTGAACGACAAAAAGCTTAATATCAGAGTGAGGACCGGTTCCAGTTCCGCAATAAAAAAGCGGCAGCACGGGGAAGCGGATGCTCATATTTTAATTAACCGACTAACGATCTACATCACCAATGTCGGGTGTAATTAGGTTATTATTGCAAATTGGTGAATATGCACGGACATCATTGGAAAGCTCGCTTACAGCTTATCTATAAAATATTATGATAGAAGGGCGGCGCCGGTTGCATATTTCATTCTACAAAATGTAAACAATCTAGTGACGGGGCGCAAGGCAGCGGGGCTCGGGCGTCGCGGCTCGGGCGTCGCTTTGTTGCTTTTGCCGCCGCTGCCACAACACCGCCACACCTTCTGTATGTGTATCGTATGTCCCGCGCCTTTAGTAGTTAGTTAGCCGCGTAGGCATTAGACCTAAAGCTATGGGAGAGCTTGGAGGAGGCCTAAACCCTCGAGGAGCGCTAAAAAGAAGATTTTTTTAAATTATAATATTTTTTTAAACTATGTATATTTTGAGCAAATAAAGGGCTTTATAATAATAATAATAATAATGTCCCGCGCCTTAGCTACAAAAACATCAATAAGTCGTATTGGCATTCGTGTGATCAATTTCAATATTATACCTGTGCACGAATTGTTGATATATTGCGAACAGTGAACGTAGGTAGTATTACTGAATGGGTAAATTTACCTATTCAGTGGGTAGTATGAATTGTGAAACATAGAATTTTAGTGTGCGTCGCACCACTAATTTATTTTTATTTGAATTTGAAGGCAGCCTGAGTTGTGAAATAAATACAGGTTTACAAATTTTATTCGTGACCATTATTTTAATGACCCTCCAAACAAAGCAACCTACGCGTATATAGCTGTTTATATACCGATACATGGTTAAACATAATAATACATACTATGCGCGCATATTTGAAATTTTTGCCTAAATTGTAACTGTAATCGACGCTATTCTGAAAAACAACTGCCAGGGCCCATATAAATTGATAAAAAACCAACTCTGGGCTAGTACCAACTGAGAATTTCTCATCA
This sequence comes from Erebia palarica, assembly GCA_964035005.1. NCBI lineage: Eukaryota > Metazoa > Arthropoda > Insecta > Lepidoptera > Nymphalidae > Erebia > Erebia palarica. The sequence continues at coordinate 29,128,591 of OZ035986.1, forward strand.
GAATTAATTGAGTCGTATATGGTCTAAGATTTACATCCTTTTCGATTCCTTATTGTTTTACTATGGAAGTCTAAAAATGGCCGACTACTACACATTTTTCTTTGAATACTGTGACATGCTATCGATTCCAGACAACAAAATCCAGAGAGCCGAGAGAAATAATCCCATTTAAATTGCTTTTTATACGACATAACACCACAATGAAAGACAGTATTTTTACACAATATTGAAGTATGTGCTACTTTTAAAACATTATACCAAAGTCTTATGACATGTACTTATTAGTGAACGTAGCGTGAGGCATCCTCCGGCATAATGGACCGACGATATTTAAAAGCATGTGGCTGGATGAGGAAGGCTGAGGATAGGGTATTACAGTGGCGCTCACTAGGGCATATGTTCAAGAGTCGACATCCGCAGAATGATGATGGATATCACAGATTAGCAACGAAGTATCAGAATGATACGTAGATGTACAAAAAAAATTACATACTCACCAACTTTACCATTGGATAAATAACCTAAAGTGTAAATAAAATACTGGTATAGAAACCTCAAAGACTGCTAGTTCCCCTCGTCGAAGAGTTTTACTTTTTACTCATGCTATAGATTTTAGGGCAATAAAAAGTTAATTTCGTACATATACATCAAGTTAAACAAAAAGTGCTTTTTTTAGAAGCATCAAGTCGTATGGGAACATACTCAAAAGCGTCATTGATAAAATCCTTAAAAGAATTTAATGATTTTATCAGATGATACGGATAGATGGATTTTTATTAGAAATAGATAATAAAGAGATAAATAATTGCTTGGCTCAACTTAAACAATTAAAAAGTATAACAATAAGCATACGCAAGTGATACGGTTATATGAAAATGCTACACATACGTAGACATAGCGTAGAACCTGTGTAGCACTGAGAACTGCTACGAGTGTAGCTCATTATGAATAATCGGGCTTTGGTGGAGCGAGAGCTCTATAGGATTAAAGGAATTTCAGTAATCAACCTGGCTCGCAGCATGTCTCTTTTCTCACCTAGTCCTTATCTGTGCAGAAACTAGTTATTAGTAGATATAAGGTCAAGTTCTATGTCCAAATTAATTTATATAATATCATGTGGATAGCACTTTTTAAACGTCAGTAAATAATTGTCATTGTTTAATTTAACAATTAAATACTCTACTACTAGTCTACTCTAATCTTTAATTTATTATTTGCTCATAATTTGATATGCAATTCATACAGTAATACAAATGGCACCTTATTTATTCTGCAAAGAGTTATATTTTTGTACAGCGTTACTCATAAGCTTAAATATACGCATGAACCTTATAAAATAATGAGGCGAATTCATATTATGTTATTACCCCTACATAAGGAATTCATTACGAATTCCCGCCCTCACCTTTCATTTTCTATGTTTCAGTCCGCATAGAACTGCTAAATTATTTAAGTTATTTACGCATCGTAATCTCTCTTGCCTGATTTACTTTATCTTGCTTCGTCATCTTTCATAACAGTATATAGCACAGATGAGTTCAAGGCGTAGATATATTTAGGAAAAATATCATTGTATTCATGTCGACTAAACAGTGCAAAAATATAATATAAGTCTTGCAGTTTGCAGAAAAATATGACAGGAATGTCTCTGTATTGTGTTAATAATAATATAAAACTTACAATTAAAAAATAATTTATTTTTAATTACTTATATGAAAAATTATAAACAGATCTGAAATTGGTCCAGCCTGAGATAATAATCCTAGAGATCCGATACTTACTGACAGACACAGACAGCAATGTGATATTGGAGATCCGTTTATCCCTTTGAATGCCCAAAAAGTTACACTTTATTAGAGATGACGGTTTGGTAGAATTTAATTTAAATATATATTCTGATACATTGCAACGTTCACGTCCAAAAAATCTTCCGCCATGAAATAAAAATTTAAGGTAACTTCATTATTGCACTATAAATGAAACGTTTTAAAATAAAATCAAATAAACAATAATTGAGGAGCTTTCATATTCGCCTACTCTTTCGGGTGGTCATTTTAAACTTCAATCCTTGTTGATGGGTTCGAAATCAATAGCAAAAAATTACACGAGTGGTTACAGTTTTCATTGAAAGACGAAATAGTAACATTGTTCTTACAAAAAATGTGAACTATTCGTCAACGTCGTAAATCCAAAGGTGTATTCAGTACTTGTGTACTTGGTTTTGCCTCAACTAGTCAATTTGAGTCAAAAAAATATGGCAACTGTAACTATACATACTTTTTATACCAAGAACACATAAGTTTCCTAGGAAATGTGATTAACAAAATCCAACTTCAAGGTAGTTTAGCTATTTAGCCACGGCTAATCCAGACCGGCCATATAAAATCCATTCAAATATATGAAAAATCTCTCTGAACTGAAAGATCTGAAATTAGAACACTTCAACGCGGCAGAAAGTACAAAAATAGTATGTAAATGCCTCATTAGTTGATATTCAAATTCCTATCTCCTACTGTAAGTTTCTTCCTAAATATTTCAGCCGTCCATTAGCGCTGACGGAAAAAGGAAAATCGCTTAGCTGTACATGAATTACCTTGGGAGACAGATGAATAATACCAAATGAGATAGAGAACCGGAATGGAGATTTTTTTACTTCGCTTTTGCTCTATGGGGACAGTCGGTTAGCGAACGGTCAGTATGAAATACATAAAAAGCTGATAATTATAATAATCATTATGTGCCCCTTACTGAATTGGCTATTGGCGCTTCAAACAGCACCTTAATCATTATTTTTTTGATACTTATACACTGTAAGTAATAAGTAATTAATATTAAGTAATGTGGGTGTCAGTCAGTGAAAACTTCATCTCTATATAGGGTTAATTTAAAAATACTAATAAACTCTTAAGGTTTTTAGACAGCATTACTCCACGAAACACGCGGTCGGCATGTGGCGAACTGGTAATCCGACTAGTCGACTATGTACTGCTTTACTGAAACTATGGAGTTAAAAAGCGTCTAGAGTGTACAGTCGAAAGTCTAAAAGGTTTTTTAGTGAATTTATTGATTTTTTACAAATGTAGAGAAGTAGCCCTTAAGAGGAAATCTTTTTAAATTGACCCTGCCTAACGATAGGTAGTGTTTCAGATTAGCATTTTTGGACAAATGGACACGGTACAAACTTACTTAATTATAAGTGAAATATTCTGCTTATAAGCTACAAGGAACAGAATAAATAAGATCAGAATGGGATCTATTTAACTGTCCTTGTTAAAGGGCAAAATTCAAATGGAATCCTTGGTACCCAACCTTACTTACCTTTGTGAGGAAATGGATGTCTCCGAATGAAAGGTGAGTAAATAGGGTATGTAAAATTTGGCGAAGGCTGTGAATAATTATATTGTTAGTTATTGAGTTTGACAAGGTTGGAGCAAAGGAGAGCTGATTTTAGGAAGCATTTTTAATAATGCTTTGGTATTGTTTTTATTATTTCATACGAATATTATAAATTTGAATAATCGCACAGAAATAGTTTAATTTGAAAACAACTAGAACAAAAATATTTTAAAGTTGTTCTCAGTTTAAAGCCAAGCAAGACTACGAGGCTAAGGTTAGTCTAGACTCTAAACGATAAGCTAAAATCCATTTGCTAAATAACTATAATATAATACTGAAAACTACAGATTTCTAGCGAAACTATGACCGTTCGTCAATACGACGAAACGCTTCCAAAGGTAGCTAGTGCCCCGTTCGACTTTGGCTTGCCTTGGCAGGGGCACTACTGTGCCCCCAGATAATATTACCTACTTGTTTCTCACTCGACCAAGCTTATTGTTTTATACAACACATGTATGTCCTCGGAGAATGGTACAAAGAATGCAATAACGCTGCTTTATTGCATTCTTGAACACGCGGAATAGCCATGTTGAAATTCATTTCACAGGTTTTTTTAAAGCTATTCTAAAAGTACAAGCCGCAATTATTAATTAAGAAACTGTAACCCGACTACGAAAATAAATCAGAGGGTCCCAGTGTTTTGCATCATGTAACATCTTTCTATCATATCGATTGTTATTGTATAATGTAGCCTATGTTACCCAAATGTTACCCAGATTCGATTCGACCGATCAAAATCGATTCAGTAGTTTAGGCGCTGCGATAGAACATATACACATAAATACAAACTGTATGTTTGTATTATTGTATGTATACATACATACGTAAACACAATATTAAATATCTGTCAGCGTAAGTTTGTAAAAACCCTTAAACTGTCGAAAGATTACAATTTAACGCATTATTTTTCGGTAGATTGTAATCTGTTAGGCATATAAATCCGATAGAACCTAAGTGCACGGCCTGCGGCCAGGCACTACCTTATTATATATGTCGAGCTCTAACCTAACCTACAAGAAAGAGACAAGAAAACGTAAATACAATGAATATTTCAAAAATTGATACTCAGAACATTGAACGGTTCACAATCTGTCGACAGTTTACAATTTCGCGAGTTAGATTATAATCTAACGGTTTTTACAATCTTACGGTGACATATCTAAACTAATATTATAAAGAGGGAGGATTTGTTTGTTTGTTTGTAATGAATAAACTCAAAAACTACTCAACCAATTTAAAAAAATATTTGTCTTAAAGAAAGCAAGTACCATAAGCTATATCTTATTCTCAAAAACATAAGAGATCCCACCGAAAATTGCAATAATGTGAATGAAGTCGTAAAAAATTGTCAGATCTGAGAGCTTCCGTAGCGTGCGTTGCGTAAATAGTATAAGTTACACGAAAATAATGTATGGTGGAATTGTTCTTCTCAAAAAGTTCTAAAAAAACGGAATCAAAAAACATCAATCCACGCGGACGTAGTCGCGGGCATCACCTAGTAGCTTGATTAAAACTCAAAGGGGAGAAAAAGCCACCCGCACTAGCAATAATATGTGAACGAAAATGCGTTTTGTTGGATGTTGCCCGAACATACCTACTCTACAAGATGATACCTGACATGGCACCATATACACAACCATCAAACAAATTCAGCCAGTTGCAATATTGGCGTTCAAAATTCTATACCTATAATTGAATACGTAAGTAAGGTATTTCTTTATCTTTCTTAGTAATTTCTTAAGTGAATCAATAAAATGGTAGTACGTAGTAAAAGGCTTCAGATCAAGTAATGGTGAATATAATAGTTGACAGTTGGAGGCAGACATCTCCCCCAAGGGAAGGATCGGCAGCGTGTAAAGGATCAATACATTATTAGCTGAGGGACGAAAATTCAATGAGACGCTTAAAGGGTAAAATCACTTTATCATTATTTTTATCATTGATCTTGTTAGACAGTATTGAATTTACTTGTCAGAGTATTTATTAAATCATAATAATGGTAAGATAATGACTTTTGTTTTTACTTGGCTAGCACGTTTGGCCTTATAATAATGTAAAGGAACTCAAATTCAGAATTACTCATTAGGATCATATATTAGTTTGCAAATAAAGGGCTTTATAATAATAATAATAATAATGTCCCGCGCCTTAGCTACAAAAACATCAATAAGTCGTATTGGCATTCGTGTGATCAATTTCAATATTATACCTGTGCACGAATTGTTGATATATTGCGAACAGTGAACGTAGGTAGTATTACTGAATGGGTAAATTTACCTATTCAGTGGGTAGTATGAATTGTGAAACATAGAATTTTAGTGTGCGTCGCACCACTAATTTATTTTTATTTGAATTTGAAGGCAGCCTGAGTTGTGAAATAAATACAGGTTTACAAATTTTATTCGTGACCATTATTTTAATGACCCTCCAAACAAAGCAACCTACGCGTATATAGCTGTTTATATACCGATACATGGTTAAACATAATAATACATACTATGCGCGCATATTTGAAATTTTTGCCTAAATTGTAACTGTAATCGACGCTATTCTGAAAAACAACTGCCAGGGCCCATATAAATTGATAAAAAACCAACTCTGGGCTAGTACCAACTGAGAATTTCTCATCAGAATTAATTGAGTCGTATATGGTCTAAGATTTACATCCTTTTCGATTCCTTATTGTTTTACTATGGAAGTCTAAAAATGGCCGACTACTACACATTTTTCTTTGAATACTGTGACATGCTATCGATTCCAGACAACAAAATCCAGAGAGCCGAGAGAAATAATCCCATTTAAATTGCTTTTTATACGACATAACACCACAATGAAAGACAGTATTTTTACACAATATTGAAGTATGTGCTACTTTTAAAACATTATACCAAAGTCTTATGACATGTACTTATTAGTGAACGTAGCGTGAGGCATCCTCCGGCATAATGGACCGACGATATTTAAAAGCATGTGGCTGGATGAGGAAGGCTGAGGATAGGGTATTACAGTGGCGCTCACTAGGGCATATGTTCAAGAGTCGACATCCGCAGAATGATGATGGATATCACAGATTAGCAACGAAGTATCAGAATGATACGTAGATGTACAAAAAAAATTACATACTCACCAACTTTACCATTGGATAAATAACCTAAAGTGTAAATAAAATACTGGTATAGAAACCTCAAAGACTGCTAGTTCCCCTCGTCGAAGAGTTTTACTTTTTACTCATGCTATAGATTTTAGGGCAATAAAAAGTTAATTTCGTACATATACATCAAGTTAAACAAAAAGTGCTTTTTTTAGAAGCATCAAGTCGTATGGGAACATACTCAAAAGCGTCATTGATAAAATCCTTAAAAGAATTTAATGATTTTATCAGATGATACGGATAGATGGATTTTTATTAGAAATAGATAATAAAGAGATAAATAATTGCTTGGCTCAACTTAAACAATTAAAAAGTATAACAATAAGCATACGCAAGTGATACGGTTATATGAAAATGCTACACATACGTAGACATAGCGTAGAACCTGTGTAGCACTGAGAACTGCTACGAGTGTAGCTCATTATGAATAATCGGGCTTTGGTGGAGCGAGAGCTCTATAGGATTAAAGGAATTTCAGTAATCAACCTGGCTCGCAGCATGTCTCTTTTCTCACCTAGTCCTTATCTGTGCAGAAACTAGTTATTAGTAGATATAAGGTCAAGTTCTATGTCCAAATTAATTTATATAATATCATGTGGATAGCACTTTTTAAACGTCAGTAAATAATTGTCATTGTTTAATTTAACAATTAAATACTCTACTACTAGTCTACTCTAATCTTTAATTTATTATTTGCTCATAATTTGATATGCAATTCATACAGTAATACAAATGGCACCTTATTTATTCTGCAAAGAGTTATATTTTTGTACAGCGTTACTCATAAGCTTAAATATACGCATGAACCTTATAAAATAATGAGGCGAATTCATATTATGTTATTACCCCTACATAAGGAATTCATTACGAATTCCCGCCCTCACCTTTCATTTTCTATGTTTCAGTCCGCATAGAACTGCTAAATTATTTAAGTTATTTACGCATCGTAATCTCTCTTGCCTGATTTACTTTATCTTGCTTCGTCATCTTTCATAACAGTATATAGCACAGATGAGTTCAAGGCGTAGATATATTTAGGAAAAATATCATTGTATTCATGTCGACTAAACAGTGCAAAAATATAATATAAGTCTTGCAGTTTGCAGAAAAATATGACAGGAATGTCTCTGTATTGTGTTAATAATAATATAAAACTTACAATTAAAAAATAATTTATTTTTAATTACTTATATGAAAAATTATAAACAGATCTGAAATTGGTCCAGCCTGAGATAATAATCCTAGAGATCCGATACTTACTGACAGACACAGACAGCAATGTGATATTGGAGATCCGTTTATCCCTTTGAATGCCCAAAAAGTTACACTTTATTAGAGATGACGGTTTGGTAGAATTTAATTTAAATATATATTCTGATACATTGCAACGTTCACGTCCAAAAAATCTTCCGCCATGAAATAAAAATTTAAGGTAACTTCATTATTGCACTATAAATGAAACGTTTTAAAATAAAATCAAATAAACAATAATTGAGGAGCTTTCATATTCGCCTACTCTTTCGGGTGGTCATTTTAAACTTCAATCCTTGTTGATGGGTTCGAAATCAATAGCAAAAAATTACACGAGTGGTTACAGTTTTCATTGAAAGACGAAATAGTAACATTGTTCTTACAAAAAATGTGAACTATTCGTCAACGTCGTAAATCCAAAGGTGTATTCAGTACTTGTGTACTTGGTTTTGCCTCAACTAGTCAATTTGAGTCAAAAAAATATGGCAACTGTAACTATACATACTTTTTATACCAAGAACACATAAGTTTCCTAGGAAATGTGATTAACAAAATCCAACTTCAAGGTAGTTTAGCTATTTAGCCACGGCTAATCCAGACCGGCCATATAAAATCCATTCAAATATATGAAAAATCTCTCTGAACTGAAAGATCTGAAATTAGAACACTTCAACGCGGCAGAAAGTACAAAAATAGTATGTAAATGCCTCATTAGTTGATATTCAAATTCCTATCTCCTACTGTAAGTTTCTTCCTAAATATTTCAGCCGTCCATTAGCGCTGACGGAAAAAGGAAAATCGCTTAGCTGTACATGAATTACCTTGGGAGACAGATGAATAATACCAAATGAGATAGAGAACCGGAATGGAGATTTTTTTACTTCGCTTTTGCTCTATGGGGACAGTCGGTTAGCGAACGGTCAGTATGAAATACATAAAAAGCTGATAATTATAATAATCATTATGTGCCCCTTACTGAATTGGCTATTGGCGCTTCAAACAGCACCTTAATCATTATTTTTTTGATACTTATACACTGTAAGTAATAAGTAATTAATATTAAGTAATGTGGGTGTCAGTCAGTGAAAACTTCATCTCTATATAGGGTTAATTTAAAAATACTAATAAACTCTTAAGGTTTTTAGACAGCATTACTCCACGAAACACGCGGTCGGCATGTGGCGAACTGGTAATCCGACTAGTCGACTATGTACTGCTTTACTGAAACTATGGAGTTAAAAAGCGTCTAGAGTGTACAGTCGAAAGTCTAAAAGGTTTTTTAGTGAATTTATTGATTTTTTACAAATGTAGAGAAGTAGCCCTTAAGAGGAAATCTTTTTAAATTGACCCTGCCTAACGATAGGTAGTGTTTCAGATTAGCATTTTTGGACAAATGGACACGGTACAAACTTACTTAATTATAAGTGAAATATTCTGCTTATAAGCTACAAGGAACAGAATAAATAAGATCAGAATGGGATCTATTTAACTGTCCTTGTTAAAGGGCAAAATTCAAATGGAATCCTTGGTACCCAACCTTACTTACCTTTGTGAGGAAATGGATGTCTCCGAATGAAAGGTGAGTAAATAGGGTATGTAAAATTTGGCGAAGGCTGTGAATAATTATATTGTTAGTTATTGAGTTTGACAAGGTTGGAGCAAAGGAGAGCTGATTTTAGGAAGCATTTTTAATAATGCTTTGGTATTGTTTTTATTATTTCATACGAATATTATAAATTTGAATAATCGCACAGAAATAGTTTAATTTGAAAACAACTAGAACAAAAATATTTTAAAGTTGTTCTCAGTTTAAAGCCAAGCAAGACTACGAGGCTAAGGTTAGTCTAGACTCTAAACGATAAGCTAAAATCCATTTGCTAAATAACTATAATATAATACTGAAAACTACAGATTTCTAGCGAAACTATGACCGTTCGTCAATACGACGAAACGCTTCCAAAGGTAGCTAGTGCCCCGTTCGACTTTGGCTTGCCTTGGCAGGGGCACTACTGTGCCCCCAGATAATATTACCTACTTGTTTCTCACTCGACCAAGCTTATTGTTTTATACAACACATGTATGTCCTCGGAGAATGGTACAAAGAATGCAATAACGCTGCTTTATTGCATTCTTGAACACGCGGAATAGCCATGTTGAAATTCATTTCACAGGTTTTTTTAAAGCTATTCTAAAAGTACAAGCCGCAATTATTAATTAAGAAACTGTAACCCGACTACGAAAATAAATCAGAGGGTCCCAGTGTTTTGCATCATGTAACATCTTTCTATCATATCGATTGTTATTGTATAATGTAGCCTATGTTACCCAAATGTTACCCAGATTCGATTCGACCGATCAAAATCGATTCAGTAGTTTAGGCGCTGCGATAGAACATATACACATAAATACAAACTGTATGTTTGTATTATTGTATGTATACATACATACGTAAACACAATATTAAATATCTGTCAGCGTAAGTTTGTAAAAACCCTTAAACTGTCGAAAGATTACAATTTAACGCATTATTTTTCGGTAGATTGTAATCTGTTAGGCATATAAATCCGATAGAACCTAAGTGCACGGCCTGCGGCCAGGCACTACCTTATTATATATGTCGAGCTCTAACCTAACCTACAAGAAAGAGACAAGAAAACGTAAATACAATGAATATTTCAAAAATTGATACTCAGAACATTGAACGGTTCACAATCTGTCGACAGTTTACAATTTCGCGAGTTAGATTATAATCTAACGGTTTTTACAATCTTACGGTGACATATCTAAACTAATATTATAAAGAGGGAGGATTTGTTTGTTTGTTTGTAATGAATAAACTCAAAAACTACTCAACCAATTTAAAAAAATATTTGTCTTAAAGAAAGCAAGTACCATAAGCTATATCTTATTCTCAAAAACATAAGAGATCCCACCGAAAATTGCAATAATGTGAATGAAGTCGTAAAAAATTGTCAGATCTGAGAGCTTCCGTAGCGTGCGTTGCGTAAATAGTATAAGTTACACGAAAATAATGTATGGTGGAATTGTTCTTCTCAAAAAGTTCTAAAAAAACGGAATCAAAAAACATCAATCCACGCGGACGTAGTCGCGGGCATCACCTAGTAGCTTGATTAAAACTCAAAGGGGAGAAAAAGCCACCCGCACTAGCAATAATATGTGAACGAAAATGCGTTTTGTTGGATGTTGCCCGAACATACCTACTCTACAAGATGATACCTGACATGGCACCATATACACAACCATCAAACAAATTCAGCCAGTTGCAATATTGGCGTTCAAAATTCTATACCTATAATTGAATACGTAAGTAAGGTATTTCTTTATCTTTCTTAGTAATTTCTTAAGTGAATCAATAAAATGGTAGTACGTAGTAAAAGGCTTCAGATCAAGTAATGGTGAATATAATAGTTGACAGTTGGAGGCAGACATCTCCCCCAAGGGAAGGATCGGCAGCGTGTAAAGGATCAATACATTATTAGCTGAGGGACGAAAATTCAATGAGACGCTTAAAGGGTAAAATCACTTTATCATTATTTTTATCATTGATCTTGTTAGACAGTATTGAATTTACTTGTCAGAGTATTTATTAAATCATAATAATGGTAAGATAATGACTTTTGTTTTTACTTGGCTAGCACGTTTGGCCTTATAATAATGTAAAGGAACTCAAATTCAGAATTACTCATTAGGATCATATATTAGTTTGGGATTGATTATTTTCAAAAATATTATTTACTACCAATATAATCAATATTGGTAGTAAATAATATTTTTTGGACTATGATAACTTAATTAGGGTTCCAGGGTGCCCTGGCCTATCTAAGAGGGTAGCTCACGGCAGCAACTTCAATTGGTGAATTCTATTACATTCACATAATGTACTGATTAATCAAGAACTTTGATCTTTGAACTTTGAAGGGGGATACCCAAAATTGTTTCTCTTGCCTATATATATTCGCCTGAGTGTCATCTACTGGCAATACCTACTAACAAAAGCTCGAACATTTTGAAAGCATGCGCAGTCTCGCCTTTAAGCTAATGTCATCAATTATTGAGATACGACGTCAAAGGGCTGGAAAATTGAAGCAAGGTTGGGGATGCTGGCGCATCGCAAATGCCTACATATAATGAGGAACATTTTCAGCGGACACATCAAAGGACATTTCTCGAACAATTTTAAAAGGTTTAAAAAACGTTAACCCGGCTTCGTAAATAATAGTTGCAAAGTTGTTTTCTATCCGTTGCTCTATTTTAAAATTCTCACTCAAAAAGACTCCCACTTTTTGTATTTAAAATATGTCATATCGGTTTTGTTAGTATAAAATGATTGACACCTCATTGATCAAAATCGGCCCGGTTGTTTAGACGCTACGGTGGAACATAAACAAATACATATAAACATACATAGCGAAAATCATAGTAACCCTTCTTTTTGACTTTGCCGTAGTAGGGTAAAAGGAAGGTATCCAGCCTGCGTTGTAAACTTCATAGAAAATGTGAACGTTACTGACTTTAAACGCACCCTGGTCCATCTGATGGCCACAACCGACCCAGTTGGGTATTTTTTACACGACTACCTGAAAAATGGAGTATATTGTTTTCAGGGTTCATGTCTGTATGTATGTATGTATGTGAGTTTGTATATTCCACCATAACTTCTATACGCCTGGTCGTATATCGATATCGTTAGAATCGCTAGCTTATTCCGGGTGACAAAGGATAGTAAAATTTAAAAAAAATTGATGGTTTGACCATGATCCCGCATTAAAGCCTAAAGTTAAAAAAAACGAAAATAAGAATAACTATAAAATCATCATCTAGAAAATGATGAGTGGATTCCAAAAATATATAACACTATAGTTCAATATCCAGTGATTCACAAAAAAATATCATTTAATAAAAATGTGAGTAAGATTCTAATTTAACTAGATTAATTTAGTTTTTTTCTGAGTTCGTTTTTTTGCAGGGCAGTCGTATTTTTTAATTTTTTAAATTAAATCAACATACACATGCGCTCTTAGGATATAAGTGTGAATTTTGTCTAAATTACCGTGCTGTTAAAATCTCTAAATCTAAATATTTATGCCACATTATATTAAGCAATTCCCTTCCGGCAACAAGTAATTCGGCCCTTAGACACATCCAAATGAGAGAATATAGGTCATGACCGAAGACAATGCCGCCCTTGGCATAGTGGTTTCTGGCAACAAATTCAAATCGATACGCGACGCATTGCGGTCGCTCACTAAGTTCGTAGGGAATCTTAATAGGCCAACATTTGGCACATTGCACGAGAGTCCTGCACAGATTTCACCATCACTCGGTCGTGTTCTCCATTATTAAGGCCCACTTGCAAAAGGACTTTTAAAACTATTTTGTTAAATTTTCTGGTGCTGTCACTTTTTGGTAAGAGAATAATGCATGCCCGAAAGTAGTAGTAGTAGTAGTAGTATAAGTCTTTATTGCATCTTAACACATAGGTACAAAATTATGCATACAATACAGAAGACAGGAAACTGTGGTAATGCGCAAAGGCGGCTTTATCGCTAATGTGAAAGCATTCAAAAATTTATAAATCAGTTTATTATTTGATATTCTTGTGCATGTGAGCCTTAATCACATAATGGTAGGGGTTTTCTTAAAATAATAATGTGGTAGGGTGCAGGGGTCCCAGATCCAAATTGTTGCGGTTGACAGTGACATTAGTCACTATCTACTCTTAGGTTTACCATTACCTCTTTATATTATTTGCTGTAAATATTTGCCTCTTTATATTGTTTGAAAGAATACCGTAGGAAACCAAGAGGTCAAATTTTGACATCAACACTCCATCCTCCAGCCAGTTTTCAGCTTCAATCTACACGTCGCTTACCCGCTACAAACTTTTAATCTAGGCCACCCACCCCTCATATTCCCATTACCGCTGTCTCGGCTTGAAAGAGTTTATCTCAAAAAGTGGTGATTTATTCCGAAAAGAATTTTTACACCGCTTGGTGTTAAATGATGCTACTGACTAAAATAAGTTGGTTTTTATTAATCAGTTTCGCCACTCAGCATAGTAACAGAATGCTATTCCAGGCGGTGTCGATTTGTATGGAAACTTGGCTGAGTTTTAAGTATTGGATGATCCAAAACTTACACAAAAATATCCAACAAAAAAACATCTGGAAGTTAGGTATTTATACCTATATCTTCATATTTATGACTGTATATTGTATATTGAATGTCTATTTCTTTTTAAAATAATAGTAAGTGGTATATTTACACTCAAAACCGAAATATAAAATGAAATAATTATGCAGGACATGGATATTTAAACCGATTTTATGATGAAATCTAAACTGCGTTTACGCGATCATATACTCGTATCTTCCTGCTGTAACAGATGGGTATAGCATATATAGACCTTACTTCCTTTCTGATTTTTTATTGGTTATATATAATTATACGTTTAACTCACGATACTAGGAATGGAGAAGTTTACCTTTTTTTAAATTAATTATGAAAATTAAGACAAAATAAAACAAAAATATGAAAGAATCATTAAAATATCTTAACAAATGAAAAATGGAACTTTAAAGTTGCGCTTGCAAGACGGGTGGCGTGACATTACTCTAACGCCGTAAAGCCGAATAAAAAAATAAATGGACTTAACGTGACTTATTTGACTTAAAAGCACATAATTTGTGCGTGAAGATAATTTTTAAGTATTAAATCTCGGCTAGGTACTAAAACTCACTTACAAAATTTCCCAATCGAGTAAGATACAGCAATCGGTGTACATTAAATAATTAAACTTTTAAATCGTCATTTCTCAGTCATTTATTGATGGATTTTTAAAAAAACACTGGTTTATTTGTTTTAATCTATATTTTACTTTCGTTGTGTTAAATATGATAACAACAACCTCATGAAACTTCTCCATTATTGTTGGGGTTCTACTAGCTTTATTGCCTAGACTAACTTATTAGGCACAGTACATTTGTACCTACCTAGTACATACACATAAGCTGAACCGAGAACGAACGCTACGAACGAGCGAAGCTAAAGGAAGGTGTAACAACGCGTCCTACACTAGCGGCACGCTATGATGGCCGGTTTGACACATTACAATAGTGATGTGGAATGTCAATTTATTCTCGAACAAAAAACAATTAAGTTTTGTTTTTGTACCTGATTAAATAGGTTTAATAAAACAAAAATGTATATGTTTATTTAATTTATTTGAACGAACTGAATATTTGAACGAAAATGAATATACATACTTTATATGCACACAAGAAACATATGAATACAAAAGATACCAAAAAAGGTGCCACAAAAGGCCATAATTAATCAGATTCGTCCATACTACTATTTTCACTGTCGTCACTGCTATCATCACATACATTAATAATTATATGTTCGTTTTCTATAATATTATCTATTTTCACATCTCTTTCATAATCTTCCCTTATTAATTTAACAGTTCTATTCACAACCTTTTCCCAGTCTCCTTTAGTCACATGTTCACAAGCTTCTTCTAATAATTTTAGCATTTTTTTTGTGGTAAATGGGGGTTCTGTATTGTGTCTTGCAGCATATCCCTTAATTTGAGCCCACACCAACTCAATCGCATTATACTCACAATGGTAAGGCGGTAACCGTATAACTCTGTGCCCATGTTCTAATGCTATTTCGTCAATGACGTATCGGATCTTGGTTGGTTTGTTTTCTTTTAAAAGACGTACTAATTCCGCTTTTAACATATTCATGTTTGCATCTACGCCATTTTTACGAAGCCATGCGACGATATCAGCTTTCTTTTGGGATTGGGCAGGTGGCTTGTCAATTTGCATCGAGTGGTATGGGGCGTTGTCCATAATTATAATAGATGGTTCAGGGAGGCTACACAACATTGAGGTAAACCATTCAGTAAACTTTTCTCCATTCATGTCTTCATGATAGTCTCCAGTGGTTTTTGACGCAAAAGCCATGAGAGAACCTTCGACAAACCCGTTGATGGTTCCGGCGTGACAAATTATAAGTCGCGATCCTTTTCCTACAGGAACTTTGGAAGTAGATGCTGCTGTGTCATCGTTCCAAGAACGGCCTACAGTATGGTTAGCATTAAGCCATGTTTCATCCAAGAACACAACATTTTGCCAATTTTTGATTTCTTTCACTTGCCGTAAAAAAGTATACCTTGCCATCGCTATATCAAATCTTTCCATCAATATTTTGCGTTTGTTACATTTTTTGTATCGAAATCCAATGGTCTTCAAAATCTTCGTTAAAGAACTTTCCCCACCGAAGAATAATCCAGCTTCCTTCAGTGAATGCACCAACTTTTTTCTTGTTGGATACTCCTTCTGTAAATAGTAGCCGTAAACATGTCTTCGGATAGCATCGGCATCAAAGCTATCGATGCCTACGACTGGTTTTGCTCGTTTTCTCTTTTTTGGTGTGTGAAGTTTATTTTCTTCTGTGCCAGTCTCGCCATATTTTTTTTTAGTTATCCGTCTAACAGTTCGTTGTCCAATATTAAGCGCATCAGCTACGCGTTCAACCACTGACGTTATAGGTAAAATTGGCCCTCCATTTTGAGCTTCACGATCGAAATAGTTACGAAGGCGTATTACGAACTCACGTGTCTGACTATTTAGAACAGTTCTCTGCGTACGTTCGGTCATATCGACGAAATCCACAACAAAGGGCTTGAACAGAGTCCAAATTAACGAGCAAGGGTCAACAGTAATGCAGTATCAATATTTGAAATCCAAAGCCAGGTCAAAACTATATCACAATCGCATTGCACTGACAGTTTATACTTTTCGAAGCAACGTCAATTCGAAACTGCTTTGTTTTGCATTGAGCATTGACGCGAGTTTGCCGGAGGTAGTAGTTGTGCTAGCCAGCGATCCTATGTGACGATCGTATTAGATTCCATTTTTAAAAATTTATTGATATTTTTTTGCGATTTCAGAGGTTTGTCCACATAGTGAAAATTGTTCATATTCACAAGTACATTCACCCCTTAAATGGTGCAAACTGATTTTTCTACACTTGTATACATTTAAGAAATCAATTTAATAAATAAATTTTGAGTCCTAAACCTAAAACTACATTCGATAAAATTTATGAATCTCTGCACATCACTATCGTCAATAAAGTAATACAATTATTTCCTTCAAAGTCGTTATCAATTAATACGGAACTTCATGAGAAACTACATTCGATAAAATTTATGAATCTCTGCACATCACTATCGTCAATAAAGTAATACAATTATTTCCTTCAAAGTCGTTATCAATTAATACGGAACTTCATGAGCGGACAAACGTCAAACCGGCCATCATAGCGTGCCGCTAGTTTAATGAAATTTTATTTTCAGATGCACTATAAAATTAAAAAAAAAAATTAATTAAATATTTTCAGCATTTTCACAGCAAAATAATGTATTATCGCGCTTCAATTACGCATATCGTTCGAGCATGTATTGTTTCATCAACTGGCTTTTTGTCGTGAATTGAAGGCTGCTCAGTCGGAACATAATGAAGACTGACGTGATCGTTCTATAGAACTGGGCTAGCCAATTCTTTTCGGCAAATTGACGAGAAAGGCTTTAACGCATACTGGTACTGCGGAGAGAATTGAGGAGGTGATGTGCAGCATCTTTATTGTTAACATTGTCAATTTTACTTTATTTACCCCCAGCGTCTGTATTTTGTTTTCAGTATTATTTTAAACCATCAATAAACCCTTCGAAAACATGGATTAAAATATAGAACAAAACTAGCGAATACCCGCGACTTCGTCTGCATGGTTTGAGGTTTTTTGGTTCCCGCGGGAACTCTTTAATTTTCCGAGATAAAAAGCCTATGTGCTATTCCAGACTATACTTTATCTCTATGCCAAATTTCGCGCCAGATCCGTCGGGGCGTGATTGAGTAACAAACATCCATACATCCATACATCCATCCAAACTTTCGCACTTAAAATATTAATAAGTTTAGTTATATCGAGATGATGTTAATGTTTTATAACAACTTTACATTGCATTGACCGTGCGGCATAGTTTTGTCTAGCGGGCGGTTGTCTCCAGGCAGATTGCGCCATCGTATGGATACTTATTGATAGTATAGAAATAAAGTAATGGTTTGTATATGTCACCGTAAGATTGTTAAAATCGTTAGATTATAATCTAACTCGCGAAATCGCAAAGTGTCGAAAGATTACAATTTAACGCATTATTTTCCGGTAGATTGTAATCTTTTAGGTTTATTAACCCGATAGAACTACCTCATTGTTTATGTCGAACCCTAAGTTTACAATTTCGCGAGTTATATTATAATCTCACGGTTTTTACAATCGTACTGTGACATATATAACTCAAATAAAACGCTGAAATGGTTTCCTTTGGAACTCATTTGGTGGGCATTAATTTATTTCATTGATCCAGTTTACACGGATACTTTTTTATTTTTAACATATTTTCTTCCTTTAAGTTCTGTGTCAGGCATGGAGGATGTTTTTTCTTTTGTGGACTATATACCCTCGAATAGGATCTTATTGACTTATTCAACTTTTTCCTAAATCGACGGTTTAACTAGTTAAATTTTCCAGACCCTAACTTCTTAATTATATTGTATCAAAAAATCTGAAAAGTTCTGAAAAGCTAGAAAAAACACTACATAATGTGCATTCTTATATGCATTAGGTTATTTTAACTGAATTTCATACCAAAGTTATGTTAATATAAGGCTTTTTCGTTAGGTTTATTAGCTTTAACAACTAGTTAACAATTACTACTAACTAGTTAGTCTGATGAGCCAGAGCGAAGCTTGTTATCTCGTTGACTGATATCTCAGCGAGTCTATTTCAGCTCGATGAGTCGAACTCCGTCATCGAATTATCGGTTTTTGGTTCGTCTACTTTCAGCTAGTAGGTAGCTGGTAAACGGGTATATTCATAACCGAGCCAGACATTAATCATTCCATCGGATATCTGTTTGTGATTTCACTTTTCACCGGCTGGGACGAGACAGCTAGTATCATTCCCTAGCTATATCACGTCGGCTTTGCACAGGATCGTTACCTAATAACTCTATAGCTTGTAGTTATGGATAGGTCATATAGATAGGTAATTTAAATGAGAAATTTTGTCGTGAGGACATGTAGGTATGTTTCCACAGAAAACTGCCAATATTTTTATACGACTGCCTGAAAAAAGGAGTATATTGTTTCAGGGTTCATGTATGTATGTATGTATTTATGTATGTATGTATGTATGTATGTATGTATGTATGTATGTATGTATGTATGTATGTATGTATGTATGTATGTATGTATGTATGTATGTATGTATGTATGTGTGTATGTATGTATGTATGTATGTATGTGAGTTTGTATATTCCACCATAATTTCTATACGCCTGAACCGATTTTGATAAATGAGGTATCGTTAGAATCCCTAACTTATTCCGGGTGACATAGGCTAGTAAAATTTTTAGAAAAATTAATGTGGTGACCATGGTCCCGCATTAAAGACCAAAATTGAAAAAAAATATTCAAAAATAAGATTAACTATATAATCATCATCTAGAAAATGATGAGTAGATTTCAAAAATATATAACACTATAGTTCAATATTTAGTGATTCACAAAAAAATATCATTTAATAAAAAATGTTAATAAGATTCCAAAGGCTATATATGCAAATCGCTTCTTATGGCGGTAAACTCCAAAAATAATGTGGCAGGGCAGTCGTATTTCTTAATTCGTTAAATTAATTCCGTATTGGCACGGAATGAAAAACTGCCCTGAATGGCTTTTTTGTAACACAAATCATGTCATCACCTAACATGCTTATGTGTGTTTTTACGAGAAAAATTTGTTCTAATCTTAAGATAATAAATATACAAAACTAGCTGATGCTTGCGACTTCATCCACTTGGAATAAGTGTTTTCAATTCCCACGGGAAATTCTTTATTTTCCGGGATACAAAGTAGCCGATGTCACTCTCCAA
This sequence comes from Erebia palarica, assembly GCA_964035005.1. Lineage (NCBI taxonomy): Eukaryota > Metazoa > Arthropoda > Insecta > Lepidoptera > Nymphalidae > Erebia > Erebia palarica. The sequence continues at coordinate 29,148,417 of OZ035986.1, forward strand.
CTCAAGGTCCTTAACTATACTCATGCCAAAAATCATGTCGATTCGTTGCCCTGTTGCAACGTGATTGAAGAACAAACCAACAAACAACACACACTTTCGCATTTATAATATTAGTACGATACGCAAATGGTAAGTGATATTTAGGTATAGTAGGTTGATAGTTAAGACTTTCGTTAAAGCTGCTTCACCTGACCAGATTTAAGCATTTTACCGTCGTAATAAATGATACAGTCAAACACAAAAACTTAACACGAAAGAAGTACCACATTTGATATTTTCTTACTTATATGGACGCAATCAGCTTATCCACCATACAGTTACTACCATCAAAGATGTTATAATATCACCATCCTTGCCTAAGTGTCAATCAGTATTAATTTTATTTTATTCATGGTTCAATGATTTTCATTTTAACTGGATGCAAGCGCCCTTGAGTAAAACAATATTTATCGAAGAGTTTTCCATACAAACGATCTACCCACAGCACGTTCTGTTTGAACGTATATTAGAAGATAAAACTTTGCTATATTTATTTTTATACAATAAAGCTTTATGGATTATAATTTCAGAAGAAGTTTCTAAGGGACTTTTCATGTTAAGACAAAAATCTGTTACCTATTAGACCGTGCAGAATGAAACCCTTTCGTTTGACATTCATCAGCATCATAATTTCAACCTATTGCTGACTCAATGCTAAGCACGCGTCTTCTCTCAGAAAGAGAAGGGGTTAACTTTTACCATAGACCACTCCACGCTGGCAAAGTTTTAATCATCATCATCATCATCACCAGCCAATATACATCCACGTTGCCTATCCTTGGCTGTTTAAGTTTTAGCATAGAGAATTCTCGGGCATAGAGATTTCCTCAATATTTTTCCTTTACCGTTAAAGCAAGAGAAAATGCTTACAACGTGTCAAAGAATCGAACCCCCAACCAATTGAACAGGAGGCTGAAGCCTGAACCTCTTACCCCGCGAAACAAAGGTAACCATATTCAGAAGCAGCTGTGTCAGACTGATGTACAGACGAAGTTACCCCGGGATTCTTTCTGACTCGTATCATAATATGATTACTACGAGGTACTTTAGAATAGAAATTTAAATTAAACGGTATCAAATTCGCATTCTGCAAACGGACGTTAATTACTCCGTGCTACTGATTATTACCATCATGGGATATAATTATTTACCTGTAAGTAATTAAAGTGTTCAATACTCAAACATGTTAGTGCAATGTCAATAACAGGTATAATGAGCTTTTAGCAAATGAGTTATTTACCTAAAATAGACGCCCTGCTATGTACATACTATTGTATCTAATTACCATCCCGGGGAAAACACAACAAGCCTAGAGGGCTAAATACTCATCGCATTACGGTTATCTTTTGCCAGGAAACAATGCCAATTTAATGGTCTATTATTAGAACTTATTCACCCTCAGGCGAACAGTCTTTACGGATGATTGACCCTGTAATGACCGTCCGGAGGGAAATCGCAACTCAAGGGTTCAGTACTCATTCAATCGATAAAACCGAATATGCCTACTCTAACAAAAATGCAAGGACTGCAAGAGCCTACACAATGGAGGATTATGATAGAATCGATATTGCATCGATATTGATTCTTTTGTACCTCTTTGTTGCCGAAAATCTACATGCCATGACTGAGAGTGCAAAATGGCGGGTTCAACGGCTCGGATATACCACGTTGTGGGGTAGGTACTAGGATTTTTGTTTGGATTTACCTGGAGTTTTTTGATAGCCAGGCAACACTGGGCTGCGTTAAATAATCGGCTCTCACCTTTCACGAGAAAGACTCCATCTACAGTAACAAGAAATTTTTATTTTATTTAATACCTATATTTCGAAAATAGCTCGTTTTTGCTTGAGTGCTTCGCTTGGATGGCATTCATGAAAGCCGTTTTTAGTAGGGTCTTCAGTATAAACAAAGGCTATTATATATTATAATACTAGAGGTTGCCCGCTACTTCGTCCGCGTACAATTGCTGATTTCCTATGAGATTATGAAATTTTGTCGCTGCAAAAAGCCTATCTATAGAGACTTTATATAGCTTATGCAGGTTTTTATTATTTAAAACTAATAACCTAAATGCTGATTTTCATAATATATATGTCACCGTAAGATTATAAAAACCGTAAGATTAATTGAATAGACTGTCGAAAGATTGTGAACCGGTCAATGTTCTGAGTGTAAATTTTGGAAATATTCATTATATTTACGTTTTCTTGTCTCTTTCATGTTTGCGATTTCTCGAGTTATATTATAATCTAACGGTTTTTACAATCTTACGGTGACATATATACTTCAAATCATAGAACTTTTGTGTAACCTTCCAACCCCATTTCACCCCTTTTGGGGTTGATTTTTGTTAAATTATATAAATCATTATTATTTAAACTACTTTTCAAAAACTAAAAAACTTTTCAAGTCTCTTACTTCAAAAACATAGGACTTTCATACAAACTTACAACCCCTATTAGACCACAGTTTATTATAACTTAAAACTAATAACCTAAATCCCGATATTCAAGTATCTAACTTCAAAAACTTAGAACCCTTATATAAGATTCCAATCCCCATTTTACCCCTATTGGGGTTAATTTTCATAAAATTGAAACCCTTTCGTAGCTGACGCTACACCATAGAATGAATTTACTTTCAAAATTTCAAGTCTGCACGCTTTATAATTCCCGAGATATCGTGATTAGTCAGTCAGTGAATCAGTCAGTGAGTGAGCGGTATTTCGCTTTTATTTATATCTAGATTATTATAAAGACTCAACTTTCAAGAGCCATATTGTTTTGAACCGTCTGCTGATAATGTCAGTAACTCAGTAGTCAGTTTACCACACTCAAACTTGTTTACTTTTTCATCATTTCATCCATAACCTGAAAAAAATTATTCATCAACTGATTCAATGGGAACAAATTTTAATAACTAAGCTAAGGGAGCCAAAGAGGGGATTTTTGGATTTTCTCCTGCGCGGCAGATTAATATAAGGGAGGATTCTTTGGACCCTGTAGATTACCTTCACCTATACCTCATATATTATGAGCCCTGTATATTGGTGGGTCTGTCTAGGGTAGCGGATCAGAAAAATAAAAAAATTCGTTCATCAGAAATACTCGAACGCGTCAGACTAAGGTAGAGTGAGTTAATTACATGCAGAAAAGTGTACATTCAATTAATCTGACGATTTGAGTGAGACCTAAAGGAGTGGCAGAGTAACGTACTTGCAATAAAGAAAAGTTACCATACTCGAGCGCGCTCAATTTTTTTTTAGTTTGAACGTGATAATACAAGAATAACGGAAATAATATATATAATCTGCCGATTTCCACAAGCCGAAGTAACAAAAATAAAGTTTAATAGGTGCAGCTGCAATAAAGAAGGTTCTTCCCACTCCGCGCCTCTATTTCCCTTTCACTATCTCTCACTCTCTACGTTCTTACACTACTTTCCGTTGCCTGGAGTAATTAGAATTATAAAAATTATTAAAAGAAATAGATTGTTTTTATTTCCATTCTATTTTCCGTGAGCTGTATTTGAAACTATTCTGAGGTTTAAAAAATCATGAATAAAATTTTCTTTTCCTTACAACGTCAATTGCCAAAAACTGCTTCAAAATCGGTTTATTTGTTAGGGAAATATCGTCGTCGCAAAATTTAAAAAAGTTTTTTTTACATAACTTCAAAATTCTTGTCAGAGCGATTTTTAAATATAGAATTATACTTTTGAATTTAAAAAACTGCATCGAAAGCTGTAAATTGGAACCGATTTTCGGTTAATTTGTTAGAGAGATTACCAAAAAAGTGTTTTTACAACTCGAAGAGCTCGAAAATGTATTTCAAACTCTAAACTTCGTAAAAAGAAATTTTTTGAGCATTTTGAGATTGAAAATAGCGGGAAGTTCCAGGAACAGTCTGCTGGGTCAACCGTTTTTCAGATCTTTTTTTTCAAGTCATCAGATTGAGAAAAATCCGTCTTGAAATCTTTATTCAAATCAGTCTTTTGAATAGAAGCTACTTGAGGGTTAAATTAACATCCTTAACATATACACATATATTAAAAAAATTCCTTTTCTCTAATTTCTACCCCTTCGTGCGGCCACCATGCAAACCGGCAGATTAACATTAATACAATATAGGAGAAACGTGGGGCGTTACTCTATCAATATCTGACGTGCTCGCCATGTGGCTGTTTTTTTAGATGTTCCCCCACCGGTGAAAGGAACTTTTTTTTTCTAACATTTAATCTTCAAAACCCATTTAGGTCTCCACGACGTTCGAGTAAATCCACATTTTGCATCTACTATAATACTACTGGGCACAAAACAACTAAATCCACGCGGTAGTCACAATCAAAATCTAATATTATGGATGGAATAACATTATCATTCGGGATATCATAAAATACCTAAAATAAAATGAAAGGTGATAATGTTGCTTCAAAAATAACTGATAATTTTATAACCTTTTTATTTCGCTGTGAAATAAATCCTCCGGGGCATGCTTTTATTGCTAATACCGAGTTTTATTGAGTTTATCTTCAGAATAGGCTAAGCTTAGCAAAGGTATTAAATTAATTTTAATAACTTCGGTCGGTTGAAAGATATATTTACCGAGTATTATAGTATATGAATGAATAAATATTTATTGATAATACTCGGTAAAATTATAGTGCTGATATCAATTAAAATACAGAAAAAAAACTTAAGCTTAGTACTTGTCGATAATATCAATAAAATTTTATCATGGAGATTGAAAGCATCTATGAGTAGATATATTAAATTGAAAAATTGTTTACTTTTCTTTAGCAATTAGGTACTCTTGCTCCTTGAAGGTATATCGACTTATATAATACTAGATGATGCCCGCGACTTCATCCGCGTGGTTTAAGACTTTTGGTTGGTTGGACGCGGACAAAGTCGCGGGTATTAGCTAGTAAACTATAAATATAATAAAAAGTTATTAACTGTGTCAGCTAAGAACAAATATGATGAGCGCACTAGCGCAAACATGATCCCTTGCTTAATAAAAAAAAAATTGGATGGAATTAACTAAGATTAATTTAAAATATAAGTTAAAATCGTATTTCTTAAGCAAATTGTAGGTAGTTTAGTTTTAGATTTATTCATGTATTTTTACTAAGTTAGCTAGCTATTAATAGTTAAAAGTTCTGATATGTTAACAGGAAAGCACTAAATTTAAACCTACGTGGAATTTCGCAGTGCTACCCACCAAAAGTGTATCAATTATTATTTTGATACTTATAACATTAAATTTAAAAATATATATTAATTTTAATAAAATATTTTAGACTTTACAAGATAAGTGTGAAATTCCATCTATATATTACCTGAGCATTCTTCATACAGGTGTAATATAGATTTATAATAGCCGATGACGAGCTCTTTTATAGTGCTATGTGGTTTCTAACACCGCTTAAAACGGTTTTAAAGGTCACAGATATATACTTAATCGATTGGAAAATATTCTATGAATCCTATAAAAGTTATATGATAGATGAACTAAGGCTGTCTTGCACAACACTGCCTAAACTGATTCAGTTATTTTTTGTAGTTCTGTAACTTCTGTACGTTCTGTGCAAAAGAGTGACAGCACATAGTAAAATCTAAATGAGTTTAAAAATTGTTGTGCAAGCGGCCTTTAAATAGTATTTTTACACCCAGTTACAAAGTATACGAATATTTCTAAATTGTATTCTACTAGAAATATTCACTACATATTACAATACTGATAATTTCTTATATTAATAAAAAATAACTCATACCGATATTGGAATGCAATAACTGCCTCGTTTGTCTAGTAGTTGTTCGACTACGGCCAACGAGGTCCCGGGTTCGAGTCCCGGTTCGGGCCTTAATTAAGTGTTGGGTATTTCCGACTAGAAATTCTAAGTGCTAGCCCGGAGTTAGGAAGTTGGCGGTATTTCACCCTCGTGCAACGGGGGGCAAGTTAAGCCGGCGGTCCCGGTTTTTATCACTTACAAGATAATAGTCGTGAAACTAACCCGCATTGGAGCAGAGTCTGACCTCTAAGTCCCTCTCTAATATGAGAGTGGAAGCCTGTGCCCAGCAGTGGAACGGTAATATAGTGTAGTGTTAACGTTAGATGAAGTGGTATTGGTGGTGGATATTTGAATGATGAATGAATCTGAGTTTAAAAAACCCATTTCAATAAGAGAGAAAAATGCGCTGGAAATGTACTAAAAATAACACTGGCTGGTAGAAACTTAAATGGCTCAGAAACTATAAGCAGTGTCTTGGGGATTTTTAAAATAGCGTTAAATGTTGTGTGAAATTGTTACATGTTTTGTTAAATCAAGTCTGTTAACGTGCTTGTTGGTGTAAACGAGGGGCAAAACTAATTATATTGTCAGTAGTGTCAATATTGGTAAAGTAACCTAACCATACCTACTTTGAAGAGCCTCATTATATTATGTTAAGCTGTGAAGCGAGAGATTCACTGCGTGGGGCTTACATAAACATCACGTATGTACCTACTGAAAATATAAAAACAATTGATTTTCTTCGTCTTGTTTAAAATATTTTCCCTTACAGTTAAAATTTAACACATAATATGTAAATGCAAACATAACTAAAATAACATTTTCTGTAAAACTCATTTCTGCCTGTAATAATGCAATTCTATTTTGGCACAAACAATTACCTACACTTCTGTCCCTAGACTTGACAATGAAATATCATGATTAAATATTATCTGATTATATTATTATCGGCACCTACTCGAAGTATATTTCATGGTATCTCATGAAAATATTATATATTATTTGCTAAGTTTAGATATTGGTTAGTCACTGGACCGATATCCTGTACAAGGTATAGGGAAGGCGGAGGACCGACGCTTTGTCGTGTTTGGCACGCTCTCGTAAAGACAGTTCGGCAGCTCGGACGCATGACCTGCATAGAGGTAGGTACCTACTTTTTAGTATTCTGTGATGAAAGGCTTGGATTGAAAACCTAAACTCAGGTTTTTTACTGCATATTGTATAGAAGTATGCAATTGGCTTAACAATTAAGGTAAATGAGGTTCAGAGGATCATACAAGTTTCAAGAACGAATTAATTCTCAAGATCTGCAATTTCGCTACTGATATTATGCAGTGTCTGAAATGTATTAAACCAAAGGCTTGTGTAAGATTTACTATATGCACTCTATTTGATCTAAGTGATCAGTAGGTCAGGCCTTGAAGCCGTTTGAGTTAACCTCACTGAGCTTTGTACGAGAGTTTCATACTCATATTTAAGGCTTTCAAAGAGATTATAGATCACAGAAAGTGCTGTTTTGTTACGAATGCCCTTAAAACATATACTAATACTATAAATGCGAAAGTTTGGATGGATGGATGTTTGTTACTCAATAAGCCAGAACAGGTAAACGGATCTGGATGAAATTTTGCATAAAGGTAGATTATACTATGAAATAACAACTAGGCTACTTTTTATCCCGGAAGAGATCCCGCGGGAACCAAAAAACTTCAATCCACGCGGACAAAGTCGTCGGCCTCAGCTAGTATCAATATTACGACGGCGATAAGTATATATACCTTCTCAGTCTACGGATATGCCAATTTATAATTGTAATTATTATTTTAAATACTGGTTTTCAAAATATTTCAATTGGAATGTTTTAATCTACTATGACGGTAATATCATTAAGAACATTAACAAAATTTCACTTGGCTATTAATATAAGAGCAAGATTTGAAATAAAGGAGACATTTCAATTTAGTAAAAGTCTAGGCGAAGTCTAGGCGAGGTTTCGTCCACCTACCTTCAAACTTCTGAAGGCATCAAAACGTCTTTTGAGGAGTGAAATGCGAGGGAGGATTAGTAAATACAGGAACTTAAATTATTATTAATGGCACTTTCCCCGTCCGCGTCATCTCTTAAGTGTCGTCAAAAGATTTTACAACCTCTGATATTTACTTAAATTTTTAATATAGTTACGTCATCCAGCTACTTTTTTAATAGTGGGTCAAGTGCAGAGTTCAATAATTAGAAAACTCACAGCTCCTATCCTTACATTCATAAAAAAGAAGAGCTATTAAAAACCTATGCAAGACATATCTTTGTCAAATGTTTTTCTTATCTCTATTTTTTCAAAGTTCGTTCACCTTCTGTTATAGCTAAAGAAGAAAGTATGTTGCACAAATATATAAGTGCAAATATATAAGTACTGAAAAAATTAGAAAATACATAAGTAATTCGGTCTACGTTTGACCCAAGTTGCAAGCGACGGAGATATTAATGCGTAAGGAAGCATAAAAAATATCAAAAGATTACATTCTCACTTTTAAAAATTATAGTATACTACGCTCCACCCGTGACTTCGTCTGCGTGAGTTAAGTATTTTTCCCGCGTTTTTAGAGTTCCTCTCTTTGATTTTCCGGAATAAAAGGTGGCTTATGTCCTTCCCCCGTAAACAATCTATTCCTGTATCATATTGATTAAACAGATGAGCCGTGAAAGCGTAGCAAACAGCTAGACGGACAGACAGACAGACATACTTTCGCATTTATTATATTAATTTGTATTATTATAAATAAAAATTTCGCATCTATAATAATAATTCCGCATTGTGGAAGCATGGATATAGGACACCAAAATATGGAAAGATTTTCCGAATTCAACCTGAACTGTATCTCGGTGGCGGATGTGGTAAGTACAGTGAATCTAGTTCCTGAATAGTTGTTTTAGAGAGAATATTATAAGCACATAAGGTACGCGTTGCCAGACAGCGCGGAGAGTCATATTATCATTATTCACACCACTACGAATGACCATACTCAACATCTAATCATCCTTCAATGCGCCTAAACTGTAAGACTGACATCTACTTCTGTAGAGCGAAATCCGACATAATATTTTGGTAGGTAGCTATTTTCGGAGTAGGTAAATCTCCTAAAACAAATTATCTAGGGAAATCTGTCGAGGCAGTTGAGGATATTTCGCAGAGAGCTGCAAACGACCGTTTTCAATCTGCAATCTAATGTATTAGTTAATTTATACACGGTGCACTAAATGACTATCAATTAATCTAATATGATGTTCATAGGTCAACTATCAATTAAGCAGGTTGTATCTAGGTACATGACTATTCCTTTACGTATATTTGATGAAATAAATACTTACGTATATCGTCTGTAAAATTAAATGTTAATCACTATCTTGGAACAAATATTCTGTAGGTCTAACTTCTGTCGACTCAACAGTCAACATTATGAAGTTGTGAGCTCAGATATTTCTGTAGATACGTTATTTAATATTTAATAATGCCTACCTATAAGATCGTCTGAGTATAGATCTAACCAACATTATAGTACCTTAGCATCAAACAAATATTACCATGGAAACATAAAGTATTTAACGTAAGATTTGATAAGAGTTTGATTTTACTACCCATAAATTTTCATACCCCGGGCTTATATAATATATGAAAATCGGTTCTTAAGGCGTAAACTATTAACTTTATGTTTCATAATATTGTGTTAACAGAATATAATATTATGAAACATAAATAGAGTAGAAACGGCTCTGCAAACTTTTGAGTTGCCGAACGAATTTTTCAGCATTCATTTTGCCAAAGTCCCAAGTGATTTGCTATTGTGCCTGTATGTATTTAACTACATAAATTGAAATAGAATTAGAAATGTTAAGACATTAGAACGATTTACTTAAGATCATGGATATATATGCAGGTAACTAGATGGGCCCTTTCATAGAATAAAGTTGGGCGTCCGTCTTGTAGGGCGTGCCCCTCACCTGTATATACCTGTCCTTGTCCCAGCCATAGCGCTGTCCCGCTTTTCAGACTAGATGGCGTCAGTAAAATAAGTTCACATTCTTTGTTTGACATAGCCCGTCTATGTAAATTGAGGTCGTTGCATAAGATAGGTAATATTTTTATCGTTACTAGTGAGTAAGCTAAGCCTTTTCAATACCTAACAGAACGTTTCGCTATGACTCACGCATGAGTGTAGGTAGGTAAATATAACACACAGGGGCGAGAGAAGGCTTACAACTGAGTCTATAAAATGTGCCGATAATTTCCGCTGCTCCATCAAATGTAGCCGTTTCCGCATTGGCTTGTACAGCCAGAGAAAAGCGTCGCTTAAACACGTCTAGATACCTTGACGTGCTTAAATCGTTAATCATGATATTGGAGGTGGAGGTATGTATGCACATGTAGTGAACTTTGGACTAAAATATGTATAACTAGCAACCGCCAGAGACTTCACTTCCGTGGGAATTCCGTAGAGTCCGTTCTTATTCTTGGTCTACGTTATAAGGGAACATTGAGCGAGTCAGTTTTCTCTATCTTATATATCTCTCTATGTATCTCTCTATGTATATCTTATAAGATATCAGACAGTTTAAATGGTTTTCACCTAAATATTTTGGCGATTTTTTATAATAATAGCTATTTTTCTAATCTGGCGATCGAAGATTTTGACCTTGTCCTAAAAGTGACGTTTGAAGTGTTCGTTTTCAGAATATTCAAGGATTCTTACCTATTCGGGCTCAATAAATTATGATGTCTAGTGGATGACAAATTTTTATCCACGTTTTTATTATCTTCTTTTTCACGTGTACACAGAAAAACTGTGTATCGGTAGCTAAATTTATTATTTGGTTAGTGAAGTAACATAATATTGTACATTAATAAGGTGCAGTGGAGGCTCTTAGTACACTTCCGATGAAGTCCCATTAGTGTCCCTAATTCTCACTAATGATAAAATTAAATTACAAAACAACAACGCTCTCCTCGGGGGCCAACGTATATATAGGCATGAGCTATACTAGAAGTTGAAACTCTATGATAATTACTTATAGACCAGGTGACTACGTTTTAAATATTAATGAATGGAAGTAAATATTCTTTCGAAGAAAAAATCTAGCTTCATTCCTGGTCTTTATTATACTCTATGGGAAACCTCTGTTCAAAATTTCAGCTCACATGAGGAGTTAAGGTAACGGGCCCCTATCTCGTCATAGTACGCTATTTCGTCGGTTTTGTTTCTGGCACAAATATAATATAATATAAAATAAGCAATTTAAATATTATTTATTTAAATTATACAATTCTATAAAGTCTCTATCATTACAACTGTCAAAAAAATCAAGTACCAATATTTTGGCTACTAAACTGAAAGCAATTTCGACCCTCGAAACTGTCAGACGGCCACAAACGGCTGTGAGGCTTGCTTTTATGACTCGTCACTGTAAGAGTAGTGCTCGTATTTCTTAAGCTTACACAAAGGCATAGCTAAGTCCAATTAAAAAAAACTTTTAATAGGGCTTTTACGTGTTCATCAACGATTGATTTGACTCGGAAAAAGTTATATAAAAATAAAGAATTCCATTAAAATTGCAATAAATCGACTCACGAAATAGCGGTCATTTAATTTATCATGTGTCCCTTAGTTCGTGACACTAGACCGAATGTTCAAGATACATTTTTATAGCTTGTGCATTTATATAATAAATAAAATAATTTAAATGTAAATTATAAAACAAATAATGTATTCAACTAAGTTTCTTAGGAGCTAAATTCGTTATATGTTTTGTTCACTAGAATTCTTATAAGACGAGTTTGAAGGTGACCTGAATATATATTTTTGAGCTAAATTCGCACAGGTACTTCCAGCTTTATTTTGTTTGTTATTCGATTTATTTTAGGCATATTTATATATTTATATTATGTATAGGGTAGTTTATAGTTAATTTACATAATTTTAAAATGATGTACAATATTAAATGCGGGAATATCCAAAAATCAATATCACGAACTAAGGGACAGTCTATTTTGTTATACTTTTCCCCAAGTTCGTGACAGATAAATCTATGGTGGTAAGATTGTAGGTAAGGCACACACCACTTGTAACGCAATATATTAATAATATTCTATAATAAGCCCAAGTTTCAAACAAGAGACGAGCTTTGTTTTAATTTTTAGTTTCAAGTAGCTAAGTACCTAATAAAAGCTGTATTTACTGCCTTAATCTCACTCTCACTTCTTTTTTATTATTTATTTTTAGTAAAAAAATATCTTTACCCTGTTCCTAATTATTAAACCTTTTAAATAATTATGTTTTTATTAATACATAATCATAACTAGCTGTAAAAACTTTATCACGAAATAGGGTTCAAAAAAGGTCCACAAATAAATTAATATAAAGAAACTACGAAACAAAACCACATAATTCATGCATAAAATTACTGGCCTATTAAATACCAATATTCAACACACTTGTTCATGTTTAGGGAATATATTTAAAAAATCTTAAAGTCTTAGGAGCCCTAATATACCGAAATAGGGGACACTTACGTTAGTCAGGACTTCAGGAGTTTGCTTTTTATTGTGCATTGAAAGATAATAATAGTGATATCGCCAGAAGTGAAATGAACCAACGTGGAATCAACTAACGAATGCAGAGATGAAACGCACCAATATATTTGTCGCCTGAGATAAACGCTTTTTAACCGACTTTCAAAAAGGGGGAGGCTCTCAATTTGGCGTACATTTTTTTTAATGTATGTACACCGATTTCTCCGAGGTTTCTGAACCGATCTGAACATTTTTTTCAGTGGTTAGAGGAAAATGGCGAGATGGTCCCATAAAAAAGTTTTATCCAACTCCCCATACCTGATGGTTTGAGGAGTTGGATCTGTACACCTAAAACGTGGGGATTTTGGAACTGGTGAATTGATATTAAAGGCACTTCATGAAGCATGCACTTCATGAACTAACGAGTACAATAAAAGGTTCAAAATAAAAATTCTTCCAAAGCCACTGTAAAATAAAAATAATCTTGATTTGAACTTACACGATATGTTGAAGTCGGGTGCTTATAATAAAGATAAGCAAAGTTGATGCGGCAAGGTCCCCCCCATGAATTCCAGGTGGGAATTCATTCCTTCCCCTATTTAACCCCTTAAATTTCTCTCGGTAGAAATTTGAGTTTTACATGGTGGAGATAGAGTTCAATGTGGTATGTAAAATTTTAGAAAACGCTTCGATTCACTACCAATGTGAATCCATCCTTAGGGGATGAAATTACATTAGTCCATCCTAAGTGTACGTGTACGTTACAAAAATACCTACTACGTTCCTGCTTACCTACGTTAACTACCTCGAGGTTTAGTAGTTACCATGTTCGACTGCGAATGACGAGGTTCGGGCTTAGATTCACAGGTCGGGTCATATTAAATAAGTATCGGGATTGTCTGACCTTAAATTCTCAGTTCTAATCCAGGTTGTTTGATTTGCAGAGCAGAAGATTTAGGCTGCAGAGACCAGATAGAAATCAGGTACTCAATGATTTTTTCTGGGATAGGTAATAAAAATACCTATACCTATTGAATAACATAATTATATACATAATGTAAAGAAAATCTATAGGCACATAGATTACGATTCCAAGTGTACCCCCACCTGCAACGGTAGGTACTGTACGTTGTATTTTTATCTCACTTATGTGGAATGTGAATGTTATCTTATTTTTAAGGACCCCAGCTAAAGCAACCGTAATTCAATAATTGAATTACAGTGTAAAGTGCACTGCCAGAGACAATTATTGTCTCCCGCACTGGACTTTGTTTCAGATTGTAGATGTAAATTCATTAGTTAGGCTACAGAGCTTATATTATTATTAATATCAACGTGATGCTAATAATATAGTTTCAAAAGTGTTACCTTTTCACCAATTTTGAAGAAATTTGGTACATAGTTCGGTACATACATAGTATGCAACCTATATCTAAAATAATAAAATCAATGTAAACATGTTGTAATTTTAGTCATTCTTTTCCTAGGAGGGAAAGTCACTGCAGCTTAAACGACAGAGTATCCTACGTTATGCTACAGAGGCGGACCATACACTGAATTGTAGATAGGACAAAAAAAACGTATAAAATGGTTTGGATAGGAAAAAGATAAAGTAAGTATTTGGAAGATAAAAAATAATTTTTCAAATTTTATGTTTTTATGTCAGAATGTCACCCGTCCTGTCACATTCACAACACCATATCTGACATCTGACATTTCGTTATGTAATTATAAATCGTTTCCATCATCCGTTTTAATTTATGGGTACCGTTAAATAGTTAAGTACCCATACTGAGTATTTTGGTTTACGCATCACAGTAAAGGTTGAAAATAAAGTATTTTCACATACTTTATTTGTATGCAAAAGTATAAAGTATAATTACCAAAAATAAAGTAGGATACGTTTTTATAAAGTATGGTTGGCAACCCTAATTGTAGACCTAAGTCTGACTTTTGTGAAATAAAATTATTATTTATTTATCTAAGCTAACCTAAGGAAGGTCTTAGGCTACTTTCTATCTCGGACTATCACAGAGTTTCAAAGGGTATTTTAATAAATCGACATCTCCGTGGACGTATTCTCAAACTTCATCTAGTATTTAATAATGAACGGATTTATTTAATCTCAGTTTAGTGTAAGACGGTCATATGGTCAAAAATCTCATGTTATGTTATATATTTGTTCAAGGAATTTGAAAGTGATGAGGGATATTGTAACTTGTAAGTAATAATGTAAAACTGATTTAAGAAGTAATTATGCTATAAAATGATTAAATTATATTATGCCATAATTTATGTTCCTATTCAGAATGAGCATACCGAAAAATGAGCCAAGTTTTGAGCTGACCTAATATCATGCTAAACTGCGCTAGCTCATGCTTCTCCATAAGCAAAACTCATTACGTCGCGTTACTGGACTTTACTTTTGGTAAATAAAATGGCTCTATAATAAATAAATAAAAACCGGTCACGTGCGAGTTGGAAGTTTACATAAATATCTGAAAAATCCCTTTTATTTCGGACCGCAAAACTAAGTTTGTTTTCCTGGCTAGAAACTTCGTTAAATTTTATGTGTAAAGTTAACATAAACTTCTGTCAACTTGAATTGTTTCAGTTTTTTTACTTTGCAATCTTGTGAGGGGAGAACGGTGTTTTTTATAATTTTTCATCAAAAGTCAAAAACTAAGAAACTGAATGATGATACCTCAATCGGTCTAGTAAATCCACTTTCAAGTTTCAACCCCTTTTGTAATAGCAGTTATAATAATTTTGTTAATTTTTTCATTTTCAATTGGGTTGGGTTAGCATTTTTAAAAACTATTCCAAAATTTCAGTCTGTAGCTAATAGTTACTGAAATAAAAAATTTGCTAAAAATGACCGAACAAACATAGCACCATAGGGATTGCTAGCCTATCTTTTAGATACGCACCTCTAATACACACTGCAACATGGCTTTCGCAGTGTAAGCATACATTTTTATTTCAATACCTACTTAAATAGTTCAAACATCAGCTCCGTGGGTATGATTGTACTAAGATACTAAAATAACGGAATTCCACGTTTCTCGCCTCCATTAATGGAGAGTCAAGCTTTTAAAGTTGTTATCAATGTAGGGCTTATGTTTGGGCTCGACGCCGCGGAATAGATTGAGATAGTGGGAGCGAGACATTCCACAGCCACAGCGAAATACTTTTTTTTATTCCAGAAAAAGAAAATTTCATTAGCTACGAGTAACGAGTAAGCTAACAACTTATGCTTTGACCTAATTTTTCTAAATCACTTTTATTTTTTTATCCTGTAAAAAAATAGGAAATACCTGAGTAAGCAGGTAAGTATATAGTTTTCTTAAAGCTCCTTACAAGAACTGAATTTTTATATTGTGGGCCGGAATAAAGTCTTTGCTAAAAAATCCATACAAAGAAATGACTACGGATAAGGATTAAGGGAACACGTATGAACCTTATTACATACGATCAAGCCCACGTTCGTATCATTAAAAAATATTCCAGTTGCAAAATTCCCAGCGGAATTTTTGAAATAATATTTAACGGTTGCTTTGTGCCAAAATTTAAGTGATAATGAATGGCTGGGCTGACGTAGGAGGGAAAGGTCGTTTTTTTGGGGTTACTACCATCGCAGCAGTATTATTTCAAAATGTCAGTTTTTTGTCACGTACCTACTTTGACGTCCCGGAAATAAGGATTTTACCTAATTCCTAAACACGAACGCCAACAATATTAAAACAATACAGATTCTTGCGATGGTAGTATGTGTACGATAACAGAGTTCACGACAAGGATGTTAAAACGTAATGAAGCAACACGATATAACAAACATGTCCAAACCATGGTCCAAATATTATATTGATGTGGATTCCTTCCTGCTGTATCAAACTAGAAACAACATATCGGTATACCTTTAGTTATTTTTATTTCTAAGTGCAGCATGATCTGGGCATTATTTAGTAATACGTAATTAAAATTTGCGCCTCGAAAACCAGGTCCAAAAGTCGACAGATCACGGATCATATCTGCTAGGACGAGCCCATTATGGGCGTCTCGCAAGAGAGGCATCGGTGCACAAGTTCTTTAGAGTTCCCGGAACCACTAATTATGCTTGAGGGGATTTTAGTGGGTTAAAAGCGCCCATCAGAGGTCGGGTATTAAACGAATTCACCCCGTCACAAAAAAAAGATGTATAACGAGATTCATAGATAAGAAGAGCTTTGCATTTGTGTGAGTGGTTATACTAAAGTGTAGAGTGATTTTAAAAACAAGAAATCAAAATTAAAAATACGTCTGCATTAGCAAAAATGGCACCATATAGCTGCTATATTGTTTTTTTTCAAAAATGTAATGATTTGTAGCCAGTGTCACTCGGGATGATGACATATAAGTTATGGTGAAATAAAGAAACTTACATACATACCTTCATACATAATTATATGGACTCTGAAAATATTACACTCCTTTTTTAGGTATTTGTGTAATGAGAATAAATCCTTTATAGTTTAAATCAGCTCTTAATAATTAGCACTCATGAAAATGGACTGTAAAGTACAGAGAATTTGAGTTCCAAGGTCACATTACATATATAATGCAAAGTTACGTAAAGAATCCTACTAAAATTGTTATGTAATGACTTCTACAGTTGTAAGTATTACAGATAGGACATTTTATAAATTAACTCAATATGAAGTTTTTTTAATATATATTAGGCTAGGGCTGGGCAATCAGACTTGCTTGAAAGTGGTATATCAAGTACTTCAAAAGATAGACCCGAATTAAAGGTACTTAGTTTGATAAAATCAGAATAAATCGAAGATAGCACGGTTCGTGGCCATTCCATTTTCCCATTGATC
This sequence comes from Erebia palarica, assembly GCA_964035005.1. Lineage (NCBI taxonomy): Eukaryota > Metazoa > Arthropoda > Insecta > Lepidoptera > Nymphalidae > Erebia > Erebia palarica. The sequence goes on from OZ035986.1 coordinate 29,165,673, forward strand.
GACGAGACGACCTTGATCTGCCACTGATACGGGACACATAAGACTTTTCAAAGTAAAAGTTTGGTTTTAGGGTTCCGCAATGAAATGGTAAGATAAAATCGTGTCGCAGATGCTTATTTCAGAAAGTTAATAATTACTTATGATGTCGACCTTTTATTTTTGAATGATAACGTTTTACGAATAAAAATGTTAAAAATTATTTTTATGTACATCACAGATATGAAGTATATGTGGATCAGTGGGGTCAGTGAAATAATTTAATCAAATAACAGCCATTTATTATACGGTTTGTTCTGATTCGCACTTGGGCACTTTTATTTATAAGTGGCAGGTCTTTAAAAATGTTTGAAATAAGGATGAAAGTCTGCATGACGGGAGAAAACTTATCCCCGGGGCCCCGGGATCTGGAGGGGGATCTTGATCGTGATTTACTGCTTACCGCTCCAGAGGACTCAGAGGTCAATTTAGTATAATTTACTTAAATCGGGATTCAAATTCGAATAACGTTCTAAATAAACTTTCGATACTAAAATAAGTAAGTCGTTTTTTAAAAACCATTAGCCCTGTATCCGATATGAATGTTTCCATCCGCCATATTTTTCGCTTCAAAAAACAACACCTTCCACGCAAACTTTAACCCCCTTTTGAATCAATTCAGGAGATAAATAATACTTATCTGATTAATAGATACGTAATTCACCACGCTACCTGCAACATCTTTTTTTATGCAAGAGCAACTCTTATGCAATATTCTAAGCATGCTTGTAAACCTTTTGGTAAAGGCTGATGGTTAATCATTCAACTGAATGACTATGCGTCTATCAGTCGGATGAATAATTTAAAAGCAAACATTTGATGAAAAAAAAATGCTGCTGAATCTCACTGGCCGCACTGATACGTACTGCTTGCTCACTTTAATTAAAGCTGAACAGTACAATTTACGAAAATTGCATTGTTTTTTTTAATTACGTTTATATTATTTATTTAGTACGACAGACAAAAGATGACTTCAGATTACACTGAGTGAGATGTCTGTGTAGAACTGCATTTTGACGTAAATTCCTTTGACACTGGCAACGGTCTAGAACAATCAGGGTAGGATTAATATCTACTATTTTAAACTGCCTATTTTACCTTCGTGGTCAAGTACTTAGGTATACAATGGCTTGAATATCTACAAGATCCAAGCCATTGTATACCATTAAATTACATTAATGAACCCTCGATTATATCGATTTTTTTTTTGTTGCACGGAGTGGGAGACAATATATCTAATTATTTCATTCCCTTAATTTATTTGACTAGAAACACGTGAAAATGGAATATAGATCTCGTGTCCACGCGTACTCCAACATCAGGTTCTTAGGAAGCCGCCCAACTGTTATCGCCTTCATTACGGAAAGCCTACAAAAATAGTCAAATTTTCAGATTACCTTAATCGCCTAAGACACATCAGTCAATCAGGTATTAGTTTACCTAATTGGTAGTATACTACTAATTCGAAAATAGTAAGATCTGATTATTCACTTCTGAATAATAATGAAAAGTGTGTGTAAATTTTGTTGAATTGAACAATAAATAAACATCGATATAAACATTGTGTCGATATATTTAATCATGATAACGATCGATCAGCTAATAGATGGCGATCATTTTATCTCCTGAAAAGATGAGAGTTGGTCGTAGAACAATAAGATATACACAGCGAGGTGATCGGACCAATTTTTCCTTTTTACGACCTCTCTGGCGCAGTGGTGAGTGCTCATGTCTTATAGTGACTGGTTCTGGGTTTGATTCCCGGCAGGGTCAATTTGGAAATTTATAATTCCAGAATTTACTCTGGTCTAGTCTAGTGGGAGGCTTTGACCGTGGCTAGTTACCTACCTACCGGAAAAGCCGTACAATGCCGTGTAGAAACCTATTAGAGATATGGGTTTACAATTACTATCATACCCCTAACAGGTTAGCTAGGTTAGGTTCGCAGTCAAGGGCGAACTTGTAGCGAAATAAAAAAATACATTTCAATGCTCACTAAAAACGTCTAATGGCGTGAAATTATTTCGTTGTATAGCATCATTTGCTAACCCCTAGACAGGCCCAGAATGAGTTTCAATCATTATAGAACCATGGTCTCAATCTAAACGGTATGAGACTGTTGGCATGTACAGCTATCACGCCTACGATATAGAACGAAATCAGGGTACAAGGACCGAAAAATAATGCGTAGGCAGATGGCTCGGCTCAACTACAAAATACAAAAACTCGGGTCAAGTAAGCACCTATAGAAAACGATCTGGGTGGGAATTAAAATATACATAGCTACATACATACCTATAACTGTCGGAGAAGGCAGGGGAAGAACAACTTCCGCTCGAAAGTCAACGTGGTTTAAGTTTTCTTAACTATCCGGCATAAAATGTCCTTCTCCAGGATGCAACCTACTGCTATCAAACTACAACCATCAAATTTTGTCAAAATCGTGCGAAAATATGACCCGGCAAAGCATAGCAGACAGACATACACACTGCCGCATTTACAGTATTAAAGTATATGGAAATTAGTATGGATGGTATTAATAGTTAACAATTTGTTTAACGATCTCTTATCTTAGTGTAAAATAAAGACAAAGATTTTGTATTGAAATCTACTAAGGAGTTCCTTAAGATATGATTGAACGACCAGACTGCGGCAGCTCGTATAAGTACATTTTTATTCTGTCTCGTGAAAAGCCAATAATTGACAAAATATTAATTATTGTACCGTAAATTATTTCTAATTAATTTTAAATTCAATGCATTCACTTTTCATATAAGCTCTTATGAATGTAAAAATATGATACTTAAGATTTTCTTCAGGATCATGCTACGTAAGCGTAGGTATATACATATTAATATTCAACCCCACTAAAGAGCTTACCTTGCACTATCGGTATAATGAGGTTAAGCCTCGTATATATCGTTTCTGTGCCATTTTAACGGACTTCAAAAAGGATGTTCTTTATACGACCCTTATGTATGTACAATATAATATATGTATGTAATGTTTGCTTGTTAACGATTTTTTCGGAAACTTATGGTCCGATTTGAGTGATTTTTTCACAATCGTAATTCAGGAGACGGTCTCGTTGGTATAGTGGTTAGCATGTTCGACTGGGACTGACGAGGTTCGATTCCCGGGTCGGGCCATAACAATTGTTGGGTTTTTCTGACCAGAAATTCTTAGGACTAGCCCGGAGTTAGTGTAGGAAGCCGGCGGTGTTTTAATCCCGTGCTTCGGAGACCACGTAAACCCGTCGGTCCTGCGCCTGATCTCTCACCGTTCGTGTCGGATTTTCCGACCCATCGGGCTCTGAGAGTAAAGGGACAGGGAGTTACCTGTGATACGCTCAGTTTAATTTAGAAATTCAGACATTACTTTCAGGTAGGTTTTCGTATATTCGTTTCGTAATAATGGATGAAAGTAATAAAAAATTTGCTAATGCTTTTCAGTGCTTTTGAAGTCCGTTCACTTTTTTTAAAAGTTTTATGTTTTCAATGATTGTAAATATGTGATGTTTTGAAATGATTGAAATCTATAGTCTGCCCCTTTGTCATAGAATATCTATAATAATATCATAACAGTTAAATACCACGCGCCACTGGGTAGGTACAACACTGGTATATAGGTTAGGATGTGATACAAAATATACGTACCAAAGCAAAGGCTAAAGTAACAGAGTCGTTCTGTTCACTCAGCCGGTATTATATAAATAATATATATAAATAAGAGTACAAGCTGGATTGCTTCTAATAAGATGTAACTGGAAAACGGGGAAATCGAAGCAAAATTATAATCTTTTATTTTCATACAATAATATAAGTTCCGTTTGTTATAACTTGTTAATTTTAATGATTTAGCATGTTATTATCCTTTCTAATTCTTATACTTATTATGTAAAAAAAATGTATACGCGAAGTGTAAAATGAATACCTACGCGATTTTCTTGATATATAAGTAATTTATAATACTTTGAGCTTTATTCTATTGGAATTCCATTAATATACCTATAATTAATTAATGTCGAATATGGTTTGATATTCACTTTAATTATTAAAGTATTTAATTGTAATTATGTTGGTGGTGGTGGACATAATATTGCGGTGTTGTTGTTAAGTTAGTTATTTATAATATATTGACGCCGTACGATTTCTTCTCACTTTAAATCATAGATCTATGTTTTAGTTTGCCTCAAATCATGTCTGGCGGTAGCTATCGATACAGGTATCGGTATATTTGTAACCCTACAGGAAAATCCATGTCTCCTGAATTTAGCGTTCCGTGTAGGAACCGAAAAAGGATACAGGCATGTAGGTATTTTAAGGAAATCACACACCACCGCAAGACCCACAAAAGGCGCAAGAGGCTCAGAAGCCGCAAGACGCAAATATTTCCAGTATTGAAAAGGCGATCTATAGCACAGGTGTGACAAAGATGTATTTAGCCGCGGAAAAAATCTGAAACACTAGTGGAATGAGGCCCAGTTTTTCTTTCTAAAAGTTAAAAGTGATATCTATAATATGTGTGCAATTGAATGTACTTTAGCATATCATAAAGACGGCGACTCACTTCTCCTTTAGTGTCTAATTTTAACCATACCACTTTTTACCAGAAAATGAATAAACTTATTCATCTAAATATTCCAAAGAAAAAATAACAAAAACAGCAGCAATGAACAGTTGATAGTTAATGATTTTTTTGTCCTTTCTCACCATAATTCAAAAACTAAGAGACTTCAATATTTTAAAAAAATAGAATGTGCAATTGTTAATTATTAATTGGTGTCATATAAATAAATAATTGGTGGTGTAAAAATATTTTAGAAATTTACTTTTTCTGCTTGAATATAGGCAACAAATTTAAATTCCGATTTTCAAAACTCTAACTTCAAAAACATAGGACTTGCATACAAATTTTTTACCCTCATTTCGCCCTCTGTGGGGTAGATTTTCGTAAAATTGCTTATGCAGTTCATTATTACTTAAACCTAATAACCTTTATGCCGATTTTCAAGTATCTAACTTCAAAAGCTTAAAAACCTCATGTAAGCTTTCAACCCCCATTTCACCCCCTTTGGGGTAAATTTTCGTGTAATTGCTCATACAGGTTATTATTATTTAAATCGAATAACCTGAATCCCGATTTTCAAGTGTCTAACTTTAAAAACACAGGACTTTCATACAAAGTTACAACCCCCATTTTACCCTCTGTGGGGTAGATTTTCCTAAAATTGTTTATACAGTTTATTATAACTTAAAACTAATAACCTAAATCCCGATTTTCAAGTATCTAACTTTAAAAACTTGGGAGCCCTTATGTAAGCTTCCAACCCCCATTTCACCCCTATTGGGCTATATTTTCGTAAAATTGCTTATACAGGTTTTTATAATTTATAACTATTAACTTAATTGCCAATTTTCATGTCTCTAACTTCAATAACAAAGGACTTTCATACAAACTTCCAACCCCCATTTCAACCCCTTAGGGGTGAATTTTCTCAAAACCGTTTCTTAGCGGCCGTCTATACCATAGAAGGAAATCTTCCAAATTTCAAGTCTGTATGCTTTATAGTTCCTGAGATATCGTGATGAGTCAGTGACCTTTCGCTTTTATATATATAGATTATTAGTGGCTAACTTAGCAATTCAGAGGACAATGTAAATTTTTAGAGGCGAATAATGTTTATTTATACTATAGAAAGTTAAAGAAGAATAAGGAATCATTTTTCTCTCCTTGGAACATCGTAATCTTATTATTATTACTATTTGAGATCGAAACAGATTTATAAATTAACACAAATAGAAATTAACATAACTAACACAATTTTCACTTTTCATGGTGGGCCTAGCCCTCCTCACCACCAACAAGTTCATCATTACTTTTTTCAAACCATCTCAGAATTCGTAAGAATTCGTTTTCGTCCATTATTTGGACTGATCTAAACCAAAAAGAATACAACAAAGACTATAACAGAAAACAAAAAAGTAAGTATAATCCTTTTTAGGAAGCTCTTCCTTAATTAAGGGATCTATTACATTTTAAATATATATAATTTGTATTTTTGTAAAATCTGGACTTTCAAAGACCTCTCGCAACGGGCGGAGGGTTAATATCAAGGAAGGCCATCCCGCCTGACGTTTTTCCGAATGTGTAAGCCCACTGCAGTGACGCATGAAATGATCCTAAGAAGTTTTCAGAATAGCCTACTTTCCGTCGTTTGTAGAAACAGTAAAGCAGCTTAACGCACGTGAATTCGGAAATTCAGGAAGGTATGAAAACTTCTCGAAGTATAACTCGATAAAACTGCGTACTGCATTGAAGACTAGTATGTACATGTAAATCCATACTAATATTATAAATGCGAAAGTGTGTCTGTCTATCTGCTACGCTATCACGGCCCATCTGCTCAATCGATTTTGATGAAACTTGGTACAGGAGTAGATTGTATCCCGGGGAAGGACATAGTCTACTTATTATCCCGGAAAATTAAATCAATCTTATTATCCCGCGGGAATCAAAAAATTTAATCCACTCGGCGAAGTCACAGGCGTCATCTAGTATTAAATTAAAAAAGAGGCATAATCATGACTCAGTGGATTTATGAATCACTGGATAAATAAGATATCAACATAGCCTGCAACGGACTATCTCAAAAAATGATTTCTTAACATTAAAAGGTAAAAATATTATGTGTATTTTAACGCATTTAAACATGTGTTTAAGTGTAGTTGTTTTGCGTAATAATACGTGCACATATAATATTATAGACAAGTATCAGAACCCTCGGGGGAGATTCTACAGCTTTAACCGCAAAGTCCTTTGACGGACACATACCTACATATACGACAAACCGCACCCCTAGAATGAAAGTGACCTAACTCACGAATTGTAATTTGTGGGAAATGAGCAAACAAAATATCAAAAAGGTATTGAATATATTTAAACGTATCTCTCCCGTTTTGCATTTAAAATCCATACCTTCATACTAATATTATAAATGCGAAAGTGTGTCTGTCTGTCTGCTGCGCTTTCACGGTGCATCAGTTCAACCGATTTTGATGAAATTTGGTACTGGGCTAGGTAGTATCCCCAAAAAGGACATAGGCTATTTTTATCCCGGAAAATTAAAGATTTCCCGCGGGAATCAAAAAATTTAATCCACGTGGACGAAGTCGCGGGCATTATCTAGTCTATACTTTTACTAATATTATAATAGCGAAAGTGTATCTATCTGGCTGTCTGCTACGCTTTCATGGCTCACCTGTTCAACTGTTTTAATGAAATTTCAGGTCAGGTTACCAAAAAATCAAAATTTACAGGAATTTGAGTTAGGTCACTTTCATTCTAAGGGTGCGAAACATGCGAGGTGTAGTCCAAGTGATGTAAATTATATTTGTTCATTATGTAAGGTCGTTATTTTTGTATCTTTTGAGTAATTTTATGTAAAATTTGAGACCAAATTAAGATTAACTTTGAAACCCGACACCGCAGTAGGTACTATTTAAAACGTTGCGTCAAAATACACTTTATTCTTTGAAAATATCGGCAGCTCAGTAATTTACCTATTTATTGAATTATATTTAGGTACCTTATCTAGATATTTTATATTATTATACTCTTGAGTCTCTAAATGTACTATTTAGAGATAATACGTTTGAGAAGCTTTAGATGTATTAGGTATGCAGTAAAACTTTCTCATCATGTTATGTATACAATTAATTGGCTATAACAACATAAATCATATTATTTTTATGAATACAGGAATTCAATTTATTTTAATTATAACTCGGAATTAAGTTTTAGAGCCTGAAACCCCTTCGTGAATTTCGAGCCAAGATTAAATTATTTATAGAAGTTTCATAAACTAATTAGTAATTAAATACTAATTTCATACGGCCAACCGGTATCCGTTAATTTCCAATAAGTATATAGCATTGCTCTAAGCCACTACAAAAGACAAAAATGGAAGTGGGCAGGTCATGTCGCACGAACTTGCAATAAAAAATGGACGAAACGCACTACAATTTGGATAGCTCCAAAAGGCATTAAAAAGCGCGGTCGGCCAAAAGAACGGTGGGCAGATGCAATTGTGGGCATTGCCGGTAAAAATTGGGTTAACAGCGCACAATTCAGAAACCATTGTCACAATATGGAGGAGGCCTTCACCCGCAAGGGGTTCTTAATTAAGTAAAGTAATATTATACCAATGTATTATTATTTCTATCACTGTATCTTATACGTAAGTAATTAGCATTAAGTTCGTGCAGTATATGTTTTGTTTTTATTAATTATATTAAGCAATTTGTAATTGTATTAAGTTTTTAATTAAGGCTTTTTATTTTTATTTTTTATTTTATTTTATTTATATAGAATTATGAGGTTAAATTAAAAATTAATTATTCGTATATTTTATGAAGAGACTAATATTATTGTTAATATATTCAAAATGAAAAAGTTGTCATAGATGATGTGTACATAGCTGATGCCCGCAGCATCGCCCGCGTGGATTTCAGTTTCGAAATAATCCCTCGCAAACTATTTAATTTTTCGAAAAAAAAGTAAGTTGAGAAGTCTATCTCCATTTCCGGAATACAAGTTAATATTACTATATCAAATCTCGTCAAAATGAGTTCAATGGATAGGCCGTGCAACGACAAAGCAGACACACTGTGGCATTATGAGGATATAATAAAGATTCGTATGGATTTTAAAAAATCCTAAAATATTTTTTTGCAATTTTTAAGATAGTGCTATGTTAAACCAATCCCAAAAATAGGAAGACATTTTTAGAAAACAAAGTAAAATAGTGAAAGTGCATTTTGGGCATAATAAAATTAATTTACTGGCTGCAACTGAAAGGAAACATTCTTACCTGAGCAGAAGGGAACACGCGAACTTGAAGATTGACAACTTTGAAGCTCAATAGGACACGTCTTCACTAGAGAACTGCCGGCGCGCGAATGGTAGCAGATAAAAGATCCTGCAATGGAGTCAGACCGAAGTCGGGAGAGGCGTCCCCGCCAATCTGTTGCTTCGCGCATGAGCCGTGAAGATACAGGGTATAGGGGTGCGAAATATACAGAACCTAGAACACTTTGACGTCCATCATCATCGTTCTGGATGAAAACGGTTCTAACAGAGGGCAAAAACACACTACGGACCGGACAGAACCAAACTTCTGCACAAAACGTCCGGATGTAATTTTCTCCTACCACCTAGTTTTAATTACCACTGCATAAAAAAGTTAATAGTGCGGACTTTTTATGCGCAAGAATTTTTTCCATGGTGTACCACCCCTATGATAGAAGTGAGTTAAAATTTAAACGTGCGAAAAGTTTCAGTTTTTATCATTTCTGTTTCTGACTCAGTAATTTCTAGTCAAAATGAAACATATTAAGCCAGTACAGCTAAATCAAAAGCTTTTGATTCAGCTCACTAAATCCACGGTCGCTGCATGATGAATAGTGAATACCATAAATTCAGACAATGACAACAATAATTGAGACTATAGCAATGATTGGCATCATTTACAGGCGATGGCGCTGCGGAAGGCGGTAATTATGAATCGTCTGTGCTCAATCGAATTCATTTCTTGTTCGAAAAAAAAATCTGGAGAACAAATTTAGTTACAGACTAAAGTGACAGGACAAAACGTGCTCTCTATTTGACGGGGGTACACAGAGTTCTATGAGCGGGATATTAGTAACGCGTATAATAATTCTTACCAAAAAACCGACTTTCAAAGCCACTGTAAAGAAAATAATAATTTTGATTTCTACACACTATGTTGAAGTCGGGCGAGCCTGACGCGTCAACTTTGCCTATCTTTGTTATACCCGCTGGTTGTTGTCTATGGCTACGGACTTCTGTACCCTGCAGCATCAGGATCAAGGATTTTGAGTCAGAATTTTTTATGGAACCACCTTGCGAGCTTCGTCTTACCACTGAAAAAGTATTTTTCCAAATTGGTTCAGAAACCATGGAGATATGCAACGACATACAAAAAAAGGTGTGGTGTCGTGGGATCTTACACCATGTATTTCGTTCGGACGTTTTTTACGTATACTACATTCTAAATTAAACTTTAATGTTTTAATGTTAAGGTTTAATTTCGAATAAACTATAAGTACATAAAAAATTTACTCCACTCATTTTCTAAATATATCATTAACTAAATTTCATCAAAATTGTTGAAGCCGTTTCCGAGATTCAGATTATATATAGTTAAAGGTATTAGATAATTTGACCTAGAGCGCGCAACACGACTAACAGTGGAATTCATAATCGTTGGGTGAAAAGTCTCCATAAATCTGCCGTTCATAATTGACGTAGTCATTGAATGTTCAACATTCAATGACTACGTCAATACGTCAACCTTCGTTGCACTTCATAAACTTCGCTATATAGACAATCACCTAGCTGAATGGAGAAGAAATGGAGATGTGCAGAATATTGTCAATTAATTTGACGCACTGAGTCACTGAAGTGAACGTCAATGTTTGTTTACAAACAAACATTGATGCGGATGGTTCCCAATTTTAAGAAAGAAGAAAATGCAAAGACCGTCGAGAATTCTATTGAAAATCAACATTTATTATGCACAAATATTCCACAAAATACAAAAATAAGGCTATGTTAAACTCATGTCATAGCAAAAGCCTTGTTTGATAATGTCTAACTCGCGGAAATCGGCGAATCAGTATTCGGCCGCTGTTGGCGACCAAATTGAGGGTTTCTTTCGACTATGAAATACAAAAAGCTTGAATTCGACACATAGCGCTTGAAACGTTTCGTTGGCGAACCGTTAATTCGATTATGAATTCCACTGTAAGTTTTCAAATAATTTTCTGTAGGCATTGATGTAGAATTTTAGCATAATTTTAGTATCTATTTCAATGTCTGTAGGTAACCAGTTTCTTCAAGAAAAGGAAAAGCATTATAACGTCACGTGTTTGACATTTTTTTTAAACCCATGTTGCATAATTTTCACTTAAAGAAGTTTCATTAAAGAATAAAAAGCACTTTCGTAAACATAAATTAGATCGTTCGAAGTTCGAACTTTTTCTATGAAGTCTCTATAAAAGCACTTTTATCAAGGCCCACTGGGTGATAACTTATATCAGAACTGACTAACTGCCATCTTGACAGTGAATAGGTATAAAGTTATTTCTTTTTATGCGCCGTTTTCTCGTTAACTAGTCTACCCGTTAGTCCATAAAGGATAATATAGTTAAAGCGGACATTTCAATCTGATCGCAACGCGAACTGGCTACTTGTTATAAAATAAAGCTTACTACAGGTTTATTTCCACTGAGACTATAATAATAAATTAATCCAATCTATAAAGTTAACATAAAAATAATTTGTTACCTTCAACATGTACTTAGGATTTCACCTATTATTTCCTAGATTTTCTCCTTTTTGTATAATTATTAAAGGTAAATTCTTCTATTTTTTCTCAGTTTTTGCATAGTTTTGGTAATCATGTTTGTGTTTGGCAATTGAGGTTTTTCTTTAGGTTTTTTTGTATCAGGTATATTTTCACTTTATTGACATTATTTATGTCCAGAAAGTTATTTGACACAACTTGGTCGATCATGGTGATATTTCCATAAATTTGTTGTCTCTCTTGGTTTTAGTTTTTTTTTTATAACTAACAATATAATTTACTATTGAAAGTTGTGGCAACCACTCTCATTGGATCTACAATATTAGGGCAGTATATTTATTTTTCCTTTTTTAACTAATTTAGTTATGACTCGTGGGTAGTTCTATTTAAATCCACACTATACAACAGTTTGGATGGATGGATATATGGATGGATGGATTTTTGTTACTCACACAACGGCTGATTTTTTTTTGATTTTATAACGGTAACTTATACTAAAAATAAATGGAAGTGGGCTGGCTATCTTATAAAAGACAAGGAACCAAATTGGGCAAAAAATGTAATGGAATGGTACCCAAGAGAGGGAAAGAGAAGAAGGGATCGCAGCTTTGCAGATCGCGGCCACTATTTCTATTGCGCGTTGCTTTATATCTATGATATCTTTTAAGATATTCATCTGAATTAAATGGTGTAAAAGGCGAATTTGGTCTTTATTAAATACTTGAGATGAAAACCATTTCATTTTGATAAGGATTAATACAATGTCCGTAAAACACCTTCGAAAGTATAGCTTTGTTTCAGAATAAATTTTAAAATCATAAAAATGGTTTTGTGAAATAACTTTACAACAAGATATATGCTGTCGCGCACTTTTTTAGAACTTTTTGAGAGGAACAATTCCATCATAGATTGTTTTCGTGTAAATTTTACTGTTTACGCAGCGCACGACACGGAAACTCAGATGAGATGTTTTTTTCCGACTTCATTCACATTATTGCAATTTTCATAGGGATCTCTAATTTTTTGAAAACAAAATATTGCCTATGTTACTCGCTGATAAATCTTTCTATAAATGAAAGAAGTTTTGAAAAAAATTTGAAAGAACGAAAGAAAATCAAACAAACAAATCTTTCCTCTTTATAATATTAGTTTAGATAAACTATGTAATTAATAACTTTTAATGTAAATTATAACTCTAAATATGATTTTGTTAAATTGACAATAAAGGGTTATTTTATCTTACCTTATCTAATCCGGATGAATTTTACTCGCAACAAAGTGACACGACATACCGACCGTCTAGAAGGGCAATTATAATAATCTATGATAATGATACCTTTAAGTTTTTATCTAGAAGGCTTCTAAATATAATTTGAAAAATGCACGTCGAATGTCACACACTAGGTGGCAGTGATAAGTTTTCGCTTTGAATTAAAGATAAGAGCATCTACTGAGAGAACTAGCAGGCTCTTGAAACGGCTCAAAAATTATGATAATTTAGTTGTTTATCAGTAAAATACATACGGATCATATTTTCATTTCGATATAAATGATAGCATTTTTATAATTCCTCTACAAGTTAGCTGTAAGGGGTACGGTAGTTATACCCCTAATCGGTTTCTACGCGGCATCGTACCGGAACATTTATCTTATGACGCAGCTCAGCACGGCGATGACTCACGCACGAACAATGGATAATCCAGAACATTCGAAATCGCGCCATCGTGCCGTGTGCAAAACCCCGCCGCCGCGCACCTCTCCCGCCACTGCCTATATAAGGCATCCGGCCTGCGTTCACTGACAGTTCGCCAGCGACCGCTGTCACAGCACGTCGGCTTGGGGGTACCGGGCAGATGAGTGGCAGTGGTAACTGGTGAACGCAGGCGAGATCGGTCGCTCCGCCGCTTCGGCCACGGACGACCCATCTTTCCGTCTCCCCTTCCCCTTCGCCCCCTCTCGTCGCGGACACCCTCTGTGTCCGCGTACCGCGTGCGTCAGCCGGTGACGCCCCGCGCCCCGCAGGTCCCCTCAGGACCTCGGACCGTGTAGTTAAGGTATAGGAAGATCGCTTAGACTTAAGTACTTTCTGTGAAACCGTGAATAAAGGTTTGTTAAGTGTGTGTTTCTATAAATCGCGTTTAATTTGTGAGGGCCTCCCTACCTAGATACACGGAGCTACGCGACCAGCCATATCCTGGACCCTTAGCTCCGTTACATTGGCGCCCAACGTGAAAAACCCATTCCGGGTTCGCGTCGCGAAAATCCGTCCGTCCGTCCGTCCGTTCGCGTCGCGTCCTTTAAAATTTCCGTCCGTCCGTACTAGGTTAGGGAAACTCATACCTCACAACACCCGCACGTTATATTTTATTCTAACGAACGGATACAAGTTCTTTCAAAAAGTCGGCTTGGGGGTACCGGGCAGACTGAAAGGACGAATATCCGACCGGGAGCGGAAAAACTATAGAAAAAAAAGGATAAGATCAAAACAAACGGATACAAGCTCTTTCACAGTCGGCTTGGGGGTATCCGGGTCGATTAAAAAGGGCGAATATCCGACAAAAAAAAAAGAAGTAGAACACATATACACACATAAACACAACAGCCTTCATAAGGGGAAAAACAAGAGGAACCGTGTAACAAGTTAAATATAATCCGTACCGTACCGACCGCGATTAACAAATCATAAATAACTAGAGGAAACCGTAAAATTGGAAATAAATACCGTTTAACCCGTAAATAAATAATTAACAATCAGTTTCGGAAAAACAAGGGGAACCGTGTAACTATTTAAATAGAATCCGTACCGTACCGACCGCGATTAACAAATCATAAATAACTAGATCAAACCGTAAAATTGGAAATAAATACCGTATAACCCGTAAATAAATAATTAACAATCAGTTTCGGATAAGCAAAGAAAAATGCCTACGTCCTAGATATATACACTAAGTAAGCAAAAATTAATTGAGGAACTCGAAAATAGGAGAATAGAAGTTTCACCGGGAAGCACTGTCGAGGAGTTACGCAAACAGCTATCTCTTATAGTAAAAACTGAAGACGAATTGAGCCAAGACGGCAGCAGGGGTAGCGAAAAAGACATAAAAGAATTCGATAAAGCCATATCCCGCTGGAAAATTCAATTTGACACCACCGGGGATGCCGTGGAATTCCTGGAAAGGATAGAGGAGTTAGCAGACACGTTGAATGTCAAAAAAGACACAATCATACACGTGATACCGAGATGCCTCACCGGAACAGCATCACTGTGGTACAGAAATTACAGACATGAATGGAAGACATGGGAAGATTTCACGGAGAATTTCAAGCTGTTCTATTATCCGAGAAATTATGAGAAAAAGCTACTAGAATCCATTATAAGCAGACGTCAATACGCCAGGGAAAACTTCGTGTCATACCTAACAGAAATCCAAACACTTATGAGGAGATACAAAAAATTAACGAAAGAGGAACAGTTAGGTAGAATATACGATAATATGAGATATAACTACCAATACTATATAAAAAGGAAGGACTTCAATACGGTACCAGAACTCATACAACTGGCAGGCGATTACGAAAAAATAAACGTGGACCGAAACAAAGATATGTCCCACAAACGGACTGTCCAACTTAAAGAGGACCATAAAGAAAAATCATGACGAAAACCGGAAAATTGGAAGAACGAAGAACACAAAACAGACAGAAAACCAATAACTCCGCAATACGACCCGGAATCCTGCTGTTGGAAATGTGGCAAAAGGAACCACACATATCGGGAATGTCGAAATAAACAAGTCATTTTCTGCAACCAATGCGGACTGCTAGGAAAACTAACAAAAAATTGCTGTAACGAGAGAAAGACACCTGGAAAAACAAAACAAGCATACACAACGAAGGCACAGACAGAAAAAGATAATAGAATCTTCGCCAAGGCAAAAATATATGGAAAAACGTTTAAAGCATTAATAGACACAGGTTCAACGAACACTTACATCAATAAAAACATAATGGACCAAATAAAAGAACACAACGAGAAGATAATACGAAAAGAGACCACGATCAAACTAGCAGACGGTTCTAGAGTACAAACGGACACAGCGATTAACCTCGAATTAGAAATAAATGGGAAAACATTAACACACCAAGTCATCTACCTACCATCCACAACCATAATGATAATGGGGATGGACCTGTTAGCAAGACTAGGAATCACAGTCGGATGGACTGAAACAGCATGCGAGCAGACATGCACCGAAAGACGAGAAAACACGACAGGCAACGAAGAAATCCTATCTGCAAAACAGAAAACAACGTTAAAAAATATCCTAGAAGACGAATTCAAAAAAGCTGAGGAATGTCCGAAAGGAAACACATGGGTAAAACACGTAATAAAACTAAAACATACAGAACCCATAAAACAAAAATATTATCCTAGAAACCCGAAAATGCAAGAAAAAATTAATGAACACGTGAACAAAATGTTAGCAGACGGCATCATCAAAAAGTCAAACAGTCCATACAGTTCACCGATCGCAATGGCCAAAAAAGACAATGGAGAGTACAGATTCTGCATAGACTTCAGGAAGGTTAATGAAATCACAGAAAAAGACGGATATCCGTTATACACCACTACAATAGAAGAAAGCGACTGGTACTCAAAAAAATACAGTAACGTAAGCAAGAACCCCGAATTGGATACCGACTACTGTATACGAGATGGGAGACTATACAGAAAAGTAGTCAACCCAAGATACGGAGGAAAACTAGATCCATCGACCGAATGGAAATTATGCGTCAAAAAAGAAGACAAGGACAAAATATTATGGCAAAACCATAATGAACCCAGTGCGGGACATTTAGGAACTTCAAAAACGTTTAACAAAATCGCGATGCGGTATTATTGGCCAGGGATATTCAGAGACGTATCAAAATACGTGAACCGGTGCGAAACATGTCAAAAACATAAGCCATCACAGGAAAAAAAACCAGGCCTCATGCACATAAATAATGCGGAAGAACCATGGCAAGTGGTAACAACGGACCTAATAGGCCCTTTACCTCGGTCATCAAAAGGATTCCAATGGATCATCGTGTTCCACGACAAATTCACGAAGTGGTCGGAAATAAAACCACTAAGAACCGCGACCGCAAATACCATCACGAACGCTCTAAAAGAGTTAATTATGAGATACGGGGGAATGAAAACTTTACTGAGCGACAACGCAAAAATTTTCGTAAGTAAACAGTTCAGAGAAACTTTAAAAAGATACGGCATAGAACAAAAGCTAACCGCACCATACACTCCACAGTGTAACCCAACCGAACGGGTAAATAGAACGCTCGAAACAATGATAGCAACATTCATCGAGAAAAACCATAAAAAATGGGACGAGTACCTAAGCGAATTCAACTTCGCACTAAACACGTCCGTCCAAGAATCCACGAAACACTCCCCAGCATTCTTACTATTCGGCAGAGAACTAAGGAACGTCCACGACGAAAACCAATTCCCCACACCGGCATTAAAAGAAAAACAAAAGCTGAAAGAAATATATGAAATAGTCAAAAACCAACAAAATCAAGCTTCAAACCTACAAAAAAAGTATTTTGATAGGGCAAGACGTAAGTGGACACCGAGAATTAACGATGACGTATTAAAAAGAGAGTACCCATTATCCAACGCCAGTAAACAATTTTGCGCAAAATTAGCACCTAAATTCTCAGGCCCATATACCATAATGGAAAAAAAGTCGCCCGTAATATTCCTGCTGAAAGCAAAACAGGGAGGCAAGATATGCACCACGCACATAAAAGATATAAAAAGATTCAATACGTAAACGAACTTTCATTTTATGGCATTATTCTGGACTGAAAAAAGAAAGAGAAAAAAAAAAGAAAAAACTAAAAAGGGGTTAACTTGAGTGAAAATGGGGAATGGGGGTTTTTACATTTCTGTAAACCTATTGATACGGTGATTTTTACAGGTAAAAATCTTCTCTCGTGGGAGGAGGATATGACGCAGCTCAGCACGGCGATGACTCACGCACGAACAATGGATAATCCAGAACATTCGAAATCGCGCCATCGTGCCGTGTGCAAAACCCCGCCGCCGCGCACCTCTCCCGCCACTGCCTATATAAGGCATCCGGCCTGCGTTCACTGACAGTTCGCCAGCGACCGCTGTCACAGCACGTCGGCTTGGGGGTACCGGGCAGATGAGTGGCAGTGGTAACTGGTGAACGCAGGCGAGATCGGTCGCTCCGCCGCTTCGGCCACGGACGACCCATCTTTCCGTCTCCCCTTCCCCTTCGCCCCCTCTCGTCGCGGACACCCTCTGTGTCCGCGTACCGCGTGCGTCAGCCGGTGACGCCCCGCGCCCCGCAGGTCCCCTCAGGACCTCGGACCGTGTAGTTAAGGTATAGGAAGATCGCTTAGACTTAAGTACTTTCTGTGAAACCGTGAATAAAGGTTTGTTAAGTGTGTGTTTCTATAAATCGCGTTTAATTTGTGAGGGCCTCCCTACCTAGATACACGGAGCTACGCGACCAGCCATATCCTGGACCCTTAGCTCCGTTACAATCTAATCGCTGGGCGGTACGTCTTTAACGGTAGGGTAGCATTCTTGTATAAGTTTAGTACCTAAGGTAACTATTTCAAACCCTCCTACTTTAAAACCACAGCGCTCACCACTCAATTCTGCGCCGGTCGTCAAAAAGAGTTATGATAAGTTTTCAGTGCGTTAAATTCGAGAAGAAACCTTTTTTTAGGATAACAGTGAAATCTTACCTTGTTTACTTTGTTAGGTACTTTGTTATAAATTATGTTACTGGCAGTCCGTTAATTAAGTATACTTACTTAATATCTTTGACTATCTGTGGACGCATCTAGTAGTCTACCTATGGGGTCCTGCTGCAAGAAACTTACCTCTCACAGACTTCAGGAGGGATTGTACTTAAGTAACGAGAAGGTCCTAACTCTATCGTTCGGTGGTAAAGCCAGTAAAAGAACAACAAGGTCTATAAATAACTACATATGTGAAAAGCCGAGTTGTTTGCTAGTTCTTCTCAGTATGAATGGAATTCCGGACTAGTGATAGATTCAAAAACACTTGTAAAAAGTTTATTTCAATAAAAAACATGAATTTTGAATTTGGAAACGAAAATATTTCAATTCAGTTTTTTTTTATTACCTCTCGCTCTGCGTCGTATTCCTCATTACTGAGGGTCGTGAGTGACCCCTTTCCATTAATTTAATAATGGTAGGAGTTTTCTTTGAATAATAATGCAGTGAGTTCCCTTGTCCTTTTGTATACGACTCGGCTAAGAGTATTTAAACTCTTAGGCTTTTTTAATGATTATTATCAGATGTGGGTGATAATAACCGGGAGAGACTGCTTTACATGCTCTCCAAGACATGGAGAAAGCGAAAAGGCCAAATTTGAACCTCCAAATTCGGTCACCCATCAAAATACCGACTTGGGTCAACGTTACTTAACATTAGCAGTCGACTGAATATATGCGTTGTCACAACATCTAGGCCACTCGTCCCTCAACTATTACCTGCCTACTAACACTGAAAAAAGGAGTGTTACGAATACAATGAAACACTGTACTACGAAACCAGAAATGTCATCACAACACAAGTTTGGATACTGACAACTTTATATGAAAATTCCTACTAATAGGCGGAAAACTGCTCAAGCACTAAATTTTAGTAGATAGCAAGGTGTGACTCTTTTATAAAAAAAATGTGTTTTTTCGACTGGTGACGAACACCCAGATACTAGAATGTCATCAACATCGTCATCTATAATAATTACGACATTAAGTATAAGAATCTTTCTATTACTATTATTGCTTGGCTATAACAATATACAAGTAAATTTAATTATTTTCACAGACTCTCTTAACACCAGTTAAAACTTGGTTAAAGCATTAATAAGTTTATGGATTCAAATTATAATTTCGCTGACTGCATAAAACATGATAACAGTGGAAAGTCTGCACCAGACAGATGAAAGCCTCCGGCGACATATTTTAAGGCCGCAATTATTATGTCTGTAAGGGCGAAAGCACACAACAGGACAGCAAACAAATTCGTAAGTATGTTACTCACGTAAGCTATTCACGCGAGTAAAACTTACGACTATAAACATCGCCTAAGCTATATTTGCGTTAGTAAAATATAAGTAATATTGTAGCCTAACGATATAATATCTAATTCTATACTAATACTCGTATTATAAATGCGAAAGTTTGGATGGGTGGATGGGATGGATGGATGTTTGTTACTTAATCACGCCAGGACAGCTGAACGGATCTGGATGATATTTGGCACAGAGATGGATAATAGTCGGGAATAACACATAGGCTACTTTTTATCCCGGAAAATTAAAGAGATCCTGTGGGAACTAAAAACCTCAAGCAAGCGGATCAGTTCGTTTTAATTATATGTATATAAAAATAGGGCTCGTAGACATCGAAATGGGATGAGTGTACTACAATTATACATCAATGCTCGTAGACGTAATATAGTACAAAATAAATTATCGCGAACCAAATTTATTACTCGCCCGGTTGTCTAGGTTTAAAAAATTGGCCGCAACTCGCGAATTGATTTATTTTGCGGTTTTTATTTCAATTAACAAATTTGGCGTTATATTTTAATTAAAATAAATTTCCACAAAAAAATTACACTTAAACCACGCGGTTGAAGTCGCGTGCACCAGCTAGTTCCTTAATGTACGAACCAAGCATTATATTATTACTATCCAAGCCCAATTAGGTTACAGTTAGCCATGTGAACACTGTTTGGCTTATGGACAGTTTGCCCTTAATATTTAGGGATGGTTTCTGAAAAAGGGCAAAAATACTAACTACTAACAATAAGTACCTATATGTTTTACTACCCGCGACTTCGTGCGCGTAGTTTAAGATTTTTTATTCCCGCAGGAACTTGTCAACGTTCAGGGATAAAAGTAGTTTATGTCACTCTCCAGGTCCTCAACTATGCCCATGCCAAAAATCACGTCGATTCGTTGCTCCGTCGCGGTGTGATTAAAGGGCAAACCAACAAACACACTTTTGCATTTATAACATTAGTAGTATGGTGTCAATGTGACAACTTTTAATCACCTCTTGCAACCCGTAAAGCTGTTACTTAATATTAAATCTCTATGCCACTAAAATATTTGAAGTGTTTGTAAATTAATCTCAATCTACAATGAGCGGTTAGTTTATTTATGTACCTACGTTAGTTTTCGCGAGATCTAACAAGTAACATCGTTATTTATGGTTTGGTACATTTCTCGGTTCATGTTTAGTTCAACGTATTTTTTAAACAGTATGCAGTGCCTTTTCGTAAGAAATTTCACCTTTACAGCTGATAAAATACAGCATTACGTCGTTTTTATAGTAGGTACATACAGATATCATAGTTTCTTGTGTAAAAATTTTGAAAGTGATATTATTTAAAAAAAAAATTATATAATAGTAACACAAATGAGTCACCATAGAGAACTTTGATCCTATTGTTTTCATTACAAAACTTTATTTACCAATTATACTTACTATTTAAGTACTACAGTACGCACCCGAGTTGAATGCAGTCGGGGCTTGAGGTGACGGGCGGGCAGTAATAGTAGTAGTAGATAGTGTTGTCAAGCTATCTTCGACATCTATCGTACGATATACATACGTATACGGAGTGATTTATATTATGTTACCGTTAAAGTTGTTAAAACCGTTCACATAAACGCTATGATGTCGACATTAACGAATCGAATCCGTTAGAGTTGGAATAATTGTTTTCTTGCTCATTCTACCTAGGTTATGTGAGCTGACATTTCTCAGATAATACGGAGTCTAACGGCCAAGCGTTCGTTAGAGTTGATAAAATGATGGTGGTGATGGTGGACTGTCCCAAAACCGAATCAGCATAGCCCGACTCAACGTAGTCTTGTTTGCCCTACCCCTAATGTATTTTTTGTAAAGTGTGAACCCAGAAACTCGCGAAGGAGGTCCTGAATGAAGCGAGGTGAAGCGAGACTTCTGGTGTAGCCCATCAATGATATACTTGATTATTGCATGAAATGATCAATTGATTCAGCTATATGATTTCGCGATTTAACGGCGGAGGGACCGTTAACGTTTACTATTTCTAGATAAAATTTTAAGTTAATTGACGAATTTCGTGCTCTAATGTATCGAAACCGTTTATGTCGATATTTCGTAGGAAATGCTGACATTAATAGTTTCCGGATATTAGCGGTAAACCATACACACTCTTTGATCGAACGGTTGTTGCTTGTTGGTCCCTTAATAATCAAGTTGCTTTCCGTGTAAATTTTTTAAAATGACTGATTTGAGAGCTTCAGGTTCAGTAACAAAAAAACGTGTTAAAAATACGTGTTTTTCATCGCCAAGCACGCGAAATGGCAAAAAAAAGTTTTGTTATTTTTGTTATTTATGTGTACTGAAGAAAGGCAAAATAACTCTTTGACCTTACTTTTAACGGCAGACCTAGTCGATATACCAGAGTATAAAAATAACACTATCTGTAATACAAAAAGAAGCTAAAGAAGAACCTCTTCGTTCATTCCTTCTAAAAAAACCGGCCAATTGCGAATTGGATTCGCGCACCGAGGGTTCCATACAAACCTGTAGTAAATATTTTTATATATGATGTAACTAAAAATTTATGCTTTTCGCGATTATTCCTTTATCTGTGCTATAAGTCGTTGCTTCGTACCAAATTTCAAGATTCTGAGTACGGGAAGTATCCTGTAGCTTTTGATTCCCTTGCGAGTGTCGAAAATTTGCAGCATAAACGGCTGTAAAGCTACAGCCGTTTATGCTGCAAATTTTGATTTGATTGCGTTGGTTTAGAAGTTTGATTTCTTCACAGCTCCAAGGAACTGTGCACCTGAGTATTTGATATGAATTTCAGCTCGATACCTCCTTACTTTTGTCCTGAGAAGAAGGATCTTGACAGACAGACGGACGGACAACAAAGTGATCCTATAAGGGTTCCGTGTTTTCCTTTTGAGGTACGGAACTTGAAAAATATACAGTCGAATTGAAAACCTCCTCCTTTTTTTTGAAGTCGGTTAAAAAAGATGATTGAAATCGTACTTAGTGTAAGTCACAGAACTATAGAAGACTTATTTAACTATAAAACAATCGTCCCTACTTGTCCGAATGATTTTATTTTCTTTACTTTACAAATAAAGTTAACTTTGGACTTTACTATTGTGTTTCAATCAATATTTTAAATGTTTTTAAATTAATACAACCACTGCTTGTTTATGTATTTTATCGATATCTTACTGTCAGTAAGACACACACTAGCACATTAATAAGCTCTGCATTCAATTCAATTCAATTCATTTATTCAATTTAGGCACACTATAGTCCATTACTTACATATTAAACATGATGGTGATAATTAGTTACGGTATCTTAAAACTAAAGCTACGAGGGTTCCAAACGCACCCTGGTCTGAGAAGAGTCCACAACAAACTCAGCCGGGCTTTTGTTTTATTATCACCATCTCACAAATCATCATAACTAAGGAACTATCAGAGCCATTAGAGCAAATTCAACTCAGATGCGAACAGTAGGTAGGTACTTAATATGTTGATTGTTTTAAAATAGATTATATTGTATTAATGAATATTAGGTATATTATATAACATACTAATTATAGTTATAATTGCTGAAGAGAATATTGTTTACGCAATAAAGGCGAATATTTCTTCAGTCGTGCGTGGTAGAGCCAAGAGGAAGGTCCACTGGAGCGGATCTTGACGAATTTATCAATACAAAATAGCCTTGTAGACAGGAATCCGACGACAGTGACAATGGTTTTTATAAACGCGACAGTTTTATTGGTTATCATTATATCTTAGTAATAAGGCTCCTTTCACACAAGCCACAACGGAATATAAATCCCACAGCGGCAAAAATGTCACAAACGCTCACCGTAGCCAGATCGTAAAATACTTAGTATAAAGTAAATACCTAAGTACCTACATTATACCGTACGATACCGTAACTGATTATCACCATCATATTTTATAAGTAACTGGACGTCAATAACTGTAGTGTATCTACCTACCTCAATTGAATATATTTTGACTTGACATAACCCCAATTGCAAACTGACCAATACTTGCCCAAAACTCGCAGGACTAATCGCGACCGCCGCGCCTTGACGTGACGTACTTATGATTACTTAAGTATCATCAGCAATAAGGGCAACTTTACTTCAAACAGCTGCAGTGATGCCACATTGTCCATGACCACTACCTGACGACTTTTTTGTCGCTGTAGTGTGGTACGTCAGAATCAGTCACTAAGTGATTACTTTTATCTTATCTACACTAATAAAAAAATGTGAGGTAAGTATTTGTGTACATTCATAAATATTTGCTAGACTTTATCCCTATACCTAGTTACACTAGGGTAATCTGAGTAGATATTATTGTATCAGGGCAATATTTTTAAATTTAGTCTTAAATTTAAATTTAATTTTATAAAATTGTTAGAAAATGGTCTTTAATTGACATTTCTTTTGTGTGTAGATAACTTAACTTTTATTAAATAATTTGTATAATTAACATTTGAAAAATTTTAGACATTATAATTTGTCCAAACATTTATTTTACTTTTGCAGCTTGATTCAATGATGTTCTGATGCGTTACAGATTCAATTTTTGATAATAATCGACTTTCTTTATGAAGAAGTTTTAATCGATTTGACACATTGATATATCTTTGCACAACATTATTTATTGTTTTATAAACATACCCAAGCTGACTTAAGTTTAGACAAGTTTATCAATGTATGTATTAAAATAAATCATTTATACATGTCACCGTTACATTGTAAAAACCGTTAGATTGTAAAAACCGTTATATTATAATCTAACTCGCGAAATCGCGAAAGTGTCGAAAGATTACAATTTAACGCATTATTTTCCGGTAGATTGCAATCTGTTAGGTTTATTAACCCGATAGAACATAACCTGATTGTTTATGTCGTACCCTAACCTAACCTACATGAAACAGACAAGAAAACGTAAATACAATGAATATTTCAAAAATTTACACTCAGAACATTGAACGGTTCACAATCTTCCGACAGTTTACAATTTCGCGAGTTAGATTATAATCTAACGGTTTTTACAATCTTACGGTGACATATACAACAGTACAGTAAATGTATATGAATCCGTCAGATCATAGAAACCATCCATCGCCAAAGATGACAAGGACATGTTGGTGCAAGGACTATCAAGAAAGAGTAGCGTTGAAGTTATGCGACTATTTTGAAAAGGGAAGTCGTACTTGTAATTACTAGATAAGTATACGAGTCATTAAATATCGGATAAAAAGGCACGTCGCTTCACTGTTGTATAAAACGATATACTATGGAGTATTGCATTTTTTTGTCGATGGTTGCCTGTCAATAGTTATGCCACTTCACTTAGGTGTACTTATGGCAAAAGTAAAATAAATGGTTGGACAAAATATTAAAACATAACATGAGGAAACCTGTGTCTACTCGGGTATGTGGGATCAATTATATTTTCAAGTTCGATATATTGGTTCTGCCATGCATGATGCATCCTATCAATACAGCCCATTGTGCCGCGCTCCATGCGTCGTTATCAACCGTGTCCATTGAAGCCATTGATATAGGTAATATTATTTTTCTGTGACCGTGCCTCAAAAGTCAAATATATCTATAGAATATCAATATAATATGGTAAATACCATAAAATCCATACTAATATTATATTCCAAACGCGAAAGTGTGTCTATCTGTCTGCTACGCTTTCACGGCCTATCTGTTCAATCGATTTTGTTGCAATTTGGTACACGGATGCCAGTGGCGTGCAGTTCATAGAGGCGTAAAAGCACCGCTTACCCAAATGGAAATACGTCAACGCTCATTTTGCATGTCAATCAGTAAATAGGTATTCTGGCTAACTAATGCCTATCCTAGCTTCGAATCCTGTGCACGTCACTGAATCGGATAGGTTGTATCCCGGGGAAGGACATAGGCTACTTTTTATCCCGGAAAATTCGAGTGTTCCCGCGGGAATCAAAAACCTTAATCCAAGCGGACAAAGTCGCAGACATCATCTAGTAAAATATACTTTAGTGTAAAATATTCCTACACTATAGTGTAGCAGTCAATAAGAGAACCGATGAATTATACATACTGCTATAATGAACATGATTTACTTGAGCAATTGCAGAAGCAATAGTAGTAGGTACGCTATAATAGTAGGTAAATCTGCTTAATAGTAAATGGAACTCGATTGTGGCGCTATTTGCAGATAAGAGACAGGTAGTGAAGCACTCACTTACGAACGCACTTTAACATACTAAGTAAAATCTTTTGCAAAATACTTGAACCAGCTATCATACTCTTACAAGAAAATCAACCGTATTGCTGTAAGCAATTTCTACTGAAAAGAACTGTCAAGGAGTCATTGGGTAGGCACATTATAATTCCGGAATAAAATATATTATTCATTCATTCTTTTAAATATCATATACTAGCTGATGCCCGCGACTACGTCCGCGTGAATTGAGGATTTTTGGCTCCCGCGGAAACTCGTTAGTTTCCGGGATAAAAAGGCCTATGTTTATGTGTTATTCCAGACTATAATCTATCTCTGTGCCGAATTTCATCCAGATCCGTTCAGCCGTTGGAGCGTGATTGAGTAACAAACATCCACACATCCATCCAAACTTTCGCATTTATAATATATGGTAGGTAACGATAAAATATGTGCATGTGCTTTAAAATTATTCTAATAATACCTTTAATAGATATTAATATTGTATTGTTAGCATTATTACTATTTGTCATTATATCTCATGAAACAGGAAGCCATTTCATGCCATCCGATTTGATCTGCAGGTACAGAGACCATATTGAAAATAGTTAGTATAAATACGAGTGTTTTGACAGCGGTATTTCAGTCTCCTGCTGGCAGAGGCGATTATTGAATACTAATAATCCCTAAGAATCTGCACCTTACTTTTCCTATAAAATTCAATTTTTCTTTAAAATGGCACGTGATACATTTAGCAGTAAGACCCTCACAACATTGCTGTGTCCATAATAAACCGAGATATTTTAGAGTTTCGGAAGCCTCGCATTCAATCAACCCAACGACTTGCTTGTATACTGATTTAGATGTAATTCAGTTTACATAAGACGGACGAGGATGAAGAGATACATCTCTTCGAGATATTTACACTGTGCCTATGAGTGGGTAAAAACCATTTGTATTAAACTATACGTTTTTAATCCAGGATTAATATTTCTATCTCTTATTTAACAACATAAATGTTGTTCCATGAGGTCACAGTGAAACGAACTAATCCTAGTGGTAGCATCTTCCTTTTATAAAAGAAAAGAAAGATGTTTTGAATGGCATCATTTACTTTCCTAAAAAAATAAATGATGGTTGGCTGGCTCCTCCCCGCCACCAGCGTTAAGTTTCTTCCCTCTCTTGGGACCCCAAGAGGCATATTAGGTCATCGGCTAATAAGACTTATAAGTATACCAAAAGGCTCCCCCCCGAAACCATAGGTCACCATTGGGGTATAGTGCAACGTATGCAAGCATACTTTATAGTGGTGCGTTCCACTATGTCAGCGTATAGCTGGATAATTACATTTTTAGAGTGGTGTACTCCACATATACCTGTAATAGGTTTCTAGGATGCACCAGGCGCTCTGCGAAACAGAGTCCACAGGCGTGATGTAACTTTCAGTAATAGTATGTTAGTTAAATACAGCGCGGTACCACCATGGGTAGTAGAACATTGTTTGTACGTAACATATTGTGAGCGAATATGACGCAGCATAGATCGTGAATCTATGCAACTATGAATAAGTGTCGAGGCTGAGTCAGGTGTAGTGAAAAACGTAGCTAGATACCCGGTGTATCTTACGCGTGATCCAACCTTCGGTATAATAAACAGCATCCTATCAACCATGGTAAGTTATCGTTCGAACATAGCAAATGTCGTAAATTTATATAATTGACCGAGCGAAGCGAAGGTCTCTGAGTTTACTTGAGTGAATTTGCACTTGTCCGTCCGTCCAAGGGTCGCCAACCATACTTTATAAAAACGTATCCTACTTTATTTTTGGTAATTATACTTTATACTTTTGCATACAAATAAAGTATGTGAAAATACTTTATTTTCAACCTTTACTGTGATGCGTAAAACAAAATACTCATTATGGGTACTTAACTATTTAACGGTACACGTAAGTTAAAACGGGTAATGGAAACGATTTATAATTACTGAACGAAGCGAAGAAGCGAATGCGAAGTAAAATATTTTTTATAGCGTTACATAGGGTTGCGGTATATCATTTTAAAGATAATTAGAAATAGAGTCCAAAAATACTTTTTTTCCCCCTAAAATTTACGAAATGGCGGGCTTTCAATGTGGAGATTTTCTAACGTCCAAAGTTGACCTCAGAACTCTCAATTTTCTGAAAGGCTGAGCCTGAAACTTGATAAATTATTTGAATTGTATCCTGTACTTGAACAACAAATACTAAAATTTGATAAATATTAAAAGGAAACGAAATTATTTAATTTTTAATGAGCTTCAGTTTTTTAAGAGAACTTCACAATAAAGTCAAGTGCGTCTTTTGCGTCTAATGTTAAAAGTTAAGTATTACAATATATAGTTAAAACTATGTTATGGATACCGTCTCAGTTTGGGGCGAAATACTAATATAAACATAAGTAGTTCGCAAGGTAAAGTCGGACGTACAGTAGAACATAGAAATGCACACGAAGTGCACTGTGCACAGAAAGCAAGCTCTCTGGTTCAACAACAAACCAATCCCATCTTAACGTCCAACTAGATAGACATCAAGACAGAACCAGCCGTGCTGAGGCATCGCCGAAGCGAAATACAGTACATTACACAGGCCCGACTCGACCTGCGATAATAATTTGCATGGTAATATACGTGTAATTATGTTGTATTTAAGTATGTATATAAATCCACCATAAGCAGATTGAATATCGTTGGAAGCACATAGTACTAAGGCTCCCTAGCATTAGACACTAGACAGCAACGAACGACGCAATGCTTTCGAATTGGTTTAATGAGCCCCGCGTCTGATATTAATCATGTGCAACTTCAGATTTACCACCACCAGAGCCAATGACCAAGCTGCAATATTACAACGGTCTTAGTCATGCTTTTAAACCGTGAATCGATGCACCCTCCGCACCTTGCCCGATATCCGGAAAGAAAAAAATATCACCTTCGTAAGTTCGTTGAGCAAAAATCGTGCCTCAAATAGATTATTATATATATATGTATATACATAGGGTAACCTTGTCTAAGAGTACGCATCCGCTAAGAGTACGCAACATCAGAAACCATGAAGTTGTTTACGATGCATGGCTAACTTCAGTCGCGTTTTGATCTCAACTGTGATAAGAAGTTCTGTGCGAAAAAATAATCAAATCCGGAGGAAAACACAGAAATTACGTAAGTTTAAAGACTTTTTCTCACAATATTAAATATTTTTACCATTTTGAAAGTATTTTTGAGACAAGAATGCAATTATTTTGTAAAAACGAAGTAAACTGTGGAGTTAACAAAGACAATGCCTAACGCATCCAGCAAGCGTAATTCCGGTGAACGCTAAGAGATGGCGTTGAATTCCGCTCGTTTACAATTTGGCTAGAGTGTGTATGAGTACGCAGTTATGTACCCTATAAGAGTACGCGCGTACTCTTACACGCAATAATTTTTAAGTTAGTTTTGTTACCATATTTTCTTTTTCTTATTCGTTGCAAAAATATATATAATATGTAATGTGTAATTTGTAGGTTCCTAATTGTTCATTTTGTACACAGGAGGATGTCTAGACATCAAAGAATAAGCGAAAGAAGTCTTTGTACTCCAGAGCAGTGGCTCAATGCTAAGACACGCGTCGAGGCAGGCGAATCAAAGAGGGCAGTTGCTAAATCATTGGGGATGCATGAAGCCACTTTGCGGAAGAGACTGAGGCGATCGTCTCCAGCTTTAAGCTTGGGCAGGTACTCCCAAACTTTCTCCTGTGAAATGGAAATAGAGCTGTACAACTATATCAAAAAAGTAGATAATATGTTCTATGGATTAACCACTTTAAAAAAATAAGAGAAATTGCTTTTAATTTTGCTGAAAGGAATGGATTAGAACATCGTTTCAACAAGGAAAAAAAAATGGCTGGTACAGAGTGGCTACGGCTTTTTTTGAAACGGCACCCCGCTTTGTCGTTACGTGCACCAACCTCCACCAGCGTTGCTCGTGCAATAGGCTTTAATAAGCCTCAATGCGATCGCTATTTTGAAAATCTGGTGAAGTTGTTAGACACTTACGAGTTCCCTCCTCATGCAATTTATAACATGGACGAGACTGGAATCTCCACAGTGCCAAATAAAGCTCCGAAGGTGATATCTACAAAAGGGAAGCGCTGCGTCAACAAAATTTCCAGTGCTGAACGTGGCATCAATGTGACACTCGTGAATGCGGTCAACGCTGCCGAGAATTTTATTCCACCAGCCTTCATATTTCCACGCAAACGTATGAAGGCCGAGCTTTTGGATGGAGCCCCACCTTCTTCAATAGGAATGGTGTCAGACTCTAGTTACATCAATAGTTCTTTATTTGTTGACTGGTTATCTCATTTTAAAGACCACGCAAAGCCTAGCAAAGACAATCCAGTATTATTAATACTAGATAATCACACGTCACACTGCAGACGCGGTCCATTTCTTCCGGGAAAACCATATTCACGCCTTGACAATCCCACCTCACAGCAGTCACAAAACTCAGCCACTCGATCGCTGCATCCATAACAGCCTCAAGATTTTTTATGCATCAGAGTGTGAAAAATGGATGCGTAACCATCCTGGTCGAGTGATAACTGTTTATCAAATTGCACAAATATTGACTCCGGCTTACCTTAAAGCAGCTACTCCCGCAAATGCCATACAAAGCTTCAAGATATCCGGAATTCAACCATTAAACCCAGACATATTTGGAGAAGAAGATTTCTTAGCTAGTGCAGTAACTGAAAGGCCACTGCCAGAATCTCATGAAACACAGATTTCTCAATCAGCTGATGATTTACCAGAAAATATGCCATTGACAGAATCCCTTGAGGAACAGATTTTCCAACCGACTAATAATTTGGAACAAAATGTTGACAATGAGAATAACGCTCCCGGCAATTCTCCACAGCCCTCGTGCTCAACAAATTATACATCTATTAATCCAGTGGTTGAGACAGATAGAGCGCGTACACCACTTGCCTGTCTTCATATCCAAAGCATCGAATCTCCTCATATACCCCTTGAAGATGTAGCCCCCCTACCACGAGCTGAATTTCTTTCAAGATCTAACCGCAAAAGAGCTAAGTCGGATATTTTAAGTGGGTCTCCATACAAGCTGGCTCTCGAGGAGTCTTTTGCTTCAAAGAAGGTACCAAATAATGTACTAAAGAATGTACCAAAGTATGTACCACAGAGTGTTCCAAAACCAGATTCAAAATCTCTCCCTAAAAGGGCCAAAAAACCTTTTAAAGTGCCAAAGAAAATACCCAAAAAAAAGGTTTGGAGATGCCCAGGATGTACTGAAATCTACGTAGAGCCCCCCGCAGAAGACTGGATAGGATGCTCAAAATGCTCCGAATGATGGCATGAGGCTTGTACGAGTTATGAGGGTCAAGGAAATTTTATTTGCCACCAGTGCAAGTAAAACGAAAGTGATTCACGACCCGCGTACTCTTATCGACGTAGATGCGTACTCTTATCCAATACTACTTTTAAGAGTACGCAAATCCCAATTCTGATTATTTTTGTTATTTTGAGAGATAAAACGTAATATTTTTTTTTTGATGTTACTTTATGAAAGATGTTTAAATTGTAGACGTAATAAATGCCTAGTTGATTTCCTAGACTTCATTTTTATTTTTTTAGAATATTTTGAACCTTAAGTGCGTACTCCTAGACCAGGTTACCCTACATATATATAAATATATATATAATATCAAAAATAGGCAAAGTTGACGCATCAGGCTCTCCCGACTTCAACATAGTGTGTGGAAATTATTTGTTGTTAATTGACTTTGGAAGTAGGTCTTTCGGAAACAATTTATGAGAGATTTTTTAAGAATTATTCAAAATTAATATTTACTGTGAGTATATAAGTACCTACTTTTCTTTTACTTTATAATTATTCATTAAATTCGCATTACTCTTCTGCCCACTCTGACTACAAAGTTGATAGCTAAGACCAATTCTATTTGTATGTTACTATCGGTTAAGACTAAACACTAAGTACACACCAGTAGATGTTATTTAGTGACGAACCCGTTGGCCCAATACCATCTTAGACTGCATCATCATTCATCACATAACATCAGGTAAGTTCGCTGTCAAGGGATAACTTGTATAGTGGATAATAAAAAGAAAGTATGAGGGCAATAAATATTTTGGAGAATTTAAGTTATTACTAAATCTTTAAAAGTACCTACCTAGTCCCTAGAAAATTCAAATTAATAACTACTAAGGAAGATTATGTAATAAAGCCTAAAGATTATGAGATCTGGCGGTAAACAGAACTCAAGTGCCTTTGAAGTTTGAATATATCTTCAAGTCTGTTATATTGCAATTTCTTGACGGTATAACTTTACTTATTTACTTTCCTGTTTTATTACTTTAGAGTAGACTAGTATTGCTAGTAGGTATTATGGAGATTTTACAAGTTTTGTATGTGCATTTGATCTAGGTATAACCAAGTACCGAATTTCTTATTTTAGCTCTTTAACTAGATATACCTATTTATGTTTAAACTGCCATGAAATAGTTTTTTTGCGATTGCGATGATGACTTACACTTTAATTGTTATTTACAGCTCTTATTGGAAATAATATACTATACCCAAATGCGTAAATAAAAGTAATAGATTCAATGTGGATTCAATGGATGGCGTCCCCATCATGGCGTCCAATTCAGTCTGAGCGGTCGCAGGTTGTTATCAAAAACCAAGTACTTACCTACTGGGTGGCTCTAATACTCTATCAGTTGCATTCATTGATAACGTCCCTAACACAATCTTTACGCTTAAAGTTAAAGTAAAAATCAAAATATATGTCTTTTTAGTAAAAATACATATATTTTCTTTCTTTCTATTCTTTCTATTATCTCTCTCTATTAAAAAAGAATCACGCAATAAAACTGTTTGCCGCATATAAAGCATATTTTGACACTCGCCAATAAATCAAAACCTATAGGGTACTTCCCATTAATCTAAAATCATAAAATTTTGCAAGAAGGAAGGTCTTACAGCACAATTATAGAGAAAATCCGAAAATCGATAATTAGGGTTCCGTATTCGTAGGGTGTCGAATTGTTTGTCAGGCGCTACCTTTTAAGTGCAGCTATTTCACAGCTGATTACGTGTTGTTAGGACAACTGTCTTGTTATTTATTAAAATAATTTTCACTGTGTGCTGGTACGGAATACTTTGTGCTCGAGTCTGACTAGCAGTGGACCGGTTTTTTTAAATAGGTATGTAGGATGTGCAACGAATTAAGAACTTTTTTCGGAAATAGGTTTAATAGAAAAAAGAAGCGGTTGGTATAATGGGACAATAACAATTATCAAATTACTTCACTATATTTATTTATTGACAACTTCCGCACTGTACATATAATACATGTGGATAGATGTATGGTGTCGCAAAAATCACTAACAAAAAGCATTAAGCACAAACTATTTGATGACCTCCATGGCGCAATGTGTAGCGCTGTTGTCTTAACGTGCGGAGGTCCCGGGTTCGATCCTCGGCATGGTCAATTTGGGAATTTATAATTTCTGAATTTCTCCTGGTCTGGCCTGGTGGGAGGCTTCGGCCGTGGCTAGTTACCACCGTACCGGAAAAGACGTGCTGCCAAGCGATTACGCGTTCCGGTACGATGCCGTGTAGAAACCAAATAGGGGTATGGGTTTAATATAACTACCATGCCACTAACTGGATAGCTCGCTACCATCTTAGACTGCATCATCACTTACCATCAGGTGAGATCGCAGTCAAGGGCTAACTTGTAGTGGATAAAAAAAACTATTGTCATTGGTATCGTTTTATCTCACAAGTCACAGCTGTCTTAACTTCCACAGAGTGCAAGCGTTCCGATGTTTATTTTACATTATGCGGGCCGGCACATTGTTAGCGAGCTCTTGTGGTGTTGTTATGCAACAAAATATTGTTATGCTCTCCATACACTGTGATGTTACATACCTGGTGATTTTCTTTGCAATAACAGAAGTGTGGTAGTGTAACAAGTTGTCTTTTATCATAAATATATTGTTATTGACTAGTCAGATGCAATGCTAAGTAGTGCCAGTTTCAAGTTGCTACGATTTTGAAACTATGCTTAATTGCTTATCGTTTCTGTACCTACACACGTGTTTATTATCAATTTATTTGATTTTTTTATATAAATCTATACTTATATTATAAATGCGTAAATTTGGGTGTCTGGATGTTTGTTAGTCAACCACGCCAGAACGTCTGAACGGATCTGGGTAAAATTTGGCACAGAGATTGATTTTTGCTTGGAATAACACAAAGGCTACTTTTTATCTCGGGAACTTAAAGCGTTCCCGCGAAAACCAAAAAAAACTCAATCCACGCGGACGAAGTCGCGGGATAATGCATATATTATAATATAGGATTGAATAGGATTATGTCTGTAGAAGATGCCAATTCTCGCTTGCCTTTAAGATATGTACTTAAGTAGTACGTGGCAGACAACGCAGTAACCAGAAGGGTTTTCCATTCCTTTTTTACTTGGGTGATTTGGTAGTCATTAGTAATGCCACTTCAGCTTCGCAATTAATTGAGCTATACCTATCGTAAGCAATTCTGGTATTTTACGTATCTTCTCTTTCCGATGTGATCATCAAAATTTTCGAGTAAGTAAGTAAGGCTAATGCCTTCTCCGGTCAACCTCTGAGTTACTCTAACCTTTCTTATCAGAAACATTATTCAATTCTACCATGAGTCTATGTATGTGGGTATTATAAGTGGTGTAGACTCCCACTTTTGTTTTTTCTTAAGTTTTTCTTTGAGAGGTATAGTACTTAAGTATATTTTTATAGCAAAATCGTCAATTAGCTAAGAGCCAAAACTATAAGACTATTCATTGGTAGGTATAGTGCAGCCCGCCTGCGCCATGTGCAAATAGAAGTATAATAAAGCGATAGTAGAGAATACCAGATTCTACCCCACCCATTTTCATACTGTACACAAAATGTAGAAATTTATGACCTCGTATAATTTAATAATTAATTAATGATGAAAATCTTACGGATTTAAAAATATAAAAAATAGTAATTCATCTCCCTCGTCCACTTCCTATTTCTCCTGCGACAACTTGCATTACATTCTACGCATACACGACTAAATAAAAATTTTAAGTAAAAAAACTCCTATTACTTAAATCATACTACGGATCTTTGTTTAAATTCATTATTTTGTATTATTAATTATTGAGAATGACACATAATTATTATTTTAATGTAAATTGAATAATGATATAGTTATATTAAAACCTAAACTTTGCATTCACGCATTTTATGCAACGTCATTGACAAACTTATTTGAAGTTGTCATTGTCATTGTGATTTGTGATCATTGCATAAAGTGGTTTTAGTGACGTCGACTGTTTACCGTGCTTGTTTTGAATGTGTCACCAAAAACTTTTGCTATACTATAATTTGGCTTCGATCTCGTCGACTTTGCGCTATTTTCCATGGATGACCATTGCTAGCGATTTGGGTAACGACGTTGAGGTGCACAAATTGTCACCTGATTGTAAACAGGATGCTAAGACATGTTGTTGCCATGTACCTAATAACTTTGGTTAGGCTTCACCATCAAAATGATATTGATGCATCGCGCAGAATTTCTCGGTAATGTAACGACTGATTACCTATTTAATATGAAGATTAATAAATCGATGATTGCTAACAGTTGTTTTATTTTCAATTGGTCTACCATTTTATCGTTAGAGAAGATAGCACAAGCTTAATAACTAGGTATCATACTTCAGGTAGACCTTAAGCTACGCAGGCATATTTTGAGTATCCTATTTCATTTTGAAGCCATAATATATCTTGGCAAGAGCATTGTACCGATACACAGCATTTTTACTTATTTTCAATTAATTCATTACTTATATATTTAAAATTTTATATTATAAACGTGAAAGCAATTCCGTGTGTCTGTGTGTTACGCAATTGCGCATAAACCACTGAAACGATTTAAATGAAATTTGGTACAGAGATAGTCTTTACTTTTTATCCCGGAAAATTCAAGAGTTCGCGCGGGAATAAAAAGAAATTGTCTCTTCAACCAATTTTGATCAAACAAAACATCAAAAAACCTTAATCTATGCGGACGTAGTCGCGGTCATTAGTTTTAATAAAAAACCGCAAGTGTTAGACGTTTAAAAATATGTGTTTGATTATCAGTTATAAAAAACTATTAAATCTTACATACGGCATGTTTGTACACGAATTGTGAGGCAAAGCTCTATACATACTTAGTCTGTCGTTTTCCCATGAAAATATATTATTACATCATGGGACACATTCATGTTATTTTAACCTAGCGCATAGTTAAAGCGCGAATAGTTTGGGCAAAGTTTTCAACGAGGGTAAAAGTACAACAAACAACAATTGAAGGATATTCGAAATAAATAGTTTCACCGTACTTGTGTCACTTCGCAATCTAATTCGTAATGGAATGTTAATTTGAATGAAAATACCTTTCACTCATTTTGAGTATACTGTTCATTTTAATAGGTCTAATATTATTACAGACATACCTGTACATTTTTAATTTTAAGAAGAATTTTAAGACATACATGTTTAAAATATATTTTAAGGAAGCCTATCGGTAGGTAATTATGAAATTGAAGGTACCGAAACGGAAACAATATTGTCCGGTAATTATAGATATGTAATTTGTTACACTGTTGTTATCTATGACTGCTATTGTTATGCTTGTTATGTGACAGTCCTAGCGACTTTCGACAGCCCTACGCAAAACGATAGCGCAGCGATCTGCTGAGGCTAACCTGAGACCTTGCGCAGGTGTGCCTTCGAAGGCACACCTGCGCTTACGTCATAATGGGGATGATGAGAACTCAATAAAATCAGCAACTCTTTCACAAACTAAAAAACGCACTTTTAGTATGGAATCTGTATGAAAATCACAGTTTTGACGTCATACAATTTCAATGCACTTTTTTCTTTAACCTATATTTTAAAATGGTTATCAAACTTAAAAATAACCGAGGATGTGAATTTTTGGTCTTTTGGAAGACTCTCTAGTTAATAATCTGTTAGAAATAATTAATTTTTGATATAGGCATCATCCCTATTCCAGATATCTCGAAGACTGTCTTCCCACGTTACCCCGTACCTACCTAGCTACAAGCAGGGTCGCTACATTTTGGGTTGTAAGCATGTTGTAAGAGTAAGTTAGGATCACATGTTCGTGATCGAGCGGAGTCTAGATATAAGTAATGTAATCGCTACATTAATAATGAAAGTACCTGGGAGACCGAGCTGTGCTCGGTATTTTTTTTTTGGTAAATCGTGTGTTTTGGAAATTATATCGGTTTAAAGATATTTACTTTTCTCAAAAGAACACTGTTCACTTAACAGGAGATTGAACATAAGTTTAGTAGTTACACAGAAGCATGCATTATATATATACTAAATAAACTCGCCGGCATATTTAGCGGAATATTAAAAAAGGTCCATAATTAAAAAAATATGGTTTTATTTTAAAATCTACTTACTACACTTCTTTTGTTATTTAAAGTTTCATTTGTTTTACTTAAAATGAGATCTTTCATTTTGTTTTTATGCAGGATAATGCTCGGCCGCATACCGCTCGGGTAACTCAAGCTTATCTTAATGATATGAATATCACTGTTATGGAGTGGCCGGCGAGATCACCGGATATGAACCCAATAGAGCACGTTTGGGACTTGCTGAAAAGAAAAGTTAAGTCCTGAATTCCAGCTCCTGCCAACGTGGGAGAACTGCGAATCGCCGTAGTTGAGGAATGGCGGAGACTATCCCAGGAGACCATCGATAACATCATTCTCAGTATGCCTAGACGGGTAGAAACTTTAATAAGAGCACGTGGAGGAAATACGCGATATTAATCACCATTTTTCTAATTTAATTAATTGTTATTTTAATATTAAATTTCACTTTTCCCGGTTACATGAAAAGTTCAAAAATGTACCATTTTTCACAAATAGCCTTTACTCGCAAAATCTGTTCTTAATGTGATCTCATTTTAAGTAAAACAAATGAAACTTTAAATAACAAAAGAAGTGTAGTAAGTAGATTTTAAAATAAAACCACATTTTTTTAATTATGGACCTTTTTTTATGTTCCGCTAAATATGCCGGCGAGTTTATAAATAGCTCGTGCTGAGTGACTCATTGATCACCTCTCCTGTAAAATTTTGTATGAAATTTATAATAACACATCGTTTCGTATTGAAGACAAAAATTCATTCGGAGGAAAAATACGGAGACAACTGATGATTGAAGATTTCGAAGACGGATGTAGAGCACAGCCAGGGCATTGAAGATAGGTGGGGGTGCTCGAACAAATGTCACCCGAAATCTCATCCAATTGGCGGTAAGTTGAAAAAAACTCCATAATGACGGATTCAAGATGGCCGCTATACAAATTTCGTCAGTGTCTGTCTCTGAGAGTATAAAAGATGGAAGAGTGGTTTCTCGGCAAAAGAAGATCAGGACCTGAAGGTCTTCTTGATGAACAAGAAAAAAATTCAAGATGGCGGAATATATTTTACCACAGAAAATGTATGGCGAATGTTGACTGTGATTTGGATATTATGAATTATGTACGCGGTCCGCTTCAGCGGGCCGCGCATCCACGCGCCATACCTACTAGTTTATTATACAACAAATCGAAATTGCCTAGCCACGTGTGTTCCAAATTGCATTTCAATTAATATCATATGAAATTCATTGGAAACAGTATAGTGCTGTAACTTTGGTGAAATTACCAAACTATCAATAGCTTTTCATGGAATATGTGTTCCATGATTATAAATTAGCGGAGAATTTATTTTCAGGATACATTTTCAGTATAATCAAGCGCAACCATACCTATAATAAACGTATTTTCAAAATGAATATTTTTATTAAGTAAAAAAAAATTATTTATTCAAACACATTTAACAAAGGTGCTAAGGAACTATTAGTGAGAAGCATGTTTACAGCATTTAAAGAAAATTGTACTATTATGTAGCTGTTGAATAAAAGTACTATGAAATCTTGTGTTCTCATGAAAGTGAACGATCATTCTTTTTGAGAATAAATTCTCTAAACCTAACAATATCTACTACTAGTACTAAAACACGAAAGTAACTATTTTTTTACCTTTTCATTGAACGCTAAACCGATTTCGATGAAATTCTGCGCCACGAAGACGGACACTTGTACTTTTACACTGAAGATACTTCTAGTCATAAACGTATATCTCATAAATAGCTATCTATCGCCAATGTAGTAAATAATTTGAATAAAAACTCTTTAGGGAAACTTGCCTAATAATTCGTCGCTTTTCTGACAAAAAGACCCTAACTGACATTTAGTAAATTATTCAGGACAAGCTTTTTTCGGTTCCGCGCTCAACTATTTGGTCCACAGCTTGCTCAGATAAAGCTACATTAGAAATTAAAAAATATTCTCATAAACTGTAAATCAAGGCCTGTTTGCACGTATAGATTGTCTTGTTTAAATGCGCTATTTTTTTGATAAAAATATTTTAAAACACTTGCGCCACTTCGTAAGAACATTATATTTCTGAATAATGGATTACAGCTATCAGATCCTACGACTGTATTCACTGTTTATATAAATCACATTAAATTCAAAATAAACTTGTTTTTTATTCATAATAAGTTGAGCATATAAGTTTTTTTGTCTCTGATACAAATTCAGCTTAAGTACAACAAACTAATAATATATAACATAAAAAATATAGTTAGCGACAAGATGTTAATCATTAACTTAAACGCCCTATTTTTGGGAACGCATGGGAGGTATCACGTTGAAATTAATATCAAATACTACGGTCCCTTGGACCTGTAAAAAAATCAAGCTTC
Organism: Erebia palarica; assembly: GCA_964035005.1. NCBI lineage: Eukaryota > Metazoa > Arthropoda > Insecta > Lepidoptera > Nymphalidae > Erebia > Erebia palarica. The sequence continues at coordinate 29,205,380 of OZ035986.1, forward strand.
TAAGTCAACGCAATCAAAAGCTACGGCCGTTTATACCCCAAATTATTTATTATGCATATTTTGTCGCTCACCAATAAATCAAAACCTTATAACAGGTTACATTCCGCTAAGCTAGAATGATGAAAGTTGGCAAGAAGCAAGGTCTCACAGCACAGATATAGGAAAAGTTTTTCACCGGATCAACAAAGAGTCTAAATGACAATAATGATTATATGGTAATATATAAATATATAATTAAAGATTCGTACTATTTTGGATTTTATTTTTGCCTGAAGGTTTGTACATTTTTTTGATTAAATAATATTTATTTCGATTAATTCCTGAGGAATTCCTTCCGAATTAAAATGCAGAAGTTAGTGAAAAACACATTTTTTTTTCAATATTCAATATTATTGAAGAAATGTGTTTTTCACGAGGTTTTTTCATTTACGCCACTTAGTATGGTTTCCTTTTCACAAATGAGCACATACGCCATGCTAAACAATTGTCCTAGCCAGTAAACGGTAGAGGATATTAAAACATCGATATTACAGATCGATAAAGAATCAAAAGTACATTATTATGTGGTATTTAGTGCAGTTACGTCAAAAGTGTCAGATAGGTCCTTTCGGCTGAAAAGCGACGAATTATGAATTTCTTTATCGTACTTCAATATCTTAATCTTACAGTACAGCAAATTTAGATAACGTCCGCTATCTCTGTCTCTACTACTGCAGTAAGTTCTTCAGTATAACTTTTCCGTATATTCAATGACATCCAAAAGTATATTAAAATGAGACCTATAGTCTGAAGTACAGCATTGTTTAATATAAACCAATGAGGTGTAATAGAAATTGGTAAGCAGCTTCTAGCAACTGTTTCCTCTAACTTCTCAGATTTCTAGCCGACGCTCTACTGATTAGATGACATGATAATTATTTTTATCGCGTAATATTTTAGTAATCTGATTAGACCATCGATAGATTGGACGAAGCACACACTTCTGCGCTCCACTACACTCGTCTCTACTTCAGTCAAAATTCACCCTTATCCACTAACATCATCGTACCTTGATCTCTTAATTAATAAGATACTTAAAAATAAGTTTGCTACCCATTTGAGGTGGCAAATTTATTTTTATATCTTACATCCCTATCCACTAAAGATGTATATTGCTGACCATTCACGTTTAAATTTGAACCACTATTAGAGATTGACGCGAAATTATAAAGTGTTAATCAGCAATTATATGCCTATAAAAGCAGATATTTAATTCTAAATCTCCAGTCGTTCTGGTAATTAGCCTAATTGCTGTCCACTTTCGGACCTGGTTTCTACCTGCCGGACTGGATCAGCAATAAAAGCTAAGGTCCTAAACAAATCTATCGCCGAAAACCCTTTTAGGGGTCCTCTCAAGTCGCGACAAGTGATTAAAGTAGTCAATCTAATTAATTTGTGAGAACATTAAAAATACATAAACTAACTATAGTTCAAGTACGCGTTCTGTTTCCTTTATGACCACCAAGTGCTTGATACTAACAATATACAAATTAACTAACATCAGTTTAATAATTATAATTACCCTGTTGCAACGTCTCAGTATGCAAAGCTGGCCACTGAAAACCTAAAGATGAAAATTTCAATAATAGCGTTCTGATCGCTTTGAGATTAGCTCTTTATTAAAGAGATTGAAGTGGCTCATCTCAATTTTAGTTAAATTAGTGTTGTTACAAAGTAAAATGAAGTGGACAATCTATAAACACCGTAATAACACTGTACTATGCACAAGCTACTAGGTGTCTACCCAAGACCCAATAGAATACATAACACAGTATTGGCTGATCATTATTGAATGCCTCAGTGATAATCGATTTTGACAAACATATGGCAGGTAACCATTATTATTAGTACTTTTTACGAAGCTGGGTATATTTATTTTTCAATAGTAGATCACTGATAGGATAGGAAAAGGTAACTATATCAACACCTACGTCTACCGTTAATGTTATTAACATGGCTTCCTTTTATGTCAGAGAAGGTCGGGTATTGTTCGAAACTCGCTAGATGAATAGAAGCGTACGTAATAAAAATTGTCACTACATAAACATTGATTTCGAATGGAATAAATGAAATGATAAAACAGTTAAAGGTGAGCTAAGTTAGCGTTGGCTTTGCACGAGATTCTTTAAAAATGTTTTTTAAACTATTTAAATTTTTTCTTAATGAAATAAATGAATTTGTACAATTTTTTGTTGTAGATAATGTCGTTTGCGCAAAAGAAAACAAATGTGGGGCAGAATTTTGAAACGAGGCCTAAAAATTGATTTGTATTTCAACTATTATTTGTTGAACCTGAATTAATTGTGGTACCCGAATGGTACCCGAATAAGTTTCAGCTATAAAACGATTTTTCGTGGCGCGCGCTTTTTTTTGCGCATGCGTTACAACAATGAAGTTAACGCTACTGTCTTTTCTACAGCGCTTAATCCATTCTAATAGTATAAATGCGAAAGTGTGTCTGTCTGCCACGCTTTCACAGCCCAAATACTCAACCGTTTTTGATGAAATTTGGTACAGAGATATTTTACATCCCGGGGAAGGACATAGGCTACTTTTTATCCCGGAAAATTGAAGAGTTTCCGCGGGAATTAAAAAACATCATTTCATGCGGACGAAGTCGCGGGCATCATCTAGTTATATATCAGATAGGACAGTGTTTTCTTACATACCCTATCCTATCCCTGTGTGTCTCATCGCCAAGTTTAATATAATATAACAATTGTAATAAATCAGTCATTGCAACAATAGGTAATTGAAAAATATGCATAATTATTATTGTATTTGTTTTATGCCTCATACCCTTGTATACTTTTTAAGCAACGACAAATGAAGGAATCCATACCAATATTATAAATGCGAAAGTGTGTCTGTCTGTCTTTTACGCTTAACGGCCCATCTTTCTAACCGATTATGATGAAATTTAGTACAGAGATGGGTTTCTTCCCAGGGAAGTTGAAGAAGACGAATACTAAAGAATTTATCCTACTACGGAAATTAATTGACGAGTTCCCGCGGGTATCAAAAAAAAACTTAATCAACGCGGACGAAGTTGCGGACATTATCTTGTAGTGAATAGTTTTCTGTAACAAAACTTCTTTAAAACGTTCATTGACGTTCATGGACGGATTAGCAAAATAATAGGTATACACACGTGACATATTTAACTATGTAACTACATACGCATCACGATTTGCATCACCCGTACCTTATAATGAACAGGAATAAAGAATGCAATCGCGATTATACTCTCATATAGATTCACATTAAACTGTCATAATAATTAATTAATTAATTCTAACAATACAAATGGTAAGTACTGCAAAGCATTAAAGTTATGCTCATGACATACTTAACATACTATAATATAGGACTGTTAGTTATAAAAGGAGACCATTACTCTTAGTTCATACCTATATCACTTCAGTAGGTTTATGACACCCTAACTTTTCTACCCCTAAGGTAAAACTAGAATACAAAACTTAAAAATAGAGTAATAATTACCTATCTAGACACTTAGCTCTCCACACCGGTTTCCCTCCATTGTGTCTTGAAAGTCTTTAGTAAAAAAAACAAATCGGTTTAGAAACAACGGAAATATGCACCGACATACATTAAAAAAATACGCACCGAATTGAAAACCTCCTCCTTTTTTGGAAGTCGCTTCAAAAAACTGATCATAATCTAGATCAAAATTTAATTGTAGAGGCATGATATTATATATTAATTAATGTTCATTGCCTCTGAAATATATGATTTAATATTCACCATGAATACTACCAAGTCCTAATTATTGAAAACATCATTCTTAAGAAGCTCAATATTTAAAATAACAAGGCTGTATTACTACTTTAAATCCAAATAAATTTCAAACTCGATAACTTAAAGCAGTCTATTTCAATAGAAGCGCTATCAATTTCCTATTTGTTACATCTTCACGGTTTATTTATTGTTACCTTAATGCGGAGGAAATGCATCATAATTCACAAAGCAGTTTTTACGTAATGCGACATAAAAATAGATGGATAATTATACATATACATGTACAGAGTACTGAGTACTTAGTCTTAGAGATAAATAGGCTTAACGGCAGCTAATCGCAACAATACACCTAAGGTGGCCACACATAATGCTGATGCGGCCGCGTCTGATATCCCATCTGATACATTAAAGCCGCTTGGACATATTTAACTTAGCTTGAGCTATGACCTTCATAATATGAGAGGCAATGACTCAAACTCATCACTCTAAAATCGGATTTTTCAAAACGCTCTAATGTAGAGATCACGCGCTCCGATGAAGGATTTTTACTTTCAACATGGTTTTACGTTAGCTGAAGAGTTACATGTGTTATTTAAGCTATAGCTAAAAAAGTGTAAGGGGGACCATACTTACGGGTTAATTGTGGTTTCAAACGGGTGCGATCATTCGATCGTAAAGTTAGGGCAAGTAACCGTTCACGTTCGGGAATAGTAGAGCAAAATTATACCGTCGAGTCCACTCGTGTAGAGCGAGAACGCGCGACTGAAGTGTGATAGAGACACGAGGCTCGCGGGGTGATAACCGCTGATAAGCGACACGTCATCAGCTCCATGAAGCTGGTTCCTAAATGTGTTCAATTGTCATCGAATTGTTTCTTACGTTTGCCTTTCCACTACTGGCATTCTACCTGAAATAAACACAATAGTGTCTATTTGTATTTGTATCAAGATAAGCCGATATGCGTACAAGAATGAAATCGATAGAGCCAAATAATAATAAATGTTACTGTAACATTTTTTTTTCATTGATGGATTGTTAGGATTCGGTTTCAAAGATGTTTATTATAGACACCTTGTCTATTAGATAAAGATAACAAAGGAATAGCTAAGAAATTCTGAAGGTGTCGCTGTCGACCTTAGAGAGACATAATACATTAATTTCACAATAGGATTGGTGTCATTTTACAACAAACAATGTCAGTGTAAATGAAATGAAGACATACCTACTTAACAACATATAATACTTTTAAAAAGGACACGTTCAGGAGTTCTATGCTAAAGATAACAAAGTACTTACTTTAGGGCGTTAGGTGTAGAAAATAATACGCTTAGGTACACTTACGGACCATTGTGCTGTGACTGGCATTTTGAAACTGGCGCCCTAGGAATAATGAATGGTGTATTACTTAGGTCCATAGAGGATAATGAAGTCAGAGCTGTTATTCGATTATTATATTTTTATGAGGGATGTCTACGTAAATTATAATATCCATTTGCTTATTGAAACTGCCATGCTCCTTCCAGGATAGTCCGTTTCCAGCTCACACTGTATAGTCACACAAAAGACCTCCAAACATCAAGGTAGGTATTGAAAAATAATTATGCAAAGCTGATTGCTTTGATTATTGCTCTATATGTATTTTAAATGTTACAGTATGTAACTTTTTTTATTGAAAATAATGCAATCTGATACTTTTATACGAGCAATTCTTGTATATATATAATCTCGGAAACGGCTAAAACGATTTTCATGAAATTTCGGGGGCGATAAATCGATCTAGCTATAATTCATTTTTAGAAAATGTCGTTTTATTCGTGTTTTCAGGCAATGAAAAATCAATATCATTAGAATACGAAGGTAAATTTTGCCACTATCTACATAGTTATAACAGCTTTGTAGGGAAATGGGGTGGAACCGAAATCAGAAGACCTCTGTACAAGTCCAGATGTCTCCAGTCCGATTATTTTCACCCTTTTTTTCAAGTTCCTTTTGTGAGAAAAACTATTATTGGGAGCCCAATTGCGCTCGTGATTTTTTTATTTAAATAACCAGTTCATATTTTTTAATATTATGTCGGTATGATTGAAAAATATTATTCATATTTCATCAGTATGTAATTCGTATTTAAATATAAGTAATTTCCAAGAAAACACGATTTACCAATAAAATATACCTACCGAATAAAGCTCGGTCACCCAGGTACTAGAACTTAAAGCTAGCTAGCCTAACCTAATTACTTTTCACATTTCCTTTAGGTAACTACTTCTGTATCACTGGAAGGAACTACCCTCTGCAATACAGGTTATCCTAGTGTAAAGGGTAGGGACCGTTATTTAATCATGTCACTCTTTTAACAAAATAAATATTATTCTTATTCTTATTCTATCTACATACTGATGGGCACAAAAGGCGCAATGGCGCATGTACATATTGTGATGTACTTGTATACATACATAGGATGTAAGCAAGTTGCACATTTAATTAGAAATTGAAAGCTAAATTTATCGGTAGATTTGAGTTATTGGTGTGGCTTAGAGTTGTAACCGTGCATATGGGCACTTCTCTCAATTGTAGTAAAGCGTGTCCCAAGATGGAGAACGTAGGTTAATACTAACTCATTATATGTATTTTTTTTGTAGACACTAGATAGTGTCCTGTATATCATCCATCAAGAAAAAGAAGACAAAAGAGGTGAAATCCGTCTTAAAAAAAATTTGAACCTCCAATTTCTCACTACCATGATTATCCCACAGGATAAGTTGTTGGGAACATATTTTTTTTCTCAAAAACTATCGATTCTAAAAATATTTTAAAAAATGTACTGTTAATAAAATTATAACCCTTTAATATTGAAAGTAACGTGTAACAAAAAAACGAAAAATTAAACAATACAAGATACAGAAGTCTGGCCCACTACTTTTTTCTAATTTACATGACCCGTTGCAAACACTATCACAACAATGATAATATATGTACTGCAGCCATCGTGATAGCATTAATACATAAGGCTTTCGTGCTTGAAGAACTTATTGTAACAGGCTAAGCGCATGCCTTAGCGTTTAGAAGATATAGGGAAATAATGTTGTTATTCTGCACTTTGTCATCTTTCTCTAATTCATATAAAAATCACAACTATTAAAATACACGTTATGTTTTCTTGCAATTTTTCCTTAAGATATAGAACGTGTTTTTATTTATCCAACGAAATTTTAAATTTGTCTGTTAATTTTTAAATAATTTAAAAATGGCGAAATTCTCAAAAGCGTGATTCTAATTACCATATTTACCATGACCATTATTTAAAAACTAAATGCGAGATATTTCTCAGATTTCTTTAGTTTTATGAAAGGTTTTAATTATTGGAACGAAGTTTTGGAACGAAATAACATAAGGGGTAACCTACCCGGCAAAAAACGGAAATGCATGGAGTAAGATTTTTACGAAGACAAAAGATCTTAAATATAAATATACTACATTTGAAATTAACCTTTAAAGTATGGCTTTAAGGTTTATATTTTATTTTTTATGAAAAAAAAATACTTTTCACTTCTATCGGCAGTCCGAATGACTGCCAATTTTTTTTATCGATAAAAATCAAAAACTACTTAACAAAATTATCTTTAACACTTTTATTTTATAAACAATGATTCATAAAAATTTATATAGAAAAAATATATAAACCTTAATACTTAAGCATTAAAGTTTAATTTCGAATTTATTATATTTAAAACCTTTTGTCACAAAGCGAGCATGTCGGCGAGATGCATGTCGATGACGCCGCATATCCACATTTTTACCCCCTACCGAAAAGTACTCAACTCGCCTAAAGAAGTTTTTACTACCCATCGAATCACTGGGCAAGAGATAGAAACCCCTTTGTTATACCATTCAATACATACAGTCCACTTTCATACATTACATGTTGCAAGAACCGCAACAATTTCAATTAAATATATATTAATTATGTAATTGTTGGTCCTACTTGAATTAATCCATTAGACAGCGCTATTGAGTGACAGGTTCACATTACGTTGGATGCTGATTTGTGATCAACAAGCAGTTACTTCGAACAAAGGATAACCTGATTCCATTCAAAGCCGAGCTTCTATTTGCAATAGCACATGCAGCTAATTGTAAGTAGTTAGTATTCGCAATGAAGCGTAACCCTTATGTAATTGTATAGTACACTCCCATCTAATTGTAGTCATTAATTAATTATTGAATCAGATGGAAGTGTCCTTCTAATAGGCCTTCTAAATAACCCGGCTTTTTTTGTTTGATGTTATAATAAACTATTGGGCCCGGCAGACGTCCTGCCCTAAACCTAGAACCTAGCTCCAATTGTAAATAAACCAACCCGAGACCCATACACAAAAAAAAACCATCAAAATCGGTTCTGCCGTTGAAGTGATGCCGATTACATACGTTCGGTAATTGAGTTTTATCAATATATTTTTTATCCACTACAAGTTAGCCCTTGACTCTCTCACTTAATGGTAAGTGATTATACAGTCTAAGATGGTAGGTGGATGGTAGGTATGGTGGCTAACCTGTGCAGTTAAATTAAACACATACTCCTGTAGGGGCACACAAAATAGCTACATGATGACGTAAAACATGACGCGGCCACGTTAGCCAATCACCTACATGGCGACGTAAACATGACGCGGCTACGTTAACCAATCACGTGCCGCCGCCTGAATTACGCTAACGAAGTTCTTTCGGAATTGTACTATATCCCATAAAAACATAAATGTGAAATGAGAGCCAAATTCAAAACTGTGATATATATGCCTTCGTTGTTGACTTCAGCGACAAAAGAAGTGAGATCTAAATGGGTGCCAAGTTCAATGGTCAGTCCTGAAATTTATTTATAACAACATATAATATTTTATAACAACTTAAAATATCATTTCTTCTTATAACTTAGTATAAAATGTTGAAGACTAAGGCTTTGGCTTGGCTAGTTTTCATATACGAATTATAGCCTTCACAAGTTGTAAAGCTGTAAGTTCTTATTTTATTCTTCCGAAAATTTGGCTTGCTGGTAGAAACTGTACTTTTAGGTACCTACTTAATAATAATTCGTATATGGACACTAGCCAAGCCAAAGCCTTAGTCTTCAACATTTTATACTAAGTTATAAGAAGAAATGATATTTTAAGTTGTTATAAAATATTATATGTTGTTATAAATAAATTTCAGGACTGACCATTGAACTTGGCACCCATTTAGATCTCACTTCTTTTGTCGCTGAAGTCAAAAACCAAGGCATATATATCACAATTTTGAATTTGGCTCTCATTTCACATTTATGTTTTTGATGGGATAAATAAATTGCAGGACTGACCATTGAACTTGGCACCCATTTAGATCTCACTTCTTTTGTCGCTGAAGTCAACAACCAAGGCATATATATCACAATTTTGAACTTGGCTCTCATTTTACATTTATGTTTTTGATGGGATATCATTACTTTTTGTACAGAAATTATTGAACTCAATCTCAAACTCAAAACATATTTATTCAAAATATGTACCTACAAAGTACACCTTCTGAACGTCATGCTTACAGAGCATAAGACGTGATGGTGATAATTAACTACGGTCTCTTAAAACTAAAGCTACGAGGGTTCCAAACGTGTCCTGGTCTGAGAAGAGAGAATAAAGTCCGCTTTTTTTTTATTATCACCATCTCACAAATATTTGAAATTATATATATGTACTTATAATATAACATTACATAATCAGCCGCTGTAACAATTCATACCCATGCCTTGCTATCATTCAAATAATCCTTTACACTGTAATAGGACTTTTCTATTAGTTTAGTTTACGTTTTACATTAGTAGGTACTTATTATTCGGTGTAAGGTCAGTGTGTCACCTACCAGTAATTCTATTGTACGACTCATTGTACAAGATAATTAAAGACGAGAATTCTCAAGAAAAATATATAGTGTACCTAGAGTTACACTGACATTGACAGATTACATCTATGGTCAGACTACCTCTACAGCACATTTCTACATCTCATCAATTTTGATTGCAAAAGTTCAAAATCAAAAGTTTTTAGTGAAACATTGAAAACAAGCACGGTAAACAGTCGATATCACTAAAACCACTATAAACAATGAATACAAATCACAATGACTGATAGCTTGAACTGACGACTTCAAATACGTTTCTTCTTCTTTTCTGTCAATGACGTTTCGTTGCACAAAATGCATGAATACGAAGGTAAGCTTTTAATGCAACTATATTATTATTCATTATTATTTACATTAAAATAATAATTATGTGTCATTTTCAATAGTTAAGGAGTTACTACCACCGCTTAAAGCAGTATTGTTTCAAAATAACGGTTGAATGTCACGTACTTTGACGTCCTTAAAATAATGATTATAACACTACAACATAAACGTCAACAATATTAAAATAATACGGCTTTAAGCAATGGTAGTATGCCCCGTGTCAGAGTTTTGATCTATACCTAGGTAGAGCATAAAAATGACGATTTTTGTACGTTTATATCTAAATAACCATTTGAGGTGTAGTTATGAAATTTGGAGCACATATGTATCTCACGGGTCTCAATATATGTGCCAAATTTGACATGTTTATGTGAAATAGTTTTTGAGTTATGAGGGGGTCAAAAGTGGCTCCAAATGGTTCGTGTAATATTACACACGGTGCTGCTCGCCAGTTTTTTTGAACTTTGGCTGGACACGCTTCCGCGTGTCTTGATATGGAAATATCAACCTACAACAGTTGGCCCAGTTGGGATCCCCGAGCATGACACCGGCTCGGAGGAAGATTTTCCTATTGTATCGGTCGAGCATACCATACGCTCCCGACACTCCTAATCGGTTTCTACACGGCATCGTACCGGATCTCTAAAAATCGCCTGGCGGTACGTCTTTGCCGGTAAAGTGGTAACTAGTCACGGCCGAAGCCTCTCCCACCAGGCCAGACCAGAGAAAATTCAGAAATTCACTTTGCCGCGGATCGAACCCGCGACCTCCAACGTCAAGACAACATTTAGATAATACGTGTTTCCTACGCACAAACCGAGCATTATATTACTCGTAGCGAGTTCAAATATTTTTGAAAATTCCCCAATTGTGGGCAAAGGATTGAAATGATGGCGATGATAATGAGCGATAACTATGCTTACAAATAATTGAAAAAACAAATATACCCGGTTAAAAATCATATGTACCTAATATACATAATATTTAACAACATACAAATAATATAATAATAGAAATCGTTCAGTTACATAATACAGTTTTATTATTCTATTAAGATAGAAGATGATATATACGTTTTCTTACCCAGATAAGTAACAAATCTACTATCTGTAGAATTATTAATAATCAAACAATTATGTAACGCATCACGTAACTCAAGCAGACTTAATTTTCAGTCCAAGCCCTTATAAATATAGCTATTAACTTACTACGAATGTCGCGAAAATTCAATCATGTTCTCTCCATTAAGTAACATCGTGTCTCCTTGGAGCTTATACAGCTAGTCATAAACTTTTTGAACAAAAACAAAGTTATGAAGCAAGATTCTTTGAAAGACTCGAACTTATATTATTTTGCTAATGCTTTTTGCGCGGCACTCAAAACACTTTTCCTAATTAAAGCCCAACTTATGTGTAAAAAAATCAGTGACGATGTTGTTAATATTTGCTGCATTTTTGCCTAAACTATTGGAATCTTCCATGCACCGGTAAAATAAAATAAAAATTGCCAGCTGCAATAGGGACTGCCGATAGAAGTGAAAACGAATATTTAAAATAATTTTAAAAGTTAAAGTAATTTAATTGCGAATGTACTACATTACATTATATTTTTTTAAAATTGTCTTCGTAACAACGCGAGGTGTCGGCGTTTTTACCCCCTAGCAAAGTGCTCAACGCGCCTAAAGAAGTTTTCACTTCAAAAAATCCCTTGTTTAGTTTTCCAATTAATTAAAATTAGAAAAGTATATTGTAATGCCAACATTAGCTAATAGATAGGTGCTTAGGGATCCCTCTAAGCAACAAAGGCAACAATCTTTATGCAGAGGTTGTAAAATAATAATTACCTATTATAAATCGATCAAATCTGAATTGCAAGACGAGGACTTTGCATATAAATTGTCATAAGGCGCAAATCACTGTACATACTAAGTAGGTATATTAGAATTTAGTGTATTATAATAACATTCGATCTGTTAAATAGAAAAGGTATCTCAACTGTATTTTTCGACTGCCTATACTTCTGCAAATTGCTTAGAAAATTGTTTATATATATATATATATATATTATTAGCTACGTACCGAAGCACAGATGGCGCTCGGTGCTAATAATTCCAAAATAGAACTCTCAAATGAACGTAATAGTATAAGACGTGAATAATTTTAGAAAAGCTTTCACGTGCGCCTCTAGTCGGCACAACGCTCCAGCTCTCAAATCTTTCATCAATTTTTTGAAGGTAAATATATTTATCTTTTACTATTTCATTACCTGGTACTAAATCTGTACTAATATAGGTAAAAAAACTGATAAAAGAACATGAACGACCCGATATGATGTATATTTTCCTGAAGACTACAGGATTCCTTCCACCATCAATGGTTAGTGATATCGTTTTTGCCCATCTCAAAAGGCCACATTTCAAAGCATTAGTCAGGGAGACTTGACTTGCAGAATTATAACCTTAGTTTATGGATGTAAGAATGCCGGCTTGTGCCACTCACTTTGCTACTTTGTGGTGTTTTTAACGATAACAATAAATTTCAGTGGTGCAACCCATGCTAAGCAATTAATGCTTACGAATATTCTCGCGGCAATATCTAAAACATTTTTTGTTTGCTAAAAATATCGCCTTGGGCGATGAGCCCGCCTTTGCATACTATATAGTCCTATTCGTAGTTTTAATGTCTTCTTTATTTCCGTGTACTTGTATGCAATAAAGATTTAATAATAATAATAATTTAATGTAATATAAGAACAGCTCCAGATAATTCTTTATTGAATCTTCACTTTCTCAATATGGTCAGTTGGAACGCTACGGTGCAAGGCATTGTCACGTGAAATAAAAAACAGTCATAATATTATGAGAGATAGCTGCACTTTTGGTAACTATCCCCAGGAAGGCTGATTAAGAATTAGGTGGGTGTACGACTCTTTTCTGATGACAATAGTGAGGGTCGGCCCGCATGCGGATGGGCCTTTCACTAGATATGGCCGCTCAAAGACGTGATAATATGGTTACCAATCATGAAACATAACTAGGAAGGCTGATTCTTGTACAGTATTAATGTATGTATTACATTCATAATATTTATTAACAAATCAACGTGATGACGCATCATATTATATACGATCTAATAATTGGTAATATTATATACGGTCTAATAATTGCTAATAATTCATTCATTCAATTGCTAATAATTATTTATAGTTTGTAAGTTTATCACGTCTTTAAGAGGTGATCTAGTGAACGGCCCGATTAATAGCGTCAGTTTTTATACTGTTTACATAGGTACTGCATATACTTTAAGACTGTACAAGAATCAGCCCTCCTGATTATGGTTCAGTTTTGGTAACCATAACACGTCTTTGAGCGAAAGGTGCGTCTAGTGAAAGGCATATCCGCATGCGGGCAGACCTTCACTATCGTCATCAGTCGAGAGCCCGAATACTGTAGTAGTAGTAGCTTATTGGTTATGTATTACCATCTTATAATATTTACTACCAGGTATGACTTCTATAATTAAGTCATGCTATCTGATATGGTAGATTTGACAGGGTCTCGGTGTGCGTCGTATTCCTCATTACTGACTCCTTTCCATTAACCACTTAATGGTAGGAGTTTTCTTGGGATATTAATGCGGTGGGTTCCTTCGTCCTTCCGCATTTGACACGTTACAACATTAAAATATGCGAAGCTACTGTCATTGGACCTTGGCTGATCGAGTAGCTAAGTTTGGATTAACTACTCATTAGGTTTACCTAACTGAATAATAATCGGGATCGAAATGTTCACTGAAAGAACAGTCGAAGAGACCTGTAAATTTTGAAAGCTTTTCTTATACAGGTATATCTGGCTGACCGAGTATTGCTCGGTATTTTATCTTGGTAAATCTTGTTTTTTTGGAAATTATATTTAAATACGAATGACATACTGAAAAGTAAATAAAGATTTTAGAAAAATCCGATTGGAGACTTCTGGACTCCCGAACCACCCGCTTTCCCACCTGAGCTACACTAACCTTGAAGACTATGGCGAAATTTACCTTCGTATTCATTGCCTGAAAACACGGACAAAACATTTTTAAAAATAAATCCTAGCTAGATCAATTTATCGCTAAATCTCATGAAAATTATTCGAGCCGTTTCCGAGATTCAGATTATATATATATTCAATTTTATATATTATATTTATACAAGAATTGCTCGTTTATATGAATTAGATATGTAGATAACGATAGGAGATAGACGGTCATGTAGGTACTCGTAACTCTTGACATTTAGAGCACTGGAAATGTTCAGTGCTAATTTTAACCAGGCAATAGGTAAATAATGTACGTTTGATTTTGAGCTCAATCGTATTTTGCGTTTAATGACTGGTTGATGAAATAAACATGAGGCCGACAATGGATACGCCGAAATACAAATACATGCACGATAGCATTGTGGCGTTAATAATGAAACATTTCAATGTGAAGACCGTTTCTGAATGTATGATTATGATCACGGAACAACGATGATAATACTTGCCGTGTAGTTCTTATTTCAGACCTATATGTATAATATCTTATTACATGTATAGTCCGCGCGCGACGTTCGAGGAATCCTATGGAATGTTAAAGTAATGACCTAGAGTTGTTTAAAGTACAAAACAATACTGCTATCGCAAAATTACACGCGTCAAGCTCGAAACTAGTGCTGGGAGCGAGACGGATATGGAGCGACGATCGGGGGTGGCGTACAGCCGTCGCTTCCTCAGGCTCTGATTCCTTGGAGCTCGTGCGCGGACTGTGGATGCATGTTTATTATCTTCTTGTTTTTTGTACCATCTAAATGTAGGGAAGAAAGGGGAAAAAATAATTAAATTAGTAGTACTTATTAGAACTATTTTTGGACGATAAATTAGCCATTGGGGCTGATTCTCTCAATTAAAATGACAGCATCAAAAATATTGCTAACTCTTTCATAATATTCCCTGCAGAAAGGGACAGAAATAGATTTAAAGCTGTCATTTTAGTTTTGAGATTGTGTTATGCAGAATTGGCCTCATTGCTTTTGCAATGCATTGGAACTGGTGTACTAATTGTTACCCCCTCAATATATATGATAGGGTGGCTTATCTGTTACAGTATTCAAATCCGAAAGGCTCAATAGCACTGAGTATTACCTCTATCCTCAATAGTCATCCGCTTCAAGCGTCAATACGCTTCGGTGGAGCGGAAAGAAAAATTTCAAAAGTGTTCAGACTGCGACATATTTTACAATAAACGGAACGGTATAAACGGAACTATTGAGATGGAAATCATATTATCATGCTTTAATATTATGAATGTTAAAGTACTTGTTTGATGGTTTGTCCTTCAATCACACCGCAACAGAGGAACACATAATTTCCCCGGACTTCGGAATATTTATACCGGAAAATCATTAATTCCCCCTCAGATTTTAAACCTAAACCCACGCGTACGATGTGCAGGTGCATCATATTAGTCTACTCTTTACTTACAGGCTTTGTTTACACTTGAATATTCGAGATGACTCGAGTCTACGAGGAATTCGACCCAACCTTCGCGTCTGTATGCAGTGATGTCACAGTGTACTCTAATAACAAAGGATTTTTCAAAAAATTTGCTGAAGAAATTGTTTCATTGGCTGAAGTCGACGGTTGGCTGCAACGCTTTGAAAATGTCGATGACGATAAAAAAGTGACAGCTGTTATGGAAAATAATACAGTTAGTACTTTTATTCTTATAAGTTAGCTCTGTAATGCCCTCGGCATCGCCTGCGTGAAATAGAGCTTCTAATTTGAATCCCACCTGATTCTAGCTCTTTATTTTTATTGCAGATGCCAGGTCGACAATCGCCGTGGCGCAGTGTTAAGCGCTGTTGCCTTAACGTGCGGAGGTCCCGGGTTCGATCCCCGGCAGGGTTTGGAAATTTATAATTTCTGAATTTTCCCTGGTCTGTCCTGGTGGGCGGCCGTAGCTAGGTACCCCCCTACCGATAAAAGCCGTGCCGCCAAGTGATTTAGCGTTCCGGTACGATGCTGTGTAGAGACTGAATAGGGGTATGGGTTTAATATAACTGCCACGCCCCTAACAGGTTAGCCCGCTACCATCTTAGACTGCATCTTCACTTACCATCAGGTGAGATCGCAGTCAAGGGCTAACTTGTAGTGGATTAAAAAAAAAAGTTTCTTTACAATTTATATTATTTTGTTTGTTACATACTCTATCGTTTACCATTTTTTTTATAAAAGGGGTGGGTTTTGCTTTCCTTCGTATGACATTTTTAAGCTGTTGCATGTCCAATGTGCATATCTATTTTTTTTTATTAAAAAAAATGCCATGCATCCTCTGATCAATAAAATGAATCATCCTTATTAAATATTATGGTTTCAATTTTTGTCTCCTACGCCTAATTCTAAAGAAGAAGAATCTGTAAGCATAATATAATTAAGAAGGAAGTTCTAATTAGCCGAAATTATGTTTGCAGATAATGAGTGCCTTGAATGAAGTACTAGAGAAAATTCAGCCTCTGTACCGCGGAAAAGATGCTAGGATATCGCACGAGAGGCGGTCGGCTGCACAAGTTAGTCTTAAGGAAGGAAACCTCACAAAAAGCTTGGCTTTAGCCAGTCAAGCTGTGCTACGGGCTCCTGTGTCAGGTAATGATAATGATGTTCCTTTTAATTTTATCCAAACAGTGAGACGAGACGAGTAAAAACACAGGCGAGGAAATATTTATAATAAACGTATAACTTAGAATTTTTTAACCCTTATTCACTAAATATGCGTTTCCGCTCCACACCTTTACATTTTTCCTTAGATATATTTTTGTTTATTTGTTCTTATATATTTTTATTTATTTTTAAGTTACAACGATGACTTACACATAAAAATATTTTTCTCTGTCTGTTCAATACCTATTCTTCCACGCATCATTCATCAGTTTGAATTTAAACTTTTCAGTTGTTATTGGGACTTGTGAAAATATTTGTGACATAATTCATTCAAAAAATGTTTCAAAAAATGTTCCAGGGACTGAAGAAATAATTGACGGTGGAGTGTCGCTAGCACTCGCCCTCTGGCTTCGCTCCGAAATACTTTTACGCTCCAATCGTCATACAGCTGCCTTAGAAGATTTAAAATTAGCATTGAAAGAAAGACTACCCGCCAGGATGAGATCAGAGTATTATTGGCGGATGGGGAATTGTTACCAAGGTAATGTGCTGGTTAAAAATATAATAGTACACATTTACACAGATAGAAATTTTAAGACCTTAAGGTCTCTAAAAACATATTTTTAGATAACACAACCACCATTTTTTTGGTTGGTGAAATTGTCATCATTTAACGGGCGAAGTTCACAGGGTGTGGAAATGAGAGTCGTTGTTTATTTATCAAAACAACGGCACTTCTGGGTTAGGTTATTAAACTCTAAAGTTAATTTTAAGAGCACAATAAGTTTGGCCTGTTTTTAGTACGTTAGGTATTTAAGAACTCCGCCCACAAATTCTATACAAAATATTGAGAGTCTCCTCCTCGATGTACCTTTTAAATACAGTCAGACTACCATAATTTATTCTATGCATAATTATTATATTGCGAATATATCTAAATGTAAATGTCTATAATGTATGTAATGTAAATATATATATATGATCACTCTCACCATGCCCCGACCCTAGATTGCTAGGAAAAGTGAAATAGATCCAATACGCTCATGAGACATTTGATCTCTTGCAGTAGGTATATTATTATCAAATTGCTAATTATGCTTACTGAATGCTCACAAGGTAATTTGTTGTATGATTATCGGCGGCATTATTTGTGTCGGAGAAACTTATAACCTGAAACTACTAGTTATTACAATAGTACTTAATAAGTTATAATTCTCTTTTTATTTGTATTTTACGTGCATTATAGGAATTAGATAGAAACAATAACACTGCATTATATGTTTATGTTTAGGTTTAGTTTTTAATGAACTTCCTGGCTCGGTACACTACGATCTTTCAAGAGTTAGTTCGCACCCGGGCACGATCCCCGGTAAGCTCAGTTTGGGAATTTAAAATTCCTGAATTTTTACCCGTCTGGTCTTGTGGGAGACTAAGCCGTGAGCCTAACCGACAAAAACGTGCCGTTGAACGAATTACCGTTCCGGTACGTGCTGTGTAGGGGTAAGGGTTTACTGCCATACCCCTAACAAAATAGTCCGCTACCAATCACTTGCCACCAGAAACCTGCAGACAAGGGCTGACCTGTAGTGGAATAATAAATAATAGCACATTAGCATGCATATTATTAGTATGGATTCTAATATATTGGAATTAGCCGTTGTTTTCGCAATAACTTGATAATAATTCCTTCTAGGAGCTGGTGAACCAACTCGAGCCAAAGTCTCTTATGAATTAGCTGGAAGGCTACTCGGTAACAATGAAGACGCCAAAGCGCGGCTGGCTAAGGATATAGAGTCCCTCGATTATGGAGCTAAGCCGAAACATCCACCAGATAAGCCAGGTAATATTTCTGCTTTTTATTTTATTCGACTACGATCACCTGATCGATAATAATATTATCTATTATATAATATTACGTTGCAGTTTAAAATAGAAGTCGACTAAATTGACTTGGTTATGGTCGTTTTATACTTAAGTCCTGTCTATCAAAACAATTTAGTACCAAATTCGTACCTTTCAATAAATTCTTAAATCCATTGGATCACGATTCACGATGTATCTAAATCTGTAGGTACATAATTACAGAAAGTGTAACACAAAATACCAGTAGTTTTCTCAAGAGAACTGATCAACGGAACTTCTGAGAATAAACGTCAACTGAAACCTTCCCCAGGCTTAATCATATATTATTTCCCCTATTGTCCCAGCTTGATTTACAGGAATCAGAAGAGACGGCTAATTTACACAAGCTCAGCGCGCATCGTATAGTTCGCGCTGTAACTGTAATATTATTTTCTCGTAATACACAAGTCCCAGCTACGACAACTACGAGTTGACTCAGCCTTTTCAATAAATATACAAATAGAACGAGACAATTTTTAGGTATTCGGACAGCAAACTTTAATTGGAGATCATTAATGCCTTCGCCCTTCGGTTTTTTAATTATTTTTACCGTAGGGGATATAGCTCTTACTGATTATTTGCAAACATTTACATTAATATTTACCCAGAACATAACTTAGGTCCTAGGTAAATAACCTATTAAATAAAGTAGTCCGGGAACGTCCGACAGCTTTTGCAAACCATAGAAGATTACGTCTTAGCACAGAATAGATAATTGTCTTTTAAAAAACAACATTTTATGTTAATGATTTAAATGTATTTCTCCTGTATTTTGATTAAACGGAGAGCTGGCGACGAATTTCGTGTTCTTTTGGCAACCTGAACTCGTCTTGGACCATGTGTACAATAAAGGATATTTCATTCATTGACTCAACATTAAACGGCCCTTTTTCTCAAGGCAAGAGCATCACTGATTAGGAAGTTGGAAAGTTAGATCATGTATGATGATCATTATTATTTATATTATATTTTTAGAAGTGCGTGTGACTGGAGGCGTGAAACAAAATTTGCCCGCTCTCTCAAAGATGTTAAAAATTGTTGAAGAAAAAGACAAGGTAAGCAAAATATTCTACAGGATTTTAGAAAAACTTAATCTATGCAGCCAAATTCACAAAACGGAATATACTACATAACTAGTAAACTTAGTACGGTAGTCCCTACGTATAGTAGTAGTTTGCTTGGGAATTATTGGAATTTTGTTTTTATGTAAACACTTTTCTTTATTTTTAAAAAATAATTATTAAATTATGTAAACAAAATATTTTTTCTTATTATTGTTCAGGGGCGATTTGCTATTGCGGAAGACGACATTAAGGTTGGAGACATCCTGTTGGTAGACCAGCCATATGCAGCATGCTTGCTCTCAGACTACTATGGAACCCACTGTCTACATTGTTTCAAGAGGCGAGATTATTTTTACAATTTTTACATTTATACAAACTGGTTAACGTATGCGACCGGATCCGTGGCTCGTAGACTAGAAAAAGAAATTGCATGGAGGATATCTCACTATAACACTCGCTTAAAAATCATTATGATACGCAAAACAAGCATGTCTGTCTCCTTCAAGTTTTGAGTTATTCTAATGATTAATAACGTCAGAACTCATTTCATTACAGGTTGGAAAACTGTGAAGAGGCAGCTCCAGTGTGGTGTCCAAATTGTTCAGGAGTAGCGTTTTGTACGACAAAATGTCGAGATGCGGCTGTCACTACTTATCACGCATATGAATGCCAGTTTACTGATCTTTTTATAGGTATATTTATATAGCAAATGAAAAAAGAGTTAGCCCGTGACTGAATTTTGCAATTTACCACCAGATCTATAGTTCTGCAACTTGACGATGCAGTCAGTTGGAAGCTTAATTAGATACCCCATTGAACAACCTACATCAAGCCTATATCTCTAATAAGTATCTAACTATCTAATCGGAATCGAATCGGAACTCTAATTAGCTTTTAAAGTCACACCCGGGCAAACGATTGGCGGCCAATGTGAACTTCAACTCGCCAATTCAACCGTACCCGCCACCGCGCGGTGTACGTGAACAAGCAAAGTAAAGTCCAAAACGTTAACGAATGATCTACTTAATACGGACTAAATTAAATAAATAAATAAATCGTTTATTTTCAATCATTTTGTGTTACATTGTAATTGATGTTGGAACTATTTGACGTTAACAATTTTTGTGCTTATAACAAAATATTTACATTAAATGTTGCAAGATCAAGGACTGGCTATCCTAGCTAGATTTTTAAAACCTGTGTTAAGGATAGCCAGAATTAGGGGATAAATAACATTGTTTAGCAAAAATCTTAAAGTTTGAACGTTAATTTATATTGTTTCACTTCAGGATCAGGAATGTCCATACTGAGCCATATTGCACTTCGTATGGTAACACAAGCAGGACTGGATACAAGTCAACAAATACATGCTAAGTATTTAGGCAACGAACAGAAAACTGTCGAGAGCTCTGTATTAAACGATATAGAGGGAGTAACTAAGAAAAACAAATTGAAAAGTAGGAAAGAAAGGATCAACCGAACAAAGAAAGGATTAAAGGGCTTCGAGGATAGAAATTCAAATAACGAGGAAATAGAAACCAAGATTGAAGATAAGACAAGCTACCTCGAAAAGTTAGAATTGACAGCTGCACAAATGTATTCACTTTGCTCACACTCACAACAGAGAAAAGGAGCAGATTATTTGAAGAGAATTATAATGGGAATATTCCTTACAGAATGTATAAGAAGAAGTGGATATTTTAAAAACTGCAGCAAAGATAATGTGTCAAAAGGTAAAAGAATTATTATTAATCACTCGAAGACCATGAAACTAATTCTTAGCAAATAATTTATATATATTTGATCAGTCGATTCCAAAAGAATGCAATTCTCATTTTCAATGCATACATTTTGAAAACACCCAAGCCCTCAGTAACTATCACCTACTTAGGTGGCAGTTATTACTTTTTTCACGTGAAGACTATCTCTTTAATTTTGAGTGTTCCCCGGCATTGTTGGCATTAATATACCTATACACTTAAAGTATTTTTGGTGAAAGTAGCCATTGAAAATTCTTCGTGAGGGGTCCTAAATTGTAAACTGATTCTATAATATTCATTAAATATGATTTATTTTGCTATCTAGTACCGTTCGTCAAAAAGACAGACATTTAATGTAGTACTCTTACTTATTAAACTTATTTCAGAATTAAGCCATTATCACACTTCTCGAAGGTTTGATAACACAATATTAAGAAGTTTTTCAGAAAAAGGTAAAAGTTAAAAGTACAAAAGCTAAAAAAATATTCCATATTCTTCGTAAAGGTGGTATATTTGTTACAGAACTAGCCCGCGATTACATCCGCGTGGATTGAGGTATTTTGGTTCCCGCGGGAACCCCATAGTTTTACGCGATAAAAAGTAGCCTATGTGTTATTCTAGACTATAATCTATCTCTGTGCCAAATTTCATCCAGATCCGTCAGCCGTTCGGGCGTGATTGAGTAACAAACATCCATCTATACATCCATCCATTCAAACTTTCGCATTTATAATATTTATTTGATCGATAACCAGCCGTAAAAATACAATCATAGCCACTAAAATACGGAAAAAGTATGCGGTCGATCGGTATCTAAAAATTGGTTTTGTTACAGCTGAAAAAAATATCTGCGAGCTAATCGTTCATAATTTGCAAATGTTGCAATTTAACGCCCACGAGATCTATGAAACTGTCCGCGGCGAGCATCAGTTCAGCGGCTCGAAGCCAATCTACGTTGCAGTGGGTATATATCCAACTGGAGCACTGTTTAATCATGAATGCTATCCCGCAGTGGCACGGTTAGTATCTAGCTATCATGACTGATGACAGTATATCGCAGTCTTGCTAATATCATTTGAATTTTTAATCGTTCTTCATTATATATTTCATGGATCTTTTAACAGATTTAAACTAGATATATAAAATTGATATTATTTTTTGTGATAGTAACTACAGCTTATAGTATGAATACATCCATACAGTCTACTTTACACATACATTGAAATATATTCTGTAATACAATAGCATGAAAGTGTCCATATTTTTCTCGATAAAAAAATTTTCAAAGTTTTTTTTTTTTAAAGGTACTTTGAAGGCCAAAAGATAATCCTGCGTGCAATACGACCTTTGCAACCCGGAGAGATCGTGTCTGAAAATTATGGCCCCCATTTTCTATTACGGGGACTAAAAGAGCGACTGCGAATGTTGGCCTGTAGATATTGGTTCCGCTGTGAGTGTATCGCGTGCAAGGAAAATTGGCCAACCCTCAAGCAAATGGATGCTGAGCCAACCCTCTATTTAAGGTAAAAGCTTTTCTTTTCAGGCTGAAGACTATATAAGGCTATCTATACTAATATTATAAATGCGAAAGTTAGGGTGGATGGATGTATGGATGGATAGATGTTTGTTACTCATGATCTGTATGAAATTTGGCACGGAGATAAATCATAGTCAAGTCTGGAATAACACATACTTTTTAGCCCGGAAAATGAAAACGTTCCCGCGGGAACCAAAAAAACTTAATCCACGCGGACGAAGTCTCAGGCATTAGCTAGCAATAAATATAGCTAAGAACTCCGTGCACTTAGTAATGCACTTTGGCATTTAGTCAGCTCACAATATTAATTATGTGCTATTATTAAACGGGAGTAAATAAAATGATTTGCCATTAATCTTAATTGGCAAGCCAAAAACATAGGTAATATCATTTGGTTAGCTTACAATGTTTTAGGCTTTTGGGTGAATATACCGAACTAAATTAAGTAGAATAGTTAATTCATAATAACAATTAAATTTAACAGACTTGTCCTAAGGTTATGTTATTTGTCATAAAATATGTTGCTAATGTAACGAATTAAAATTCTCTACTGAGCATTTTCACAAGTTGATATTATCTTTCATGTTATACAAAAGTTGGGCTCATTTTACGTTTAACAAATAGAACTTTATTTGGCAATCACAATTAAAATTTTCGGATTACCAAAATTTAAATAAATCTAGATTCCACAGTGCAGCGTATATATTAAAGCTAAACCAACATATGTAACGGCCAACATATAAAATTTGGCTGGGAGAACACATTTTATTGCAAACCAAAACGTTAATATTTTGCCAACCAGTTAAATGACAGCCCTACGAAACATTGTTCCCAGCACTACAGAGTATCACTACTCAGCCCTGTCAATTGAGTTTAAAGATATTTGCTGAACATATTTGTGAATAAACCGTATCAGCACCCACAATAAAACTTTTAAAACGTTTTAGGTGTCCGAATGATAGCTGCATGGGAAAATTTAGATCGGGTAAAAATATACCCAATAGATGTGCAAAATGTTCTGTTACAATTGACAAAGAACTATTCAAAATTTGTATGGACGACGTCAACAAATGTCTATCTCTATATCAGGTAAAACAACCCTTTCAAACAAAAACCACACTGCGCAACATCTATGAATAATATTATCACTTACTTATAATACTAATGTATTCCATTTACCTCTAGGAAGGAGCAAAGCAAATGGAACTCGAACTTCCGAAAGAAGCTATTCAAACATTATCAGATGCTGTGGACAGCTTTTATAAAATAGCACGACCACCTCATCGCGAGACACACATAGCACAGGAGTCACTCAGATCGTGTTATGCGACAGAAGGAAACGTATATATTGTGAAAACTGAACCAAAAGAAAAATAGCCTAATACTAATGACAAGTTATGCCTTGTAGGGGAACGTAAGTGGTTCCTAGACATTGCATTACTCGTCATGTTTTTCCATCCCTTGCCCGACCATCTTTATTTACAGGTTCATGCGCAGTTATTGTTAAAGGCAATTCGGCAAGGGTTAAGAGTGGCAAGAAGCTATGTTGTCTATCTTTATTGTTCATACAGGTTATTGTCAATATGTTTATTGGATTCCGCATGCTTACAATATGATGCATTTCTGCTGAAGCGGTGCAGAGCTGTGTTCAATAGACCAATCAGGTTATTATTAGAATACATTATAATAATATCCCGTATTTTTTCATCAATCTTATTCTGTAAATGGTCGAAGCACACGGCAGCGCTCCACTCCGCTCGTTTCAGTTCACCACACCACAGAAATCCCCCAAAAACTACCCTCAACTTAAGTTTCACTCCGATACTGGAGCATCTTCAATGCACGATTGTGACTTCACAATTGTTCAATCGTGAAACGTACGTTGAGGGTAGTTTTGGAAAGTCAAACACCAAAGAGACCCTGTAAAACCCAATCATAGAGCAGGATTTTTCCAAGAGAACAGGCCATATTGAAAAATAAAAATCTAAATGAATACCGCTAGTCAAAACAAGAATAGGTAACCAATTAATGACCACAAATTAATTTTTGGGATCAATAGTTCATATCATATTTTTTTTTATTAGCTTTACGTTTCTTTTAGTTTGCTTGACGTTTTTCTTCGTGGGATGTATCCTTCACCCTATTTACAACCCTGTGTACATGGGTTTTTAATTTAAAAAATATTCTCAATTGTGTTATTTCGTAAAAATGTGAAAATAAATGTTGTTATAATTTATCTGCAACAATTCCTTTAATTGTTTAAGTATTGTTTAAAATAGTAAAATCAGGAATGAGAAGAGAGACGAGACGTTACGAATTGTACCAATTAATGAAATCCTAATAAAGACAAATTGACGCAAATACAGATAAATGAAACCGTCTGTAAAAGATCCCAAAGATGGTCATATTTGTGGCCATTCTTAGGCAGTATCTTTACCTAGTGATTGACATTTGACCATGTCCTGCTGAATTACGATAAATGATAAATGATTTATTTAATTCAGGTTGTGTGTCACTTAAAATACGAATTATAACGAACTTAAGATAAAAAATGCATTGTATAAAGTGGGTAGGTCTAATAGGCCTTTTACACTGGACTTTTTACAGGGTCCTGTGGTAAGGGTAGCTTAGAGCGTAGCTTATTCCACAACAAATAAGGACTAATTTAGGGACCCTTAGTCCCATTGGTTCAAGTCAATCGCTAGATAGAAGATACACCACGCAGAGTTGTCACGTTTTATAAAAAAATAATTGACTGACGCAATTTATGTGGTAAAAACATCTTTTATGTAAATAAGCATGTAAAAAGATTTATTACAAAATTTGTTAAGCATGATAGTCTAAAATTATTTTAAACAAAAGAATTACGTTATCAGAACTGGAAAAGATCAAACTGATAACCACAACCCCTTTTAACAATGGGCGATGCTACTTCGTTACATAACTGCATCCGTAAGTACTTACTTATCACTTTAGTAATTAAAAGTTTATCAGATATTATTTTTTACTAAACTTTAAACAAAATATTTCATTACGACGTGATTTCTGCTACCACGGACTTTTTTTTTGAGTTTTTGTAATCCGTAAGTCATTATAATAGGTATTTGTACAAAAGTGTTCACAATAAAAAGTAAAAATATAAAGGTTTCTTCTTTCTTTCAGAAAAAAAAATAATAAACTTGTACAATTTAACTGCTTTGTGCTCGCAGTGGTTTGGTATATTAAATGTTAAGGTTTAAAATTAACGACCAACTACGAGGATACTATTTTGCCCTATCATAAGATATATAAATTAGTTTCATCTACTCTGGGTATTTAAGGACATCCTACATGCTAAAATAATAGCTATCTTATTAAGGATTCTCAAAGAACGACTTGCAGGCACATTCTTGCGCGTCAGCATCACCTTCCCCGTCGCCAGTGCTGGACACTGCATGCCTGAGAGCATTCACTTGTGTGTTCAGGCCCAGTATACGCAATTGGGCTTGTTCAAAGTTTTCACTTAGCCTTTGTATCTGGCACTGCATACGACATTGTATCTGGAAGCAATTCAAATTAATTAATGAAAGTTATTATACTTAACAAAATTCATTGATGAATCAATTTTATAAGTGGTGACAACGTAAAAAAAATTTAAGGACCTATTACGTTGGGGTTCCAACTTCCTGTATATACTTGAATGGCGTAAAGTATAGCTTTGGAAAACCCCAGAGGATGATCTCCAGCGAGTAGCTGGAATCTAATAGGCCTCTATCGACTCTGACAATGCTGGCGAAAAAATTAAAGGTGCTGTGGTCAAAGAAAAAAAGCTAACAACAACTCAGTTGGAAATTATATATTTTACTTATTACTAAGTTATGTTATCTAAAATATGTTTTAAAGTTTAAGACTACTCACTTCCTCTCTTTCCTTTTCGGCAGTCTTGACTTGTGCCCTTGTAGCTGCCAGTTGCCTTTCTAACTCCGCAATAGTAGTCTGCATACACCTAAAATGATTATTAAATTGGGAAACAAATTTGAACACTTGAGTTCGTAAACTCAGTCGAATTATTTTGCAGCGAGATCAAATTGTTTAACTTATTTTTATAATAATAAAAAAAAGTTCTATGTAGTTAATGGAACGGATCACGACCCTTTAGCAATGAACCAATTGTAGGTCAGAAATCTTACTTCCGCAAAGTTTCTGTACGTTCATTGGCTCGTTGCAGTGCCCGAGCAGCTTCATCGCGAGCCCTGTCCAATTCTCCGCCAAGTTGAGCACATTCGTGCATCTTTTCATGCAGACGTTTTTCGTTGGCAAGTACGCATTCCTCCATTCGGATCATGTTAGCTCTAAAATTTTTAGAAGAATTAGGTTTATCATATACATTTTTTTGAATCACTAATCCTATACTTGTATTTTTTTAATAAAATGAATGCAAAAGTGTATAGGTATCACTATCGTTTACTAATCTTGGCTACATTATGCATAGAGACAAGCGGACAGCATACTTTTAATCCCGAAAATTATCATCCTTATACGTCCTTATATTTATTGGTTTATATTGTACATTTAAAACATTCAATTTTTCAATAAGACTTACTTAAGTCTGTCTATGTCACTCTTAAGTGACATATTGATTTCTGTAAGTTGCGCAACTCTTTGTTGTAGTAATGCAATTTGTTTTTCTTCACCGCCTTTTTCTGGAGGTTTTTCAGGTGGTTTAAGGCTGTTATGAAGAAGCGCATGAACCTAAAATTCATATAAATTTATTATGCATGATTGGAACAATTTTTCTATTTCAATATGACATAACACAAATAAGTATGATGATTAAGTTTATAATTTTATATAAACCGTTTTTACTAAGTAACGGATTACCATAATGAATACTAGACGTTTTAGTATTGATCGGTTATATTTAATCAGTTTGTATTTTATGCCTCACCTTCTCTCTGGCACAATTTAGTTCTCTAGCCAATTGCTCCGCGTTATGTTCAGCTATTGCTTGTGACTGCTGCGCGTCTTTCAGTCGTAGCTGTGTTGCTTTGAGAAGATCTGGGATCGGAGCTAACTCCTGTAGTTTTTCTTGAAACTTGAGCTGTGAATGATTGGTTTAATCTTTATCTATTGTCGTGATAGTTAAAACCCAAAAATATTAAATAATCTCAAATGTAGACATTACACGCGGCTAGAACGAGTAATACAGACAGGATTGAGGAATTGGAATCCGATAGTCGGAACTTTCTACACAATGTGAGTAGAAAGTTCCGACTATCGGATCAATTTACCCATGCACAAAATTGGCAAATCATTGGCTGCAGCATTAGCAAATTGTTACCTGGTTTCTAGATAATATTGTATCATACAAATTTGAAATTTTAAAATAAATTAAGTCACCTTAACACGTTGTATTTCAAGATTGATCTGTTCACTGATCCTAGTATTATCCATATCCATCATGTCCATCTGTCTGCGCTGTTCCTCAACTAGCTGTTGAGCTTGAAGATACTGGAAATGAACAAGAACTATACAATAAGATATAGTGTTACAGCATAATTAATAGAAGTATTTGCTTATTAATCATACTAATATTATAAATGCGATAGTGTGTTTTTTTGTTGGTTTATTAGTTTGTTGATTTGTTGGTGTGTCCTTCAATAACGCCGCAACAGAGCAACGGATCGACGTGAGTTTTGGCATGGGCATAGTTGAGGACCTGGAGAGTGACATAGGTACTTTTTATCCCGGAAAATTAAGGAGTTCCCGTGGGAATCAAAAAAAACTTAAACCATGCGGATGGAGTCGCGGGCATCAGCTAGTAAATTTATATTCAACGAACCTTAACCCGATAATCTTGCAATTGGTTATTCTGTTCCTTCATTAACAATCTTAATTCATCAATTTCTTCCCTTGCTTCCCTGTAGCATTGCTTTAAAGCTCTAACGTTGATTTCTTGCTCAAATGCCTGTTCCTTTGTACCCAAAGCCATATTCGTTTGAGTGGTCAGCCCTTCAAACTTCATTTCTAGCTCTCTGAGCTTGTTCTGCACCTCTCTATGCTGACATCGTTCTTTCTCTAGTTCTTCTTTCTTTTTCAGCAGTTCTGCTCGCAGTACTGCACACTGATAATAATTATTTAGAAAATTCAGATTAAAACAAAATTAAAAATAATCACATAAACACTGTGTAAGCTCAATGAAAATTGCGGAAGAGTAGGTACCTAATTGTGTAAAAAATATTATTCGAAGTAAACTTCAGTTATTACATCATTAACTTACATCTATACTAACTAATATTATAGGTAAGTCCAAAAGGCACAGAGAGAGATTATAGTCTGAAATAGAACATAGGCAAAATTTTATCCCGGAAATGAGTTTCCGCGAGCACCAAAAATCCTTAATCCATGCAAACGAAGTCGCGGGCATCAGCTAGTGTTTGATAATTATAAACCAAACAAAAATGGGCCTATCTATTTATTATTTTCACATAGATTGGTATATCTGTTATGTAAATATTTATAATGCATTGTAACATTTTAGACGAGAAATAACTAATTCGCCTTCACTTAGGCCAGCCTATGATTAGACTATTATAATTATTAATAGTCTCATGGCATATCGTGGCATTAAGTAAATATAAGTTCATATTTACCTCGGTGACTTTAGTCTTAAAATTTTCTTCTGTCTGACGAAGCTGTATCGTCAACTTTTGTACTTCTTTTTCAGCTGGAGTCTATAACCGAAATATTATAGATGTAATTTAAAAACGTAAAACCTTTGTAAAAAACCGAACATGTCAGTATATTCTAGATAAAGTGGATGTACAATTATAGGACGTTAATTAAGATCATTCCTATTAATCAATAATTTACTGGGGGCTATCAAAGTTATTTATTGATTAAATTCTTACCGGGGGAGCGTTAGGATTACACGGCGCCGGACATGGTGGACAGACTCCACACTGAAAATAAAAGAATGAGTAATATTTCATTAATGTTTGGCAAAAAAAGAAGCTAAAAAGTTCCCTTGTTACCATTAAAGTATTCATCATGCATTATAAACTCGCCGGCATATTTAGCGGAACATAAAAAAAAGGTCCATAATTAAAAAAATATGGTTTTATTTTAAAATCTTCTTACTACGCTTCTTTTGTTATTTAAAGTTTCATTTGTTTTACTTAAAATGAGATCACATTAAGAACAGATTTTGCGAGTAAAGGCTATTTGTGAAAAATGGTAGATTTTTGAACTTTTCATGTAACCGGGAAAAGTGAAATTTAATATTAAAATAACAATTAATTAAATTAGAAAAATGGTGATTAATATCGCGTATTTCCTCCACGTGCTCTTATTAAAGTTTCTACCCGTCTAGGCATACTGAGAATGATGTTATCGATGGTCTCCTGGGATAGTCTCCGCCATTCCTCAACTACGGCGATTCGCAGTTCTCCCACGTTGGCAGGAGCTGGAATTCTGGACTTAACTTTTCTTTTCAGCAAGTCCCAAACGTGCTCTATTGGGTTCATATCCGGTGATCTCGCCGGCCACTCCATAACAGTGATATTCATATCATTAAGATAAGCTTGAGTTACCCGAGCGGTATGCGGCCGAGCATTATCCTGCATTATTTAACAACTTTCGTGCATTATGGGGGCAAATATGAGTGACATTGATTCGGAAAACCTTTTCGGGTTGGTATTTTTTATGGATAAAAAAATATGATGCTATAGAATATTATTATAATATACGTCGCCAACAGAAAATTTCAAGGTAATAGGAACGATATGCTTGGTATGCTAGATAATCTGTGTACACGAGTAAAGCCTCGCTACCCAGGCAAAGTGAAGCACATCTAAAGAAATTGTTATTATTACCGGTAAATGCTGAAACAAACTCACAAGAAACAAAAATCAGAACATTTATCTATTTAGACATTTGAAAATAAAATAAATTAATTATCACAGAACATTAATTAACAAACTGAACAACATAATTAACAAATTAATAAAGTAAATTTTTAGCCCTCCGTATTGACGATTGCCAGATTTGGAAGGTGTTTAAAATTAAATAAATTATCTTTTGCATTGCGCACATAAATAGCCTAGATATTATTATGCTTTCGAAAGTTATCTGTCAGCGGTCATAATAATAATTTGCCTAAGAATTTTCCATGCCATTCCATGGCAGGCTGTATAAGTAGGTACATTATCTTCAATCTGAGAAGAAGAAGAAATGAGATGAAGGCATTCGAATTTCAACAGGAATTTTTTGAGAAAATAAGCTTTTTAAATTAATTTGTAAAGTGTCGTGATTCACAAAACGATTTAAATAGTTGAACGGAAAACGATTTTCCAGCGCTCTGGTTAGTACGTAATTAAAGTCTGCGGGCGGTCATCTCAAAGGATAAGGCATGCGTATGATGGTCTCATTGTGTGAGAAATTTCATTCTTTGTCATCTCACACATCGTGGAATCCCGGATAATTTGACTTTGATTTTCCATTTCAGTCTAACGTCACCACAATAGAAGCATTTAATATCCTACTAGCAGACTCAAAACGGCTTCGCAAGGATTGCCTTACCTATTCCATTTTAGACTGAATTCTATAGACTATTCTTTATACCTCGATCATGAAATGTTCTTATTAAATATAGCGAAAACTATAATAAAGTCGAACTGAAAAAGCAAAAGCACAAATTATAAATGCGAATTGCGAAATTGTAACTATTTAAGATGATAAAAAGTAAGAATCTACTCGGTGAAAACGCGATAGTAATTGAAAATTAACATCAGTTTTATTTACAGCGTCTGACTGAAAACTCAAAAAGTGTTCAATGAATGCTAATCAGTTGTTCGCTAATATCTTATTAGGAAGGAACAAATTAATTGAATGTAGACATTTAAAATACTAAGGTCACCCGGACGAAGTCGGGCAAAGTCAATCAGCTTAAACTATTTAAATAAAGAACTTACGGCCTTCGTCATCGGCGGAACAGGTGGACCACCAGGCTGTGAAAAGTAAAAAATATATAGCGTATAATTTCATATCAATCAATGATTCCTGTTTCCTAGTTCTAGCAATCAATACCATTTAAAGCTAAAACCATACCATTTAAAGAAAATTCTTGGATGCAGAGTGATATCGGGTTGTAATATTGTCACAAGATTTAATCTTAATCATTTTAACTTATGAGCACGAGTCTCCATTTAGAATGAGAAAGGCATAGTCCACCGCGCTGGCCAAGTAGGTACGGATTGGCAGACTTCACAAACCTTTGAGAACATTGTTGGAGAACTCTCAGACAGCCAGGTTCCCAAACGATGTTTTCCTTCACTGTTAAAGCAAGTGATAGTAAATTTCTTAAAACGTACATAACTCCGAAAAGCTAAAACCAAAATCTTTACCACAAGGCTATTACAGAAAGCTACAGATACATAGCTTCAAGTAAATCAGATAAACGATTAAAGCTTGTTAAAGATTTTGCTACCATTAGTGTAAGCAAGTCATAAAAATATTTTACCGTTTGCTCAAAGCATGTGTTTTGACCGCCACCGCCTCGGCAGGCACTCCCCGGAGTCTTCGCATCGGCCATCTCTTCACGTAAGTTACAGATTTGATGCTCTAGCTGCCCTAGTTGATTTTCCTACAAATAACAAGAATTTCAAAGTACCTACCTACCTACTATAGACCTACTGAAGCGCAGTTTCTTAATTAAAAATTATTTTATTTTAACTAATCTCTGTTAAATAGGTACAGGTATTACTCGTACTCTAAGATATTAAAAAGGTATTGAAACGGAATGTTTTTCTAAAAATTCCATTAAAAAAGAAGCCAAGACAATATAAAAACAAAAGCTTTCAAATTCTTGATAAAATCCTTCTTTTTTTTTGTAAAACAACACGCGTTTGTATTAATTAGAGTTTCCGAGATCTTAATAATTTAATTCATTATTCCAAGAGTTGAAACCGAATGAAAATCTATAGGACCTTGCCTGCCTGATTTTACGGATTAACGATAATTCATCATATTTTATTTTTTATTCAAAAAGTATAAGCAAAAAGCTAAACACTTACAAGGTCTTTTGTAGAAATTTTATAATTGTCAAACTTCGCCAGTAACTCTTCAGCGTTTTTTACGTAGATTTTTTTTCCGTCCTGTAAATATTATCAAAATTATTAACGATATCTTAGCGGTGACTTCTTTCAAGCTGGCTGTAATGTCAATTTAAGTAAATAATGCTACTAAACTAGCAAAAATAATAATGGCTATTACAACATACCGGAGTATATATTTCTATTTCTTGCTGACATGAAAGGTCTTGTTTCACCGCAGTCGCATCGCCCTGAATAAAAATTTAACATTTTGTTTAGTTCTTGTTCTTGGAATTTTATTCCTATGACAATATAATACCATGTGAAAACTGAACTGCAGATTAAACCTTCTCTATCACGATGATATTGCGTGTACGACTCTCAACTTAATTAAGAGAACAAAAAAAATTATGTGAATTGATACATCTTCATTTTCGGATTCCTAACCTACAACCAAAGTGATGATCTCATGAGGTTTTGCACACTATACTAAGCTTTCTTTAACTTTAATCCTTATTACGACATTGGTTGCTCTGTATTAAACAGTCTTCCTCCAGCGCTTTAAGCGTACATTGGTATTTCACTAGGCATTGAGTTCTTGGTTCTATGATACCCATACGGCGATGTGCATACTCTAGAGGTAGTTACGTCCCGCTAAATGGCCTGAATCCATCGACATCGATGCCTCAATCTGACTGGAAGAAGAACTAGTCGTGCTTTAAATTGGCGCTGCGCCTGCCTTTATTAGTGTTGCACATTATTTAAACAAGCGTAATACCTAATATTATGGAGGAGGCACGTATATAAATTTCATATAAAAATATCTTCCAAGCTTTGGGCCATATATGTAACCGTTAGGTACTTTTTATGAATGAGATACATCGGATTGCTCCTTTTTGTTTACATTTAACTCAATGCCTATACGTAATCCTCTGGTGAATATCGAAGCCCACTAGTTTTAGAGCAGATTGGAAACGTTGAACGTACAAAGCTTTAGCTTTACCTCGGGATTATTTCTATTTAATCTCTCATGAAGCGCTGAGTTCTCTTTGTTCATTAATTTCAGTTCGCCTTGGAGCCTTTTTATTTGAGCCCGACAAGTCTCCAAGTTCTGATCTTTTATCATTAACTCCTTGTAAAGTATGTACCTGAAACCATTATTATTATTAAGGCTTACCTTGTGTTAGCCATTGTGGAAATTTTCGGGACTATTTAAAAGAACATTGTTGGTGGAAAGTAATGACTATTTTGACGGTTGTAATAACAGCCGGCCATGACAACGGCAATTAATGTCAATCAAAGATTCCATTTTTAAAATTTTCAACAAACTTTGTATCAGCAATAAGGTCTGTAGTCTGTACCTATGATTTTTGGATCATTTTTACACTGCTGGCAGCAGGTTGCTGCACTAAAAGAAGTATAATGTTGTTTGGTGTGTGTATGTAATGTATGAAAAAATTTAATAGTATTAAAGTATGCGCAGTACCTATGTGAACAGTATAAAAATTGACGCTATTCATTGGGCCGTTCACTAGATACGGCCGCTCAAATAATGATCAATCACTTTTTGTAATCACAACACATCTTTGAGCGGCTATATCTAGTGAACGCCCCGATGAAATGCGTCAGTTTTTATACGACTGCCAGAAAAAAGGAGTATATTGTTTTTAGGGTTCATGTATGTGTATGTGAGTTTGTATATTCCACCATAACTTCTATACGCCTGAACCGATTTTGATAAATGAGGTATTGTTAGAATTCCTAGCTTATTCCGGGTGACAAAAGTTAGTAAAATTTTACAAAAAAATTATGGGGTGACCATGATTCCACATTAAAGCATAAAATTGAAAAAAAAATCGAAAATAAGATGATGAGTAGTTTCCAAAAATATATAACACTGTAGTTCAATATCCAGTGATTCACAAAAAAATATCATTTAATAAAAATGCGAATAAGATTCCAAAGGCTATATATGCAAATCGCTTCTTAGTTATACTGTTCACATAGGTACTGCGCATACTTCAATACTGCACTAGAATCAGCCTTCCTATTGTTCATTTTTGGCAACCATAATACGTCTTTGAGCAGCGATAAGTAGTCAGATCCCCAGCCGCATGCGGGCAGACCATCACTATTTTCACCAAAGGAGAGCCCTACATCCACCAAATACTGAATCAGCCTTCCTGGTGATAGTTACCGAAAGAGCAGCTATTTCTTATTCTATAAGTAGGTACTCAATTTTTATATCAAGACCAAACCTCTTGACTTCTAAATCCGCATTATCCGCAACCAACTTCTCTTGCATATCGTAACTTTCATTCAATTTCCGAGTCAGATCAATTTCCTTAAAGAAACATAAAGCGTTAAGAAATACGTCTTCGCAAAATAACGTACATTAACTCAGAGCAAGCAAAAGCCTGTAACACACTTAGTTAAAGTCGTAGTTAGTAGGTTCAAGCAACTAAGTAGAGAAATACGGATTACCCGGACAGCAAAACGTCCGCACGAAACATCTGCTTTTGAGGAGAAACATATGTTTCTCCTCAAAAGTAATCCTAAAAAATAATCTGACTGGTGACATGTGGACTCTTGGTGGAAATTTACCTTCGTATTCTAATGATATTGCAGCTTTCACTGAAAATACGGATAAAACGACATTTTCTAAAAATGAATCCTAGCTAGATCGATTTATCGCCAAACTATTTTCATCGACATACTAAATTTCATGAAAATCGTTTTCGCTGTATCCGAGATTCAGATTATATATTTATATATATACAAGACTTGCTCGTTTAAAGGTATTAGATAACGTAGACGTTTCGGGAAACGTTTTTCCTGTCCAGTCCACAGGGTGTTTTCGCCCCCATACTATTTTTCCACAAACCCTTTAAGTTACGCTGAGTTTAATTAAAGTTTTCAAAAGGTATTTAACCTATCATGTTAACATGTATTATGAGCATAACTCCATTCTGAGCTCCGGAATTTTATCAAAAATTTGTGACAGCAACAAAAAAAATTGCCAAATCGGGCACTGGACCCTAGGCTCCTAGGACTGGGTTACACTTTGTTAAGTAAAAAGTAATCCAATATCCTATATCCAACCCTAAGGGCTGGATTACACTTTGTTAAGTCAGCAGTGCGGGTGAAAAATGCAGGTATTAAGTGATTAGTAAAATCAACGTGTAAAAGGTTGCGCTGTAAAGTGTGAAGTGCGAGTAAAGTGATACAAGACAAGACACACACTTGCAAGTATCACTTATCATTGTATGAACATTTACTTTATACTTAACACCATTAAATATTTAAATTCCACATAATTTGATATTTGGAACAGAAGTAGATTTTATTCCGTACCAATCAAGCTGCCAACTAAGTCAGCCAGTAACTGCAGATTACTTAACAGGTGAAATTAAAATCATATGTTTAAAAAAACACAATTTTCATCAAAAGAAGTGTAATTCTACCAAGAATTTATTGTATTACAATAAGGTTACAACTGTTTCAATTTGATACAATGTATTCAAAAAGACTGTTTATTAATCGACTTTCGTACAATTCTACGATATTTTTTCTGCCAATCAAAAAGGACACTGTCTAGTGGCTACATAAACAATTACATAAGACTGAGTTAGTTTTAACCTACGATCTCCAGCTGCTTGGGACACGCTTTTTACCACAATTGAGAGAAGTGCCTAAAATACAGTGACTAAAATAATATTGAAACAGAGCATTCTTTGAGATTGAATAACATCTCTTGAACATATTAATCTATACGTGGACACTAGATTGCATCTGATATAATAAATTAAAATACCTATCAGGTTTTCCGTTGGTTAGCAAAAAAATATATATTGTAACGTATTTCAATGAAAATATTTATGATGTGAATTGCAAGAACGTACAGATTTGCTTCGCAGGGGCGGATCACAGGCGAAACCGGAAGCGTTGTTGTTCAATGGAGCTAGTAGTACTGTTGGATGGCTCATTTTCATTTCGTGATGCCATGGCGAATCTATGAGAAAACAAAATAATAAATCAAAATAAATCTAGGACACACTGCCACATCCATACTAATCTATACACTACTATTATAAATGCAAAAGTGTGTCTATCTGTCAGTCTGTCTGCTACGCTTATTCTTTAACTGAGTTTGATGAAATTTGGTACAGAATTAGGTAGCATCCCGGGGAAGGACATAGACTACTTTTTATCCCGGAAAATTAAGGAGTTCACGCGGGAATCAAAAACCTTAATCCACGCGAACTAAGTTGCTGGCATCATACATTTTACATACTGGTTTTTACATTATTTTCCCAAACTTATGAAAACATTTTACTTCTTACCATAAATACGAATATGTTTCAATCGATGATCGACATCGTCGTTTGATGATTTTATTACTTCCATATCTACCAGATTTTGTATATTTTTAGTAAGTCGATCAAAACGTTCCATCTCATGAAGAAGTAATTCATTTCGTTCACACAACTCCTTAATGTCACTTTCCGTTAGGTTAGGTTTCTAAGACGTGTTACATTAAATTAAATTAACATTGTTTAAACTTGGTAGGCATGCACGAAATGCTTAATCTTTGCTTATAATAAAACTGTATCTGGGTGATTTCTGTACATCTTACATCGATCTCGTTAAGTCGAGGTTATTACACTATCGATGATTTTATTAACGACAAAGTTGCATGGAAGCAACCGGCCTCACATCCAGTGACCCACAAGTCAGTGTAATACTTGTAACGTATGAAACTTTTCTATGAAAAGAGCAACAGCTTAGTTTCTTGCCGGTTCTTCTCAGTAGAATAGCTTTCCGAACCGGTGGTAGAGTCTTAACGTTTCATAAGTGACACAAGTTGTCCTACATGAAATAAATAAATCATTTCATTTCATTTCTTACTATACTAATACTAATATTATATATGCGAAAGTTTGTATGGGTGTTTGGATGTTTGTTACTCAATCACGCCCCAACGGCTGAACGGATCTGGCTGAAATTTGGTACAGAGATACATTATAGTCTGGAATAGCACATAGGCCACTTTTTAAAAAAACCTCGATCCACACAGACGAAGTTGCGGACATTAGCTAGTTAAATATAGTTTAAAAATAAAATAATTGGAGGAAGCTTTATTGTCGATATAGAGATCGTGCTGAAACTATTAAGTGGACTTGAATAAAGCTGAGCATACTGACTACGGACGGACCGATGGATGGACGAACGGACTGTCTGATAGACAGACTTAAAAAGATTCAAATAATATGTCATGTACCCACGTAACAGTTTTATAATATAAACACTTTCAATAAAACGATATGCACAACATAAGCCGACCTTTTGTATTTCAAGCAGTTTCGCTCTCGAGTCTCGTATAATTCGTGCACTTTTTCGCGTTTCTGAATGAATGTCACGTATTTGCCTTGTAAGCGGATCATACTCTTCTTTAGGAGACGGTGAAGCTGGAAAAAGAATTGATTACTAATTAGCAGATCCAGAATGTGTGAGGAGCAGACTGATACTAAGCTCCGTAGTACGATTGTGTAAGATAATCGTACATTATCAGTCCCGTTTTTCAAAATAATTCGAACTGTTAAGAACTTCGTAGATAATTGGGTATTTAAAAGCATCTATGAACTATTATAACAGTTCGAGTAAGCCGTTTGACAAACGTAAACGTTTGACAAAGGAAAATATGTTTTTTTTACACAATCGGGCCATTGATCTAGGTAAAATAGTATTGTAAAGTACTATTTACCGTTGCCCGAAATCCCATAGGAAGTTAAGGAGGTGTAAAAAATGGGTAAAATCTGAAAGTGTGTATGGTTGGTTATTCAATTTTCATGTGTATAGTAAACTATACACCTATACCACTAGTATCGGAGAAAAGTATACTCCCATGAAACACCTCGAAAATCTCTTCTCGCTC
This sequence comes from Erebia palarica, assembly GCA_964035005.1. Classification (NCBI taxonomy): domain Eukaryota; kingdom Metazoa; phylum Arthropoda; class Insecta; order Lepidoptera; family Nymphalidae; genus Erebia; species Erebia palarica. Next base: position 29,244,374 of record OZ035986.1, read on the forward strand.
CTAAGTTGTAGGTACATAACAGAAAAATAAAACTTAGACTAATAAGGATGTTGTCAAAACAATTCCAGAAAATAAACAGTAAGGGTATGACAAAGTTGGAAACAAAATTTCTCCGGAGCATATTATTTCACTCAATAACAATAACTTTGTATTAATTTTTCTGCACAGTTTTCGATCTCAACCTCGTTTCAATTACTGGCTGGAACAAGCAATAATAATATGCTAGCTAATGCCCGCGACTTCGTCTGCGTGGATCGAGGTTTTTTGGTTCCCGCGGGAACTTCTTAATTTTCCGGGAAAAGCCCATGTGCTATTCCAGACTGTAATCTATCTCTGTGCCAAATTTCAGCCAGATCCGTTCAGCCGTTGGGGCGTGATTGATTAACAAATATCCATACATCCATACATCCATCCAAACTTTCGCATTTATAATATTAGTAAGAAGTAAGATTACTTCCTATTTATAGACAAAATATACTTAATTAAACTTCGATTAAAATTTCAAATTCACTTACATGACCTCGAATTCTGAAAAATAAGAAAATGTAACAATAAACAATACTTTAAAATCAGTTGTTACTACAACATTAACTACAACGTTCTCACCACAAAAAGTTTAGGCGCAGTTTAAAACTGTTTATCCCATACCATTTGTTTAACATCAACATACAGTATACCAAGCCTAAAGTGTTTTTAGGTAGGTAAGATCGATACTACTTTTAAGATAAAAATTTAAATAGTTTTTCATCTCATAGATTGCTTGACTTGATTTCGCCTCTTATCTGCTTAATAGTTAAAACGGATTCCCGCGACTTCTTTTATTCCCGCGGGAACTCCTTAATTTTTCGGGAAAATTAAGGAAATGTCCTTTCCCCGGGACCATATTTCAATTTCAATTTCAATTGTATATCATATTATGACAAACAATGCGAAAAACTCATCAAAATCCGTAGAAAAGTTGAGCCATTGAAGCAGATAGACAGACGTAAGCACTATCTCATTATGGATTCGATGGTATCTGTCTGTCTGATGTATTTATGCACGGATCTTAATGAAGTTCTCAGATATTCCAATTTCTAAGCATAAAAATTCGCGGGCAACGGAAAGTACTCAAATAATGCAAAGAAGAAAGATAACTTGATTAAACAAACTTCAATGTTTTTCAACGAGTTAAATCAAATCAAATCTTTTTCTATTCAAATAATATTTGCAAGTGCTTTTGAATCGTCAAGTGAATCTACCACTGGTTCGGAATGTCATTCCCAGAAAACCAGCAAGAAACTCGGAGGTTGCTCTTTTTTTAATATTTAACAATGATCAAACTTATGTAGCCGCAGTCCCACGCATTGTTGGAGCGAATCATATCCACGCTTTTTATGGTTACTGAACCCTTAATAGAAACCCTTATAGTTTTGGCCATGTCCGTCCGTCTGTCCGCCCGAGTCGTACTCAGATACTATAAGTAGTACTAGAAAGCTGTAATTTGGCATAGGCATCATACTTTATATTATAAATGCGAAAGTGTTTCTTTGTTGGATTGTACTTCAATCACGCCGCAACGAAGCAACGAATCGACGTGATTTTTGGCATAGGTATAGTCGAGGACCTGGAGTGACATACTTTTTATCCCGGAAAATTAAAGAGTTCCCGCGGGAATCAAAAAAAACTTAAACCACGGAGATGAAGTCGCGGGCATCAGCTAGTAATATATAATAATCACAAAGTGGTAAAATAAAAAATAGAGAGCACGTAATGTGAGGAGATTGTACTTTTTTCTTCTTGTCTATCCCATGTTCGTGGGGTTGGTCATTCAAAAATAAATGCGAGTGTGGGAAAACCAACTTTTTCGAGCGGAAAATCACCATTTAAGTGATTAGATTAAATAATAAAAAACTGTATACCTAAGCAATTTTATGAAAATACATACAAAAAAAGGGTAAAATGGGAGTTGGGGGGGGTTGTAAGGTTACATTTAAAAGTCCTATGTTTTTCAATCATATTTTTTACCATTAAATTCAAGTTACCTGTGGACTTGGTATTCGGCAATGCGAGTTCAATACACTTCGTTTTCTTTGCATTCAAACGTAAAAATAACTTAGGCCGGTATGCCTTTCTTTTGTAGTATCAAAAAACCAGGTCTAATCACTTACATATCTAAATAAATAAACATATTATTACTTTTACCTTATACAAGTTTAATCCACCACAGCATAGCCCAGATTTATTATTTTTCCAAATTCCCACAATTTTTTTACCCTCATGGCATTCCTTTGATTGTATCGCCAATTTAATACTTTTTTTAGAAGAATTAGAAGATTGTTGCATACTATCTGCTGTGGAACACTTATCGTCACCCTGAGCTGATTTATCTTTTTTCAGACGAGACAGTTTTTCAACTTTTTCATTTTTTCGGATCTTTAACAGGAAATTATTATAATAGTGTAGGCTATTTTTAGTTTTCATCTAAATCAAACGTGACTTATGCCTGACTAGCTAATGCCCGCGACTTCGTCTGCGTGGATCGATATTTTTTGGTTCCCGCGGGAACTCCTTAATTTTCCGGGATAAAAAGTAGCCTATGTGCTATTCCAGACTATAATCTATCTCTTTGCCAAATTTTAGCCAGATCCGTTCAGCCGTTGGGGCGTGATTGAGTAACAAACATCCTTATATCCATACATCCATCCAAACTTTCGCATTTATAATAATATAAGAGTAAGAAGTAAGACAGACTGCTCTAAGAGGGAGTGAAGTTAGCAGTAGCTGTCGAACTGTGCTTAGCATTTGAACACTGAATAGAATTCAAGATAGATTTCAAAGGATTGCCTATACTATAATCACAAATCACTGGACGGATTATTCGGATGTTTGTGTTTTGGAACCATATTTTGAAAAGGAACACTGCAACCCTCAAAGGGTGTCTGCACTTTGCGCAGACGACATAGCGGCGTTACTAGTATAAGACAGTGTCGGAAACTACAGCATGGAAAGATTTTTCCTCCTTTAAATTATAAATGTTAATCTTTTGTCCCTAAGTAGGTATCTTGCCTATCATTTAAACTTTTCACGAACCTCAATGACTCGGGAGATTCGAGTTTATAAAATGATCGAAAGGCTCTCTTTTGCAAAATATAAATAGTTTATATTATACTATACACACGGTAGCTATACATACGGTAAGTAAAGTCGTGTCCGACGAAGGATTGCCGTCACGTGGTGATTTAAAGCAACCTTCTGGAATCTCGTGGCTGTCTGGCTTTTTGGGATTGCTCCAAAATTTCGGCAAGACGTGAAACTTCGGGTTATTTAGCCCAATTGAAGTGCAGCTTCTAGGAGACTTACGCAAAGAACGTTTCTTTGAATAGTTCTTTGTGGACTGGAAAATTAATGTAATATTCAATTTAGATTTCGTATTTTGATATATATCCAAATCATGTACTTAGTCATTCCTATACCTTCAAAAACTTTACAAGATTTCTAAAAATAAAGCCTTGTATCCGAACCATAATTTTTAAAAGGAAAGACTCACAGAAGACCGTATACGCGTGGAATTATATTATTTCTATATTTAGATGAGTTGGGTTAGGGTACGTTGCGCAGGCACACAAAAGGATAAGCAGTTACTAGCCACGGCTGAATGTTGACATTGGCAAAGCAGACCTTGTTTTTCGAAGCCAAGAATCGAACTCAGGAGCTACCATTAATTTTAACACCACAGCAAACACTAGGTACTACATCAGACAGATGATATTTTAAACAAATAGCAGTACCATTATATTTTATTTATTATGTTATAATAGGTACTAAAAATGTATTTTATATTTTTATTACTTAAATACCTTTTTAAAACACGTGAAAAGGAAAATGTGGCCTTACAAGTTCTTTTCAATACCACTTTTATATCTCCGCAAAAATATTTACAAATACGCCACCAAAGAAGCGAATTCTTATAAAATATGAATTCTCGTTTAATTCATTGTTTATTACACTTCATAATTTTGGTGAATGTCAAAAATTCGGGTCCTACGAGATTCTATTGAAGAAATTCTTTTAATAACGTAGGTAATTATTTTTACTTTCTCTTCCTAATTGACTAATTTTCATGAAAGTTGCTGTAGGTACCTATTTTTGTACCTAACTGTACCTATTTTAGGTAAGCTGCTTTTGAACTTTGACAAGTCTTTCTTATTTGGAAAAAGGGGCTTAAAAGCTTCATAATTAGAGATATCAAAATATTGTATTTTGATAACTCTACCTATTATTCGCACCTGAGTTGAATGCAGAGCTTAGGAATGTACTAGTGCTGGGGCCTTATTACTGACAGTCATGTCGATAAATCACAAAAACAAACAGTGGGTGTATTTTTTTAAAAACAGTTAAAATATTGATTGAAACACAATAATAAAGTCCAAAATTTACTTCATTTCTTATGTAAAGAAAATAAAATCATCTTTTTCTCCTCTTCGTTCTTCGTAAGCTTCTTTAGCTTCTTTTTGTATTACAGATTAGATGTTCTTTTTGATACTCCGATATGTCGACTCGGTCTGCCGTTACAGGCATGGTCAAAAAGTTATTTTGCCTTTCTTCAGTAGAGTCACATATCCAAAGGTTTTTTCGCGAAAAACAAGCAACAAGCGTTCAATCAAAGAGTATGTATGTGTCAGCATTTCCTAGGAAATGTCGAGATAAACGGTTTCGATATGTTAGAGCTCGAAATTCGTCAATGAGATGATTTAAGAACTTTATTTAGGAATAGTAAACGTTAACGGTCCCTCCACTGTTAAATCGCGAAATCATCTAGAATTGATAATTTTATGAAATAATCAAGTATATCATTGAATGGTCATAGTTTTCATCAAGAATGATCACCTAATTAATTGAGTATATTAAGATCAAACGTCGAATGTTGGGTGTCCATAAAAATATAGAAGTAAAAAGGATGGGCTACACCAGAAGACTCGCTTCGTCACCCCTTCATACAGCTTCACCTGGCTTCATTCAGGAACTCCTTCATGAGCTTCTGGGATCACACTTTACAAAAACACTCTAGGGGGCAAACAAGACTAAGTTGAGTCGGGTTATGCTGATTCGGTTTTGGGATAGTCCACCATCACCACCATTGACACGACCACCATCAACTCAATCTATTTTCTCAACTCTAAGGAATGCTTGGCCGTTTGTCAAAAATTTTCGTACTCCGTATTATCCGCATCCGTTTACTCCGTATTATCTAGGAAATAGACGGGGGAGGGAGATGCTCCCGCCCGTCACCTCAGGCCCGGACTGCATTCTACTCGAGTGCGTACATATTGTACGCACTCGAGTCATCATCATCATTATAATCATTATCATTAAAATACAGTTCAACGATATATTGTATAGGACATTCAAAACATTTTACGTATATTCGATCCAAATTCTATTAGGATAATAAAAATAGCTGTATCTCTTTTTCTCTTATGACTACAGTCACTCGAGGGAAAAGGAAGGAGGGAATGCTAACTGTCATTCTATTAGAATCTTGATATGACAGTACAGTTCGCGCGCGAGTGCCGAGGAATCTTATGGAATGTGGACGTAATGAGATGCAAAATTAAAAACAGGACTCGATAAAGCGTACTGTCGAGTCACGGCCGGCACTTGTACAGGGAGCGTGCAAGGTATGAAACTACGGCCGGGCGCGGGGCGCACCCGCCCGCTAACTCAGCCTCCGATTCCGAGAGCTGGCGCGCGGACAATAGGTATCACATCACTATCAGTGATATAATATGTTCTGAGTTCTCGTCCTCACATTGCAATTTACGTAAGTCAGTGCAACTTGCAAGATGTTGGGAAACAAGTATGCATTACAGCAGCTGTCTACCCAGTATTAATCTCGTCATTTGGGTCATTCCACTGTTTCACGTGTTAAAATTCTAGACTACGCCTTTTGTCTGCTAGTACTGCCTGCTAGTTTATAGTCACTTTTTTGCACTGAACTCAAGCTCTATTTAATTTCCTTTAAACAATTTACTTACCTTCATTTCAGAGACAGATCAACTATCAAAATTAATGAATTAACACTATTTAAACATGAGTTCAAATAATATAAACAACAAATAAACTGTATAAAAAGAAAAGTCAACTGAAATTGACAGTTTCACACAAACGACTTAAACAAACCACCGATGAGACAATTTCCTACAATAAACAGCCAGTTCAATCTGTTTTAAAAAGTTCCACGCAAACGCAGACCGTGGTAGAGGACCGGCTCTGCATAGGTTTTAAATGCCTTTAATTATGAATTTTATTATAACATAGTTCAAAATCTTCCTTTTGTTAAGCATTAAGCACTAATCGTACTTGATTTGCTTTGATGCTTTGATTGATCATGATGATAAGTTCCGCCCTCCACCTCCAGTTAATCGTCAGACCTTCAATTAATTAGTATAAGACCAACCTGACAGTGTTAACTTCTTAAAATAGATTTGTCAAGGTACAGATATATTGACTTAAGGTAAATTGATGGATTTTTGGAGTAACATTTATAAAACCCTCATTCTCTTTCTCGACAGAATCCAATTTTTGTTTTTCGGGTAAAAAAATATCCAGCTCTTCTACTCTATAGCCAAGATATCCAGGGTGTTATTTTGCCGTCTTGGGCCCTCGTCACACTTGTACGCATTATTAATGCTATTATTGAAACTTTGTCGAAGGTCTTGGTACTGAAAAAACTCTCCGTTTTGTCGATCAAAAGCATTTTTGACCAAGTAAACGTACGTACGTAAAGTAAGTTGACGTATTAAATAAAAATATGGGATTAAAACATGTTGCGCGCCTTGCGAATAATGCGATGAATAGTTATTATGGCGAGGCTCATTTTATGTTTTAAAACACTAAACTGTTGTGTAAGAATTATTATTATAACTGCTTCACAAATTTGATGACGAATATAACGAGATCGTGATCATGGTAAATTTGAAGGTCACTCTGTGAGTAGGCAGAGGTAGATGATATATAATTGTATTTATACCTACGCAAAATAGCGTATAGGAAAAAAGAACCTATGTTATTAGTATGTTCAAATTAAGACACTCTGTTCAAATAAATTAAGCTGAAAGAGGATGGTCTTCAGTAAACTATAAATCATTATTAAAAAGTGGTTAGAATTGACCGTATTTCTGACCTGATGACTTTTTCCACAACACGAATTTGTAAAATTTACTCGATAAAAAATATTAAAAGTTGCCTCTGCAAAAACATATATTTTACATTGAAGGATCTTAACGTTATAGTCCAAAGCCGATATGCGGGCGCATCGCGATTAGCCTACGCAATCTTCAGAAATGGCCAGAGCGCTTGGTCCAAAGCTAAAACTTTGGCTTTTGCTTCGAGTTTTCAGGCCAGTCTCGAGAGCCAAAAGCCGAATTAGTAAAATGGAGTTCTTCCTTTAGATAAGACAATCCTAAAATCTTAAAATTTGAAATTTTGATACTGAAGGCACCGATGACGATGATGGACTTCGCCATTAAAGTATGTAGTAAGTACTATAAAAAAGCACATAGATGGACAGATGAATACTTTATTGCACACATGAAAAATACAAAGAGTATAGATATCTAAAAACTTCGTATGCAAAGGCGGCCTGTTGGTATTTTTACTTTATAGTGACTTTGAAAGTCGAGTTTACCTTTTTTTAAGAATTTTAATTACATCATCATCATTAATTACATACCTAAGTACGTTTGCTATCACAAATTTTCTACAAAATCCAAATATAAATCTTGATATATGAATATTGTTCAAAGAAATTAGTTTAAACTCAGACACGCAAAGAATATTACGGACTTTGAACTTCTTAAATATTAACTTAATATTAGCCTTCTAGTTTCTTGTTCAACAACTCGACCAAGAATTTCTTGTACACAGTATGTACACTCTCACAAGGATTCGTCTTACCTAAGGTTAGGTCAATTAGAATTCCAGTCACAGGGTTTCTGAGGTACTTTTACCTGGGTTAAATTTTTATATAGACCATTACTAATTTTCACCTTTCGAAAATGTGTTTGAGATAGGTAAATGGGGCAAATTGTTACAGTTCATCCATTCAGAGATCCAATTTGTACATCTGAAAACGAATAATTGATATCTTAAATACGAAATAATTTATTTTGCCAAATTAAGGGTATCAACAGATGTTATAATATTAATTGTCTTATCATCCTAGGAAGCCTTGCTATTTCAAATTGAACTAGATTAAACGCAATTTAAATAGGTATATAACTGTAGCATAACATATGAGTATAATCATATTATAAAATTACGTCTGTTATTATGTAAATTACTGTAATAAGGGATTTTTCCAGCAATTTGAGAACTCAACCATCCGTAGATCAGATTCAGTTCTTTCCCATTAGTGCTTTCTAACAGTAAATAGCGACAGTAAATTTTATTTAAAGATATAACTTAATGAACCGAACCTATGTGCTACGAATGTGCAAGTAAATTCTAAATTAAATTGATGAGTCTCAATCTAGTACTCTAATTTTACGAAGGAAGATTTACGAAATGCATTCATTATAGATTAAACATAGTGTGCAATAGAATTAGCCACAATTTTGTCATGAAATACGCAATAAAATAGACGCAGTAACACTCACGTGTCAATAAAATGTTGCTGAGTTGTAAAAATAGATAATGCGGTTAATATAATTAAGGCGCTTGGAAGGTTTCTGCTGGTACGACGACCAGTATAGTATCGCCTCTTGCTGTGTTTGAGACGTGCATCCGAGATAATGGCACAAGGTAAGACATAGGATAAGATAACGCGTAACGATAATTGCAGAGCGAAGTGTTTTTACTTATTTCCTTGCACTTTTATCGCACCTGTGTTTTCAATTAAACTTTAACAGGATAAGTCACAGAAAATACGAGTTCTTTAAGGAAACTCTTGATTTTTTCAACCTTCATCAATCAGTAAACGTCCACAGCTGGACAAAGGTTCTATTGAGATTTCCAGACTCAACAATCTACGGTTAAGTTTATGTTAATAGCCAGCGACTCTTTTGCAGCTTTGATGTTCCCCCAGTAGGGTGTTTGTCAAAACTACCGATTCCGTTATTATATGAGTATTTATAAGGAATCACTCTGTAGTAGAAGCAGAAAGATCTGCTGGTTCTGTTCATAATCATCCTGTAGGAGATTCCATAAATTCTCGAACAAGTTGAACGTGTTAACTAAAGACAACGATTTAAGTGTTCGGTCCTAAACGAAAAGAAGTCAGTAGTATAATCTTAATAACATAAAATCCTTGTAGGAGCGCGGAATTCCTTGTAGAAGTGCTTCGTCCAGCCGTGGACGTTATCAATTCCTATGTCGACGACGACAATACTTTATTGCTACGAGTCCAATTTCTACTTCTTTATCTTGCTTTCTTCCATTATTGGGCGTAGGTCTACTGTGTGCAAGCCGTTCTACGGACAAGTCTTCTCTAAGTTTTCCCCACAAGCTTGACGATGTCGTATGGCCAACGAGCTGGCTGTCTTTCTACGTCTCATCCTTAACTTAAATACAACTAAATCAATACCTAGTAACAACAACGATCCTCACTTAACTTCGTATTGCGCTGCGATGTTACTTGTTAACGTGTAACGCAGCTTGAGTTACACGTAGTAGCTGCCTTACTACGTGTAACTCAAGCTGAGTTGTAGAAAAATTGCTAGATATTGAAAAATATTATATCTATTATACCAAGTTTATTAAATTTTATGATTATACTTATGATGAAAAAGTAACTTATAGGTTTCAATGTTTGAAATATTTGTATTTTGTACTAATATGACTGTATCTACCATACTGTAATCTACATCTAACATCAGCTTGTATTTGGTTTTGTAATCTTTCAGAACAGGCAAGGCAAAACATGCGAAGCCGGATGGTACCTCAATTATCACTTTCAAATGGTTCCTTATTTAGTTGTATTTGGAATTCATTGTTGAAAAGTCACATTAACCTAATTACTAAATAGCAATTAAAACTCAATTACTTGATAACATTTCTAGGGCAAATTCAGTATACGACTTGCAAGAAAATCGTTTAGATTCCCAGAAGATTAAATTAAGTCAATACACATTCCAAACTAAGTAATTTAATTAGTTAAAAAAATAATAGTAAACATATTGTGAGAGCTTAAAACGTATTCTCGTATAAACTCTCTGTGTAAAGAGTAGGTACATATTGTACATGGTTTTCGATTTGTAAGCAGCTATCAAGATATCCCCTCTCAATCTATCTCCTTAGTCAATTCGAATTAATCGTTTGACAAAATTAACTGATTAGTTACGATTTTCTAGCACAATCGCACTACGGAGCATAATATAAACCAGACCAGAACTAATAGCTTTAGCTAGCATAGCTCTACCTCGCAATGGTCGATTCAATTATGGTTCGGTAAAGCCCTGATGCGATTAAGTGGTGGAGATAGATCCCTCAAACGAATATTGTAGGTAAAATTTAATGTTTCTAACTGTGTGTCTATCTATTTATAATTTATCTTCTCACGATCCATTAAACATAATTATTCTGATTTGGAATAGTGGTGAGTGTATGTATGGATGCTAAAGTGGGTCTGCCTGTCTGCTACGCTTTAATGGCCCATCGTTTCAACCGATTTTGATAAAATTTTGCGTAGAAGTACTGTATGGACATAGGCTACTTTTTATCCCGGAAAATTAAGGAATTACTTCGGGAATTAAAAAAAATTAATCCACGCGGACGAAGCTGCGAGCAAAATTTAATTTTAAATAAAACCTGAGGGGAGATCGTTTTAATTGAATTACTTATCAATGCCATAGTCAGGGCAACATGGCATTAGGTGCGGGTGCTGCTGGCAGTATCAGTTGGATGTGTAAACAACTGTCATTATTAATTTCGTACTTGACCGACTTTCCCCTTGTCATTCATTAAAGTTAGTGACCCAATTCTCCAGATCTTCCACTTCAGGCAGTTATGTTACTTTTGTTACCTTAAGTAAGCGTACTTGTACTAGGTTTTGACCAAGCTTCGTTTGATCGTTTGAAATATCAAATTTCAAGCGATTCGTTTGAGTCGTTATCGAAACCGTTTTATCCCTAAATTCCCAGGATAACTTTCTTATACGACTAGTGTATCCGGCAAACGTTATCCTGCACTGAACTTAGAGCCCGATTGCAGCGCCACTCATCAGGTCCAATTGTGAATATAAACCATCCCGGCGCCTACTCGAACACACACAATATATTCACAACTAACACTTTTTTTTACACAAATTATGTAGGCATTCGTTTTTATCAATTTATAATAATAAATGTAACACTGTATAACCCAAGCTTGTTACAAGTAGGTATAGGATTGGACCGGTTTTGTATTTATTTACAACTGGCAGATGCCCGCGACTTCGTTAGCGAGAAATAAGTTTTTTTAATTTCAATACAATTTAAAGAGTATCCTGATGATCCAATTTAAAAAAAACGGTTTCAATTTGACGGAATTAATGCAAAATTACTTTTAAATCCGTTTATTAATACCAGAGGGCTACTCGAAGGGTAAATCGGGCAGATAACTACTTAACAATAGTTAAAAAATATATATGGGACTCTACATCGATTATAAAACATCCCCCGAGTTTTTTCCGTCAGTTCCTGCTACTATTTATTTTATAGCCTTTTTCTCTGACACAATTAAGTATTCTATGTAAGTACGTATGGTACAGAATTCATCCTGGTCTTGCATCAGTTTTATTATAAGTATCTAATTTATCGCGAAAATTTACCGTGAACCCTCTGAACAAGTTAGAGAAAATCTTATCTAAAAAATTTGAAAATCAAACCAGGTTCTCCTCAGGATGATTTTTTGTCAGGAAAAAAATACGTGCGAAATTGAGAACCTCCTCCTTTTTTGGAAGTCAGTTAAAAATAGTTGCAATGTTCCATGTTTCTCTACGCCTTGATAATATTTTTCTGCGGTTTTTTAAAAACAGAAAGTTACTTCAAGTCTCCATTGTATTTATAAGGTGTAAATCATCGAAAGGCTTTTCACAAACAACCAAACTTTTCTTGTATTATATTATACAATACAGCAAGTACTTAGACATAATATATAGTATTCAGCTTCGTTATGTTCTAACACCCCACAGATCACCACACCATGGAATAAACGAGAAAAAAGTGATCCCCACTTTAGGTGTAGCGTGTTTAGGTGTACCTAGAATTTTTTTCCATTTTTTTTGGCGTGATTTTTATGTACCTATAGTTATATAGTGTATACCCATGCCAAATTATAGCTTTCTAGTAGGTAGTAAGTCTCTGAGCTAAGCCGCGGACAACCAGACAGACATGTAGACTGACAGACGGACGGACATGGCGACACTAGTTAACCTTTAGTTTCTTGTTGACTACGGAACCCTAAAAGAGTAGATAAACGCGCGCGTGGCAGTTTGGCGAGACCTGGGGCGTACTCCGCGTGCTTAGATACGGTTTATCACTCGCAGATGTACCTACGTTGAGGTTCATTTAGAGACCGATCAGTTTCCTGGCGTCACACCTTTCTTATAAAGTCGGCTTCCTGCCATATACATTTACTGTGTCGCGCTCATCCGCCATACCATTACGCTATCTCTGGTACTAAAACTTTAAAAAATCAAAAATATCATCATTTTGTGGCGCGATGAAAACTTCATTGTTGTGGAGTGGCGTTGTTTTAATATGCTTAGGTAAGAATAATTAATTATTATGTATATTACTAAAATACCAAAAAAAAACTGTATATCGTCAAAGGAATTTAATCTCACAATCAAAGTTTACTTCTTAAAAAAGGTAAGCTAAAAAATTATTATTTTCAATTTATCGAGCTTAGCAAAGTTAACGATGATAATTTTATTTATTGGCCCTATTAAGTACTTACTTGACTTTATTTACTTCTTATTTTAAAAGTGTTATTGATTTTGGTTCTTTAGAAAAAAACTAACGTTATAGAAATATTTACTAACAGCACTACACAAATCTTTAACAACCGTAACTAAATTTTCCATTTGTATTCCACTGAGATGCCCATTCCATGATTGAAAATAAAACTAAGCGATGGATGATTTAAAATTTTGATTATGTATTGATTTTCTTAACCTCTGAATGTAACTTTATTTTTAAAATTTAAAGAGTTTAATAAAATATTTAAAATCTAATAATTATATAAATTTCTCTATCAATATTAGGTAATAATATAATGGTAGTTATTTGCAATTAGGTAATTAAATGCTGATGTGTTGTCGGTATCTTTTAATTTAAAATATTATAATTACGTTCGTTTAATAATAATTTTTAATTTGATAATTTTTAGACTTTAAAGAATCTAAGTCAGCCGCGAGGTAATTGTATGATACATTAATAATTTGATACTAATTTATGATAGGTATAATAATAGGTATGTCCATAATAATAAATGCGAAAGTGTGTCGGTCTGTCCGTCTGTCTGTCTGTCTGCTACGCTTTCAAGGCCCATGTTTTCAACCGATTTTGATGTTTGGTATAGAGGTAGGCTGTATCCAAGGGAAGGACATAGACTTTTTATCCCGAAAATTCAAAAATTTCCCGCGGGAATAAAAATACTTTACCCACACTGACTAAGTCGCGGGCCCCATCATGTACTTAATATAAATATAAACTACTCCAGCTATCCCAAAGGATGAAAGGCTTAGCGGAAACTTGACATTACTGATGATTGAGAAAAAAGGGAATTCACTTGAATAAGTAATTAATTTTAAATAAGTATAGCTCAAATTTCTTTCGCACGATATTGATAGCGAATTGAACATGCGAATATGAACTTCATTGTAAATACCACTAATTTCATTACACGTTTTCTCCGCGCTTCTCTTATATTTACAAACTGATCCATGCTTCTGGTGACCAAAGAGCTGGCGCTTATTTAGCCCAGCGGCTTAGCCTTGCCATTCAACGAGGAAATAGCGCCAATATTTTGGGGCACCATGACTTGTATTTATTGTAAATATAATAAGTTTTTAATTTATTTCTTAGTTTTAATTGAAATAAACTGTAAGAAAATAGATAATAAACTCGCAATTCGAAACTGTTCAAGGATTCGAATTGTGATCTACTTTAATAAAATTTCAAAAATACGATACCTATTCGTAAATTTTTCGCGGCTCATCTGGCTTATCTTATCTTATCTCATCTTATCTTATCTTATCTTATCTTATCTTATCTTATCTTATCTCATCTGCTTACCCACTTACCCAGGAGAATTTTATATAAATTCGTTTCTACATCACCACCCCTATGAACTCTCGGGAAAATTCTCTAGCTAAAAATCCTATACAGTATAGCTATTCAGAATCATTCACTGTACACACTTGTAACATATTGTAGGTTCCTAAATGTAGTCGGCATAAGAGCGGCAGAGATGTATGCGATGCTGAGATATGACATATTTTCAGATTGTATGTACATTGTACTAGGTTGAGCAGAGGGCCCACGTTTTTGTTTATCATTAAGACTAATATTTTAATTGGTGGTGTAATGGCGCCTCCAAGGCGGTGTGAGCTGTGGTAGCAATAATATTATGTTTATAGTTTGGACATTGTACTTAAAGATTCTCATTTTGATTAATCATTCGAAACCAGTTACGCAACCTCATAAATAATTAACTACGTTTTAAAAACAACTGGATTTTTTGGCTATTCTAAAAAAATACTTTGACATATTATATAATTCCCTTTTTATATTGTTGTTTAATAACCAACGCAAAAAGAGGAAAGCTTAACACCTGAGTCGGTATTTTAGTCTACTTATGGCTTTCTAGAACACTCCTTCCACTTATGGAATAGGCTAAATTTAGTAATTTTTATGAGATAGTTAATCTAATAAGGACGATTTTACCCATTCAGGATGATTTAGATATGTTTGAGTCACACGACTCAAAACAAATTGGCATTGGTTATGAAGAAAAAATCGATATCCAAAGTAACCTCAAAGATATATTTTCATTACTAACTTAAAAATAACCAGAAATACCTGACATAAAACTATAAAACCAAACGTTTTCCCGGTACCTACGTAATTTGTAAAAACATCATAATAAAGTGCATCGAACCGAGACCCAATTTTTTTTTTATTGGAGGTGTTCAGACTTAGATGCATTCAAACCGGAATTTGGTAACTGTATGCAAAATAAAACATGTTGCAATGAATCGGAGAACTCGACAGATTAGCACATATATATCCATATTAAATTACCAAAAATAAAAATACCACAAATTATCTATCTACACTACGTCATAATCACCAATTTTTGAGACAAAAAACTATTTTAATAAAAAGTGCAATATTGAAAAGTTTTACGAATTATTTGCATTATATCTATATGATAGATAGATTCGAGTTACAAATAATTACCAATTACAGAAAGTGACTTAAGTACATGCGCATTTTCATTGCAACAGTTTATTATGTTGCAATTTTCAACATTTGCTAACCCAGAGTTTTATGCATAACTGGATGATGCCCGCGACTTCGTCCGTGTGGATTTAGGTTTTTGATTCCTTTGGGATCTCTTGAATTTTCCGGGATAAAAAGTAGCCTATGACCTTCTCCGCGATACATCATACCCCTGTACCAAATTTCATCAAAATCGGTTGAACAGATGGGTCGTGAACGCGTAGCAGACAGACAGCCAGACACACTTTCGTATTTATAATATTAGTACGGATATGGATAATATGTAGATCTATCAAAAATCATACAAGCATGCATAATACCCTTTTTTCATCATAACTATGTTTACTTCTTATTTATAAAATTCTCGTGTCACAATGTTAGTTACCATACTCCTCCGAAACGGCTTGACCGATTTTTATGAAATTTTATATGAATATTCAGTAGGTCTGAGAATTGGCTACTATCTATTTTTCATACCCCCAAAACACCTCAATCAACGCAGACGGAGTCGCTGGCATCAGCTAGTACTGTATAAGTAATGTGATTTTATACACGCGGATATGCCTGATAAATTAAGTAGGTATAGTTGTAAGTAGTTATTTTCACAACAGACTCGTTACTTTATTAAAAACTCGCTTAGATGATATTTAAGTAGGTATGCTGATAAAGTAAGACCTTCCATGACCGTGAAGAAAGATACATAATATTATACTTTATTACCTATATACTTTTATTATTTTATTTACTAACTTATACATTTTTAGGTTTCCGTACCTCAAAAGGAAAAAACGGAACCCTTATAGGATCACTTTATTGTCCGGCTGTCTGTCTGTCAAGACCCTTCTTCTCAGGAACGCATGGAGCTATCAAGCTGAAATTCATATCAAATACTCGGCTCTACTGTCCCTTGGAGCTGAGAAAAAATCAAACTTCTAAACCAACGCAATCAAAAGATACAGCCGTTTATGCTGCAAATTTTCGACACTCGCAAGGGAATCAAAACCTACAGGGTACTTCCCGTGAACTCAGAATCTTGAAATTCGGTACGAAGCAACGTCTCATAGCACAGATAATGGAAAAATTGCGAAAAGCATAAATTTTTAGTTTATATCATATAATAGAAATATTTTTAATAATTTCAAACTAGTAAGTGTCCGTAGTAACAGATTTGTACGGAAACCTCGGTGCGCGAGTCCGACTCACACTTGGCCGGTTTTTTAAAATGTCTGTCCTCTATATTTTGTACTACGACATGATGATCGGAGACCTTTGATAGGCTAGACTACACTTTTTTTTGTCTTGCTCTTTTGAACGAGAATGAGCTGATTTGTTTTATTTTTTTAGCTTTTTAATATCATATCATGTTGATTTATATGTATGTATAAGTAAAATAAGTATACATATCATACCTTCTAATAATATTTAGTATATTTACTTCAACTTAATACATTGATGTAATTTCATATTTGCTATTTAATATTAATACCTACTCATAAAAGTATGAATAATATATTTGAGTAAGTATTATCTGCCTAGTGTTATTTCTTAGCCTGACTTTTTAGAGTTCCGTAGTCGACAAGGAGCCCTTATAGTTTCGCCTTGTGCGTTCGTATGCGTGCGATTCTCTCTTACGACAAAAGTCATGCATGCTTGTTAGAATAGTTTTCCGATATATACCTATTTTTACTCAGTGTAAAGGTAGGTATTGTGTTTGATTTGCATATGAATTAAATATAGGTATGGTGACACATATATTTACTCTGCATTCAACTCGCGCGCGAACCTTAGTTAGTTTCACAACAGGCTCGTTTCTATATAAAAAAATGCTCAGGTGACATTTTAAGTATGCCGATAAAGTAAGGCCGTCCATGACCGTGACAAATAGACACCTAATAAACCTATACATTATTCATTATATACATTAGCCATAGCAGAGCCCAGCACAGGATTGGTAGCCGACAACTGAATAATACAACTCAGGCTAGAATAAACATGTTTTTAGCGTTCTGTAGCAAACAATGAGCCCTTATAGTTTCGCGATGTCCGTCTGTCCTTTCGCGGTTTAGCTCAGAGACGTAAGTAAGTGCCTACTAGAAGGTTGTAATTTGGCATAGGTAAACCTACAACTATACATATTAATCACGCCGAATAAATGGTAAATTAACATAATATTAAAAAAAACGGGATCCCGTTTTTTTTTAATAATATTTTTATTTTTAAAAAAATGGGGGGATACCGGGGGGGGGGGGGTTAAGCTGGGATAGTTTTTTTTCGTCTATCCCATGCCGTTCAAATGTAAATTTTTGTTAGACGGTTGTTTTGATAAGAGGAATAATTCACCACAGTTATATAACGAAGCTAAAAGGAAACTATCACTCGTTAACTTGCAGGTAAAGCCTACTTGGCTTTACCTGCAAGTTAACGAGTAAGTAATAGTCCTCCAACTTATAAAATGACCGACAAAAAAAACACCTAGTATCTAAGATATGTAATTTATAAAAAAAGTTTATAAGTTAAATAACACTAAATGACAATATTACTATAAATAATAAATCTGATTTAAAATAACTTTGTTAAACGTTACTTTAATATTTTTTCGAAAAAGTAAAATTTTATGTATTACTGAGATAGGGCCTGGTGACTTGAACCACAGGCATTTGCTTAGCTCAAGCACCAACCCCCAAATTAAATTATCGTAGCAAATAGAAATCTTACTATATAAGTAATGTGGACAAATAAAAAATTCATTCATTCATTCAATTGTGACGAGCAAATACAGAACCCTAGGTACACTGCGCGAGGCTCGACACACACTTGGCCGATTTTTAGTACTATCATTAGCTGGATACTTCATAAATTATCATTTAGCCACGTGATAGATCAGTTACACATGTACAGCGTTCTTTATGTTCACTATTCTATTATAGGTAGATATTAATTGCAACATTTACAACAACGTGTTAAAGAAGGGCCATCATGTACAACGTCTATGGTAACTTTTAAAAAAAAAAAAATTATTACAATAGCACTGGATGACTGGAAACTTTCCAAGGAATAAATAAAAGAACTTTTTTTTATCTGTTGGAAACACTGGTTGGAAAGACTTGTGTAAACTGCGCCTTATGAGTTATGTGTCCCTGAAAATGGTCAAACTACCTACTTACCAAGTAGGTAGACAGCTGCTAAATATTTACGTATTGATAATACATATTATATTGTCTAGTAGTGAAGACTTTCCGTCTTTTTAAAAATAAAAGATAGTCGTTTATTTTTCTTACTAGTGCGAGCGCAAGGGAATTTCGAAAAACTAATCTAATGAATAGCAAAATATTATATAATAATATTATAATAATAAGTAGGTATTTTGTATGTTTCGTTTCAATTTACCCAGTTAAACATGAAAATAATATTAATTAACAAAATAACATAAATTACTATTTGTCACAATAATAATATTATTTGTCTAGTAGTTTATTTTTATATAGTTTGATACCAACTGTTTCTTTTTTTATGAGATTTACGTTTATTTATTTATTTATTATATGAGTGGCGTCAAGACTCACGGGCCAAGGCCTTACAAGAACCAGACCTACACGATGTTTCACAGACTGGGTAGATAACAGCATGACTCTAGCGTACATTGGACTAATGTTCGGTAAATGCCAAGCACAGTTTTCAAATTGCGCAGAAATATGTAGTGAATAAAATTTTAATTAGTTTGAAATTGTAAAATATTACATATATTATATTAATTTGTAAATATAATATTTATTAATATATAATATATATGTCACTGTAAGATTGCAAAAACCGTTAGATTGTAATCTAACTAGCGAAATTGTAAACTGTCGACAGATTACAATTTAACGCATTATTTTTCGGTAGATTGTAATCTGTTAGGTATATTAACCCGATAAAACCTAACCACTACCTGATTATTCATGTCGAACCCTAACCTAACCTACAAGAAATGGACAAGAAAACGTAAATACAATGAATTTTTCAAAAATTGACACTCAGTACAATGAACGGTTCGCAATCTTTCGACAGTTTACAATTTCGCGACTTAGATTATAATCTAACGGTTTTTACAATCTTACGGTGAAATATATACATATATATATATATATATATATATATATAAACTGTGCCTGGCATTTACCGAACATCAGTCTAATGTATGCTAGAATAATTTAAGCTGTTATCTAACCAGTCAGTGAAACATCGTGTAGGTCTGGTTCTTGTAAGGCCTTGGCCCTTGAGTCTTGACGCCACGAGGTGCTGGCGATGACACCTCTGAGCGCGTTTCAGGGTTAAAATTTGCACTAATTGCTCTAAATTACGACTGATTGCTTTTTATACAAAACATGGCCTATGCAACGATCTTCAATCACTCCAAATAATGCGATTAAAATAATTTTCCTTTTGCCCATATTAATTATCCGATGAAATCTAGCATGAATTTTTAATTCAATCCCACTGCGTTATTAATAAGTAATTGACATGCCACGTGCATTGTCTATTGAAATCATCCTTGAAAGCCTCCGATTGTACCTAGTGGGAATCTAGGGTACAATCGGAGTCATCAGTTTTTGTATACTAAATAGGTCCATAGATTGATCGTGAACTTGCACTAGAAGCTAGACAGGCAAAGGATATTAGGTATATACAGTAGAATCTCACTAATCCGGCACTTCAAGAGACCGATACGTCCAATATTCCGGCACCCTCCGCCCACGCCTCCCTCGCCCCTCCCTACGCCACATACAACGCGCTCTGTCGTCGTCGAGCAGTCTAACTTCAAAACTTATCACTTAGCTATCTATATGTCACCGTAAGATTTTAAAAACCGTTAGATTATAATCTAACTCGCGTAATTGCAAACTGTCGAAAGATTACAATTTAACGGATTATTTTCCGGTAGATTGTAATCTGATAGGTATTTAAACCCGATAAAACCTATTATGATTATTTATGTCAGACCCTAACCTAACCTACAAGAAAAAGACAAGAAAACGGAAATACAATGAATATATCAAAAATTGACACTCAGAACATTGAACAGTTCACAATCTTTCGACAGTTTACAATTTCGCGAGTTAGATTATAATCTAACGGTTTTTACAATCTTACGGTGACATATACATATAAAAATCAATTGCTTTTCGTTTGTCTCTCTATAACTCGAGAACGGCTGGGCCGATTTAACTGATTTTGGTTTTGAAATGTTTGTCGTAGTCCAGGGAAGGTTTAAACGGTGAGAAAAATTGCAAGGAGAAGAACAGGGCAACGTCTGCCGGGCCCACTAGTCAGTTATAAAAAGACATTTAGAACATTAATACAAATATATTTATGAAAATCTTTATTTTATTTATAATGTTTTTATATATAATCCAATAATCTGAACATTTCAATAATCCGGCACCCTTTGGTTTATATAGTGCCGGATTAGTGAGATTCTTCTGTAGATATCAATATCCTTTGCATGTTCGGGGACCGTAAATATATTATCATAACCTCGATGATACCTACCCGCGACTTCGTTCGCATGTTACATCAAGGTTTCTAATTCCGCGGGAACTTTTTAATTTTTCTGGACAAAATATAGCCCATGTGTTCATTCGTTGAAGCCGTAATAAAAAAAACAAATATCCAAACTTTCACATTTATTATAGATGCATCGCCAAAACATACCTACCCGACCCGTAAATACATGGTTTGCTGTGAATCAACCTTAACGCTATAGATTCCATTTAACCGCATATAAATTAAGTCATTTCTAGGTTAGATCGATAAGTAGGCCTTAATTAAAGAACAGGAAAATTCGAAGGTAAGAAAAGTATAACAAATTAAGTACACGACGAACGTCATTGTGGTGCAATACGAGTAGGTACCATCCTCCACAGTAAATAGTATCTACTGGAATTAGATTCCATTGCTAACTCGCTCAGACTTCCGAAAATGAATAGGTCTCTGGTTGTAGGTTACGTTAAAGAGAAAACCCACATTGTTTGCAATATTACCTATACCAATATTATAAAGAGGTAAAGTTTGTGAGTTTGTGACGTTGCATTGTAGGCGTAATCTCTGGATCTACTGAAGCGATTTTGAAAATTCTGGTACCAATAGAAAGTCACATTATTTGTGAGTGTTATAGGCTATATATTATCCCAAAAAAATAGGGAATTTAAAAACTTATTTCAGGCGGACGACGTCGCGGGAAGTCTGCTAGTAGGTTATAATATTATAAGGTATATTATTTGCATTACATCAATAGAAGATGATATAGTTTATCAGTTCAATAATTAATCAAGAAATCTGATGAAAAAATTTAATAATAATGGATTTAAAAAGCAAAAATATTTTTTTCGGTATTATTCTGTAAAATACATTGCACGACTAAATTCTGTAATAAGGAGAGTGGAGTATATCCTCCACCAACCAAAGTTTTCATCTCGGTGTGGGGAGGTACTCTGGCATTGAAAACTTTGATGAAAACTTAGGTACTTATCTATTGGTGAACACTTGGAAAACTTAAGGACAGGAAGTATTGAATATAAGATTAGCTCTAGCTGCTAGTTTGGGAATACCTAAAATGGGAAGAAGAAACATTATGTGAAATCTGTTGGGTATAATATTTTAGTAGCTACCTGGGTGACCGAGCTGAGCTCGGTATTTTTTTTGGTAACTCGTGTTTTTTGGAAATTATATTTAAAAACAAATTACATAAGAAATATGAATAATATTTTTCGATCTTACCGACATAATAACAAAAAAAATATGAACTGGTTATTTAAATAAAAAATCACGAGTGCTATTGGGCTCCCGATAGTTTTTCTCACAAAAGAAGGAATTTGAAAAAAAGGGAAATAATAATCGGACTGGTGGCATGTGGACTCGAACCGGGCCTTCTGCTTTCTGGACCGCCCAATTTCCCATCTGAGCTATTATAACCTTGTAGATGACGGCTAAATTTACCTTCGTATTCTACTGATATTGTAGCAGTTTTCACTGAAAATACAGATAAAACTACATTTTCTAAAAATTAATCCTGGCTAGATCGATTTATCGCCCCCGAACATATTAAATTTCATGAAAATCGTTTTATCCGTTTCCGAGATTCAGATTATATATTTATAATTTATATATATACAAGAATTGCTCGAGAGGTATTATTAGATTACTCATTATTGGAGAAACCGTGAAGTATGTAATATATCCATTATTAATTGTAAAAATAATATCTGTAAAAATCTGTAAGTACATTTTTGCACTCTGCCACTGGCAGTAAATTGTGAACGGGACTAGGTAGTTATTATTATAAAAAACAACTGATATTCATACTCACAATTTGGCAAAATAAATTATCATAATCTTAAAACAAATTTATTTCACTTGTTCTTTTCAAATAACTCCTGGTATGAATAGAATTTTGTGACCTTTTCCAAGATGTAAGCTATATATAAATATATAGCGATTAAGCTATTGAGCCATTAAAAAAGATTGTAGGTAGGTATAAATATATTACATACACTTAAATATATTATGGATCAGTTTTTTAATTGCAAAATTACCTGATGAAAATGTACCTAATAACCAAATAGCATATCACATCCAATAAAAATAAATACTAATATTTTTTATTATATATTACGTAAATAAAAATGAATGCCAACAGTAGATATAAAATTATGGTGTGAAAAAAACTAGAAGCAATTTGAAATTCGTGAACTTTTATTACTGAAGGTTACTTGATTGTAGGCTCATTAATTTCCACTTTTGCAAAATTGCTATGAATCTATAACCTTCCTGACGCAAATTTAACAGCTGTAGAGGTGCAGAGCTCAATTTCCGTAGGAGGCAATTTGTGGATTGAAGAGGCAAAGAAAACTACGTTTAGGGGTATTGGTTAAAATAATAGTACCCCTATCAGGCTAACCCTCTTCGATATAAGATTTTCCTACACACTACTATTATCTATCAATACTTATGAGTTTTTAGACAAGAATAGATCAAATTTTAAGTTAATTTCGCTCTTTATAGCCAAAAAAATTTATGGTAAGAACCTTTGACTTTAAAAGGAAATTATTAATACTGCACTGAGCAGATTGTTTTACAGCGTAACCACCATAATAAAATGGATTAAAAAAATATTTTATTTTGAACATTATAATAATCAAAGTGAACACTTAAAATTGTCATAAGTATAATGAAAAGTAAAGTCCTGCTCACTCCCTGACTACGCCATTATCATCTAGTCATCAACACCCATCCATGCCCAGCCCAAACCCTTGGACCTAGAAATCTGAAATTTTGCACAGAAGTTCCATTATCATTATCAACATTAATTATTTAGCTCTCACGCCCGCATACAAAATAAATACATATAATATAGCCAAAAGAGTTACAACAAACTTACGTAAATAGATAGAAACGAATAAACTTATATACACACACTTATTATTATTATTACATCTTTGTTGCACACAAGAGAACGGAAAAAAGGCATTAAAACTACGTACTAGGGCTAAACGGTATACAAAGGCGGTCTTATCGCCTAAGGCGATCTGTCCCAAACAACCTTTGGAGACAGGAGTAGAGAATACAAACGAAATCCATTTGGAATATGTACGGCTGGATTTTTCGAATTTCACATAATACACATAATTCAATAGGAACACAGCCGCAGGCGCTTGCTATTTATAATATAAATTATTTGCTTATTGTAAAATAAACCACTTGAAAACCAATCGATAGTTCTATAGTTAGATATGTATCTACCTGATAGTTCTATAAAACCTGTATAAAGCATAATGACCTAGACCGTGAACAGGTCGACGTGCCACATAACTCAGTAATAATAATTGTAAACAATAACGTTAAGTTCACTCACAGCACCGCGAAAGCCTTACCTATAAACGAAGCTGGACTGGGTTAACTTAATA
Source organism: Erebia palarica (assembly GCA_964035005.1). NCBI lineage: Eukaryota > Metazoa > Arthropoda > Insecta > Lepidoptera > Nymphalidae > Erebia > Erebia palarica. Next base: position 29,268,786 of record OZ035986.1, read on the forward strand.
TAATAGTTGATCCAGTCCAGCTTCGTGTATAGTTTAAATCTTAATGTATAAAATACAAACTGACTTACTGCATATACGCAGGCTTTCTCTAGACTTCTTTAGGATTTAAAAATTAAAGAGGAGTCCCTTTAGGAGGACTAGATAGACCTCCCAAGGGATTCTCGGAAACTCCACTAGTTAGTCTACCAAATACCTGAGCGTCTTCTGTTACTTATTATACCTATCTCTAAATCACCACTTATTGAGGCGACTACGTCCGCGTGGATTGAAGTTTTTTGATTCCCGCGGGAACTCTTTAATTTTCCGGGATAAAAAGTCTATGTGCTATTACAGACTATAATCTATCTCCTAGCCAAAATTCAGCCAGATCCGTTCAGTCGTTGGTGCGTGATTGAGTAACAAACATCCATGCATCCATACATTCATACATCCATCCAAACTTTCGCATTTATAATATTAGTATAGATTAGTATAAAATGTAAGTTTTTGCATATAAGTTTTATTTCATTATATCATACATATTTATCTATTTACTATAGTATTTTCATTTTCATTTTCTCTATACTGAAGGAGTCACCGTTCCTGAGTTAATACATTTACATTAGGTAAGTGTAGGTACATTTGTAAGATATGTGGTAATACATAAATAAAAATAATTATTGTTAAAAAAATAGAAGCATCTAGCAAGCTAAGCAAGTACTTAGTAGTTTTATTATTCCTAGATACATATATATAATATTGATTAATAGTATACCTAATATGCACTTTGTAGAACATAGTCAAAAGCTTCATAATCCTACGGCTATAAAAATCACTAAAAAATAGAGCTCAATCTCGAAGAGAAACTGAAAAAAAATTAAGTTAGCAGGTAGGTACTAGGTACTTATGTTCCTGACGCTAGTCAGCTACTACTACCTTCCTGAATATCTACCTTAATCTTAAGTAGGTATAATGACGTTAAATATTATGTCATTATTATTACAGTAAGTAGGTACTAATAATAGTTTATTGTGGTTGCAGCAGTTAGCCACGAACATAAAAAAACTTCACTATCTACCTAGATATATATAAAACACTTAGTGTAGTGATTTTTATGATGTGTACCTATATAAAAATGCTTTAATAGTTATAGGTAAGTATTACAACTACCTAGTAGTGAAAATCGTTTCTGTAAAATCACATTAGAAAAAATACGCACGTTCGTTCGTGTTTGTTCTTTCCGCACAAAAAAAGATGATAAAATGAACCGGAGGCCTCTTCCAGTCAGTGTCTCATCTCAGGAACCATCCGGCTTTTGTCTAAAATTAGGCTTTTTATCTAACCTAAAGATATTTTCGAAATTCATCCCTAACAGTAGGGGTTAAATTAAAATAGGGTATGAAAGTTTCTATCGAACTTCGTCATCGGCTTTTAAGTTACTTACCTATTGGCGTTTAAGGATCGAAGCCCTCTAGGAATTCTTCGCAAATCTGTCACCCGCTGTCAATTGTTTTCATACACATACAACCACAGTCTACCCAGGCACACATAGAAAGGATTCAGCCCCTACCACGGGTGCACACAATATGCGATCAATTATCTCACTATGGCAGAGATAATATTATTATTTATTGATTGATAGATAGATGATACGTACGATTTCGTCTGCATTCGTTTTTATTTCGGCGGGAATTTCTCAATTTTTCGGGATAAAGTTAACTTATGTCCTTCCTCGGGATGTAATCTTACTCTATACCAACTCGGTTGAAAAAATAGGCCGTTCAAATACAGGTCTTTCGCATTTATAATATCATAGTATGGATAATGGAGGTGCTTCTTGATAATATACCAATTACCAACCGACTAATTCCTGCTAACTGATTTATAGCTATAAGACTGTATAGGTAGGTAGGTAGGTAGGCCTTTATCATATAAACACCTATCTATAGGTGTTTATATGATAAAGGTTGAAAGAAAAGTAAATTAAATTAATAATTAAAATAATCATGGCGCTTAGTATTAGAAGTAGTTCTGCATAAATAGTTTAAAAACGGTGTAAGACAGCACTAGGAGATTCCATTTCCATCTGGGATGTGCCATGTAGACGTAGTGGTTTTAGAAGTAGTCGGCTTCTGTGTTCCATACTTCAACTAGTAATATCTGGATGACCGAGCTTTGCTCGGTATATTCTTTTTTTTACTGCCTCGTTGGTCTAGTGGTTAGCATATTCGACTGCGACCTATGAGGTCCCGGGTTCGAGTCCCGAGTCGGGCCACAGGTATTGGGTTTTTCTTGCAAGAAATTCTCACTACTAGCCCGGAGTTAGGAAGTTGGCGGTGCTTCACCCCCGTGCCTCGGAGAGCACGTAAAGCCGTCGGTCCTGCGCCTGATCTCTCTCCGGTCGTGTCGGATTTCCGTCCCATCGGGCTATGAGAGTAAAGGAACAGAGAGTGCACCTGTGTATGCGCACACACTTTTGCACTATAATATCTCCTGCGCAGTTGGCTAATCTCTCTGGAGATTGGCCGCCGTGGCCGAAATTCGGTCGGGAGGGACATTTTTTTTTTTTAATCGTGTTTTTTGGAAAATAAATTTAAATTATAAATTATATTTTATTTTTAAAATAAAACATTGTATTATATTTAAAAAAAGGGGAAAAATAGACAGATTCAAGACTCTGGACTCGAACCGGGGTCTTCGGGTTTTGGTACAGCCCGCTTTTCCACCTGAGCTATTATAACCTTCTAAATGGTGGCGAAATATAATGTAGCAGTTTTTCATCGCCCCTAAACCCCCTGCATTTCCTATCCTCATTATGTAAAAAAACTTCGTTGCTTAGTTGAACTCCTTTCCACTAAAGCTAAGCTATGAAAATCAATTGATTCTGGTAGGTTTTTTGTGACATATATATCCGTAACGTAGCATCGATGATTTTCCTAATGTTGCATAGAAACTATCGGCTTAGCATTACAGAAATTGTAAACGGTCGAAAAGAGACAAGAAAAAGTAAATTGAACGGTTCACAATCTGTCGACAGTTTACAATTTCGCTAGATAGATTACAATCTAACGGTTTTCACAATCTTACGGTGACATATACAATATACATTATGTGTGTTCATATAATTATGTATAATATATCCTACTCTTTATTATTTTCTAGGTACATTATTGTATTTTTTTTTTCTTTTTATTAACTGCCGAGTTATTGTCATATGTTCTCAGTAGAATCTTCTTTTCAAGCTGGTGGTAAAGTCCCGTTGATTCATCATAAATGACACAATTAATCCTAAAAAAACCTATTTCCATTCTTTATTTAGTTTTTGGTGTGAAACTTTTATAGCACTTTGGAATGGGAAATAAAACCGATATTTATTAGTATAAACTATAAAGTAATTATATTTTTGATATAAAATAAATAAAAATTGTCCTTGTAACATTTTGCCAAATTGGTGTTTATATATAACGAAATAGTTTTATGACAGCAAAAAAACGTATATAATAATATCATGACTATGAGATAGCTGCACTTTTGGTAACTATCGCCAGGAAGGCTGATTCAGTATTAGGTGGGTGTAGGGCTCTCCACTGATGATCTCTCCGATCTCCGATAGTGAAGGTCTGCCCAGAAGTCGCAGGCATCAGCTAGTTTTTCATATAATCTGCATTGAGTGCGAGTTTTATGTATTTCTTAGTGGCCAGGTTGTTGTTTCCAAATATGATATCTGTCACTTTATTTGATGGTAAAATGACAAATATTAAGGTTTGAAATAAACAATAGATACTCTGACAGGATTGCAAGAAGGGCTGCTACGTCATTCAGCAGGTACAAAACCAGCACTTTGATGATTTACGGACGTATTCGTCTGAAATTGACTAGTTTCGGGTGGCTCAATTTTTTTCAATTTTGTATATTCTATTTTATTTTATATTTTATTTAGGATTTTTCAATTAGTTTACTATTTACAAAATATTTGAACTTGTTGAGACACATCTCCTATATTTCTTCTGTGAGTTTATTATAAAACTAGTTTTTTGCTCTGTGCGTGAGCTGCTTTAGCAAAACAAAATGGCGCTGATTTTTTAAAACTTTGCTGTCAGTTTCCTGTTTTGTAATCCCAGGGATCCTCAGATATCGATTCGGAAAAAAATCGGTAATTTAAAAAAGAATTTTAAAATGGCGCTGATTTTTTAAAACTTTGGTATCAGTTTCCTGTTTTGTAATCCCTGAGAACACTAAATATCGATTTTGAACGAAATCGGTCAAGTAACAAAGAATTTCAAAATGGCGCTGATTTTTTAAAATTTTGATACCAGTTTCCTGTTTTGTAATCCCAGGGAGCCCTAAATATCGATTTTAAACGAAATCGGTCAATTTACAAAGAATTTCAAAATGGCGCTGATTTTTTAAAATTTTGATACCAGTTTCCTGTTTTGTAATCCTAAGGAGCCCCAAATATCGATTTTGAACGGAATCGGTCAATTAACAAAGAATTTCAAAATGGCACTGATTTTTTAAAATTTGGTTCCAGTTTCCTGTTTTGCAATCCCAGGAAGCACTAAACATCGATTTTGAACGAAATCGGTCAATTAACAAAGAATTTCAAAATGGCGCTGCTATTTTAAACCTTTGGTATCAGTTTCCTGTTTTGTGATCCCAGGGAGTCCTAAATATCAATTATGAGTGAAACCGGTCAATTAACAAAGAATTTCAAAATGGCGCTGGTTTTTTTTAAATTTTGGTAACCGTTTCCTATTTTGAAATCCCAGGGATCCTCAGATATCGATTTTGAACGAAATCGATCAATTAACAAATAATTTCAAAATGGCGCTGATTTTTTAAAACTTTGGTATCGGTTTCCTGTTTTGTAATCCCAGGGATCCTCAGATATCGATTTTGAACGAAATCTGTTAATTAACAAAGAATTTCAAAATGGCGCTGATTTTGTAAAATTTTGGTACCAGTTTCCTGTCTTGTAATCCCATGGAGTACTAAATATCGATTTTTAACGAAATCGATCAATTAACAAAGAATTTCAAAATGGCGCTGATTTTTTAAAACTTTGGTATCGGTTTCCTGTTTTGTAATCCCAGGGATCCTCAGATATCGATTTTGAACTAAATCTGTAAATTAACAAAGATTTTCAAAATGGCGCTGATTTTTTTAAACTTTGGTATCGGTTTCCTGTTTTGTAATCCCAGGGATCCTCAGATATCGATTTTGAACTAAATCTGTAAATTAACAAAGATTTTCAAAATGGCGCTGATTTTTTAAAATTTGGTATCAGTTTCCTGTGTTTTAATCCCAGGGATCCTCAGATATCGATTTTGAACGAAATCTGTCAATTAACAAAGAATTTCAAAATGGCGTTGATTTTTTAAATTCTGGTACCAGTTTCCTGTTTTGTGATCCCAGGGAGCCCTAAATATCGATTTTGAACGGAATCGGTCAATTAACAAAGAATTTCAAAATGGCACTGATTTTTTAAAATTTGGTTCCAGTTTCCTGTTTTGCAATCCCAGGAAGCACTAAACATCGATTTTGAACGAAATCGGTCACTTAACAAAGAATTTCAAAATGGCGCTGCTATTTTAAACCTTTGGTATCAGTTTCCTGTTTTGTAATCCCAGGGAACCCTAAATATCAATTATGAGTGAAACCGGTCAATTAACAAAGAATTTCAAAATGGCGCTGGTTTTTTTAAATTTTGGTAACCGTTTCCTATTTTGTAATCCCAGGGATCCTCAGATATCGATTTTGAACGAAATCGATCAATTAACAAATAATTTCAAAATGGCGCTGATTTTTAAAAAAATTTGATACCAGTTTCCTGTTTTGTAATCCCAGGAAGTCCTAAATATTGATTTTGAACGAAATCGCTACAAGAAAAAAGAATTTCAAAATGGCGCTGGTTTTTTTTTATTTTGGTAACAGTTTCCTGTTTTGTATCCCCAGGGAGTCCTAAATATCGATTTTGAACGAAATCGGTCAATTAACAAAGAATTTCAAAATGGCGCTGTAATTTCTTTATTTTGATAACAGTTTCCTGTTTTGTATCCCCAGGGAGTCCTAAATATCGATTTTGAACGAAATCGGTCAATTAACAAAGAATTTCAAAATGGCGCTGATTTTTTAAAATTTTGGTACCAGTTTCCTGTTTTGTAATCCCAGGAAGTCCTAAATATTGATTTTGAACGAAATCGCTACAAGAAAAAAGAATTTCAAAATGGCGCTGATTTTTTAAAACTTTGGTATCAGTTTCTTGTTTTTTAATCCCAGGGATCCTCAGATATCGATTTTGAACGAAATCTGTTAATTAACAAAGAATTTCAAAATGGCGCTGATTTTGTAAAATTTTGGTACCAGTTTCCTGTTTTGTAATCCCAGGGAGCCCTAAATATCGATTTTGAACGAAATCGGTCAATTATGAAAGAATTTCAAAATGGCGCTGATTTTTAAAAACTTTGTTATCAGCTTCCTGTTTTGTATCCCCAGGGAGTCCTAAATATCGATTTTGAACGAAATCGGTCAATTATGAAAGAATTTCAAAATGGCGCTGATTTTTAAAAACTTTGTTATCAGCTTCCTGTTTTGTATCCCCAGGGAGTCCTAAATATCGATTTTGAACGAAATCGGTCAATTAAGAAAGAATTTCAAAATGGCGCTGATTTTTTAAAACTTTGGTATCAGTTTCTTGTTTTTTAATCCCAGGGATCCTCAGATATCGATTTTGAACGAAATCTGTTAATTAACAAAGAATTTCAAAATGGCGCTGATTTTGTAAAATTTTGGTACCAGTTTCCTGTTTTGTAATCCCAGGGAGCCCTAAATATCGATTTTGAACGAAATCGGTCAATTATGAAAGAATTTCAAAATGGCGCTGATTTTTAAAAACTTTGTTATCAGCTTCCTGTTTAGTAATCCCAGGGAGCCCCGTCGTGGGTAAAACGCAACCGTACCAAAATCTTGCATAGTTCTACACTAATTGTAGTCAATTCAATATTCGCCATATAATTTGGTATGAAAAAAAAAATTCCGCCATCTTGAATTTTTTTTAACAAAGAATTTCAAAATGGCGTTGATTTTTTAAATTCTGGTACCAGTTTCCTGTTTTGTGATCCCAGGGAGTCCTGAATATCGATTTTGAATAAAATCGGTCAATTAACACAGAATTTCAAAATGGCGCTGATTTTTTAAAATTTTGGTAACAGTTTCCTGTTTTGTGATCCTAGGGATCGTCAGATATCGATTTTGAACGAAATCGGTTCTGTATCAAAGAATTTCAAAATGGCGCTGATTTTTTAAAATTTTGATACCAGTTTCCTGTTTTGTAATCCCAGGAAGTCCTAAATATCGATTTTTAACCAAATTGGTCAATTAACAAAGAATTTCAAAATGGCGCAGATTTTTTATAATTTTGGTATCAGTTTCCTGTTTTGTGATCCTAGGGATCGTCAGATATCGATTTTGAACGAAATCGGTTCTGTATCAAAGAATTTCAAAATGGCGCTGATTTTTAAAAAAATTTGATACCAGTTTCCTGTTCTGTAATCACAGGGAGCCCTAAATATCGATTTTGAACGAAATCGGTCAATTAACAAAGAATTTCAAAATGGCGCTGGTTTTTTTTTATTTTGGTAACAGTTTCCTGTTTTGTATCCCCAGGGAGTCCTAAATATCGATTTTGAACGAAATCGGTCAATTAACAAAGAATTTCAAAATGGCGCTGTAATTTCTTTATTTTGATAACAGTTTCCTGTTTTGTAATCCCAGGGAGCCCCGTCGTGGGTAAACTGAACCGTATCAAAATCTTGCATAGTTCTACTTTTGTCATCTCTTCAATAATATAATTATATTATAATTCATCTTGAATTTTTTTCATTTCGCTAAATAGACGTCCTCGTCCTGATCATCTCTTGCCAAGAAACCACACTTCCATCTCTCATACTCTTCGAGATAGACACTAACGAAATTTGTATGGCAGCCATCTTGAATTCACCATTTTTGAGTTTTTTTTAAACTCACTGCCAATTGGACGAGGTTTCGAATGACATTTGTTTGAGCACCCCCCGCCTATCTTCAATACCTTGGCCGTGCTCTTCACCCGTCTCCGAAATCCTCAATCATCAGGTGTCTCCACATTTTTTTTCAAGTTATATTTTCTGACTTCCATACGAAGCAAGCAGTGAAAAAAAATTTTTTCATACAAAATTTTACAGGAGGAAGTTTTTAGGGAAAATCTCGAAAACTTCCCCGAATGTGGCAACACTGTTTTGATTTCTCGATACTGCATGTCGAGTTACACAATCGATCCATACATGTCAACTTTCCCAAATGTTGCCAACCGCCTCTAAGACGTGATCGAAATTTTCAAAAACACATAAGGAATACAAAATGGCCGCCACCTCGTTTCACAGAATCATTTGACATAGTTTTATAATTTTCCCGTGAACTACAGGATACACCGCTCCTGATGACGTTTCAATCTTTCATCTCGCTCGCACCCAGCCGACATGATAGCCCCTGAAAAAAGACCATGTCGAAAATCACTTTTTCTTTGATAAATTCCAGTGTTGACAGACCTTGGCGACGAAATTACCCAAATGTCATTCGTACAAGTGGGACACCTGGTTGCTCGTACTCGAATTATTAAAAAAGTTCGTATTTCGATTTTTTTATTTTTGGGGTAAATCTTGTAATTTTCCCGAGAAATGGGGTATTTTTTTTTCCCCAATCCATACCTCGGGTCTGTACACACAATCTCCCCCTAGAAGTCGAACCGCTCCGACGTTGCCAACTGCGAGAAATTTAAATTTTAAAATTGCGTTTTTTCGTAACTCGATCCGAACGGCCGCCGTGACAGCCGCCATCTTGAATTTTTAAAAACCACCGCCATTCTGTCAAAATACAGGATAATTGTAGGCGGAAATAGGAAAAAAAATTATGCTCGACCACGCCGTTTCGTATCTGTGGCGCCGCGGTTCGAGGTCGAAAAATCAAAAAATTTAAAACACTACAGCTCGGCCGCCATCTTGTTTTCCCAATTTTTTCCACTTTTTCTATAGATCTTTTCCTAATTTCTTCAATCATTGTGAATTGCAAAGAAATCGGTTGGAAAACAAGAGAGTTACAAGAATCACGTCGGCCGCCATCTTGTTTTTCCGAAATGTCATAATTTTTCCCTACTCGACTCCCGCACTCGAACACTTCTCCCATACATCATTGTATCATTTTCTGTCTCTTTCTAGGAGAACAATTATGTCAATGAGTCAGTCAGTCAGTCAGTCAGTGAGTGGTAATTGAGCTATATATAGTATAATAATAATAATAATAATATAATATAATAATAATAATAATATATTTATATATAATAATAATAAAATAATATAATAATTATAAAGGCATACTGTTACCGACAACTGAATAACTAATTTTACAAAGTCAGGAAGCGGGTCTAAATTCTCATATTTTCTTGTATGGTCATTTTTTTCTTTCTTGAATTTATTGATGTTTTTATGCACATACCTATACTAAATCCATACTATCCGTAATCCATACTAATATTATAAATTAATACGTGAAAATATTACGTGAAATTATGATTGTTAGTCTACTATGCTTTCACGACTCATCCGTTCATCCGATTTTAATGACATTTAGTACAGGAGTAAGTTGTATCCCGGGCAAGGACATAGGTTAGGTACTGATTTTTATCCTGGAAAATTAAAGAGTTTCCGCGGGAATCAAAAATCCACGCGGACGAAATCGCGGGCATCATCTAGTTTTCAATTATGTATTGGTCGATAAAAAATTATAACAATTATTAATTTATTAGTAATTTAGCCGAATAATTATTTTATTAAAATGGCAATAAAAGAAAAATTATGTATTGATCGTGGACCGTCATAATTTCAACTTCTTTGAATTTAGTTTTGTATATGGCACGAACAGTCCTTTCTGCAAGACGAAAACAGAATGACAGACATAATACTGTGAAAGTAACCAAAATATACCACTCTCGCAGTTTCTAAATCTGTCAAGTGGCGAATCTTTCTAAAATGCAGCAGAACTGAGTCTGTTCGATAAGTCATCTATATGATGGCCCCATTGGAGTTTCTTACGTTTTTCCGAGAAAAACATCTGTATCCACTAAATCTAATTCCTCATGATCAAGTTGTACAGTGGGTTTTACCTGTTTTATCATTATATTAATATCATTTGTAGGTAGAGTGTCCATAAGTGGATGTAAAAGGATGCTCTACGCAAAACATTCAATAAAGGTCGAGTATAGATGAATTGAATGAAGGGGCGACGCTTCATTCAATTCATCTATACTCGACCTTTATTTCGCTGCCTAAAATCGATATTTCGCCAGTTACCTCCTTCGGATGACTGTTTTAATAGAAAAAAATCTACAGAACCAAAATACCTATTCAAAGTTAGTTCAATCTGTAGTAGTGGAGTGTGTGCACAGAACAGGCAAAATAAGACAAGAGAATAAAATACCGTTTTGGGTTCAGTAAATAATAAAATAACCACCAATTACAAATATAATAAATTTAAATATTTTCAAAATAAATATTTTATATACAGAAATCGTCCAGTTACATTTTTTTATACGTATATTGATCGATGATTAGTTTTGTTCGATGGTAGTGGATTCATTAACGTTTGTGTACGGATACTAACAGTGACAGACGTCATTTCAGAAGCAAGGGAACGCAACCTCCCGCTTTGAGAGCCCGGAGGCGTATGGAATCTGACTGCCGAATTTCATGAATATATAACAAAATTTTGAGATGCGCGCCCGTACTAAATCTGTATGAAAAATTCGTGCTGTAAAAATGAGGAATGTTTGGAACCAGATTGTAAAAAAACTAAGTTGTATTGAAAATATTATTTATTTAAAGTGTTCTTTGATCTTTTACGATTAATTTGAAATAACTTTTGTTTAAATCATGTCTCAAATTAAACCACAATAGTCGTAAAGTGATAACGCCTTTTTTGAGATTTCCATGAATTTCCCGATAATTTTCTGCTGTTACTATACGACTTTTTGACCACTTTTTTTAATTACGTCATACTCCATTTATCTGAGTAGCGAATGGTATTTATTTGGTAATGAAATTTTAATTTTTACTATCCTAAAAAGTGGTAGAAGAAAACCATGTTTTGAGTACATCCAGCCTTAAAGGCTTCTGTTTAGCTATTTTTGTTTTTCAAAGGAAACCAGTCTTTAGTGCTGCTGCACGGAAATGAAAGGCTTTTAATACTGTAATTATTCAATTAAGAACAATACATTATACTGCGCCTTTGCAATCAAGTCTAACATACCTTGTTTATCACGCGGGCGGCAGCGACTTTGGCGTGCTGTTATAAAAACTATTTACCCGCCCCGGCTTCGCACGGGTACCTTACCTTACCTTATAATATTATACTACTTCGAAATAGACTTTCTTCTCTATTTTGTGTATACTACACATTATTAATCATATGTATGAACAAAAATAAAATAAAAAGCTTTTGGATTCCGATGAAAATTTTAATCGAAGGAGGATTATACTATCGATAGAAATTATTTTTATTTTTATTTCAAAACTAGCTAATACCCGCGACTTCGTCTGCGTGGATCGAGGGTTTTTGGCTCCCGCGGGAACTCCTTCATTTTCCGGGATAAAAAGTAGCCTTTGTGCTATTCCAGACTATAATCTATCTCTGTGCCAAATTTCAGCCAGATCCGTTCAGCCGTTGGGGCGTGATTGAGTAACAAACATCCATAGATCCATACATCCACACATCCATACCTCCATACATCCATACATCCATACATCCATACATCCATACATCCATACATTCATCCAAACTTTCGCATTTATAATATTATAAGTAAAGTATAAGTAAGAAGTAAGATAAGATAATTAACTATCAGTTATTGTAAGCGCCTACTTAAAGAGAGATAAAGCTATCGTTTGATTTGAATTGAAGGTGTTTTCAGCTTACACTATTTCTTATAGTTTTGGAGCTGGCGGAAATTTCAGCATAGCTGGTATATAATACCGTAATACGGAACGAGGTGTCAAATACATGTAAAATAGATTATTTCGTATCATCAGGAAAGTTGCTCTACAAATATATTTTTTATGAAATCGTCTATTTTATGGTCGTTAGATACATACTTTCCTAATATAAAACAATATTTTTACATTAAAAGGTGCACTCCAAGCTAAATTATACCATTGTCATAATGAATCTTATTATGGGGGCGAGTCTTCTTTGATTGTACTTACTATCTATATTGGTTCTTACGATTAGGTAAATTTTTCACGTCGGGCACGCGTGTTCATTGATTTAATTTGTTTGATACCAGCTCACTACCTAATCAGTGTTACAGAAACAGTAGTTTAATTTATTCTACTTACTAGCTGATGCCCGAGACTTCGTCCTCATAGTTTAAGTTTTTTAAATTCCTGCGGGATCATCTTCATTTTCCGGGATAAAAAGTAGCCTATGTCACACTCCAACCTCCTCCATTCTCCTTCTGTGCTCTCCTCTTGTCCTCAAGTATACCTATGCAAAAATTTACGTCGATCCATTGCTCTGTTGCGGCGTGATTAAAGGACAAAGCAACAATAACACATTAGTTTTAATTTTGCGAAAACTCCTGAGATATTATTTAAAATTGTAAAGATTATTATTAGTAACTAACGTTTTTAGTTTGCCATGAATTAATATTGTATTCGTCAAAATAGTTTTCCAAGTACCACTTTATAATAATTGACCATTTTTTTATTTTGAATCTAAACTTAGCTATCCTAAAAAGATAAGCATATGCAATCGCGGACTTTTGTGTAGACCTATATGATACTTAAGAGGAACAATTCATGTATAAGTATCTCAATTGGATTAGGCAACGTTTTGGATGAAAGCTTCCATAGACTCCCGGCTTTATTTTTCATCTTCAACAATCATCCTCATATTTCAACTAATTTACACAAAATATTAATGAATTTTACACATAACCCTTCCTCCATTGGTGAAAACCGTATGAAAATCGGTTCGGTAGTTTCTGAGTTTATCGCGTTTAGACAGACAGACGCGGCAGGGGGATTTTGTTTCATAGTAATATGTAGTGATATTTGAAATTATTTATATTCGATTCTATTTTTAAACCACTGTAGTCACAGTATGACATTATTATACTGCAATTACATTATTTTGAAGCCTTTTTGTCGGATCTGATTAAGATCTAAAGCTATTTATGATTGTAATAAATTAATTAATGCGACGGCAACTTCGTCTGTTTGAATTTTAACAAAAACATTACGATAATCGATAGCTGTTTTCTGTATTTATTATATGACTAGCTAAAGCCCGCGAATTCGTCTGAATGGATCGAGGTTTTTGGTTCCCGCGGGAACTCCTTCATTTTCCGGGGTAAAAAGTAGCCTATGTGCTATTCCAGACTATAATCTATCTCTGTGCCAAATTTCAGCCCGATCCGTTCAGCCGTTGGGGCGTGATTGAGTAACAAACATCCATACATCCACACATCCATACATCCATCCAAACTTTCGCATTTATAATATTAGTAAGATTGCTTCATTGTACACTACCAGCAAAGAATTTGGTATGCGTTATGCGACTAACGATTACCAATGTAAAAGACTAAGTAATAATCACAATCAGAGACGATTGCAGTCTGCACACTGTAGTTATGACTGTTACCGTCCCATAGTTACTGTGATCATCCGGGACAAAAAATGGCATCGTAAATTTCCTGGGATGCAATCTATGTCTGTACCAAATTTCACAAAAATCGGTTGATCTGATGGGCCACGAAAGAGTACCTAACCGCCAAGCGATTTAGGGTATAGGTTTTAATTTGACAGGTTAGCCCGCTACCACCTTATAACATCTTACTTATTTATCGCTACCGTAAACCATAGTTTTAACTTTTAAAGCTATATAGTTCGCGCCGGCATGTCCGATTAGATATTTACGAAAAAAACAAAGTTCATATGTCAACCAAACCATGATTAGATATTTATTTGTTAAATATTCATATAGTACTGCAGGGGCATGATCATTGAAGATGACATTGAGTTGATTGATAATCTTTTGTAGTTTTAAAATAACGAATAACGAATAAATTATGCTCGTACTTTGTATGAATATGCAAGAGTTTACCTAGAGTTTTACCTGCATAATATATCTACAACTAGCGACGGCTTCGAACGGGTAGTACTAATAATCATAATTATTAATCCATACCCAATGTAGGCAGTATGGGTACTGGGCGGAAAATCAGGTTTTACATTAATCTCTGCGATATTATTAATCTTTATAATTTATTATTATACATATTCATTTAAACGTTACACACCTGACGTTGTCGCCTTGTCTTTTCAAAACCAAGTAAAATCAATATGGTGACCCTCAGTGACCATTGACTCGCAAACATTTGTAGGTACTATTATTGCGGCTATAAATTAAGATGTAAACTATCCTATCTTCCAATTTCGATCAAACTGCACACGGTGTGCAAATTTAATTTAAAATCGGTTAAGTAGTTTAGGAGTCCATCGCGGACAAACAACGTGACACGTGATTTATATATATTAGAGAAGAAGATTAAACAAGCAGGTGAAACTGAGCATGTGTAGCTGTATGTTTTGAAAACGTAAACCCAACCTAAGCTTGCAGTTATCCGATGAGCCTTTAGCACAGAACTGAACAAGTACAACATACCAGCTACCACTTGTATGGATCGCGAACATAGTTGTATTATGACATTAGAAAGGGTATGTAAATGATCAAAGTTACGCTTATTATGACTCACGCAGCGTATGCGTACGAAATGTTTAAGTAGGTCCCTTCATTACATTCTTGGTGGACGTATTTATTATTAATAGGGAATGTCTAACGTCTCCGTCGACTCTCAAACAGAGATAATGCTTTGAGCTGTAAAAATCAGCCGCTTCAGGTGCTTTCTATCTTAGCGCTCTTACGACGAACTACGCTTGAGTTCTTTTTGACGCTATGCTAGAACGGCTCGATCCATAGATTTTAATGTGCGTGCATATTCATGATTTCTACCTGCAAAGTAACTAAGGTATATTTTCCCTTTACTTTGGAGACTTAGTTCACCCTTGAGTGCATCTCGTCATTAAAATTCAGCACTTACCTATATAAATACTAGCGCACGTGGAGATACATGGTCACAGAACTCTTAATTATAGTCTTAGAGTCGATTGACGCAGACGTTTTGGCTACCCACCCATACAAAAATCTTTAGGGCTGAAGCATATTACCTACGCAAATTAGTTGGCAGGCTGTTTCTAAAATAGCGTTGTTTCACTAACACCTTACTTAGAGTTCTGGGTTCACTACAGAGGTGAATACAGGTTTTGTATTAAAACGTACGTAATATTATCTAAATAAGAACCGCTCTCGACCCCGCCATCTCTATGAGGTGGCCATTGCACCGGCCAATAAAAGGACTGGTCTGACTGTTACAGAAAAAAATACAGTTATTCTGATCCTAAATAGATTTTTATGTCACAAAGGAAATCTTAACATCAAATGATTTATTTGTAAGCAAAATGTTTTAAAAAATTGTGTGTGTCAGCTCCGACGCACGACTGGAGTTTACTCTTAACGAACGATAATAAAATACATAGATTAGTAAATGAACGCATTACTGAAAGCATACTTGATAGGTACATTTATTTATATTAATTATATAATTCATATTCATCAAAATACATTACATAGTCACGGAAACATAAAGAAGTGTTACCATGGAAACATAAAGTCAGTAAGGTAACGGAGGAAATTTGATTTTACTCCCCATAAATGTTCATACCTTGGGCTTATATATATGAAAATCGATTCTAAAGGAGGTAACTATACTCCAAAAACTTTAATAACCTCACGACCTGCAACCCTTTCTGTCTAGCAAAGCATGCTCAATCGAAACAACCATGCTCTATGGAAATAGATTATTAACCAAAGACAATTTTCTAATTAACTTGTAGGTATTGACTAAAATTTGCTTTTTTCCAATATGAATTATGCAATGATCTGGCAGGATGAATTATTTCGACTTAGCATTTACCTGGTAAGATTAATTATAATTAATTATTGATTCTAATTAAATTGATAATGATTTCAATAACCTAGTTTTTATAGAAGGTCCTTTCATTCCCATTTTTTACATAGGTAGGTTTTACCTAATGAAAAATACACAGTTTTGCTATACTAATTAACCGTCTATTATGATATTAATTCATATTATTATAAATTACTAGATGATGCCCGCGACTTCGTCCGCGTGGATTATTTTTTATTCCCGCGCGGACTCTTCAATTTTCCGGGATAAAAAGTAGCCTATGTCCTTCCCCAGCTGGGCGACCACGTATCTCTGACAGCTACAGTGTAACGATCGCAATCACCTCTGATTGGTTAACACTCTTCAATTATTGGACAAAATCCATTGACGCAGCACAGATTGATACTGTAACAATGATTCATGCAGAAGATACGCGGGCGTCCTGCAGGATGTAACCTGTCACTGTATATTTCTTAAGTCATCCTGTCTGAAATGACATTTCATCAAAATCGGTTGAGTAGCTAGGTGGTGAAAACGTAGCAGACAGACACACTTTCGCGTTTATAATATTAAATAGTATGGATTCTTCGTCTCATAATCAATAAGTACTTTGTGGAAATGTAGGAAAGAAACATATATTGTGTAGAAACATAGGTGATTAATTTATATTAAATTATGTGGATACCTGTCATCTGAGCCCGTAAATCATTCGAATTAAATATAATATGAGTTTAAAAAGAAGGCAATTTGGCAAAATTGGAACCCGCATTGAATCATCCAAATATTACCGACTTTTTCTTCTTATACCTAAGTTTGCGGAAAGTCGTTTATAAATTTTGATTAGCATTAATAAGTAGATTTTTCAACCACCAACTCGAATCCAAATCGATAGCCAAAATTTTAAAGTATATTCCTATGTCTAAGTATTTATCTTTCGGTTAAGTTTTCATTGCTAAAATACTAAACTGATCTTGAACCGATTCGGATAGCTTTCAGAGAGTAGAGACAGTCATAGGATCCTTTGTATCCTGGAAATAAAATAGTTTCCACGGGGATGAGAGCCACGAAATCCACATGGATGGATTCACAAGCATATGAAATAGATATTTTCATCCGATTATTACAGAGGCTTTTTGACTCTGTTATTCAGAACGGGAGAACTCCAAAGGCGTGGAATAGGAGCATAGTTGTTTTATTCTTTAATTAAGAAAGGTGATAAAACACTCCTTAAAAATTACCGTCCCATCTCGCTCTTAAGCCACATCTATAAGCTGTTTTCCAGGGTCATCACAAACCGTTTATCACGAAGGCTCGACGACTTCCAGCCACCGGAGCAGGCTGGGTTTCGGAGTGGTTACGGCACCATAGACTACATACACACATTTGTAGGCAGATTGTACAGAAGTCTTACGAGTACAATCAGCCTCTGTGCCTCGCCTTTGTGGACTATGAAAAGGCCTTTGACTCCATCGAGACCTGGGCTGTGTTGGACTCTTTGCAGCGATCCCAAGTTGATTGGCGATACATCGAAGTGTTGAAATGCCTATATAGCTCAGCATATATGTCAGTCCAAGTACAGGATGCGTCTACAAGACCTATCCAATTGCATCGTGGGGTGAGACAGGGGGATGTTTTATCCCCGAAACTGTTCTCTAATGCTTTGGAAGATGTCTTCAAAACGCTTGACTGGAAAGGGCATGGCATTAAAGTAAACGGAGAGAACATTTCACATCTCCGATTCGCCGATGATATCGTCATCATCGCAAGTTCGCTGCAGGAGCTTCAACAGATGCTTGATGGCCTCCACGTTTCCTCCCGACGTGTCGGTCTCCGGATAAACTTAGACAAGACCAAGGTCATGCTAAATGACCTGGTCGCTCCGGAGCCGATCAATGTCGATGGGTCTATTCTCGAAGCTGTTCAGTAATATACATACCTTGGGCAAATTTTCCAATTGAGTAAAAACAGCTTTGAGAAGGAGATCGATAGGAGAATACAGCTAGGCTGGGCAGTATTCGGAAAACTTCGTCGAGTCTTTTCGTCGCCCATACCGCAGTGCCTGAAGACTAAGGTCTTCGACCAATGCGTCCTACCAGTAATGGTAGCGCGGGCTCTTGGGGCTGGCACGCTGAAGTGGCAGTGGGCTGGTCACGTGTGTCGGAGGACCGATGGACGTTGGAGTCGAAAGGTCCTCGAGTGGAGACCGCGTCTTGGTAAACGGAGCGTAGGGCGCCCCCCAGCAAGGTGGAGCGA
This sequence comes from Erebia palarica, assembly GCA_964035005.1. Lineage (NCBI taxonomy): Eukaryota > Metazoa > Arthropoda > Insecta > Lepidoptera > Nymphalidae > Erebia > Erebia palarica. Next base: position 29,287,129 of record OZ035986.1, read on the forward strand.
TGATATCCGGAGGGTGGCTGGCATCGATTGGATGCGGAAAGGCGAGGATAGAGCACGTTGGCGCTACTTAAAAGAGGCCTATGTCCAACAGTGGATGCATAATGGCTGTTGATGATGATCCGATTATTTATTTATTAAAATTGCAAAAAGTACGAACTATCGTTTAATTCATTGCCACTGATACGCAGTAATAGTAAACCAATTATATGATAATGAAACTAAAATGCAACTAAAATAAGATCAATAGATCGGCAGGAGGGCGTGTCAAATGACCTTCAGTGTAAGTATATTACAGCAATCCAAATACTGACAATTTATTATAACGCATGTACCTACTTGCCGTTGCGAGTTTTATTAAACAGAAACAAACATTTAAAAAACCGGTCAAGTGCGAGTCAGACTCGCGCACAAAGGGTTCCGCACCACCACACAATATAAATTATAAATAAATTACGCAATGTAAATTATAAATTATTTTAGGCAATAACAAGAAAGATGTCACAAAACATTAAAAGTTTTTAGCTGTGAAATAACTGGCTTAGGTACATAAGGCGCTAAACTGGTAGCGCCTCATAAACGATTCAACACCCTATGAATACGGAACCGTAATTAACAATTTTCGGATATTTTCCTATACTTGTGCTGTGAGACCTTGCTTCTTGCCAAATTTCATGATTCTAGGCCAACGGAAAGTATCTTTTGATAGCGTAGACTTAGAAGCTTGAGTTCTTTACATCTCCCAGGGACCGTAGACCTAAAGCACCGAATAGGGAATAGTAGCCTAAAGTATGTGATATTAATTTCAACTTGATATTTCCAAGCGTTCATGAAAAAAAGGTGGTCGACAGACAGACAGACGGACAACGAAGTGATCCTATATGGGTTCCTTTTTCCTCTTGAGGTACGGAACCCTAAAAATAAAGTCAACTTTGACGAAATTAAACTTTGTCCGTACGTCCATCTTCCAAAATATTTTCCAAAACAGAAACTCATTTTTTAGCCCTTATTCCATTAATTTTATAATCACCCAGATTTTATTAATACTAACCATTTTATGAAAAAATAAACATTTTAATTTTTCTCCATACATTTAAAATAGGTAATATCTAGTATATGTAACGAACCAGTTTGACTGTATACATATACTATTAATTCAACTGCATGACGAATCTGCACTAGGATTAACCTAAAAAGTCATTAAAGTAGATACCTATTTTTAAATATATCCCGCGTAGTATTAAATAATAAAACAACTTATTTTATTCATATAATTAAGTAAGTTAATTAATTATTTTTGTAACGAATTGTCGACATTAAAATTTAAATCAGGATACGTACAAGCATTCGTGTATATCTTGAATTTAGTAGTAGGTAAATCTGTAAAAAAATATAAATTACGTATATTCTTACTTAATGGAAGTATACAAATGTAGTTATTTAAATATTATAAAAAAATATCAAATTAAAACTATGTAGGGTACCATGTCGAACAGTGAACCACTTTTTTTTTCAGAGACGTCTATTTTTAAGAAATAATTCTTTTCAAGTGCGATTTCTTTTTTCATTCTGTTAAGCATTCATTATAGTTTTATCGCAACAAAAGTTAGAACTTTTACTGTAAAGCAATAACTCAATAAATGGAGTTTTATAAAAAATGAGATTTGGTTCACTGTGTACCATCAACGTTACACAGTGAACCACTGCATAATGAACAGTGAATCAGCGGGTTTGTATGAACAAAAAACAATCATTTATTAAATTTAAACATTTTAATTAAACAAAGGATTAAGTTTCAAAATTAAAAAAAGTTTTTGCAAACTATTTAATAATTACTAGCTGATGCCCGCGACTTCGTCCGCGTGGATTGAGTTTTATTTTCCCGCGGAGCTCTTAAATTTTTCGCAATAAAAAGTAGCCTATGTGTTATTCCAGACTATAATCTATCTCTGTGCCAAATTTCATCCAGATCCGTTAAGCCGTTTTGCCATGAAAGAGTAACAAACATCCATACATCCATACATACAAACTTTCGAGTTTATAATATTAAGTACTTAAAACTATATTAAAAATATCATAAGAAAATAATAATAGGTACACAGTGAACCATGGTTCAGTGTGTACCGTGTTATTTTGGTTCACTGTGAAACATCGTATGCTCAAAATTATAATACACATAATTTATTTGAAAAAGTTGATGTAATTAAATTATTCATCCTAAATTATATTGTCAAAGACTACAAGAATACATACACGTCATTTATTTGGAGCTACAATGCTATACTGTAAAATATAAAAATCGAATACTTACATGAAAATAATTTAATTTCTTCGCTTCAAAACAAATAAATGCAATTTACACGTGTAACATAAGCGGCTGCGTCCCAGGGTGTACATATCTATCTGCGTCCCGCGCACTAGGTGATGTATGAGAGGCCCACACCCGCTAATTTCTAGGGGTAGTTCCCCAGAACAGCACGTTGCAATATTTAAAAAAAAAATTTTTATTAAAAGTAAAATAAAAACTAAACATTAAAAAAACTTAGTTAATTAACTATTCGTTGAATATAATTTACCTAATAGTGTGTTTTTTTGTTGTTTACATAAATAAGAATTATATCTTTAAGTACATAAACATATATATTTACCTGGAAGGTTTTTTTTAAATATAGCCCGACGTTTTCTTACACTGGCCCTGATTGCCTACCTAAATACCTAACGATGCCAAAAAAGATACCGGCTCTCCAAAAAAAGTTGGCGTGTCTTCTACTAAATTCAAGTTACATCATTTAGAGATTCCAAACGCGATAGTTTCGATTTTAGCTTATCCTCGATTGTGGTTAGACTTTTGAACATACAATAATTACCTACTATATTATAACCCGAGAATTATAAACACTGCGCAGTGTCAATCGTGACTTTGCCGAGAGACGGCAAATAGTGCGGCATAAAAAAAAAATATTAACCTTGATAACGAAATGAAGGAGCATAATGGTAAGTTCAAGGCTTCCTTAACGCCCTTCATTTAAATATTTTGCACGCAGACTTATATTACGTATGTATTTCCTTTTCGGCAAAAGGAATCATAGGTAGGTTATTGTCCAAATGAAAATACCTATGTGGAGTGGGAAATTTTATTTTCATTACCATTATAAAAATATATCTTTATGGGATACTTAATGATTCATAATAACATACACTTATTAGTAATCGTAAATTGTAAACATCACTGTTAAGTATGAAAAAATGGGGCATTATTTTAATATACTTACTATTATACAACATTACGTAAGAACTAAAGGTGCGAATAGGTAGTATTCGTAGAAAAACAAGATATTATAGCAGAAACAATTTGAAATAGTTGCTATGTTGCTACGTGGAAAAATGGGAACTGTTTACCTCTATAAGCAAGAGAATTCAGCAGGTCCCTGTCCTCTCCCCTCGAAAAACTCAATATTATGTGAGAACGTGAAACCTCAAAAGTTTGGTGCCACCTGGAGTGATACCTCGTTGAATCGTCGTCATCAGTCGATAGACTGTTAGCTATAGTCCACTGCTGGACATAGGTCTCCTATGAGGAATTTCACATGTCACATCTTATGCCGCCTGGATTCAGCGACTCGTTTAATGCCATCCGTTCATAAAGTGGGGGACACTGGCCAGTCAACAATTGTCTTTCCAGTGCGTGGTCGCCAATCCAGCACTTTAGGGGTTGGGAGTCCCAACCGAACCAAACGAATACCCAATAGACGTTGGGGTCCCAAGTTGGGACTATTGGGTCTTCGAACTATAAGAAATAATTATCATCAAGTAGCATTTACTCCGGATTCTTTAGGTGCTCTGACACGAGCTTGACTAGTTTTTAACATTTTATAGTTCTTAGGCACCGTAGACAAGAACCGGTCGGTGTCTACTTGTGAGCAAGAAACTCAGTCTGATTCGGTTCCAATTGCCTATAGAAATGAAATAAACATATTCATAATATATTTAAACATAGTATGCTTTTTTTACAACACGAAACTTTGTCAATAGTACCTGCAATAGTTTTTGTTCACCATATTTATCTAGATATTGTTATATTGGTAGGTATACTTATATTTTTACCTCTTACATAGGCACCCATGAATAGGTATTACTTTTTTGACTGATTACCTATCTACTGTTATCACTGCCATTCAATTAAAACTCTACGTTTTTTTCCGCCTGGTACACTTATCCCTACTAAGGTATTTTACTGAGAATTTATCATACAAAATTCAAACTTATAACTCAAAAATATTTACTCAGCCAATCAATGATAACTAGCAGACATACTCAAGCTTCGATCCGATGGGAACAATTCCTTGGGGGATCTATGCTGTTATAGATAAATTTCTAGACTGTACGTGGAATATTAATAAGTCAGTCAAACAGTGTCTTCTTTTATATTTATAGAGGACTAGATAGTGAAAGATCCTGTGAGAAATCCTTGATTTTCCGGGAAAAGGAAAGAAAAAGGAAAAGGAAAAAAAAATTCGTGAAAATCGTTTGCTGATTGGTCGTGAAAGCGTAGCTATTAGACAGACACGCTTGCACAATATTAGCACATATCACATATTAGCATAGAATACCACCTATTGTCTTTTACCTAATATAGATATAGATCATGAGTATGGATGTCTTTAAGACTCATCACAGGTTCAAAGAGCAGATGTAAGCAGAAACTCGGTTTTTATTCATTTAAGGGACATAATTTTAGAAATTCATCAAATACACTATTTTTACATCAATTACATATGTTTTTTTCAGGAACAGTAATATGTGAAAAACCACTGGGTAGACGACGAGCAGTTCCCGTAATACACGTCCAGGGCTCTCATTACGATGTCGGATATGATGTGGTAAGTAATCTGAATCACATACTATAGTTGTTCTATCTCACGAAGGCGGTTTGCCTATTTGTGGTAGAAATGGCTCCTAGGATTACACTCACTTAACCAATTTTCTTAAAGATTTTCATCAATAACACTAAAATATTTTCAGTAGGTACACAGGTATACCCATAAAATCTAATAAGTATATAATTAAAGCGGTCTGAACGTCTTGCATATGATCTACGCATACAAATTAATATCCCAAAAATATTATAGTATAGCTTCATTCATTTTTAGGGTTTCGTTCCTCAAAAGAAAAATATCAACCCTAATAGGATCACTCCGTTGTCCGTCTGTCTGTCAACGCCCTTTTTCTCGGAAACACGTGGAGATATCAAGTTGAAATTTATATAAATACTTAGGGCTACTGTAGGTCCCTCGGAGCTGTTAAAAAATCAAGCGTCTAAGTCAACGCAAATATACGGCCGTTTATGCCGCATATTAAACATATTTTGACACATGCCTATAAATCAAAAGCTATAGGTTTAGGTCCCTATAGGGCACTTCCCGTTGACCTAGAATCATGAAATTTGACAAGAAGCAAGGTCTCACAGATCAAGTATTGGAAAAACTCCGAAAATCGTTTATTAGGTCCAGTTTAGCGCCGTATGTAAGCCAGTTATTTCACAGCTGATTATGTGTTGTTATGGCATCTTTCTTGTTATTTACTAAAATAATTTATATAGTGTGGTAAAACGGAACACTGTGCGCGAGTCTGACTCGCACTTGACCGTTTTTATTTTATGAGTATAACATAGTTTTTTTCGAAAAGTCAATGTCACCTAACCTTGCCACCTAGTTTACCTTGTTAACACATTTCAAAACTCTGTTACCTATCACACCCAATGAAGAGCTAATTATAATATTCACATTATGACATTAACACCCTCTCTATTGCAAGTAGAAGTAGAGTATTGTATGCGGGAGGACGTGGGAACCCAACCTTACCTAATTCTTAAATATGCACGTCAGCATTGACGAAACATGTGTGGAATACTTTTGAACTGTCATCATAATATTGTACAATATTTCAAGCAAATAAATAATTGATTGATTGATTGCTTATTATCCCAAGAAAACTCCTACCATTACGTGACATTAATGGATGGGGTCACGGCCCTCAGTATTGAGGAATAGGTACGACGCAGAGAGAGATTGCAAGTAAAGTTTGAGTCAAGCAGTTTCAAACAGATGACTTTTATTTTAATTTGAATCCTTGCAAACAATCACACTTTGAGAACACTTTAGTTACAGAATTTTATTATAGTATCTTCTACGCTTCTACTTAATTAGGTCCTATAATCCATAGTCCAATTAAATTATTTATTTTCTATTTAATCAATATTTTCTACCTATCTTACAAAACACTAGTGGGATATGTTACCTGGCTCATCTTTACCTACTAATATGAACTATCTATATGAAGTTTCTGACTAGGTTCTTTCAAGAAACATTAGCTCAACTTATTTTGACGAAATTAGGTTCAAAGATTGAACAAAGAGGTTTAATCCAGGGAAGTCAGAGTCCCATAGGATTTTCCAGAAATTCCAGACGAAGCCGCTCGCATCATTTAGTAAGAAAATAAAGTTAAAATAAAACATAAGCAGGAAAATCGAGGTTTCTTTAAGTGCTTTGAAAAATTAGGAAATTCCGTCCATATACCTACCTAAATCATCCTAGGCCACAACATAGGCCTATCCCAATGAACGCCACCACGTCACTCGGTCCTCAGCCTTCTTCATCCAGCCACTTCGCGACCCCCTTTTTATATCGTCGGTCCATCGCACTAGAGGGCGCCCCACACTACCACTTGTACGAGGTCACCACTCCAGAACATTTCAGCTCCTGCGGCAATCGCTCCTTCGGCTTGCCCACTGCCACTTCAGCTTACCTGAAGCTTGGTTTGGGATGTCAGTGACTTTACTCACTCGAACTTTAGTTCCCGAATTTCGAATCATTTCGAATCTTGTCCTTATGAGAAACTCCTAACATAGCTCTCACCATATATAGCACCATATATAGTGGACAACAGACAACGTAACTTTTGTTACGTTGTCTTTTGTCCACGTTTCAGCGCCATTCGCATACTTACATATATACTAATAATAAGTACAAATTTTTATATTACTTCCTCTAGCGTGAATTATTATCAATTATCATACGGTTAGTCAGGACAAGTGGGACAGGACAGGACGGTATTTTTATACGACTGCCTGAAAAAAGGAGTATATTTTTTTCAGGGTTCATGTATGGTATGTATGTATGTGAGTTTGTATATTCCACCATAACTTCTATACGCCTGAACCGATTTTGATAAATGAGGTATCGTTAGAATCCCTAGCTTTTTCCGGGTGACATAGGATAGTAAAATTAAAAAAAAATTATGGGGTGACCATGATCCCGCATTAAAGACTAAAGTTGAAAAGAAAATCGAAAATAACATTAACTATATAATCATCATCTAGAAAATGATGAGTAGATTCCAAAAATACATAACACTATAGTTCAATATCCAGTGATTTGCAAAAAAATATCAATTATATGCAAAAATCGCTTCATGGGGAGGTAAACTCCAAAAATAATATTATGGCAGGGCAGTCGTATTTTTTAATTCTATAAATTAAGTTCAATTGTTACAAAAGAATAAAAGTTTTTATTAAATGGATTCTAGTGGCTGACTTTTGCTGATTTTCAACGATCAATTGTTCCCAGGGTCGAACACACTCATACATGATAAAGGATTTCATAGCCACATATGAAAATCTGAGGGATTTTGAGAAAGAGTACAAAACGGATATCGGCCGAGATGCGTACGACAAGACACTTGCCAACATGAAGAGTCGTTTCCCTTACTACATCAAGGAGATGCAGGGTGTCGCCGACGGTGCTAATGTTCCATTTCACCAGGTGATTCTTATTATTCATCTTTTCTTTTTTAAAACAGAGCAACTGGGAGTTTCTTGCCGATTCTTCTAAACTTCTTTCTGAGCCGGCGGTAGAGTTAGGTATGTACACCGTCATTCCATCCAGGATGGCCACAGCTACCTGAGTGAGCATGGCCAGCCTTGCGCTGCCACAAATCCTAACACGACAATTTGCTTTTTCAATAAAGTTACTCGAAAATTGCACATACAAAGGCAGCAAGCATGGCATGTAAGTATACTTACAAAGACAGAAGTGAAAGAGTTGTCCTACAAGAAATAGATCATTTTAGTTTTATTTCATATATTTCAAGATAATATTTTTGAACCAAAAGCCTTAATATTTACGTACCTACCTACTTGCCAAAACCAATTGATTAATTATTATGATCAAATATACTTACAGGCTAGAAAATACTCTTCAGCCAACTAAACAGAGCCCATACATTAGATAGCTCCGCTACAACCGGAGCGAGACCAATCCTACATCTATGACAGAGCCTTAGGAAAATTTTCTTTACTTAAATAACGTAGTTTGTATACCTAGACAGGTATGATAAAAGAATGATGAAAATGTTTGCGCTAGTTAAATTATTTTTATATAATACCTTCTATTCTTTCCAGCTTTTCCTCCTGCAAATGGACGATTTGATCGGCACAATCAATGATAATCACCTACCAAGGAACGACACCGGAGGATGCAGTTCTTTAGCGATTAAAACGCCAAAAAGTGTTAGTATTTTTCTAGTAACTCAGTAAGAAGTATTATTACATGGCACAATATAAGTAAAATTGATACAAACCTACCTATTAATTGGCAGATATTAATTATTATTTATCTACTATGTGTTTGGAGTGTACCTCCTTAAGAATCGATTTTCATATATAATATGCCCGGGGTATGAAAATTTATGGGGAGTAAAATCAAACTTTCTCCGTTACGTTATTCATGTTTCCATGGTAACAATTTTCGTTCGTAAGGGTTAACTCCAGACAAACACAATTTTTACTCCCGTTTTTAATCTTCAGTATCAGCTTACCTAGCTGATACTGAAGATTTATAATAATTAATATGTTTTCCTAAGCTTATCATATCGAATTATCTATCCATCTCCTCGTATCAGCCTTTGCTGGACTGTGGTACAGTGCCGATACTGTGTACACATATAGATAGCTAGATGATGACCGCCACTTCGTCCGCGTGGATTAAGGTTTTTGATTCCCGCGGGAATTCTTGAATTTACCGTAATAAAAAGTAGCCTATGTCCTTCCCTTGGATACAAACTATCCCTTTCCCAAATTTCATTTTAATCGGTTCAGTAGTTTATGCGTGATTGCGTAACACACAGACAGACAGAGTGACTTTCGCATTTATAATATTAAAGTATGGATAATGTACCTGCTATAATGTAGTATTAGTATGCCGGAACCGTGAAGTAAAAAATTAAATTAAAAATTACTATTACTCTCCCCGCAATGGATTCGAGGGGTTCTCATTCTTGCGCCAAAGAGGTCTTCATTTTGTTAAACAGGACTCGTCACACTAATTAAGTGATGCTGCCAAACCGTCGCATCGGAGAATCAATTAGTCTCTCACTCGACCGTAACGAGTACGTACGAGTAACGTACCTAACGACGACGGACGTCTCTAACTGTAACTGTTCCGCATAACGCAAATTAATCGAGCATGGTTTTCCATGAAAACCAATTTGGTTTAAATAACCTGAAAATTAAAGTTATAAAAGCGGCAATTGTGCGCTCTTTTTAAATTCATGTTTTTGTAAAATCAGGTTTGTTATTTAAATCGAATTTTCCGTAAGCGAAGCTGCAGGCATCAGCTAGTCTTTAAATAAGATTAATGTGAAAGTTTGGTTTAATCTGTAGATGTTTGTTACTTCTTTACGCAAAAACGAAGACGATTTGGCTGAAATTTGGAAAAGGTTATCATTTATATAAGGTTATATTTATATTTATAAAATTATAGATTTGACAACTTCCTTGGCGTAGTGGTGAGCGCTGTGGTCTTATTATGGAAGAACCCGGGTTGGACTCCCGGCAGGGTTAATTTGGGAATTTAAAATTTTTTAATGTCTTTGGTCTGGTCACCCTACTGGCAAAGCGTAGGTACTGCCTGTGGTACTGCTAAACGATTTAGGGTTCCGGTACGAATGAGATGGCAGTCAAGGCCTTACTTATTGAGAAAAAATACCTTAATCCACGCGGATGAAGTGACGGGTATCATCTATAAGTAGGTACATAATTAAGAATAATCATACGTGAAGTATTCTATGTTCATAAAACTGCTCTTATACTTAAGTACAATGTTTTTGTTTCAGGCTGTATTGGGTCACACTGAAGACGCTTTTAGCGAAACACTGAATCATTTCTATATTATGTCTGCACACATCATACCAACCCCAGAAGATAGGGAAAGAGGGGTAAGTTAGTCTTAAATTTTGATGTGAAGGTACGTACGTAAATCAGTTCCATCTAAACGGTAAAGTACCTTAATTCACAAGCGTTAGCTTCAAATTCTTCCTATATTATGGATAGCGAGTCGAAACTAGTTAGAAACTACGATATCTGCAAGTTGCAAGTACTGTCTTAGGCAAAGAGGTATAAATGTGACAAAATACTAAACATACCAAAACTGACAGAATTAACCTTTCCATCAGAGATGTACTCCCCACTAGTTCAACAGCTCTGAAGCGATCCTATTGATAGGTTTGACACACATCCGTAGCTTAGCCATGTAGCACATCTCTGGTGAAATGGCTCTGTGTCGCTTCAACTTGATTAGGAAATAGGTACATACCTTCACGTGCAATGTAAAACTGACCTTATTCACAATTGTTCCGTATTTACATAATATTTGGATGTGACAACGATTTACCAAACGAGAGGATAACGATTAGTGGTACTAACACTTTTGACGTCTACTAAAATCCAAGGTTATTTTAACCTTGCCAGTTATCACCAGTTGGATACTATTCGTGCTGACTGAGTAAAATTATAACGGTCGGTACCTCAACATGATGCTAGAGTTAAGATGACAGAGCGCTAGTTTTCATGCAAGAACCCATAAATATTGATTTCTATAATAACTTCATCAGTAATTTTTAATTGATTTCATATAAGGCCGTCGAAGAAAGGTTTGCCTCTCTTTGCTACGCTGGTCATATGCCGGGATACACAATGGGATACAACGAAAATGGCTTGGTGTTCTCCATCAACACACTTAGCCCATTGATCCTGAAGCCTGGAAATACACGTAAGCATTCCTCTTGACAAAAAATACAGTTGGAACTACGTACTTAACACATTCGGTTCACACAGCTTTGAGAATATTTTTAGAGAAAACTCCCAGGCATGTAGTTTTCCTCTAGATTTGTAATTTAGCTTTATTTTGAATACATAATAAATTATGACAGAATTTAAAGATATCTACATTATTTCGTGGAATTCCACAAATTATCAATCCTACTATTATGGTTTTAACACGCCTTTAACTGTAATATCACAGTTGTAAGTGACCTACTGACACGATAACCGATTTTCCATGACTCCTGATATAGAAGCGAGGTGCGGATTAATCTTGTATTGTACATCCGTTTCTGCGCGGCATCGTTCGGAACGCTATTTTATATTAACTAGTTACCCAAATTGCCTCTGTCGAAAATCGAACGTAAGACCTCTCACATATAAAATCACGCTACCGCTTGGCCAGACATCGTCAAAATCAAGTACACAGAATAAGCTTTCCATCTTCTTCCAGCAAGAACTTTCATTACCCGAGCTCTATTGGCATCCAAGAACTTCACCGACGCTGAAAGGGTCCTACGCGATGAAGGACTTGGTATCGGGAATGGTTTCTCTATTAACATGATTTGGACAGACAAGACCGGCGACAGAAAGATTTTTAATGCAGAAGTAGCACCTGACCTAACGGGTGACCGATCTCTAGTCAACATACAAGGATTTGCTGATGAGCCATTGGTTCATACCAACATGTAAGTCGTTCTGAGACCGCACGGTTGACACGCGAACGCGAGCTCGAAATTTTAGACCAGATAGTTAGATAGGTTGCGGTTTTTGAAAACATACTTTTTAAAAGAGTCCCTATCAAGTATCAACGTGTTGGAAATCTTGCCTAACCTTTTAGACTGTTAAATTAGTTATATTAAAATTAATTAAGAGATCACTGCAGCTCTTAGGTTAGTTGACTAGCGCTTAATGTGCATAGGAATAATTTGCCATTAAAAAAGATTTTGAAAACATAGGTACAACAGAAACGCCATTCTAACTTAATTTTTTAAATAACAGATACCAAAGGATTAAGGTGAAAGAAGTTATAGGACCTATCATAGACAGCAGCACCGCCCGCCTAAAAGCCATTCATTCGCACCAGCCACCCCAAAGTCAAAAGGACATCAAGGACATCCTATCTGACACAAGCGGAACTGAATTCCAAGTATTTCAAGAGAAAAAGGAGTCTATTATAAAGACAATTGCTGCGGGTATGTTAATCTTCACTCCAAAAATGAAACCCTGACGTCATTAGATACAAATTCTTAAATCTCAATCAAAACGTTTGTTCAACTTTTGTCAACTTTGGTCGCTCAAAAGTTGGACCGTTACCGTAAGCATTGTTTAGTAGGTAAATGAGCTCGATCGAGCTTTAATATAGCAAAAAGTGCCAGCTAAGCTGAAAGGTGATAAATAGGTCTTTACCTATGAAATTGCCTTTCTTCAGTACCGGTCATTTCAAATAAAAAAAAGTTTGTTAAGGCTCTGTATTCTAAATTCAAACTAATTTTGTTTTAAAACCATGACATTCTTTTTACAAACTCAGTCTTTTGTTTTTTGATTAGCGTCGTTTTTTTTTATTACATTTCAACATTTTTCGTCAAAATGGATACTTTAAAAATTCGTGTAATTATGGAATATGAGTTCCGTCGTAGCCCCAACGCGACACAAACGGCACGTAACATCAAAAACGTTTACGGAGAGAACTGTACAAACGAACGCACAAACCGTTATTGGTATTCCCGGTTCCGTTCTGGAAATTTTGACTTGAAAAATGAAGCTCGTGATCGTCCGGAGACTTTGGTCAACAATAATGAATTAAAGGCGATTGTGGAAGCTGACGAAACTCAATCTACAGCTGAGCTAGCAGCAGCTTTTGATGTCAGCATCAAAACAATATTGATACATTTGCGACAAATTGGAAAGGTAAAAAAGCTTGATAGATGGGCGCCCCACGACCTTAACGGTCGCCAGCGCAACGTACGCGTCGAGACCTGCGTTGCGCTGCTCAACAGGCAAAGAAATGAAAGAATTTTGAAACGAATTGTTACGTGCGACGAAAAATGGATTCTGTTCGACAATCGAAAGGGCTCGCAAGATGGTTAGATCCTGGTTCAGCACCAAAGCAATGCTATAAACCAAAAATGACCCCTAAAAAGGTGATGGTTACTGTTTGGTGGTCTAGTGCGGGTGTGATTCACCACAGCTTTTTACAAAACGGCATGAGCATTACTGCATATGGGTACTGTGAAGAACTGGAGAGAATGATGGAGAAGCTTGTACATCTGCAACCAGCTTTGGTAAATCGGTCGTCCCCACTGCTCCTTCACGACAACGCGCGACCCCATACTGCGCAACAGACAGTCTCCAAGCTGCAAGAGCTGGGGTTGGAAGCTCTCCCTCATCCGCCATACTCACCAGACCTTGCACCTACCGACTATTACTTTTTCCAAAATTTAGACAACTTTTTAGTGGGTAAAAAATTCAATTCCCGAGAGGCAGTACAAAATGCCTTTGAAGAGTTTGTTGCCTCCCGTCCAGCTGATTTTTACAAGAAGGGCATCAATAAACTGCCAATGCGTTGGCAAAGATGTGTCGATTGCATGGGTGATTACTTCGAATAACAGAAATTAAAACTTTTAAAAAAATAAGTACTTTCACTTATTCCATACAAAACGGCAATTTCATAGGTGAAGGCCTATAATAAGTGCGTTTCGAAGGCATTGTATATTGAGCAATCTCCATACAAAACGCCTTCTGGGCCCTCTATTGGCAGTCTTAAGAATCATACTTTTTCTATAAGAATCAGGTAGAATTCATACCAAACAATTGCTCCAGGTCCCGCTGAATATAAATTAAAAACACTTAACTAATTATGTTTTATGCACAGGTAGGTACAGTAGGTATCCATTCCTATTTAAAGTAGTGTTTTACTTTGACTGATAATTCAATTTATTTTACAGGTGTTTTCGAGATGGACAAGATGACTTGGAGTATTTTTATCAACAAACCAAACGGTTCTGAGCCTGTAGCTGTTTTACCAATAAGATTTTCTATGTTAGAAAAAGCATAATCTAGTTACAGTAGGTACAATTTATGTACTTAGTATCAATATGATTATTATTGTCCGAAAAATAAAATGAAAGTGTATCTCACCCTAAACGAATTTCTAGAAATAAGTAGGTAAGTATACTAACATACATAATATTTATTTTTGCCTGGCGTTACAATTATTATAAAATATAATATAAATATAAGCTAAGTGGGTATAGCTGTTAGTAAAATTAGTTTGCTAGAGAAGATTATATTTTATAGCATTTATCTACTATTAACGTTAGTTTGGAGTTCTAAGTATCTAACCAATCTTACGTTATATTTTATTTCTAACTGTTTACGATTTAAAAATTTGATTTTAATATATATTTATTCAATTCAATTACGTGGTTTTATTTTTAGAACACGATAGAATCCAAACATGAAATTCGATCAAGCCTCAGGGAAAACTGTTAATTTGAAGGAAAGATCATTAATAACTAGTGGTTCGCCCCGAACTGAGACCTCGCGTAATCCATAAGATAGTATCAACTTTAAATTGTAATAATAGTTAACTTTTAACATTAGACGCAAAAGAGCTAGAGTTATTGGAGAAACGAATAAACTTTCACAGAGCGCCATCTATTGACATCATTTTGAAGTTCTGTTAAAAATACTGAAGCTCATTAAAAATTAAATAATTTCGTTTCCTTATATTATTTATCTAATTTTAGTATTTGTTGTTCAAGAACAGGATATAATTCAAATAATGGATCAAGCTTCAGGCTCAGCCTTTCAGAAAATTGAGAGTTCTGAGGTCAACTTTGGACGTTAGAAAATCTCCACTTTGAACGCCCCCTATTTCGTCAATTTTTGGGGAAAAATTAAAAAAAAAATATTTTTGGACTCTATTTCTAATTCTCTTTAAAATATTATACAGCAAACCTATGTAACGCTATAAAAAAAATATTTTACTTCGCATTCGCTTCTATGAGAGCCCCACTGAAATAAAGATTTTTATAACTTTTTAAGCCATATTCGGCTGGAGGCCATCGGTTTACATATTATATTTAAATTTGAAGTAATTACTCTCTCTCGCTCTCTTCTGAGAGCTATTATTTCTTAGCTTTGGTATTTTGCTCTACGAACTCTTACATGCCGACTGTAGATGCTGACTATTTCTCTCATATATACTCAACGACCTCAATTTACATAGACGGGCCCTGTCAAACAAAGAATGTGGACCTATTTTGCTAATGCCATCTAGTCTGCAAAGCGGGACAGCGCTATGGTGGGGACAAGGACAGGGCTATACAGGTTAGGAGCGTGCTCTAAAGGTTGGACGCCCAATATTTTTCTTTGAAAGCGCCCATCTAGTACCTACATATATATCGATGTATATACTGGATTTTGTGCATGTTAGGGTAAACGAGAAATTAGCCGCCAACGTCAACATCTCTCTCTCGTCGCGTGATATCTCGTTGTGCGCATGCTAAGCCTACTGAACTCGATAGGATCAAGATATGCCGAAATGATAAAATATGGACCTAGCCTAACTGGACACCATAGGTATTAATTTCGCCTTTTTACCTACTGTATTTTGTTTATGTTCAATAGAGAATTGAAATCAAACAAAAACTAGGTGGATGAAGGGAATAAAAAGAAGTATACTTATTTGGTTATACATTTATATAATTTTTTTTATTAATAATAATAATATAAATCTACAACTGGATTATATTGCAAAAAATATAATATAGGTCACGCTAGGACCTATATTATATTTTTTATAGGACAAGTATAATATGTAAATTGAATGTGGTGAACATAGATTAGGATGGTCATGAACGTAAATTATAACAGGATTAAATACTTATAACAAAATATGATGACATGACAGATAATATTGCAACAAATTGGCTTTGCATATAACAAATATAGGCAATAACATTCGGTTCCTCAAAAGGAAAAAGGAGCCCTTATAGGATCACTTCGCTGTCCGTCTTTCTGACTGGCAATGCCCTTTTTCTCGGGAACGCCTACTTGGGTCTACGGTGCCTTGGATTTACATTGTGTGGTGGTACGAAACCCTTTGTGCTCGAGTTTACTCGGACTTGACCGGTTTTTTTTCATGTGCCTCAATAAACATTGAAATGCTTTGGATTTGTGATAGTGTGTTACTAATAAAAACCATGAAGCAAATTAAAAGTAGGAAAGTTATAGGCATGAAAGTACTACTTTAAACATAAGTACAAGTATGATTAGTCAGGACTATATTGACACAATACGACAGATTACAAGTCAAAAAATAGAGGTTTTTTACTCTCTTTTAATTGAAATCCACACCACCAATGCACCTTGCATTGTGGATTTCCATTAAGAAGACGTCATATGTACAAAGTTGAACATATTCGTATTAACTATGAGTTTAAAACTTCAAATTCATTTTTTTCAGGTTGTGTTGTTTTAATTACATAGACCGTATAGGCTACCTAATAATATAAGCTTTGATTGATAAAAGAAATACTTAACTATGATGAGATTACCCAAATAGTAAATTAAAGAATTGTTAAAGTAGATCTAAATCTAAAACCTATTATTACCATATTTTGATATAATTAATTATGTCATTGTTATTATTATCATTAAGAAAACAATGTTAACAAAGAATAAAATATTGCAGACAGAGTTAAATTAAAATATGTAATTTTATTTTATAGTGAACGTTTCACATCAGCTCAAAGTAAAAATAACCTAAAAAACATGAAAGTGATGCTTGTAACTATCAGGCTTCTGTATTGTTTTCTGTATTCTTCATTGTTTCTGGTATTGTATTGTATTGTATGGGTATCTTTGTACTGTAGCATGTTAAACTATCCACAGCCGCAACCACCCATCGGTGGTGGTGGGGGCCCATTGCTAGAGGGCCCAAAACCTCCAAATTTTCGTGATGGTGGTTTTGGTGGGCTGAAAGTTTTAAAATATTGTATTATGCACTAACCAAGGAAGTATTTGTATGAATCTGACACTTTAAAAGCTTTTTCAAGGCATGCATATTGTCGCGAAATTATGTAACAACCTTTATGTCAAGTGAGTATCAGTCAAAATTAACGTTCTGCGTCAAGTCAGGTGTCTACTGACAGAGATATAGGGAAAGAATGGGTTTGGCAAATGATAAAAGTTACAAATCGTTTATTGGGAATTTAGGCAGGAATACCCTCTTTTGAAATGTTACCGGTCTACTAAAATTAAGAAGAAACCCTGTGGTATATGAATTTAAACAGGTTTCTATTCTGGAATATCGGCCTGAGGGGCATAAATAAGCGTTGCGTCCAGAATTCACAAAGATTTGTTAATAGAATATGTAGGCCCACCAGTTCTGAACGAGGGCAAGTCAAATTATAGTCTTTATTCTTACTAATATTATAAATGCGAAAGTTTGGATGGATGTATGAATGTATGGAGGTGTGGATGTATGGATGTTTGTTACTCAATCACGCCCCAACGGCTGAACGGATCTGGCTGAAATTTGGCACAGAGATAGACAATAGCCTGGAATAGCACATAGGCTACTTTTTACCCCGGAAAATTAAAGAGTTCCCGCGGGAACCAAAAAACCTTAAACGGAAGTCGCGGGCATTTGCTAGTTGATAATATAGGGATACACTTACCCACTACCAGGTGGGCGGAAATCCCTTACATATTTATTACCATGTTTGTTGTAATTTGGGTCAACCAGAGTCCTGAAACTAAATAAATCATGCTAATTAAAGAATAATTATCAGCTTCTTTAACAGTATTTGTTATAAGTATCTAACCACATTGAAGCAGTGAAGAATTTATATTTAATAGTATTCAAATTGCTCATTGCCCAAAAAATACATTCTTTATCTACTAAAGGACACCATAAAAGAGCTAGACATTAAATCACCAGGCTAACTTTTCTAACCATCTAAATAGAATGAGCACTAGAAACAGGCTCAGAAAAATATTATCCGTTTGCACACACATAAACATTTGAGTTTCTGACTGGGAAATGTAGAAAAAGGTATTATATTAGCAACAACTTCAGTTATTATACACTTAAAAAGCGAAAGGTCACTCACTGATTCAGCACGATATCTCAGGAACTATAAAGCATACAGATTTGAAATTTAGACGCGCGTTTTTGCATGGGTATTGATAGGGACCTGGAGTGTGACACAGGCTACTTTTTATGCCGAAAAATAAAGGAGATCCCGCGGGAATTAAAAAACTTAAACTAAACGGACGAAGTCGCGCTTTAGTTATTTCTAATTAAGTTTGGTGATTATTACATGCTGAAATCCATTAAGGTAATTAATAGGTATGCTAGTAATTCTTAATAAAGCGAAATATTTCCATAAAACATAGGTTTGCAGCGTATTAACAGTTTCGAAAATTCTAATTTTAGAGGTCATTCATCACCATATTGCTGCAAAATGCAAAGAATTATTAATGTTTTTTAATATTTAATTAAAAGTAACAAAATCATCCTAAAAATTAAGATCAATTACATTAATGCACAACAGATTTGATAACGATACTGAGCTTGGGCAATCTCCTTTGGCATAATTAAACAAGTGTAACAAGAATAGCATAGCAATTAATTCTACGCTATTAATAAATTCAAAATATTCATTAGCACATCAAGGCGGCGACACTTGAGCGAAACGGAGACGGTACATATACGGTGTTTGCCCAAAGAGGTTGTGCGATTGATTGTGTACTTTTTTGTTACCATTTTTCTGGAAAACTACTGGACAGATTAGTATGCGGTTTTTTGCAATAGATATGCATAACTTCTGACAAGATTCTTGAATATGTTTTAGGACCATAGTCCACTAAGCTGTGCTTCAATCGTGATTTGGTAGGTGGAACTCCTTCTCATCGTAAAGCCGCCGTGTTTGGACTCTTTTGATTTGTCTTGACAAGCACTTTAAACCTAGATGCTGCCCAGGGTCTCGTGATGGAGCCAGGAAGTGGTCACAGGAACTCCTATGTGATCATTTTTTTTAATTCATAATATATTTTAACGTATTTTTTTAACTTACATATTTTTTTAACAATTATTTATCAGAATATTAAAATTTAACACTATTTGACACCTCTACTTATAACCATTTGGCCAAAGTCCACCACGCTGGTCAAAAAAACTACTGAGCCGACTATCTGCGAAGTTTTACAAAGTTATAAGGTCACAAATCACAATGGCGCGCTGCAGTTCATCGTGGGTTTTATTAAAAATTTAAATTTGATTATTTATTGTAAGTATATTACGTCTTTGAGAGGCGATATCTAGTGAATGCCCCGAAACGCTGTCAGTTTTTATACTGGTTACATAGGTACAGCGCATCTTTTAATACTGTACTAGAATAAGCCTTCCTAGTTATTTTTCATTTTTGGTAACAATAACTCATCTTTGTGCGGCGATAAGCAGTGAGATCCCCAGCGGCTTGCGGGCAGACCGTCACAAATTCCACTAGAGGAGAGTTCTACACGCACCAAATACTGAAACAGCCCTCCTGGCGATAGTTACTAAAATTGCAGTTATCTCTTAGTCTATAAATTTTTCTTTTGTTTTTATAAGGCCCCTTAAAACTTAGCATTTAAGTTTAATTCTAATTTTGGTATATTATTATATTTAAGACCTTTTTTTCGTACAAAGCATTGATTTAGAATTTTAGTACATATACTAGACATCCGATTAGCGCTTCAAAAATGTCCCCAAAAAATTACAGCACAAAATACGAAAGTGCTCTTATTTGCTATTAGTATGGGCCAACCATAGCCAACATAAAGTGCTCATTTAAAAATTGTGCTAACGTAACATCCACCGCAACACTAAAACTTCGGAGGGAATATCTTTTTTCGGTAAGTTTATAACAATAAATGTTTTTCATGTAGTAAAAAGATTCAAACAGTAAATTAAATTATTGGGCAATTTTTTTTTTTTTAAATACACAACTGTACAGTTACTGCCGCTTTCAATGTGGCGGCACCCTTGGTTTCTATAATACTTATCTAAATCAGTGTTATATTTTAATATTTAATAACTGAATATGTGCAGTTCCATTTTTAGTTACCTACCTAAGTACTACGAGTATAAAAATACCTATCTGGACAAACTAACCTAAGCTGCTGCAACAACTAGTACAATATTACATAAATAAAGTATAACTACTGCATGTTGGTCTTTTTTTATTTTATTTTTTTAATATATATCCCATCAAAAACATAAATGTAAAATGAGAGCCAAGTTCAAAATTGTGATATATATGCCTTGGTTGTTGACTTCAGCGACAAAAGAAGTGAGATCTAAATGGGTGCCAAGTTCAATGGTCAGTCCTGCAATAGCTACGAGGGTTCCAAACGTGCCCTGGTCTGAGAAGAGCCCGCAATAAACTCCGCTTTTTTTTTATTATCACCATCTCACAAATATTTGAAATTATATATATGTACTTATAATATAACATTACATAATCAGCCGCTGTAACAATTCATACCCATGCCTTGCTATCATTCAAATAATCCTTTACACTGTAATAGGACTTTTCTATTAGTTTAGTTTACGTTTTACATTAGTAGGTACTTATTATTCGGTGTAAGGTCAGTGTGTCACCCACCAGTAATTCTATTGTACGACTCATTGTACAAGATAATTAAAGACGAGAATTCTCAAGAAAAATATATAGTGTACCTAGAGTTACACTGACATTGACAGATTACATCTATGGTCAGACTACCTCTACATTTCTACATCTCATCAATTTTGATTGCAAAAGTTCAAAATCAAAAGTTTTTTTGTGAAACATTGAAAACAAGCACGGTAAACAGTCGATATCACTAAAACCACTATAAACAATGAATACAAATCACAATGACTGACAGCTTGAACTGACGACTTCAAATACGTTTCTTCTTCTTTTCTGTCAATGACGTTTCGTTGCACAAAATGTATTAATACGAAGGTAAGGTTTTAATGCAACTATATTATTATTCATTATTATTTACATTAAAATAATTATTATGTGTCATTTTCAATAGTTAAGGAGCTACTACCACCGCATAAAGCAGTATTGTTTCAAAATAACGGTTGAATGTCACGTACTTTGACGTCCTTAAAATAATGATTATAACACTACAACATAAACGTCAACAATATTAAAATAATACGGCTTTAAGCAATGGTAGTATGCCTCGTGTCAGAGTTTTGATCTATACCTAGGTAGATCATAAAAATGACGATTTTTGTACGTTTATATCTAAATAACCATTTGAGGTGTGCTTATGAAAGGACATGACCAGTAATTGCCCTCCGATTCGGGACAATGCACAGGATTTCCGTTTTTACAGTAAGGTTTAAAAATTCAAAACGAAATTATTATGGATTTATTATTCCAAATAAGGTCAGGGTTCAAATGACAAAAAAAAACAGTACGTTTATTGTTTAAATCTTGAGCGTCCGCTTTCCTCTTTAAGCACCACTCCATTTTGACGTTCCATTATATCCATGCCTAATAATAATCTTGTAACCCTACATGAATACCATCTAAGTACCTTAGTCATTATATTATGAATGATTTCTTTTTGATCAATTAAATAGCAATGAAAAGGAAATGTATGTTTTGTTTATAATTATTTTTATTTTTTGACAAGTCTCAAACTAATAGATCGAACAAAGCATTTTGAAATACTGCGTTTAAAGGAACGCCCTTTCACATTGCATATGCTGCCATCTGTGGTCGAATAGTTGAACTTGTTAACCAAAAGTGGTGAGCAATAATTATAAATAATTTCTAGACTCACCACAATAACTAGCGCCATCTAGTGTGGGAAAGCAGTTTTTGGTGAAACTTTTTTTATTTATTTTCTCTGTTTTCAGAGCCTTCAGACTCCTGAAACTTTTTTATTTGAAAACTATAAAATATTACATTTACAATAATAAAGAAATAATACTTGAGAATATTTTTTAGACTCGCTCAACACAATAAATAGCGCCATCTAGTGTGGGAAAGCAGTCTTTTGGTGAAACTTTTTTGTTAATTTTCGCAGTTTTCCGAGCCTTCAGACTCCTGAAACTTTTTAATCTGAAAACAGTGAAATATTACGATTACAGTAATAAATAAATCATTGCTGAACATTGATTTTTGACACCTAGGCAAGCTGCCATAGTTCCACCGGTCAAGTCCTTTGGAGCACATATGTATCTCACGGGTCTCAATATATGCGCCAAATTTGATATGTTTATGTGAAATAGTTTTTGAGTTATGAGGGGGTCAAAAGTGGCTCCAAATGGTTCGTGTAATATTACACACGGTGCTGCTCGCCAGTTTTTTTTTTAACTTTGGCTGGACACGCTTCCGCGTGTCTTGATGTCACCCTAAGATTGTAAAAACCGTTAGATTATAATTTAACTAGCGAAATTGTAAACTGTCGAAAGATTGTGAACCCTTCAATGTTCTGAGTTTCAATTTTTGAAATATTCGTTGTATTTACGTCTTGTAGGTTAGGTTAGAGTTCGACATAAATAATCAGGTAGTGCCCGGCCGCAAGTAATTTTTATGCAAAACGTCAAATATTGTAACAAACATTGACTGTTCTGGATACAGGGGATGCATGAGCAGTATTGGTGTTTTAAAAGTATTATTGTTAAGAGGCCGGTGATCGCCGCTCGCAATTTCTATTCAACCCGCAAATATAAATTTGCCGGTATATTGCTATCTCTATTTAGCTGATGACACATGATCGCGTGCAAACGCGATAGCAATATGAGCGTACAGAATTTGTTATACGTTTAGTCTTGTTCCGTAAATACCAAAAATGATGTCAAGATGTCTGTTGTGGATGGCAATGACACTTCTTTTATTTACTTTTATTATTTTCTGTATATAGTATGATTTTTATTTTACTTTAATAGTTAACGTTTCTATTTTTCTGTTTATAAATAGTAGGTGTTAAGTTTTTTAATGTCGCCAACTGGTGGCATCAGCAGTGTTGTCGGAACCAGCGCCAGTCAACCTTCAGCTACGCAGATAACTTGCTCCCACTGTTCTCGTGTTTTTAATAGTGAAAGAGGTTTAAGGGTACATTGTGGTAAAATCCATAAAATTAGAAATGTGTCTTTACCTATTAAAACCCAGTTTATTCCAGCAACACAAGCTAGTATACCTAATAATAAACCTTTTTGGCAATACCTCTCTAATTTAAAGAGTAACACTCCCATTCTAAAGAGAGTCCCCCGTGGTGCGAGGCCGACGTTTGCTCAATGCCTAACCCAATATGTCCGTTGTGCTGCCAGAGAGAACACAAAGAGTGCTTGGGAACAGTTGTTAACTTTCTCTTACAAAGTTCTACACGTGGAAAAGAATTTGGCCGTCAAAAAAAGTCTTACAGCTCAAATTTTGAACACTTTTGATCCCAAAATATTAAACCCTAATTCCAAAAAACACAAAGAATCATTCCAGCATGTAGAGTCGAAATTAGGCGATGGTGACATTAGTGGGGCAGCCAGAATTCTGTTTAGTAGCGATGTGGTCGCGCCTTACTCTCCAGAGACTCTTGCAGCTCTGGAGAGTAAGCACCCGGCCCCATCGGATAGCCTCTCTTTCCCGGACTCACCGGATATCAATTGTCTAAGTCTATCAATTACCTCACGTGAAGTGATCGCAGCCCTGAGCTCCTTCAGATGCGGCTCCGCCGGTGGGCTCGACGGCTTGACACCACAACATCTCAAAGATTTGACATGTCAAGGCGCTGGGGAAGCTGGTGAGTTGCTTTTGAGGGAGCTCACGGCCCTGATAAATTTAATGCTCTCTGGCAGTGTAGACGAAGGCATCACCGACATTTTGTACGGGGCCAATCTCTGCGCCCTGCGCAAAAAAGATGGGGGTATTCGTCCCATTGCCGTGGGGTGCACTTATAGACGAACGGCAGCCAAGACTTGTTGTGCCCACTACCGCGAGTTTCTTACCAATAAGCTACAGCCCATACAAGTGGGATTTGGCTCTAAGGGGGGCTGTGAGGCTGCCGTTCATGCTTTATCGTCTTTTGCACATAGCAAGGAAGGAGAGGTTGTTCTGAAGGTTGACATTAAAAATGCCTTCAATTCCGTGAACAGGGATACCTTGCTGGCAGAAGTTCAAAAAGAATTACCAGAATTTTTTTGTTTTCTTTGGCAATGTTACAGACAACCATCAAAATTAATCTACAAGAACAATCTTTTGGTTTCTGCTGTCGGATGTCAGCAAGGTGACCCTCTTGGACCAGCCATTTTCAGCCTTGCGATAAATCCAATAATTCGGCAACTAAATTCCAAATTTAATGTATGGTACCTAGATGACGGTACCCTCGGAGGTGATGTCGAAACAGTCCTAAATGACTTCATTTTCTTAAGAGAGAAATTACAATTCTTTGATGCATTTTAGCAAAATTTTCTTTTTATATATAATAATATTTTTATATTAGACTAAAATTATCTATGTACATAGTTATATTACAAAAACTTATGATGTGTAACCAAAAATGATGAATGATAACTTGTTGTGTTTTTCACTTCGTGTTGTTATTCGGGAACTTGACAATATAGGCTATGCTCCTGATCAATTAGTACGTAAGATATCGTTGGTTATAATATGATACAAATAAGGAGAAAACATGTCATTTATGTCGTAAAAACATGCAAAGCGCTATGCGCTTACATTTCATTTTGGGAAAGTATTTTGAAAACAATTATCCAGGGCTCTGGATATATACAAGTTCAATCTTAATAATCGCTTAATAATCGCATATGCTGGAAGTATTCTCGAATTACGAATTATTCTGGTATTACGTTTGTATGGGCAATTCACCCTCCGCTGGCACCTTAACGATAGGATTCCTTCGGAATGTGGGATGGAATGTTTTGTGGATTTTTCTCCGTAACTCCATCAAATATCAACCGATTTTCACAATTATTTATACTTTACACTGTCAGGTTGGCCTCATGTCAATTTCATGAAGATTTGACGAGTAGTTCAGAGATAGAAGGCGGAACTCCTCATCAGACATCGGTTAGCAGCAAATCAATTGCGTTCAGTGTAATACGTCTCTAAAACGTAGATTTTTAACTTTGATATTAATTTTAAAATGACACTAACTAAGGATAATTTAAAATATAATTTATAATCTTATTTCTTAAACAAGTGTAGTTTTAGTTTTCTCATGTTTTTACACAGATATTAATGCAGATCGTAGCATTGTATAGTTATAAATATTTATAGAAGAGGAAAGATTAGGCAATTTAAACCTACGTTGTTTTTCGCAGTTCTACCCACCAAAACGGTGTCAATTTTTATTTTGATAAATAAAACATACTGTAGAAGTATAACACATAAGCAAGTTGCTGGGGGCGCGTAAGCTAGTAATAAATATACACGACCATACCTACACAACAAAAAATATTCTGCAACTCCATGTCTCCATTTGAATTTCGATCCATTGAATTTTTTGTTTTTGCCTTTCTACAAAGACAAAAGGTCTTTAATATAAATATACTAAATTCGTAATTAAACTTAAATGCTAAGTTTTAAGATTTCTAATAAATTTATGTTGTTGATATTGACTATGTGATGCCAAGAGTTGCGCCTAGTTCCAAAATAGTGTAATGGTACCAAATTGGCAACGTATGACGTACCTTATTGCTTACACATTAAGTTTTATTTTAATAATAAATATTTTTGTACATATTTTAAAAATTACTTTTTATTTTGGATTGAAAGGTTTCCTACCTTATCTCTGATGACAAAACGTCTTAAAAATCAATATTTTCTAATCGTTATGTAGCTTTATATGTTAATCGTATAATTAACTGAAGTTGTTGCTAATATAATACCTTTTTCTACATTTCCCAGTCAGCAACACATATGTTTATGTGTGTGCAAATTGGGACCTTTTTTGCGTTTATGTATGTTTTTACATACATACATAAATGTACCCTGAAAACAATATACTCCTTTTTTCAGGCAGTCGTATAAAAAATATGCTCTTGCCAAAAAGTGACAGGATTACAAAATTTAACTAAATTCATTTAAATTTCCTTGTGCAAAAGGCCCTACCTTACCACTTTTTCAAATAATAGTAATGCTGGTCAATTACTTACAGCAAATAACAGAAGTTTATGATTCCCCAAAACCAGCCAAAAATACTGAATGGATGTTGCTCAACCACTGTGCCATCTGAAACACAAACACACTTCTATTATGTAATTTGTATTATGATTATAGGCTTAGTGCAAAGAAAGAATTGTAGCAACAGCCCCAATTTAAAAGTAAAACTTGTTTCTTCAAATTGGAGCTAATTTTTACTGTCTCCCTCTCCTTGTTTCAACATGCATACATTTTTATATTCCAATTGTTATATTTGCAATTGCTTTGATAATTCAATTTGTACGAATATAATAAAAATGCAAAAATGTATCTGTCCATTATCTTTTCATGACCCAACTGGATTTTGACAAAATTTGATGCAGCAATAGCTTGCCAAATCCTCCAACCAGTCCAGACCAGAGACAAATTAGAAATTAAAAAATTATCAAATTGCACCTCCCAGGTATCCAGGTACCCGAGACCTTCCACTTATAAGACCATGACAGGGCTCACCACTAAAAAACTATTTCACAAGAAAATTTACAAAAAAATATTGCTGTAGGCTAGTTAAAAATCAAAATCAGGGAACAAGATACATGTTAGCTATGGCAAGCCTATATAACTAAAAATGTTGAAAAAGCAGTAACAAAAAAATGGCAGTCATAGGGACTGCCGATAGAAGTGAAAATGAATATTTTTTTATAAACCTTAACACTAAGGCATTAAAGTTTAATTTCGAGTGTAGTGTATTTATATTTAACACCTTTTGCCTTCGTGACAAGGCCAGCATGTCGTTGTTCGCGAGCATGTCGGTCACGCGAATCCACATTTTTACCCCCTACCAAAAAGTGCTCAACGTGGCTAAAGAAGTTTTCAGTTAAAAAATTGGCACTCATTGGGACTGCCGATAGAAGTGAAAACGAATGTTTAATTTCTTTTTTAGTTTTTTTTTAAATGTCATGTCAGCGCGGAGCATGTTCGTGATGCAAATCCACAAGTTTACCCCCTACCAAAAAGTGATCAATGTGGCTAAAGAAGTTTTCATTTCAATTATTCCTAGTTAAGTACTTAATCTAGGGATACAGAACAATTTATTATAATTTGCTGCTACTTTGTTGTAACTCAGAAGCATTCATCTGGTAATATTCTGACAGTCTGTGCCATGTGGTGTCTGCTAGTTGTAGCACAAACTGTATGAGCATCTGCTCATACATTGCCTACAATTTTTTTATGACAAAATATTCTAATATCATGTGGCCAAGCTAAATGAAAGAACTGGATAAGTAAACTTTTAGACTTTATTTGATTGCATTGTTGCCACAGCTAACAGAGGATGCTGAGAAAATTGCACAATATAAGTGTAACAGTATCTATATCTTATGAGGCTTTCAATGCATTGAAATCCAATGAGTCATCATTGGACTATGCAAGTCCTGGCCCACTACCTGGAGGATGCTGTTACTAGAGATATGCAATCTTTCCCAAAAGGAAGATATACGCACTCTGATAACAGCAAAGAAATCGGGTATTCCAGTCTCAGCAAACATGCCCGACGCGTTGCAGTATCTGGGAAGCTTCATAAGGATGCGGTATGCATTATTGTACTGTGCCCTTATGATGCTGAAGGACACCCTTTTGTACTGTACACCAACTTAACTGACTTAGGTGTAGAAACACTGTCAGTAGGCCCTGAAAAGGATGCCCTTGACTTCTTTCCCACCTTTCTCTCCCCATGTCAAGATTGTCTTCCCAATCGTCAGTGACCAAGGTACTTGAACTGCCTAACAATCCGAACTGTTGTTCCGTCCAAAAACACTTTGGGAACTCTCAAAGACAAACCCAAAGAGCACTGTAAATGTGCCGAGGCGTTAGCTATGAGAGTAGGTTAAGTATTTTGTTTTGTTTTTTTACTAACATAGATTAAGTGATTGGTTACTAATTTTGAGCTGAAATTATGAGCTGTCAAATAGGAGAACTTGCCTGAACTAAAAAGATTTTATTATTAATCGTATTATTACTAACACGATAATAGTCGTTAAAGTCCGCCAACCCGCATTGCAGCAACGTGGTGGTGGTGGTCTAAGCTCTAATTCCCTCTCTCCTACGACAGTGGAGGCCTGTGCCATGCAGTAGGACGTTAATAGGCTGTAGTCGTAGTAATTACTTGTATATTAAATTATGAGTTCATTATTGAACGATTTTATTGTTGAATGATTTTGTATATATAGATTATCATTACATTATCCTTCTATTAATGACAAAACCCACACACGACCTAAACAAAAAATGACGTGGCCTGAAGTGTAAAATGATAATACCTTATGATAGTGTAAACAAGTAATTTCATGTTACAAATGTCTTACCTCCTTTAACGTAAACCATGATAATTGGAACACAACTTATTGAGTTAATCAAATTTGTAATAAATGTATTTGTGTCCCTCGAAACTATCTAATTCAGAAACCAGAAGAGAGAGAAATAATCAAATCTAAATATTGAAACAATTTTTAGTAAACTCCACCTCCACTGTCAGAGACAAGTCTCTTTGTCAAACCAGAGACAAGTAACATATTAAATTAACCAAAAGAAGAAGAAGAACTAGGATACGACAGACAGGCAACTCCATAGACACAATTTGAAATAAATAACGGACTGTAGTGGGAGTGACCTTGAACGTAAATTACATCTATAAATTATTAATTCGTAAAAAATACCGTTTCTCACTCTAGCTTGTTACGTCTTACGAAGGGTTTCATTCATGACCAGATCGACTCGCTCTAACTTGATATACCTACATAATGACGCAATTAGCGGAACCGGAAGTAGTTAGGGATGAGCAACCTATGCGAAAACCGGTAATAATGACGTAATTTTGAACGTATAGGTTTTAGATTTATTTAGCAAATACAGGTTTTTCTAATTACCGGTTTACTAGTAATTCAGGATATAATTGGATTATCAAAAACAAAATTTAAATAAATTTCAGATTTCAAATTTATTTATTATAAACAAAAATCTTACATCGAAATCATATAAAAAAAACTATAATATATTAAGTCCTTACATATGAAATTGCCGTTTAATCGTACTGACCACTTTGATCTCAAATATCTCTTCTTTGGTTAGGAATATCAATTTCAAATTTATAGAGCTATTTACTCATGCTTTTGTGTTTTGAAAACCCCTATTCATTTGTTTTTTTCCTTTTTTGGTTTTTTCTTTGCGTCACTCAGTTTACAAAATGGAAAACTTGAAATATCGCGTTATTTACGAGTACAAGTTCCATCGTGGTACCAGTGCTGCAGAAACGGCTCGAAGGATTAATGATGTGTATGGCGGCGGTGTCGCAAAAGAAAACACAGTGCGTTTTTGATTCCAACTTTTTCGTTCTGGAAATTTCAACCTGCAGAACAAGCCCCGGAGACCAAAGTTAATAATGAAGAATTGAAGGCTATTGTGGAAGCAGATCCATCGCAAACCACGTCCGAGCTAGCTGCAGGTTGCGGTGTTAGTGATAAAACTGTTTTAAACTTTTAATCCACTTGAAGCAAATTGGGAAGGTGAAAAAGCTTGAAAGGTGGGTACCTCATGAATTGAGTGCAGCAAACCGACAAACGCGCGTCGACTGTTGCGTTACACTACTCAACCGGCACAATAATGAAGGGATTTTAAATGAATTATTACCTGTGATGAAAAGTGGATCCTATACGATAATCGGAAACGCTAATCGCAATGACTGAACCCTGGCGAACCAGCCAATTCCTGCCCCAAGCGAAAATTGACTCAAATCTGGCCATACGATTACGATGGATGTCTATTGTCCTTAACTGCAAACCATGTGATGGAAAAGCTAGCTGCTAAACAACCGAGCCTCATCAATCGCTCTAGGCCACTGCTGCTTCAGGACAACGCTAGACCACATGCTGTACAACAGACGGCTACCAAATTAGAGGAGCTTCAACTGGAATGTCTAAGACATCCACCGTACTCCCCGGACTTTGCCCGACAGATTACCATTTTTTTCGAAATTTGGATAAGTTCTGCAAGGGAAAAATATCAACTCCGATGGGGCAGTCCAAAGCGCCTTCAAAGATTTTATTGATTCCCGTCCGAATGGTTCTTTTAGTAAAGGGATCAATGAACTACCTATGAGATGGCAAAAGAACATAGATAGCAAGGTACATACTTTGATTAAATAAATATTTTATGTTTAAAAAAATCGACTTTATGTCCCTCCCTTACAAAACGGCAATTTCATAGGTAAAGACCTATTATAATAATAACTATTATATTATTTAACTTTGTGTTTGATCCAGTAAAACATACATTTAAAAATATAAATAAAAGTTTGGATAATAATATGTAAATGTTTTCCATAGGATACTACTGATTTAAATGCTCTCAATTTTAGTAATAAAGTCATTTATAAAGTATCTTGAAGCATTACCTTCTCTTTAGTCGGTACTCGGTAGCATCAAAATATTGATTGCAAGTTGGTTCAAAACCTTCGTTTCAATATAAATTACCACTTGCATAACTAGAACATTTTTTTCTAACTAGTCAAATCAAAACAATGTAACAGAAGGAACATATGGAACAGAAGAATGCTGTGTCCATCAGTAATTGCCATATACCGTGATTTGTATTGATCAATGTCTAACTCAAAGTGTATTCCGTAAACGAAATTTGATCTTACGTCATACTGATGGATCACAGTATTCACTGAACGTCTAGCCTTCGTCTATTATGTTTGCACACCTTAAGGGTTGACCATTTTTACTGCTACACCATTATTGACTTTACTAATGTTGACAACTGACACAGTTACCTACTACTCCCTAAGACTATTAACACAAGTACTATTTAGTTAAGTTGTTATTAATTTCTGATATTATTGCGACATTAGCCAAGTTTTAGCCAGGTTGATAATGGTTTGACAGTAAATATAATCTGCGTCGACAGACCTGCACCAGCTACAATTTTTATAAATGACACATATTATATAATAAATATATAATTTTTATATATATTCATCTGCTTTTCCAAAGTCTTCGATACTTCCATACTGAACAACTGCACAGGAATACAGCATACCTGTAAAATATTGAAATAGTATTTATTTTCATCATAAAATATTAAATATTATCACTGCCACAATATGTGATATGATTCTATACATAAAATATGTATATGAAATCATAGGTTTGCAACATTAGCTAGTTTGGGGTGGTTAAACTATAGCAACTATAATGTTAATATTACTAAACTTACAATACACTAGTGCCAAACTACACTGCAATGTCAAGAATTTGGTTAGTATCTCGGTCCAGAAGCTCTTTCATCTCGCATCTTGCATATTTCTATCTCATGCATGTGTGCTGTGGCATTGAATAAGCAGGTTCTTCTGAAAATAATTGTTACAAATATTATAATTACATGTTTTCAAAAGCATGTCTTCAACTGCCATTTGGGGTACTATTTTACATTATTTTCTTCAATGGATGGATCAATTTCACAAGGATCACCAGATAATGCCAACAACTCGTGAATTTAGACTTTCGTAAAATCGAAACTAAATTTAGACTTTCATAAATCTTACGGGGAACTCATCACTTAAATTTTCCGAGATAAAGAGTAACCTATGTTACTTTCCAGATCATCAACCATTCCCATGTAAAATCACTTCAATTCTTTGCTCTATTGCAGCTTGATTGAAACAAGAATACAATTGAGACAAACCAACCACCAACCAAGTGTTCATTATACTTAGTTGCTCAAATGAGGATACCTTATTAATATCTTTGATAATTTACCTTTAAATATTCAAAGGTTAACCTTGCTTACCAATTTTCAAGGGAAAAACAGTCAAACTAACCTCACTAGTCACTTCCAAGAAGTCTGTGTGGATTTTACAATTTAGACTACGCCTAATCGCTTACCAGTTAAAAACAAAATAAGTAACACAAATCACCGCAATTAATAGTACAAAACATTAAACTTTCATAAAACTATTTTAATTAATTTTAAGGTTAGGACTTATGATTTTCATTGTCATTCTCGGCTTGCGTCGGTTTTTCAGCGAAAATTGTGAAAACCCCGCGAAATTTTAAAATATTTTGTGTGTGTAATTAGAGCGAGAGGCCAACGGGGGAAACAATGCCAGATGAAAGAGATGGACAACCCGCTAATTCTTGGTACCTTGCACTTCGGGTCTCGGTAGGGCAGTTGTCAAACTGTCAAATCTCTAGTTAACTTGTCTCTGCTGTCAAAGGATATAGTAAATATTTTATTTATTTATTACCTAGCTTGACGGCTCTGGGTTCCAGCATTTCTAGGCATTATATCGTAAAGTTTAGGCAGTTTAAGACGAGCATAGAGTAAATATATATTTCTAAAAAATGATATGAAATGTGCACATTTCATACCCTGTAAATGAGTTCGAAAGTTAAACTTCCCGGCCTAGGCCAGTAAAGAATGTATGTACATAATATTTTCATTACATAGCTTATGTTTGAATTTGGAATCTTTCTTCCTGAATATCTTGTAACTTGTTATAATGTTCTTTAAAATAGTTTAAATTTGGAACTCTACCGTATTACGCGTTCAGCACTCACAGCGCAAAAAAATATTAAAAGTTTAATATTTCTTAAGTAGGTTGCTTTTTTATTTACTTTCTTTTAATTTTACATAATTTATTCACTTGTCACTTGTTTAATTTTTTAGAAAAGCACTATACACACCTCGACCGGGAAAGCATTTCTGGTCTCGTACCTATATAGCCGGCCTCGCGTAGCTCGGCCGTCTAACCAACACTCAACCAGAAAACGCATACTTCCCGGTCTCGCGATGTAATGTATTAAAGAAAGAGGAGACACTGTAATAATAATATCACAAGTGCGCGACATGAGTATAATACGCTAATGCCAAGGAGTGACAGAGCGAGAAAATATTTTCTTGTTCGGCTCCTTTGTTATGTATATTGAGAAGGTTATGAAATATATTTAAATTGAAGCTTCCGGTAAGTAAAAATGGCGTATGGGCGGAGCTTAAACTGTAGGTTAGGGCTGGTATTATCGATACCTAAATAAAAAAAAACTAGCCGATGTATTCCAGACTAAAATCTATCTCTTCCATCCATCCATAAATCCAATATTTCGTGTTTATAATATCAGTATTTATATTATCAGTTGAATGTAAACCTTACAAACAAAACTTAGTTGGAATATCTAGATATTAAGAAAAAAATTACCACTGAATGACGTGATAATAATATGAATAATAAAAATAGACTGATTTTAAAAATTATTAATTGCAGCTCTTCTTTGTACCCATAAATTTGAAACATTAATAATTAGAACTTCTAAGAAGTATGCATACGAAAACCAAAAACAGCAGTAGTTTTTCAAAAAAATGGTAATCACGATTGGAGGGCCTCTTGCTGGGCAGCGTAGTGGACTATGGCTGAACCCTTAGCATTCCAACAGGAGGCTCCTACTCAGTAGTGGGCGCTGTCTGGGTAAAATGATGAGTAAAAATATAATCATGCTGCAACGCCCCCGTGTTGGCCAGCTTGGTGGACTATGGCCAAACCGTTTTCATTCCGACAGAAGACTCATGCTTAAATTGGAGCCTGTAATGGGTTAAAGTATGAAGTATTCTGTTTTGAGAAACATCGTTATTAGTTTCTGGGCACAAATTGAGGTTCAATTCTTGCAAGGGTTGAATTGCTTGTTGCCCAGGTGGTAAATTCTGCAATAAGACAGAAATAGTAAAATTTTATTATTTGGATTAGAGAAAAGCATTATTGAGAAGTTTACATTATTGTTTTTCTTATTCATCACAAACAAGAATATTGAGTAAAGATTCTTACTGGTAAACGTAGAAAAGGGCAGGCATCACGTTTGAGACGCTGGCGGTTTAGAGTGTCATTCCCATTGAAATGATGACTACATATTCTGCTTCCTTTTGTAGGCTTATACTCAGGTCTGTTTATAACATTCAGCCATCTTAGCCTTAATTCATAATATTTTGGGAATCTGAAACAATTGTAAAACATTAGTTTAGATGGTAAACAATAACTGCAATGACGGTACCAAAAACCACTTAAATAGACACTGTAATTTTCGAATACAAGACACCATACCGGAAATCGGGTATCTAAATCATTACGTTATCATCGCTACAGCCTAAAATGAGTTTTGCAATATTATAAGTAGAAGCTGACTGTTTAATTTCATATCTCTACCCCCAGAGTGAGAAACAGTAAGAGTAATATGAAATTTTAATTTTATCGATATTCAATTTATTTGTAAACAATACAATTCCCACACTATATATATGTCACCGTAAGATTGTAAAAACCGTTAGATTATAATCTATCTCGCGAAATTCTAAACTGTCGAAAGATTAGAATTTAACGAATTATTTTCCGGTAGATTGTAATCTGATAGGTATTTAAACCCGATAAAACAATGAAATGCAGCTACAATTAGAATGGAAATGTAATCTTTAAATGTTTCTGGTTATGGTGTGATGAGTTGTGGTACCCGATAACAGGCATGATGACTGATTTTGAAAAATGGTCAGATTATGTTCGGAAATATCCACTATTTCGAAAAAATATCTTATTTCAGCAGAAATATAAGGTTTGGTAGATAAAATTGGCATTTGAAATTGAAATTTTAAATTTCACGCCAAAACGCTAGCCGGTGTCATGGCGTCGTTTGTGACGTCACTATTGTTTTTACCAATGTACTCCGTGCAGTGTGCAGTAAGCAATAGTGTGATTGTCAAAGCTCGAAACAAACAATTGTGACGTCATACGCTTCTTGGCGTTTAATCCAATATGGCGGATTTATGTATTTTATAGTTTTATTTTATCAAAATAAATAGCAATCTCACTCGAAATAGAAAAATAAATACGTTTTTTATAATCCATGAATCCTATTTCATTAGATAAATTCATAATTTCATTGATTCATGGTTACTGTCATCATGCCTACTGCACAGTACGTAATTTTTTTTAATTAATTGCGCAAGCTCGTCGTTCTATAACTCGGTCTGGAACATTATAGTGATTTATATATGTCACCGTAAGATTGTAAAAACCGTAAGATTATAATCTAACTCGCGAAATTCTAAACTGTCGAAAGATTGTAAACGGTTCAATCTTCTGAGTGTCAATTTTTGAAATATTCATTTTATTTACGTTTTCTTGTCTCTTTCTTGTAGGTTAGGTTAGGGTTCGACATAAATAATCAAGTAGTGCCTTAGGCACTTAGGTTTTATCGGGTTTAAATACCTATCAGATTACAATCTACCGGAAAATAATGCGTTATATTCTAATCTTTCGACAGTTTAGAATTTCGCGAGTTAGATTATAATCTAACGGTTTTTACAATCGTACGGTGACATATACTCTTTGAACGCGCCGACAGGCGTACGTAGCCTTTAAAAGCTACTATGAAACGGTTACACTCCGCGCGCAACTACTGACCTTCGTAATATTTCGATGGTCTGTTATAATTTTTCTTACGACCAATAAGAAAGCCATAATTCCAAAATTAAGATTTTCATAATTAGTACATGTATGATACAATGAATCTTAATTTTGAAAGTACGGTAAAAAAATATTTGGGGCTTTACTTTTGACTTAAGTTTTAGGGACAAATATTTTCGAGAGTTGGTAACACGGCACAGTATATTATTGATTTAGCTTGTCTCTGATTATTGGTTTTCTTTTTCTGCTCGGTGATCAGAAACCAGAGACAAGTAACCTAAAGGATCAGAAACGAAATAGGTATCCGCAAATAACTTGAACAAGGACACCAGAGAAGAACGTATCTTGCAAAGTTTGAGGGTGAGGCTAGTGAAGCTGGAGATCTTCAGTTTCCGTAAGTTCCTTTGTTTCGAAAATAGTTCTTCAGGGTTCTAAATAAATTGTAGTCTGATAGGGCTATGTCTGGGGAATATTATGGTGGGTGAGGTACGGTCTCCCAGCCCAAATGTTCCAGCTGTTCGCGAGTGGTAGATGAGGGCGAGTGTTATCATTTAGCAAAACGACATTGGCGTCTGCGTCGTTTTGTTTTAATAGCAGCGACTAATTTTTCCAGTTGAGTTGCATTTCTGGCAGCGTTTCTCTCTCATTATATAATAATTCATAAGACAGCATGCCTTGCGAATCAAGAATCTTGCGAAAGCTGAATGAACCTGTTTGCGGTTCTTATGAGTTCTTGGTTAAGTTGTTGGGCTTTCTACTCGAGCAAAAAGGCACGACGTGCATCATTCTCGTAGTGAATCCATGACTCATCACCAGTAACCAGGTCCGACAAAAACTAACTTGCAGTCGAAGCCAAAACGATTGACAGATAGCGACCCAGACTGCACAATAGGCATCAGTGAGGAAGTGTGGTACCAATCAAGCCAAAACTTTTCCATTTCTAAGCTCATGCAGATAGTATTCTAGGGTGTGGTGATTGCAGTTAAGTGATGCTGCTAATTCACAAGTAGTGGCAACCAGTCGTCCAATACGGGTGGTCGTCCTGAGCATGATTGACTGTCAAGAGTTCTGTTTCCTGTTTCCAAACACACAAACCACTGAGACTCCATGCATTGCTTGTTTTTCCAGTGCCTAATGCAGTTTTGATATAATCAGTTGCAGCTCGAGGGCTGTGGCCTAACAAATACCTATATAGGTACAGAGTCAGAATTTGTTGCTCATCCATTTTTTTTTTAACACAAGCTTTATAAATCATGGTAGTGCTCTTATATAGTCAAAAGCACTAAAAGCCATCATCTGGGAATTGAATTGAAATGAGTTAAAAGCAAAAGTGTCTAGAATGTTCTGCAACATACTAGAATATGTTTGATATTCAAATATAAACAGGACATGTGTCGAGTTTTTCAAAGTGTGCTATTACTTTTGTGTTTACCTATTATTTATATTTTTTTAATGTTTGACATAAATATTGATTGGTGCATTAAATATTCTGTTATAACCTTAGGGCTTGAAACTTTGATTTAATGCCCCCTGACAGGTAAGCCCACCACCCCTATTGAGGTAATTACAAACGATCAGATGGTATTGACTTTTGTTAAACAAGCACCTGAAATCGTCATCAATAGCCTTTGGAGTTCCACTATTGAATGTAGGCCTTCCCTAGTGAGCTCCACCACACCCAGTCCTCAGCCAGCTATTTTCCGGCACCATTTTTCACAAGAAGGAATTTTATTTGTTTGTAGAAAGAAAAGACTCAAAGGTACATGTAAGGTTCCATTCCTGAATTAATTGGACGTAGATAAGCAGAAATAACCCATTCCACAAAAAGTCATTTTTGAGTTATCAAGTTTCAAGTGTAGAATATAATTCCTGCAATGATGTTGTATTTGGAATATTTTGAAATATTGTCTATCTCTCTTCAGTACTTGATTTCTTAAGACATTTTTCAAGTTTTATCAATGAAAAATCAATGAGGCTTGTAATTGGTAATCGTCCATTTATTCTAGATTTCAATGTATGGGCAAAACAGCAAAATTAATAATTTTTTGAAACTACTTTTTTTTATACCTATGAGTGAGTACATCTAAACACAACTCTCCCGCCCCCTCCCGCTGGAGGCTTCCTCCCTCCCCGCCTTAAAAAGTGTGCCATTTTGCAGATTTCCTACATTTTCAAGAAAACTATACAAGCTACAACAAAACTATCAAAGAGAATATTGTTCCTTAATAAATTACCTACAAATAAGTTCATAACATTATTATGATAGGAGTTATAGTTTACAAGCTAAGGTGCGTTAAAATTGACTAAAAATCGCAGCTTAGTAAAATTAGCCTTAAATTAGTTCAAAAACATGCTTGGAATCTTTTAAACAAACCAATTGAGCCCATACTCGAGGGGCTTACTGATAATCATTGAAGTGTTCCACTATCGACTTCCTGGTTCCATCATCAGATCAGCTTGACGCTGGAGATGGTGACTTTGTAGTATCTATGGGCGAAAAAAGTTGCATTTTTTTTCCAGTCCCAGTTTTCTAGATTCAACACATTTCCACGCCATTGTTTATGCGAGTTAGTCAGCAATATTTCCGAAATTATTACCTAGTTCTATCAAAATAAACTAAAAACTATTTTGGAGATAATTTAATGAAGTTCATTTTTGCTTCTGATAATTTGTTCCTAATTCTAATAGTTTCTATCAAAATTTCAAAATATTAAAATAATGCATGGTTTTTGAAACAATAATTTTCATGGAATAAAGGTAGTCATTAAAGGTAGGCTAGGTAGGTAGGTAGCTATTTCTCGAACTATTGGTCCTATCTAAGTAAACCATAATAGGTACTTTTTTGTAAGTAATTTAATGAAATTAATTGAAAAAGGAAGAAAAAAAATTAGGAAAATCCTCCGAAGGGCATTTAGGTAATTAATATCCCAGCTCTAATAGTTTTTGTGCAAATTGCAAATAATACAGGATTCAAAAATTTTTTTTTCGTACACAATACGTGGATATATATGCGAAATTATTAGTCCTATCTACATGAACTAGTGGTTTGCCCCAAACTGAGACCTCGCGGTATCCATAAGATAGTTTTAACTATATATTGTAATAATAGTTTACTTTTACCATAAAACGCAAAAGAGCTAAGGAGTTATTCGAGAAACGAATAATCTTTTACAGAGCGCCATCTATTGACATAATTTTGAAGTTCTGTTAAAAATACTGAAGCTCATTAAAAATTAAATAATTTCGTTTCCTTAGATTATTTATCTAATTTTAGTATTTGTCGTTCAAGAACAGGATATAATTCAAATAATTGATCAAGTTTCAGGCTCAGCCTTTCAGAAAATTGAGAGTTCTGAGGTCAACTTTGGACGTTAGAAAATCTCCACTTTGATAGACGGACGGACGGACGGACAAGTGAAATTCACTCAAGTAGACTCTGAAACCTTCGCTTCGCTCGGTCATCTAAATATTTTTTACCTATAGGTTTATTTTGACTTCTGACAGTTTTTGCCTAGCTCTATTAGTTTTCTAGAAATTACAGAATACGTGTTTTTAGAGAGAAAACTTTGCCGCGAAGAAATCTAAAATGAATGGACTATATGTACACGTACACGTTAAGTACATGTCAGTTGTGGTTACCATATTTTTAAACCCACTTGCACAAGGCTGATAATTGTGTTAAATTTTCCTACCTGTCCTTTTCATGTGAAATAAACTTGTCAAAAAGTGATGGCATCATAATATTTAAAAACTTAGATTTTTAATTCCGTGGAATTCTGACGTTTGTGACGTTCTGTGGTCACAAACATTTTTGTATGCCTTTTTTATTTTAGGACTCAAGTTTTTTAAGGTTAAAAATTACTCGTACCGTATGAAGCAAATTGATCACATACACCTATTACCTGAAATAAATAATTTATTACAAAACAAAACCCAAATAAGTACTTATTACTGACTAAAGACTGAAATAGTCCTTTATTAGAATTAATAACTTTACTAAGAAAGGATAACAGATAAAAGAAAGAAACAACAACAAATAATGATAAACTTTGTCCATACTTACTAATATTACAAAAAAGATTCCGCGTAGATTAAGGACTTTTGATTGAAACTTGGAACTTTTTAATTTTCAGGAATAGTGCCTATGTCCTTCCACGGGATGCAGATACAACCTACCTCTTCACCAAATTTCGTCAAAAGCGGTTGACAAGATGGGCCAGGAAAGCGTAGCAGACAGACATACTTTCGTATTGATCATATTAGTATGGAAGTATGGATCCTTTTTTAAGGCAATGAAAAAAATGGACGAGAGATAGGCGTCGCCTAGAAAAGAGCCCTACGGCTCGATCACATCGGGGGGGGCAACGTCTTCCTAAGGGCGGCTCCTATGAGGCTCGGACTTCGGCTTAGGATGCCGTTGGGACGAATGGGAGGTCTGTTGGACTAGATTAGTCCATACGCTCCCGAGGCCGTAGGTTATAACCACGTCCGGGTGACGTATCGGGGTTTAATGTCTTCGTCGCGCTAGGGCGTACATAGGGCTCCGCCGCTTTCTTCTTCGGAGAGACACGTTGGTCGGAGCGCTCCGAGCGAGGTGGTTAGTCGATGCAAGAAAGTATTCGAGGCCGAGCCGCGCGTGCAATGCTTGTTACAGTATTAAGTAAAGTCATCATGATCATCGTTGTCGTCGTCATCCTCACTATCCTCGTCATCCACAGACACTCAATCAAATGGGTAATACGGCATATTCTTTAATAATCCCTTATTCTGCTGCCAACTCGTCCACGACATTTTTATTACATTTATACTTTTCTTTGCTATGTCCAATAAATTTAACTGCAAATTGACTTAAAACTTAATTATTATTTTCGACACTTTTATAATGTCACTTTTTTATGTTCAGTTAAAAAGGTTTGTTACTCATGCGTGTTGTGGCCACGCACGCCCCACGTTTGTTTTTTGCAGGCACGTTTTGCTTTTTTCTCCCACATTAATTGTTTCAATATTAATATTTAAATTAAATTTAACGGATCACCCTGGCAATCGAAAGAGGTATTTTTTTCTAGGCGTCTGTCATGTCATTCGACTTTCAGCTTGAATGTTCAAATGTGCTCTTGTACTAGCTATTGCCACTACGAAAAGTTAAGCAAATACCAACAACCGGCTGGGAAAAGAATGATATTTAAGCACGGTTAACGTCAAAGAATTTAAATTTTGATAAAGGTAAATTTATTGAACATAGTTATCTAACAAAAGCATAAAATATATAATTAATATATTGTGGACGAGATGGCAGCGGAACGAGGGATCACTGTGCTACGATTACCCCCTTACCATTGCAAGCTCAATCCGATTGAGTTAGTTTGGGCTCAAGCCAAGGGGCATGTAGTGAAAAAGCTTTTGGTCGAGGGAGTGAACAATGTCAAAAAAATGGCAATAGTGCATAGCACATGTTATTATAGAAGAGGACAAACTATGCCGTATTGACCATTTAATTGACGATGATGATGAGGATGATGATAACGATGATGACGATTTTGATTATTTTAATAATTGAGTAGCGACGGAACAAAAACCGATAAATCGCTTTCGTGTTTTTTGTGGGAAAATTTAAAAATAAATATGACCAAGTTCATGGTTTTCTAATTTGGAATTGAACGAAATCTATCAATTTATTGATATGAATTACTGTTTGGAAACCTAAATTCTGCATTCGTGTGCACGGTACTAGTTGAGATATAAAAAAAACAAAATGGATATATCGGTTTTTGATAAAATGCGCCTTGCCATTAGAAACGAAATAATTTAATTAATAACGAAATTAGATATATCCATAGACATATGATTCGCGCTACACATATGGATATTATGATGGTTTTTAACAGAATCAAAAGAACCAACAATGAAAGATACCAACAATGAATGAGGATTTTTCTTTCTCTGTTCCGATCGTCATCTTCGTTGGTATATTTGGCGTATTTATCGGTTTATGTTCAGATCTGGGTATTTTGCGGAAGATTTTGGAGCTGATTTATCAGTTTTTGGCCAATTTACATTACAGCAAGATATGTAGGAAAACAACCAATTGAGATCATAAAATAAAAAAGTGAAAATGTCATTTATCGGTTTTTGTTCCGACACTCCTCAATTCAATATTTACAATAAAGTTTACTGTTAGTTGTTTTATTTTTGTTTATCCTTTCTTATAAAAATTGTGCTTTCTAATTACTCTTTCAGTCTTCAGTCGGTAATAAGTATTTGGATTCTGCTTATGCATGTAAAATTACATGTGTGCACATTATGTATGCAAATACTGCGGGGTAAAGCGGTAGATATTTGAAAAAAAAAAATTGTACTTCAAAAAAGGGCAATACGTGCAATTTATAAATTTAAACCGCTTGATTCCCTTAGAGAGAAATTTAAAGAAATTGGTATTCTAACTGTAGCCTCTCAATATATTTACAGTAATATAATTTTTGTTAAACAGCACATCTATATTAACAAAAAAAAATGCGATCTGCACGACAGGCAAACCGTAATAGGCTCGTGACTCCATCGCTCCGCCTCAAAAAAGTCAGAAGGTCATTCGTGGGAATGAGCATTCTTTTCTATAACAAAATTCCACAACCTATTTTAAACTTGCCTATACACAAATTTAAGAAATCCATTAAAAGTATGCTCTTCAAAAAAGCTTATTATACTGTTGAAGATTATGTAAATGATAGAGGAGCATGGATTTGATCACTCTAGCAATGCTAAGGACAGCGGTTACTTATGTATACATTGATGTAATAATTGTAAATGAAATATTTATTTAAAAAGAGCAACCACCGAGTTTCTTGCTGGTTCTTCTCGGTAGGAATGGCATTCCGAACCAGTGGTAGATTCACTTGACGATTCAAAAGTACTTGTAAAAGTTTATTTGAA
This sequence comes from Erebia palarica, assembly GCA_964035005.1. Taxonomy (NCBI): domain Eukaryota; kingdom Metazoa; phylum Arthropoda; class Insecta; order Lepidoptera; family Nymphalidae; genus Erebia; species Erebia palarica. The sequence goes on from OZ035986.1 coordinate 29,329,868, forward strand.
TAAAAAACATTTGAATTTGAATATAAAATGGTCGTAACGTTTTTCACTTGAAATTAAAATAGTGCTCTATTAATTAATTAACAATTTAATCTAAAAAAACACTGTTATAAATTTAATCTGTAGACTCCATAAACATTACTTATATTTTATTTGAGTGTGTTACCCTTTTTTTCTGTGAACTTTTTAAACTATGGTATAACCAAAAAACGTCAGAGTTCCAAACAATTAAAAATCAAGGTATAAATCTGTTAAGGCTGGGCTGTGCAAGTCGGCCTTAAAGTTCCTAGAAAACAATACATTTTTCAATTATAATGATTGCATACACCATTATTTTATACCAAAAAATGATTCACTAGCTGCAAAATATTTCAGAAAGCTGTAAGCAAAGAATGAGAAGATTAGAAAAATAAATGTATAAGAAGAGAACTATTTTAATGTTACAAAAATGAATAATGAATTTCAAAAAAATAACAGATCTAAACCACGTTTTATTTTCGAAGATGACTGTGATCTTGACTTTATCAAAACAGAATTTGTTATAAATGAGGAGCTTGAGATCACTCCTGTTATAGATTTGGATGCTGTGAAAACTGAACAAGAAGAGCCAAACCAGAGTGAGAAAAATGATCTAAACTTTCCGATTGAAACTCAGTTACATTTTCCAATTGAAAACCAGGCAAATGTGTTGACAACTTCTGCGCGGAATAAAGCGAAAATTACCAAGCATTATGCTACATCAACTAACAAAAATAGTGACAATCTCACTGTGCCAGAACTCATTGAAAATAGTCTACCTAATGAAACACAACCTGTTAAAATTAAAATTGAAACGATTGAACTAATCGATGTTAAAGAACATAATATAACATTTGAACCTATTGCAGAAGTCGATGTTAAAGAAAATATAATATTTGAACCATTTGAAGGATTAGATATTAAAGAAAAAATAGTAAAAACTGAAGATAATGTAGTGAAACAGCCACATCTTATTAAGCATATAATTGCTAAACCTATGCCAAAAACAGCTCAAAAGCCTGGGAGAAAACGTCTTAAACACACGTGCATTTTTTGCGATAAAAAGTTTACGACGAAATATAAAATGCAAGAGCACATCAGAACTCACAATGGCAAAAAACCCTCTTGCAAATGCGTGCATAGGTCTTTGAACGTGCACGTCATTGCGCCGGGAGGAGTGCCCTTCGCGTGTAACCTCTGCAAGCTTGTAACTTGTACCAGGGCCGACCTAAAGCGCCACATGGTGAAGTTTCACGATATGAAGGCCGAAGTTTACAAGTGTCACCATTGCCAATCAAGTTTTTCCCACAAAGACCATTTAATCGCACATCTAAAATTGCAATCAGATGATTACACATCTCACTACAAATGTTCAAAGTATAAATTTGTCAAAGGCTTTAAGTATGACTACGACACATGTTTAACAAAGGGAGAAAGAAATTTCATCGACAACTATGAGATTCAATCTCAGTCGTACGAATGTGGTACGTGTCCGTTTAAATGCACGAAACAACTTCATTTGAAAGCACATATAAGTAAACACAAGGCGGTGTTGGCAAAAAAGTCTGTGCCACTCGAAAAACATTATTTGTGTCACTTTTGCAAGTTCAAGAGTACGAAGGTGAGGGATTTGAATCAGCATTTGAAGAAGATTCACCAAGAAAGTAAGCCGTATTTCTGTAAACTGTGCGATTGTAAATACTCTAAAATTAATGAACTTGTGAGTCATATAAAGGATCATCTGACGAGGAAGAAATAAGCCCTGTGCACTTTTAAAAGGTCCAGCCCCACTACACAGGCGCGGCATGTAGCTGCAAGTATTATTTGTGTAAGGTATGGATCTGGGCCGACTTAAACGACGCGGCTCAGTGTAAACTCATACAAATTTACAGGAGAACATTATTATTATTACTATACACACAGGATTGTGCATCTCCGAAATTCCTTCTAGGGTAATTTCCACTTGATACCTTTACTGCAAGACTCAAAATATTGCCATTGAAGACTTTTCTCACTTCATGCTCTTCCAGTATGTGTATTTTCCGCCTTAATATTAAGAACTAGTGAATAGGCATCTTTAAGGCGCTAACCTAGACCTCATAAGTGCTTATCGTTCAGCATGAATTTCTTGCACAGATTAGGCAGTAATTAGTTATTAATTATTTATTTAATGGCGTTATGGAAATCTTATTTTATTTTATGTCATTATTATTATAGCTCTAAGCATTTTATTATAGAATAGCTAAGGGTAAGCGTTACTTTTTTCTCTATGACGTGTATGCCACTGATCAAACTAAATCTGAGTTAGGAATTTAAGATAGATCTCTACTCTATTCTATATAATATAATCCATATACTCTTAGCAAGCAAATAAATATTTCACCTCTCATGCTCTGAAAAGATGTCATTATACTCATAGCTTAGCGTAGGCGGACTAAAGTTAGCATTTAGTCTAGCTAGGGATTAAAGTATTTTAAGTCTAAGTCCCTTCTAAATCCCTACTAAGTCCTAATTTATTTACATAAAGTAAAGTATGTAGAAAATAAATTTGGGATAGCGGATTGTCGTGAAATCTCTAGACTTTTTGGTAAAATTAAAACTTTTATTTTAGGTGATGTTTAATTAATCCATTACTAATTTCGATGCACAATACCTAATACAAGGTGAAGACATAGGGTAAAGTGAATGTGACTATTTATTTTTTTATGTAACAACAGAATGGCAAAGAAATAATTAAAAAACGTTTTGTTTTATTTTCTCGCAATCGAAGTGAAAAGTAGAGCGTTTACCACGGGACTAAAAGCCATTCTACTCGATTTTAAAGCATAGTACCTCGATCCGCTCGGTAAGCTAAACATCTCGTATGAAATGGCTCATTTTAGTCCCTTGATGAACAATAATCTACTATTAAAATAAATGTAATAAAGTGTGTGTAGGTCAGCAAGTGTATTCTTATCTAATTAATATGTGATTGATAAAATAAAAAAAGCTTTCAAAAATAAAATATTTTAATTATTATTGTACCCTTTTCAGAGATATCTATCTATAATATTCCATGTATATATCTATAAAAGTGACCAACAGTCTGTGGTTTATGTAGTGTATTTAATTTACCCCACAGCCCATTAACGTTCCACTGCTGGGCACAGGCCTCCACTCTCATAGGAGAAGGGGAATTAGAGCATAGATCCACCACGCTGCTCCAATGCGGGTTGGCGGGCTTTAACGACTACTATCATGTTAGTGATAATAACCGGGACCGACGGCTTAACGTGCTCTCCGAGGCACGGGGGTGAAATACCGCCCACTTTCGGCTCACCGGGCTAGTACTGAGCATTTCTATCATATTCATCAGAAAACCCCGACACCCGATTATGGCCCGACCCGGGAATCGAACTCTGAACCTCGTCGAGCGCAGTCAAACATGATAACCACTAGACTAACGAGGCAGTCAATAAGGAAGTTTATGCTGCAAATTTTCGACACTAAGGGTATCATAATCTACAGAGTACTTCCCATGAACTCAGAATCTTGATATTTGGACCGAAGCAACGTCTTAAAGCACAGATAAAGGAAAAATTGCGAAAAGCATTTTTAGTTACATCATAACATAAGGTTCTGACATATGAAATTGGCCTTTTGTTGTACTGGCCACTTTGATCTCAAATATCTCCTCTCTGGTTGGGAATTTCAATTTATAATACAGCTCCTATACTCCTGCTTTTGTGTTTTGAAAACCCTAATTATTTTTTTCCTCTTTTGGTTTTTTCTTTGCGTTATTCTGTTTACATAATGGAAAACTTGAAATATCGTGTTATTTACGAGTACGAGTTCCATCGTGACACCAGTGCTGCAGGAACGGCTCGATGGCTTAATGATGTGTATGGCGGTTGCAGAAGAAAACAGTGTGTTTTTCGACCTGCAGAACAAGCCCCGTGGACGGCTGGAGACCAAGGTTAATAATAAAGAATTGAAGGCTATTGTGGAAGCGGATCCATCGCAAACCACGTCCGAGCTAGCTGCAGACTGCGGTGTTAATGATAAAACTGTTTTAATCCACTTAAGCAAATTGGGAAGGTGAAAAAGCTTGAAAGGTGTCGCGTCGACTGTTGCGTTACATTACTCAACCGGCACAATAATTAAGGGATTTTAAATAGAAATATAAATATTACCTGTGATGAAAAGTGGATCCTGTACGATAATCGGAAACGCTCATCGTAATTTATGAACCCTGGCGACCAGCCAAATCCTGCCCCAAGTGAAAATTGACTCAAAAAAAATTACTTGTGAGCGTTTGGTGGTGTCGTTCGTCAACCCCAACCGAGGCTCGTCAATCGCTCTAGGCCACTGCTGCTTCAGGACAACGCCAGACCACACACTGCATAACAGACGGCTACCAAATTAGAAGAGCTTCAATTGGAATGTCTAAGACATCCACTGTACTACCCGGACCGTGCTCCAACAGATTACCATTTTTTTCGAAATTTGGGTAACTTCTTGCAAGGGAAAAAAATTTACTCCGATGGGGCAGTCCAAAGCGCCTTCAAAGATTTTATTGAGTCCCGTCGCCGAATGGTTTTTTTAGTAAAGGGATCAATGAACTACCTATGAGATGGCAAAAGTACATAGATAGCAATGGTACATACTTTGATTAAATAAATATGTTATATTAAAAAAAAAAGACTATGTCCCTACCTTACGAAACGGCAATTTCATAGGTAAAGACCTATTATAGCACTACAGTTGAATATTTAGTGATTCACAAAAAAATATCATTTAATAAAAAATGTGAATAAGATTCCAAATGCAACGCTTCATAAGGAGGTAAACTCCAAAAATAATATGGCAGGGCAGTCGTAGTTTTTAATTCGTTAAATTCATTTCACTTGTTTAAGTAAGTTGGTTGAAAGGAAAGTTATACTTACTGGACTAAAGGTTTAATTTGACCATTAACTTTCTTGATGAAGCGACGCACAGCGACAACCTCATATTTTGATGATAGTGTTTTGAACAACTCTTCATCACTTATACTTATGGGAACATATATTCTGAGTACTGCTGGTATGCACAAATGCCCAAGAAATTTTAATTAAAAAAAAAACATCGGCTTTTATTTCTCGCGCGAACACCACCCCAACTTGAGATCTGTTTATTCGTCCTAGATTAATTACATTTCATTTTCCTGCTGCTGGTCTTGACTACGCCTCGGCGGCTTCCTTTTCCCGTCCGCGTCGTTATCCATGCCTGTGTCCAAACCGTCACTATTAGGCGGCATTTCTCTTTATTTTTTAATAATAAAAATTAGCTTTTAGTTATATATTTTATATATAATCTAATAACACATTGTAGTATATAGGTAAACAAGTAGAATTTGAAATGTTAGTTTTAATTTAGATTTCAGTTTTATTTTACAGTTTTATTAAATTTTATTAGTTTAATCGTAGTTAGTTTATAAGACCTCACTAAGGGTCATGCCTGAAAACCAGCGTTGCAGTCGACTGGCTGCAGCATCAAGCTGAGGCAGCGCCTCGTTTAGCCAATAAATATAGATTTTAAGTTTTGTTCTAAGGAATGAGTGCCCGGGTCTCATGGAACCAAGGTTGGCTTAAATCTTGGTTGGCACCTTGGTTCCATGAGAGCTGTGATACTCCATGTAATATGTTTGCATTTTTAATTGTACTTTTTTTGGCTAAATAAAGGATTATTTATTTTTATTATTATTTATTAATCTAAATTTTTTAATAAATTGACCTGCAGAATTCGAAAACAAAATAATTAATATACAATTTTAATATAAAATACGCGCTTCTTGTTTCCCGCCAAAAACAAGAATCATTCAGATGAATCTTCAGAGATTACCACAGAGTATTACAATAGAAAAAGAAAATACAAAGAAATAACATTGAATAGGCTTTGCCCTTTGATTTTATATAAAGAAGAGGATATGAAACATCATATTTAAATTGAAGCTTCCGGTAAGTAAAAATCGAGTATGGGCGGAGCTTAAGCTGGGGGTTAGGGCTGGTATTATCGATACTTGTTTAATCGATATAAAATTATCACAAATAAAATTAATAAATAATTAAATATAATATTTTGAAAAAACACTAGTTTACATAAATTACGAATATTTATATTTTATTTTCGTATTTTCTAATGAACTAGCTGATGCCCGCGATTAACATATCCAATGCAAAAAATCGCATCGCAATCGACCCAGAACTTTTTGAGAAAAATGGTAACATTGAAGAATAAAAATCACGATTGCAGCTTAACTTGATGGACTATGGTCCTACATATTTAAGAACCTTCTCAGAAGTTATGCATATCTGATACAAAAAACCGCATAGTTATCGGTCCAGTAGTTTCCAGGAAAATGGTAACAACAAAGTGCACAAACTAACGCATACCTCTTAGGGCAAACACATACACCGTCTCCGTTCCGTCGTGGATACAAAAATGATTACTCAGAAATTAAAAAATGGTGTGATAGAACCGATTAAATGCGAAAATTAAGAAAAAATGCCTAAAAAGACAATAGTTGCATTTGAAAAAAAACCTGTGCATATCCGCGGGCCACTTTAGTGGTCCGCGCAGCCAAGGAATATACTAGTACTTTATAGTAGTATATCAGTTATTGATTTTTACATAGTCTTTGGAATCTTATTCACATTTTTATTAAATGATATTTTTTTGTGAATCACTGGATATTGGACTATAGTGTTATATATTTTTGGAATCTACTCACTACATTTTCTAGATGATGATATATAGTTGATCTTATTTTCGAAATTTTTTTTCAACTTTAGTCTTTAATGCGGTATCATGGTCACCCCATCAATTTTTTTAAATTTTACTAGCTTGTCACCCGCAATAAGCTAGGGATTCTAACGATACCTCATTTATCAAAATCGGTTCAGGCTTATTGAAGTATGGTGGAATATACAAACTCACATACATACATACATACATACATGAACCCTGAAACAATATTCTCCTTTTTTCAGGCAGTCGTTTATTGATGAAAAATAGTGTGTGCCACTCGGGACCAAATTTTTTGTTCTCGGGCGGCGTATATTGAATTCCTCGCTACGCTCAGGATTCTACTTTAGAATCCTTCACTTCGCTCTGAAATAGCGCCCTCGGGGAACAAAAATTTTCTTTGGCCCCATATAACACAAATAACTATTGTTCTGATAGACATGTACAAAGAAATGCCTTATTTATGGAGAAAATAGCATAAAGACTATATGAACTACACTATAGAAGAGTATAATAATTTACTATACTATATGAACTACTGCCCGTGACTTCGCCCGCGTGTATTGAGGTTTTTTGGTTCCCGCGGGAACTCTATAATTTTCAGGAATAAGAAGTAGCCTATGTCCTTCGCTGGGACGTAACCTACCACTGTACCAATTCTCATCAAAATTGTTAGAATAGATGGGACTTTAAATCGTAGCAGATAGACAGACACACTTTCGCATCCATACTAATATTATAAACGCGATGCACGCGGACAAAGTCGCGGGAATCATCTAGTTTATAATATTAGTATGGATACTAATTTTTTTTGCTTGGATAGCATGGGTGCCATAATCAGTGAACTATAATAAACATACTAAGATACACGTCCAACTCTCTTGACGTTCTCTTCAGACTGAGTTTGGGCCCGGTGGTAAGTGCAGTGTAATAGCGACGCCAAAACTAACGTCCACGCCAAACCTTTCCACAGGGCCCAGTGAAAAGTGCGGTGTAATATGCCTATATATACCGTTAGCCCTGCACAGAAGTCTGAAAGCGAAGAGACACCAAGACACGTACTTTTCGAGTGTAGTGCTGTATCCACTCAACGAGAAGCCTTTATTAAAAACATATTTCTTTAAAAATATTTCACCATTTTATTTTCAACAACTTGAAGTCAACTTAAATTATATATCACTGGGACTTTTTTTGGGTGGAATTCTTCATGAATATAATAATGCTCCATATCATTGATATGAGGCACAAATTTTCTATGAATTTTGAAATGAAATACTTTTTCCTATATGATAAATATTGTGTTTATATTAGGTCTATATCTACCGCTATTTATTATATGTTTATAACTTCCTCACAAAGAAAATTACAGATTTTGGTACAGGTCTACATAACTACATATTAAAGTAAGCATAAGTATTGTGAAATTATTATCATGATAACTGAAACTTGTTACTTTCAATTGCCTTACATAAATCTCTTAAACTTGGGTATACATTTTCAGAATATGGCAATTTCAATGACTTATCAGTGATAAGTAAAGCATGCCATCCTACTGCTTTTGCACCATTGTAGTCTTTTTCTACATCATCTCCAATATGAAGACATTGCCAAGAAGATATATTATTCCCATATTTAGTTTGAGCACATTCAAAGATCTTTTTATCAGGTTTAGACACACCCACCTCATATGAGGTTAATACAAAGTCAAAGAATCTGTGAATTTTCATATTAGTAAGTATATCATGCAGACGAGGATCAAAATTAGATATCACTCCAACAACAATTCCAGGTCTTAGGTACTTAAGTAATTTGATCAAGTCTACACCGCCATCTGCTACTTTCCAACATGTTGGAGTTTTGAAATCTTCAATGAGTTGTTGCGAAATTTCATTAATTTTATCAATACTCATATATCCCTGAAAGGTCATTTCAATGACGCGACTCCACCATTTGTTCCATGAAATACTATCTCTCCCAAAATTTGGGTGTTGCTTAGAAATAACTTTATAACTATTGAGTAGTTGGTGTTTTAGGTCAATACCTGTACCTTTAAAACCATGACAACGTGCTACAGAGGCATAGTAATCGTATGGAGGTGTACGAAACCGTAATAATGTGTTTGTAACATCGAATGTAATTAACTTGATGCCTTGTAACGACATACTTGAGATAAAATAATCACTGGGGCCAATTCTTGAGGCGTACCGACATCGCTTCGCTCATTTATTTTAGTACCTACCTGATAAAAATGATAAGATGCACGATTTTACGTAAAGAAAAAACAGAATTTAGGGCCAGAGCCCAGTAATAACCAGATAATTAAGGGCTATTGATTTTGTTCAAAGCTAAAATAATACGAAATACAAATGATTACAAAATTAGGTTACACAATGGGATAAATGGGTAACATCTAAAGATAGAAAAGGAAAGCGAATCTGATATCACTTTGATAACCTGCCACAGACAATGTTATGTCATGCATAGATTAGCACAGTAAATAATTTTCCGCAGGGAGTGGGAAAGGGTTAGCAAATTTTGAAGTGAAAACTTCTATAACCGCGTTGAGCACTTTTGTCAGGAGCTAACCGGGGCGGACATGCTCGCGAACAGCGACTTGCTTACGTTGTTACGAAGACAAAAGGTCTTAAATATAAATAACTACATTAAAATTTATATCTTAGTTTTAACTTATATATATATATATATATTTTTTTTTAAATAATTAAATAAAATATTTTAAATATTCGTATAAAATTCGTTTTTACTTCTATACTTTCCTCTATCGGCAGTCCCTATGACTGCCAATTTTTTTCTATTATTATTGCTATCAGTTTAGAGATTGTGCACTACAGAATCAGCCACATTGCCCAGCTGGATGAGTTTTGGGGGGGGCGATTGTCTAAAAATTATAGCTAGGTCCTTTATCTCGTATTCTGGGCCTTTTAATAAATAAAATGATAACTATAGTATAACGATCGGTATAACCTCTGATTGGATAATATTCTTTCACTATTGGTCAAAATCCATTGACGCAGCAAAATTACCATAAATTAAGCCAATCAAAACAATTGAGACTGTAACGATGATTGATGCAGGGTATGTTCCGTTATACACTGCTAGAACTGTTCAGTGCTCTTACTGGGGAGAAATTCGTTCCAATATTGACTAACAGTATACTGCCACAGTATCGGGAAATATATGACGTCATAAATCGTCGCCATTTTTGTGCTGTGAGCACTGGCGTTTTCGAGGTAAGGTGCTGTCATGTGTCTCAGTGGTGACTGCGTTCCGTTTTAAACAGTAACCAGTATAGCTAAAGAAACGGCTTCGCAGTAGGTATACAAAATTGACGTCATACTTAACAGTGCTCCCAGTGTTTAACGGAATATAACCGCAGATTAAAAATAAATCGCCAGCCGGTCTCTGATCGTGTCTCTGATGTTCAGAAGCCAAAAGTGACCACAGAACATAGTGTTCTCTAGTGTTCTGCATTGATTTTTTAGGGTGTTCTGTGCCTAGTGATGTGCCAGATATCTGTATCCGTATCCGCACAAATCCGAGGGAGAAGAAAGATCCGTATCTGTACTTTTTGACAGATCTATTACATAATTAATTTTCAATCATAGATGAAATTCTATTTACAGGTATTCGGTACCAATGAAAAACTATTAAATTCCATTCAGGTTATTTTAGTCGAAACATGTTCTGTCACGCAAATCGTCAAGTGGCGTCAACTATCGTTTCAAGGTCACTCGCTCCGACACCGATTGAGTAAGAAAGATAAAATCCGTATCCGTATCCTCGGATCTTGACACCAAATATCCGTATTCGGATCCTTAACGCGGACATACATTTTTAGCGATCCGGTACATAACTATCTGTGGCACAGAATCAGAAAGGGAAAACAACTAACAAGTTTCACTTACATGCTTACCAATTTGTAATTTGTTTTAATTTTTAAAAAGGTGAAGTCATTTAAGGTCATGGTGAAGTAATAAATTAGTAGAACAGATTGTGATGCGCAAAATAGATTTTTCCAACATTAGCCAAAAATAGAACCATAAAGGTAAATCCTAAGCAAAACACCGGTAAACGTTAAATAATATTATCCCAATGGCGCTATGCTGTGGCGATCGATCGGTAGTAGCGACTGTTAGAGAAATAAACGCAATACTTAGATACTGTTGATCCAGAATCCAGATGAAATTATTTAAAATAAGTGAAACTAAAAACAAAACCATTTCTGCTTTTTCTGAAGTGCTCGTTGGTGATAAAAATCTGCAGTGATATAAATCTGTGTAATTTTATGTTCTAAAGAAATTGAAGTAGTTTCCTGCACATACTGGAATCTTTTTGGTATGTCACGAGAATAAGTTTGCCAAATAATACGCATAGTACGTGTTTAGTGCATGAAATAACTATTACCTACTTGTTATTATAAAAACAATTATTTTACCTGAAAATTATCTAATATTTAATTTATGTATATACCTTAGTGTTTTTAGTAGGTATGTTTTAGAAGATTTTCCGCATCCTGTATTAAATTTTTATACATGAAATTGTACTTAAAGTAGGTACAAATATAAATATTTAAATAACTCTGATACCAGTGTTGAGGTTGATGATGTCATAATATATTATATTGAGAAGACAATAGAAACATGTATTGCATTCAAATGTGCTCTAGCACATCATCATCACAGCCTTGTAATTATTTAAAAGTGTTAAACTTAATGTATCACAAAATGTAAAATTGTCTGAAAAACAACCATAAATGCAATGTTAAAATACTTACTTATTCTTTTTAAAAATTTGACTTGTAAGTAAAATATTTATAAAAATAAATACATATGTATATTTAAGGTGGACAATTAATATATCTATCATGTAATACCTTTCCACGAGCAATTCTTGTACATTATTTACAGATTATATATAAATATATTTAGAATCCAAACCAAATTTTACTTTGTGGTTTAATAATTTTACCTAAATTTTTACTGATAATGGTTATTAATTGTAAATATTAAAAAACCCCTACGCAACTCTGGCAAGCAGGGTATATTGGGAGAGGTTATTAATACCCTCACCATGAACCACCCTAACTTCTCTATAGAGGAAGCACATTTCAAAACTTGTACTGTATGATATTTTTTATCAAGCAAATTAGTAAGTAGTAGTAGTATGGAATGATATTTTTCTGTATTGATCAGTATCTAACAATATCAACAATGGTACATCCCATGTTTTTTAATTTCTTTTAAGTAAATTTTCCGTCCAATCAATTCTAAATGGGATACATAGAAATCTGAAAAGTTGTAGGTTTATACTAAACAAGTTGCATTTTTTTTTTTATTTATTTACAAGAAATTCTTGTGGTTCTGGACCTGGTTAAAGACTTTCACATTTTATTTTATAGAATAGGTAGGCAATACAAATAAGTAACATAAAATGATGAAAAATATATTTAGAAAGATATTATCATTTCCATGTTATTTTATCTTGATTCTTTCATAGTCCAATTATGAAATAGTTTAATTTAGTTTTTTTTTAAGTACTAATTCCTGTAAACTGTGTAAGAAATGCTTAATGCCGGACCCAAGGGCTAAGCCGGTAGGGGCCAGTGATTCTTCTGCATCAGATGAAGCATCCAAATTAGAACTGTACCTCCAGAGACAACTTGAGGAGGATATTGCGAGGTATGACTTTATATTTATGAGATCAAATGTACATATTCCAACTTTCATTATGATAATCTTTTTACCCAACTTATTCACTGTAATAACATTCTCCTATTTTAGAAAACTAGTCATGTAATTTTGGGCTTTAGATTTATATAATATTAATGAATTTTTTGAAAACTTCTTTAGGCGTTTTGAGCACTTTTTGGTAGGGGGTAAAAATGTAGATTTAAGAAGGGTTAAATTTTAATAATTTTTAGTAAAATAAAAAAAACCTTTTCACTTCTATTGGCAATGGCCCTATGAGTGGCAATTTTTTTCAATTTGAAAGGTTAAGACAAGGCTCTGAAAAACAGATGGACAAACAGACATACATGACACAAAGGCAAATTCACTCATGTACACAAGACTTTGCTACACTCAGTCCATAACAAATAGTTCAAAGTTTTAACACAACCCATCTCAAAAAATTTACTGAATAATTACAAAGAATTTTTTTTTTTAGTATTTGATAATTCTTTCCAGTTCACTCATATTTTCTGAGCATTTGTTTTAAAAGACAATCATGTTGGTAGATCTTATGACAGCGTGTAGGTACTAAAATAATTACTTACAAAAATGATAAAGTAATATAATTTATAAGTTTATATTTATGATATTATTTTTGTATAAAGACTTTATTAAATCAATCACACCTCAAAAATGATGCCAATTAATTTAATTGTTGATTGATCTTTGCTTGTTTACAGAATCTTTGATGAATCAATTTATTCTGATTTGGAAGTGGTTTGTGGAAAATTAAAAATACTAACACATTCTTGCATACTAAAAGCACGTGCAGACATTTTTTACAGCAAGCTTGAAACTATTTTGCATGTCAATATTGGAAGAGAAATTTTTGATGAAATATATTCCTTCATAAGGTTAGGCTACTACATACAATGTTTGTTCATTTAATTTATTGGTGACATTGTAATTTGAATTATCTCAATATGTATATTTTATTTTTCAGTGATGCCTATACTGAATGTGATATAAAAAATCAAGAAAAAGAAATTTTGATCTTTCTTAAAAGTAAAATATTTACTAATAGCAGTGTATCGGATTGTAATAATAAAAAAGAAAACACAGACGACATTGATGTCTTTTTAACCCCAAACTGTAGAAGTCCTCATAAAGACAACAAATACCAACAAATTTCATGTCTTAGTCCTAGTACAGAATTGACAAAAGAATACTATGCTTTGGTTCATATAGAGAGAAATTTACTAGAACAGGAGTTGATCGAACAAGATGCACTGTCAAATGCTTTTCATACTATAATACAGTCTCAAGATAGAGAATCACATAAAGGCATACAACGTAATAAACCCACTTCACTGTCCCTTATATCTAGTCACTCTTCGAAAACTGTAAAACATTCCAATAATTGTGATATTTATAGCATTGTGCCCAATGAAAATGTGAATTTAAAGGATTTTGAGAACAAATCCAATCAATCAAAAGCTGATTTAAGTACAAAAATATTGCAATCATATAAAGTTCTGGAAAATAATTTAAATAAGACATTTACTAACGATATATCTGGTGACAAAATATTAGATCCTATATATTCTCCAGATAGCTTAATTACTGACGACCCCAGTTCTTCTTCGGATTATTTGTCTGCTGCATATGCATGTTCTCCCACATTGGGATTTTCTGGGTGCTTGCATCAATTAAATGTTGGCGAAAGTAGTACCAAAATGGAAAACCTATTTACTTCTTCCGATTCTGGTCTGGAAAATACTGGTCTGTTGGAAAGTCTGAATAGTCACAAAGATGTTACATTGACAGATATATCATTAACTGAAAGTACTTTACATGACTTTAATACAGAAGAAACAAATCAATCACAAGAAACAATCTCAGGCTCAGAATCAGATTGTAATCACCCTCAGAGAATAAGAGGACATACTGGACCTTCATCATTGAATGGTATTTCTGGAGTAGAAGGTTTTCAGAGACAAAGAAATGTAAGTCTTGGAATTCAAAATGATTTAACATATTGCAAGTCATCTAAAGAAGAAAAACAGCGGCAAAATGAGGAAATAGTCATACTAGAGTCTTCGTCAGTTTCTTCAGAAACTGGATCTTGGGAGTCAGTATTTCCACCAAAAATCCCAGATAAAGAAATTTGTGACAAATTTATACACTGTGAACGCCAGTACAACAACGACGGGGCCATAAAAGAAAAGCCGAACACTAGTGAATCAAATCTAAAGTATGAAAAATCATTAATAACAAATCCAACACCATGTTTTATCGATGCAGCAAGTTTGGCAGATGAGGAACAAGTTTTGGTCCATTCACAGAATGTAAATAAAATTGCGACTGATTTAATGCCCACACCAAGTAAACCAGTGCCATGTTCTACAGTTAACAAGCTCGACATTAGTCCAGGTGATTTTTCTGAAAGTAATGATAATGAAGACTCGTTAGAACAAGGGGACAACAAAGACACAGATTCAATTCAAAAGGATTTATCCCCTACTATTTTTGAAATGACTCCTCTTACGGAAGACTCATTGAGTGCAAATATTCTTCCAGACAGTAAAAGCTCTATTGAAACACATTCTACTTCTAATTGTCCAAATGAAAAGACGTCAAGCACAGTTTATACGGGCACAACACCCCATAACTCTATCATGTCACTGAAAACATCTGCATTAAAACAATATGAATCCGAGGAAAGTGAAAATGATACCATTATAAGTAGAGGGAGCTATGCGAATTTTCGATCAGGTAGGTATAACGAATCTTCTCCTATAGTTTCAGGGGGTACTTCAATAGAAGATGTTCATTCTCCGAAATTAGGAATTCAAAATAGTAGTCCATTAATTCGAAGAAAAATAGGTAACACCCCTATATTGACGGGTGCTTCATTTTCAAACGAAAATAATGATAGTCTCCCAAAAACACCGAAACCTGTATCATGTATATCTGCTTGGGTAGTTGATATGTCCAACACAAAGGGAATTGAATCCGAAAAACCCACATCGAACTTCGTTTGTAATAAACCAGGTGATAGGAATTACGAAAACTTGAAGAATGAAACAAAATCAAACAGCAGTGATAATTATTGTAAAAGCAGAAGTTCACTAGACTCTGACAGCAGTGAAAAATCTGGTCATAAATTCTACATTGATTTATCCAGTTTGCCTGATCCCTTGCCTCCGGAGAAACCAGTAACTAATGATAATAGCAATGAAAAGAAGAATATGTTTTCTATGTATATAGATTTAGGTGAAAGCTCAACACTTAAAGAAATGCCTGCTCGACTGTCATCTTCCTTCGGTAACAAAAAGCAAGTCAGTGAAATTAAAAACGCTTCAAAGCCTAAATCTCCAAAATCCGTTGGCAATGAAAAAAACATCAGCACTTCATCAAAACCACATGATTATAGCATGAGTTTCGAAACATACGAATCCCTCTGTAATGATCCTAATTTAACTATCTCTGAAATAATATCTATTCCGGAGCCACCAATATGTACAAAAAGTCGTGAATTTTATGAAACCGAGAGTAACAGAGTTGAAAAGCCGTCGCTTCGGCGTATGAATGGCGACAAATCTTTTATGATGAACACGGTAAATGTTATACACGAAGAAACTATCAATGCGAAAGATCAATCGGTTGATCTTTTTGTAAAATTATCTGATTTAGACAAACCGACTATAAAATCTGATATTTTTGAGAGAGAAATTTTCGATCCAAGAATGACTAGATCGATCCCTGACAACAATTGGCCTGAACAAAATGTTCAAACGGCATCTTCTAGATCTAGTGAAGTTATTAGTTCTTTTCATTCAGAAAATGCATTGAGTTTAAATAGGCTGTTTCCTCATTTGAAAAACGAGTTTAGTAGAAGTATGCCAATTTCTTTATCTGGGAGAACCCGATCGCCTTTACGGCCAGGAGTTTCTTCGAGTGTTAGTGAAATAGACGAACAGGTGTCCGACGTTTCTGAAATTAGTAGCATTCAGAGCAGTATGTGTCGGTCTGTAATCGGTAAGATTTCTTTAATCACATAATTTTTACTGTTAAAGAATTGAAATAAAAATTTGTTATAATTTATTTTGTATGATTTCAGAAAACAGTACCACAGAAGAAACTAGTCAAACATCTAGTTTAATTGGTAACTGTCAGTCTAGATTAGGACAAGACTTGTTGCGAATGTTCTTGGAAGAAATAGCGCCAGACGTGATTGTGGAAGTATCTGGAAAACGGATTAAAGCCCATAAATGTATATTATCTTCAAGGTAAGGCTTTTGATGACCTCGTGGTCGAAGTGGTGAACACTGTGGGCTTATAAATGGGAGGTCCTGGATATTGTTTTGTTTTACTAAATGGTTCAGATCTGGTCTGGTGGGTAGTATTCAGTTGTGGATAGTTACCAACCCACTGGTAAAGCCCTAATGCCATACTAGGTATATAGTGGTTGGGTTCAAGTAGAAATCGATTAGGGATATGGGTTTAATATTACTAATCCACTCTTGAGAAGAGATCACAGGTAAGTTTTACCTGTCATGGAATGCAAAAAGTGTTATTCAGTAGATATTTGACTTAATTCTTGTAATATTTTAGGTGTCAATATTTTGCCGGCATCCTAAGCGGCGGTTGGGTAGAAAGTGCTGGTAACGTCATTGTTTTACCCCCGTGAGTATTTAATATTCTATAAAGATAGAGTACAACAATTTTAATTAATTTATTACGATCCACCAATGCATTATAGTTTGATTAGTATGTTTTTTTATTGAATTGAATACATAGTATAAATTCTAATGGTCGCACCACAAAGAAAAAGCATTGGACACATGTTTATTTTTAATCTGACAGATTTCTCATACCAAGTCTGTCAGTTATACTTTTTTTTTACTTATATATGTCACCGTAAGATTGTAAAAACCGTAAGATTATAATCTAACTCGCGAAATTCTAAACTGTCGAAAGATTGTTAGATTGCCGTTAGATTGTAATCTTATATATAATTAAAGTTTTACTTACTGCGTGTCATTTTCTAGTTTCACATTTCTTTTTCAATGATTAGATTGGCTTACCTAGTAGTTTCCCCTAACTGTCACGTATTAAATAAATCCTAGTAATTTAAGTTAAAGATTTTCATACATCACTTTAACATAAATCCTCTAAATAAATTGTGATGTAGAATTGCGTAACGTTTTCTTAAATTACTAACTATTCAAATACCTTTGTTTTAGGTTTTCGTTCAATGTAGTACATTTTGCACTGTGCCATATATATTCGGGTCTTTCGACAATTCCGGATTCAATTAGTATTGTGGAACTGGCTACGATTGCCGATATGTTGGGTCTGGAAGGATTAAAGGAAGCTATCATGTTTA
This sequence comes from Erebia palarica, assembly GCA_964035005.1. Taxonomy (NCBI): domain Eukaryota; kingdom Metazoa; phylum Arthropoda; class Insecta; order Lepidoptera; family Nymphalidae; genus Erebia; species Erebia palarica. Next base: position 29,347,727 of record OZ035986.1, read on the forward strand.
CTTTGAAAGCTAAATATTGTCACCACTTTCATCGGGTAATAATAATTATTTATTTAAGTTGAACTGCCTTGGCTTCGCTCTGGTGGAATATCTGAAAGTCTCTTTTAGGGAGAAAACCTATATATTATGCAAAATAACAAGTTTAAAACTTGATATATTGCATGTAGGTTTCCCTAACTAGCTACGTAAGCTGTTCATTAATATGGTGGAGTGCCTGGGGCGTTAAAAACATGAAACCTCGGATTTCAGTTACAGTGAATGAAATTTAATAATTAAAAGTGGAACGTTTAGCTTACAATATATACAAAAAAAATACCCATTAAAAAATTGTGATCTCAAATTAAAAAATATAAAATTTCGATAATTTAAAGGCTGTATTCATAATATTAGGCTGTAGAATATTTTTATATTCCAAAATTAGGTTAATATATGCATTCAGTATGCATATATTAACCTTGGTAATTAATTTTGGTATATTCACTTACTAGTTTATTATAAATGCGAATGTGTGTCCGTCTGTCTGCTACGCTTTCACGACTCACCTTTTCAACTTGAAATTGTGATTTTGATGCAATTTGGTACAGGGATAGGTTATATCCCGGGGAAGGACAAAGGCTACCTTTTATCAAACGAACAAAGAAAAAAAAATCCAATAAAACTTTCGTCAGAAATATACAAAAAATCACAGTTTTTACTCTTAATAAACTATACACAACATGCACAGAATAATGTCATGTGTAACTAAAACTAGCTGATGTTGAAAATGGTTATCGGATGCAATGCAAGATTAGTTTTTGTTTAATAATAATAAAAAAATCAAAAGCACAAAAAAATTAGGTAAATTTTACACTTTATAGCATAAAAAACATAACCCCCCTCGACCATCTAAATTCATTCACTGTAACAAAAGTCCGAGGTTAAAACCCCCAGGCACTCCACTAATACCGTTACCGACTCGTAGTCACCGTTACCGACTCGTAGTCACACCAGATTATCACACCAGTGTGACAAACAGGATTTTTTTCTCGTTTGTCACACCACTGATTTTTCCACACCATGTATACGATAATTGCTAGTGCAGTACTGACATTTTCTAATAAAGTCGATCTGCTGCTCAGTCCGGGTTTGAACGTAAGGGCTGACGGTCGTGCGTTTAATTAAAATATATAGATGGACATTTTCGTGATTGAACAAGTTTACTAATTTTGTATCAATACTTATAATAAAACTGTAACAGGTCCAATTCTGTACATTGAAGATATTTTGAAAATTTCAGCCAAATCTGTATTTTTTTTTTATTTTTGTCTGTCGGTCTGTCTGTCTGTATCTTAAAATAAATATAATATATAAATATCCACCAGGTTTCATTCCTTCGTGATCTCGGGGTTACGATTCATGATAAACTAACATTCAAGGCACATTTTTAAATTTGTTACAATATGGCTTCTAGTGGGTGCCATTTTGTTTTTTCTCAAATTCGGCTTCCACAGTAACACTAGGTAATGATATAATCGGCATAAACTGGTGCAAGAATCATCAAAATCGGTCCAGGCGTTTAGGCTCTATTTTAATTTAACTAAGTAGTATTACTAGGACATCACTAGTTAGGAATACATGGTGTGGAAAAATCAGTGGTGTGACATACGAGAAAAAAATTCCTGTTTGTCACACTGGTGTGATAATCTGGTGTGACTACGAGTCGGTAACGACTAATACGCCTTTTTCGATTTTCGTCGCATACGTCGATATTATCATCTTTCTGCATGCTCATTGCCGAGGGTGATGAGCTTGTGACCTCTTCCATAATTCGCATAATAGCCCCACCATTATGCGAATATTACTTAAAAATAATAATGCAGTGCACACGTTGCTCGATATTTCTGCATACGACTCCCCGATTTTCTTCTATGTTAAAACGTTTATTGTTCGATAAAAGCTGGGACCGATAGCTGAATGTGCTTTCCGAGGCTCACAATGAATATTATATACAAATTATAATCCTAAAAATTTAAATTAGTTCGCCGAATAGGCATAGTTTTAGTTATTAGTATAGTTTATAGAGTTCTTATAAAATATATTTTATTTAAGTGTTTTAATTAAACTATAAACATTTATGGATTACTTTTTGAAATTATAAAATATGTATTTAACATTATTCAATAATAAATTAATTAATTATTAATTTATATAATTAACATAGCTTACTTTTAATCGTATAAAATGCTTCTAGCCGTGTCAAGTTTGCACAGCTGGTGTATTGGAATGCTTCCCACTATCATCTGTTTATGGATTAGATGACTTATACCGCAAATGCCTAAGGTGGATCACAAAGTACTTTTCAAAAGTCTGGCCTACTAAAGCTTTCGCTACATTGCCTAAGGAGTTGTTGGACAAATGCTATCAAGAACATATCGTTAATTTAACAACTGAAAATCTTATTGACACCGTTTATGGATGTGGTATAACAGGTGTGAACAATTGAATTGCAGATATAAAGGTCGCGCAGTAAAAGATGACACGAACAGTTGGTTTCAGAAAAAGAGCCCTAGGTAAATATCACCCCAGGTTGAAGATTTTTCGTGACGCTATCCCTACGACATATTGAGTGCTCTGAATAAAATGTACTCGAATCAATACAAAACGTGTCCAGTGTCAATTTTTATTGCGCAACCTGCACCTATGGTTAACAAAAGTTATAAAAAAACTACTTATGATATTTGTTGAAGTATTTACGTATTCATTAACATAATCTGAATCTTGAAGTAATTTGTTTGTAGGGTATTTATTTAACAGAATCTTAATTGCGTAATTATTTTATTCTAGATGATGCCCGCGACTTTGTTCGCGTGGATTAATGTTTTTTGATTCCCGCGGGAACTCTTTAATTTTCCGGGATAAAAAGTAGTGTCCTTCCCCTGGACACAACCTATACCAAATATCAAATTTCATCAAAATCGGTTAAAGAATTTTAATTGATTCCCGCGGGAACTCTTAAATTTTGCCTATGTCCTTCCCCGCCATATAACATATCCCTGTACCAAATTTCATCAAAATCGTTTTAACGGATTGGCCATGAAAGCAACAGACAGACACACTTTCGCATTTATAATCGCATAGCATGCATATATGGAAATTTGGTACAGGTATAGGTTGTATCCCGGGGAAGGGACATAGGCTACTTGTCCAGGAAAATTCAAGAGTTCCCGCGGGAATAAAAAAACCTTAATCCACGCGGACGAAGTCGTGGCCATCATCTAGTTATTTTATAAACTGCTTTTTTTGTGTTAGATAATGTACTAAATATCAGAGCATAAAGTAATCTGTATAATTCCAGTGGCATCGCTACAAAACAGCAGGTGGGCGGAGAGTGTCGCACGGATGTGCCGTCGCATGGTGAACGCGGCGGCTCACTTCGCCGCTCCGAGGTTGTTCGCAGTGCTGCAGCTGGTGGCGAGCGCTCCCGACGCGCCCCAGCCCGCGAAGCAAGCGCTGGACGACTGCCTAGCAGCCGCCATCGAATGGGCCCCTCCCGACGAGACGTGTCTCGCTTACGCTTTCCTCTCCAACCTCGTCAAGGAAATCCGCAGCCAGCACGCGTCCAAACCCGACCTCATCACGAACGGCAACCAGATATCCAAAGTTCCAGAGCCGAGCGACCTTCTCCTCACCCACGCTAGCAGCTGGCGCCTGCAATGCGAGGGAGCTCTAGTAAGAGCCGCCCCCAGAGTCGTAGGCACCCAGGCGTTCAAGGATCTACCGTCGGAACTTCGTAGGCGGCTCCGAGAACTCGGCTGCATCATGTATGGCCCCCAAGCTATACCTCTCGCAGCATGCCCCACGGTACCGCAAGACAGAAGAAGCAAAAGCGCTTACCATAACAAGCCGAACAAAACGGTCAATACTTCCGCTACACGGAGTTTGGATATGGAAAAGGTTAGAAACTCTTTTGTTCCATATAAGCCGAAGCCGGTCACGGTAATGGGATCGAAAGATAAGCTGACGAGCAACAGCGAATTGAGGGACATTAAAAAGACGAACAAAGTCGCCGTACCTAAAGTGAGGACGACGAAAGCGCAAGAGGAGCGTGCGAAATTCAATCAGAGTAAATCCTTAACTTCGCAAGATCGTATCGTCAATAATAAATCTGTCGCGGCTCGTCCGCATCTATTCGAAAACACGAAGCCTCGATATTTGGAGCCACGCTGTGTTAAGGAAAAAGAAAAGAAAGCGCCACCGAAATCTTTCGTCAACAAATTGGTCTCATCCAGTGAATCTTCTCGTAATTCAAGCCCAGTCCAATGTCGTACGACGCGTACCAGTCGTATGACGGGGAACCAGAAATGTGAACATAAGGCGCACGCCATGTCTCAGGACAGTTTGGCGACTACTTCGAGGCCTCGTACGGCTGAGCCTTCCACTGATTCGTTGAGCGAATCCCAGAATAGCAACCGATATGCAACCTACACTAAGACTAAACGCACAAGCAAAGGATCTGTAGAGTGTGAGTAATACTTTCAGCAGTGTAGCATTATTACTGTTTGTCATTATATCTCATGAAACACGGAATATAGGGTATGCTCCGATATACACTGCGAGCACTGTAAGGTGTGACGTCAATTTAGTATACTGTGAAGCCGTTCCTTTATAGCTAGCTATATTGGTTACTGTTTAATACGTAACGCAGTCAGCACTGAGAGCACCTTCCCTCGAAAACGCCAGTGCTCACAGTACAAAAATGGCAACGATTTATGACGTCCTGTATTTCACTAGGATACTGCGGCTACTATATACTGTCAGTCCATAACTCCCTAGTAAGAAATAATTTCTCCCGAGTAAGAGCACTGAACAGTGCTCGCAGTGTATATCGGAACATACCCATAATATATCTGTCAATTTGGCTTGTTTCATGTCATTAGATTTAATCTGCGGATATGGACGCCATATTGAAAACTGTTAGTATAAATAAGAGTGTTTTGACGATGGTAATTCAGTCTCCTGCCAGCAAACTGTGATTATTGAATACTTTTGTTTAGGTACCACTACTCTAATGATAAACCATTTAAGATGCAACTTTTTCTTTTACAGCAGTGATATCAAAAGGCCTTTCACCATCGTCATTGCTAAACGCAAACGTGAAAACTAAGATACCAGTTTATTTGAATCAAAATTCAATATCTGCTAATGGCGGCACCACCAAGCATGCGGCCAGTGTTAGAATGTTGCATGTGAACACACATTCCAATGCAAAGGGCAAAACTAAGTCGTGCGATCGTAAGATATCCGGATCTCTAATGAACGCTACAAAATCGAGCTCGGCAAAAATTGTACCAAAAGTGTCAAAAGAGTTGCAGATGTGTCACTCGCAAACCCATAAGCAAAAACAATCGAGAACCGGAACGAAACACACCACCAGGCGAGAGGATAGTGAAAAAGAGCATCACATTCCTGCGATGGAACGTTCGGGTACCTTCTTGAAGGACGAGCCCACGTTCGGTGATAAAACCACTAACATAGACAAGGGCCTGTAAGTTAATTGTATTTTATCATACATTTTCGATGGTTTATCATACATTTCCAGCAAAAAGACACTTAAAATGTATGTAATTATCTGAAGTACTTTTTTTATTTTTTCCTATTATTGAGTACCAGCGAGGTACTCAATAATAGGTACCATTTAACTACGATCTAGCATAACTAATTGGCTAATGAGCAGTTTTGCTTTAACCTAAACTTGATAATTTCCGAAGTACTGATGCGTACTATGTGAATGGCATGTACCACAGTTCATATACCATGTCAGTTGAAAAGGGGGTTTTACATTATCTTAATAAGAAATAGAGTCATTACGGTCAATATAATTAACATGTACCTAATACCCAATGTATTACCGACGTTTAAATATTAAGAAAAAATTTACTTTGGTCCATACACTTTAATTGATTGTATTGCCAACGGTTTATGGATGAATTTATTTTATGATAGCATAAAATAAGTTACAAGAAATTATATTTATTATTTTAAAAATAGCTTATTACCTTATAAATACAAATTTTAAAATGAATTACATTTACATTATGGCTATAATGCTAATAATGGAGAATGCCGAAATTTTAATTGGCTTTTCTTCCGTCTTAACCGTATTAACGGTAAAACATTGAAAATGTACTCAGGATTATACAATTAAAAATTATTAAAATATTCGATGGAATTTCGTAGTAATCTGGCTTAAGTTTTCAGGTACTTTGAAGTTTTGCAATTTTTAGGTATACCTTAACTTTTTAACTCCCATTCGCTTATGAATAAGATATATTGTATTGTATGATGTATATTTCATTTTTTTTTATAAATGGTTAAACGCATGAGTAACGCTACAATAGCCTGGTTATCGGCCTTCTCCTTTTATGAAGCTTTTTTAAAAAAGGATAAAAGTATATCTATTACGACATTGCATGCTTTTCCTTTGTATATACATACTGTTTTTATGCTTTAAATGGAAAACACGCTGTTTTTTGTTTAGCAGTGTCGTTTAATGAATCTTATTTCATAAAAAGTCCTTAGGTACGTAGGTTATGATAAGTGTCATAACTTGACTTTTACCAAGACGTAAGGACACAGAAATAATAAAGACCCTGTAATTATATTTATGTATATCCAAATAGCTATAAATTGTTTAATTTATTCTATTAAAATTACCGACCGTTACTTATTTATTACCGGGTCTTATTAAATCTAATCAAAATAAACATGTAGCATAGTTTTTAAAAAATCAATTGTCATCTATTTAGTCAATCTCTTATTTTATAATTTCAAATATTGAACGTCTACTAGTCTCTTGGATTTTATTATTATTAAATAGATGTTAATAGTTTAGAATGTCTGCGTAATAAATTAATCGTAGTATTATCTTGATGCAAATGCAGAATTCTATAAATGTGCTATGTAATAAAAATGTGCGGTAGTTTCATAGTAAATGTCTATATTATTATATTTAATCGTAATATAAGTATTTAGTGTTAAAATATTTTACTGATTTGTTTTACTTGCAACAATATTTTATTCGCTTAGAGTATTGTAATATACTGGCCTGCTTCTAGTACTTACATTAGTTCGCTAACTAAACTACGTGGCGGTTGCAGTCACCTCCGATTGGCCGATATTCTCACTATTGGCTACAATGGACAGTTGCAACTAGACTATAATAAATTCAGCCCCACCCGCAGTGTACGCTATTGTAAGAAAATTGGTTACCCAAATAAATAGTTGTAGGATTTTAGGATTTGTTTCACACTATACGATTACTTCGTGCTAAATCTTCTTACTATATTCGCAAGGGGAGGAAAGTATAATTTTATTTATCGAATAATACTTAATAGGTACATCGATCACACAAAGTTTGATCTTATTTTGAGAAAGCAATCTATCCCACACCTGTACGTGTACAGGGTTTTTAATACGCGAATTATATTATTGTAAAAAGATTCATTGAGGTTAGCCATAAAAATTAACGTGGATCGTTATTATCTGAAATGGCTGATAATATGAAATTTCAAAATGGTAATTAGGTATGTTATAATAGGCATAATGTAGAGCTGTAAGTTTTTGCTATTTACTACGTGCTAATTAATATTGTTTATTGTAACTAGTATATAATATTGTTAAAATGTGTTTATATAATTTGAAAAGCATTTTTAGTAAAGTACTCGCCAATTTTTATGACCACTTTGAATATATATGTGTGCATAACGCAAAATTTCAGCCGAATATAATGAAGCGGTTACCATGCGTAAGTTCGAGCTCGTTCATTGGTCGGGTGATTATTTGTAGCACGTAGTTCATTAATCTTGACGAGGTTTATAATAATTGCACATGAAATAATATATTCGAGTCAGACTTATTCTAATAAAACATGACATCATAATAATTATATTAGAATCTCTTTAGTAGGTAGGCACTGTGTTAGATCGATTTAATTAATATATATACTTGCTTTGTAGTAAGAGATAGTTTATAAGCTTAATTTTGAGATCTTTTATTTATTTCATAAAGTTAAGGGTTTGGCCTATTGTATGGAAAACGGTTTGTACTAATACGAGTGTAAAGAAATTATTTTTCAAATATTTGTGTACTTGTAATATTACGAAATATAGATATAGATATAAATATCTACTTTAAAATAATAATCATATTATGTAACAAAATGTTAACAGATGGTTAGTTATATATGATCTCGATGATGCTCTCAGTATTCATTTATTTACTTTCAGGTTTGCATCAGCCATTGTTGTAGTTAAAATGTACGCCATGATTATTTTTTTAATACTTTACCATAATATTATAAAACTTATAGCTATTGGTAGACTTATTGTAGTAGCTCAGTCGGCTATAATATCTGTAATGCAACCTAATTTATTTATTTTGTGTAGTAATTCACTGAAGGCAACACACAAGATTAATCTTGTTGAAGGTTAACCTTCCTAGATCATTGATTTGGTACTTAGGCGCGGGATATACACAAGAGGCGCTCTTTTATCATATTTCATACAAAATGTATGCAAGCGACGGGGCGCCGCTTTCCAAGGAAACACCGCCGCGCCTTAATAGGGATGATGACAACTCAATCAAATCAGCAACTCTTTATTAAACTTAAAAACGCTTTTCCAGTATGGAAGTTGTATTCGCGATTGTGACGTCATCAAATTTTAACGCACTTTTTTTATCTTTAATCTGTATTATAAAATGTTTATCAAACTTAAAACTAACCGAGGATGTGAATTTTAGGCCTTTTTGACCCTCTATTTAATAATCAGTTAGAAATAATTTATTTTTGATATAGGCATCATCCATATCTTACGTGGCTGGAACGGCGTGTCATATTTTTGCCCCCTGTTTGTTACAATAAAGTGCGACAGGTTTCGGCTATAAGAGGAATTTTAATTGTATGTATTATATTGTATTGCATTATAGCCGATTGATTTTCAGAATAATTAAGCTAGTGAAATATTTTATAAAATTTATTTATACTCAAACTAAAATGGTATATTTCAGCAATTTAAATCTGCTTCGCTTATTTACCATTTAATTATCATATGCAATATTATCAGTTAAAATTTTAAAGTCATGAATGTATTTTTATTTTATAGGCAGGTGCTCATAATTTTGGTACCCAGGTGGGAAGATGGCTTGTTCTTATGGGGTGTAAATAACCTGTATAGCTTTATTAGGAACTTTTCTAAAAATGTTATGAACATCAATGTTTAACTAGGTACTAGATGGGTTCTTTCATAGAAAAAAAGTTGGGCGTCCGACTTGTAGGGCGTGCCCCTCACCTGTATAAGCCTGCCCTTGTCCCCGCCATAGCGCTGTCCCGTTTTTCTGACTAGATGATGTTAGTAAAATAAGTCTACATTCTTTATTTGACAGGGCCCGTCTATGTAAATTGAGGTCGTTGGTTATAAATGGTACGGTTAATACACGAACACATAGTTTTTCAGCATGTACTGCGTAGTAAACTTGACGCATTTCAGTCACGCTTATAAATAATGTGCTCAAAGCCCCACCGAACAATAATCATATTGAATTAAGTATTCGCTTAGATAGTTAATTGCATATTTTATTACATTCCGTGCAACATTTTATCATATGGACATAATAGTATTACGACTTCAAGAAAGTAAGATATTGTATTTTTTTTGTTGAAGATTGTGCTTACAGCTCTAGTCATGATATTTGAGTACTAAGTTATTAGTTATTAAGGGCTGAAGTGCACTCGAAAGGTTTAGCATCGGCGATATCAAAATCGCGCATCGCTTTTTAGCGATTTGTTTATGCCATACTTTTCTCGCTATTTCGGACATGTTCAGGAATGAAAAATGCAGTTGCTGCAAAGCCTCTCATACCAACTCTTAAGCGCCCATCGCCGCGGCTAACCGATAGTCTCAGCTATGACCATTTTCATTTCGACGGTATGATATGGATCATGAGTGTCATTTTTGAAATTATCTCTCTGTCATTCACAGTCTGAATATTGAAAGATGAGTGCAAACCGGAGGCAAATAAAAAAAAACTTAAGTCGGGTACCTCTTTGAATAACCGCATTTTCGTGATCACTGATCGTTCTATGTTGTTCCGATGTTGCCAGTAGGTATCTAAAACGATATTGTGCGTTCCCATAAAAAACGTGTGCAGGCACATTTGGGCATCTCAAGTGGATGGGCAGAAATTACTGCGAACATGTTTGCTTGTGCGAGTCCACCATGAAACATTTGTGCCGCATAGTCGGGTCATTAAATAATCCACGGTCAGCTTTCTTAAGACAGACTATAATACGTTATATTTAAAAAAATGGCATTTTAACAGGCACACGTATTATTTATTCCCAATAAAAATATTTAAATATTATCACATTGCATATCTTGTATTAGAATTAGTGGCTCTGGACACAGCTGAGCTTTTCTTCTTGTCTTTAGTTTTTCCCGCGGGAACTCAGGGTCGTCCAGAAAAACTCGACAGGAAAATATATATTTTTTTTATCGACATTTCATCATTAAAACAAGAATGGCTTTGGTCCTTTAAATATTCAACCATAATAAAAAGAACGGCTCTGTTTAAAAATGGCTTACCGTTGTGTAATGCGGCAAATTACAATTTTATGTGATTTGTTCAATGCATGTAAGTATAATAATTTAGGACTTGTAAGGTTCTCTGCAATCAATATAAACATATTTTAATCTTATACCTTTAAACGAGCAATTCTTGTATATATATATATAATCTGAATCTCGGAAACGGCTAAAACGATTTTCATGAAATTTAGTTTACAGGGGCTTTCGGGGGCGATAAATCAATCTAGCTAGGATTCATTTTTAGAAAATATCATTTTATCCGTGTTTTCAGGCAATGAAAAACTGCTACAAAATCTTTAGAATACGAAGGTAAATTTCGCCACCATTTACAAGGTCATAACAGCTCAGGTCGGAAATCGGGCGGTCCCGAAACCAGACCCCGGTTCGAAACCAGATGTCTCCAGTCCGATTATTTTTTCCCCTTTTTTTCAAGTTCCTTGTTTTGTGAGATAAACTTTTATTGGGAGCCCAATATTGCACTCGTAGTTTTTTATTTATGTAACCAGTTTATATTTTTTTTATTATGTCGGTAAGATCGAAAAATATTCATATTTCATCAGTTTGTATGTAATTTGTATTTAATTTCCAAAAAACACGATTTACAAAAAAAAACCGAACAAAGCTCGGTCAGCCAGTCAAATAAATAACATGCAGCGAGCTCGTAAAACTGCACTGTGGATTCGACGTCCTCACTGGATGTCAACTCTGCAATGCTTACGTTAAACCTACATTACTTTTATAACATTTGTCTTGAACGAAAATGAATAGTTACTCATACATTATTATATTACTTTAAATATTCTGATGCATAAGCTACTTCTTATATCAGTATTTGCATTTTATACCATAGTTATATTTTATTCCTGTTATTTTTACTTCATTGTTACATTAAATAAGATTGGTTTTAAGATAATTGCCATCCTTTGCATTACGGATGTTTTAATGACCCAAGTCCACCTTGCTAAGCTAAGGATGTGTGTTAAATCCACCAATAGGAGCGCCTAATCTATTATCAAGCGATCTAAGCTACGAAAATCAATTGCTTCCATTGGCGGGTTTGACACATATCCGTAGCTACGTATCACATCTCTGGTGGAAATGCCCAAAGTCTAGCCTAATACCCAAACAAATAGACAAAATGCATATGCACGTACAGTCTACACACAAAATACAAATAAACACAGAAACAACATGATTGTCAATCTACACTCACAATTATAATATGAACCCACCCTCGTAAGATAAAACAACTTTAGGCTACGTGTGTTAAATCAAGTTGAACGCAGCGTTATTCATTCCGAAAACACTTTGTTTATTATTCATTCGTATTTAGTGGTGTGGACTGGTCTGTTGTCGTTTGTCGACTATAAGTGTTGCCTATTGGCGTGCGATATCGGTATGGTTAAAGTACTTTTAGGTGAAGAAGTCAGTCAAAAGCGGCCTATTAAAATGGCTCTAATGTAAGTAGGTAATGTGAATAACTCTAAACCTTCACTCATAAAGCTTTGCCTGACCTTTTTTAATATTTATGTACCATTGTATTATTGAAATTGTAAACTGGCTAGACGGTAGGCAACAGCTAACCAATCCACGACAATCTTGGCCCTTCGAACCGGATAAATATTTATTATAATGCATTGCTTAAAATTGAACTTAACTGCGAGCGTGTAAAGGCAGCTTACTTATCTTTCAATTTGTAAGACTATTTATAACAACCTTTAAATTATTATGAAATTTAAAAATTAATATTGTTGTTTGGGAAAGGTAAAATTGGTTATTTAGTCTTAAGAGTTTATTTTAATGTGTATACTGTAAGCGAATTTGTTTTATGTACTTACAATATTTTCATTTTAAATAAGCATTTATATTATTAAAGTACATGTGCATTTAAATATTTAACTTTTTGTATTTAGTTAGCGACAAACCTAAAACCCCATAGAAATATATAGGGTTAATTTTAAAAGGGCGCTTGGCAGCTGGCGGTTATTCGATCAATCCATATTAATATTATAATTTCGAAAGTGTGTCTGTCTGCTACGCTTTCACGGCCCATCCGTTCATCTGATTTTGATGAAATTTGGTACAGGAATGGTGTGTATCCCGGGGAAGGACATGGGCTACTTTTTATCCCGGTAAAATTAAGGAGTTCCCGAGGATATAATAAAAATTCTACAGGTATAACAAATTAAAATTATGTCGCCAGTGATGATGCAGTCTACGATGGTGGCGGGCAAATCTGTCAGGGATATGGCAGTTTGTCCTAACCTAACTATTCAATCAATGATAGGCATATTCTATTATTTAGGTAAATGTATTTTATTGAGAAATTACCTAACTATCAGCTAGCGCCAACCAAATTGACCACCAGGAATCGCGAGTTCGATCCCCGGGCACGTACCCAACTTTTCGAGATTGTGTTTCTTTAAACGGCGAAGGAAAACATTGTGATGAAACCTGCACGCCCGAAAGTTCTGCACAATGTTCTCGGTGTATGAACTGTGAAGTCTGCCAATCCGCACTTGGCCAGCGTCGTGGTCTATGGCCGAACCCTTTTCAGTCCGAGAGGAAGCTCGAGCTGGCAACGGGAAATAGAATGCTCGTTGGGTGAAATGCCCAACACCAGCTGCTTATATAGTAGTTTTGCCCGAGTTTTGTTTAACGATGTTGGAGCGCTAGCTAGCAATATTCAGCTGATAAGATACAAATCTAGCAGTTCAGGAAAAATTTAACAAGTTCAGTCAGAAACAACTATTGGGAATTGGATATGCTGCTGTGATTTCACAGTATTGTTGATTGATATATATTTAGTGTTTTACAGGCATGTTATAATTTAAAATATTGTTTAAATCAACATTAGATGCATTTGATTCAAATTGGAGCAGATGTGTTCAATCACAACAAAATAATGAAATCATCAGCTCGAATATTTCTACAATAAACTGCTGAAAATACATTCCAAATAAATTAATTTATTTCAGAAAACGATACAATATAGCATAATAGTTTAATATAACAACAATACCATACGTTAAATTTAATTTAAATGTTTCTATTGTAAAAAAAGCCCTACAGATTTATGCACGAATGGCGTTTTCCCAATACATCATCTCCCATAAAAGATAATTTACATGACACCACCAAATTAAAAATAATATTAATATAACCTCAGAGGTGCTTAAAATACTATTATATTTCGTCAAAAGCGATTCTCTCACTGGCTGCTTAATCATTGATACCAACAACTTTGATACAGACTTGTAGAAAAAACATTACATTTGAAAATTAATGGGACACATATTCATTGTTATGAATAACTGACTTATGTAATTATACTTTCTTTCGACGAGAAAATTTCGAGAGCACCGTGTTAAGACTTAAGTAATAAAAATAACGACATTATAAATAAAAATATAAGTAAACAAAATGCTACGTCCACACGGTTCTCTATTCTAGCGAGATAATAATGTTCGCATAGAAAGTTCTCGAAAGTCAATTAGCGATCACACCAGGGTTTTGGTTGGTTAACCCTATCTAAATTATTGGGTACAATTTTTTTTATCACTAAAACAATATTTTTTTTATAGGACATCAGTACAGGCATTGTGGCGCAACTAGTTTTATTGCCCGAATAAAATTTAGGAGTCCAAAGCCAAGAGAGCGCTACAAATTTGTAAACGTAAAGTAATTATGTAGTTTAGTTTTGCCGAAACAGGAATGTGGGGTTGCAATATGCCACATTGTGGCAACTAATTGTACTTTTAAATCAGTGTGTAGTCAATGCTGATAAAACTTAATCGTTTACAACTTAGCAATGTGTCGTACTGTACATATATATATATATAGATATTTATATATATATATATATATGTCACCGTAAGATTGTGAAAACTGTTAGATTGTAATCTATCTAGTGAAAGTGTAAACTGTGGAAAGCTGTGGAAGCTGAACGGTAGAGTATGTCGCGGACTCTTTTCACTAACCTTTGCAAGAGTTTCTTCTTCAGCAAACAAATAAAGTAAAATACTCTCCACGCTAACGATGTTTAATGTGGATACGTATTACGTACCTACCCAGAATCTGTGCTCTCTTCCATGACTCAAATATCTGAGTTTAATTTGCTCGCTTAGCCACATCGCCTAGCGCGCTTCGCTCGCTTGTTTTACATGAACAAAGACCTCGCTCCGCTAAGCCTCTTTCCAACGGAGTTTATCGAGCTTTGGAAAAGCAGTAATCCTATCGGTGGATTTTTCCCCGCGCCTAAGCTTCGCGCTCTTGTGGAAACGCACCAGATTTAGAAAGTTGTGATTCTGCGGTTGTAACTTTCACAATTCGTTCGCCGTTATAGGGGGTCAAGAGTTGTGGAAAGTTCCATCGCCTATATAATATCAATTTACGACAGTAGCAGGTAACGGCAATAGCATTTTAATCTCACTCAGGAATTATACTCTCTGTAAATTTTGTCGATGCACCTTCTAAGTTGTGACGGCGATTTTGATCCGGCGATACAAAAAAAAGGTCCAGATCTATTGATAGCGGTTATTACAGAATTTTGTATTTTCAAATATAGCAATAACAATTTTGTCTTTTCGTTGTAAGTACTTTATAAACAATAATAATTTCAATTCTAGCTATTTAACAATTGCAATAATAAAATCTTATTACAAACAAAAAGTATGTCTCTCCTAAGAATGTAGTTATATTACACGCATATTATTCTAAAAAGGCTAAAGGTATTAATTAAATGAGTCTATTGAATTGCTGTCTGTATTATGAACGTCGCATTCGTTTGAGTAACGATATAACAAAATCACTCATAATTATCCTAGTGTACGCGCTCCTCATCAGAAGCCGATTGATTACAAAGATCCGCTCATATTAACTGACACCGCAGCTACACTTTTATTACGGGACAAACACATAATATTTAAATATTAGCATAATCATTTATTTTATTTATGGGTCGATTTATCAATAGCTAAATTCATTTTCGGACCATCTCGATCCATCATCTTTTACCAATGCCCATCGTGAAATGGACCATTACGCTGGACAAGAGCAGGTGATATGGCTCGACCGTAACAAAGGACGATCATTCTCTGAGCGGGTGATGTTCTCGGGGATCACTGATCTTTGGAGGTTGTATGTATAGCGTAATTCAGGGAAAACATCGTAATCGTGACTTGGGCCCTTTGTGTTCATCGTACGCTACTAATAATGTCATCTATTAGATTATGTGCGGACTGTGAAGACCGCCACAAGTACATTGCGACACACACGTAACCTTTAAATATGGCGCTAACGAACGTTAGTCATAGAAGGCGTTGATTCAGCATTTTTACCATAAAGCAATACTAGTAAATTAACAGCTGTTAAAGTTCTATCGGTGTACAATTTTAAAAAGTTAGTAGAACGTAAGTTACGATAACCAACAACGGTTTGAATCAACCGTCCTCTATGTCTAAACGTTAAATTAATTGCTCAGTTAAACCTTATTCAGCTATTGAAAAATCGGCCCTAAAATAAAAACTAAATTTTTAATTATTCATATTTATATAAATGGCATATTTAAAAAAAACATATAATAAGAAATGTCATTAAATCGGTCTTAAATACAAATTAAGACATATTAATTAAGCAAAACTAGAGAATAATAGAATATAGATGTTGGCAATTGGCAATAACACCACCATATTGCCAACTCCTAATGGTCTGTGAGAAAGGTAGAGACAGACTGGTATGCAATGCAATGTTCACACATTGGTGTGCACACGTGGTTTACATATCCTAGTCTCACTTCTTGTATGTTTTGAATTGTACATGATCTAGGAATACGCGTGTGATAGCGTTGCATATGTTAAGTATGTTTCCAATTCTAATGCTGGCCATTGCAATAAAAGTCGCGATACAAACAAAAAGTTTGATAGCACTTTCCGATCTGAATCCGAGAATTCTCGATCCGATTTAGCCTGTGTAGTATTATTTCTACGAGATGTTGAGCACAAAATTTGAATTTCCGAAGCCGAGAATGTCTTATAATCGGAACAATGGGATTTAGGTCAGACGTAGTGCGGCAAGCCTTGTGCGAAACCCGTGGGCCATGGTATCAAGCCGAGCGTAGTCACCGTCGATCGAGAATACGAAATTCGAATGTCAGTTGGACTGATGCGCGTATTTTTTTGCGTAAGTTTAACTTGTTGTACATATCATCAAAAGCGAGCATTAGTTTTGCACGTAAAACCAAATGTACTGCCTGCGAGTGGGCGAGTTTTTTTACGTGTTCCATCGCTTGAAAGTAAACTACCATTTATATATGGACATGATCGAATGCCATCTGTTGACAATTCCATACATATCCTAGTTGACACGATCGAACTGGAAGAAAATCTACCATTAGGCACACAGATGTCACAATGAAGTTGCATACTCAGACTGTTTGTACCTTTATTCGTTATTATTATTCTATACATCTATCATATAATGGATGAAATGACATTGTTCAAATTCGCCTAAGAATCAACAAGGAATTGAGACATACAGTAAATCTTAATTTATTTCGTACCTTCAATTTTAATAACTAGGATTTAACGGACACTTCTAGATAATAATAATGAAAAAAAATGGGAATTTAATTGATTTTCTATCCTTTCCCTTTCCTCGAAACCTCAAATCACCGCTTGAGCGCTGGAAACGTCAAGTAAGAGTAAGAACTAAAAGAGTTTAAAGCGTTTAGATGAGACGGGAAGAAGATTGACAAAGACATTATTGTATAGGGATAGCAAAGATAAAAAAGTACCGATAATTATTATCGAGTGAAAATATCGACTAACTTTATTTTTCGATTGTATAGTATGGCTGTACCTGGTTTACTTTTTGTGACAATTGTGTGGTTACTATTCTTGAAAATAAAAAGTGTAGTTTGAGAAAGCTGAGCTCCGTATAAAAAAGACCATCCAGGTGGTTTATATCACCATATAATATAAACCACCTGGGAGATAATTGAATAACCTGTATATCTTGTGTCAAGTCTAAATTAACTAACATTCAAAATCTAACCTCAAAATCAAAAATATTATCGGTTATAAATAAATTCTCTGAAGTGTCCGTTGTTTAAGTCTACTTCCAATGGTATTTATGTGTTATTTTGATTTCAATAATGTATGTTTTATGACTGTTGGTTCTTAGGCAAACTTTGTATGGGCGATGGTCAATGTCCTTTATTTAAACATTTTTATATAAGTACTTATACATTAGAGAATTTAAATTGTTTTATTAGCATTTAAATTTAATGAAATACAATAATTAATGCACGCAATTAATATACGCAGTAAATTGAACAAATCTCAAATTATTGCGAACCATACATGATATGATTCTGAAGGCTGAGTATTGTGTACATTGTGCTCACTTGTTTATACATCAAATCACAATAGCTGTCTTTAAATTAGTGTCCGACGGAAAGTTCGGTTTCAGTTTCGGCAAAAAAACGAGTTTCGGTTTAGTTTCAGCGGTAAACCTGCCGAAACTACGACCGAAACCGAAACTGCATTCGGGAGCTCTCGCGCTGTGATCGGTCATGTTCGGCGCGTTAAATTCTATCACATGCCTAATCATGTCGTGACTGGCTTGTGTTGTATATGATTTGTACATGATCCTTGTAAGGAAGTTTCGGTTTCGGTTTCGGCCGAAACTGAGACTGTTGCCGAAATTCGGTTTCGGTTTCGGTCGGACACTACTTTAAATACACGCTCTTTAACGCGTGAATCGGCTTTCGTGCTGGAATGAGTGAGCATGTAAAGATTAGCGAAGGAGAAAGGGAATGCTTCGTCCATCGTGCAAGTCTGTGCGCGTCAAACACCTTTAGATGCCCGTTTTTGTCCAAAAGTTGTTATTATCTTAAAATGACGGACATACGATAATGGAGCAGGGATCTTATTTCAGAGTTTTTGGAATCTCACACATGCCTGTGGAAAGTTAAGTCTGATTAATATAAAAATAAAAAGTTAAGGGAAAATGTTTACATTACAACAAATTATTTAATTTAACAAACCTACTTACGGTATTACGAACTTTTATTGTGAACACGACTTAAAAAAATACGCGCTTAACAAAACTGTGTGATTCTTACACACTCCTGGAATCGAAAGAATCCCGCAGTGAATAGCGGGCGGATAGCCTTTACACGAGCAGTCTTCCCTCTGGGATGAAAATCACGCGAACAATCGCACGCGAATGATTCGACACTCAAAAATTGCTCATAAAGAATCACTCGAGATTGCGCGTGCAAGCGAAAGAGCGTATAGTGTAAAGCCAGCTAATGATATGAAAGATTTACACATGTACATAATATTAGTATGACGTTTATCAGAAACACTTAATAAAATATTTCTAATGTAATTTTCACTAAACATGTGCAGCTCAGTCCCGCATACATATTATGTAACATGTAAATAATATATATTATAATAATTCAAGTAAAGAAAAAAAAAACGAAAAAAAACTTATCATTACGAAGCTACTGAACGAAAAACTTCTAAACAATCCGTCAACTAATTAAACATATTATATACCACATACATAGGCAGTATTTGCATATTCCACAGCGAAGGGGGTATTTGGGTACATGACATTTTTCATTATTGCAAATATTAACACTAATCCCTCTGTGGAGGCTTTAAGATCTATCTAAACTAATTAATGACGTAAACTTTACTATCCCGAATACATAGGTACATATATAGGTACTTTTTAGTAAAACATTGTAAGATTACCATTTAAAACATATTTTCAAGTTTCGTTATATGTATAGCATCGTAATAATTTAGACACAAATTTTCTCAAATCAACCAATTATCTATTATAATTATGCAGAACATTATATCTTACACATGATTACATCATCTCTAAATATTTATTGTATTCAATATTATATCAAGTTGCGAAATTTTCGCGTCTGTCATGTACCCTATACATCCAAATCTAAACTATATAACACATTTTATCATATAGTCACTTCAATATTGAAACTTTTAACATCACAATCGTAAAGTAATACAGCCAGGTACTCTTGTTAAGCGAGCAGTAACTGATGCTCGCTGGTGTTTTAAAAAATAACAGCGTTGTCACTGTTATAGCTTAGTCACATCAATAATCAGAATATTTTAAATTGCCAGAGTAGGTTCCGATTGAAGCGTTTTATATCAATTTGCGAAATTTTCGCGTCTGTCATGCACCCTTTACATCCAAATCTAAACTAAAATACACATTTTATCATATTATAGTCACTTCAATATTGAAACTTTTAACATCACAATCGTAAAGTAATACAGCCAGGTACTCTTGTTAAGCGAGCAGTACCTGATGCTCACTGGTGTTTTATAAAATAGCAGCGTTGTCACTGTTATAGCTTAGTCACATCAATAATCAGAATATTTTAAATTGCCAGAGTAGGTTCCGATTGAAGCGTTTTATATCAATTTGCGAAATTTTCGCGTCTGTCATGTACCCTTTACATCCAAATCTAAACTATAATACACATTTTATCATATAGTCACTTCAACATTGAAACTTTTAACATCACAATCGTAAAGTAATACAGCCAGGTACTCTTGTTAAGCGAGCAGTAACTGAAGCTCGCTGGTGTTTTCAAAAATAGCAGCGTTGTCACTGTTATAGCTTAGTATTATTGATAATCAGACTATTTTAAATCGCCAGAGTAGGAAAAAAGTTAAGTTGAAGATTAGAACCTAATTACATGTTTTTATCAGCGACGGAATGGACATAGTATATGAAAGGCTTAATATGGTTTCAGTGTCTGTAGCCTACTTATTAAACTGCAATGCCGCTTCTGCAACATTTAACTGCTCGCATAATGGATGAGTAACGGGCTTTTGCTTGGATGACTCACAATTAAAGATAGATAGATAAATGTTTGAAAGAGCGTAATGCGAGGACGCACTCGTTCGGAACACATGGATAGAATATTAATTATAAGACGCACCTAGTCCGAGTACCCTAATAGGCCTATTATACTGCACTTTCCACAGGGCCCTGTGGTAAGGGCGGGCGTGGAAGCTAGTTTGAGCGACGCTTATTACTTTTTTTTTTTATCCACTACAAGTTAGCCCTTGACTGCGATCTCACCTGATGGCAAGTGAAGATGCAGTCTAAGATGGTAGCGGACTGACCTGTTAGGGGCATGGCAGTTATATTAAACCCATACCCCTATTCAGTTTCTACACGGCATCGTACCGGAACGCTAAATCGCTTGGCGGCACGTCTTAACCGTTATTACACAGCAATACGGATCAAATTAGGAACCCTTTCTCTCTAAATCTTATTACACTACAGTGTAAGGGTCCCCGCGAAAAGTGCAGTGTAATAAGCCTATAAATAAGAAGTGGCTAGTAACAAAAATGTTTAAGCTGCCTTATGTGAGGGATGCGTTGGGAGTGTAGCAACAGCGGCATCTGTGAGGTGGCGTCGGATCGCCGCAGGGTCGCGTCTTCGGCGGCGTTCACATGAGGAACTTGCCGATGATGATGCCCAGCAGCGCCATCCCGACGGCGGTGGCGATCCACGGCATCAACGACATCTGCTCAGTCTTCTCCGGCCCGTACGAGTGGCCGCGCTGAACGCGCGCATCCCCGCCCTGGTGCAGGCGCAACAGCTCTTCCTGGAACACAATCCGTACTTATGTTATAAATGCGAAAGTGTTTCTGTCTGCTACGCTTTCACGGCCCACCTATTCATCCACCACTAACACCATTACAGCTCATTAACGTCCCACTGCTGGGCACAGGCCTCCACTCTCATACGAGAGAGGGTATTAGAGGTTAGACCCACCACGCTGCTCAAATGCGGGTTGGCGGGCTTTAACGAATATTATCAAGTTAGTGATAATAACCGGGACTAATAACGGGCTTAACGTGCTCTCCGAGGCACGGGGGTGAAACACCACCAACTTCCTAACTCCGGGCTAGTACTGAGAATTTCTAGTTAGAAAAACCCAATACTTAATTATGGCCTGACCCGGGACTCGAACCCGAGACCTCGTCGGCCGCAGTCGAATATGCTAACCACTAGACCAACGGGGCACTAGGTTGATTAAATCTCGTACAGGGATAATTTAGATCTCGGGTGCTTACCCGATAAATAGAATAAAAACGGGATAAAAAGAAGCCCATGTCCATACAGGCCCACCTATTCATCAGATTTTGATTAAATTTCGTACAGGGATAGTTTATATCCCGGGCTAAGGACATAGGCTTCTTTTTATCCCGGAAAATTAAGGAGTTGCCGCGGGAATCGAAAAACTTTGTCCACGCAAGTCGCGGGAATCATCTAGTACAATAATAAATTAAAAATAATGTTCACCAGACTGAATTTCCAATGTTTATAGTTCAGGAATAGACATTATAGTGCACAAGTTTGTACGCAAGCGCAGGTGGACTCTCTATTCTTAATTTCATAGCCATATGGGACAGAGAATCCGACATGAACGCAGAGGTCAGGAGCAGGACCGAAGGGTGAAACATCTCCAACTTCCGGGCTATTACTGCAAATTTCTTGTCAGATAAATCTAATACTTTATAGCCCAACTGGAACACTTCCCGGGAACTTAGCTCCAGTGTACCTAATAATAAAGGGTTCCCACGGGATTCCAAAAGTCTAAACCAACTTAGACGAAATCAAGGATCTAGTAACCATTAAAATGCGAAAGATTGCCTCTGTGTTTGTAAACCATTGTTACAGTCCATAGCTAAAACCTATTTGGACGAAATTACGTATGAAGATGGCTTGCATCGCAGACGAACGAAGCCTTTTATATATTTTTATCCCGAAAAAAATAAAGAGTTCCCACAGGATTTAAGAACTAACTCCCTTTGGCGGTGTTCTCATAGGGTTATTATTAAAGAGAACACGGATTGGGGGTCTCATGAACAAATTCCTGGAAAGGGGGAAATGCATTGGCAGCACGGCGAAGACAATTACCAGGTGACGCTTGCTCATAAAATATAATATAAATGGGTCTGGCCATCAATTTAAGTTAGAGATAGATCAAAATGACCCAATTTTATATTTTCTTGCCTTTCTCTACACTCGTCTTAAAACGAATAAAATAAAAAAACTAATTATTATGATATTTTATACACTTAAACTGAGGGTGACCTTAAAAGATGAAGCGAAACACATCACCAGCACACTGCGAAAGTCGAGATTGCGTAAATCTGCTCTAATTGAGTAAATATGTATAGAAGTGACATAATAGAGTGAAGTGTATGTGATCTTAGCACTAATAGATATATTTTAATGTAACATTTTAACACAGAGGTGTCATTGTGACGTAAACTGAAAAAAAACCGTTTAAAAAAATAATAAAGCGTTTACGCTGATCATCGGCCATTTATGACAATCGTAAGCAGATGTTCTATAGAGTATTTCTTTTTGATGTTATCAATTGTTGAGATCTTTCATGGGAAGTCCTAGATAACTATCAGGGGTATTTTGTATAATTTTTCAGTTGGCTCTGGTCCGATGGGTAGGTCTGATGGATAGGTCGACAGTAGCTTGTTATAAAAATATCGGCAAACCGACTCAGCGATCCAATACAATGCCTCGTAGAAACCAATATATAGCGTAAAATGGGTATGGGTTTAATGTGAACCCCCATACTCCATAAAAGTTAACCCCACTTACACGAATTATTTTTCATCACGCGTTATCAGATTTAAAACCATACTGATTTATAATCTAATAATATATCAAAAAAAATTGCCACATATTTTTGAGCCTTGAGGTTACGACAGCAATGAGGACTCGCGACCTCAAGTCTGCATTTTCGATGGGTAGCGATGAGCGGAACCGGAAAAAATACGCAGCGTTCCGCAGTTATGTATTCGTATCCAGCAGGCGGAATAGGCCGATCCGACCATGTCAAACCATCTTCACCCTAAACGCTCGTTTTTGATGTCGCGAATCCACTAATGACACTTGCTGATCCGCCGCGATTCGAGACCATTTCGTACAAAATGTATGGCGTATCGCAACGGTGGATCTGCTGTCGCCCCGCAAATGTAGTTTAAGAGAGGATGGAAAAATTCCGATACGACACATGCAAAACGCAATTTTTAATGGCGTAGATGCAGGGTCATTTGGATGTTGGCAAAGACATCGAATGTAAAAACGAAATCCCTAGGAGTTGAGAGATTTTTGAGTTCTAATATTATATGACCCATCAAAACTTGGTTTAGTAAGCAATGATACACTCTTTAACTGTAGTAGTTTTTGAGCATCCAATAAAGCAACAAAAAATTTGATTCTCCTTACGATAAAACTCGTTAGGGAAGTGTTATGCAAAATAAAGGCCCAGATCTGTAGATTTTTAGTATTGCATACTTTACATGTCATTATGCTAATGTGACATATATAATTTTATTTTATTTCTAATAGTTATTAAGAATAAATAGATAATTTCATAATAATTATTGTTATTGTTCTAAATTCTGAACACTAAAAAGCTTCGCCAAGGCATACTATCAAAAACAATCGCAAAGCGTGTTTATCAATATACAGAGATGGAAACTCATCATGACATTCGGCACAGTAAATATATTTGTAATGTATAAATAGATTTATAGATATATCTATAACATATGTATAATGAAAATAGTCTTGAGCTAATCGATCATATTATAAGGGTTCTGGGCTAGACCGGCGCAAATCAGTATAGTTTGTACAATTCACAAGCACGATTAAACTTTACTTTTGCAAATTATTTATATTGAAATTTGATCGAACATCATCGATTGGCGAAGCGGTCAGTCGTATGCATCGCATACATTTACACGTATACTCGCGGCTAATGTTTGTGTTTTAGTCTTATCTGTGTATACAGATAGTACTAAAACAACCACGAGCGCTTATAAATTGCAAGAAATAATAGTTTCAACCTGCAATGATACGACGAGTCTGCTAAAATACGAAACAGTCGAAGATTGTTAGTATTGTATCTAATAAGTATCTAATAAGTAATAACCATTGATGCTAAGAACATAATATGTTCACCAAAGTTGGTAATACTTTTTTTGTATTCATAAATATGTAAATCTGCAATGTCTAACAATGTTTCAGAAAAGAAGGTTAGGGTCATAAAGTTTTTCAGACTAACATGAAACTTCATAGTATTTTAAGTATTTTAGAACAATTTATGAAACCCTGAACTTCTTTGCTATTGACTTTTCGCATTGCAGTATGATTTCAAAAGGGTTTCAAATCAAAAAAAGGCAAAATATATATAAAGATTTATTTCGAAGAATGTATATCAACTCCTATAGGACAAGTCCAAATACAAGATAGACAGAAGAATAGCGCTGTTTAAAACCTTCAGTTATTGTATTAGAACCTCTGGAAGCCGCGTTGGATATGTTTTCGTTTCGATACAAATAAAAGATACTTTATTACTAGATGATGCCCGCGATTTGGTCCGCAAGAATTAAGGTTCCCGCGGAAACTCCTGGTTTTCCGGGATAAAAATACTAGCCTATTACCTTCTCCGCAAACTATCACATCCATGTCGGTTGAAAAGATAGGCCGTTAAAGCGTAGTAGACAGACAGAGAGAAACACTTTTGCTTTAATATTATTAGTATAAACGCGAAACTGGAAGTTTCTTTTACTGTTTTTGTTTCTTCTTATTTTTGCCCTTCAAAAGATCACACAATATTTAATTATTTGAATAACAATAGTTTCTTATGATTGAAAAGGCTAGAAATCCTAAGAAAAAATACCAAAAGATCAGTGTAAAGACTAACGACCGCAAGGTTCGATGAGGTGAGTCGAATCGAATCGCAATAATTCGCCACCCATAGATTAGGTATTGTTTACTAGGAAACTGCGTCGACTAGTGGCGTGTTAATGTGCACCGCGTTGCGTCTATATTACGCACACGGAACAAATGCGACTCGATTCGATTTGACGCGATTCGACTCCCAGCTTTATAAAACAATTAATATATTATAATTATGGGTATGTACCCATAGAAAATAGAAGATATTGTCAAAACAAATCTTTCGCAATGCAGTTAAAACTAATAACCGATTGTGTGAGTAAATCATTATTATCATTTGAGAGCTTAAAACGTATGATTAAATTTTTGGCAAACACCTAATTCGAACTGTTTAGTCATCATGTGTTCATAGATGCCTTTTAAGCACCTATGAACTCCGTATACATAGAGAATAAATATAAGGTAAATGATCACGATTTTCCCACAATCGCACTAGAGGTCGATATAGTAAACCCTCAATGAATTTTGGAACAATAACTTATTCAACGATATATTTTATCGTGTCATATAATTATAAAAAGGTTAATTATTAAATAAAAAGGTCTAGCATAAAATCAGTATTCAAAATATTTTTAAGATTTGAAATTGTCCTTTTGTCACTTTTGCCTAAACTCCTTTATTTTGCATACATTTGGAATTTACGAAGAGATCAGTTAAAAATGTGGGAAGAGCAGTTTTTCCTAAATACCCATTTAACATTGAACAGTCATGCAACAACACCGGACATGCAGGCTAATGGTCAACCTTGCCATACCTAGTTTTAAAAGTAAATTCGCTTAAGTTGGACCAACTAAACATTTATTTATTAGACCAATCCACCTTGTGTCTCCAACAATCCACCCAAAGAATTTTGTGACTAGTTTCAAAGTTATAGAGTAAAGGAACTGAACTTTTTCATCAATTTTGATTAAAAATCCGTGTGTCAATTTATGGCCTATTTCCACGCCCAAACCTTTGAACCGATTTCCTGTCACATAAAACCTATCCTTACATAATAAGTACATGGAAAACATAACGACATTCCGGACCACAACTAACACTAGTGAGCAAGTGGCAAAAGTCGACTGACCTATTTTATAGTGGAAACTTTTGTAAAAAAAAAGGTAGGCCAAAAAAACTCACTTTTAATCGCAGATTTTCATGTCTTAATTTGCTTTCCTCCTCTCTCAAATGAATGACTTCGTTCGTCGCCTTTTGCAAATCGCTTTCGAGGTTTTCGGATTTTGGGAAGGATGTCTGGAAATATAAATAATAATAAAAAAATACAAATGGTAATTTAACTACTATGTGTCGTTGAACGCAAATAAAAACAAACATGCAATCAATCTAACAGGCAACATTTAGAAAATAATTGTTTGCTACAGTTTATAGATGGAAGGGAAGGAGTTCAATCAAAAAATGAGTTATATCGTAAGGTTTGTGTCACAGTTGTTACATTATGTAGTTGAATGCTGACCTGTATTAATTAAATTTAATCTTTATGAGTTGGTACACATTTATTTTAAAAGACTGTCTCTTGATTGAAAGATTCCTTGGGTGATTATTAATCAGATTTACAATTAAATATTATGTAAACAGTATTTTCTTTGAATTTCAGAAATATTTATCCTATGCAACACCACCCTATGCAATGTAACCTATGTAGTTCATATTTGAGTGTGAGATAATGAAAGAGGTACCGTCTTCTCGTTAGGAGATATCGGCGTGTGGTCATCATCCTTCCTCTTAGCTTCATTCTGGATGGGACCTTCGGCATCCTGGAATGTATATTTAACATGCCAAGCTTGGACATATTATGTATAATGCAGCTGTTTCTGAACACCTTCAATGTAATGAACGCTGATTTGTTAACAACAGACCCAAAACACACCACTGTAACGGAGTCATTGGGAAAAGACTAACGTGCCTATGTCAGGCGCTAATTCTGTTGCACACAAATTTCCAAACTAAATTGTTTAGGTTAAAAAATGGTGCTATCCTTTTTCTCAGGCAATATTGTGAAAAGGTTAATACTACCTTTGAACCTGTCAATTTTGTTTATAGTGTTGTGTGCAACTGAATAAAGGTTTATTCAAAAACCATGCTATACAGAAACTATCAAAACATAATCACTATTATAACTGTATGTAAGTATTAATATCTGTATGAAACACGAAATAAAAGATTTCCAAAACTTCACTCCTAAGCTAAGTGCAGTAACTAAAATTAGTTCACTAGTTTTACTTATTATTTATTTCAGAATCATTGTAACTTACAATTACAAAAAAAGCAGTTACTTAATCTAGAACTTGTTACTCTGACGTAGATTTTTTGATTTTGAATATTCTATTATCACGAAAAGTACATTTGTATGGATCTCATGAAAAACTAAATGCAACACATTCATGAGAATAAAAAGATTAAGACTAGAGAAAAGAAAGACTACGTAGTAATAGGATTAGTAATACGTCTTAAAAACTATGAAATTAACTAAACAATATCTAATTACTAAATTGGTAGACTTTCTTTAGAATTCATGATCCTACTTTATCTATTTTAGAAGCTAGATTATCTTTGCTAAAATTCTTGACAAATACTGCTGTGCTGTTGATTCCTGTGTATGAGATTTTTCGAAAATATTTGCTTGCAGAATTTTTTTTTTTCAAATTGACGCCGCGGTTCCTTAGACCAAAATTATCTATTGCTAATTGACATTATTTTCGCTTCAATTCAATTAATTTTCCAAAATACTGGGTGGTAGGTTAGTACCTATTTATAATGAAAAGTTTTTTCACTATTTTCAAAAACTGTTTACCATATTAAATATACCATGCATATTAATAAGTTCCTAGTCAAAAATAGTTTAATTTTACTGTATACTAATTCTGTATAATCTGTTTTCTATAGTAAACAACGAAATTTTGTTGAAACGAATTTGCCTATACCTTAACTTTTTATTTTCTAAATTGCAATATCACTCAAGCTGTGTTCTACATTTTTGATGATGGAAGAAGTGATTTCTGATAAAATCTAAGAGATTGCTTTAATGAAGTCGAGCAAATAAACCTCCAAAAAGCGCACAAACACTACAGGTCAATACTATGCATAGTTTTTCTTCACTATATTATATTGGCTATATTCAGTTACATAATCTCTAAACTAAATTGACAGGTCTAAAACCAATTTGTTATACTTTTTTGGAACAGGGAACTTTGTGAGAAGCATAAGGTCATGTTTAAACTTGTATAACCTAATTTAGTTTAGAAATAGTACACAACTGAAAGGGCGCCACTGGAGTGTACCGAAATTTCTAGCTGCATCGCTCTATTTACATGTGTCCTGTCAGATTGTGTTAAGACATGGAATGTCTCGAGTTTTTCATAGTTTGTACTACCTTACCTTCGTTAATGACTTGGCATCTTCCGCTGGAGCCCTCTTCTTGATTTCGGCTGACGGTGCGGTGTCACCGGAATCCTGAAAACATTTTTTTTTTCAAATTATTAAAATTTGACTTTACATGGCGTCCAGTAAAAAAAACTCTGGACCTTTACACATTACAATGAATTTTTACTCGATCTTCGTGTGATACGTGGGAGGGCTACTTGGAAATGCTCATGTTGTCATGCTATTGGTTGGTCAATCAACCTATGGATTCACGTGCTGTCACCCAGAGATTTTTTTACCTGATAGCTTCCATACATGCTGCAGGCTGTTTAAATAGGACTGCGATTCAGATAGTGTAATGATGGAGGATCGGAGCCCTGTAGCTCTATCATTATATTACGCATTTTAAAGTTTTATGCTGACTGGGACACTTTTTGATATACATAGTATTATTATGTTAGACAGTTTAAAGATCCAACCATGAAACCAACATTAGCATCAACATATATATACATATGATACTATGGTTTAACAGTAAAGACACTCAACTGGCAAGGATGCAGGTTTTTCATATGTATTTTAACTAGATACAATTGTATTTGTATGTATAGATCTTGGGGACATTATTTTTTAACGATGACAGCTGAAATAAATTTAAACTTACATTGAGATTGGCACCTCGCGGCGACTCGAAAACGCACTTCAGTTTATAATCCATAAGTTGATCAGGGCTTATTTCCTTCCACTGAAAA
This sequence comes from Erebia palarica, assembly GCA_964035005.1. NCBI lineage: Eukaryota > Metazoa > Arthropoda > Insecta > Lepidoptera > Nymphalidae > Erebia > Erebia palarica. Next base: position 29,377,308 of record OZ035986.1, read on the forward strand.
ATAAAAACATTATGTGAGAAAGAGAAGTCCAAAAATACCAAGTGACAGTTGCTTAATTTTTTTTTTATTGTACTAGGGAGTAGCGAATCGCCCCGGATTCGCACGGGTTAGCAGATAGCTACAGGCAAGGTGGGCAAGCAAATTAATAATATTTTTTTTTTGTGAGTTTAAGAGTATGTTAAAGATAAACATGTAACATCGCGCTGCAAGGAGCCATCGCGCCCACGCCTGTATTATTGTTTTGCGTGAGTTATTTTAATTTTTAAATAATTCCTAATATATAATACCTTTAAACGAGCAATTCTTGTATATTTATTTATATATAACCTGAATCTCGGAAACGGTTAAAACATTTTTTATGAAATTTAGTATGCAGTGGGATTCGGGGGCGATAAAACGATATAGCGGTCGGGCGGTCCAAAAACCAGAACGCCAGGTTCGAGTCCAGATGTCACCAGCCGATTATTTTTCCCTTTTTTTTTCAAGTTCCTTGTTTTGTGATGAAAAGCTATTATTGCGTGCCCAATTGCACTCGTAATTTTTTATTTAAATGACCAGTTCATATTTTTTATTATTAAATCAGTAAGATCGAAAAATATTATTTTATGTCTTCAGTATGTAATTTATATTTTAATATAATTTCCAAAAACACGATTTACCAAGAAAAAATACCGACCACAGCTCGGTCAACCATTTACTATCCATCTAAAGGGCCAAATTCAACAAATCAAATTCTAAATTAATAAAGTCTACTTGAGATGATTAACATATTTATTTAGATAAGAATTGAAACTGTGTTGATAAAACAAAATCAACTTAAAAGATGAACATAATATTCTATCACAGAATAATAGACAAAAATTACAAATTGATGAAGTAAGACATATTTTTTTAAGATTTAAGGAAAGATGGTTTTAAATAAAAAAATTACTATTACTGACATGTTATCTGTTAGAGAAATTAATCACAACAAAAGTGATTTGTGATTTTTCATTCAAAATAGTTTTTAAAACATGACCTAAGGAACTCTTATGCATGTTCCAGGTTCTGAAATGCTCTTGACCAGTTAATCACAAGTCCTGGACAATAGATGTTAAATTTTTTGCTCTAGAAATGTCTCCTGACATGTTATAGTAACATTAAATAGTTTTTAATTGCTTTTGTTTTAGTCCATGCTGTGTTTACTTATAAATAATCACTTCACTTATTCATATGATGGTTTTTAATTCTAGTAATGTGTAAGTGATTTTTAGTAAACCTAATAAATAAAATAAACACTGATTGTAAGTACATATATATACATTTGGTTGAATATAACATTATATTAGTGCTCAACTAAAACTTCCAGTAATAAGTTCCATACAATAATACACATACCACTTGATCTATGTTAGTCTTCCCTTCTGGAGCAATAACGCTTTGCACCATGAACTTGTGTTTATGCTTCTCATTGTTATCAACATGAACTGGCTGAGGGGTAACTAAAATATAAAAACATACATTGATTAAATATTTATATACTTAGTATTTTATGATATTGTTCCATTTAAAATATTTAATGGTACACAATCTATTTACAACACCTTTGCTCATAAAGTTGCTCTAATTTCATTGTTATTAGATAAATAAAGTGACTTTTTCAGCCATATTATTATATATATTTATCATATAGTAACTATTAAAATTAAACTCTCTACGCTATTTACCACTTGCGCCTCATATGCAATTATCATTATGCTACATTTGCAGCATAAAGGAGATGGCGAAATTTTTATTACTTATGAAACATTTGTTTTTAACCGACTTCCAAAAAAGGAGGAGGTTCTCAATTCGGCACGTAATTTTTATATGATAGTAAAGGCCCCTGTACAGGTGCTAGCTAAATAGCAAGTTGGGCTAATGCATTAGAATAAAATTAAAAACACTAGTTGAAAGTGTAAGATAAATATTTTAAACTTTCAATATATATTATAGTCATCACATTTAAATGAAGCAATAAGTATGTAAATTTATCAACTTACTGGCTATATCAACTTTAGAATTAGGGCTCAGCACGCCGGAATTAGGGCGAACGCAGTACTTCTTTGGTGCTGTTGTCTTGATTTTGAACAAAACAGTATGGTCTGAAGGATTCGTTAACTGCATGTATGTTGTGTGGCCCAGCTCAAACAGTCCTGTATAGTCAACTAAAATAATCAATAATAACGACCATTTCACTACGGACAGTACTTATTGCCAATATATTACTTGGGAAGGTGTATGATAGATATTAATAACTCTTTTAGTATGCGATAACCCAAAAAAACAGAAATTAACATCATTTTCTCTTCAGTTCTCAATATGGCAAATTTCTTTATTTTATTTTTTCTTTTTTTAAAAGGCTATTCATTTCATATCTATTATTGAAGTCAATTTAAGATTTAAACCCAAGAATATTTCTTTGCTTTCTTTCAACCAAAGTTAGCTATCTAAATTTGGTCCCCCAAAATGCAATGCTATGCCACAATTTATCAAGATTCGTTGAAATGAAATGGAATGATTTATTTCACGTAGGACCAACTTGTGCCACTTATGATAAGTTGTAAGAATCTACCACCATGAAATTTTTAGAATAGAATGCCACATTAACATTTACAAGTGTCAACAACAACTCTGCAAAGTTTCAAAGGTCTTTCCGTGGCCATTTTTGGCAATACAAATGTGAATTAAGTTTTTATTCCCCTAGAAATCTCATTTTCCGGGATAAAAAATAGCCTATGCCCTTCCTCTGAATGCAATCTATACCTGTACCTTTTATCAAAATACATGAACAGATGCATCATTAAAGAGTAGCAGACAGACACACTTTTGTATTGATAATACTAAGTATGGATTTACTCACAGACAATTGCCAAGTATCCAGATTGCCCTAAAGTTTTTTATCAAGTTTTAGAAAATCAAAAAAGTTAATAAATATTTTCATTATTTTAAAAATTAGGTACATAAATTATTAAAATTGTCCAAAATCAATGACAGTTTCATTTTAACATTGTTATTTTTTTGTTTTTAAAACACTATAATTTGATTTCTTTGCTCCTATATTAATTACTGTTTTTTGTTTATCACATACTAGTGGGCCCGGCACACGTTGTCCTGCTCCATATTCCTCGCAATTTTTCCATATTTTCTCACAGTTTAAACCACCCCTGGACTATGACAAACATTTCAAAACCAAAATCAGCTAAGTTGGCCTAGCCGTTTTTTTGTGAGTTTTTGCGAGACAAACAAACAGCAATTGATTTTTATATATATAGATTTTGTTATAACGACTTAACTGGCCTGATGTCCAAAATTGGATTTTTTTATGACTTTAGTTTCTGTTTTTTTAATTTTATTTTTAATAAATAACAGCGTCAACGGGTTAGATAAGTTTGTGGGACAGGACTATAAATTTGTTTTATTGCCACCTCTCTATCAGTTCATAAGTCTATTTTTTTCACATTCTTATTTCATTTGGTAAGCCACCTTCCTACTTGCATAATTTGCAACCTTCCTTTGAAAAACTTAATATAAGAATGTTAAGAAATAACTAATTGGTAGGATTCAGTAATTTTTATTTTGTAGCAAAATATGCTCATAAAGTGAGCAACAATCATCATGTTGAATGTGCACCAAATATAAACTAAAAACATGTATATTTATATTTCTCACTGCAGATTTTTGAGTGATCTGGCAACTATTGCAACTTGTCTCATAGTGCATTATTAGTAAATAAATATAGGTTTAAATCATAATTGCATATTATATTGTTGATTCACTATGTAGTGCCCAAGCAAGATTTGTAAGACAATTTGACATAGCATTGCTACTATTAATTAATAAGAAATATCTAAACATTCCAGTAATGTAATTTACCAGATTTACATAAAAAATGGTTATTACATTCTGCCATAAATAAAAATAAATCAATGTTAATAAGGATCTAATGTATATTACTGATAAGTATCAAAGCACACGTAAATATAAAAGCAATCGTAATAATAAAATCGTCACGTTAGCTTTAATTTAGTAGGTATCGGTGTCGATCAGACTTCAGAATCGCTATGTAGGTACATAGCGAATTCATTAAAACACTAATGGTACGAATCGACAAGATTCCTCAGATGAGGACCTAAAACATTTTGATTTTGCTTCAACGTGTTTATTTGTAGTTATTGACATGAAATATATAAAGCCGCACCCTGACAAAATGCTGATATCTGGAAATAGAAACTCCATATTTTGTCAGCAGCTAACACGACCTATAGCTACTGCCCAAGTTGTAATGCGGCGGTTGCAGTTTTTGAACTACTTAACGAAAATCACTTACCTTTGAACTTGAGTTCATTTTGCGGTTCTATAGTTAGCACTCGGTTAGGCATTTTGTAATAAAATGTGTATTCTCAAGGGAAAATTAGCAGATTTTAGTGTTTTAGATAATTTCGAGATGTCGGCCACAGTGAAGATGAATGACGAATATGACATGCGCATTGCGCACTGAGCATAGAGCGGCACAGCATGCGTTCTCTTTCTTTTTGTGTGGACCAGTGGCTAGACTGCGGAAGAATCGTTTATAGTGAAGTGGGTAACATTCGTTTAATGGAGCGGATTTAACACAGATTTTATCTACTCATGTACAAATTTCCTACCTCCATAAATCTACTCCACACCTTTTTCGGATGCAGATGAATACCTATTTAAAGCCAATCGTTATCATACAGCGAGAGATCAGACACCAGCACACCACACACGGAGTATAATACCTTTTATAGAATCCAGGTCAGTGAAATTAATTAAAAAAAATTATACCATAGACGCAAGGAGGTCCTTTGCTTTGATTTTATTCAAATTTTAATATATTAACAAAGGTCCTTTGTTAATATATATTGGCATATTGACATTTATTTATACATCATATTTAAATTGAAGCTTCTGGTAAGTAAAAATGGCGTATGGGCGGAGCTTAAGCTGGGGGTCAGGGCTGGTATTATCGATACTTATATATATCGATATAAAGTTATCACAAACAAAATTAATAAATAATTAAACATAATAATTTGAAAAACACTAGTATTCGTATTTTATAATGAACTAGCTGATGTCCGCGACTCCGTCTGCGTGAATTGAGGTGTTTTGGTTCCCGCGGTAATTTTGCGGAAAAAATACTAGCCAATGTGTTATTATTCCAGACTATAATCTATCTCTTCCATCCATCCATAAATCCAATATTTCGCGTTTATAATGGTCGACTATGGCCAGACCGTTTTTATTCCGAGAGGAGACTCATGCTCAAATTGGAACCTGCAATAGGTTGAAGTATGAAGTATTCTATTTTGAGAAACATTGTTATTAGTTTTTGGACACAAATTGATGTTTAATTCTTGCAAGGGTTGAATTGCCTGTTGCCCAGGTGGTAAATTCTGCACTATGAAAGAAATAGTAAAATTTTATTATTTGGATTAGAGAAAAGCATTATTGAGAAGTTTACATTATTGTTTTTATTATTCATCACAAACAAGAATATTGAGTAAAGATTCTTACTGGTATACGTAGAAATGGGTAGGCTTCATATTTGAGACGCTGGCGGTTTAGAGTGTCATTCCTATTAAAATGATGACTATATATTCTGCTTCCTTTTGTAGGCTTGTACTCAGGTCTGCTTATAGCATTCATCCATCTTAGCTTTAATTCGTGATATTTTGGGAATCTGAAACAATTGTAAAACATTAGTTAAAATGATACACAATAACTGCAATGAAGTATAAAAAACCACTTAAATAGACACTGTAATTTTCGAATATGAGACACCATACTGGAGATCGGGTGTCTTAATCACTTCAGCCTAAAATGAGTTTGGCAGTATTATAAGTAGAAGCTGACGGTTTAATTTCGTCTCTCTACCCCTTAGAGGGAGAAGCAGTAAGAGTGATATGAAGTTTTAATTTTATCGATATTCAATTTATTTGTAAACAATACAATCCCCACACTATATATACACTCCAAACAAAAAGTAATGAAATAATCAAAATTTTTGGGGACAGCGCAAAAATTGAAGTGTTAGGATTCCGTAAAGAAGAAACTAAGCTAATATAATTAGACGAAATAACCTATAATATTCGCCACAAAAAGAAAAACTAGACGACTTGGTTACTCACCTATGAAATGAAATTCCTGTGCGTTTTACATTATTATTATTATGACATCCCACAACTGAGCACTTCAACATAGTTGATTACATAAAAGTACAACAAAATACATGAAAATATTCACAAAAAAGGTAATAGGCATGATGACAGTATCCAAGAATCAATGAAATTATGAATTTATCTAATGAAATAGGATTCATGGATTATAAAAAACTTATTTATTTTTCAATTTCGAGTGAGATTGTTATTTATTTTGATAAAATAAAACTATAAAATACAGCAATCCGCTATATTGTATAAAACACCATTGAAGCGAATGACGTCACAATTGTTTTCGAGCTTCGACAATCGGCAAGCAATCTCTATAAGTACAGGTGTTTTAAATGTTTATCAAGTATTTTCGTGTTTTTTGTTTCCCAAAGATCACTTCCATAATCTAGGTTTGTTTTACCGAATCCAAAATTAAGAAATTAAAAATCGTTAGCCATATATATATAAATATTATAAAGCTACTAGCTCGAATTTGTTAATGTCTTTTGTTCAGCAGAATTTCGCAACGTCAAAACTTTTATGTACCTAAATACAATAATAACAGAATAATTTATAGGTCCTAAACCCGTAAAATCTGCTATTTTATATACTAAGCACTTCATGATAGTTATTAGAGGTTATGTTATGACTTCACAATCGTGCATTGTCGAGTCAACATCTCCTGAAGATGCTCCGGTGTCGGCGTGAAACGTACGTTGAGAGTGATTTGGAGGATTTGTGTGGTGTGGTGTTGTGCCTGTGCGAATTGCTGGGTGGTGGGTGTCGCATGTTGCAGGTGAAAGACACGCACTGTACCACACAGATTTGTCTACTGTAGCGGATTATAGCGAATTAAACTTCTAGTTCATTCACTATCATGGACTTCCGCAAAGTAACGCCTGCTTCTATTCAATATGTTATGTTAATGAAATGTTGTTTTTTAAAACTATATATGAGCGGTGATTGTCTAGTAGCTATGACATCTGCCTCCTATTCGGTGCGTCTGGGGTTCGATTCTTGGCACGCATCTCTAACTTTTTGCAGTTATTTGTGCTTTATGCAAAATAGCATCACTACATAGTATAAAATAAACTCGCTTCCCGCTGTCTGTCCTTATGTATGCTTAGATCTTTAAAACTACGCATCGGATTTTGATGCGGTTTTTTTAATAGATAGAGTGATTCAAGAGGAAGATTTATATGCACTTTTTATCCCGGAAAATTAAGAGTTCCCGCGGCAACCAAAAAACCTCAATCCACGCGGACGAAGTCGCGGGCATGAGCTAGTATTAGAATAAAGCAAAAAGTTACGTCAAGTGATCTTCGCAGAAATAAATAGTAGAATTTAGCCCTATAGCTGTAGGATCTCACCGTGCAAGATTAAACCACTTAGATCGCATTGTTTTTTTAAGTGGGGCGTGAATAAATAACTTATTTGGAGTTAATTTTGATGTTTTATCACACTGGGGGACCGCACATGACTTACACATTAATTTAGAATTCATGTTATTCACACAAAATATCTAAATTGCTGTACGAAGACTTATTGTTTACTGCACACAGTACATTAGAGTACATTGGTAAAAACAATAGTGACGTCACAAACGACGCCATGACACCCGCGAACGTTTTGGCGTGATTTTTAAAATTTAAATTTCAAATGCCAATTTTATCTACTAAACCTTATTTTTCTGCTGAAATAAGATATTTTTTCGAAATAGTAGATATTTCCGAACATAATCTGACCATTTTTCAAAATCAGTCATCATGCCTATTGTTCACAACTGAAACACCGGAAGCACAACAGACGCCATTTGTAGTTATAATTTCGCGACACGTTTACGCATAATAATAATATAATATAATACACCTGTCTCTTTCTAATAACGTCAGCTACGTTATTAGAACGAGACAGGTGTATTATTTATTACTAAGTAAGAAAAGTCAAAACATAGTTTAACATGTTTTAATAATAAAATGCATCGTAATTGAGTAAAATGCAACATATCCTCTCTTATCTATATAATCAAAGAGGAGGTCTTCATAGAGTAAGAATATATTATTTTTTTTTTAATTGCTTTGACTAAGTATTTTATTATAATTTATACTATTATAATATATTATATTATAGTAGTATATTATAATATATATATTATAATATATTTATATTATACTATTATAATATATTATATAATATATACTATTATAATATACTAATAATGCAAGTAATATTTTAATCAAAGTTAATCAGAGAAAAGACAAGTGAGTTAGGAAAGTAACATATATATCTGTGGTTACTCTATGGTCTAAACCTTTTTTTCTGGTCGGTCGTAGAAAGAGAAAGAGATATCTGATTATCTGATATTCTCTATGTCTATGTCGTCGGTGGGTTAAATCGTAAACACTGGGTCAAAATCAAATTAAATTATTTTCAAATAAAAATTAACTTGATCGACATATTATTTTCGTATTAAAAGTTGGCACTGTTTTCGATTTTATTGTATGGTATTTTCTAAATTTTGTCACTTCATAATGTAACGCATTGTCAACGCAGTTTGTCTACAAATTAAAAATTTGGTGATTGCATAACATGCCCGGTTAATTCTTCGTATAAATATGAATTGTTCAAACATAAGTTTAGTTATTAACACATGTCTTAAAGTAGATCGCAGCTTTAAACAGAAGTTGTCCTGCATTTGGTACAAAGATCGGTCCCGTTATTTCCATAGTTCCCGTATTGTAAGTCAGACTCAGAAAGATGATGTTGAAGTTCTCTTGACACCCCAAGAAGTAAGTTTACTAGCTTTACTTAGCGTATTCATTAATCTTCAATGATTGTAAGACGCTGCTGTATATTGTAGGTACAAAATTTTAGGTGCCCAATGGGTCAGGTAGGTTTCAAAATTCCCTAAGGAAGATCCACATATCACAGTCTCACATCCAAATATTTGGTAGTCAAGAAATTGGTTCTTAGCTGGAATTAATAAAATATAAGTAAATAAAAAAATTGATCTCTGATTGATTGATCAAATAAAAGATTGGCTTTAGTCTGTCCCTTATCAGAATCTGTCAGGCTGGTCCTGGAATCCCTTAGGTGTTATTGCTTTATCCCTACGAGGAAAATTAAATTGATTAGGTATTCTCAAATAAGCCTCTAAATACATATATAATAATACTAGCAGATGCCCGCACTTCATCCATGTGTTTTTTTAAAGGAGTTCTCTTTAATTCCCACAGGAACTCCCTAAGTTTTTGGGGTAATATAAAGCCAAAATATAAAAAAAAAATCAAAATCGGTTCAGTAGATCCAGACCCCTTATGACCTCACAAACTTTACCACTTTATAATATTAAGTATAGATAATCATTTTCATGACATGAAACATTTTTAATTAAATTTAAAAAACATCTTCATGATAGGCAGACTAACAATCACAATAGGCTTGTGACTCTTTTGCTCCGCCTCAGGAAAGTCAAAATGTTGTTCGAAGCAATGAGCATACTCTTTAATAATAAAATTCCTGTAAGTCTAAATAAAACTCAATTTTAGACTTGCCTTCACAAACTACACATATTTAAAGAATCTATTAAAAGATAACATGAATGATAATAAGCAGTGGGTTTAATTTGCACCAGCTATGTGTGGTATGGTACATACTGCTGTCACTTAATAGGTATACTTAATTTTTTACTAAATGATGCCCACAACTTTTTCCATGTGGATTAAGGTTCTTTGATTCCCACGGGAACTCTTGAATTTTACGGGTTAAAAAGTTGCATGTACTTTCTCAGGCTATAGATGTTTAGACTATCTCTGTAACAAATTTCATTTAAATTGGTTCAGTAGTTTAGGTGTGATGATGTAATACATAGACAGACAGAGTTACTTTCGAATTTATAATATTAGTATGGATTATATTGTCAAATTTTTTTAAAAGAGCAAATACTGTGTTTTTTGTTCCTTCTTCTCGATAGGAATAGCATTCCGAACCAGTGCTAAATTTCTTTGTAAAATCAAGAACAAGAAAACCTCAAAACATGCGTTTGAAGTAGTTATCATATAGTATCAGCTAGTTTGAGTATAAGAACATTCAAATTTTTAATCTTTTTAATAAAGCATGTTCTTATCTGTACAAATGAAAAACAAACAGGTGAATCTGAATGTACGCATAAGAAAGTGAGCTCATTCAAAACTGATTTGCAATAATTAATAGCATAGATTTATTATTTTCATCAATTTTCTTCATCTGATCGCATGTATGATACAAAAAAATATTATGGATTTGTGACTAGTAATTTTTTTTTTCTAGGTGACAGTTATTCTTCGTAAGAATGAATTTAATAAAGATCTTCCGCATGGGTCAGTCAAATCTTATGATTCCAACCAGTTGCCATCAAACAACCCTATAGAGGACACTAGATGTGAAGCACAGTGCAAGATGACACCAGGTAAGCAATATATATTCTACTCAATCAATTGGCTACTGCAAAACATCAAAAATGACATTTACCCTTAGGAAATACATGCCATTTTGTTGCAAAAATCAATACATCCAAAGTATTTTTAAGTTTACCAATAGGTAAATCCTCCCCACCCTCTTTTTGTCAATCAATCCATTGAAGGTGCAGCACATTAGATTTCTATAACTAAAGGTGTGTCCAAACAACTGCACACAATTGCTGCTTACCAATGCTTACAAATTGCCAATGCGTGCCAATTGACTCACTGTTATTGGACATTTACCGTACATATTACATTTGTGGGTATATTTCTGAAGTCCTTACTAGCGCGCGGCAGAACTTTGATCTGCAGGCGCCGCTTGTTGCTGTCGGGCACTTGCCGGTCTGATGTTTGGACATAACCTAAGAATTTTTAGTTATTACACATACCTTGAGTACCTATTGAATACTAGCTGATGAAAGGGATTGTCTGCATGAATTAAGTTTAATATATCCAATAGGAGCTCTTCGACTAACAGGCATAAAACATGCTATTTTCAGGATGCAAGAGAATCCCATACAATATTTTGATTAAGCAGTGACATGGTAACTGACAGACTGACTTATTTTTTAGGAGTTAGCCCTGGACTCTGATCCAGGTTCTCACCTGACCTGGTTCAGTTTAAAGTGGAAGCAAGCTAACTCAGGAGGACTATGGTATTTTAATAAAACCTCTGCACAGTTACAAACAGTTTCTAAAGCGAAATCGTAACAGGATGCCCAACAAAAATTGATTAGTATTAATAAATATTTAATGTTATAAATATTGAATTCTATGTTCTACAGGTTTGCTGATGGGAGTATTTGATGGTCACGGTGGTCCAGCATGTGCGCAAGTTGTATCTAAAAGGCTGTTCAAATATATAGCTGCTGCTCTCCTACCCCCAGACCTGTTGCAAAACTATATTAAACAAGAACCTAGAGAATTATTAATAGACACGTTTAATGACAGAGTAAGTGTAAGTTAGAATTATAAATTATTATTGTAAAATGTCTGCTTAATGCAAATTGGCTAGTGTAATGCAAAATCTATAGTTCATATATCTTGATGGACAATATAGGTGTCTATTAAATTGTTAAGAATTGGTCTCCTTTGCACCTCCACTTTAAATTTCAACTTTATACTCTTTGTACTTTCAGGCGGAAATCGTTCAAGACCTCAAATTAATGTATGATAAAAGTTTCAATGAATATTTAGAAAAACTCTCAGATTCTACCAAAGATGATATTGATGTCAAGGTATGCTTAGAAAAGGGTATTATGCATTTAGATGAAGATCTATCAAGAGAAGTTGTTGAACCGTTTAAAGAAAATGGTACTCTTAACCACAAGACACTTTCTGTTGCACTGTCTGGTGCTGTAGCTTGTGTGTCATACATAGATGGGCCACATATGTACATAGCAAATGTAGGCGATTGTAATGCTGTTGTAGGTACTATGACTGAAGATAATGAATGGATAGCTAAAAAAATTACTAAAGAGCATAATACCGAAAATTTTGATGAATTAAAAAGAATATGGAATGAACATCCTGAGGAAGAGCGTAAAACAGTTATACGAAGAGATAGACTCTTAGGAGAATTAGCACCATTGCGAAGCTTGGGAGACTATAGGTATAAGTGGAAAGCTGAAACTTTGTCTGAAGTGGCAGTTCCTTTGATCGGTCAAAAGGCCATTCCTGCAAATTATTACACTCCCCCATATCTTTCAGCAAAACCAGATATTTACTATCATCGACTAACGCCGAAAGACAAATTTTTAATTATTGCCTCCGATGGTTTGTGGGATATGATGACGCCGTTACAAGCAGTTAAACTAGTTGGAGAGCATATGAAGGGGAAGGTGTTTTTTAATCCTCTTAAGCTTCCGAAAAAGAATATTCAGCTTGGAGATATAAATGAATTGCTTTTGCATAGGAAAGAGAGTTTAAAAAGTAAACCGAAAGATAGAAATGCGGCCACACATCTTATTAGGCATGCAATAGGAGGTACCGAATATGGAGTGGACCATTCACGGCTGGCACATTTGTTGAGTTTATCATCTGATGTTAGTCGCATGTTTAGAGATGATATGACTGTGACCATTGCTTACTTTGACTCTGAATTTCTCAGGCAGTGTCCAGCTTAATTTCAGTACAAACATTTCGAAAATAACAGTGCCTTGAAATTATTTTATGGTTAGTTTGTAATTAATTTTCGGAATAGTGATTGTCATTGTTTGTGTTCTTGTATTGCATTGCCCTTATTTAATTCTGTTCAGTTTCCAATAGGGATGATGCCTATATCAAAAATAAATTATGGGTTTCTAACTGATTACTGAATAGAGGGTCTTCCAAAAGACCTAAAATTCACATCCTCGGTTAGTTTTAAGTTTCATAACCATTTAAAAATATAAATAAAATAAAATGATGTCACAACTATGAATTTCATACAACTTCCATACTAGAAGTGCGTTTTTAAGATTGATAAAGAGTTGCTGATTTGATTGTCTTCATCCCTATTATAAAGGTGTATGTTAGTTAAAAATTTGATAATAAATAGTATGTAATTTGTGGTCTAACAAATAATAAGTAGCCTACTAGAATATTAATTGTTTTGAAATGCCATAATTTATTGTTTTTGTAATAGCATATTATATTTCTAGAAACGTTATGTAAAAAAACAAATAACAGAAACTGTGCAATTAATAACAATAAAAATTATTGACTTATAAAAGAGATCTGGTGGGATATTTTGAGGAGATACTTGTTATTAATGAAAATTTGTGATGTTACCTGAGTATGGTAATCATTATGGTAATCTTTTGATCATCACTTTGATTTTAATTTTTATTTGATTCTATCATTATTTTTTATTTACGCTTTCAAAAATAACTGGCAATAGTGAGAGCAATACATTTATTGTGGTCTTGAATTAGTGAAATTATACAAACATCATTACTAGAAAAGATAAGCTGTAGAGATGTTTTTAGTCGACAAGGATACAGATATACATCAGGTAAATATTTCCATTTAAAAGGGTTGCTTGTAAAATGGAATAATTTGACTTTTTAAACGAAACATTAAATACAAATGAAACTAATGCTAACCAGATGCTTGTAGAGTATTTACTATTTAGATAATAATTATTCTAATCTGAAAACTAAAATTATAAACATAAACAACTATAATATTTTTAATTGTCCGCTATTTTCCACTAAGTTTTCAGCTCAGATAAATTTATCTGTGGTGCAAGTGCTGCTGACATCAATTCCAGAGCCGTTAAATAAGTTAAAAATAATATGACCTCAAGTAGAGACAAACAATAAAGATTGCTCTTAACTAGCAATAAGATGAAAAGTTCTTAGATGTGAATGTAATAGAAAATCTACTAAATTATAATTATAAACAAGTTGAGTTTATGTTATATACCTACTAGGTATCAGTAAAATTATTTGTATTTTTTTTAAATAGTTTATAGAAAGCCTAGTCCCATTTTATTATAATACGTACGTAACAATGATGTTGTGAGCTTTTATGCAATTCAATAGCAACTGTGACTTTGTTATTCTATTAGATATAGAGAGCAGCGTGAGAGATTTCATATTAATTTAGGCAGGGATGCCCAAGAGTGTTTTATGTCAGATGGGACTGCCTTTATTGTGTAAATAATAATGCTATCGGACCAATCAATGAAAGTTCGTGGGTTTTCTGCTAAGAAATTTTCAGTAGCAGCCCTGTGTGTGCAGTAGGGAAAATGGCGGTTTGAAACCATCTTACTAAAGCACATAATATAAGCCCAGTCCCAACGGAAAGTGAGAGTGAGTGAATGATAAATGCATCTACGATTTAACAAACACATTGTGTAATCAAATATCTTTTGCGTCCTCGGCTAGTCTCGGTAGACTGGGCGCCGTAGCCGAATTCGGTTAATACATTAAGCCTACTAAAGTACCTGTTGCTATTTTTAGGACGAAACGGTAATTTAAAGATGTAAAAATGATTTTTATTACATCCTAGCTAGACTGACTTGCGTGGAAAGAGCTTCTAATATCTCTTTCACTAATATGACATCTCTCTGCTTTATAGTACTTAATTGTCAAGTAAAATGAGCGCAGACTCTTGCCTGCGCAGTGGACGTTTTATATTAAAATATTTGAAACGGAACCCTGTAGCTCTTAAGTCCAGTTTGTAACTTTCAAATTTCGTTCAACGTTCCGAACTGATCCGGCCGATCTGATTAAATTGAATAAACATGTGAAATCACGTTGTTTTCCTGTATGTTAACCTCCGGACAATGGAGAAGTTTGATGTTGTTAATATAATATTTAACGCAATGGAATTATAAAAATTCTTCAAAAAAAAAAACGACTTCCAAAGCCACTGTATTTCTACTAGGGTTGTAACGGAGGCGTTCTGAGCGGAAGCAGAGGCGGATGTGGAGGTGAAAGTGCTTTGCCTCCGCGAATGCGGAGATTAGCGGAGGCGGAGGTGGAGGTGGATTTCTCCGATCACATCATCCATTTTCTGTGCTTTAGAATGCGATGAATCCCACATTTGAGTTTTCATTTTGAAGATTCTTCTAAGGACAGTTGCCTTTTTGCTTGTTGTTATGGTGTAACTGACGTCACCTGCTTCGATTTGTACCTCTTTGCGTTGTAAGTCAACGTAAATAAACCTCCGTTACAACTCCGCAACAAAACGGCGGAGGCGGATGCGGAAGCGGATGTATGATTTCTTGCTTTACCACCGTATTCGTACTGAAATAATCTTTATTTTAACTTAACTTGAATTCATTAACCAGACCAGTGCAAATTACTAGTATCGATTTACCTGTTTATACCTGCCTACGCAAGAGTTGTGACGGTCAACGACGGAAAAAAATAGTCACTCGTAACGTTTGCATATTCTTTAAGCTTCATACTTTCGATTGATAAGGAATTGGTCTATTGACCAAACCAGTGACATGTTTAAAAAAATAAATAAATTGTTAATTATTAATCATATTCTGGATTGAAATTTTTTAGTCAACCTATTTGCAATATATTTATTGATATAAAATACTTTTCGTCCATTTACCAGCTCGGTGAAGTTCGTTTTATACTGGGATCTTATACTAAGTACAAAATTTCGTCAAAATCGGCTGAAAAGATGGGCCGAGAAAGCGTAGGAGACAGACAGACACATTTATTGACCGAGCGAATCGAAGGTCTCTGAGTGTACTTGAGTGAATTTGCACTTGTCCGCCCGTCCGTCCGTCCGTCCGTCTGTCAGAGCCTAATAACTTCTGAATTACTGAACGTAATTACTTCAAATTTAAATATAAGATGTAAACCGAAGGCCTCCAGCCGAATATGGCTTAAAAAGTTATCACTCAAGTAGACTCAGAGTCCTTCGCTTCGCTCGGTCAATAACGAAGTAAGTGGGAGAAAAGTTACTATCAAAAAATCTCAGCAGCGGACGGCTGACCGGGGAAGTTTAGGCGTTTCCTCGTGGTCCTACTGTAGTTAGCTTTACACCCCCGTGACAGCCATAACACAATGCTACGGTCCGTAGCATAGTTCAATACTTGCCCGCTGCGTTTTTTGCCGGTCGCCTCTACACTCTACAGGCTCTACCACAGGGCTCTACGGTTTATTTAAAGGTACCTACATTACGTAGGAATAGAAGGTAAAAATAAAAGCAAATTCGATTTAACCTTCTTTATTATTAATCAATTATATTAAAAGTGAATATTATAATGAATATATTTTAAAGTAGGCGAATAAATAAGAAGATGCTAGATAGGTATTTACATTGAGATAGAGAGTTACTATCTACTTTAAAGATTTGAAACAGCGAACCGAAGGAAGAATGATTAGGTAGGAGAACCGTTAATATAATAAATATAATACAGATAATGTATAATATATGCCGCATAAACATTATTAGCTTAGTAATCAAGGCACAATAATTTAGCTAAGACTACGAACTAGATAGGTACCTGGGTGTACTTAGGTGTCTTAAAATTACCTGGGTTGAATCCGAAGGTAGATCGTACACTCATCGTATACTTACCTAAGCATCGTAGGTAAAATTAATTAATATCTTTCTGTAAATTAAATTTTAATGAACAGAGTTCTAATATGCTTATTTGACAATATATATATTATTTTATATATTTTTATGAACATCAAAAAAATTTAAATACTTATTTAATTAGATATAAATATGTAGGTATTGCAGTCAATTTATGTAAGACTTAAAAATTTAATAATAGATACGCCTCAATTGCGAATATAACATTTCTCTTGTTGTTTAAACTAAGCCAATAATGTTTATATGCCAAATTATGCAGAGATGTCATCCAGTTAAACTTAATACTAAACTACTTAAACATTTCCGATGTAATGAATTCAATTATTCTCTAACATTTACCCAATCTACAGCTAGAAAATTATATATAGTGTTAGGGTGGTGAGCCATTGACTAGAATGATACTGGAACAAACAGTAGAACCTTTACGGTATATCTATGCGTTAAAATATATAAAAGTTGAATGTATAACAGACTAATTAGATATTAGTTAGGAAGGTAATTTTAATTAATTAAATAAGTAGGTATGTAACTAGTAATAAAAGTCATAACTTGACTTATTATCTATGACTCTCCGAACTACTCGATATAATAGTAAATTATACCTACCTATTGTAATTCCGAGTAGGTAGCACAAATTATAGAAATAACTATCTAAACCAGGTATTTTAGTTAAACCAAATTGTTATATGAGTAGGCGGGCAATGGCTTACCATCCTTATCGGTGGTATAGCGTGCAGACAAATGAAATGAGATATATACCTAGGTACTTATACTTAACCACAATGAGATCTATTTAAATGTACTTATAACACAGAAGCTTATCGGTATATAAGGTAATCTACTACGCGTATAACTTAATATTATTTAAAACTAATAATACTATATAACGTCAGGGTTACACTGCTTTTTATATTTCTCTTTTCAGGTAGGTACACAGCCTAAGGTTGAATTAATGCATGAATTTCCTTCTCGCCCTACGGAATCGTAGCGCGAAGAAATCAGCGCGGAACATTAATCCTGTCACAGTCATTTCGCGCTATTCACAGCTTTCAGTAGGTAGTTAATTATCTAGCGAGTTAAATACAACACGCAATGGAAGCTTGTCTAATGCAAAGCCCTTGAAGTTATTATATGAGGAATTGCTGGGCGACCGCGTATCTCTGACAGCTACAGTGTAACGATCGCAATTACCTCTGTTTGGATAACACTCTTCCACTATTGGACAATAGTTATTTATGCAACAGTTGTGTAATAAGGGGTATTAAAACACGAATGTGGGTTTATCACACGACGCGAAGCGGAGTGTGATAATAGTATCATATGAGTGTTTTAATACCTAATTATCAACAGTTGTATACAAGACGTCTTTATCTACACTCATAATATGAATCCTCTATAACAGATTCTGAAATAGTTAGCTTACTGCTAACATTAAAACATCCAGTCCTAGTAACCTAATATCATCCATTACTGAGTATATACAAATAAACTAAGTATTAATGAAAGAATTATTTATTGTAGTAGTAATTAACATTTTGTATAGGGCAATTATTAAAATTCACTTGATGTTCTTTATTGCAAAACAATAAAAAAAACGAAGAAAAATGGCGGGGAAAATTCTAATAACCTACTTTTTTTTGTACAGCGCTCGGCGTTCTGGTAATGAAACGCGCGTATATGACAATGTTCTTTTTTTGAAATTCGTATAGATGTTCTTTTTTTGTAATTCATACAGATACCACGCATCGAGCAGATGTGGCTGTCTGTTGAGTAAACCCTTTGCGCAGAGGGGATCGAAAAAAAAAAACAAAGGAGTGTTGTTATGAAATTCAGTACAACATTACATCATCCGTTTGGATGATGATATGGTTATTAGGACATTGGGTGTTTTAATGTTGGCAATAAGCTAACTGTTTCAGAACCTGTTATAGAGGATTTATAGCATGGGAGTAGATAAAATCCATTGACGCAGCAAAAATACCATAAATTCAGACAATCACAATAATTGATACTGTAACAATGGTTGATGAAGATAGGTATATGGTCGCCATGCGGAACTATGGAGTTGACACTGCAAAAGGATCACGCATACCATAGCGTGAGGTGCTGTACAAATTTTTTTTTTTTAATTTTATATGGCCTTGTATGAACATTGAACATATCGACATAGGTACTAATAATAAATCTAACCTTTTACCTTGTAGCCTTTCCGAATATCGTAGCCGGGTTCGTTTTGTAAATAATAATGAGTTGGTATGAGGTCCTGCAGTTGCATAGTTATCTACCTACTTACCGCGCGTCTTGCATTTCCCGGAAGTTGTTAATACCAACTGAAAAATCTTTTTAGGCCAAAAAACTGAAATAATGGGTAGTAGGTAGGTACATTTTATTTTACTGACTTATAGTTCTGATACAGAAAATATATGTAGTAGGAAAGGTAATAGGTACGACAAAATGACCAGTGCTACGAAATGAAGAGGCTTACTATGTGGACATTTAGCATCTGGTGAATGGAGTGGAAAGCTGAGGTCCGCGTCAGCACCACATGAGTCAGTAATGCGCCTCTGCTGCAAAAGCTGCTGGGCCAGCTGGGCGGCGGCCTTCAGCAGACCGACGCATTCGCATGCGGTAGCGAAAAGAACGCATGCGTCGAATCGGTGTACTAAAGGTGTTTTACAAGAATTACCTACCGGATTCCGAAACGCCAACGTTATATATGTACTATGTACCTACTCTATATCACTTATATTATAAACATGTTTGATATTACATGGATTAAAATTCAGTTCGCTGCCGATGGAAATAAAAGGAGTGGTAAAACTTAAAAGTTTCAACAGGTAGGTGGTAGGTTACTGCTTAATTAATACCGGCTTGTGTACGCAACGCGTACCGGGCGCGTCGGCGACGCGAAACTCTAAAGTAGTCACTTTGCATATTATGAGTGGCACGTTCATTTTTAAATTAACGCCCTTTACAAGAGCGCGTTCAGTCTGACGTCTTATCGTGCAGTTGCTGCGTCTGCTTGCAGCTGTCGAGACACGCGCGGTACCGGTGCGTCGTCTCGATTTTGTTGATCTTAGCTTTATTTGTTGCTACGAGTAGGTTGTTAATTGTTATATAATTATACCTACAAGGTACTACTTAATTGGAAAAGATAGCGAAATTTCAAGTGCTTCAACTTTAGGTTTTTTTAAAGTACGTATCTACTATTTTCCTATATTACTATGTTTGGATTACATGTAGCTATGGATGAAGATACCTATCAATTTTCTTCCTATTGATAATAAAAGAACTTGTGCACCAGTAAATAGTAATCAAGTCTAGTTTACGCATAATATATTAAATATAAGTAATATTATAATTACATTTTCAATGCTTTTGCAATGATTAGAAAATCTATTCGAGTTTTAAAAGATAGCCAAAGTTTTAGAAAGTTTTTGTAAAGCACTAACACTTAAATTCACCGATTATAGTACCTACCTATAGACATGCAAGTCCAAATACTTAAACTCTAGATGAAATGCACAGCCCAAATAATTTACTACTCTAGTTCGTTTTGGGAACGCACCATAAACTTACAAAACATGCCCAAAGACAAAAATTTACTCGCGAATCAACCAACGCAATTCATATAATGATAGGTACATAAACGGTTAACCGTTTTAAACGGATCATTCATACTAAGTTCACACTTCATAGGTTTGAAAAGAAAACTTGATTAAGGCACAAAAGATAATAGACGGAGAGCTGGGGACGAATTTTGCTACTGCGCAGCATTTGCAAACAACATTTGCAAAAAGATTTTATAAGAAAAATATTTTTTTGGCAACATGTCTTTTTAAATTTTCATTAGTACTTAAAGAATCCGAAAAAAAACCCGGACGTTTATGTCGGTTATAAAGTATTACCAGACCTCTTCAAAAAAAATTTAATAAAATTTCCAAAAAATATACATACTTTTGGGAAATTTTAATCACGTATTTATTTAGTAATTTCAATAATCTGAAAATCTGCAAATCGCCAGATAAATATTGCGGTTTTAAACAATACCCAGAAGTGAATAGTTTTCAAATGAGTACGACATATGAAATAACCGCAAAGGCTCTACCAGACTGGCATGACTGGATTCGCCAATTGACGAAATTATATTTTTTCACAATTTCAGCTTCCCAATAGGACCTTCTCGAAATTCGTCGCCAGCTCTTGGATCATAATGTAAAGTAGGTACTTATCATTCAAAAGATATAAGTAGTGGGTACCGGAAGTACATATTATTAAAATTTGCGTACCTAGTACTTCTTTTGTACCTTATATCAAAGCTCTTATTTCTACAATTTTTCATGGTAGCGCAAATCTTTGATTTTTACTTTTAAACCCTGAAAAATAAAATATGCAAAATTTACATGGAAAAATATCAGTTCTAAAATATAAAGCTTTGCAAAAATATAAGTACATAATGTGATTTATACAGCAAGTTTTCAAAAATATATTTAAAATTAAATTTATCAAATTTCAAACAAAAATAAGTTTATTTTCCAATATAATCATACAATGGAAAATTAACTATATTACTAAGCATTTTACAAGTCCGTAAAGCTAATTCATAGGTGCTTTTTTTAATATAGTGAAGATTACGATATAGTTGGAATCTATTTAGCAAACCGTCGATACGCACTTCTAGAGCTTACTCAACTGAATGAAAAGAAATGCTTACTTATGACAATCTTTATATTAATATTATACATAGCAGATCAATATAATTGCCTTTGTAACAGAGATCAAAGAGTACTTCTAATGTATATATATATTCAGGGTGGAAACATTAGCGTAGGTATAAAGCTGGTGATTATTTTCTCATTACGTATGCAACACCAAGATATTCAATACCATCTCCACCCTGTAATTATTGATTCATAAAATATTTTTCGATACAATGTTATTAAAAATCATAGATTGATATTAACTTTTCAAATATTTCATAACAATTTTTACAGTTTTAACATTTAAAACTTCTGTGTTGTTAATAAATAATTATCATCACGATCCTACTCGAGGCTTTGCCACGAAACATGCCCTCGTGAGATAATTAGATTAATTAGTAACTATAAGGGCTGTAAAAACCCAAAAACGTTTGTTAATAACGCCAAAAATTCATTATTTTTTTATTTATATTGTCTCAAAATACAAATTTAACCATATTTAATGGGGCGCAAGTCTTAAAAACCTAATATTAATCAACAATTAACAATCATTTTGGAAAATTGGTAACAAAATATTTGTCGATGATTATCTCATTATGCTAAGATAATTTTGAATTATGTATTTTATTAATTTGTATGCATGGGATTCAGCGATTGAATAATTATTTACCGAAAAATCTGCATTAAATGATGTAACGTGGTGTAATATTATTAACAATACCTACGAATTTCTTTTTATTGATCCAATAAAACTAACTGTTTGATTTGTAATGCCGGCCAGAAAACTTCAAAGTTTGTACATTGAACACATAGTTTTCTGAACGACACTTTAAATTAGTTCCACTGTAGAGTCATCATTTTTTTGAGCACACTTGATTACGATGGAGGCTTTACTGTCACTGTGTAGATTGGTTACAAAAGTTCTGATGATGCTTAAAACTTCGGTGAGAGGCTTTTTAGCCAACGGTCATTCTCTCGCGCAGATTTTGTTTTCTAATTATTGAATAGTAAATAAACATTGAGATTTTAAACTTTATCTGTATAGACCGAGTCACAAGAATTGCTTATAGTACCTAGTTTTATTTGCCAACACAAAATTTAAAGCGAGGTTTCACTTATCCTTACTCTTTCCTTATATTCAAATTCAAAATTCAAATGAGTTCGGAGATGCAAAGGTCAGGCGTCAGCTTGAATATTCTTTAACGTTTCCACACATGATTCGCCTCAGTTTGCAGAAGGGTAAAGGCTTCTGCTAGTATATTATGTATCGATCAATCTGATCAACCAGGGGGACGTTTGGCTAAAAATGATAGCCAATTAGGCTATTCATTAAGTAAACATAATAAAACAATACTTTTTAAGAGAAAATAAGTAGTAATATTATTACGGAACCTTGCCATAGTCGAGTTTGTATTTGTGGCGATACTTTGATGGATTAACGAAGTGCATTAACGATGCCACAGATTAAAAAAGGTCATACACTTGGCGAATATTAAAACAGTTGTTTTTTATATGGCTGTACGGTGTACCACTGTCGATGTCGCCCAAATTAATTGACTACTATAGTATTAAGTAATACATAAACAGTTGATGTTAGTAATTATTTGTTTAATTTAAAAACACCGTTCCTACTAAAGTAAGTTATGTTGTTAAGTAATTAAAATTACTAAACTTAAAAATAATAATTGAAAATATATGAAATAGATAATAATAACTAATGTAAATTGTAGAAAGATCAATATTAGATAATAATTAATGTTAGTACAAAGATTCCTATAGTACTATTATAACGCAACCTTACAATGAAGTAATATAACTCAAAATTCTTTTTAATTTTTTTTTATAAACTGACCTTTAAAAGCTTACTCTAAAATCCCTGTGGTAAAAAAGAGCTCGAATTATGAGTAAAAAAAGGGACAGCTTATACATCATTCACTTTTAGTTGATCGCGTTTTTTCACTGCTTGTTGTTCAAAAGAGACCGAATCAGTATTGCGTCAGAGGTCCCCGCAGGTGGCATTGTTTAACATCCACGTACCTACCTCGAATTATTTATATAATATAAAATAATGTTTATATATATATATATATAAACATTATTTTAATTTTCGCCCTTATATCTATATAACTTTATGGCAAAATACTGACTCATTCCATAATATGCCATCAGTATTTGTTGTTTCTTGCGTCTTAAACAGGCTCAACTCATAAAAAGTCTTAGAAATTCAGAAATATTTTTGCAAAAAAGGACTTAATTTTATATCTTATTGTCAAAATACATATTTAAATACATTTAAATTGAATATAATACCAATCCATACATAGAAGATCAATATATAAATCCGCAAAATATCAATCATTTGCAATGAAACACGGGAGAGATACATTTATATAATTATATTCAATAGCTTTTTGAAATCTTTTATGCTCATTTTCCACAAATTGCAATTTTGAGTTAGGTCACTTTCATTCTAGGGGTGTCATAATATACCTATTCTGAGACAAAGGTGACTGTTAGACCTCACCCCGACCAGTTTTATCAAACGGACTCGCACCTTTCGAATTCATGTTGGCAAATATGAAGCATACCTACAAAATTAAGGCTTTATTTATGTTAGATACAAAATGTGAACAGCCCATCGATCAGGGTCCTAAATTTGTATGTCTTTGGAATGATAATACCTATGTACAGTCGCGGTCTGAAAATGTTTACCAACTTAAGGTTCATAATTGCATACACACAACATAACACACACACATAACATATCGACTTTCTGTCACAGGACAGAAAGTCGATATGTTATTTGATTAGGCATATGTCATAGATTTTTTGACATGTATCGGTCGCTGCCACCGGACAAATAAATACTTAAGTTACAAGAAACTTATTTAATATTTTTAATAAAATGTCATTTTGTCAAACTTTATGGAATTGATCTTTAAAATGAAGTCAATAATACCCTTTTTGTTGAGTTCGATGTTTGAAAACTTATAACTTTGAAACGTACTCTAATAAGTTCTTTGCTAAGACGTTTTAGAGCATACTGTATGCAATGAAAGAATAGATTCTTTCATTTCATCCTTTGAAAATTGTAAAATATTTTCAAACCGCGACCGTAACTATGCGCAAAATACGTTTTGAGATTTTTTTAATAAAATAATGATGCTACAATAACTTGAAAGTCGTAAAGAATCACGGCCGGAACTTATTTATTTGACATGCTT
Source organism: Erebia palarica (assembly GCA_964035005.1). Classification (NCBI taxonomy): domain Eukaryota; kingdom Metazoa; phylum Arthropoda; class Insecta; order Lepidoptera; family Nymphalidae; genus Erebia; species Erebia palarica. Next base: position 29,401,979 of record OZ035986.1, read on the forward strand.
CGACTACAATTTTCAGTTTTTCATGCAATCTCATCGAAACGTGTTTAGACTTCGAGGCCCATTTGCACAAGGACATTCAAACTGATTTAGTCAAATTTTGTAATTCTGTCACTAGCAAGAGCGTAATGCGGTTGCCAAATAGTAACAGCAATAAAAATTTAACTAATAAATCAGTTTAGATGTCATAGTGAACTACTGTCTAGGTAGTAGGTAGTAACTCTGTGAAGCTGGTCCAGTCATACGCAAATAAAATAAGCAGGTAATTAAGGTGCGCTTTCTGTTTCCGAAGAAAATGTGAAATCCGGCGAGAGGATGACCGTCGATTAATCGCCCCCAAGCGAAAGGGCTTGAACAATTCGGGGGTCGGCTTTGCTCCCTTCGCGGAACTCCTCGAGCGTGAGACGGTCGTCGTGGTTCTTGTCCATTTGATCGAAGATTTTGTCGACGCGCTTCTGGGGCGTATTTTCGTCCTCTGGCTGCGGCGTTTGTCCCTGAAACGAAAGGTTGTTGAATTCGTTACTATACCATTTGGGTATATAATATACTCTAATTATATTAAACTAGCTGATGCCCGCGACTTCGTCCGTGTGGATTGAGGTTTTTTGGTTCCCGCGGAAATTCTTTAATTTTCCGGGATAAAAAGTAGCTTATGTGTTATTCCAGACTATAATATATCCCTGTGCCAAATTTCATCCAGATCCGTTCAGCCGTTCTAGAGTTATAAGTGTTCGAACAAACGCGACTTTGTTTTATATATAATATTACTAGCGACCCGCCCCGACTTCGCACGGGTAGCACTAATAATCATAATTATTAATCCATACCCAATGTAGGCAGTGGGCACTGGGCAGAAAATCAGGTTTTACATTAAGCACTGCGATATTATTAATCTTTTTAACTTATTAGTAAACATATTCATTTAAACGTTACACACCTGACGTTTTCGCCTTGTCTTTTCAAAACCAACTAAAATCAATATGGCGACCCTCAGTGACCATTGACTCGCAAACATTTGTAGGTTTATAGACAAATAATTTGCAATAAAATAGTATTGCGGCTATAAATTAAGATGTAAGCTATCCTATCTTTCAAGTTGGATCAAATTTAATTTAAAATCGGTTAAGTAGTTTAGGAGTCCATCGCGGAAAAACAACGTGACACGTGATTTATATATATTAAGAAGAAGATAAGGATTATCTAGTAGGTAAATAGGTCTCTAAGACTGAACACCGTTCTATGGGTGAGATCTATAGAGCGAACTATGACTTTACTTAGACTTAAGACATTGTTAAAACGAGACAAATTTATGTTACTCACATAAGTCCATCTCGTTTTAACTCTAAGTAAAGTCTGAACCAAGTCAAAGTACGCTCTATAGATCTCAGCCTTAGATTAAGCGCGTTGACTGCGACCGATTGAAAATATGAACGAACAAACAAAAATCTGCGCGAACATTATTTTTTGCAATACTGCAAAATCCACCATGACGCGATTTAAATTCGCGCGAATTTTTCGTGCACATGAAACTGGGAATTCTTGGTGGATTAGGTAAGATATGCCATCCATGCTTGATAAAAGTTGAAAGCTTAGAAGATGGTTTTTATTCTACGGGTTTTCGGACAAATACAACTAAGTATATTAAATGCTTACCACCATCTGGTAGATTGCGTCCACTATGTTATACATTTCGTCTCTCGTTATGTAGCCATCGTTGTCGACATCATACAGACGAAACGCCCCTGAAAATACGATGGTTATATCAAATCATTGGCAAAGTAGGATTTTGAAATCTACTCAACTTTATACGCTTTGTGTTGAAATTAATCATACTTACAATGCAACTTTTCGTCCAGATTTCCCCGCGACGTCACCGAAAGAGCTCGTATAAACTCTTCAAACTCAATGGACCCGTCCTAAAATAACATAAATTGAGAAATTGAATTTGCTTGTACAAAATAATGATTCTGGTTGTGAAACGCAATTTAATAGGATATTTTAAGGATCCCGTGTTTTTAGGAACAAGCAGCTATTACCTACGTCTGTATTCTGTATTATGGACTTCTTTCACTGGCCACCACGTTGCTCCACCATGCGGGTTGGCGGACTTAAACGACTATTATCATGTTAGTAGTTAGTGCCTAATAATAACCGGGACCGACGCGTGCTCGCCGAGGCACGGTGGTAAATCGCCGCCAACCCCAGGCGGGCACTAAGGATTTCTTAACTGAAAAATCCAGTACCTAACAATTTTTATGCCTGACCGGGAATCAAACCCAGGGCCTCGTGATCCGCAATGGACCAGGCTAACCGCTAGACCAACGAGGACGTTGGTTGGCTTTTTTTTATCACAGGTTCGCACAGCCTGCTTTTTTGCAATGGCTGTTTAATGATTTCTAAAACGGAACTAGCTGTTAAAAGACTTACATAATCAAAATCAATTATTTCATGTTTTCACTTATATTTTTGAATAGTACCTATCTTATTTAGTAGTAAGGTTAATTTAAAATTTCAAGTCGATAGCATTAGTAGATAGAAACTGAATAAGCAGCTGAGATTTGGGGGTTTAAGCTTTTTTTCCTCACTCCTTTGAGAGTGGAAGCCTGTGCCCAGCGGTGGGACGTTAATGGGCTGTAGCGGTGGTGGGAAGTGAATATAAAAGATTCGTTTTTAGACGGTTTTTTAGATTAATTGAACCAAATAACAATGTATGTGTAGGATGATTCTATCCAAACTACGGGACCCTCGGTAGACGAGTCTGATTCGTGCTTGGCTGATTTTTGCTTAATATAGATGAAAAATATATTATTTACCTGGGCACATAATAAATGCTATACATATAATATAATAAATGTATACATAATATAGGCACAAGGATTATACTCATGAAAGTACCAGTATCAGTCAATACTTTAGCCTATGAACATGCACTAAGTAGTATAGCCATGGGAGTTACTCACATTATTTTCATCGAAAACTCGAAACACTAGCGAAGCAAATTTGCTCGGGTCACCTTGAGGGAAAAATTGTTTGTAGATCTTGATAAAGCCCTGCAACATAACATATATTTGATGTTGTTTGTAGTTCTTGTAAAATGTGGTTGAAACTAAATCTTTATTTGCCTTTTCTTTACTACATATATATATATATATATATATATATATATATATATATATAGTATATATATAGTAGGTTCTATCGGGTTAATATACCTATCAGATTACAATCTACCGAAAAACAATGCGTTCATTTGTAATCTTCCGAGTTTGCAATTTATATTACATTATAATCTAACGGTTTTTACAATCTTACGGTTACAACGTGGTTTTAGGATTTTAAATGGATATGAAGGCTTCCAGATACAGGGTATATTTATCTACATTCCAGATATAAGGTCTATATGCTGTACTGAATTTCTATAAAATTTATATAAAATGAATGGACCATGAAAAGGTAACCAACAGATGGATAGCCAATCAGATGAACTTTCGCATTACTAATAATTATAATATTAGTAAGGAAGTATGGATTAAATCTAACCTGTTCAGTCAGCAAGCCGTTTGGACAGTCCTTTAGAAATCCTTTATGCCTGAAAAATATTAGTTATTCTGAATTATAAATATATTCAATTTTAACTGATAATTACTCAAAAGGTACGAAGACAGAAAATAAAATTTAGCTCAATCAACAACGGCAATACAGAATAAATGAAAAATTATACATACCAGAGCCTTATTTCCTTTTCTGTAACTGTAACAAACAAAGCGTATTTTTAAAATAATAAATGTATAGTAATATGTACCCAACTACCTAAAATAAAGTTTGCAATAAAATTAATCTCTCTAAAATTATTTTTTTTTACTTTCCCGATATTGCTCTAACAAAGTTGCGACTTTGAACTTGAATTCGCGAGAGCGGAAATACATTTTTGTTATTAATGTTGGTTCTCATCCATCAGCTCGTATGTATCGACTGCTGGACATAGGCCTCTTCGAGAGCGCGCCATCAAACGCGGTCCGCCTTCCTCATCCAACCGCTTCCCGCAACCTTCTTTAGGTCATCGGACCAGCGAGCTGGAGGTCGTCCTACACTGCGCTTAGCGGTACGTGGTCTTTACTCCAGAACACGTCGGCCCCAAGGGCCATCGGTTATCTTCATCTTGCTAATCCGCAGAGCTTTGTCGGTCACTTAAGTTCTTCTATGAATTTCCTCGTTCCGGATTTTATCCCTGAGAGAGATCCCTGATTTTGTAAAGGCATACCCATAAATCTTAGCCATTTAATTAGTGTGTATGTTTTTTCCATAATGATAACATATTTCATAATGGAAAATACAGCGTTCGAGAGACTTCAATGAAAATCCTACAGATGATACGTTGTTTCTAGCTCTATAGAAAAGTAGTAGTTAAAAGACACATCAACCACTTAGACCGAAATCTGAAATACTTAAGTAATTATGTATATTGATCTATTATAGGTCGCCCGCAAATCAGAAATTGTATGCGGACGACGGTGTACAATTCCTTATTTCGTATGAGTTCGTATTCCTTATTCGTATTATGAATTTTTCGCGCTGCAAGAAGTCTATCTATAGAGGCTTTATATAGCTTAAGCTGGTTTTTATTATTTGAAACTAATAACCCAAATGCTGATTTATATATAAAAATCGCGAACATATATATATATATATATATAAACTCGCCGGCACATTTAGCGGAACATAAAAAAAAGGTTTGATATCATTATCATATAAGGTTGCTGGCTGGTTTTTACGTCATTTAATTTAAAAAGAAATATTTTCAAATTAGGAAAACAACTGAACATCACATTTTATGCATTTGTTTTAATTTTATTCAAATACACCTTATCTGGAGCGAACTTCGAGTATTTCTTCCTAATGAGTTTGATTTAAAATTACACTGAAATACTGTTTTTTGTTAGTTTTTTTTAATCGCGTATCTTTCTGGAGTTGATGACTGAATTATGCCTGACTTAGCCCCAACGGAGATTGCCAGGGCACTCGAAATGCGAAGAAATGGTCAAACCTACAGAGTGATACCCAGAGATCTTCGTCGACCAGTTTCAACGATCCATCGCAGTATCCAACGGTTCAGGGAGACCGGTACTTATGTGAAAAGAGCAGAACAAGGCAGAAAAAGACGCACTTCGAGTAGGGATGATCGTTTCATTCGGCTTCGTGTACGTAGGAACCCCCGTTTGACGGCCGTCCAAGCCCGACATGAGTTAGAAGCAGTGCGGGGTGTAACCGTAAGTGAGCGTACGGTACGAAGAAGGCTCGAAGAAGCTGGTTTGGGTTCATTTGTGCCCGCCAAGGCTCCAAGGCTCGAGGTAAATCATCGTAGAAACATGTTAACTTTTGCTCAGGAATATCGACTTTGGAACGCGGACCAATAGTGTAAGGTATTGTTTAGTGATGAGTGCAGAATTCTCTTAAATCAAATTGAAGGCAGGCAAAGAATATACAGACGCAAAGGAAAACGATACATTCAGGCAAATTTTAAAACTACAGTTACATACGGTGGTGGATCAATAATGGTTTGGACGGGCATTTGTTTGGGAGTTCGCACAGACTTGGTAGTGATTGACAGAGGGAGTCTGACTGTAGACCGCTATATCAGAGAAGTTTTAGAAGAAAATGTCGTACCGTTTGCCCCATATATCGGTGAAGATTTTGTTTTTATGCAGGATAATGCTCGGCCGCATACCGCTCGGGTAACTCAAGCTTATCTTAATGATATGAATATCACTATTATGAAGTGGCCGGCGAGATCACCGGATATGAACCCAATAGAGCACGTTTGGGACTTGCTGAAAAGAAAAGTTAAGTCCAGAATTCCAGCTCCTGCCAACGTGGGAGAACTGCGAATCGCCGTTGTTGAGGAATGGCGGAGACTATACCAGGAGACCATCGATAACATCATTCTCAGTATGCCTAGACGGGTACAAACTTTAATAAGAGCACGTGGAGGAAATACGCGATATTAATCACCATTTTTCTAATTTAATTAATTGTTATTTTAATATTAAATTTCACTTTTCTCGGTTACATGAAAAGTTCAAAAATGTACCATTTTTCACAAATAGCCTTTACTCGCAAAATCTGTTCTTAATGTGATCTCATTTTAAGTAAAACAAATGAAACTTTAAATAACAAAAGAAGTGTAGTAAGTAGATTTTAAAATAAAACCATTTTTTTTAATTATGGACCTTTTTTTATGTTCCGGTAAATATGCCGGCGAGTTTATATATATATATATATATATATATATATACCTCAAAATCTTAGAACTTTTATGTATCCTTCCAACCCTCATTTTCGTAAAATTGCTTAAACAGGTTATCATTATTTAAAATGTGTCTATCAATAGTATAGATAGTAATAATAGTAAATATCTATGTATGTATCAAGCATACAGAATATTTCTTTATTTGCAAATCATTTTGTGATTATGGACAAATCAAGTGTTGCAAGTCAACTGCTTTCAATTTATTGCAAACCAAAAGTTTGTAAGCTGGGAAATGATTTTACTGCAATTTTTGTTTCGTTGACCAAGGTACTTATGTATACCTTGGTCAACGAAACATTACTCCATCAATTGCAAGTCACTTTATTTCCTCCCATTGATTATTGTGAGTAACAGACGTAGTGACTTTATCGTTGAATTCTGAGTTCCAACCCTCAATCGTGAAGCTGAGGGGTTCAGGGGGGAGGGGGAAGCAGGGGTTATAATTAATAACATAAATTGTGAGGACATACCATCGATTTATTATTATGAAATGTTTAGGGTATAATAAATTAATTTATTTGTCCCTTTTTCCTAAGTATACGGGTTACGTCTACTGGTCTATTGCCAACATCATATTATATAATGACGCTAACATAAATTATATATTTTGGTGACATCCAAAATAAAATCTACATTCAGATGTTGTTTGCATCAAGAGGCTCGTAAAGTAAAGGTTACAACACAGAAGTTGAAAACGAGCGATTAATATTTTTGAAAGCGGAAAACAAAGCTCGCTAACTTACCTTGTTTAAATAGCTCTGAGTATGAGTTCATGAAGATATTATATATAACTAGCTGATGCCCGCGACTCCGTCCGCGTGGATTGAGGTGTTTTAGGGGTATGAAAAATACATAGCAGCCGATTCTCAGACCTACTGAATATGCATATAAAATTTAATAAAAACCGGCCAAGACGCTTCAAAGGAGTATGGTAACTAACATTGTGACACTAGAATATTATATATAAGATTGATAGTAAAATATATTTGAATCGGTATAATAACAATCCTACTCGTTCATGTGAAATCAGTTAATGCGTAAGAGCTATGTTTAGCCGATCTTTTTTAACATATCCGAAGTTTAAAAAAGAAGCGGATTTGCAGATTTAATAAATATCAATCTTGAACATGTTTAGAGAAAGTTTTATATAAATATATAATGAAGGTAGCGATGAATTTTACCTTATTTCTTTCTTGACACGGACACTGAGTTGTTCAATATGTGGCGTATAATGGTTTGTTTTTTCTACTGTGGTGAAAATTGAATTAATCCAAAATAATTTGATTTATTTGCTTAAGTATTTTATTTCAAAATCAATCTTTATTTTAGTTTGTTGGAGTTATCGCTTCAATACAAAGTGTACACAGAGGTTACGAGTACCCAAAACTAAGCACTCCATTTGAGCTGCCCAATCAATCATTGCAAGACACTGCAGACAATATTCGAAAAGCAATCATTACAGATACGGTAACTTATTCCTTACTCTATGGTAACTACCAGTACTTACAATAACAAAAAAATTAAGAAAACCAACATACAGGAGGCGTTAATGATGAATCAGTACAACAAAACTTCGAGATAAGTATAAATAAGGACCAATCAAATTATCAGTCTATTACGACTCAGTCAAATGTTAATATAGACACCACTGCTTCTATTCACCGCGGCCTCATTTTACAAGGCGCTGCAATAGAAGAATCAAATTCAATAACTGTACAACCAATATTATCAGCCAACTGTCCTCAATTGATATCAGATATTCGGAACAAAGTACCACCTCTTACTAATTTGCAGAATACTGAGTATATTCAAAATGTGCCAGAAAATTCAGGCATGAATCTACTGGATATTCAAAATGTTGTGAATATTTTCAAAGAAAACAAAAATGTGCTATCGTTAATTAATTTAAATAACAATCACGTTTCGAATATAAATGAGAATATTCTTTCAAAATCAATAAGCATACCGGATATTGAACAGCAATTAAAAGTAAAATCTAGTGACATTCAATATCTTCAACCTTCATTTCCACAAAATGTAAACAACGAAATTGAAATTGAATCACCTATTATAAATTTACGGGAATCTGTGCCTCAAGTGTTAAACCCACAAAACGATGTTCAACCTTCTAGTATCTCTGGTGATCTAAATTTTAATGCACAGGTTTCGAATAGTCAAGACAATCAGATATTTCAACCAGATTTAAACAATGAACAAATTCAACTGCTCAACATTCAAAGTTCACAGGCTGCAATTACTAGAGAATTAAATTCACAATACCAACAAGTTTTAACGAAGCCAGTGATCACTAAGAGTATTTCTTTCCACGTGCCACCTTCAGATATAGAAGAAACACCAGTCTTGACTGTTGTCCTACCATCTAAGAAAATATATAAGATTATATTTATTAAAGCGCCTACACAAGATTACCAGTATAATCAACAACTGCAAAGTGCAGTTTACAATAGACTGGCACTAGTTGAAGATAAAACTATAGTATATGTTTTAACAGAAAATCCCGAAGTACTTTCTGAACAGGTTGTTTTACCACAACCAACAAAGGTTTCAGAGCATGAAGTATTGTATGTTCAATACAAAGGAGATCAAACTATAAACTCAGAACAAGAACTAACAAACGAAAGCATATCCCAATTACACTTGAATTCAGCTGGTGATGCTTCTATAGAGCCAAGGTACTTGGATGCTTATTGATTATTTCAATGATTATAAATCATTGGTGCATCTGTTAGTGTTCGAGTAACTTCTGAGAAACTTGACCGATTGAGGTCATATTCTAACAAAAATATCATATTCTCGTTTGAGCGAGGCTATGGTGGATCACTTTTGTAAAGTTATTAATTTATCTATGGAATAATTCAGTCCGCTCGCTTGAAGCTGGGGATTATATATTATTTTTTTACTGTTTGATTTGTTCTTAATTTCTAGTTCTAATAAACCTATCTTTTGTTCACTCTAAAGATTGTATCCGTGAGAAGTTACGAGATATAATATTAATACAAAGTATTGTTTAATTTATATATATGTTTATGATGGCTCACCGGATTTTCATAATATGTGTGTTGTATTTAATAGTTTGAGAGAATGAACTAAGATTGAGCAAGAAGAAAGTATGAAAGTTAAATGCAAACATTTTTTCTTTTAAACTACTATTTTTGTTCAATAACACAAATAATACAATTTTTATAAATTATTAGTATAATAAAGTTATATTAATATTATAAATGAGTCTTTTATTATGTTTACTTAAGACATTATTACTGTTTTATAAAAATATTGATGCTAGCATTTTTAAATTCCTCACAATGACTAAGAATGATCTGAGTCGAAGAAAATTAATCAACGCAATTGACTTCGAAATTTAATCCAGTGTACTACATTGATATGCCAAAAAAAGAGTGTAATACAGTGATATGACAAAAAATGCATAAAAACCTATGAATTATTCTACCCATTACTCAAACCACATTGAAATAGAATGAGTAACTAAAATTCTACATCAATGTCAAACCATCATCAGTCAATATGTACAAAGCCTGATCAAGTGAGATATTTATGACCTTATATTGCGTAATTTGTCAAAGCTAAATTATATAATGTTGCATATAAATGTGGCCTATTCCACTAGCCCCCATCAATGTATCCCTGCGGAGTCACACTTAAAATCCACCAATCTACAATATACTAGTATTAATGATTTGATTATTTGATATAATGTATAGTTAATTCATTATATTGTATTTAAAGATAAAACAGATGTGGATCTTCTATAAATGTGTACGAAATGATCGATGCACAGGTGGGAACTTTGGCCGGACAGGCCTACTAAATTCTGTTTTGCTATTTTTACCATCGTTATATATACTTCCATGAAATTTATCACATATCCGTAAACCACTCGAGCTGGTTGTTTCCGGAACTGAACACAAAAATTAGCACTTTAAAGCTTAAAATTTCGCAAACGGATTCCTGAACCAATAAATGATTTTCAGGCACCCAAAATATTTTTGAGCGACAATTCAACGATACGCCAAACTATGGGACAGGCGAGAAAAAATTAATCCGCATTTTACGTGCATCCTAATTTTATTTTCCAAAATTTTTTTTACCACTTTGTCGGCATAATTATTAAGTATACCCATGCCAAATTATAGCTTTCTAGCACTAATGGCCTCTGAGCTAAGCCGCGGACGGTCAAGCGGACGAACGAATACGAAACTATGTGTATAAGGATTCCTGACTACGGAATCCAAAAAATTGAGTTTCACTTGACTGGATTTTGGAAGACAACGGAAACTAGGCAACAGGGGATTAAATAGTTCACGAGTGCGTGTGCCAACACTGGTTTTCTTAGTCCGATGGGATGGCAATCCGACATGATTGGGGAAAGATCAGGCAGAGCATAGGGGACCACCAACTTACCAACTTCGAGCTGCTATTGAAAATGTCACGGCTTTTTAACTTTTTGATCCATCCAGAGGCGGCATCCAGAGCTTGAGGCAGTACCTACTAGCCACTAGATTAACGAAGCGGTCACATTTTTATAGTTCAGATGGCAAGATAAATAAAATAAACCTGTCGAGTATGTCGAGATAAATGGGATTGAGAGAGGCATCCTCTTGCTCCTCTAAGCACCCTTTCATGTATCTCACGTAGATACGGTGTGGATTTTTCGTGTCGGGTCCTGAGGCGAATAGTGTAAGTAATCGCACGGACATCGTTATTTACAAATAGATATCTCTTGAGTATGGAACAATAGTGAATATTTTGAAATATTTATAAACTTGGAAAGCCTATTATTTTTGTTTGCTTACAGAGTTAACTAAATATATTATGACACAATCATCATGATCACCATTCTGGCCTGATCCTGATCCAGCCACGTCTCACTATTGTGAGACGTGGCTGGTGGTGGTATAACGTGCTGGAGTGCCCCACACTACACTTACTTTACGCAGTTTCAACTCTTAGAATTTCCAGCTCCAGTGGCTATGAAAAGCATGCCTGTTGCCACTTCAACATACTTATTCATAGGTTAAGGCTATGAATTTGGTTCTTCAGTGGATCACGTCTTCATTTCGAATTTTATCGTTTCGGTGAACTCTTAATATAGCATACCATAATGTACCTACACACATATCATCGATCTGTGTAAAATATGATAACAGAATATTGAATAAACCTTCTATATTGCGAGTCTCTATTGTGCGTCACCCATATTATTTGTGATGATTGATAGATCCGTTCGTTCGTCGCGGACTGACGTACATTGATAATATTCTTTTTATTCGCGTTACTGACAATATTAACTTTGGATGCTTTGCACGATACACTGCATTACATTAAACTAAAATACGTGCAATAATATATTGTGCGCCTAGGGATGAAACAGGACAATTTCAGACGACGGTGCAGTTGCTTGCCTGAGCGAAGCGAGCTGGCATCACCCGAAGTCTGAAATCGTGTTTCATCCCGCTTCACACACTATATTTTTCATATAATCCGTATTAAAAGTGCGCTTTTTATTAAAATTGTATTTCCTATTTATTTTAGTTGCAGAAATATGATTTCTGTCAGTTTAGTTGATGGTCAAAATTACAGTTATATAGGTTTCAAATCAAACTCGCACTTTCAATGCAGGTTATATTAAAATGTATTTGCTCGTATTTTTTTCTTACTTCATCGATATACTAATTATAAAGTAGACTTTTCCCAACCTTGAGCGATAAAAATACTAGTGGTTCGCCCCAAACTGAGACCTCGCGGTATCCATACGATAGTTTTAACGGTATATTGTAATAGTTAACTTTTAACATTAGACGGAAATAACGTTATTATTTGCGCTCAGTCTTAGTAGGATCATTTTTTTTATGGTCATTAAAACTAACGTGCACTTCTACGGTAAGGGTAAAGTACCGTCCCATTTAAAAGCCCGCTTTGAATGTCGATTCTAAGAAACCTTTTGTTCCTACAAAATATAATGAGTTAGAGTTCGTTCAGAATATCTAAGTACGAGCTGTAATGCATATCCCGTCGTTAAAGAAATAATGAGAATACGGAATGAAATTTTTTGCGAAGCAAACTCAATGGAATATCAAAAATAGAATGGAGAAAAATAATTAAAAAATGCACCTATTACATGATAAAAAACATTAAAAGTCACCTATAATACTACACAAATTAGTGTCAGAATATTATATGTAATATGAAGTGAAATGGCTATCTTCACTTTACGGAATCAACGTTTTTATTTTAGGACGATATAAATCTATCCTATAAATTTTTTGATTTTTCACATCTTTAAACGAACCGTTATACAAGGACAAGCTTTCTAGTAGGTAGTAAGAGCTTTTGAGCTAGCCGCAGACAGACAGACAGACAGACATGCGGACAGGTTTCTTGTTGACTACGGAACCCTAAAAGGATATTGTGTTGATACAAGTCGAAGAAGAATTATTTATTAAAAAAGATCTTTTTGTTATTTTCTTTTAAAAGCAGTCATACTTATAAGCAAGATTTTGCTACTGGACTACTGGCAATGAAAAGGAATCCTAAATCAAAGACACTGTGATGTAATTTTAATTCTTACTAGCAGACTTGCCCGCGTCTTCGTTCACGTGAAATAAGTTTTTTAAATTCACACGGGAGCTCCCTTATTTTTCGGGATAATATATAGCCCATAACACCCACAAATAATGAGGCTTTCTATTGGTACCACAATTATCAAAATCGGTTCAGTTGATCCAGATATTACCCTACAAGGTCACAAACTCACATACTTTACCTCTTTATAATATTAGTATAGACTATAGACAATACTCTACTACAATGTGTTGGTGACTATATCCAGTGAGTTATATTGGTCACATTAAATTCATATCCATATTAATATTATATATACGACAGTGTGTCTCTGTGTCTGTTTGTTATCTTTTCAACCGATTTTGATGAAAGTTTATAGGGAACACATTTTATTTAAAGTATCTGAAACACTATTTTATATCAGAATTTCAACTGTTTTTTCATCCGAACTGCACTTACGAGTGAATGCAATGTCTACTTAGTTCTTTTTACTTTTTACTACATTCTAGGCAAAATGAGGCTATACATTAGATCAAAAAGTGTGATACAAAATCTCGGTAGTTTCTTCTCTCTGCTAAGTAATGAAATTATATACTTTCTATTCAACGTAGGTATACTTACTAGAATCCAAAATATCGAGGTACTAAAAACGATTGCATTATTATTATTTTGAATGCCATTGTGATACATTTGTGATCTCTATCAATTTCAAATAAATTGTACCAATTCGAATCCTAAATTCATACTTAATATTATAAATGCGAAAGTATCTCTCTGTTCATCTGCTGCGCTTTCACGGCCCATCTTTATTGGTATAGAGTTAGGTTCTACCCCGGGGAATGACTACTTTTTATCCCGGAAAATTATGGAGTTCCGGCGGGAATAAAATAAACTTAATTCACGCAGACAAAGTCACGGGCATAATTTAGTAGTTAATAATATATGGAAAAATATTGTTCTTATGAAAAAAAAACTGTTGCCATCGGTCATAATATTGTCGGAAGAACACGCTATTTGCGGGAGTGAAATTTCTCCTAAAAAAACATGACGTCGATTTTTTTCAAAATTCTTGAAAAAGCGGCAGATTATCTCGATTCAAGAACATATTCTGAAAATTGTTTTCACTTTTCTTTACCATATTTATTGTTACATCTTATTTTATCGATTACTTAGCGCTGTGAAATCATGTAACATTTTGAAAAAAATGAAATGGCGGTCCAATTTGTCCTGAATATATAATATAATATATTTAAGGACGTTAGGTAATGTTTTTCTCCATGCCGTCTTATTTTAAAGTTAGGTGTCAAAGAACGCATTACATATCGCCAGTGCCGAGTATCTCAATAAAGGTTTTAAATCTTTCATAGTAGATACTCGTAGTTCAGCCTTCACTGAAAGTTCTTATAACAACATCTTGTACCTATTCGCGTCATTATGATGTAATGAATGATCATTTGGAAAACTACAATGCAAAGTGTCACTAACGTGTTTATTTTCCCAATTACGAACTATAAAACATCCTTAGCTAATACAAGTGTGTTTGTAAGCAAAGCAAACAAAGGCTTCCCAGCCGCTTCAGATTGCTGTTACGGTCAGTTTATCTTTGTGTTTTCACTGGAAAGTATCGGCATGTCTTCGTTTTTAGTGGCTCTTGGAAGTGTATGTGTACCAATATCATATTAAAATAACATTATTTGATTAGTTTTTGATAGTTTAATAATTAAAATATGGTATCATTACAGGTTATCCAAGTGCTATTAATACTTCTATATATTAAAAGAATACACAGCTTGCCAATAAATAACGGATTCAGTGTGAAATTCAACCCAACTTTGCCGAAAGAAGAAATAAAATCATCGTCTATAGGTGCCATTTTTGCAAAAATTCCTCAAGAATTGAAGTCCGAAGCTGCTCAAGAACTACTTTCCAAGGCCATCCTCCCACAAGGCACACACTTGGGACTGGGAACCTCAAATCAGATTGCAAAATTAATATTTCCATCATCATCACCAACCAATGATACTAAAGCGAAAGAGAGTAAAAATTTTATTAACATACCGATCATGACGCAACCTTTTGAAGACTATAAAATCGTAGTCGCTACTGCACCTAAAAACATAAGAATGGGTGGGGAAGACGCTAAACCTGTTGTTATTTACGTCGTTTTCCCGGAGGACGACGGTGATCCTAAGTCTTTGAATATTCCATCTATATATTTCATTACTAAACCAGAAGGACCCTTCCCATTTGAAAAGAAAAAGGAAGATACAATAATTGTTATCGATAGTAATCGAACCGTGACCGGATTAAAGAGCAAAGCAATGGCAAAATTCGTTAAGTTCAAAAATAAAATGACCAATCAATTTGATACCAATTAAGCGATCAATCTATTTCTAACTACAATTCACTTTATGCAACTTGTGATAATAATTTTTAAAACAAAATTAACTTAAAATATGAAAGTAAACTTAGTAGAGATTAGGAAAAAAATTGAAACTAAAGAGTTTCTGGGTAACTGTCTGTTTTATTCTAAAATTCGTGTAGTATAGCAATATATACAATATATAATATGATAGTATGGAATAGCTAGCGATCGCCCGGGGATTCGCTCCCGTGGGAATTTCTAAGACCCCGTTTTTGTCTTATCTGGATAATACAGAGAGCGTCTGCGCAAATTGCCTTTTCTTAGCGTTGATGATTCGGTCAGTGAGACATCGACTACGAGCTAATAATAAATAATTAGTAATTTTTAATTCAGCTTTCCTTTAGTAATTATTATTTAAGTTTTCATAGAACTAGTGAAAGTCAGGTATAAATTTTAGTTTATAAGTTTAACTAATATTGAAAATATTGTACCTTATTGAATAATAATCATAGAATAAAGATTTGTTTTTTTCCTTACACACCGATGCTGCGTATGATGCCAAATTTTTTATTCCTTATCCGAGGTTAAATTGGAAGTTTACCACCAATTACAAATTTATGGGATTTACTAAAACAAGCGTGGGATCAGATTGGATGCCTCTGGCTGGGATTGGTAGGGTCAGAAATGACCTCTCTAGGTCTTCAACAATATGCATAGAAAATCACGTTGACCAGTTGCTCCCTTGCAGCATGATTGAAATACAAACCAATAAAATATATAAAAACAAACATACTTTTGCATTATTCATATCTACTATTAATACAGATTAGATAATACTCTGCAGGCGTCGATAGTGCCGTGTCAACAACAATTGTACAAAGTTTAACTCAATCGGATGTAAGTACGGCATGTAATCTATACTTCTATCTATACTCTATACTAATATTATAAATGAGAAAGTTTAAATGGATGTATGGATGTGTGGATGGATGTTTGTTACTCAATCACACCCCAAAGGCTGAACGGATCTGGATGAAATTTGGCACACAGATAGATTATCGTCTGGAACAGCACATAGGCTACTTTTTATCCCGGAAAACTAAGGAGTTTCCGCGGGAACTAAAAAACCTCAATCCACGTAGTCGCGGGCATCAGCTAGTTGACAAATATTTATTATTATATGTTATGTAAGTATATTATTTTACAGTAACGAAATAACCCGAACAATATCTAGTTCCACAACTCACGTTACTTGCATTACGCTTGCATTATAGCTGATGTCAAGGCGGATGTTGTATAACTGCAGGTAGCTCGATGAGCAGCTATTAAGTTCCATGCCGACGGTTTAAATGCATGTAAGCCGATAAGTACAACAAGAATTGATACGGTCAATGACAAGTATTAGATTATACATATACGGAGCAATTCAACCAAAGGGTTATGAATTCGACTAGATTCAGGCACGCGTACAGCTTGGAGATAATGTTTAGAATGAAATAATAGCGCGATATAAATGACTGTTTTATCTAGATGCTCAGGTAATATGGCTCAGATCCTAGGGGATTTGATATCATTATTTATATAACTTTGTCCTTCTAGTTCTATACATTTCTATCGGAAGCTGACATATTATGTGGTAAGTTCCGTGATGCCAGCAGACCAAGCACAATTTAAGTAGTCCGGCAACGTATTTTTGGGTAGGTACAAAGCATTGAAAACGCCTCGAGAAGAATGAGGCCCACTAACTGGTCGTGCTTGTAGGATTTGTGTACGTTGTAAGGTATAGTAGTATTGTACTCCTTTGGAGCTGTGGGATCCCAGCCAGAACCGAAATAGGTGTTTATAAAAAGTAATAAAATTGTTTGAATTGGACAATATAGCGGTAAACAAAAATATTAACCATACTGCGCTGTTTTCGTGAAGATTTTAAATAGTGGCATAAAATATCATATATGGTAATCGATACTATTATTTGTTTCGGGTCAATATCCGGAATCCATCTTGAGTCAAGCATCAGACTTTCTTCCGAAAGTCAGCGTTTCCTGTTCCCTCTCCGATAGTGGCGCCACCTATATGGTACTTACGAGACTTGTTAAAGCACCGGGTGTCCGTTCGTCATTATAGAACCTATGATGCACCCTGGTAGGCCTTACCTGGATTCCAAATATTGATGGAAAAAATATTAGGTAAGTTTTATTGGTAAAAACTCTCTTATTTGCTTCAGCTCAATATCCGGAATCCATCCTGAGTGATGTGTTTGTCATCACCTGGTGCTATGAAGGTGACGATATAATGTGTTATAAATATAATATGCATAGTGTTCAACACAGCATACCTAACAAACTTGTGTAGTTGTGTACCTACGTATGATAATGCATCCCTAATTTACAAAATATTTATTGGTTGTGAAAGCGCGGTCACGGTCGGTTTTAATTTAGAATGTTAATTTAAACTACTTAAATTGATGTAATTGGTCATTATATGGATAAACAATATTTTATTTTGTTAAATAATTGTTCTATTTTTGGTAAATTAATAATTTTATAGATTTAAATGAAATATTGAGATTAAAATTATGACCACGTTCTTTGCTAGGCTTTTGTAAAGATACACACTATATTCATGTAAAGATACACTCTGCGTGCCGTAGACCAGAACTTTGACTGGTGCACGGCCGTGCGCCTCGATGAACACAGAATAAATAGAAATAAGCCGATTCCCAATTCTGTAATGATAAAAGATGATGTTATTATTAAATATTGTTGGTTTTTAGGATCGTCGCGCATCGCGTCTCTTTGTATGTCTTAATAATACTTATTAATGCACAAACTGAACTACTTTGATCGAACGAAAACCTGTCGATAAATTACGTCATTACTAAATCACGGGCCAAAACCGGTACATCCGTACCCACTATGAAAGTAACATAAAATATCACTTTTGCTTGTTGTTTTCTGGAAAACGTGTTTTTTGGACTGTGCCCAAAAGTCCATTTCATTAAGGGATTACTTACCCAGATAAATTATGTAAGAAATGGCTCGGGTAACGAGATAAATATTTGAATGTTATTTCGGGTACTAGGTAGTAGGTACCTAATATGAAAGACGTCTGTGTAATTATTATTATTTTGTAGTTGTTTAGCACTTGGGTTAGCTAGGTACTAACATATATTTTACTTAAGTAGTTTTACTAGAGTTTAGCTGAGTTCTATTGTTATTTAACTAAACTCGAAAGCTTAACCACAGAATAGTAGTTTATCTTAGTAACAAGTTATTTAGCTAGAAAATGATACGATACGATACCTACCGACATTGCACATTTTTGAGTACGGATCACTAAATAGAATTTCTTCAATGCTTTAATGTGACAATTGGCTCGTTCACTCTGCTATTGCGTCCATCGTGCCACGGGTAGGAATTAGATTAAACGAGAAAATCGACTAAATACTATCAGTTGGATAGTTTAATGAAATTAAGAACATATACGAAGTTTTTTTCTTACTTCGAATATGGGTACTCTTTTCAAAAATGTATTCTGCACTTATAACTCTAGAACGGCTGAACGAATCTGGATAAAATTTGGCACAGGAATAGATTATAGTCTGAAATAACACATAGGCTACTTTTTATCCCAGAAAATTAAAGAGTTCCCGCGGGAACCAAAAACCTCAATCCACGCTGACGAAGTTGCGGGCATCAGCTAGTCTGAGTATAAAAAACAAAGTCGGGTTGGGTCGAACACTTATAACTAGAACGGCTAAACGAATTTGTATGAAATTTGGCACAGGGATATCATATTGGCTACTTTTTATCTCGGAAAATTAGAAGAGCTCCCGCGGGAACCAAAAACCTCAATTCACGCGGATGAAGTCGCGGGCATCAGCTAGTTTTTAATAAGTCAAACTCAAAAGTCGAAAGTCTCGAAATACTCTGAAATAAAACAAGTGGGTGCTTACCTACTTACATTGATTTAGAATTACTTGAACAATTTCTTCCTAAAATTTAAATCGCTAAATTTGATCGCATTCTAACAATATCAAGAATAATATTATTATTGATAGAGGTTCGTAATATTATAGCAAACTAAGATTTTCAACGGTATTAAAAAATCGATACACAAGAACAATAAAATGTAGCAAAATTAAAAAAAAAAACCTTTTATAATTTTTATTACACATTCAATGTTTCACTATATGTATATGTCACCGTAAGATTGTAAAAACCGTTAGATTATAATCTAACTGGCGAAATTGCAAACTGTCGAAAGATTACAATTTAACGTATTATTTGTCGGTAAATTGTAATCTGTTAGGTATATTAACCCGATTGAACCTCTAAGTCAGGGCACTACCTGATTATTTGTGTCGAACCCTAACCTAACCTACAAGAAACAGACAAGAAAACGTAAATACAATATTTCAAACAGAATATTTCAAAAATTGACACTCAGAATATTGAACGGTTCACAATCTTTCGACAGCTTATAATTTCGCGAGTTAGATTATAATCTTACGGTTATTACAATCTTGCGGTGACATATATACTACATACTATAATAAAACTTCGTTAATTAATTTGGTATGTTCATTTTGATCTTTTTGGTCAATAGAAGGTGCATTTTAAAAGCTTTCTGTATACTTATCTCATTTTTGGCATGTGTGTGGATTGGTTCCTGTTTGCATAAGTAGGCCCAATTTGTGTTGTGCCATATCTAGAAACTAGAGGACGCCCGCGACTTTTTTCGCGTGCCTTAAGTTTTTTAATTCCATCAGGCATGCCTTATTTTTCCGAGCTAAAACAACCCTGAGTCAGTCTCCAAGTACCCAACTATATCCCTGCAAAAATCACGTCGATTCGTTGCTCTGTTGCGGCGTGATTGAAGGACTAACTCTCTATTTGACGTCCTTGGGGATAAAAATTTGAAAAACTTAAACTTGAAAAATATATTGTTAAATATCTTGTTAAAAATATACATATTTCAATCATTTGGGGGTAGAATTTTCAAAAATGGCGAAACACATATTTCTTCATTTTAAATCAGAAGCCCAAATACCAACTTTCATGGCTATCACTTGAAAAATGAAGGACTTTCATACAAATTTTCAACCCCTATTTTACCCCTTTGGGGTGGAATTTTGAAAAACCCTTTCTTAATGGATACCTAGTCTTCACTAAGAATGCACTCTCCAAATTTCATGTCTCTAGGACCAGCAGTTTAGGCTGTGCGTTGATATATAAGTCAGTCAGTCAGGACTTTGAATTTTATATACGAGTATATAGATTATATATACACAAGTTTTAACAGTGGATTACGATAAAACAGTATCATCGTCAAATTAATGGCTCGATCAAGAAGGCCTCGCCTTAGGCCATTAACGAAGTTCTTAAACTGAATGATGTAATTATTGTACAGTTTGAACTATTTCGGGGATATTAATTTCTAGGTAGAAGATAAATTCCTGTCTAAAAGTAAGTAAGTCTTTTTAAGTTGAGTATTACTATTTTAAGATACCTACGCATATAAATATAAGAACTAGCCCACCAAGGGTTCCATAGCTTGGAAAGTAACATACAAATAGTTATTTTGTTAAATTAATAAGTAGGATCACCGTCTCTAAAACAAATATCTTTTATCTGGGACAGCAAAACGGAGTTGTATTTAACCTCTAAAAAACTGTTGTAGCTAGAGACTTTGTTAAATTTTTTGCCCAGCTTCTATCTAGTCCTTTATTTCCAGTATGTATATTTCAGATTTAGAATTAATATTTTAGAATTTTTGCTTTGCAAACCTTGGGACATAAAAGAACTTTGTTTTTCCAAATTTTCATCTTCAGTCAAAAATGAAGGGCCTCAAAAATAAATAAGTCTATGTTTGAATTAGAAAATGAAGCCCTTTTATATTATGTTTCCTCGATCGATCTAGTAAACCCTACTTGATAATTTCAACACGCCCTTTTCTGGAGTTTTAGTGTTGCGTACCTGAAAGTTAGGTTTGCATCACTTATGTAAGGTGCGACTATGTCTTTTTGTTTATTTTAGTAACTACTAGCCACATACATGAAATTTGGATTTTTTTTAGATAATGCTCACTCTACCTTATTGCTAGTGAAAGATTTCAAAAAATATTATTATTAGGTACTATTACAAAAGGCGTTGTAATGGGGAGGTTGAAATTTTTAATTGGGGTTACTAGATCTAGTAACCCCAATTAAAAATTTAAAGTAGATCTACCCAAAGTAGATCTAGCATATAAGCTTTTTCTAATATATATGTTTTTATATTTCAATCTCATAGTTTTTGACTTATGGTGAAAAATGTCAAAAGAACCACCTCTTCCCCTATCCGAAGTTTGTGAAGCGAGAAATCTGAAATAATTAGAGTTGATAGAAGTTTAAGCAAACCTTCTATGAAAAATATAAAGAAGTTTCTTGCTACGACAGTTTTTCAGAAATCAGCCTTAAACATTTACAAAATGGTTTATTCAGAGATTTCTGTAAACTTTACAGGAAAAATAGCTCGCTATAGCAGTCTCTAGCTAGGACAGTAAGGTATATCAGTGGTAGGCAAATCATAACATACTACTATAAAGTTTGCCTGGTGGGAGGCTTCGGCCTTGGCTAGTTACCACTCTACCGATAAAACACGTCCTACCAAGCGATTTAGCGTTCCGGTACGGTGCCGTGTAGAAACCGAATAGGGGTATGGGTTTAATATAACTGCCATGCCCCTAACAGGTTAGCCCGCTACCATCTTAGACTGCATCTTCACTTACCATCAGGTGAGATCGCAGTCAAGGGCTAACTTAAAGTGGATAAAAAAAAAAAAATTAACCTTCTTTTTATGATTTTAAATTTGTAGGACAGCACCATCTTCATTATATAGAGGTCAAATCATTAAACCAAATCCTTCCAAGGTACGCAAATCTCGGTGGGCGTGGCCGGTTTTTTCCCATTGTATTTACCTTATTTTTTTGCAATTCGTTTTGACCGGCAAACATTATTTATAACTATTCGCACGTCGACAGTATTAGGACTAATGACAGTTAGATCTATAGAGCGAACTTTGACTTTGCTTAAACTTAAGACTTGGTCAAAACGAGACAGAATTATGTTATTCACATAGGTCCATCTCGTTTTATCTCTAAGTAAAGTCTTAGCCAAGTCACAGTACGCTCTATAGATCTCAGCAAAGTCTCAACTGGAATAAAAAGGTCCACTGAAAGCCAAATAAACTAGTTGTAAATAAATAACAAAAGTTAAATAAAAATTGTGTGTCAGCTCCGTCGCACGACTGGAGTTAAGGTACTCTTTATGAACGATTATTAAATATATAGATTAGTAAATGAGGGTAAATGAACACATGTTTAAATTACTGAAAATGCTTTCAGTAACATAAAAATGTGTTCTACATTGATTACTAGCTTGATACATTTATTTAAATTAATAATTTATATTATACATAGTCATGGAAACATAAACAAGTGTTACCATGGAAACATAAAGTAAATAACTCAACGGAGAAAGTTTGTTTTTACTCCCCATACATGTTCATGGGCATCAGACATCTTGTTGAACTCTCAACAAGACGGCTTGATGTCTCGTATCCCCCAGCCGAATTTCCTTGCGTGATGATAATCATAAGTTTCAGTTGGAGGAAATACTAGGTATAATCAGAAAGATGCAGTCGAGAATTCAATGTCCCGCGAATTATAGGGTATACTTTTCGTCAGTGAATTGGCGACAACTTTTCTTTCCTTACTCTGTCTGTTAATAAAATTACCGCCGTCTTTATTATACGACGCGAGGCAAATATACTAAAGATTATATAGGATTTGAGTTCAATGATTGATGGACCACGGTACTAATATAATAACTCCATGGATGGATCAGAATATAGGCTCATGTCTAATCGAATGAAGTAATTATGCGTCAGTCACAGCCGTGGCTGAGGCTTGGCTGCCGGCAATTGGCAAAATTAACGACTAATGGACCTTAGGCTACGATTACACTTGTGAGTTTTACTCACGTCAGTCGTGTATATGATTACGACATTACTTACGAAATGTATACAGTCTTCAGGCAGTCGCGTATCGTATGCAAATGTTACCTAGTTATGTATATTACTTACATAAAAACTTACAAGTGTAATCGTGATCTTAAGGTAATGTATAACGAGCGTAGGTAATTGATTCCATCTTATAAGATTTTATTCATTGTGAACAAAGGTCTACAAGTAGGAGTACTACCCCTACACTCCAAAGGTTTTTGTTGTCAGATGGATAGCTCCTCTAGCGATTAAAACCTCTATTTGGTACTCATTATAATTTTATGATTCAGATTTTATTATTTCGCATTCTTAGATATTCCAATTATGTTAAACACAATTGTTTGTCAACTAAAAGTTTGCGTTAAGCGATAATTTAAATTCACGCGCGTTCAATGCACGCTTCAAGTCACCTTGTGACGCTTGGATAGATCGCCGCAAAAAATATATTTCAAACCTATTACTACCGTGGTCCACCTCCGCCCCCTGCGTCGCCTGCTACCTCCCGCGCACATACGGCGAAGGTTTGCGCTACGAACTGCGAATAGCTGCGTGTTGTATTATTTTGGAATCGTTATGTTAATTTTTAATTTAATATATCAGTTAATTTAATTTTATAATATTTATACGTTTTTTGATAATAGTATATAGATTAGTAAATGATATAATAAGTGGAGGAGTGGAGATTTAAATTCTAAATTTTTTTATAATTCTAAATTTTCTAAATTATTTTATTTATTTCTATTTTGGCCTGTATAAAGCTCTTACGAATGTCATATAAAATTATAATTAATTAATGTCAACTAAGATTACAAATTTACAAAAATAAAAATAAAATAAAACATAAAAACACATCATAAAATTACAAACAAAAAAAAAAAATTATTAAACAATTCACAAAATATACAAAATGTCATAAAATTGATAATTTCGTAAATTTGTCTTGAGAATCAATCGTCAATTTCTGTATAAAAGATCAGCTATTTACATAATTTTATGTAATCCAAGCTTGTCTATCATCTACATAGTCATCGATTCTATAATATGCCTTACTTATTAACTTATTTTTAACATACTCTTTAAATTTACGATCTGGCAGATCTGTTACATTGCTCGGTATTTTGTTATAAAATCGAACACCGTGTCCGACAAATGACTTACTGGTTCTTGTAAGTCTTATATAATTCGTGCAAAGTTTATTTTTATTTCTGGTATTAATTGAGTCGATATCAGATTTTTTGTCAAATTTTGTTTTTTGGTAAATTTTGTCGGACGTACATTATATTTTCGAGTATATACAAACATGGCAAGGTTAAAACATTTATTTCTTTAAAGAAATCCCGGAGAGAATCTCTTGGTTTCATAAATAAATATCGTCTTAGCATCTGAGGCAGACCCCCACAATAACACTCCGTACGACATCAGACTGTGAAAATATGCAAAATATACTAATTTAGCGGTAGCCACGTCAGTCATTATTTTAATTTTTCGTATTGCGAAGATGGCTGAACTTAACTTTTTTGCTAGATTATTTATATGAGGACTCCATTGAAGTCTCTGGTCGATATTAATTCCCAGGAACTTAGTAGTGTCCACCACATCAAGTTTCTCGTTTGAGAGATACATATCCATTTCCATATTCGATCGTGTATTTGGGGGTGCAAAATAAACACATTTAGTTTTTTTTGGGTTTAAGCACAGATTGTTTATAGAAAACCATTCTTCAAAGGGACAGAGTTTGGTTATGACTTTCTACTGTGGTGTTTTTCTTATCAACTTTAAATGTAATAGATGTGTCATCTGCAAACAGGACCAATTCTGCCCTGTCGCCTACTACATGCGGCAGGTCGTTAATGTAGACGAGAAATAGAAATGGGCCTAGAATGGATTCTTGTGGGACTCCTACGTTAATTTGTACTCCATTTCATATTTGACCATCCACATATATATTCATTCGTCGATTCGATAAATAGGAAGCAACTAAATCCAGGGAAATACCATCAACTCCGTAAAACTTTAACTTGCGAAGCAGTATCTCAGTATCTAGTAACAAACATCCATCCATCCATCCAAACTTTCGCATTTTAAATATTTATTTGATATAATACCTAACAACGAAAACCAGTTGGAATGCCTATTTTTTCTTTTAAGTTAGTTCCTTAAGTTTAGTTGATATAACTTGTAAAATATCATGAGAAATGAAGGATTTTCATGCAAACTTTCATCCCCTCATTCTCCCCTTTGGGGGTAGAATTTTCAAAAATTGTGATACACGTACTTTTTCATATTTAACCGAAAGCCCAAAGCCCTAAGTTTCATGGCTTTAACTTGTAAATGAATGGCTTTCATACAAACTTTTACTCCTTTGGGGGTTGAATTTTGAAAAACTGCGACACATGTATTTCTTTATTTTTTACTGAAAGCCAAAATACCAAGTGTAAAATTTATTTCTTACCGGTAGCTCAAATACCGAGTTTCATGGATACTACTTAAGAAACGACGGACTTTCATACAAAGTTTCACCCGCTTTTTTATCCCCTTAGGTGTGAAAGAATTTTGAAAAATCTTCCTTAGTGAGTGCCTACATCGCAAAAGAAACTTACTGTCGAAATTTCAAGTTTCTAAAGTATAGATTATTATCATCCACTACTTTCAACTTTTCTGAGATATTTTGTAACTTTCCATTCACTTTACAATAGTTCTCGTTGTTAATGCTAATATTAAATTTATGACATACCACTTGGATCACTTTCGATGTATACTTTGTATTAAAATGAATGAATATAATATTATGCTCTACCGAATATTTTATATATATAATATAGCGCAGATAGCAGACGGACCGACAAACGTCACCAATACAAACGGGAAAAAAGGATAGAAACTCTGGTCAAAGAGCCTTACTAAAGACATTTAAGTATCTGTGAAGCATCCGGGAAAATTAATAAATAAATTAAAATTTAAAAGTTAAATTAAAACTAAATATTAATAAATTAGAAATCATAAGGTGAACTTCTTTAATCTATATTATTTTTCACCTCGAATGCTCTGAAAGTGCAAGTTAAAATTAAAAAAAAATATTTAAATATTCGTTTTCACTTATACCGGCAATCCCTAGGATGCGGCACGCGTCACACATCTACTACTACTGAAGTGGATCTACTACTACTACACCAAGGACGTGAGTACACCGCCTATATCTGATCTGTATACACTATCTACACCCATTTGTACTTTCCTTTCTTTAAAACAACAAATATTCTACGCTATTTACACCTTCAATACACACATACACTTCTATACACTTTATATACACTTCTTGAAATTCTGGAATACTTCTAGAGCCGTTGTACACTTATTCAAATATTCTAAAACGAGTTGCATAAGAAAAAGAAATACGTTCTTACAGTCTTTTTATACACTTCAATTCCGGAAAATTTAGAAAAGGATCGAAAATAGGAGAAGAAAAAGAAAAAAGCCTGGAAGTCCATGAAATTTTGACTCAATTGCTCAAGTGTTTAAATTATGAAAAACGTGGTGGTGCGAACTATGAAGATACTCGGTGCGGCTGGAGCCATAGCGCACGGTGTTCGAGGGCGCGATTCACGGTATCTTATCAGCGGCCGCGCTTGTTGTCATCATGAACGATCTGTTCTAGGGCGTCGTGTAAGCAAGTCACTGTTAAACTAACAGCTGTAGTGTTTTCAGATCTTGTTTTTAAGACTTCAAAAAAAGGAGGATTCGACACGTAGATTTGTACGTAATATTATTGGAACTACAAAATATTCATTGCCTAAATGTATGTATGCGTGTCCACGCATTTCTCCGAAATTATTAATTGGATTGTGATTTTTTTTTATTGGCTTAAAGTTTCATTAAAATCGATTTAGTAGTTTTCAAGATATGGACTGTAAGCGTGTGGTGAAGTCGGAAGACTTGAAATTTTGATAGTAAGTTTCATTTGCGACGTAGGCACTCACTATGAAACGTATTTACAAAATTAGTTAAAGTAGTAGTTGAAATTTTGTATGAAAGTCCGTAATTTTTCAAGTTATGTAACTCGGTATTTGGGCTTGCGGTTTTAAATGACGAAATACGTATTTCACAGTTTTTAAAAAATTTATCTCCAAGGACGTAAAATAGAGGATTTTTTTATGCAAGTCCTTCTTTTTTAAATTATTTACATACAAAAATTCGCATGTAATCAAATCTATCACTCCGTTTAGGTAGGTACAAGGCGACTCCAAATATTTTTTTGATAATTTTAACCATTGACTTACCAATACCTTAAATCGATGCTTATAACATACTAGCAGGTGGGAATAAAAAAAAGTTACGCCACGCAGACTTAATCGCGGGCATCAGGTTGCATGAAGCAAAAAACGTGCCTCGAAAACTTGAACAACGTAAGCTCCTGGAAGAGGTAATAACATTACAACGGGACCCCTGTCAGTAAGTATAGATAGCGAAATATTTAAATACGTACAGATATCAGTTTCGATAAAATATGATACTGAACCAACTTTACATTGACTACAGCAAGTCCATAATAATAATAATAGTAATGCATTATCTCATATTATTAGTAGCTCTTTTTTGCCAGGTTCCATCTAAGTATTTTCGAAACTAATTTTGGCAGGCTCAACGCGTAATGGAGGACGCTTAATGCGACGCGATGCGTTAATTCTGATGATAATAATATGTTCCAAAGTAAATTGATTATCATTACTATGTAAGTAAGGTGCGTAACAAATTGATCACAACTACAACAAATGATGCATGTCGACATCGTTTTTATTTTTGCTTTAGAGCGAACGCGGTAAACAGGACAGAATGAAACGTCTGCACGAAACCATCTGGAAACGTCGGTGTTGTAGTATGCGATTTGGGGAACACATTTCGCCCTGTCGCACGTGTCTGTACAGCTTCATATAAAAGTTTTGGAGTGCACTTTTTGTCCTAAGGTTCTCGCTCCAACTCACCAGTAGATACGTATGAAATGAAATGAAATTTATTTATTTTCTGTAAACTATAACATTCGATCTTATTTCTAGAAACGATGACGGCAAAAAAAGTATCAACTGCGTTTCAGCCGTCAACGCCCACCTCCGAAACAGCTAGGTATACAGACAACCAATATACTTAAATTAAAATAAAACTAAAACTTAAAACGGATGCATACTAAATTTTGTATTGTGTGTGTGTGTGTGTGTGTGTGTGTGTGTGTGTGTGTGTGTGTGTGTGTGTGTGTGTGTGTCTGTGTGTGTGTGAGTGTGTGTTTGTGTGTGTGTGTGTGTGTGTGTGTGTGTGTGTAAAAAACGTCTCCCTGGTAGCAAGATGGCTTTGATGCTATCTAGCGTATGAAAATCACTGCTGTTCAGAGTCCGTGGGAGCAGCAACGGCATCCTGACTAGCATAGCAGGGGAGATGGATAGTCCTCTGATGAGGAAACTCATACCGGGGACTAAATCCCTTTTAGTTTTAGTTTTTAGTTGTTAGTATATTGTTACTAACACCTTAGATTGTAAGTATTAACATAGTTATTAAGATTATAATGTTACTAACACTAAAGTAGACCACAAATGTTGTCACAAATTGAAATTGTAAAACTCACCCAGGATCTAAGAGTTAATAAAGCGTTGGTAGATCAAGCTTCTAGTCATTAACCTAAGTCACAATTACATAGCCAACTTAATTGCCCAATGTCCGCCTACTCCTCTGCCTTAATGGTTATTACGAGTATGCTAATATCTAATTCAGTCTATAACTACATACATAGTAAAGGATAGAAACTTAAAATATACGTAATTCTTCTTACTATAACGCGAATCAAATAGTAGCGTAAGTAAGTAGTAGAGTAAACAAGTCATAATTAAAAAAAATAAAAAACACGACTGCCCTGCCAAAAACGAACTAAAAAGTAAAAAATCGAAATTAGTTAAATTAGAATCTTATTCACATTTTTATTAAATGATATTTTTTGTGAATCACTGGATATGAACTACAGTGTTATATATTTTTGGAATCTATTCATCATTTTCTAGATGATGGTTTTATAGTTAATCTTATTTACGTTTTTTTTCAAGTTTAGTCTTTAATTGATCTTTTTTTTTACTAGTCTATGTCACCCGGAGTAAGCTAGGGATTCTAACAATACCTCATTTATCAAAATCGGTTCAAGCGTATAGAAGTTATGGTGGAATATACAAACTCACATACATACATACATACATGAACCCTGAAAACAATATACTCCTTTTTCAGGTAGTCGTATAATAAGACTCACGTAGCGTACCTTGGATGGATACTTACCAATAATTTTCATAATTTGGTATATATTGGACCACTTCAAAACAAAATAATCTAAATAGCATAAAATGAAGTTGTAAATCATGAAATAAACATACTAATTTAAAAGAAAAAACAAGTGTTTCGGATAAACACGGTTCTAGGGGCATATTATAATTTCAAAAGTTTAAACGCGAATCTAAACAAAGGGTTCCGTTTTTCGAATATGCATGAGGTATGGAATCAGAAAAATGGAACAAATATTTTGTAAGCATTTGTATATTACGTCGATCGCAGTCGTTTTATTTGGAAAGGAAATCTCAAATTCAGAACATTTACTTATTAAAACTTGTTACCGAGTGGCTTGTTGCTTACTACAGGCCCTTTTCTTCATTTTGGTTCACTTTCCTTATAGAATAAATGATTTTGAATTTCGCTGAAACTTTGTTTTCGACGTGCTGCACAGACGTTACTTTCCTCCAAGAACTTTAAGTTTAACAAGGCATTTCAAACCCCGACTGGGACGAAATTATCCAAGTGTTCCAAGGTGACGCTTCCTGAACACTGTTTTATAAGTGGTCTTGGGTTCGATTTTCACAACTTACGCTTTTGAGGCAACTTGGGAATTTATAATTTACACTACTGTGTAAATATAAAATGTATGTAGATATAAATATATAGATTATTAGCTCAAATAGTTTTTTTACATATTTTATTTATATTCTAATGTTTGTGATTTTGTTTTGGTCAAATCTTGCACCTGGATTTTTGCACGTTTCGTTTAGATTCAAATTGTATGGTTAAGCTAAGTGATGTCATTGTAAATCCTTTATGGCGGATTCCCAAAGATGGCAGACTAGTTATTTTTGATTCACCCCTATGATATGGCCTATGGGTATCAATTAAACGGGGTTGCTAATAATAATAGAAAAATAAAAATACGTGACATTAAATTCTAAATAAAATAATTCTAATATAAAAATATTTTTTAATTATTTCAGACTTAATAGATAAGTTTTGGTATTACGATGCTCTACGTATGGCTACTGACTCAGTGGATTCATATAATGATGTATAAAACACAACTTTCTCTGTTTGATGGTGATCACGATCTGATATGAGGGTCCGATTAGAACGAGCGTGTTAGGTCACATTGCATTTTTATATCAATAGTAGATAATTGGTATTTTTACTTCACTATGTTAGGTTATATTTTGGTTCATGTATCTGTGGAAAATTGAAAGTTTATGATCACTATAGTTCTCCTGTTTTCATTTAAACAAGATGATGCCCGCGACTTCGTCCGCGTGGATTAAGGTTATCTTGATACCCGTGGGAACTCTTTAATTTTTCGGGATAGCCTATGTCTTTCCCCGGGATGTTACCTACCTTTCTACCACTTTTCATCAAAATTGGTTGTATAGATGGGCCGTGAAAGCGTAGCACACAAACAGACAGACACACTTTCGCATTTATAACATTAGTTACGATTGTGTAAAAACTCAGAACCATAGCCAACTTAGTTACCGAGAAACTTGGCAGCAACAATAAGATTAAGCGTACACTAGGGCATCGCCCCATTTGTACCTAACAGGTTCTTGTAAGGAGTATAATATCTCAGTTGTGTAACTGATATGCGGGGCGGACTTTAAGGCATATGACATAGGTACTTACCAAGGTGCGTAGAATGTGCCAAGTCTAGCTAACCGTTCCCTACTTACAGATTTTGAATAACTGATCGAATTATGCTCTGTAGGTAGGTAGGAAGGTAAGATAACGTTTTTTCAGACCGCTAAGAGTCAAATGGTAGTTCAGTTCAAATAGACAAACGTCGCGGGCCAATGCCTCTGTTTATCGTGCTCGGCAAGCGCAGGAGCCTAGAAAGGCACTAAGTGCCTTTACCTTAGTCAAGAACAAGGCATTTTAGACTCATGCGCTTGCCGATATTGGCTGATGAATGACTGAAGTGTCTGAACGCGCGATAATAACAACAATTATCTATGTGTGTATAATTTATTTATATTCTACTAAGAGTTAACCTTTGAGTATTCGATCTGGTTCCTTCATCACCTTTTTATTATCGAGCCGCAAGGCATCGACAAGGTCTGCACCCTTACGCAGTCGAAATTCCGTGGGCTCGTACGATGCGATTTGCTTCCTCGGTTCTATTTAGAACCGCTAAGATATGGAATGCCCTTCCGACTTCCGTTTTCCCTTCCTCTTTTAATATAGGTACCTTAAAATCAAGAGTGAATAGGCATCTTCTAGGCAAGCGCGCTCCACCTTAGCAAGCAAGTCTGATTGCAGCCAAGCGCTGGCCTATATAATTAAAAAAAAAGGACTGACACTTCTAGCCCAGGGATGATGCAGTCTGCGATAGTAGCGGACTAACCTGGTAGTCGTATGGCAGTAATATTAAGTCAATACTATATGGACTTAATACGAGTATAACGTCCAGAAATTGGTTTCTATTTGTCACCGTAAGATTGCAAAAACCGTTAGGCTGTAATCTAACTAGCGAAATTGTAAACTGTCGACAGATTGTTCAATGTTCTGAACATTGAAATAGAGGCCTGTTCTACTATTGAGAATGAGTAATAGAAACAAGGTCACAAACAAATATCATCGCAAAAATTAGTTGGCTATGGTTGGACCGTACTTATGTCAAATTAGAGCACTTTCGTATTTTGTGCTGTAATTGTTCGGGGACATTTTTGAAGCGCTAATCGGACATCTAGTAGAGGTATTAAAATTCTACATCAATGGTTCTGAGTGTCAATTTTTGAAATATTCATTGTATTTACGTTTTCTTGTCTCTTTCTTGTAGGTTAGGTTAGGTTTTATCGGGTTAATATACCTAACAGATTACAATCTACCGAAAAATAATGCGTTAAATCTGTCGACAATTTACAATTTCACTTTTTGCAATTTTACGGTGACATATACACGGCATCGTACAGGAACACTTAATTGCTTGGCAGTCAGTCTGTCTTGTTCCCCCTTTTGACTGTGGGCACAGTAAATTCAATCAATAATACTAGTACGTATTATTACTTGAAATATCGATTGCAAACTCCTGCGCAATATAGATCGGAGATATGATGAAGATATGGTTTTAGTTAATTGACCGACCACAATTATTTCAAAGGTACAAATTGTAGCTTTTAAATATAATATAAGGCTTAGCTCACACGTACCTTATTGCTAAATTGTGGTAGTGCTAAGTTTTTCTCAGGACGAAAAAGTATTAAATTAACCACAAACCAAAAGTTATTTATACATTATTTTACTATATCATAACTGCCTCGTTGGTCTAGTGGTTAGCATATTCGACTGCGGCCGACGAGGTCCCGGGTTCGAGTCCCGGGTCGGGCCATAATTAAGTATTGGGTTTTACTAACTAGAAATTCTCAGTACTAGCCCGGAGTTAGGAAGTTGGTGGTGGTTCCCCCCGTGCCTCGGCAGCATATTAAGCCGTCGGTCCCGGTTATTATCACTAACATGATAATAGTAGTTAAAGCCTGTCAACCCGCATTAGAGCAGCGTGGTGGGTCTAAGCTCTTATACTCTCTCTCTCTTATGAGAGTGGAGGCCTGTGCCCAGCAGTGGGACGTTAATGGGCTGTAGTGGTATTTTATTATTTACTTGAATGATGTCTGCTAATACTGAATTCAAGTTTGCATGTTGATAATGATACTTATAATAAACTAGTTAATGCTCGCGACTTCGTCTGCGTGGATCGAGGTTTTCTAGTTCCCACGGGAATTCCTTAATTTTCCGGTAGTATGTCATATGTAAAGCCTATGTGCTATTCCACACTATAATCTATCTCTGTGCCAAATTTCAGCCAGATCTGTTCAGCCGTTGGGGCGTGATTGAGTAACAAACATCCATACAAGATTCTTGGGGTGGCACGTCAAAATCACGTTTAATACTTTTAGAAAGAGCACAAAGAGCTATACTTAAAGTTAGCGCGTTTCTTCCCTTCAGATACTCCACAACAGTACTGTACAAAGGAGCTGAAGTTCTTACTGTCAGGCAACTATTTATACTAAGCGTAATTTTAAAACAACATAAACATGTGGATATGTCTGTACTTGAAGAGTTACAAAAGAAGAGAAGGAAAAATAAAATATGCGTAATTCGTCATTGTAATACCCGTTTCTCCCAAAAATTCTACTGTTTCCTTGGCGGCTTCCTATACAATATTATTAATAATAAATTAAATATATCTAATTTGAATTCTTATAAATGTAAAAATATTGTAAAAAATTGGTTACAAGAACTTACGTATGATAGCACAGAGAACTTACTGGTTATCTTAAAGTAACACACATAAAGATAAAATATACTTATAGTCAACACAACCAATCACACACACACACACACACACAAACACACACACACACATATTTACACACACATCTACATTTGATAATAACAAATCGCTATATTGTTATTGCATGCACATTAATGTACCTATTTAATTTCGTTTGTTGTCTGTTTTAATATGAGAAGATTGTAAGGGGAAAGCACTGATGCCTATAACACGAGTTTCAAACTTATCTTAGGCATCAGACGCTAAACCTACTATGCGATTGTAATATTTTTTATGGACAATAAATGATTTATTACTGTTATTATTATACATCCATCCAAACTTTTGCATTTATAATATTAGTAAGAAAGTAGGAACTGGGTTTATTTTCTTCACTTTCTTACGTATAGGACACGAAAACCTTACAGGTGATTTTGTGCTCCCCAAAGTGCCTACGCAAAGTATAGACTCATGGACGTACGGTGACGTCCTGACGAAGTGACGAACATAAAATAAATATGTTGTCATAATTATTATGTACCTAATTTTTGTTTTAGAATTTGCCATTTTCGTTTTAACTATAGGTACAGGTATAATACGACACAATTTTATTAAAATTAAAATGTCTAATTAAAAATAAAAGTTTAAACAGTTTTTATCGCGAAGATTTTCAATGATGATAAAAATATCTAATTAAGTAAGTACCTTTTGAATCTATCACCGCCATCAAAACGTGTACGACTAAATTTATGTTTGTGCGTAGAGCCAATGGGAGTCATTGGTATGCGATACGTGTGAGAAAAGCCTAAACAATTTATCGAAGCAATTGAACAGTCTGATGCGCTTATTTGGGTGTTGCAAGTGAAAGGGAATTTATATCTTTTACGTAGCGAAGCGTTCAGACACCGATGCACTCAATATTCTGTAATTCAATATAGAATTCACTTGTATTTCACGAATGTTAGATGAAATACCTAGATAAAGTTAGGAGTTATGTTGCGCAAGGCAGTAAGTAACTACTTAATGGATATTGTTTTGGGGAAACATCTCTGCAAGATCTTAAATATACTAAACTAGATTTAAAGTTAGGTGGGAAGGTGGTATGAGTTGTTTGGAAATCTAAATTCTCAGAAATTAACTGAGTTTCAACTTATCGGGCATCACTTGTCGGTTTATACCGTAACGCCTACACCATGCCAGTCAAGTGCGCATTGGCAGACTTCAAACACCTTCGAGAACATGAAGAACTTTCAGCCATGCAGGTGTCCTCACGATGTTTTCCTACATCGTTTAAAGCAAGTGGTATTTAATTTCTTTAGACGTACATAACTCTGAAAAATTAAAGATCAACCCCTCAAACACCCGAATAGGAGGTCGGGTGTCTAAACCACTCCGCTATCACCGTTAACATTGGACAAACTGCCGATTGGATTCTAAAGTCAACATGCGATAATTGTAGACGGTGGTAACTTAATGGTGTGTGGGCCGTGGGGGCCTAAATTGCAACACGTGCCGACCGTACCGTGAGTCAGCGTGAACGTAAAATTACGCGTAATGGTCTGAAGGTCACTCACAATTATCTGAATTTTCTACTAAATCGACCATTCAATTTAAATTGGTAACGAATTCAAAGTGGTCACATTAAGAGACGACCCGCAATCCCTCAAGGATGACGTTAGTAGAGATCGGCGGTGTGACCTTTACGTTTTCGGTCTTTCTTGGATGCAATCATTTCGGTCGAATCTGTCACAGCATTCTCAGATTTGGGAAAAGTATTTCGCTCTTGTGTCATCTTCGGATCTTGCGGCTTTAATCTTCCTTGATCCAGTGATTAACTTTAATATTATAATTCCCGGTAAACGACTAGGGTTGATAAAATGATCATGTAAGCCAGGATTCTAACCAGCTACTAAACTTAGATATTAAACATTATCTTAATGTTGTCAGTTTAACATATCGTTGAATTTTTCCGTCAATAAAGTAAATCGTATGAAACGCGGCTATCTAATGTTTGGTTTAACCATGTAGACTCTTTGTGATGTTAAAACCGTGTAACTATATTAAGAACTTAGTATAGCTTAATGACAAAATAATAATTAACGAGATTTTAGCACATTGCATCATTTCGTCTTTTTCTTTTATCTATACCTAAGACAGTATTCGCTATCTATTAGGGAGGGAGATTTATATTTCACGAGGGAGATTTTTATCTTTAAAGCACATTCACGTCGATTAATACAGTCGAGTAAAATTGTCCACCCGAACTACTAAGCTGATGTCAGTCAACTTTATAATAATAGTAAAGAGTAAGTAGTAGTAGTTTTATGTAATAGTCTAGTTATTCGAACACGTAGACAATGATTTAAAAAATTTGGTAATGATGACCATGAAGAAAGAGTTTGTAAAATACACCAAGAGTAATATTATATTATTACTTGCTAAAGAATGTGACTTTGGCTGAGTGAATATGTCACCGTAAGAATATAATCTAACTCGCGAAATTTTAAACTGTCGAAAGATTGTGAACCGTTTAATGGTCTGAGTGTCAATTTTTGAAATTATATTCACTTTATAAGCAAAATAACAAGAATGCATTTAAAATCAACTCATAATTCAAGAGTTGAACAATATTAAGCGTTTAATTTTATCACAAAATTACACACAGTAGCTTCTCAAAACATGGTTAAACCATAAAACATTATGATGCGTAACGATTGAACTAGTTTTAATGTGACCACAACTCATTCGAGTTTGGCAGGACATAATATTTTGCTTTTTCACTTAGCCCGTTTCTTTCTTGGAGATTCTCTAAATTTCGGGGGAATTTTCACAAATAGGTCTTTTCCACAAGAAAACCTCATTATAATATCATGATCCCTTATTGTCATTGAATATTATCATTATTTACAAAAATGAAGCGCCTCAAATTAAAGCTTTAGTAACTGGGTTATCATTTTTTTGGGCGTTTTTTTATCAACCAAATAGTATCTTAAGGTTTCTAAAAGTAACATAGTTAAACCTATGTTCTAAAAGTAACATAGTTAACCTACATTATAGAGATCAGTTTAGTAGCTTTTGTACAATTTACTACCATGTTTCTAGTTTCGGTTTCAAACTCAGACTTATTTGGTGATTTGTATACTATGATCGCAAGCTTGTTATGTGTAATGAAACGTATACAATGGAATGACGTGATCCTTTGGAACTGGTTTATTGGTCAGTTTCACTTACGTGGGCGATTTCCGCACTCGATAAATTTTATTCAGTACCCTTTGCAATTTATTTCTCCCTCTTCTTCGTAGTGAATTCCACTAATGACCATACGAATTATTATGATTGACTGGGTCATGATGACAGATTGGAAATAATCCAAATATTATGGGCTTACACTCACCTTGGAAAAGTGAATCCAAATGCATTTGTTTTACATAAGTAAAACAAATAGTTTGGAAAGTTGTTTGTGGTTCGTTTTTCATATTGCGCAAAATGAAATCGGTATCATATTATGTGCGCTACATTTCAATTTGCTTAATTTGCCTTCAAATTAACGTGCTTTTAAGGACTTGATTTAATGAAAGTGTAATATGACACTCTCCTTGGAATGCGGATTAACGCCGAAAAAATCGTTTAAGTTAAGTATTGCTAGGTTTAAAATAAGATAAATAACTCTATTTATCTTAGGTAGTAAATTTCGGTTTATTTTCAAAAATATTAATAAACACTATAAAACAATTATTTTAAACATAATATAAGTATATAAACTCGCCGGCATATTTAGCGGAACATAAAAAAAAGGTTTGATATCAGTATCATATAAGGTTGCTGGCTGGTTTATACGTCATTTAATTTAAAAAAAAATATTTTCAAATTAAGAAAACAACTGAACATCACATTTTATGCATTTGTTTTACAATAAATTAAATACACCTTATCTAGAGCGAACTTCGAGTATTTCTTCCTTCTGAGTTTGATTTAAAATTTCATTGAAATACTGTTTTTTGTTAGTTTTTTTTAATCGCGTATCTTTCTGGAGTTGATGACTGAATTATGCCTGACTTAGCCCCAACGGAGATTGCCAGGGCACTCAAAATGCGAAGAAATGGTCAAACCTACAGAGTGATATCCAGAGATCTTCGTCGACCAGTTTCAACGATCCATCGCAGTATCCAACGGTTCAGGGAGACCGGTACTTATGTGAGAAGAGCAGAACAAGGCAGAAAAAGACGCTCTTCGAGTAGGGATGATCGTTTCATTCGGCTTCGTGTACATAGGAACCCCCGTTTGACGGCCGTCCAAGCCCGACATGAGTTAGAAGCACGGGGTGTAACCGTAAGTGAGCGTACGGTACGAAGAAGGCTCGAAGAAGCTGGTTTGGGTTCATTTGTGCCCGCCAAGGCTGCAAGGCTCGAGGTAAATCATCGTAGAAACAGGTTAACTTTTGCTTAGGAACATCGACTTTGGAACGCGGACCAATGGAGTAAGGTATTGTTTAGTGATGAGTGCAGAATTCTCTTAAATCAAATGACGGCAGGCAAAGAATATACAGACGCAAAGGAGAACGATACATTCAGACAAATTTTGAAACTACAGTTGCATACGGTGGTAGATCAATAATGGTTTGGACGGGCATTTGTTTGGGAGTTCGCACAGACTTGGTAGTGATTGACAGAGGGAGTCTGACTGCAGACCGCTATATCAGAGAAGTTTTGGAAAAAAATGTCGTACCGTTTGCCCCATATATCGGTGAAGATTTTGTTTTTATGCAGGATAATGCCCGGCCGCATACTGCTCGGGTAACTCAAGCTTATCTTAATGATATGAATATCACTGTTATGGAGTGGCCGGCGAGATCACCGGATATGAACCCAATAGAGCACGTTTGGGACTTGCTGAAAAGAAAAGTTAAGTCCAGAATTCCAGCTCCTGCCAACGTGGGAGAACTGCGAATCGCCGTAGTTGAGGAATGGCGGAGACTATCCCAGGAGACCATCGATAACATCATTCTCAGTATGCCTAGACGGGTAGAAACTTTAATAAGAGCACGTGGAGGAAATACGCGATATTAATCACCATTTTTCTAATTTAATTAATTGTTATTTTAATATTAAATTTCACTTTTCTCGGTTACATGAAAAGTTCAAAAATGTACCATTTTTCACAAATAGCCTTTACTCGCAAAATCTGTTCTTAATGTGATCTCATTTTAAGTAAAACAAATGAAACTTTAAATAACAAAAGAAGTGTAGTAATTAGATTTTAAAATAAAACCATATTTTTTTAATTATGGACCTTTTTTTATGTTCCGCTAAATATGCCGGCGAGTTTATAATAAAATACGATTAATGTAGCAACGTTAATCTTACAATGAAACATATGAGACTAATGATAGTGCCTACATTACACAACAAGGATGTCTACCAAATCTTAACAGAAAAAGTGATGTGTTTGAATTAAATATTTTCCACATTTAATCGTTTTATGCAATGCATAAATTAACTATTAATAGATCTACATTCTAAATGACATATTCATTAATTATAAATTTAAAACGGTTTTGAGCAATATGTGATCAAGTAACAATAATATATATGTAGGTAATTAAGTACTGAGTAAAGGCTCTTGAAAAGGTGTAGTTAGTAAAGCAAGGTAACGTACAAAAGTAACGTTTTACAGAACAAAATAAATAGAATCTATAAAAGATTAGTAAACTAGACTACGCGACTTATTTAGGCTATAATAATATTACATTGATGATTACGTTTCGCCTTAATCTCAGCAGTGACCAAAATTCTTAATAGGGTTAGTGTGCGGTCGTTTCGGAAGAGAGCGAAAGTGGATTTGCCAGATGCGGTCATTTCTTGGCCTAGATCGACAACTCTAGTTAAGGCACTGCCGTTCACCTAAAGAGTACGTCACTCGACATCGTATTATTTGCTTTGCGTAACACGCTAACCCACGGTCAGCGAATGAGCATAAGCCTCCAAGGCTCTTGATTTATAATTATAATGTGATATATAAAAAATCGCTGAATGTGATTAATTGAATAGAATTCAAAAATTCTAATTTATATATACAAGCACATAAAGTATAATATATAGAATAGGGAAACCTGCTCGTGTGGTTGCAAGGTGATGCTTGTTTTTTATACTGACTACCTATTATAGTATATTAGCTTTATAAGCTGTACTTATTATATTACAGTGTTTTATATTACGTAATAATATGTAATGCTCCGCACTAACTGTCACCACCCCCAGCCCAAATAAGACTTGGATTTCATTCTACATTCAGAGATCCTCCTAAAAATTTATCTTTTTATTATTAAGCTTAAGAAAGTTTATAGAGCAACCCACAAAATCGCAGACGCCAAGGGCCTTTTCTTTGTGTACGCTTAGCTTCATCGGGTTAATCGTTTGTAATTAATGGTTTGCGAAGGTTAGCCTACAATAGCTTTTGTGGAACTCTAATCTGTCAATTAAACTGAAAATACGGAGATCTTGATGGGGTAAACGCGCGTAAACGAGATAATTCGAAATAATATTTTTTCATTACGGCGTTATATCATTAATTGCAAAAATCTTACGACACTAATTAGCACAACAACATTAGTACAACATTAGTATTTGGGTATTCATGTATATTTACGGTAATTAAAATGGATTCGCGAGGAGTGTTTTAATTGATATTAAAATAGATATAGTCTAGACTCTAGAATCTAAATGATAATTTATATCTTAGTGGGTGATCTTTCTGATGCAGCTTACAAAGTATCATCATCATAGCCAAAATATACAGAATTTACAATTTCCATTTTCGGACATTGGTCCGTAAATGGAAATTGTTATGATGTGATGGATAGATCTGTAAAAATATCATAGGTATACCTTACAAATTTGCTACTTGACAGCTATCGAACGAGGGAAATGATGCGGATACAAAAATACAGGGTACAAGATATCAGTATATTGTATAACAGACCATTCATTACAAATTATCGAAAGTAAATTATAAAATGAAACTTATGCTTTAAATAAAAATTTACTAAAGCTACTCCGAATCAATAAAATAAATTGCCAAATGCGACTATACCGAGATTTTCGTGATTGATTTTAAAAGCGAAGCCTTTCATAAAACAATAATTGTATCAATATTTTATCTCAGGATCTTAGTAGGAACATTGTGTAAGTATATTTAGTGTAATCTAATTAAGTTTTGGGAATAGGTACAATTTATAATTTAGACAAAAATATTTGATCTTGTTCCAACAATCGGTACTCATGAGAATAATAACATCAAGATTATAGGAGAGACTGGATACCCGAAACTTTGCACGAATTCAGGCTTTTAAAAATCTCGTGGGAACTTTTATTTTCCGGGATAAAAGAAGCCTATTCCCATCTTAAATCTCAGATGGACTGTAAAGGTGATCAACAGAGACACTTTCAAACTCAAACTCAAACTCAAATAATGTTTATTCAATTTAGGTAGTCATACTACACTTATTGACGTCCAATTATTTATAAAATATAGTGGTTATAATTAGTAATGGTATCTTAAAACTAAAGCTACGAGGGTTCCAAACGTACCCTGGTCTGAGAAGAACCCACAACAAACTCAGCCGGATTTTTTTTTCATCATCACCATTTCACAAATTATCTTTTACTAAGGAACTATCAAAGCCATTAGATCAAATCATTGCCAAGCTTCCTAGTCATTTAACTAATCCTTTACATGGTAATAGGATTTTCAATAAGTTTATGTTTAACATTAATTTTGAACTTATTCAGAGACATCTTCAACATGACTTCTTTCTTTTGTATTTTAAACTAAAAAATACTTAGTATGGATTTGTGACTTTCCACGGTTGACCACAAAATTACATAACATGTTGGATGAAATAAAAACAAGTTTAAATAAATATAATATTATAAAGTTTTAATGTACCCACAATCACAATAATTTCATAATCGACAGACATGGTTCAAGAGTCTTCACGGTTTATGTAAGCAAAAATACTCCTGCAGCAATATCTAGTAAGGATTTGTCTCGCCCAGTATTGTGTTAGGTGATCCCATTTACCTCACCTCACCTTTCGTGGTGCCGCCCTAGCATGAATAAGTCCCGCACGGGAGACGGTGACATTATTTTTCTACCCAAGTGTCAAAATGGGACTACGATGAGGTGTATACATGCTTGTGTAGACTAATACACCACACGTCACGGGATTTATTTGATAGTGCGTTCGACTTCATGATGTTTGGGCTCTGGACACTTGAGTGTGTCTGTCATAGACTTATCAATGCATAATACGTATGGCGTATGACGTCGTTTAAGTTCTAATATAAAATGCAGAGAGTTTATAGAACTGTTCAAGATGTATGTAAGGATAGGTACGTATTTTTTTAAGCTGCGTTCACTATAATTACTATGCACCTCACGCCGTACAATGTTTTGAAAGGATCCACATAAGTGTGGGTGAAATAATATACAAAATTAGTATGCAGTGTCTCGAAATATACCCAAAACTTACATATAAGAACAGTATTTATGAAATACGGCCAAATAGTCGTTGCAATTCACTCCTACATACGGCGCGTTTTTTAAAACAACTTAAAAGCAGCTTTATTTTAATAATTCCATACGGTTCAAATTGTCACTAAAATAAATATTCCGGCAACCGAAGTCGTCGTCCGCGTCCCTATGTCGTGTGATCAAATTAAATAGAGTTGCCTCTATAATATTATGTGCCTGTCGCCTAATTATTATTTTTTGGCGACGGGTCGAAATCTTCTTTATATACCCAATCCGCGGGGGAAGAGATCAGGTTATGTGGGATTTCTACCCACTAATACCCCCTCGGCGGCCACCCTCTGCACGTAATGAGAAGTTCCGGGAACTCCGGGAACATGCGCCGGAGCTTCGCTTGCGCGAAGTGCTTGCCTAGTAATATCTATACTTACCTACCTACTTATACGTAGAACGTAAAACTGAACTCGAAAGCTATTTTCAGTTACAAGATTCCAAAACAAAAAACGAAATAAATAAGTACTTATTTATTTTATTTCAAAAAACACAAACAGTTACCTACATAAGAATTTGTGATGCTCTTACTGGTACTTACTGGTCTTAATTTGAGGTACCTACATACTTGTTTAAGGTAATTTTTATGGCATACTCGCGACCTTTGAATAATTTGAGAATATCGAGGTCAAATACTAAAAACTCCCGTAAAAATATCATACATTTCGTTATATGCACATACCTTCATACCTATTT
The DNA here is from genome assembly GCA_964035005.1 of Erebia palarica. NCBI lineage: Eukaryota > Metazoa > Arthropoda > Insecta > Lepidoptera > Nymphalidae > Erebia > Erebia palarica. The sequence continues at coordinate 29,445,172 of OZ035986.1, forward strand.
TAGGTTTCTATTACTCTGAGTCACGCAGCTTTGGAGCACAAAAAGGGTACCTTTATTCCACTGTATAAAAACCTACCTTCATTAAAGGATACCTATAATTCATTCTTTTGTTGGTACTTATAAACATAATTATAACTACTAACTTCCTAGTTCATTTACGTCCGTACGCGTGAATTCAGTGTTTGAGCAATTATTCCATGTGATTTTCAGATATAAAAAATAAAATACACTTTTTCCATTTATTTTTCTTTTTCCAATATTATCTCTAGCTAGGTCACCCGGATTCAGGGAGTTGATATGAGATTGTGTAGTTTGTGGAATAAAAGGATAAACTTTAAAATATAAGAGGTATTTTTTTTATTGAGAACATATTTTGTCATTTGTAACTATTTACAATAGGTACTTGTTTACGTATATAATAAAACATTTCTCATTTTGTTAACCGGGGATGTCTATACTAATATTATAAATGCGAAAGTCTGGATGGATGGATGTATTGATGATATTGATTTGAAAAGAACGTATTTCTCAGATCAAATACTACTTAGGTACGTAGACTGTAATATTAGTCTGGTTTTTTGTTTGATACTTTATACCAAAATAGTCCTAGTCTTTTTTCAGTTGATATCGAATATTTAAGATTACCAACTATATTTAACAGATAGTGCCTAATATTAAGAAAAATGCAATTCAAGAACTCATACAGACACAAGAAGTAAGTATCTAAGTCAAAAAGGCTCTTAAGGTATTTGCGAGAGTCTAATAAATAATAAGAAATAATCACCAAATGGAACCACTTAGTTTAATAGAATTGATTTTCGTTACCACCTTAGGCTCGTATTTTGTCCATTCTGTTTTTATTTCTTTTGGAGAGCCATAATATTATTATTACGTCGAAATAGTGACCTATACTTAAAGAAACGGACAGACAGCTGACGCCCGGCATTGTATTGCGACCAGCGCCGCCTACTGTACGTTGGCGGTTAAAGAAAGAAAGTACACACCGTATTAACACACCGTAAGTTTAAATTTATTCAGTGGGTCAAAGTCCATACAAATGACAGACCCGGCTACCATGACAATTGTAGCACCTCGAGGTATGGCATCCTCACATAAGGTATGATCGCTCATACCTTATGTGAGGATGCCATACCTCCATGCCATACATGGTAAGGAACTGCCTACAAATGTATCAGAATTTAGCAACCCTAATGAACTTATGTTTCAACTTTTGAAGTCCATCGAATGCTTGAAATCGAAATTTTAATTCAAATGCTTCAAGAAACACATTGAAAGAGATTGGAATAGCTGTTACTGATTCCACAAATCTACCATCAATCTTCTGTTAGGTAAGTGCGGACGCAATTATACTGAACGAGACTGATTCGCCTAATGGCCAATACACATTAGTCACGGACAGAAATCAATTCTTCAACCCCCTACATAGCTCTCTTACTTTGATAATTGTGATAATAATTAAACTAAGTACCTAAATGCGTAATTATTATAATTAAATAATAATAATACTTATTTAAATTTTGTAATATCTATTTAAATGTTTCATAAGTAATCCTATTTTAAATTATGCATGAATACTTATGTAGCTATAATATTATGTATTCGAAAGGTACCTCAGTTCGCCGAAGGCGAGCGTCCTATTGATCATGCATCTCTAATATCATATCAGGCTTTGCATTTACCACATTATCATTTCCATTAATTTCACCATAAGAAGAGTTGTGGTCTAGAACTCCCAAGGGGACAAGTCGGCGTGGGAGGCAGAAAGGGGCTTTCTTAAGTTCTTAGTTATTGATTCTTACTTTGTTTTCGTGATAGAGTTTGGTTATTTCTTTTACATTTGAGATTTTCACGATTATTTTTTATTTGCAGAGAGGTGACTTTTTTCTTTGTACACAGAGTATCTTGTATATCTAAAAATACTATCTTGTCATACTTTATAATTGGATTCCTTCCTTGTTTACTTTCTTCTTCTAGATCATTTTACAACTCTTGCCTTTTGTCCAAAACTTCTCAGTAAAATTGTTCAAATTCACACGGGAACTCCTTTATTTTCCGGGATGAAAAGGAAACTATGCCGCGTCACACTCAAGTACCTCAACTATGCTCATGCATACGTCGATCCGTTGCTCAGTTGCGGCGTGATTGAAGGACAAACCAAAAAACGGACACACTTTCAGGTTTTTAATTAGTGTAGGTATTAATATGATGACGTGACGTTTTTAAGGCATAAAAAAAGCATAATGTATTTTTCGTTTATTAATTGTTATTCGAAAGATTTATTTCAGTCCCATACCAAATGAGCGTTAATAATTTAAAGAATGTCGCCTTAACTACCCAATAACGCAATAACCACAAATAATGTAAACACAGGTCACTGAATGTATTTTATGCATTAGCAGTGCGGTGTAGGCGGCCTTGTTGTTTATTAGCTTTGATAAATTTGAAAAACAAAATGAATCTATACTAATATTATAAAGAGGTAAAGTTTGTGAGTTTGTGAATTGTGAGTAGGTGACGATTTCGAAAATTCTGGTACCAATAGAAAGCCTCATTATTTGTGAGTGTCATAGGCTATATATTATCCCGAAAAATAAGGGAGTTCCCGTGGGAATTTAAAAAACTTATTTCACGTGAACGAAGTCGCGGGCAAGTCTGCTAGTTTATTATAAGAAAACAGTACATGATAATCGACAAAATATTGATTAGCCCAAGCACAATCAGTGCGATAATTGGTGCAGTTTATTCAATTGGTCAACCCTAGAATTTAGTACAGTTGATGTTAAACTACATTATAGTTCAATGAGTTCCTTTTTTTCAAAACATTAACTTGGCACCTTGTTTTTGCTCTACATAAACAGATTTTTTCCTGCAGACAATTAAGTTGGTTTATGACATAAAACAAGTATAAATATTATTAGCGTGAAAAATGCTCAAACATTTGAGAAAAACGAGCACAAGATTAATTGAACTAAGCTTTCTTTTATTTTACACCCACAGTTTACACCGCTAGCGAAAATGGAACGTCACTTCTATTTTGCTCGCTGAGAAAAATAGAGCGTGGGAAACCGTAATTCGCAAATACAAATAAATATTTAAACTTCTAAGCACTTTCCCAGTTCATTACCAGGACACGTAACTACGTTATTAGAATACCTGGTACTCAAAAAGAGAAATTTTGCCGACAATATTTACCGTTGTGTATATCACACCCAGTTTATTTAAATTATATTTTAATCAATTCGAATTTAATCTATTCTTAAAATATTATGAAATAATATTATGAGTAGTTGAAAAGAAAGTTAGATCAAACAAAGGCATAAAGATATAAAGTCATAATAATAAGAACTACATAAAAGTAAGTAATTCAGATCAACGTGTTATACCTTTAACGTAGACGCAATAAATAGCCGAATATTTCTTAATTCTTACCTCTAAAAGTATAAATCACAGTTGCAATCTGCGTTTGTGTGTTTGTGTTTGTGTTATAACTGTGTGTTATTTCTAAGCTATTACATTAAAACATAATTTACGGTTTTATCATAAATTCATGAGGAAGACTAAGCACGTCCACATTAATTGCGGCCCTAAGTACTTCCAAAGCTAAATTTACGCTATGCATGTATATCTAGAATGCGTAAGTAGTATTTGTTACAATAATACAGTAATAAGTAATAATTAAAAATAATTAAAAACACGACTGTCCTGCCAAAAAACGAACTAAAAAGTTAAAAACAATAAATGATATTTTTTATGAATCACTGGATATTCAACTATAGTGTTATATATTTTTGGAATCTATTCACCATTTCCTAGATAATGATAATATAGTTAATCTTATTTTCGATTTTTTTTTTCAACTTTAGTCTTTAAAGCAGGACCATGGTCACCCAATCAAGTTTAAAAAAAAATACTAGCCTATATCACCCGGACTATGCTAGGGAGTCTAACGATACCTCATTTATCAAAATCGGTTCAGGCGTATAGAAGTTATGGTGGAATATACAAACTCACATACATACATGAACCCTGAAAACAGTATACTCCTTTTTTCAGGCAGTCGTATAAAAATGGGTTAGCTCAATCGTGCGATGTCAGGACGACTCGGCTAGTGTGTTATAATAGAAGAAATGTTTGTTTATAGACATGACGCAAGAGGTGAAAGAATTCGATGCGCCGATTAAAATTCAAAATAAAGCATAATTCCCTCGTTAGATGTTGTTAGAGAACTTTTTAGAAAGGTCATGCTAAGGTTAAGTAATCTACATCGGTACTTAAAATTATAAGATTCATAGAAAAATATTTGTTAAGACAACGATTTATATTACCAGATAGAACGATTATAACTTTGAGTACTCAAATAATAAAACCAACATCAGTATCAATAATGACATCAGAAGCGCGATAATAATCCTTGCGAGCTTAAATATTTTTTTTTTATTAGGATAGCCAACAGTTGTTACATTAAATTAAGTAAACGCATACAAATATATCTTAAATGTACAACCTAATAAAGGCTATCACATAAAATTTAAGAAATATAAAACTAGAGATTTCTATCAGAGAACGATAAACATTGTTTTTCACCATAATTTATTATAATTCTAAACGGTTGAAAGTCATTCTTACTCGTAAGGACACAAAAACTAACTTATAGTTATTACCACATTGTTACAACCAACCAGCTACAGAGTTGCATCAACTCTTCGCTCAGTAATAATCCATTGGAAAGGCGAATATTAATCTGTCGCATATAGCTAGTAGGATCACAGTAGGATCCTGTTTCATATAGCTGGTGACTGAAGGACTTGCAAATTTTTTGTGCAAAAGAAAGGATGTTTAGTCGATGCACCAATACAGCCAGAATTCTTGCTACATTTCCGAGCGGACATGATTTATATTATAATTAGAATAGGCTAAATGCAGGCTATATGATTAATTGTATAATTTTTAATAAAAAAATGTTTTTTGTGGGCTCTTCTCAGACCAGGACCTATCTTCCTATCTTCCAAATTTCAAGTCTCTATGCTTTATAGTTCCTGAGACATCGTGATGAATCAGTGAGTGACCTTTCGCTTTTATATATATAGATCTATAGTCAATGAACTTTATGGCTAACATAACATTTTTTTAAAGTTCTTGTCGATATAGTATAGTTTAGGTGTTTACCCAACATTATTTTGCAAAGCTGTTTACATTCGATGTAGATGAAGCACTTTCTATAAAAATAGACACTATGAGCTGATGTTCAAAAGTCTACGAGCTGTTGTCTTCGCTACGTAATAGCTAGGTGGATAGGAGAGTCGATGAGTCGCGAACATAGAATTCGGTCATCTTCATTCTTCTAATAAAACCATACTAAAATTCTACATCATCAAAGACAAATATCTAAAACTAGCGATCCGCCCTGGCTTTGGCTTTGCACGGGTAGGACTATTAATCCTAATAGTCCCAACATAGCCAGTGGTCAGTGGGCAGTTTACAGTTTCATACAACATTGTAAGAGTATGCCCCGTCCTCATCACACCTGCCACAGCCGTGTTATTTTAGATTATTCTGATATTATTGAGTATTTAATCTGAAAGCCGCCGGCCGAAGTCGCGCCTTTTTATTACGTTACATTATTTCTATGATATCTCAAAAGATTTTCATCTAATTTAAATGGTGTAATTTTTATCTTAATTAAATACTTTAAATATATTTATTTTGATAAGGATTAATACTATGTCGGTAAAAACACATTTGCAAGTAAAACATTGGTTTAGACCAAATTTGAAAATTATAAAAATGGTTAATGGGAGTCAACCTAAAAATATACATATATAATACAGCGGATTTTTTTTATAACTTTTTAAGAGGAACAATTCCACCATACATTGTTTTCGTCTAACTTTAGCTATTTACACAGCGCAGACCACGTAAGCTCTCTGAAGATATGATATTTTTCGACTCATTTCACATTATTGCAATTTTCGTAAGAATCTCTAATTTTTATGACAACAAATTATAGCTCATGTTACTCGCTAATCATGTAACTTTCTATAGGTGAAAGAATTTTTAAAATCGGTCGAGTAGTTTTTGAGTTTATCCATTACAAACAAACAAATCTTTCCTCTTTATTAATTTTATTTTATCTATTATTATTAACCTTATAAAATTAACTTATAATATTAGTTTAGATAAATAAGGGTTGCCAAGTAGAAAAAAAATTATTAGGGTCAGGTGTTCCCGTAACTCTACACTAACGTTATCCGTAATTGAACACCGTGCATGAAAACTTAGTGAGGTTGTTTTAAATGCAACTAGGTAGACAATGTTTATAAACTGCCTCGTTGGTCTAGTGGTTAGCACGTTTGACTGCAGCCGACGAGGTCCCAGGTTCGAGTCCCGGGTCGGGCCATAATTAAGTATCGGGATTTTCGGATTAGAAATTCCCAATACTAGCCCGGAGTTAGGAAGTTGGCGGTGTTTCACCCCCGTGCCTCGGAGAGCACGTTAACATGATAATAGTCTTTAAAGCCCGCCAACCCGCATTGGAGCGGCGTGGTGGGTCTAAGCTCTAATTCCCTCTCTCCTATGAGAGTGGAGGCCTGTGCCCAGCAGTGGGACGTTAATGGGCTGTAGTGAGACAATGTTTGTGGAAATTACTTACACAGTTTTTACTTTCATATTACCTATCTACTCCGGCTCTTTAGCATTGAAGTAAATAACTATGTTAATAAAACGTTACGCTAAGACGTGGAGGAGCTATTATAGTATTTTTTTACAAAATATACCTACTATAACAGATCTTTGACCTTGCTTCTTGCAGGTTAAAAGACTTGTCTGGTTGGTTATGATGTAAGGCGAACCCACACTGCCACGAGCTTTCCACGAGCGGAGAGGCATTGCGCGTATTTTCTATACAAACTAATATACTTAAGGTCAACGCCGCAGTGTGGGATTCGCCTTATGTTAATTATAATAGTTTTGAACGTGTCAAAAACCATCCTTTGCAATCGGACTGACGAACGAGTTGTATTTATTTAAGCTTAGCAACATGCAAGGTTAGAAATATAAGTATGGATATTTATAGTATTATTGTATGTTTAGGAAGACATTCAACCTTGTTGCTAAGAGGTGTGTTATTGTTCGTTGTAATAAGGCCAGAGTGCATTAAAATATTTATTTGAGCAACGATACTAAAATGCTGTGCTGTCGTACCACACCACCACTCACCAGAGAATCTATCCTGGATCAATATTGCATGTGTAACGTTGATCGTATTTGTAGCAATACCTGCAAGTGGCTACCATGATAGCGTGTTGTATCTATGTATATTTAATAATCCCGTGGCAGATTGCGTATTACACTCTTATTTCTTCAATTTTATCGATATTTAGCCACCCAGGCGAAGCCAGGACGAATTAATTTACATATTAAAATTACTTATGAATTATGGACGAAATAATTGTTAAATTTTTTAAAAAAATTGTTATTGTTTGTAGGCGTAATTGTTTTCTTACCTAAACGTTTTGCTTAACCGTTTGTACAGTCTATCACCTTCAATCAAATTAGACCATCACGGGTTAGCGATTAATTATGGTTGATTTTGATTGCTATTATATCGCTTATGATCGTATGGGCATTTTAAAACTGAAAATTTTTCGAAGAAATTTTAGATTGTAAACATGACATGACATGATGATCGTTGCGCTTAGCGTGCGTTCTTTCATAGAAATTTATTACGAGGATTTATTATTTATAGATCTAAAACTAAGCCAGAAATTAAGTAGTACGTGAAAAATTGACCAATAAATTTGAGATTGTAAACATGACATGACATGACGTGATGATGGTTGCGCTTAGCATGTGCTCCTTCATAGAAATTTATTACGAGGATTTATTATTTATAGATCTAAAACTGTTCCAGACCTTAATTACTTAAGGTACCTATCTTATAATTATAATATAACTAAATCAAATATGTAAAGTTTTATTAATTTTTATTATTAAAAATAAAATAAAATAAAAACATTAAAAATATATTCGTTTTCACAAGTTTTTTTTACAACAATAAACACATTACATTTATATATATTTCTTGAACATATAGTACGAAGAGGAGTCGAGTCTTTGAGACTATTAGCAGTATAGGTACACAGCTCTAAGCACTTTGAATAACAGTTTAATTTGATGTAAGTAAGTCATTGCAAAGGAAAAAATATTTATTGAAAGTGTATAACATTGTGCATGCCACCTCATACATATATATTATACATATACTTGGATTTAACAACCGAAAAAGGTAAAAACTGAAGCTAAAACTAGCTAATCTCTGAGAAGGAAACCACGACAAACTCGGCCGGCTATTTTAAAAAAATAATATCTCATCTACATTGAGTTAGATATAAGCTATTAGAATAACTGAATCCTGAGCTACGTCTTGCTAACTGAAATTGAAAAACGCCGCTCTTAAGTAAGTAGTATCTCTTAAGCATATTAAATAAAGCTCTTAAGTGCTCTTAAGACTAGACCTAGCAACATATAACGCACGCACTTTGAGGACCGATTGTCTGAAGTCCGAAGAGAGGGGGAGGACTCGATAATCCTGAAATCCGGCAACTTGTTCTACTACCGGGAGGGCGACCAACAGTCCCAGGGTGGTGTCGCAGGGAGTCGCTGGATCCAAGCGGCGCAAGACCGTGGCTTGAGGAGGACCCTACAAGAGACCTATGTCCAGCAGTGGACGTCCATCGGTTGACGACGACGAAGTGATATTAAAGTTCAGTCCACTAGACTCGCTACAATTTTATTTGTTGTGACGATGGCGCCATTTAGCATGCAGTATCAGACCTGAATGATAAAATATTGGTTTATCATATAAAAGTATGTACCTAGTAACGACCATAAATGACCTTATAAAAATAATAACCTACTATTCTCACAAAGCTCAGGGTCAGAGATGGTAAGTTTTTGTTTGTGCATTACTGAGATGATGATGATAATGATGGCAATAGTGCAAACCATAAAACACATTTTGATTAAACCACCTAAGTTGGTATAGCATGCAATTTAAGTATAAAATTAACTTACCGTATCTAACCGCTTATAACAATTACCTATACCCTTGATCTTGAACCAGTTTACTGCTTAAGTACTTAATTATAACTGGCTTATTGCCAGTGACCACATTAAACTTTCTGTACGCATGTACGTATCTACATAATTATATCACAGTACTAAGGAGATACGTTATTTTCTACCCGTCAGACGGAGCCGTCTAGATATAGAGCAACGCTGCGGTGTGATAGGGGCCGGGCGTGACGGGGCAGGGCCATCTTCAAGCTGGCAGAAATTTGATTACGAAATTCTATCATTTCAGTACAAAATTAGGTTCAAGTTCGGAGGTGTATTATGGAGAAATAGATATGGAGTCTGGTTTGCATTTGTAAGGGCGTCGCTGCCCTGAGGAATCTAATATTATGTATTATATTACTCTACTTTCAGATCCATTTCTAAAGCAGGTATACTAAAAAGATGTGAAAAGAAAACCAGCCAGCTGTTATTTTCAAAGGGACAAAATGGGTCTTGGGTTTAAACAGCATGAATGAAATTGTTGCAACTAAAAAACCGACTTCCAAAGCCACTGTAAAGTAATAAATAATTTTAATTTCTACCCATTATTTTGAAGTTGAGCGAGCCTGACGCGTCAAATTTGCCTATCCTTTGTTATATCCGCCGAACTTTGATGTTGTTGTCAAGTTGAGGAGTTGGTACTTGGGTTTAAGTATTCAGTCGTTGCTTGTCACCTACTATATGAGTTCACCATAAAAAATCCTAAATCGCCATTTTAAGGAGTTTTGTTCCCTGCAGCATCAGAGTTGAGGAGATGGGACTCAGAGTTGAATCGTGTACACGTGACTTGATATCTCTTATGAGTACACCATCAAAATTTCCTAATTCCCTAGTTTTGAGTATTTTATGTAGTACGGTACCATCTACAGCATCAGGATTGGATTTGGAGTCAAATTTTTTATGGGACCAGCGCGCTTCCTCTAACCACTAAAAAAAAAAATTCAAATCGGTTTAGGAACCAAGGAGATATGCACCGACATACATAAATAAAAGTTACGCACCGAATTGAGAACCTCGTCCTTTTTTGGAAGTCGGTTAATAATAGATTATCATCAAAAGCAAAAAGCATAAGCTAGTTCAGTCGAAAAAAGCAAAATGTAGAAGAATTACATTAGGTGCTGCAGGTTGCGCTCGTTTTTAATCATAATACGTACAGTATTTTGCTGACGCGGCTGAGTAAGCTTAAAAGGGTTTTCATGTTGTATATTATTTCTACAGAATGGGTCCATTTTTGGTAAATTCCAGACGTTCAGACTTGTTACTGATCGCGGTGGAAGAACGATAAGAATAGAAATACGAAAGAGATTTTCACAGGAATAACAAAAAATTGACCCACACCATAGTATTAAACAACATGAAAAGTCCTTCGAGGTTAAATTTGGAAAAGCCTAGCTCTTCATTATACAGGCTACTCGATGCCAGTGATGGTGTTATCACTGGCTTCAAGGAGCTATGTTATACCACAGTAAACAATTTACTGTGGTTATACTTAGTAAGAATTACATGAGTAGAATTACTTGGTCATTCTCACTAGGTATAACTTTATCTTTTTAATCAATCACCAGAAAATATTACTCTTTCTTTATAATTACTGTTTCTTGTAAATTTTCCAGTATGTATCATCTATTTATTTATTTTTTGAAGCCTGTAAGAATCCATGCTTATATTTATTTAATGTACCTAATAATGGTTCTTAATTAAATAGTAACCCACTCAAATTGAGTAAGTGGGTACGTAAATTTAATTTTTCAACCAGAGTGCAGCACTAGAAAACCGTGTTTTCAGCTCGTTATTAAAATAAAACTTTTTAACAAACAAGAGCTCGTTCATGAAAAATAATTATTCGCAATGGAGCAAGTCTTGCTCTCAGATTGCTGTGCCACTCGGTGCAAAAAGAGTTATGACTATGAGTTAAATCCGCAAGCATTAGTTATGTTGCTTAGCTATTCATTTTGAACCCGACTTTTTATAAATACCTATTTAGGGACAAAGTATCTCTTTGTCCTTTTTTAACATGATGTTTAGATATTGTATGAGAAAAATGTTTCTTTAATTATCATAAAAAACATAATATCCGAACGTACCTACGTCTATTTTTGATATTGTGCTAGAATTAAATATTAAGTGAAAAACAAAATATATGTGACCGTAAAATTGCAAAAACCGTCAGATTGCAATTTAATGCTTTTTATCTCGATACATTATAAACTGTCGACTGATTGTGAACTGTACAATGTCCTGAGTGTAATTTTTTTAAAATATTCAGTGTATTTACGTTTTCTTGTTTCTTTCTTGTAGGTTAGGTTAGGGTTCGACATAAATATTCAGGCAGTGCCCGGCCACAGGCCAGGTACTTAGGTTCTATCGGGTTAATATATTTAACAGATTACAATCTACCGAAAATAATGCGTTAAATTGTATTCTTTCGATAGCTTACAATTTCGCTAGATAGACTACAATCTAACGGTTTTCACGATCTTACGGTGACATATACATATAATAATTTTTTTGACGCGCGTATGGTTTGCGTTCGAATCAAGTTTGTATCGCGTTGTCTGCGTTTAGAAATACGCCGTGTGCATAGGCTCTTACTTGTTCAGTTATAATTTAGTTAAGTAGACCTCAAAGTATCATACAGAATGCAATTACAATATATACAGTCGCATCTGAACATGTTTACCAATCTAAGCTTCATAATTGCATGCACTCATCTGTGTCAGAAGGTCGATATGCAATTTGATTGACTACTAGATATAGAGCAAGATCCCGCGACGATCAGACCGTTATTTGATTATAGCTGAAAGTTTTTCTATGTGTGTCTCCAATAGAGGTATAAACTATCCCCGACTATGGAGTTTGGATCGCGGTTGCTCTGGAAGGTAACTAGACATTTTCAAAAATGCTGTAAAAACTATTATGTATTTTTCAAACTGAAGACATCATTAAACTATATTAACCATTTCTCTTATTTAAACTGAATTATAGTACATAAATATTATATAATATGCTATACATATAATATTGTTTTAGTAAGCGATAAGGCCGCCTTATGTATCATGTCTGTGTTTTTTTTCTTTCTTCTTTTGATAATAAGGATCAGGCAGAAAAGGTGACACCTCAAATTCGGTAAAGTAGAGTTGCTGATTAGATTGAGTTGTCATCATCCCTATTCTAATGCACACAACCGATAAACTAAATTGAAATACATATTTAAAATGATAGTCCTTTTTAAAACGTTCCCGAAAAGTATATGATAATATATTTTTAGACCTATGTTTTGATTAGAGACTGCGTACAAACGAATTAGCACCATTGACTACTAATAATCAGCTTAGAAGGTAAAGGACGTACGTTCTCTAAGATCGATAGTGAAGAAGAGCAACTTTAAGAAAAAAATATCAATATTTCGTCAATGGTGTTAAATAGTGAATGTACCTATACGAGCGAATATGAGTCTTATAGATTACCGGGTGGTAAAGTGATACCGCGGGCATACGAGTGTTGGGTGCTAAGGCAGCGTATCGAATGCGTCCGACTCTAGCACGGACCTCGTCGAAAAGAAAGGACCGTATACTTGTTAAATAATGACGATAGTTGCACGTTGCCGAGTGAAATGCTCGTAGGGATGGAGTGTTCTGACGAGATGAGCATTTTGGTATTTAAGAGCGGGTCGCCGCAGCGAATGTCATCAGTTAACACGAGCTCACACAGACAGGAACATCTCCAAAACTGGAGTTATTCTAACAAGTGTTACTTTAAATCGAAGCAGCGTAGTCTTCTTATCCCTGAACCGTACCACCACGCCTAATATGCGCGCATTCGTGGTAAGTTCGCTCGCGTGTTAATCTAACTCCAATTAATTTTTTATCATGTTCAATGTTTTAATGTCCTTAACAGTAATTAATTGACCACATATTATTAACTTAAGACTATCTGGCACATGCGATTTCAATTCAATTTTCTTGTGTTTGGTTTTACATATGCAAAAGCATTTCAGGTGACAAGTGCAAAAGTGAAGTGTTCAGTGACTATAGGGCTTAATGGACGATGGACTCTGTGCCAAATAGTGCTGAGTAATAAACGTGTGGATGTGTTGTAGATAGCGAAAATCTAAATTGTTCACATGGATACAACTACTGATTAAACCAAATAGTAAAACATAATTATTAAATAATAACGACACAGTTAAACTTATAAGGAAATCTCAGTGAATCCACAGTGTAAACAAATCGCTCTAATTGTTTGACTATGTATCACATAATATATGTAACAAACAATTCATCACGTGTAATCAGTATTCTTTGCCAGATCAATTGTCTTTTCACTACGCACGTTTCCGCACTTTGAGATTTCAAAATAGCCGCTAGAAAGGTAACACTTCTATCTGTATTCTGTGCACTTGGATCGGTGAATATATTGACCGTTGCGTAATACAGACCTTCGGCGTAATCACTCTATTCGTGTTACATACAATCCAAAATGAGATTAAGATAAAGAATTAAATTACGTGTATTACGGTTGTAATTAGTAAGAAGTTGCTTTATAAAAAAAAACAAAAAATTGTAAATTAAATTTTGCTTTGCGAAAAAGAGGACTCGTAATTTTATATGCGGGTAATTAGACCATAACTATAATGTTGCATGGTATTTTCGTTAACTTAACCTTTTCGTTTTTTTTTGTTTAAAGGTACTCGCCTGTGTGGCATTGGCCTATGGCCGCCCGGAGGCTCCAGTAGGATACAGCTACTCAGCTCCTTCTGGTAGCTACGGAGCTCCATCTCATGGAGGAATCTCAAACGGAATTTCCCTCGGAGGATTATCTGGCGGTCACTCTTCAGGAGGAATCTTGCTGAGTGGTGGTCAATCATCAGGCGGTATTTCTCTTTCCGGAGGTAGTTTCGGTGGTGGATTCAGTGGACTTAGCAACGGAATCGGGAGTGGACTCGGCAGTGGACTCGGTAGTGGACTAGGCAGTGGACTCGGCAGTGGACTCGACAGTGGATTTGGCAGAGGACTCGGTGGTGGAATTGGCGGTGGACTCGGCGGAGGATTTGTTGGTGACGCTGGATT